>CM066031.1:1656658365-1657891368 GCA_033557465.1 Ichthyophis bannanicus
CAACGCACGGGGCAAGGCATATCTCATTCCACAGAGATGGCAGCAAGGTCAAGGAAGCCATCCTTTACCCACAGGGAGCTGTATCTCCTGACGGAGCTCATCTGCCTCAAGCAGAGGCGCCTATTCCCCGGATCCTCGAGGAGGCAGGACCTGGGAAGGGTGAGGAGAGCCTGGGAGCGCCTCACCTTTCGCTATAACCGCAGCGCAGACTACCCACGTGAGGTAAGTCCATGGGAGCAGGCACCACAGCAAAGCAGGTGCATAGGAACACCATGCAACCAGGGCAGAAAACACATATGGACCAAGTGGGACTGCAAGGTGTGTCCATATCCAGCTCTGAGTGAGGCCTGCCCCCCCCCCCCCGATACAACCACCAGCCCCACCTCAGGGGCACAAACCCATCCTGCTGCTCTGGTAGCTGTCCCTGTCTGTGCATACAGGGATGGACTATAGCCCAGGTTGGAGGAGGGCCCAAATGAGGCCTATTCACAGTCCCTGTGCTCTGTTATCTGTCCCTGTCTGTGCATACAGGGATGGACTATAGCCCAGGTTGGAGGAGGGCCCAAATGAGGCCACTTCACAGTCCCTGTGCTCTGTTATCTGTCCCTGTCTGTGCATACAGGGATGGACTATAGCCCAGGTTGGAGGAGGGCCCAAATGAGGCCACTTCACAGTCCCTGTGCTCTGTTATCTGTCCCTGTCTGTGCATACAGGGATGGACTATAGCCCAGGTTGGAGGAGGGCCCAAATGAGGCCACTTCACAGTCCCTGTGCTCTGTTAACCGTCCCTGTCTGTGCATACAGGGATGGACAATAGCCCAGGTTGGAGGAGGGCCCAAATGAGGCCACATCACAGTCCCTGTGCTCTGTTATCTGTCCCTGTCTGTGCATACAGGGATGGACTATAGCCCAGGTTGGAGGAGGGCCCAAATGAGGCCACTTCACAGTCCCTGTGCTCTGTTATCTGTCCCTGTCTGTGCATACAGGGATGGACTATAGCCCAGGTTGGAGGAGGGCCCAAATGAGGCCTAGTCACAGTCCCTGTGCTTTGTCATCTGTCCCTGTTGATGGGCAGGGGAAGCAGCCCACAGTCCCAGGATGCAGTAGGACGTCACCCAGGGCCCCACCCAGCATCCGGGTGCTGTGCTGAATGCCCCAGTCTGTCATCAGAGGGCCTAGCTATGTTGCACACCGTGAAACAGATATGTGCCCCGTTAGTGCCCACGAAAGGGTGTCTGTCCCCTAATGTCAATATGTGTTTTTCAAACAATAGGTCGAGGATCTCCGTAAGAAGGCGCGGGAGCTGAGAGCGAGGTACCCCCGTTTTGTCGAACGGGTCCGGAGTGAGCGGTTGGACGAACGGGACGGTGCGTGAGGTGACATGGCCCTCTGGGGCACCTGCTGTCCTGAACACAGGATGTATGTGCATACTGTGGCTGCTGTGTGACAATGGCTATAACACCTCCTCCCCTTCCCCACAGCGGATGAACGTGCTGAACAGGAGCCCATGGAGCAGGATGCGGGCCAGGGTGAGCCCGAGGAAACAGAGGGGCTGGAGCAGGCGGCGAGCCCAGGGGAGATGCCGAGTGTCAGCCCGCAACACCCTGATGAGCCTGCTGAAGACGACGCTGGGGGGGGGATGCCGAGGGTCTGGGGGGGCGGGAGGAGGGGGAAGGTGAGCAGATACGGGTGGCTGTGGAGGGGGAGGTGGGGGGGGAGGCGGAGAGGGCAGAGCGTGCAGGGGGGCAGGGGGCGGTGGGGATGGCACAGGTGGGGGGGGGGAGGGACCCTGCTGTGGGGGGAGTGGACCTGAAGGGCGTAGTCCATGGGTTGGCGGAGCAGGAGGGGGATGGGGCGTGTGCGGGGAGGGGCCAGCAGGGTGGTCCATGTGCCCATCCACAAGGGTTGTCACAGGGCAACGGGGGCGCCAGCCACCTGGACCAGGGTGAGGGTGATGCGCTGCGCCTGGACCTGGACATGGCACACATAGCCGCTGAGATGTGTGCTGTGGATGCAGCCACACAGACACGGGGAGACCTGTGTCTGTGTGGCTGCATGTGCGGCCTGCGTGTGGCAGCGGCTATGCGTGCGCATGCACGCGCCCAGAGCCAGCACGCGCTCATCATGGGGCAGGTACTGGCAACCCTGACCATGGTGGCTGACCGGCTGCGCTCGCTGGAGGAGCGCGTGGGAGGGGGTGCGCCGGAACAGCCACCATGTGACAGGGGTCCCCGGGGTGTGTAGCGCGTGGATACGCAATGCACACCTGCTCTGTGACAGCCCATGTACAGGCCAAACCCACCCTGTGCTCTGTAGGGTGGTATAAAGGCAGGTCAGTCCCTGGGGATAACCCCACTGTTCAGTTGACTGTTAAAATAAATATTATATATGTTTTTCATAACACCCTGCTGTCCATATCTCATTCTTTGTGAGGAGTCTGTGTTGTGTGTGCAACACACGTGGGAACACACATGTCTGTAGGTGTACGATAGGAAGGGTGTGCGCCAGGGCCGGATCCACCCTGCGTGAGGCCTTACGCCAACAAACATTGTGGGCCCCCAGCAGGGGCGGGCCAAGAGGGGGGCGTGGCCTCATATGCATAAGGGGCCTCATTTGCAGATATATTCGCATAATGGTACCATATACAAACGTTCAGTAAACGTGCCTCTTAATGGGTGCATGGATAAGGAAAGACTAAAAGATATCTACATTACCATAATCCTGCGCCAACTGCCAGACACATTAGGAAGTACTACGAACACTGCCCATTTAGAACCCATAGTAAACCCGCCGTATCCTAACGGCACTAGCCGGACTCACAAAGAACCATACACCACCAATCAAAAGGCAACAATACAGATAGTACACCACTACATTTCAGAGAACAACAATACATGACCTACTGGGGAACGTGAACAAGTGGCAATGTCACATAGGGATTATATAAACAGAACACCACAGCTCAGTTACACATGCCGAACATGGACCATCACCAAACAAGTAATCACAATCTACAAACAGGACGACAATAATCAAACTGGTAATCCCAAAAGGTAAACATGGAATGTCCAACACTGTGGAAATGATACCATACATTAATTTGCTCATGTCCGACACAAAGCGCAGACGTTAATGATGCACATTTACCAGAGCTGACATATTCCAATTATTACATCCATGATAAAGATAGCTGTTCTACCTTTTGTGCAGTTGTCTCAGCTGCAATTGCACCAGTCACTGTCCGCTGGATTTGCCGTGTCGACTGCTAACTCTCCATCATCTGTTGTCCATTTGTCCTGTCTTCTCTCTTCTAGATCTTACCCCATTCTCTCTCTACATCTGCTCTAACATACTGATCGTTCTCCTTTCTCCTTTTGCTCGCTCATCATTCCTATTTCATCCACTCATATTTTACCCCTCCATCCTCATTCCCCACGTACCCTCCCAATACCCGGCCTATTGTAGATTTTGTTTCCCTACCACACAAACTATTCATCCCCCCTCCATGTCACTCGTCCAGCCCCATCCCATTCTAATCCACCCCCAACGTCAGCTCCCTTCTAGTTCCAGCCTCAACCAACATCCATTCCCGTACAGTCCATGCATCAGCCCATATCCTGTCCTATCCACCCATCAACCCATTTCCAGTCAGCCCCCCCTAGCCCACTGCCAGCCCTGACCCCCCCAACAGCCCACAGTCCATTACCAGTCCTCACCCCATCAGCCCACCTCTAGCCTCATCCCCCCCCAGCCCCAGCTTCAGCCCCAGCCCCCCCATAGCCCTTTACCAGTCCTACTCCACCCCCATAGCCCATCACCGGTCCTCCCCCCCCCCTGGGCCTCAGGTAACATCTAATTTGAAAAACAAACCTGCTGGCTGCCGCAGCGGGGCCCCCTCTGCTGCCGCGGCAGCACAGACTGACCTGCGGGGGGCCCCCTCTGCAAGCTGCCTCCGTCGGCCCGTAGATCCCTCCCTCCCTCCGTGCACGCTGTGAGAGGCGCGGAGGGAGAGGGTCACCCTCGTGTCTCTGTTAAGCCCGCAGGGGCTGATGGGAAATATCCCATCAGCCCCTGCGGGCTGACAGCGACGCAAGGAGACACTCTCCATTCCCATCTCTCACAGCCTGCAGCCTGCACCCTGCACGGAGGGAGGGAGGGAGGGGGGGAGGGAGGAAGGGACGAACCGACGGCCTCAGCTTGCCGAGGGGGCCCCCGCAGGTCAGTCGGTGCTGCTGCGGCAGTAGAGGGGGCCCCGCGGCGGCAGACAGAAGGTTGTATGTCTCTACCTATATTCAACCAATTAAATGCCCTGTTCCTCTTGTGTGGGCCCCTGCCAGCTGTGTGCCCTACGCCATGGCATACTGGTATATCCGGCCCTGGTGTGCGCAGGTTACTGCATACGTGTCAGGCAGCTAGCATAACTATGGACAGTACATGTGGCCATGCCACACATGTCCCAGGGAACACACATGTGACAGTGCCCAGGGACCAGCAGTGGTGGGATATGCAGGCTATGTGCAACATCTGTGCTTGGTGCAGGCCAGGGTGGGGTATGGCATGGGGAACACAGGTGGCCTAATGGTCACTGAGCGTTGATGTGCACAGAGCTATGGGTGGATAGAGTGGGCATGGCCCTAGGGTGGCATGGGCTGTGCCACATGTTGTGCTCCGTGATCGTGTGTGTCATGGCGTGGGGAGACATATTGCAAGTGCTGCACATGGGGGCTCCCCCGCAGAAGCTGTGACACGTGACATTAGTCGATATATGGTAGGTGGTATGGCACACGACACAGGTATGCAGCACGGACAGTGCCCTTGCAACCACATGGCCTGTCCCTCCACACATGTGCCTGTGGGGCATACCAGGTGGGTCTGGGAAGTATGCTATGTGCACGATGGTAGTGGCCCGGGGGGTGGTGGGGTGGGGATGTGACTGTCATGCCAAAACGTAGACAGGAAGCAGATGTCACCATCATTGTTCAGCTGTGTGTGTCTTTATTTAGACCTCCCCCTGCCACCTTTCGTGCGTCCCCGCCCACCCCGTGGCGCTTGCCGCCCCCTTGCTGCTGTTGCTGCTGCAGGTGGTGATGTCCCCTGTGGCTGCTGGACAAGAGCGCATCCTGCCCCCATCCCTGCTGCCATGCGCGCATGTGCGGCAGCCATCTCTTCACATGCTGCGGCAATGCGGCCTTCATGTCCCACGAGGGCCGTCATGGTACGCTGTAGGCGCCGCAGCACTCGCAGTTGGCGCCGTTGTGTCCGTGACACCGTGCGCAAGGCATGCCGTAGACCTGGGGGGAGAGAACATAGCACAATATGAGATGTGTTACACAGCGACACCTGCTCGGGTCCATATATACCATGGCAGCATAGGGCACTCACCCTCAGCATCTCTGTGGGCTGCGTCAGTGTTGGCCTGCATCTGTGCGATAACCTCCACCACAGCAGCGAGTGCCTCATTCCGGTGTTGCCCACACACATCCGCAGGCAAATCCCCAGTGCCCTCTGTGTTGATTGGTGCGTCCACATCCGGGATGTCTGGAACCTCCAGCTCCCTATCACCAAGGGGTGCATCCTGGCCCTCCGCACACACATTGCCTGCCTCCGCACCAGTGTCAACGGGGCTTGGTGGTGCCACGTCTGCCACCGCCTGTGGCTCCTCCTCCTGGTCGATGGCGCGTGGATCACCTGGGTGCCACAGGGATACATACGTTAGAGGGTGCTATTTGCTGTTTGACATCCCCATCACATACCCCCTCAGGCACACGTGGGTTACTGATCCACGTGTGTCTGAGCCATGGCTGTTGTAGCACCCTACTATGTTTGTGCACACCCCATGCAGGTGCCACCTGTGGTCCGCCCCCTGAGGCCCCCCACAGCACCTCTGTGTGCAGACGCACACCCCAGCCAGGGCCATCATCACCCACAACCTGCCCGCACCCAGCATGTCCCCCGAGGATGCAGTGTATCGTCGCGTAGGACACCCCCTTACACGTGTGGCCCTAGTGGTCCCGCCAGCTGTGCGCCCGTTTTTCACCGACTAGACCGCAACCTAATAATATGACTATGTACCTGCAATGATCAGAACCAAAGTATCAGTACAGGTGCAATGACAGTCTCTGTTTATTAGATAACTGATGATCAGATACAGGTGGGAAATTGGGGGAACGAGTTCTATCGGGCACTGGGCACCTCATGGCAGCATAACCCCCCCAAAATATGAGCTGCATACTATATAAAGATATGTCACCTGCTTCCGTTTCTTTCTACATGCAGTCCTCAGAACTAGTCCTGTGTGTCCTCTCCCCCCTCCCTCTTATTTCCTATTATTTCCTATTTTGTACCCCTTCTTTCATGTTGTACAATCCCTCATGGCCCCCCTCCCATACACACCAACTATGGTGCAGCTATCTACGTTTCTGCAGAGCCCAGGCCTAGCATACATGTTGGTAACTTGTGGATTCCTGTGTATGTTTTCCTGTGCACATAGACCTTACAGGCCCTTATCTGATATCCCCTTGTCGGCCCATGTCTAGACTCTCCAGGCCACACTGGCACCTTACAAGGCCCATGATATCCCCTTACATGGGTATATCTGGTGCTGGACCTCCTCTTGCTAAGGCCTGTATTCTCGCCCACATGTTTTGGCCGCGTGGCTGTTACCAAACTATTCTGTGAGATTCAGGGCAACCACTAAGTGATTATGGACCTGGAACATTAGTAACCCTTAGCACCTACAACTCTGAGGCAAATCTATACTACATAACCCCAACGCAGTCATACGAAACCTCTACCAGTACGTCAACCCTACACAGCCCATCCATGTGTGGCATGCAACATGTGGTCAGCCTCTGCTGTCGTTGTGTGGCGGTCACCCATGCACAGTATCACATTCACTGCATGTTGCCACCAACTGCCACCCATACACAGGCCCCCCACCACCCATCATTGCTCCTGAATGGGTGGTCACACCGTGTCTCATTTGTCCCGCTTGCCCTGGACATCCACTTACTGGCCCCCCTCTTTCTAGTCTCGCACCATGTGACCATGCTACATCCCCACCTTGGTCTGCGTTCCCCCTTACCTGCTTGTGGGTGGGCCGTGTCCAATGCTGCAGGCAGTCCGTGGACATACATTGTCCCGAGCCTATCAGCCAGGCGTCTCTCCAGCTCGCTGAGGTTGGCCACATATGCTGGTCCCCCTCCAGTGCCTTGGGCCCCACGTCGCTCACGTACGAGCTCAGCCCTCACCTGCCTCTTGATGTCACAGTATCTTTTCCTTAGATTTTCTATATCGCGGTGTGGTCCCCCAGCTGCTGCAACCGCTGACTGTACCTCTGACCACGCCCGTGCCCGCATGGCAATGGTGAGTGTGGCACTCTGGCGCCCAAAAAGGAGGTCGTAGCGCTCAAGTACGTTGGACAGCAGGTGCTCATTCTCCTGCTGGCTGAAACGTATGGCTCTGCGCCTTGTTTCATCAGGGACAGGGATCCTTGCCTGGCGTGGCCTGCCACCCGTATGCACACCTGCAGCCTGCTGAATCCCAGATGGTCCAGCAACGGCCTCCTGTGGAGATGTGGCTGGTGCTGCTGGATGTGGGGGCTGGTCCTGGGGTTGGTCCTGGTCCTGGGTCTGTCGATGATCCATAATGTCCAGTATGTATCTGCACGGGGGTTCGGCACACAGTGGCAAGCCTATATATAGGCTGTCATGGGGTGTGGCTCGTGGGGCATGGGGTACACGGCCACGTGTGCCGTGACGCGTTCTGTTGCGCCTCGCTGCGCGCCTCGATACGCGTTCCGCTGCGCGCCTCGATACGCGTTTCGCTGTGCGCCTCGATACGCGTTCCGCTGCGCGCCGGATGTGACATCATACATGTGAGTGTCGGTAGTACCGGCCGTATCGCCGATCCCCCCTACCCATCCCTTCTGGGGCAGTTTGTTTTGTATAGTGGTGGTGCAGATGTACGCTCCTTTCTTAGGGCTATGTTTATCTGTGCCGTAGTGGAAGCATAGGCTAATGCACCACTACGTGATACGTACGCGACCGCACTCTGACGTTGCACGCGTTGTAAGGCGCGTCGCAACGCGACTTCCGTCGCCTGCACATGGGCACATGTATTTTACGTCATCCCTGCATTGGTATCTGGGTGTGTGATACTTTTGTGCTACGCAGTTTATACACACCCTACAGCATCGCTCGGACTCACCTACAGCAGTGTGATACATGGATGAATCCCCTCAGCTGCATTATGTGGACGCGCGTAACATCGCGCGCTGCACTTTTCCTACCGGTAAAGAGTTTGATTACTGGAATCCGGAACATTCTGTCTCCCCAGGTGAGTGGCAATCATGTGGTGTCCATCCCCACCCACACCACTATTTCTAGCCCTGCTACCCTCCTAACTGTGTCTATCATGGCTCACACATCACATGCAGGTGGTGCAGTGTTTGCATTGGTTGGCCTGGCAGACCTGCTTGGCCAGGAGGAGGGGGATGTTGTTCCTGGGGCCGCTGCCCTGGGCATCGGTGCACTGCCACTGCAACTCAGGCCTGCAGCTGTGGGGCCTGCACAGGAGGGTGTTGTTGACCAACGGCGCCATAGGCGTGCTGAGGTACAACAACGCCTGCGGCGTCTCTACAGGCCCAGGGTCTTGCTCCAGGACCTGCGAGAGGGCCAGGTACTCTCCCTCTACCGGCTGGACACAGGAGCCATTAGGGAGCTCTATCAGGACCTCAGACCTGACCTTGAGCCCCTGAATGCCCGGTCACATGCTATACCGGGTATGACCAAGCTCCTGGCTGCCCTACATTTCTTTGCCTCTGGCTGTTTCCAATCCTCGGTGGCAGCAGTGGGTGGCATGAGTAGGCCCACCTTCTCCCGCTGTCTCCATCAGGTACTGCGTGCCATGGTCAGCCGGGTTGGGAATTACATAGCAATTCCCAATGGTAGGCAACAGTGGGCGGCCCTGGCACTGGCATTCCATAGGTTTGCTGGAATCCCACACGTGATGGGCGCTATAGATTGCACACATGTTGCCCTTGTCCCGCCACGCGACAGGGAGGTTGTGTACCGGAAACCGGAAACACTTCCATTCCCTCAATGTGCAGGTTGTCTGTGATGCAGGTATGCGTATCCTGAATGTGGTTCCGCGGTTCCCAGGGTCGGCCCATGACTCCTATATCCTGCAGAACTCGGCAGTGTTTGACCAGTTTGAGACTGGTCAGTTTGGTGACTACGTCCTGCTGGGTGGGTATTCTGCGTATCTGACATGCGCCACTGTAGGGGGGTGTATCTGCTGCATTGTCAGCATTCTCCACAGTTTGACTGACATTGCAGCGTTAGTTCTGGGAGTGCACTGTTGGGTGTGGCTCACAGCCTCATGCCGTGTCACTGGTGTCCTGGTCTTAGACATATGTTTCGCCACAGCCATCTCTCTGTCTCGGATGTGTGTTGGTTTGCTCGCACATGTGTGTCCCAGAGGGCCAGTGTGGTGTCTGTTTCTCCGTGCCCGTGCCCTCGTTTTCCAGATGAACTGTGTCCATGTGCGACAGGGCAGAATATGCTGTGTCCCCCCCATGCCTGTGGGCTACACATGTATCCAGGCCATCGCCTCCACACCCGCACCACGGGCATACAGCGCTGGCAGTTGTACCCATGTCTCCCAGTGGTGTCAGTCACTTGGCTAGCCCATCCTTTGCATGGATTTCGGTGAGGCCGCCTGGTGGGGGGGGGGCCTGGGCCCACCCTCATGGGGCTCATTCTGTGTGCGTGGACCAATCTTTCTGGCCCTGTTTATTGCTCGACAGGAGATGTGCTGGTGACCATGTGACTATCACACGTGTCTGCTGCATGTCTGGGCACCATGTTCGGGGTCCACCTCACCACTGCCGTTTGCTTCACCCCCAACACCCATGATATGTATCCCAGTGGCTGGTGCTGTGTATGCAGAGGATCGTGCCAGCCACCCACTTGCACAACTGTGCCACCCTGCACCCCCGGTTGCTATTTGACAATGTCCAGCACCTTGCCTCACAGCTCACGCAGATGTATTTGCTGAACCAGTTCTTGCACATGTCACGTGTCACGGTTACATGGGTGTGCACTGCCACTCTCAGCATGTCATGGTCGTTTCCCACTGGCCTCAACAGCCTCTGCTGTGCTACCACTGTGTGCACATCATTTGCCTCATATGTGTGTGCATGGCCTCTCGGCTGTCCAGTTCTGAATTGGTATGTCTGTCGTTCCATTATTGTCTCAGCACGCATGTGAATTTGCACCATTTCTCCCTGCAGGTGATGCAGGATATGGGTGTCGCAGCTGGCTGCTCACCCCTGTGCGTCTCCCCCGGACAGGTGCAGAGCTACGGTACAATGAGGCCCATGCCTCCAGTCGCTCAGTGATTGAGCGCACCTTTGGCGTCCTCAAAAGTCGCTTCAGGTGTCTGGATAGGACTGGCGGGGCCTTACAGTACAAACCACTGACTGTGGCAAAGATCATCATAGCCTGTTGCATCCTCCACAACATTGCTCTCAGGCACAATGTTCCAGTCGACATTAATGAGGATCTGGGCCCGGATCCTATGTGCCCTCCTGCACCTGGCCATGGTGACACACGTGCAGGCATGGCAGCCAGGCAGCATCTAATCGAGAGGATCTTCACCTGTAAGTTATGGGTGTGCTGGGGACGTGTCTCTGGGTTTGCCATGTGTTAGGTGGTGTGAGGATTGTGCAGCACTGCCATCTGATGCCTCCATATCTCTGTCCTGTTCTTGGCTCCACAGGATGAGCATCTGTGTTCCAGGCCCACCCGGACTGCCTTGTAATGCTGCATGTGGCCGTGCTGCATGGGGGGGGGGGGAGGGTGTTCATATATGCAGCCTTCATGTTGGCTGGGGTGAGTTGCAGGGTAGTGGGGATTGTATGTCATTCGTCACGTCTGGTCACATATATGTTGTTTTCTCTCCACTGCTCCTATGGTGCTGCACATTTATTTGGACCACTGCTCCTTCCCCCTTCGCCTCCATGGGTCACAGAGGTGGCCCTTACTTGTTCACATATTGGGGTTCTGCATGTTCTATCTTGCACACATCTTGAGCGGCTGTGTGTGTACTCTTGCACAGGTCAGTGTATACTGGTTTGCTAGGTTGATCAGCCACTGGCAATGGGTCATTTGGCAGATATGTGCCACTCATGCATGTGCTGTGCTGTGTGTCTCCATTTGACGTTCATTTTTGGGGGGCAGGACATCTTGGCTTTCTGCATGTGTACTTTATCACACTGTGTATGTTCATGATTGTTAGTGACCTTTCCACCTGGCCATTCCTCATGCGCCACCCTGCCTATGTGTGTTGTAGGGATGTATTTTGCGCCCTCTCCGATTATGTTCCCTCATCCATTTGTTACCTTCCACTGGTGGGCAACTGTACATTGTGCACAGGTGTCAAATATGTTCCTCAGATGGGTCACAGTTCCGATGGTGATGCAATGTACATCAACATTGTGTTTCCGCAGGACACACTGCACCGTGGACATGTTGCTCTCTCAGCTACCCATGCAGACGTCGTGCTGTCCGCCATCCATCGGGCTCTGGATCCGCTATTGTGTCTCTGTGTGCTTTTGGCTGACAATCACTGTTCCCTCTGAGCTGTGCGCATGTGTCTGCGCACACACCTCGCCAGGGGAGCGCACATACTTTGCAGCTCTGATTCCACTAGGGAGCGACACAGACATCTTACACTTTTACAGTCAGGGTTGTAATTACTAGACATTTCCTGCTTCATGTATTAATCGTCTGTGTTCAGTTAATTTGATTTAACTCAATGTGGTGTACATACGATATTCTGACGTGTAGTCAACATAAAAAATTGTTATGACTCTGCCTGTCATTATGTTGCACACAGACATGTCACCTTCCTTCCAAAGCTGCACTGAGCTGATATTTTACGCGCACACAGCCTACAGACGATTGGGGGAAACATTGCTGACAGTAACATTCACATCCAGGACACTGGTGTACCTTTCAGGTGGCCCTCACCTTCCATACTCTGTGACATACACCGCCTGCTTATTCTGCTTTTTGCCTATTGCTCTCAGCCTGTCGTTATTTGTTCTCTGGGTATGCCACCGCTGCTGCACATGCTCTTGTCCCCTGCGGTGTATGCGTCTCATGTGCAGGTTCTTGATGATATTGGGATGGTGCCGTAGTCTTCACTGTCATCTACATCTGTGGTGCATGTGCAGTGTGCTCAGTGTTGTGGACACATCATGTGTGTTCTGCAGTGCTTTCCATCAGAGTGGTCAGAGCTTTGCGCTCTTTCTGTTCCTCTTTTCCTCGGCCTTTCCCACGCTGATGCTTATTGTCGCTGTAACAGTGGTCTCCGGGCGTCTGCTACCTGTCTGGTCATATTAGCGTTGTCACATTAGCTGTCCGTCCTTTGGTCCATGTATTTGCATCATGGTGTGGTGAGGTGTCATGTATGCTGCTGTGGACTCATGCCCCGTACCCTACCCTGCTGCCATTGTCTACTGAGCATCTCCTTTTGCTTGTTTGTCCTGTGCCTGCTTGGCGTGTCCTGCTCACCTCTCGGGCGACCTCACCCTCCACTGGGGGGCAACTATTCCCCTCAGCTGCCACACACCTTCTTTCCAGTACACCAGGGTGCCAGGAACCTTTGCTGTGATGCTGTTGCTCCCAGCATGTTTGTCTGTGCTGCTGCCATACACGTGTGCTGCTGTCATGTGTGAGGGTCCGTGAACTCCATGCTTGCCCTCCAACAGTCACCTGTTCATTGCCGTTACTGTGGGCTCTAGGTGGTGTTTGTGCTACATCTATCTCTGTTCCACACAGGTCCTGCCGACCCTCCAGGCACACCTTGTGGCCTCTAGGGCACACTGACCTTTGCAAACATACCATTAGTGATGCACCATGCCATATTGTTCAATGGGCCACAGGTCTGTCAGCACTCTCCTATACCGCTTAGCCGCATATTTGGGTTCAGTTTGCACACCTGTCTTCACACTGTGCTGGTACACCTTTCCTGCTTGTTCTTGGCCACACTGTTGGCCTACTGTCGTTTGGTGCTCTATGGCAGGGGCGCACATATTCTTATCTCCCTTCCGGCCCAGGCGCTGTGGGGGCGCCTACCCCCTCCTATGGTCATCTCTGGACTGCTGCTGGGCATCTGCAGTGCACCATGGGTACTGTTGCATACTCCCATATCCTTAGCAGCCCAGCAGGCACCTTGGGTGACGACATGGCGCCCCTCGGTCCACAGTCAGGGGATTTGGTTTCAGGTGTTACGGACATCTTCATTTTCCTGCGCACAATCACCATAGTGTGTTTCTCCCTGCTTTTGCTTTTGCCAGTGACTTTCCATGTTGCAAAGCGGTCTGTGATGTTATTGGGCCTTCTATATTTGGTAATGATCATGACCTTGGTCTTGATTGTGTTTGCCATATGCCCTTGTTTGCTGAGACCTTGCTTTGTTTCTTAGTCAGGCATCCCTTGCATGTACATGGTGCGTCTTCTGTGGGTTTGTTTCGGGGGCTTGGGTCATCTGGCAGTTCTGCTCCAAGGGCTGCCCACCTCATTATTGTGACTTTGTTATGTGCACTGGCAATATGGGCATGGGGTTGCTTCCATGCTTGTGGGTGGGGCCCTGGGTCATGGGTTTGAACACACAGTGGGTCATTGTGAGCACCTTGGGGGGCGTATTCCTATCTTGCTTTACATTGGTGCTAACAACAGCAGCGCCCTCACACTGCAGACTCCGCACAGTGACTCCTCATGGGCCCTGTCACATGCCCTATGGGGTGCTTTGTGTAAAGCCCTGTCGGGTGCTGTGGAGACAGTGCACAGTAGCCTTAGTTCTCTGGTGTGGCTTTCATGGGGTTATCCTATGTGACACCTTCCAGGTACATCCCTGTGGGTGGGTGTTTGCCAGCACAACTTGTGGGACATACAAACCAGACCTCCTATGATATTACTGGTGTGGTGTGGGAGTTATGCCGCACACCCATCCACAGATATGCCAGCCTTGCAGGGACACAACCACTTGGTACACGGCCCATAGTTGTGTCACACATAGCATGTCCTGGTGCTGTTTGATGCTGCATTCCAATGGCAAGGCAATTGTGTTGTCCCCTGCATTGTTTCTGGTACAGTCTGACGTGGTATTTCCTTTATTATATGGGTTGTGTATATCTTCACCTTTGTACATTTCAAGCACCCGGTTCTGGCTGCAGATTCACACTGTTTTCTACCTTTGGGGGCTGCACCTCTCGGGATTACACGGACACTCCCAGCAAGGGGTGGTGGGCATATATTCCTCCCTCTCATGTTCTTTGTGTACAACCAAACATTGGGGTTCTCATTGGTTTAGACAGGGGGCTGACTGGTTCATCATATGTGTGCCTACTGTTTGCGGAGGGTACTGTTGCAGGCAGCCCTGGTCTTTGGACACACAGGGGGGATTGAACTCACAGACCTTGCTCCACCAGGCCGCTTTTTACCCATTGTGCTTATGATCTGTCTGCCTTCACTGACACATTTTCTAGCTTCTTCTGGGGCACCCTGTTGGGATACTCTCTGTTGCTACTATGTCCAGTGACACACACAGTCATTTCACCATACCATACCAGGGGGCTATGTGGGTATGTAGCCCTTCTTGTGTTCATCTGTGGACTGCTGGTCTGCATGTGCAGTGTGCACCATGGGACTCCCTGCATTGTTACGGATCCGGGACACTACAGCGGACAGTTCGGTGGTGTCCTGCCGCACTTCAGTGGACAGCCAGGGGGTGGTTACCGGCTATGGGGCTGCAGGCCAGTGGGTCACTCATTGCCTGTGGAGCCCGTAGCCATGGGTTGTGACCAACAATGGACTCCTTTTATAGGGGTGTCTGCCGCATTATATGTTTTACACACGCAGGACTGCTACCGGTGACAGCCTCTGATGCGTCATATTACTGTACTGAGCGTCATTGGGTGCACCATGTGTCACCTTATCTGGCTACCTTACGGTTCCCTTATGGACTGCTCAATGGGGGACATCTTGTTGTGCCTCAGTGGACACTCTACTTTCTAGTGTGGCCTCTGTTGTGCGTTATGGGGTGCGTTCTGCAGCAACTTTGGATACACCACTGTGTGGGTGTGTTTGCTAGCAACCTTACAGCACATACAAAACAATGTTCATGGCCCCTCACTCACTATATGATGTGTGGGTGTGTTTGCTAGCACCCCTACAGACTATCAGCAACATATACATGCCCCCTCACTCACTATCTGATGTGTGGGTGTGTTTGCTTGCACCCCTCCGGGACGTATAAAAATATATGCCCCCTCCCTCACTGTATCATGTTCGGGATGCTGCATCAGCCAGCCTTCTGCATCTGGCAGCCTGGGGACTTGAACCCATGCTGCCCGTATCAGTGGTCACTGCAGTAGCCATTGTGCTACAGCTCTGTCTGGGTCAGGTTTGTATGGTAACAAGCATACAACACATACATAACATATACATGCCCCCACACTCACTATGTAATGTTTGGGTGTGTTTACTTGAGCACCGAAAGGGGGGGGAGCATAGACATGCCCCCTCACTCACTATATACTGTGTGTGTGTGTTTACTTGCACCCCAAATGGTAGGGGGGCATAGACATGCCCCTTCACTCACTATATGATGTGTGGGTGTGTTTGCTTGCACCCCAGGGGAACAGAGCATATACATGCCCCCTTCACTCACTATCTGATGTGTGGGTGTGTTTGCTTGCACCCCTCCGAGACGTATAAAAATATATGCCCCCTCCCTCACTGTATGATGTTCGGGATGTTGCATCAGCCAGCCTTCTGCATCTGGCAGCCTGGGGACTCGAACCCATGCTGCCCGTATCAGTGGTCACTGCAGTAACCATTGTGCTACAGCTCTGTCTGGGTCAGGTATGTCTGCGTGGCTTCTTATGCTTCATGCGCAGTAACGCGCGGCGACTTCCTCTAACGCGCCAGGTATCGCGCGTGAGCTCTGTTGCGCGTGTTAGATCTTCTGTTGTCCCGCCCATCTCCTTATTTGGGGGTTTGTCTTCTTAACGCGAATACTAACGCGAACTGCACTAACGCGATTTAGTAAACATCCCCCTTGGTGACATTAAAGAGTCATGGGATAGGAGGCAGTGGATTGTTGATCAGGAACCAGTTAAAAGAAAGCAGAGAGTAGGGCTAAATGGCCAATTTTCTCAATGGAGGAAGATGAATATTGAAGTACCTCAGGGATCTGTGCTGGGCCCCACTGCCTTTTAGGAGTAGCCTAAAGATTAGAGCACTGGCTTGGGAACCAAAAGACCAGCGTTTGATTCCCACTAGCACTCCTTGTAGCCTAGGGCAAGTCACTTAACCCTCCATTGCTTCAAAAAACAAAAATCCAGGTTTTCAATGTCCCTGTTTAATGTACATTACCAAGTTTAAGTTACAATGTAAACCACTTTGGCTGAAATGATAAAGCGATATAAAAAACCTGTTAAATAAAATTTTAAAAAATGATCTGGAATTGGGAATAACTAGTGAGGTGATCAAATCTGCAGATGACACAAAATTATTGAAAACTGTTATCTTGATAAATTGGAAGACTGGATGTCCAAATAGCAGATGAAATTTAATGTGGACAAGTGCAAAGTTATGCACCTAGGAAAGAACTCAAACTATGGTTACATGATGCAAGTTTCCGCGTTAGGGGACGCCATCCAGGAAAAAGATTTAGATGTCGTCTTGGCAAATACATTGAAACCCTCTGGCCAGTATGCAGCAGCAGCCAAGAAAGCAAATAGAATGCTAGGAATCATAAGGAAAGGCATGGAGAATAAAACCAAGGATATTATAATGCCTCTCTATTGTTCCATGGTGCAACCACACCTTGAATATAGTGTGCAATTCTGGTCACCATATCTTAAAAAGGATATAGCAGAATTAGAAAAGGTATAGAGAAAAGTCACTAAAATGGTAAAGGGGATGGAAGGATACCCCTATGAGAAAAAGCTTCAAAGGTTAGGGCTTTCCAACTTAGAAAAGAGATGGCTGAGGGGAGATATGATAGAGGTCTATAAATTAATGAAGTGGAATTGGTAAACGCAGATAGATTGGTTACTTCATCAAAAAGTTGAAAGACTAGGGGACACGCAATGAAGCTTGTGGTGATGAAAGCTCTCTAGAAGACATGGAACCGGATGAAAATCCTGAATTCCCTTTGGAAGTGAATGGCAGTGCACATGTGCAGGGGAATTACAAGCCAAGTCAGAGGAAAAGTCAGCTCCCTGAAAAAGTCAGGCCACGCCCTAGCTCAGGGGTGGAGACAGGCTTCCTGCTGATTGGTCACACAGGTGCAGAGAACAGGGAAGGCCTAGCAGGCAGCAGTGTTTAAAATCACGAGCAGAGCAAAGCAAGAATCATCAGAGAAGTGATCAACAAGGAAGTGATCATCAGAGAAGTGAAGGAAACAGAGGCTCAGGCTGGAGCCCTGACACAATCTCAGACACGGGAGAGAAAGACCTGGTGGAGAGAGATACAGAGACAGCAACAGAAGACAGAGGTACAAGTGAACGGAGGAGAGGTGGACGTGGAGCAAGGAACAGGAACAGCTGTTGGAGCTGGAAAGGTGAGAGAGGAGGGAAAGAAGCTGAAGCTGTGCTTAGCTGGAGGAGAAAGCCAGAGGGAATTTCCCCAGAAAGCAGCTACCTCAGAGGGACTGGAGTAGGACGGAAGGAGCCTGCATTTCAGAGCCTGGAGGAACCCAGGAGGAGAGAAAGCAGCGTTTGTCTGAAAGAAAAGCCCCAAGGTAAAGCCAGCCTTTTCATTACTGATAATCTAGCAAAGAGACAATTTGCCAGTCCTAAAGGGCAGGAAATTGTGTCCTCACCTTCCACAGTTAAGGAGTGGGTAGAGAGCTTATCAGAAGCTAAAAACCATAGTCCTGTTAAAAGTACAGCCTTTGAAATCTCAAAGTTAGAGGCATTAAGGAAGCTGTTCTCTGAAGAGAAGGTTCACTCCCCTAATTTAAAAGTGCCAACACAGGCTGAGTTACTGTGGAGCCAATTTCAGGAGTTCTTGAAAGAGAGAAAGTTTGAGAAAACTCCTAACCTTGAGAGAAACACTATTTGCTCTGATGATATTGAAGGAATGCAAATAGATTCATGTTTGCCTAATAATGGTGAATGTTTGTCTATTCCAATGGATTGTTCTTTAGCCCTAAGGAAAGATTCTGCAGTGAAGAATATGAGCTGAGAATCTGTGAAATCCCTATAGGAAAATAAGGGCAGTCTCTGCTTTATGCTGAAGAAAGCTAAGTTTGAGTTTATTGAGTTTTACCACTGGCTGAAGTTAAGCAGTGCTGTGAAAGAACTGTGTGCATTCAAAAGAGAAACCACGGCTGTTATAAATTTGTGTTACTGTTAATTGACCACACGGGGCAGTCCCCGGTGTGAATGTGTATGAGAAGCAGAACAGCTGTGAAGTGAAGCTTTTGTTACGTTATCCTGATTTAGTCTTGATTTCATCTTTTACGTTGGAGAAGTATCCTTCTGCTTATGTTGTGTATTGAACCTTTTGCATGACCTGGAAAATCCCCACAATAAATTTCTTGCCGCCTTACAACCACCGACTCAACTACAATTCTTGTCCCTCAAGGGTAAAGAGCACTACAAGTCCCAGAATCCTCTGGTCACTTTAAAGGGAACTTTATTCAGGGAGGACATACAAGGCCGTCGTCCAGTCTGTAAGCCCTTGGGCCCAGATGGCGATGTGGCAAGCTACAATGTACCCATTTAAGAGCAATAAGAGAAAATATTTTTCACTCAACACATAATCAAACTCTGGGATTCGTTACTGGAGGATGTAGTAAAAGCTGTTAGTGTAGCTGGGTTTAAAAGGGGGTTGGACAAGTTCCTGGAGGAAAGGTCCATAAATAATTATTAAAGAGGACAAATGAAATCCACTGCTTACCCTGGGGGAAGCACTATGGAACCTTAATACTTGCTGGACTGATGTGCTATTAATTAACGTGGCCGATAGTGCACATTATTGGCATGCGGTAGTACTTTTTTGGGAACCTGCTAGGTACTTGTGACCTGGATTGGCCACTGTTGGAAACAGGATACTGAGTTTGATGAACCTTGGTCTGACCCAGTATGGCATTTCTTATGTTAAGTTCTTATGTTCTTAATTAGGGGAGCTAGTTTTTTAAACATAAAGATCATCATCTCAGTTATAAGATGGCAGATCCAAGTTGGAGCTCACTATCTTTGCACTGATGCCTCTAGGAATGTGCGATATTCCCTCCTGAGCAACACAAAAACATTTGCCATAAAAGTCACTACTGCACAGTACTGAGGCTATCACAAATATTGAATCCCATAATAAATTTTATTGCAATAAAATAGCACTCAAATGTGCTGTTTTACCACTGGTTAGTAAATAGGGTTCTAAGTTTGTGCCTGGGGCTATGGAGAGTGAAATACAGTAACTTGGAAGGTCAAAAGGAACACCATCGGAATTTCAACCCTTATTTCCCTGGGTCTCATTCCACTTCTCTAACCATTAGGTCACTTGTCCTACTGCTTTATTTATATAAAATACAAGCTATTTTCCAGTGTGACGGCCTCAGGTTTAGGGTGGACCACTAGGGGTATGACCCAACCAATATTTTGCCCAAAACAGCATGAACAACTAGAGAGCCCGGGTCTCAGGCCAGAGACTGATTTTCCTACCAAAGAAATCTTCTCCTTCCTTTGTTGCTTCTCATTATTTCTCCAAGTCCCTTAACTTTAGGTAAATGTGATTATCTTCCCATGCTTTTAAACAAACTGCTACTTTAAGATCTAGCCCCTGACTATCACATCTCAAAACAGACAGAGGGGTAAATAAATCATTAAGAAAACGTCAACCTACTTGACTTGGAAGATACAGGATGATATCATTAAAACAACCATGGCATAAAAAATGGAGTAAGTCAGCTGCATTTTCCCTTTCACAGTGACCATCAGCATGCTCGATACAGCCTTGACCGAGATTACAGTCGCTGATGCTGGAAAAGAAGAGATACATTTAATAAACAGGGAGAACTTCAAAGAATTTACTTCAAAATGTAAGCGCTCATTAGCATGGCTGGTAGACTAGAATACCACAAAAAGGCTGTTTGCAGTTTAGGTTCATCTTCCAATTTCAGTAATAAAATCTTTGATGTACATGACAGGAACAAAATTTGACTTCCAAACATAAAGGGGGTACAGTATAAAGCTTTGTCTAGGTGTAAAGCCTGCTTTACATGTGGAAAATGCTTTTTATAAAATTACTTGAGTATACACCTGTGTAAAAAATGCACGCAAAGGAAGTGTGCACCTACTGTTGCGCAATCTGTATGAAGGTGTTCCCAGGGGCATAATTTGGGGGAAGCAGAGATAGTTGCAATGTATGTGTGCATTTTATAAATACATGCACAAACTGACACCGTTTTGGAGCAGGTGTCAATGTGTGCATTGGCACTTGTGTGCTTTGAGTCTGGTCCTAGCAGCTTGTTTTGCAATGGCACATATGTTGCCTTTATCAAAGTCTTAAAAAATATGCCTACTTGGATTTCTCACATACGCCTGGTATAAAATCAAGCCCAAAGAGGTCAGTTTTCAAAGCCTTTGAGCTGGTGAATTTGCTGTCTGAAAAACGCCTTCCTCTGCCTGGCTAATAGTTTCTGTAGAGTTACACAGCATACACACCTTCAGCCCAGACTGAGAACATAAGATTTGACATACAGGGTCAGACCGAAGGTCCATTAAGCCCAGTAACCCATTTCCAATAATGACTAATCCAGGTCACAAGTACCAGACATATCCCAAAAGTACCCAGTTACATTTCTTATACCCAGGGATAAGCCGTGGCTTTCCTCAGGTCTATTGGTTTGTGGACTTTTCCTCCAGAAATTTGTCCAAACCTTTTTTAAACCCAGCTATGCTATCTGCTTTTGCCACCTCCTCCAGCAATGAATTCCAAAGCTTAATTATGCCTTAAGAGAAAAAAATATTTTCTCCTATTTGTTTTAAATGTACTACTTTGTAACTTCATAGCATGTCCCCTAATCTTTGTACTTTTTGAAAGATTGGAGGCAGTCTCGAGATCGTTTATCCAGGATCAGAAAATAAGGAATGTAGGGCTGATATTCATTTGGGCAGGCAATGCGCCGTGTCGGCGCATAGCCCTGCCCACTGAGTTCTAAACCTGAATATTCAATGACGCAGTGACGGCATTGAATATCTGGATTTGGTGCCAAGTGGATTCTGCCCACAGTCTAACCGGGTAGGGGTGATATTGGACTGCTACCCAGTTAATATCTGTGGCTAGAACTAGGCGAGCCAAAAGCTTGCCTAGTTTTAGGCATGGATCGCTAACCAGATAGCATTACAATATTGCCGCTACCCGGTTCCTGCCAATCTCCTCTCCTGCTCTGCCCCGGAAAGCCACGCATAGGGGACATAGAGGGGATATTCAACGGCACTAACTGTGTAGGTGCCATTGAATATTCCCATTTAAGGCATTTACATGGTTTACGTAAACCATGTAAATGTCTTTAGAACATCGGGCCCGTAGACTGTATTTTCAAACCTGAATTATTTTCAACTAGTAGGCATCTGTAATACACTTGAAGGGGCCCCAGTACTCACCCCTGCCCTGCCTCACTAGCGCCACAGTTGCTTTCCTCCCACTCCAGACAGAGTCCAGCAGGAGTGCAGCAGTGTGAGGAAGGGGACAGCAGGGCAGAGTGCTAATGCTGGGGCCATCTCAGCTGTTTTGTGGTGTTTGCAGGTGCCTCCTAATCCCAGTGCCATAGGGGCACGCCCATCCTGCCACCTTCCATCAGACAGATACCACACATGGCTAATCTCATTATATACAACAGTAGATAAAAATTGTGGAGGAATAGCCTAGTGGTTCGAGCAATAGCTTAATACGTAGGAGCCCTAGGTTCAATGCCCACTAGCACTCCTTATGACCTTGGGCAAGTCACTTTACCCTCCATTTCCTTGGAAGAAAAGGCCTGGCAATCTGCTTCCTGTCATACCTTGCCAAGAAATCCCAGGGGCTGCTGGGTCACTAGGAGTCAGCAATGACTTGACTGCACTTAAAAAAAAAATTACTCTCATACAAAGCAGTCTGCGGGGACCTGCTTTGTACCACTGACAATATTCAGAGAGAAAGTATGTGGAGCAGCATCAGAGCCACAGGTGGACCTGGAGGGGCACAGGATTAGCTAGGTAGGGACAAGGTAACTTAGGTGAGCAGTAACATAGATGCAGGACTACACAAGTATGTCTTTCCATGACCTTTGGGAGCAGTGATTTTGAGAAACTGCAAGGGGAGGGCTGAAATCATGGAAATCCCCACCCCACACATATGTTTGTGAGCAGCCTGCTAAAATTGCTGTCCCCTGGGGAAGGCACCCAGTTCAGCAGCACAGGTCCATCCTCTCCCGATCTCCTCTATCCCCTAAGGCACATCAATATCTCCCTCAACACCCTACAAACTCCCTCGAAGCATCACTAATTCCCCATCCCCCAACCACTCCTCCAAAGGACAGAGCCATAACCTTCCCCTGAGGCAACCCCAAAGCAAGCATCCTCCAAGGTCCCCCGATCCCCATTCCTGGACTTACCAGAGATCTATAGTGTTCAGTGGGAGCAGAATCAATGCCCACTGGTTCCTGGTCAGCACATGGCCCATATAAAAAATGGCACCAATGACCCCTAGTGGTAATCTTGTAGTACTGCTTTAGGTCATTCATGCCATTTTGTAGTTGGGCTGAATGCTGAACAGGAGCGAGTGAGCATTGCTCCTGCTCCACTTGAACATCAGTGAGCCATGATAAACCTGAGGATGGTGATCAGGGGATGGAGGGTGAGTGGCTTGCAGGGGGGGGGGAGGGGGGGGAGAGCACTGGAGGTGCCATGAGTTGTTGGGGTGGGGAGCCTAGATGGCATGGTGGTTCAGGGGGAGGGCATTGGGGAGGGTGCTTGAATTGGGCTGCCTCGGGGGGAGGCTTGACTGAGTCCTTTGAAGGGGTGGTTGGGGAGGTTGGGAGATCAGTGATGCTACGGGGGGGAATGAGGGGGTAGGGGAGATGCCAACATGCCTCTGGGGGGTGAGGCAGATGATACAGGTACTGTATGAACATGGGAAAGGGATCCAAGATTGGAAGAGTAAGCGGGCGGGGCCAACCTTGGCCTTCATAGCTGCCTCTGCCAGAAGGCACTTATTCATGATTAGGGTCATGTGAAAATGCCGATGTCTAAATATTTGCAAAGAAACATGGATTCTCTTTATGAAATAGGGAATCCATGTCCACATTGTAGGCCCATCCAAACCACTCCCTCTCTGTGCCCCATTACTCCCACAGAGAATGAAGACTTGGTGAGCATTTCCAATCCCTCTCCTAAAATGGTATTTACACATGTATGCCAATCTACACATTTAAATGCTGCTTTTTAGATGTGGGAATGCTTCTAAAATAGCCCCTATAGTTAAATTAAATTCAAACAAGAGGGGAAAGCATGCAGAGCTTAAATCATGGAATTCTTTCCAACTCATCTATGTGTGTATGTGCAATCACACACCTGTCTGTTTCTATCTGCATTGCTCTGTGTGTGTGTGTCTTGTGTATTTGTCTTGTCTCGGGGGCAATTTCTCCAAATGGGTTAGTTTTGCACATAACATGACAATCATGAATCTCACTCCTAAGCCAGGATATGAGGAGTAGGATCTCAGTATCTCAAATTTACTGCTAATGCTCACACTAGTACTTGCACTGTGTCAAAGAGAGCCTCCTTCTGGAGTTCATAAGATGTTACATGTGTAAGTAATTTGTCAAGGTGTGATTGGAAATTCCTAGCCTGTGGCATACAAAACAATGGGCATATCTTGGTATCTTTCTATTCATTTTCTTAGTCTCTGACTGCATTTCTTGGTATGTTAGGATCTTCTGCGTCTCAATATTATTCACAGGATAGTTGCTTGGAACTGACACCTCTAAAATCAATGCCGTTCTGTGTTTTTCTCCTTTACTACTATGTCCATCTTCCTGCATCCAGTTTTTATCAGTCAGAATGGTAGTATCCCAGGTAATCATCTCTTTGGTCTCCATAATTCTCTTAAGGTTGTGATCCCGGTGCTTTTCAGACACAATGATGTTGTAGTGTTTACACAGGGCCCAATATTTGAAAGGCATTTACAAGGTATACAGCTGTGTAAATGCCTTAAGTCTGGATATTCAACAGCACTTACATGGTTAGTGCCATTGAATATCCCCTCCTACCTCCCCTGCGTACCCCAATGCTATCCGATTAGCTTCAGGGCATGTCGGGGGTGTTCCAGGGTGGAGTGGAGGTGGGGCGTACCATTAACCGGAAGCGGCGATATTGCACCGCTACCTGGTTAGCGATCCGTGGCTAAAACTAGGCCAGCTTTTGGCTCACCTAGTTTTAGCCACGGATGCTAACCGGGTAGGCTCTGCAGCAGTCACCTCTGGGCATCAAACCCGGATATTCAATGCCAATACCATGGCATTGAATATCTGGGGTTAGGGGTCGGCAGGCAGGGTTATGTGCCGTAGTGGTGCATAATCTGCCCAAATCAATATCGGACCCAGAGTTTCCAATGGATAAGATGTGCTACTTTATTGTGCTTTTCTGTACAGAAATTTTCTGCCATCAGAACTTCGCAACCAGCTACAAGGTGAGTCATTGCTTCCAGCTCTTTCTTCCAGCTTCTACATATATCGGTTTTGCCAGTTTTTTCTATACTTGCTGTAAATCATCTCATCTGTAATCCACTGACCTGGGTTGCAACTATCAGCTCTCATCCTTCGGCTTCAGTTCACTTCTCCTTAACCATCTATATTTTTGGTTTTGATCGACAAAGGGTTCCTGGAGTAACACTTCATATTTCCCACTGTTTTGTGTATTTGCCACTTGTTTTTACTCGTTTGCTGTATCATATCTCTTTTATTTGATTTTTCTACTATGCTGTTTAAGGTTTACATTACTGATAGTGTATCAATGTTTATCTTACTGTTCTGTCTGTTGTGCTGACCTGGGGTCATTCTGCTTTTGTTATGCTGCTACGACTATGTAGTAAGTTGTCTGTGGTTATGTTTACTTTGACTTTATATATCACCTTTCACAGGGATGCACCAAGGTGGTTTACAATTATTAATACACATCAGAAAGAAAGGAACTCCAAAAATGTTAAAGGAAAGGATAAGACAGCAAAATTAGAAGGCACATCTAGGGGAGGTAAAGCATTCATCACTGCTGATTGCAATCTGACTAAGCCAAATCAGACCTAATCTGTGAAGACTGCTTCAAAGGAGTAAGGATCCGATATTCAGTGCTGGTGGCTAGCTCTGCTAATACGGCTAGCCGCTGGCGCTGAGCATTAAACCAGGGCATTCAATGCTGGGGTCATATCTGGCCCTGGTATTGAATATCCGGGTTAATCACTTTTGCCAATCAGTAACTGGGCAGTGGTGATATTGAGCCACTGACCAGTTAGCGATATGCATTGAAAGTTAGGTCAGGGTTACCCGGTTAGCGAGCGGTATTGCCTCTGTTCTGACGTGGAACACCCCCAGCATGCCTCGATGGGAAGCAGTTAGCATTTGGGCATATAGAACCATGTTAGTGCTGCTGATTATCCTGTCCACCACGATTATGACGGTTAGCGCCTACTGCATTAATCAATTTAAAATGCAATACATCATGGCATGTAATCCCTATATCTGTGTATGTACATAAGAACATAAGAACATAAGATATGCCATACTGGGTCAGACCAAGGTCCATCAAGCCCAGTATCCTGTTTCCAACAGTGGCCAATCTAGGTCATATGTACCTAGCAGTTTCCCAAAAAACACAGGTTCCACAATGCTTGTACTGGGTCAAGCACTGATATCCTGGGTCCCTTCTTAATAATGGCTTATGGACCTTTCCTCCAGGAACTTGTCCAAACCTTTTTTAAACCCAGCTACACTAACAGCCTTTACTACATCCTCCGGTAACAAATTCCAGAATTTGATTACACGTTGAGTGAAAAAATATTTTCTTTTATTAGTCTTAAATAGTTTATCCTGCAGCTTCATTGTGTGTCCCCTAGTCTTTCTATATTCTAATAACATAAACAATCGATCTATGTTTACCCGTTCCATTCCATTCATTAATTTATAGACTTCTATCATATCTCCCCTCAGCCATCTCTTTTTCCAGGTTAAAGAGCCCTAACCTTTCTAGCCTTCATAGGGGTATCCTTCCATCCCCTTTACCATTTTGGTGGCTCTTCTCTGAATCTTTTCTAAAATCGCTATATCCTTTTTAAGATACGGTGACCAGAATTGCACACAATACTCAAGGTGCAGTCTCACCATGGAACGATATAGAAGCATTATAATATCTTTTGTTTTATTTTCCATTCCTTTCCTTATGATACCTAGCATTCTATTTGCTCTCTTGGCCGCCGCTGCACACTGGACCGAGGGTTTTAACATGTTATCCACAATGACACCTAAATCTTTTTCCTGGGTGGTGGTTCCTAATGTGGAACCTTGCATCGTGTAACCATAGTTTGGGTTGTTCTTCCCTAGGTGCATAACTTTGCACTTGTCCATATTAAATTTCATCTGCTATTTTGATGCCCAGTCTTCCAATTTATCAAGATCCTCTTGCAATTTTCCACAATCCTCTTGGGTTTTAACAACTTTAAATAGTTTTGTGTCATCTGCAAATTTGATAACCTCACTCATTATTCCCTTTTCCAGGTCATTTGAATATGTCAAAAAGCA
Organism: Ichthyophis bannanicus; assembly: GCA_033557465.1. Taxonomy (NCBI): domain Eukaryota; kingdom Metazoa; phylum Chordata; class Amphibia; order Gymnophiona; family Ichthyophiidae; genus Ichthyophis; species Ichthyophis bannanicus. The sequence continues at coordinate 1,656,685,222 of CM066031.1, forward strand.
GCGGACTCAGCATAGATCCCTGGGGTACACCACTATTCACCTTGCTCTATTGGGAAAATTGGCCATTTAGCCCTACCCTCTGCTTTCTATCTTTTAACCAGTTCCTGATCCAAAATAGTACACTGCCTCCTATCCCATGACTCTTTAGTTTTGCCAAATGTCTCTGATGAGGGACCTTGTCAAAGGCTTTCTGAAAGTCCAGATACACTATATCAACCAACTCACCTTTGTCCTCCTGTTTATTCACACCTTCATAAAAACATAACAGATTAGTAAGACAAGATCTTCCTTGTCTAAAGCCATGTTGGCTGTCTCCTATTAGGCCATGACTATCTACATGCTGAGTAATTTTGTTCTTTATGATGGTTTCTATCATTTTTCCCGGTACTGACGTCAGGCTCACTAGTCTGTAGTTTCCCGGATCACCCCTGGAACCCTTTTTAAAAATTGGCGTTACATTGGCGATCCTCCAATCTTCAGGTATTACAGATGATTTTAATGAAAATTCACAGATTACTAATAGCAGGTCTGCAATCTCATATTTCATTTCTTTCAACACCCTTGGATGTATACCATCCGGCCCAGGTGATTTGCTACTCTTCAGTTTAACTAATAGTTGTAATACATCTTCACGATGTATCGATATTTCCTTCAATTCTTCCGCACCTTTACATACCACTTTAGTCATGGGTAACATCCCTACATCTTCCTCAGTAAAGACCGAAGCATAGAATTCATTCAGTCTCTCCGCTATCACCTTGTTCCCTCTTAGTGCCCCTTTAACCCCTCTATCATCTAATGGACCAACTGACTCTCTCACAGGTTTTTTGCTACTAATGTACTTGAAAAAGTCTTTATTTTGTGTTTTTGCTTCCACAGCAAGCTTCTTCTCAAATTCTCCCTTTGCCTGCCTTATCAATGCCTTGCATTTGACTTGCCAGTGCTTGTGCTGTTTCCAGGTTTCGTTGTTTGGCTCTTTTTTCCATTTCCTGAAAGATTCTTTTTTGGCAACAACAGCCTCTCTGACCTCACCTTTAAACCATGCTGGCTGTTTTTTGGACTTCCTTCCACTTTTCTTAAAGCATGGAATACAGCTGGTCTGGGCTTCCATGATAGTGTTTTTCAACAACACCCAAGCTTGATGTAAGTCTTGAATCTTTGCAACTGCTCCTTTTAGTTTTTTCTTAACTATTTTCCTCATTTTATCATAGTCTCCCTTTCGAAAGTTAAAAGGTAGTACTGTGGATTTCCTTGCTATCCCTCCTCCACTAATTAAATCAAATGCGATCATGCTATGATCACTATTGCCAAGTGGCCCCAACACCCTTATCTCTTGCACTAGATCTGGTATTCCACTAAGGACTAGGTCTAATATCGCTTCCCCTCTGGTCGGTTCATGAACCAGCTGCTCCAAGAAGCAGTCATTTATTTCATCTAGGACTTTATCTCCCTAGCATGTCCTGCAGTGACACTGACCCAGTCGATACCGGGGTAATTGAAATCACCCATTATTACTACTGCGCTGTAACTTTTGTTAGCTTCATTAATTTCTTTGAGTATTTCTTCATCCATTTGTTCATTCTGGCCAGGCAGTCGAAAGTACACCCCCACTGCCATAACCTTCTTTTTTTACATGGAATTTCAATCCATAGAGATTCTACAGCAAATTTTGTTTCCTGCAAAACTTTAATTGTTTCTGACTCAATGAAACATAGAAACATAGAATTCGGTTACTGTCCTCATCTCTACCACCTCCACTGGGAGACTAATAGAAACATAGAAAAATAATGACAGAAAAAGACCACATGACCTATCTAGTCTGTCCTTTCATATCAACAACTACAACAGTCCGCTTTTTACCTTTAGAGATCCTCTCTGTTTGTCCCATGCTTTTTTGAATTTGGTTACTGTCCTCATCTCTATCAATCTCTATCTCAATGCCCTCTCTAACATGTATATCTCTGTTGTGTATTCTGTGTGTGCTACACATATCTTATATCTGTGTCAGGGGTGGGGAGGTACTGGTGGTAGCAGAATTTTTGAGGTACATAGTTTGGTGGGAAGGAGACAAATGCAGGGAGGTATTTTGGGGGTGAGGGTAGTTGCATGGGAGGAGTTTTTAGGTAGAGACAATTGTGGAGTATAGCTTTGTGGGTAAGGGAGTTTGCAGAGTAGTTTGGCAGCTGCAGGGGGTGGTACAGTTGACAGGGTAGTGGGGCAATTATGGGGCAGTAGATTTTTGGGGTGGGGCAGTTTGCAGGTGATGGGTCAAATGTAGGAGGGTAGTTGACAAGATGGTGGGACAGTTGGGGAAGGGAAGGGAAATTGGATTAGATCACATCTTTTCTCAGAGGTTCAAGGCGACTTACATTCAGATGTAGTAAGTAGATTCCCTGTCCCCAGAAAAGCTTACAAGCTAAGAGGCATGTTTACAAAAGGTTAATGCGTTTCAGTTATAGTTAATGTGGGTTAAGTGCTGCAATGGCCCATAGAAATCAATGGACAGTGGCAGCACTTAGCTTGCATTAACTTTACTTAACGTGCATTAACCTTTAGTAAACATGCCCCTAAGTTTGTACCTGAGGCAATGTAAGTTTAAATGACTTGCCCAAGATCACAAGAAGTATTAGTGGGATTTGAACCCAGCTTCCCAGCCCACTGCACTATCCATTAGGCCACGTCTCCATGCAGAAGGCAGTTTTTTAAGGGGAGGGCAATTTACAGGTGATAGGGCAATTGTCAAGGAATATATTTTTAGACTGGAACAGTTTTTTGGGGTGGTAGGGTAGGTGCAAGGGAATACTTTTTTTTAGCAGTAGAGCAGTGTGCAGGGTGGTGGGGCAGTTGCAAGGGGTAGTTTTTTGGGGTCGGGCAGTTTGCTGGGCAGTGGGGCAGTTGTGATGGCATAGGTTTTGGGGGTGGAACAATTGGCAGAGTAGTGGGGCAGTTGCAGGAGAGTTTGATTTTGCCGTTGGGTCAGTTTGTGGGGTGGTAGGGCAGTAGTGAGAATTTAGTTTTTTGAGGTGGGGCAGTTTATAGGCTGGTGAGGAAGCTAAAGAGGGTTGTGTTTTGGGATGGGTCAGCTAGCAGTGTGGTTGGCAGTGATGGAAGTGTCATTTTGTGGACGTGGGGCAGTTGTGTGGGGGTACTTTTTTCAGGGTGGGGACAATTAGAGAGCTGATAGGTCAGATGTGAAGGTGTATTTGGGGGTGGGGGGGGAGCAGAGTTGCCAAGTTCCCCATTTCCAGGAGTGAGATTTTTTAGCCATTTCTGGTTTTAAATTTGCATTGCAATGCACTATGGTATTTGTAGTCTCTGATTTTACCCATTGAAATCAGTGCTGCAGATTCCATAATGCATTAGGATGAGATTGTCAGAAATTAAGGACTGGTTTAAAATCTCACTCTTGGAACTGGGGAACTTGGCAACTCTGGAGAGGGACAGTGTATTAGGTGCTGGGGCAGTTGTAGAGGGAGGCATTTTTGGGGGGGTTGGGTGAGTAGAGAACAGTGAGAAAGATTTTGAAAGGAGCAATTTTGTAACTATTATGTTTCAATGTATGTAAAGTTCCTATGCTACAGAAGATGGAATTCCTCCTACAGAAATGCAGAACTATTTGTAAATAGTTCTGTTATGTTCCATGTAATATTACCTGTATATAGTTAAAAACTCTGTTCCATGTAAAGTATACAGAAGTATACATATTTTGTTAACTGTTCCATGTAAACCGCCCTTGATCTCTGGAAGGGGCAGTATAGAAGAAATTGTTAAATAAATAAATAAATAAATAAATGCACTGACCCATTTTTGAACTCAGTGTATCTTTTTAGCAATTTTTCTCACATGCTAAGTTTCATCCCATTTAATTCATTTTTTGGAGATTTATTTTGCCTCCAGACAGACAGAGAGACAGATGGATATCCAGAGACAGACATTATCTGGAGACCTCCCACAAGGCCACCGCATACAACAGGGACCGCAGGATCTAGCAACCTTCCTCCAGAATAAGCAAAACTCTGATCACCTCCTCCATCGACAATCCCCCTTTGAAAACACACAATGGACCTCCTTCAGCTCAGTATCAGCAGAACAACTAGAACACATATCAAAACAATCAATACCACCATCTCCCCACTCAATCCATGCCAAGTCACATGGATCAAAATGGTTCGTAATGATCTCTGCCACACCATACTCAAACTTGTAAACCTTTTCCTTACCCAGGGCCACATACCCAGCAAACTCAAAACTACATCTATCAGACCCATCCTAAAAAATACATCATTGGACCCCGACAACTGTAGTTCATACAGGCCAATTGCCAGTATCCCATCCATAGCCAAAATAATTGAAAAGACAGTACTACAGCTACAAGAATACACCAATATGTACACCCCTCTTGACCCCCAGCAAAATGGATTCAGACCAGCTTATAGTGTGGAAACCTTACTCACCTCCCTACTAAACACACTATTCAAAGGAATTGAAAACCCCCAACAAGGATTCATACTAATATTCATAGACATCACGGCAGCATTCGACATAACAAACTCATTGAACACCTCACACAAATTGGAATCTCAAAAACCCCCCAACTAGAATGGTTTAGATCCTACCTCACTGACCGTACCCAACAAGTAAGGATGAGATACCAAACATCGAGAAGATTCAAACAACATCAAGGAATACCTCAAGGCTCCTCCCTATCAGCACTTTTATTTACATACAACCAATCTGCACCCTCATCAAGCAACATAACATATTATACCACCTATATGCGGATGACCTGATGTTATACACCCCCTTCTCCACAGCAAACCGGGATCACTTAGCAATCAAAAACTGCTTCAAAGTAGTATCGGAATGGCTGGCTAACCATCATCTTGCAATAAACTAGAACAAAACAGAAATACTGCACGTAACCAATGACCCAAACTAGAAACCCCCTGCAACAATCAAGACTGACAGCAAAGAAATCAAAGTGAAATCTGAAGTTAAATATCTGGGGGTCATATTAGACTAGAGACTAAACTTCCAATTGCATATTAAAAGAACCATCACGACAAATACTACAAAATGAAGACCCTCCGCAAACTACGCTCCCCTACTATCCCCAGACCACTTCAGAACAGTTTGCCAAGATATAATTACTCCCCACTTCGATTATTGTAACTCAATACTCCATGGCCTCCCTAAACAAACAATACACCCCCTACAAGTAGCACAAAATGCTGCAGCCCATCTCATCACTGGAATTCTGAGCAAGTCCACATAAATGTATTCACAGGACCCTACACTGGCTCCTAATTCAGACCTGGATCAAGTTCAAGGCAATAGTTACTATGTTCAATGTCATCCACAACCAATTGGCCGAGTACCTACAGACCCTACTACAGAGAAACCCTGACTCACAAGCAAGAAGGCTACCAAACTTAAACCTGCTTAACATATCTGCCCACAAAGCAAAAAGCTCTCAATCCACCTGTAACAGAACATTCTCAATATACGGCCTCTCAACCTGGAACTCACTACCAAGCCACTTAAGAGCCATCGATGACCCCTCTGATTTCTGTAACAAGCTAAAAATGCATCTCTTTCATGAAGTCTACAGAACGGACACTTAAAACCTCACCCCAAAACACTTCACTAATTTATCCTCCCCATTCCACCTTAGCCCTTTCCCCTCCCCAACCCTCTCACCAACCTACTCACCTAACCAAATCATTGTATATAAGTTACTGTAAAAAGTATCAAAGTTAAAATATATTCACCCCACCCCCACCCTTATGTTCTCTGTAATAATTTGATGTTCTCTGTAAACCGCTTTGACAACTTGCCTGCTATATGCTTTAAACTGTATAATTTATTTGAATAAAGGCCAGTTCTAATCGGGGCATGTCCAGGCTGTCCGGACATCCAAAACATGAATGGGCCCAGAGTTACCTAATTCTGCAACTATGGGAGCTAAACGTTCCCGCAGATGCAGAATCATGCACTTAGATGGCCCGGTGTAGCCCCATTTCAGTGGCACAGAACGTCTTCCCTTCAGCCCATCCAGTCCGCCCTATGCTCCTGCTGCTGTGCTGGTGTCATGGCATCCCATCGCCATGGCACAGAGATGCCCAGAGGAGTGCAGAAATGCTGCAATGGAGTAAAACCTCTTTTCCCCATTGCCCAACCCTCGGCACGGGCAGCCAGGGTCAGGATCGGGCGGCGGGGAGACCCCTGCATCTGCCCAGCCTATTTGGTGGGGTTGCATGGCCTGTTCCCCGCGGTTAATGGGACTTATTCCACCACTGATGTAGATTAAGTGCCACGTCTATCTCTACTCTGCTGGATGTACAGGACTGTGACCTGAATAGGCCCTGTATGCCTGGGCGCTTCGGGCCGCCCCCGCTCCACCCACTCGCCACCTCTGGCCCTCCTCCTCCTGCCCCCATCCAGCGCTCCCTGCACTAACCCTCTGTACGTGTGGGAAGGGCTGGACTCAGAATTCAGTGCTGGGCCAAAACGGGGGTTGGATGTCCAACCCCGCTATTCGCGTCTCTGCATCTGGCCCAAAGTGACTGAATAATCGCTGCTATCTGGATACTTTTCTACCTGGTCCTTGCTCCTCCCTAACATGGCTCACAAATACAGGATGGCCCAAAAAAAGTGAAAACATCTCATAGCATATAAAAAATGTAATGTGTGCCTTTGAGTCAGTCCTGACTCCTGGTGACCCAGAAGCTCCTGGGTTTTCTTGGCAGTGTCACTGGAAGTAGATTGCCAGGCTTTTCTTCTGAGGCAATGGAGGGTTAAGTGACTTGCCCAAGGCCACAAGGAGTGCTACTGGGAATCAAACCCTGGTTGCTTGGTTACCAAGCCAGTGTTCTAACCACTAGGCTACTCCTCCACTCCTTGTAGCATATAAGTTATTTAAAAATTCAAAAAGACAGATGTAAACAATTGACAAATTAAAAAAAACAAAGATGGCGATCAGAAATTGTCGAAATAAAGACGTTATATAGCTAAAAAAGGTAAATAAGTAAACTATTTAAGCTTTTAATTTAAGAGATGTTCTCACTTTTTTTGGGCCACTCTGTATATAGATAATATCTGGCCATTTAGTAATTTAAATGTCCTGATATTATCTGTATAGTTTTTGAAAATACACAGACAGACTAATTATGCGTTGGCTGGCGAAAGCATAATTGTCTTTGAATATCAGTCGGATACAGCATAATTATTAATTAAGATGGAACACTTACAGACTCACAATAAAACTCTCCCAACAATGAATACAGAGCAGAAGTAGGATGTTCACTTTACAGCTCAACATACAAAAATGACTCTGTTCAGTTCTGGTGTCACATTGGTGACAACACCACAAACTCCCATCACTTCCAGAATTTGGGGAATGTTTACTAAACTATGCTACTAGGTAGCATGGTGTTCAGTGTATTCCAAGTGCACTATGACAAACCAAAAATCACGTGCTACTCGAACAGCACTTTTGGTTCAAGGGTGGAGCGCACACTTCGTGGTTAGTGCAGGTTTCTTTGGCGCTTAGCATGGGTGCGCTTACCACTACCTCAGTGAATGGCATTAAGTGTACCTGTGCTGATCAGGCCAAACTGAATAAGCACAGGGTGGTGTGAAACCTGTGCTAGCTATATAAGGCATGTCCCCATTTTGTAGCGTGGGTTGAGTGCCACCCCTATGCTTATTTTTTGGGTAGAAGGCATGGTTGGCACCCGTGTTTTAGTAAACATGCTCCTTTGTGTTTAGAAACACAAAACCCTGCAAATGGACACTCTGAAACTTACCAACACCAAGTCCAAAAACTCAAGCAACCTATGAAAAGTCAATGCTGCCAATATTCTAGGTCACCAGTATACCTCCAATTGGAAAAAGATAACAAACTGAACTTGTACAGATTCCTACATAGAATCAATATTTTAACAGAATGTCTCACCTCATGAAAAACAGACCATCATCTAGTAAAGACTAAGGGCATGATATTCAAAGGCACATGGTTTACAGACCTGTAAAGCATGTAAATGCTCCTATGTGGGATATTCAGCTGAATATCCACGGGTCCTGCTGCTATACGCCCCGACGCTAACCGGTTAGCATCAAGGCTTTCCTGGGGGTGTTCTGTGGGTGGTACCCGGGGATAATCAGTCAGCGGTGATATTCAACTGCTGTCGGATTATCCCCCAAAGGTGAAAGTAAAGTGCAGCAAAAGCTGTACTAACTTTTGCCGCCAAAGCTAACCGGGCAGCAGCTGAATATTGCCACAGCCTGTTTAACTTCCTGTTGCTGCAGCTCACCCAGATATTTAATGCCAGTGGCCTGATATAGCTCTGGCATTGAATATCCGGATTTAGTGTTCAGCGACGATGGCTATGCACTGTAATCGCGCTAGCCGCCTCTGCTGAGTATCGGGCCATAAGAAACTACAAATTAGAAACAAATATGCAATCAAAAAAAGGAACTAGAAACCCCAAAAAACAGACTCTGAGTGTGGAACGCTGAGGAAAAAGAAGCAGAAATGCATTTCCTCCTGCGCTATACGAAAGGCGCATGTTGAAACATGACATAATTCATTCTCTAAAATACAATGGCATTCTTTGTACCTTTGTTGCCTCATCATTTTATTTTTCCAGTTGCATTAGTCCTGGTCGCTCTTAACCACTTCCTCTTGTTGATCAGGATTTCATTTCATCACTCTCTACTACTACTACTAGATGATGGTCTGTTTTTCATATGTTGCTGTGGTGAGGCATTCTGGGTCTTCTTTCCTACGTCTCTCTCTGATGTTGATCATTCTGGTTCATCTTTTTTTCCATTTCTCTCATCTGCCTTTTTACCTAGCTGTAGTTAGATTGCATTCCTTCTTGTCTCCCCCATCTGGTCTCTAGTCTCCCTATTTTCACCTTTCACCTACTTAACCAGCTTTCCACTTCCTACTCTGACTTCCCCAGTCCTCCTATTCCCCCACCTCTGTCTTACTCTTTCCCCAGCCTCCTGTTTCCCCATTTCCACTCGTTGTACTCATCCTCTCCCCAGCCTCATTTACCTTCTTCTGCTTCTCATCCCTAATCAGCCCCAACCCCTTCTCTATCCCTCATCTCCTGTCCACCTCCAGTCCCTTTCTTATGTCCTACCCCATCCAGCTTTCCATCTGATCCTGCTCCTCCCTCATCGTCCCCTTCTCCCTTCCATCTTGCTGCCTTCTTTAGTAAAAAAATTCTGGATCTCAGAGAATCTTTGCCTAATTGCCCTCCACCCATTTCTTCTCCTCCTCCCCCCCTCCCCCATCTCTCAACTTTCACATACCTGGGCCTCCTTCCATTCAATCACTACCTCTGAGCTCATGAATCTGATATCCTCTTCTCATAAGACATTCTGTGTACTTGATCCTTTTCCTTCCTCATGGCTTCTTACCCCCTCGCTTGCTCTCATCCCCTGTCCTCACCATGATTAACACCAGTTTTTCCACCGGGGTCTTTCCTCACTCTTGGAAGCATGCTCGTGTTCGTCCCATCCTTAAGAAATCCTCACTTGACCCTCAGCTTCCCGCCCACTACCGACCTGCCTCCAACCTCTCTTTTCTTTCTAAGATCTTGGAGAAAGCGGTTTTTGCACAATTGTCCCATCATCTTGATTCCACCCTTATTCTTCACCCCTGTCAATCAGGTTTTTGGCCAGGTCACAGTGTGGAGACTGTTCTTATAGCTTTTCTTAATGAACTTCACGTGGCTCATGATTGTGGTGATTTCTCAATGGCGGTGTCCTTGGATCTTTCTGCAGTTTTCGATCTTGTCGACCACTCACTTCTCCTTTATTGTATACTCGAGGCTGGCTTTTGCAGCACGGTTCATCATTGGTTTCATTCTTACCTTTTTTCCCACTCCTATGCTGTTGTCTCTTCATCTGCCCCAGCCATCACTTCTGACTCCTTTCCACTGCCCTGTGGTGTCCTTCAAGGTTCTGTTCTGGCACCCCTTCTTTTCAATATCTTTCTGGCACCACTGGCACTCCTGATTCAACAGTTTGGGATTTTGGCTTTCTACTACGCTGATGATCTGGCCCTTCTCCGCTCCATCCTGATCTTACCCCCCTCAACTCCTGTCTTTCTGCCATTGCCGACTGGCTTACCACCAATTGTCTTCACCTGAACCTGATTAAAACACTTGCTATTTGGTTTACGTTTGGTAGTCCCTCTCCTCTGGTTGCACCCTCCTTTGCTGACTCACCTATTCCACTGGTTTCCTGTTTCTGTTATTTGGGGGTTCTTTTTGACTCTAATCTCACTTTCCAAGCTCACATTTCTCAAGTTTCCAAGACCTCATTCTTTTTTCTTCGTCAAATTCGCGCCATTTGCCCATTTCTCATCACACAGACTCTCACCACTCTTCTCCTTTCTCTGGTCATGTCACACGTTGACTTCTGTAATTCAGTCCTGGCTGGTCCCCCACACTCGCAAATCTATCGCTTGCAATGCATTCAGCAAACAGCCACGCGCCTCATCTTTCACTCTTCTCACCGGGATCACATCACCCCCCCTTTTGATTCACCTTCACTGGCTTCCCATCGAATTTCGTATACGTTATAAGATTCTTACATTGGTCCATCACATCATGTACACTCACACACCACAATACCTGGCAGACGTTATTCGATCCTATACTCCCAGCCATTCACTCTGGTCACTGCATGTCAATCGTCTTCATCTTCCTTCCCCCTCTCGTGCCCACCTGCAAGTCATCCGCTCATCCACTTTCTTCTTTATTGGTCCTGCACTATGGAACTCCCTCCCCACCTCTCTCAGACTCGAACAGCAATTTACCACATTCATAAAGATCTGAAAACCCACCTTTTCTCCACTGCTTTTGACCTCCCCTTTCCTTTTGTGTGAAATTACCTTTTTCCTCCTCTTTTTCACTCCCTTTCCTCTCTGTCACGTGTGTTAAATGTCTCAAGTGCTTTCCTGTCACATTGTAATCTCCTTTCCTTTTCCGGTCTGCTGGCCTCCTTTTTGTATTTTACTTTGTAAACCACTATGTTATAATTTGAATGGCGGTATATCAAAACTAATAAACATAAACATCTTCCCCACTTCTATCCTCTCTCACCTTCTTCAAAGACCTGTCCCCTTCCTTTATCTCTTACTCACTTTATAGCTCTCTGTCCTTTCAACTACCTCCCAAACCTCCAGGCCCTTCAAATCCTCTCCCCTCACAACTCTACTCATACTCCTTACCTATTCTGCTAGTCCCCATTGTCCTCCTAATCTCTGGTAAATTCCTTAGTCCCCACTATCCCCACTAGCTAATCCCTGTCCCCAGTTTTCCACCCTATCTAGTTCTTGAGTTCCCACTTAGCCCTGATACTCAGCCAATCTTAGAGACTGCCTTCTGCTTTCCTACACAGTTTTAGAGTCTCCATCTAAATCCAAGTTCCTGCTCACCTGCATCCTCATGTCCCCAGCAACTGATCTCCTGCCTTCTACTTCCCTTCCCAGGCACCCATCCATTTACTTCCTTCTCCAATATTCATTAACCTTGCCTTTCTTCATCCTTACTCCAGCATCCATTCTTATGGCCTTCCCTCCTACTCCTTCCCAGTACTGTATATGACCGTGTTTCTTCCCCCCTCCCCCTACCCCCCAAATACAATATCTGTCCTCTTCTCCCTTTTCATTCCCCCAGCTTCTGCCTATTTTTCCCCACCCTGATTCCAGAATCTGCTCTTTTTCAGTTCTCCAGCCCCAGCATCATTCTCCTTCTAGTCGCAGTCCCTCCCCCCACATCAGTCCATTTCCAGTCCCATTACCCCAAGCATCAGCCCTCTTCCAGTCTTATCCACCACCATCAGTCCATTTCCAGTCCCCCTCCCCCAGCATTGGTCCCCATCCAGTCCCCCCATCATTAGCTAATTCCAGTCTCATTCCCCCAAGCATCAGTCCTCTTCCAGTCCCTCACCCTCCCCAAGATCAGCTCTCTTACAGTCCCAATCCTTTCCAGCATAAGTCCTCCTCCAGTCCCAGCCCCCTCAGCATCAGCTCCCTTCCAATCCCAGCCCTTCCCAGCATCAATCTTCCTCCAGTTCCAGCCCTCCCTAGCATCAGCTCCCTTCTAGTCCCAGTCGCACCCAGCATCAATCTTCCTCTAGCCCCAATCCCAGTCTCCCTCCACCAACAGGCCATTTCTGGCCCCCCCTCCCCCCAGCTCCAGCTCTCTTCCAGTCCCAGTCCCCCCCCCCCCCAGAGCATCAGTCCCCCCCTAGCCAGTCACCCCATCTCAACAAATTCACTGCATCCCCTAAGATCAACATGGAGATCATCAGCAACAAGACCTCTCTTCCAAACCAAAGATGGTGCGAATTCAACATCCCGTCCAAAGATCATATCTCTAAAATCATCACTGCCCTCAACACCAGCACTGCCCCTACAGATCCATGCCCAGTATCCTGGATTAAAGCAGCAAAAGAAGATCTGATACAATTCATCTGCAAAATAATTCAAAATTCTCTCACCACAGGAATAATGCCAAATGCCCTAAAGCTAACTACAATACACCCTATCCCCAAGAAATCCACTCTAGCTAAAAGTGACCCCACCGCCTACAGATCCATATCAAGCCTTCCCTTCCTATCCAAGATCATCGAAAAAGTGGTACAACATCAACTTCAACAACACGTCGACACCCACGCCCCCCTGGACCCCAATCAACACGGATTCTGACCAGACCATGTAGTCGAAACTCTACTAATCCAACTCTTCGACAAACTGATACAGACCATTGACAACATCAGAATGGGTGTCCTCATAATCTTCTTAGACATCTCCTCAGCATTTGACACTGTTAATCACACAACCTTACTAGCCAGACTACAGCAAACTGGCCTACATGGCACCACCTTGAGCTGGTTTACATCCTGCCACACCGACAGACAGCTACAAGTCAAATGCGGCTCAGACACCTCACAGCCTTTGAGAGCCACTCACGGCATCCCACAAGTCTCAGCACTCTCCGCCCTGCTCTTCAACCTATATATACAACCCATCTGCTCCATCATCAAGAGCCACAAGATTCAATACACCATATACGCAGACGACATCATGATATTCACCCCAATCAAGTTGGACAACCCAGACTACTCCAACCTAGCCAACTGCCTTCAGCAAATGACGATCTGGTTCCTAGAAAACAATCTCTCAATAAACTACAACAAAACAGAAGCTCTATTCATCTCAAGAAACCCCACATTCTCACCCACAACTACCATCAAACTGAATGACATCACAATACCAGTAAAATCTGAAGTAAAATACCTTGGAGTGACTCTCAACAAGGACCTGAACCTACAATCCCACATTGCCAAAACCACAAAGAATACTTACTTCAAAATGAGAACCATCAGACGTCTCAAACCCATTCTCGCCCAGGAACATTTTCGAACAGTCTGTCAAGCTCTCATCACTCCCACTCTAGACTACAGTAACCCCATCTATCTTGGGCTATCAAAACAGGCTCTCAGACCTCTACAGCTAGCACAGAACACCGCCACACACTTAATAACAGATTGCTCTGGACACAACCACATTGCACCCATCTTGTACCACCTACACTGGCTCCCAATCAGCTCCCGAATCCGATTCAAAGTGCTACTAAATATATTCAAAATAATACATAACCTCTCAGCTAACAGCCTACAACCACTCATCAAAGCAGACCACAGCATAAGACCCAGAAGAAAAAGAACCTTGGACACCATCAGAACCCCCAAAGAATTCACCAAACAACACAGGACACATCAAGAAGGGCACTTTCCCTGGCAGCGCCCACCCTATGTAACTCTCTCTCTGACAATATGAAATCAACCACTGACCTCAAGGACTTCAGAAAGCTGCTTAAAACAACTCTCTTTACAGACCAGTACAAGGACTTCACCTGAACCGGATACCAACCTTCCCCAACACACGCAGCCCTATAGCTTTCTGTAGGTCGTGCTCATAGCTCATCTTTGTACATAGTTCTAGCCTTGAATGTATGCATATAGCTCACCATGCATATAGTTCACCAGCAAATCTAGCACACGGCATCCCACACCACTCTTCTCGACTTACCCACTGCATGTTTCTGACCACACAATTATCTTGATTGTTTGTTGTTCTAACCGCTTTGATTTAATGATAAAGCAGTATATCAAATCCATCTAAATAAATAAACAAATAAATAAATCTCCACTATCACAGCTGCATTTAATTATACAATTGTGAGAGTATTTCCCTTTGCTCCTAATTCTCTGCTAAGCTGGAAGTGCTGGCATCATTGCATTTCTAAAAGTCAAGTACAGGTACTTCCTGTCTTGTGCAAGAAACAGGAAGCACCTGTGTTTGACATCTACCATAGCACAGCCACAAGAGCAAAGGGAAATTCTCCCCTGGCTGTTAAGGAGTGAGCCGTGAGGTAGGTTTCCGGTGCCCTTAAGCTTATGTGCCCCGAGCTAGTGCTTCACTGGCTCACCACTTAAGCCGGCCCCAACAAGAATACAGAAGAAAGGAAAATGAGTTAAAGAAAAAGCTAGAGGGACTGAGATGAGAGAAAAGCATATTCTTCTTGTCTTTAATGTACTCACTTTTGGACCTAGTGGGGGCAATATTCAGCCAAGTGGCCAATGCATAACTTTAAACAGATAAGTCAAAGGGAGAAGGGAGTTACTTAAAGGTATGATAGGTATTGCCTGTAGATTTTCAGCAAAGCTATGCATTCAGGTATGAACACTGAAAATACTGGCATGACTTTAAATGAATAGCCTATCCATTAAAGTGGTTTCTGCTATTTCTGTGTTCAGACTTGAATGCTTCAGTTTCTGAAGAGCATCAGAATTTCACCACTCTGCATATACTATAACCTCTACTTTGGCCCCCAGAATAGTTCAAATCCCACCCACTTTAAAATGGATATCTTTGGCCATATAGGGCTTGATTTTATAACTGAATGCCTATGTGAGGGGTCCATGAAATTTGTAATCTTCTGGTATCTACCCTTTGTTTGGTCCTGGGTTCATTTCACAGAGACAGTATGGTAAGCAGCACAAATAAGACAACCAAAACTGGTGTGGCTTGGAAAAAAAGAGTTTTATATAGAAATAGGCTTATTACCAAATCCATTCCCTCCTATTATTACCCCGCAGTTTCTCTTTCACTCAGAAAATTTAACAAAGATGAAACATCAGTAAATGAGAAGGTCTGCCCCTCTAAAGTTATAATACATCGACACGGAAATTTTAAAAAGAAAGAAGCTCCAAGAGCCACAACTCGAGTTTTCAGACCCAAAAACTGCTTCCGACGAAGCTGGGTATGACGGCCGACATCCGGGAAAACCTGAACTTTAAAACCACAAAAGAGAGCCTCTCTGCTTTTAAAATAGGCCCTCAATACACACAGTTTATTGGACTCAGAACCAAACTGCACCACTAGGGTGCAACGTTTGGAAATGATATCCTTAGAATCCTCTAGGAAGCCTGTGAGATCCTGGCCAACAGAGCCGGGAGAGGGCTCAGAACCCCCTATAACCGGCGGTGAGAAGCCAGTGCCACCAGCCAAATAATACATGTGGTGAATATCCATATTACTTTGTAAATGTAAAACCTCAGAAAAGTATTTCTCTAGCAAAATATTTGAGGACAAGTGAGTCATAGGGAAATTTAGAAAACGTAAGTTGCACGCTCTATGCTGATTCTCCAGCACTTCCAACCGATAGGATAATAAAGAAGAATCTCTAATTAAGGCAATTTCAGTATCTCGAAAGGATATCTTTGGCCATATAGGGCTTGATTTTATAACTGAATGCCTATGTGAGGGGTCCATGAAAGTTGTAATCTTCTGGTATCTACCCTCCGTTTGGTCCTGGGTTCATTTCACAGAGACAGTATGGTAAGCAGCACAAATAAGACAACCAAAACTGGTGTGGCTTGGAAAAAAAGAGTTTTATATAGAAATAGGCTTATTACATAGGTACAGAACAGAGTTATAAGGTTGTTACAGAGCTGCGTCTGTGGGCGTGTGCATGTGTGAAGTGTGTGTCAGAGTCTCATAGTAAGAAGAATATAGAGAGAAAGAAAAGAAAAAAGGGGGGGGGGAAGAGAGAAGTATGGGTCAGAGCCTCATAGTAGGAAGTGTCCCATCAACCGAGAAAGAGCTATTTTTGTGTTTCTGTATTTATAGAGAAAATCTCCAGCACCTCCCTTTGTCATAATTTTGGTCAGTTTTGCTATCATTTGATTAGCAAAGAGGGGCTGCAGACTAATCTCATCAGGCCTGGAGACGTCCTATCTGACATCACCAGGGGGTCAAAGCTAATCTCATCTTGTAAACTACGCTCATTAAGTTTGGAGACTGACATCACCAGAGTAACAAAGCTGCTTGTAATCCAAGGTCTGGGAAAAGTCATGGCACCTATGCTAGGCATAATGTCATGCTGATGTATGCTGACATCTCCCACACCTTTTTTTGTATTTTTATTTATTATTTGTGCCTGGAAATGGTGGAAGCAAACTTGTGGTACCTGTCCCAGCTGCAATTACATGATAGTAGGCAGCTTGTCTAATACCTCCTGTATTAAATACCTTGCTTGTCCAGCAGGTCCCCTGTCCTGCACAGTACTGTCTCTAGTGTTCTAGAGATAAACAAGTCCCATTATGAGTCCAAACCTCGTGTCTTAGGTAGGGCAGCCACTACTGGGGGGGGGGGGGGAACCCAATATGCTACCTCAGTGCCCGTCTTAGAGAGAGTGAACAGTGCATAAGGGCTGCAGGAATTTCTGAGGAGGTTAAAGCCAAAAAGTACCAGGATGCTATGAGTGAGGATAGGAAGCAATACTAGACTGCTGCTGAAATGCCAAATTAGCCAAATTAGCAGGCCAAATGAGCCTGGATGTAGAGGTAGATGCTGGAGAAATTAAGTGTAACTACCTTAAAATGTTGTTGATGTTCTGTAGGACATGTGCTGCAAGGAGATGTACATTTGTTTCATTTTACAACACAGGAAAATTATGATAATGCATAGCAATATTTGTACAGCAGTTAAAATAATAATAGGGTGAATAAAAACATTAAAGACATGATCAGCAGTAGGTGAGTAACCAAATAACAATTCCCACACAGACACATGAGCATCTTGTAGCAAGTGTGTCCATTTTCATAAGCGATGGTGTGATTCACTTCAGTGGATGTTGTTTTAAGGTGATCAATATAGGCATGGAGTTCTGTAAAGTTGAGCAGTTTATGTAATGTCTCTTCTCCCATGCCAAGTGGTAATGGATGCACAGCATATGAGATAAAGTCTGGAATGTCCATAGAGTCATTGGTAACTAGCGGTGTGGAATAAGTTGTCCCATTAATGGTGATGGAGACCAGTGGTGTATGACTGCACCAGGTATTGTTTGAACTGTACAACAAAGTGTTCTTAGGAAGGCGGGTGTCATGCATTCTGGGAGCAACTGAAAAAGAAACATTCTTTGTCCTGACAGGAAATATTGTACAAAATCAAAGCAGGAGGACCTAAAAAGTAATGTTCTGGAGGTGCCCTCAATTCTTGTGCCCTTTCTAGAGAAGTGGAAACTTGTGGCGCCCACTGTACTTGAGTGATGTTTAATGAGTAGAACACTGGCTTGTCCTGTATGGAGCAGAAACTCAGGATGACCAGATCCTTTCCTTCCGGGAAAGGTGGGGGTATTTCTTGATAGCGATATACCCCACCTGTGGAGTTAGCCCAGCCAATCGTGCATATTCGGATGACAGTTCCTGTAATGAGACTTGGGTAGAAGAGATCAGATACAAGAACAATAGGAAACTGAGACATAATAAAAGCTAACTTGTTTCACTCTACTAGGAAGTAAACTAGTGCTCCCCACTTATACTATGCAACAACAAAAATAATTTTTACTTATTTACATAACTATTAGATACATGTCCAGTATCTAGGACACATCAACTATACAGCAGAAGTAAATAGTTCCCATCCTCAAGCAACTTTTGTTCAGAAAGCAGCTGTCCGTGCTGTCTTCAGAAAGTAGCTGTCCGTGCTGTCTTCAGAAAGCAGCTGTCCGTGCTGTCTTCAGAAAGCAGCTGTCCGTGCTGTCTTCAGGTGGTATCTGAAAACAAAGACTGATAAAACACGTATTACCCATATGGTTTCAACTGGGTGATGTGTTTCCAATACTGCTGGTTGTCGGGCATTAGGATCTGGTATAGGCTTGGGCCTAAGGTATCAGTAACTAAGTACGGTCCCTCCCACTTTGCAGTTCCAAAGGGGAGGTTTGGTCTAGGTCTCAGAATCATCACTTTACTCCCAACCTTGAGGGGCCTTAAATCGGAACCTTTTGCATGCACCTCCTGCAGATAATCTCTTGCTTTTTCTGTGTTAGCTAGCACAGTGGTCTGAATTTCTTTTAGATGTTCTTGCAGGGATTTCATCCACTCATTGGTAAGAATTACGGTCTGGTCCTCTGGAAGAAAAGGATGCAGCATATTTTCCCACCGTTGCATTGGCCTTCCCATTAAGGCTTCATAGGGTGCAAAACCTGTGGATTTACAGACATTAGCTCTGATACGCATAAGGACTAAAGGGAGCACCAGATCCCAATTTTTCCCGGTCAGATTAAGCATAGGGCTGAGGTGGGCCTTAATTGTTTGATTCATTCTTTCTACCTGCCCTACTGCCTGTGGATGGTACAGAATGTGGAGCTGTTGTTCTATGCCTAGAAAATCAAACAATTCCTTGATGAGCTGAGAAACAAATGCAGGACCATTATCAGAATCAATAGTCTTGGGAATGCCCCAGCATGTAAAAAATTGCATAGTTAGGATTTCTGCAGTGGTTCGAGCAGTTTGATCTGGGACAGGGAATGCTTCTACCCAATGAGAAAAGGAATCAACAATAGTGAGTAAAAATCTATTTTTCCTAGCTGTTAATGGGAGAGGGCCCACATAATCTATTTGCAATCTCTCAAATGGGCCACGAGGAGGTGCTCTCATTAACTGTCCCCTTCTCTTTTTAGGTTGCCTCCCAAATGAAGCACAGATTACACAGGAGGAAACATGATCCTGTATATCATGTTTCATTTCTGGCCACCATACCAACCTATTGAGGATAGTCTGCATTTCTTCTGCTTTAGGATGTCCCATAGGACCTGCACCATGAACCCAATGCATCCATTCTTTACCTCGAGCTCTAGGGATAGCTATAACCAAGCCTTCCTCTCTTTTTGCACATAGAATGTCTTTCTCTATAGCGAGTGTGAGAAAGGGTGTGTGCTGATATAGGTTATCTGGGGCGTCCTGCACAAGCTTCCTCAAATTGGAAAGTTCAGGGTCCTTTGTCTGCAGTCCTATGAAGTAATCTGGTGGTATTATCTGATCATAATCTGTGGAACGTGTAGCAATAGCAACCATGCGTGTCTGCTCATACCAGGGTAATATGAGGCCTATATGGCATGCTTCCTTGGCTAGTGAGTCTGCTAATGTGTTTCCTTTCACTAAAGGGCCTTTCTTCCTATGTGCCTTTACTTTAATTAAATGTACTCTCTGAAACCTCTCACTCAGTTCTTGTGCCATAGTCCACAGTGATGAATTTTTCACTGTGGACCCATCTGTAGATTTAAATTTATTTGCCAGCCACCAGGGTAACAGGGCAATGGCACTTTTAAAGACATAATCAGAATCTAAAATGATTTGTATCTCTGGGTGTGAATCCTGATATTGTTGCATACAAGCCACAAAAGCAGCCAGCTCACAGTACTGTGCTGACGCTGACCCACAGGAATACTGTCTCTGCAGTACCACTTGGTTATTTGGGTCCAATTGTACAATTGCAAAACCTGCTAGTCGCCTGCCTACTTCACAATGGCTACTACCATCAATATATTGTTTCTGTGGTGGAGGATCCTCGCCTTCCAACAGTATTTCTGTGTGCATTTTCCCACAATCTAATTTGTCTTGTGCCCAGACTGGAATATCAGCCACCTCTGAGGGAATTACACACAGATCATACTGCTGAGCTGCCTTGGTGCACTGAGTTGCTAACTGCATGGGAATGACTTCATGCACTAAAGTTTTAGAAGCACTTGAAGTTCCTGAATACTGCCACAATTTAAGATTAGCCATATCCACCACCAAATCTAACTGGTTGAGAATGTCAATTCAAATTATTTCTTTTGGTGTGTTCACTATAGTGGAGGCAGTGGTTTCCAACATTTCCTTGTTTTGTTCACTGTGCACAGGGATACCCCATTTAACTGGGATAGCCACACACTTGGAAGCTGTGTCATTAATTCCTTGAATTTCATAAATTTCCATATTTTTCTGATCTGCAGTGGGAGAAGCTCTGTTTGTAAAACTAATTCCAGCCCCTGTGTCAATCAAAGCTAGTTTATCCTGACCCCCTATTCTACTGATAACATTGGAGCGTCCACAAGAGTCCAGTATCAAGGATGTTACAAGCCTTAAACTGTATTCTGGGCCTGTATCTGTTTCATCATCCAGAGGCTCTGGAATCGAGTTCTCTGCTGAGAGAACGGAGGCAGGCTGGGCTATGAAGGCTTGAGACATTTTGATATCTGAACCCAGGAGGTCAGGACACCCCTATGCACTAGCCTTGTGTTTGTCCTGTGCTGCTTGTAAGTCCTGTTTTAATTTATCTATTTCTACCTGCAGTATGTGTTTGTCCTGTTCCCATTTAATTTTCTCCTTTTCTAATCCATCTCTCTGTGCTTTGAGCTCCTGAAAGGGAATGTACCCTGAGGAATTTCTAAAAGTACCTCTGCTTTGTCCTCTCCAAGGTGTCTGTCCTCTGTATCCTTTGTCTGTGTTTTTTGTGTATTGAGAGGATTCCTCAGCTTGCCACTTCCATGCTTCTGATACTGTTATGACCTGCGAGGGCTGGGTCTTCCAAACAGACCCAATTCTGAGCATTAAAGAATCAAAAGGGGTTGCTTTAGGGTCTTCAGAAAATAACAGAAGGTGTTTTGTAATCTCAGGGGATAGCAATTCTAATAAAAATGCCTTATACGTGCTCTCCCCATAATCGTCTGCATTGGGCCAGGACTCCTGCTCATTAAGAACTGCTTTTAAAATCCAGGCTCTATATGCAAACTCTTCCAGTGTATCATTTGGTAGAGATGAAATAATTTTAAATACTTGCATTGGGGAACAGTGAAATAGTTTCTCAATACCCCTTTTAACCAACTGGTATGGGTGAGTGAGAGAGCCAACTTTATAATAGTGTAGCCCCAGAGCCAGATGCATAAGTCTATCAAAGTCCGATTGTTTCTTTCTGTATTTCCCTAGACCCCAGTGAATCAGAATATCAGTGACCCATTTGCACCATTCATTTACATTAAAAGACATAGGGCCCGCTTTCTCAACTATCCTTTCCATGTCCCTATCTTTTAAAGAGTCCTGCAGCATCACTTTAACTGGTGCTCTGAGTTCAGTACTGGGTGCTGAGTCTGAGTCGTCAGAATTATCCTCCTGACATAGGTCCTGGTTATTGCTCTGTTCTGGCTGAGATAAACTATTAGGATTTTCTTCCTCTGTGCAGTTTTCATTTTTATTTTTCCCAGCTATACATACTTCTGTATTCTTTTGTTTATAGGGTGGGTCATAGGCAGGAGGGGCTGAGGGTGAAATAGTGCAGAGCTTATATTTCTTTTGTCTTTCAGAGGCCAATTCATCCTTAACGTGCCTCAATTCAAGTTTAATAGCTTCTAATTGCTCACTAACAGTTATAAAGGAATTTGTGGCTTGTATTACCTGAGCCCTTTGCATGGAAATGCAAATTTGTGCCTCCTCTAGGTCTTTGGTTAATTGTGTACAATGAGAAGTCAGTTCAGTATTGTCCTGTTTCATGCTAATGAGCCCCTGCACATGCCTTGGATAAAAAGGCATTTTCTTTTATTTGTTTTCTTTTTGAATTCTTGATAATGGTTTAACATTTGTCTTTGAATATTATACCATGATGCCTCAGGGAATTCACCTTCAAAGGGACCACCTTTTCTCTTACAGTAGGTCAATACTATTTTTTAAGTTCTTTAAAATCAAAGGCTTCCATATATGAGACTGCAGAAAGACTGTAGTTGGTACAGGGACCTAGCTTACTATGTTTTTATGCGACTACATCAAATGTGCAACCTTAGAAGGAGGAATGCTCACTTTTATGAAGAACTGAGACTTAGAATTATAGTTGAAATGGCATAAATTTTATGGGTGTTCAGTAAAGAGTGCTGGCATAAAGACCATGCCTTAAAATGATACCTGAATAAAAAGTGCTTACCACCTTTTAACAGGGTGGAAGTTTAGGATGAAATTATAGTAAGAAGGGTGTTAGGAGATTAACAGAATTGTCAGTTACTGTATCAATTGCAGCAAACTTTAAGCCTGCTCTCACCAAGATACCTACTGACAGGAGACTGAGAAATAAAAGGCAAAGGGACAGGAGGTAATAGTGTTACCAGGAAAGATGTATATTGTATTCAATGAGGGAATGTTTACCTGTGTAACTCTGTCTTTTCTTAGCAGCTCAAATACTATAGAAAAATCGGTGCCTTGTAACAAACTGTAACAAGTCTATACATACAAATAAGAAAATTGCAAGCCACCCTATGTACTGTCACTAGGTGTAGGTAAAATTAAAATTCAGGATTATTACAGAGCTTTTTGACAATAAAAAATCTCACCTTGTCTAACCCACAAAACAAATGGTCACAAGGGCTTTTGATTTTCCTGTCGCACCCTGTCTGAAATCCACTTTAATGTATCAAACAAAATTATTACTTACCCAACTGGTGATCTGCTGTGAAGTCTGAGACGGGCCCCCATAAAATGTAATCTTCTGGTATCTACCCTCCGTTTGGTCCTGGGTTCATTTCACAGAGACAGTATGGTAAGCAGCACAAATAAGATAACCAAAACTGGTGTGGCTTGGAAAAAGAGTTTTATATAGAAATAGGCTTATTAAATAGGTACAGAACAGAGTTATAAGGTTGTTACAGAGCTGCGTCTGTGGATGTGTGCATGTGTGAAGTGTGTGTCAGAGTCTCATAGTAAGAAGAATATAGAGAGAAAGAAAAGAAAAAGGGGGGGGGAGAGAGAGAAGTATGGGTCAGAGCCTCATAGTAGGAAGTGTCCCATCAACCGAGAAAGAGCTATTTTTGTGTTTCTGTATTTATAGTGTGACGCACCTCCACGTCCCTACTAGGCAGCCGCCTAGGGCCGTGAGGCGCGAGTTGCCTTCTAATGTAAGAACAGTCTGTAGTCGAGTGTTATAGGCAAAAATAAATACAGGGCTTTATTCCCCTTACCTTAGACTTCCTTTTTTAACAGCAACAGAGGATAAACAAAACAACTGTTTCTTCACAGCAAAATAAACTCTTTTCTCCAAGTAATTATCACAGTGCTTCAGCTTGCTTGTTCAACATAAAGATTCAATCTCATCTGAGAAACATAGTGTACAATCCCTGGGATTGGATTCCAAATCACAGCTAGCGTTTTCCCACTGCATTGGCTCACAGTCTGGGTTTTCAGGTGGGTAACAATCCTTACAGCTGGTATTATCCCAACTCCCTTCTTGTGAGACACCGGTTATTCTAGCAGGAAACTGCTCTATATAGACAAGGTTCTGGGCATCTGTACCTTGGGCAGTTTCTCCTGGGAATTCTCTCTCTTTCCAGTAATGAGGATTTTCCTCTAAGCTTCTAGCCTTTGCTTTACTGGCTGTGCCCACCTCTTGCCCTCTAGGGAAAATAGAGTACTTAGCTTTTCCTCCGTGGCAGTTAGCTTCCCCTCTTCCCTCTGTTATCTGGGCTTCTCTCTTTGGGCTGTGGAGTGCTCTTTCTCAGGACCTCCAGCCACCAATAGTCTGGGCAGTTCTATAGTCACGTTCTGGAGAGACTTTTTTCCTGCTGCTCCTTGCTACCAGGACACACCCACTGCTTCCTGGATCCAGCAAGCTCTCCTGTCTGTGACATCTGCTTTCCAACTGGTTTCTCACTCCTCCCAGGATGCTGCCCTCTCTGGCCTGAGAGACTCCTGCACTCGTCTCAGAGACTCCTGTTCTGCCACGTCCTCTGCTGGGTTTTCCCAGCAGCTTTTATCTTCCCGTTTCTTGCACGCTGTACGTGCTTCCCTGAACAGGTGCTCCTGATTAGCTTTTTGATTTTCTGCTGCGTCATGACTAGTGTGTGGAAACCGTGCTCCACTACTCTTTTGCTCCTTGTAATCTGAATATGCTTGCTGCCTATGCGATTCCAAGGTAAGCTCTTCTTTTTCCCCTATTACCATAGGTTCTGTACCGGTCACTGCATCACATATCCCCACCCTTAAGCTATTACGGGCTGGAGGACGTATGTTCTCACAGCACGTAATTACTGAACGGCCCGGGAGCTTTACTTTGAACCGGCTAAAAGTCACTGTCCGCTCCTGCCAGGGTTTTAGGACATTGATATGATACACTTGACAGCGCCTTCTGTCGTTTTCCACTACATACGAGACCGGTCCCTTACGCTCCACGACGGTATAGGGACCCTTCCACTGGGCCTCAAACTTCGGCCCAGGGTCTGTCACCAATACCACGACTCTCTCACCTATGGCCAATTGACAGGGTTTCTTCCCCCGGTCATAGTATCACTTCTGATGCTGCTGACTGTCTTGTAAGTGACGTTGGGCGGCTTGCGAAGCCCTCTGTAATCGCGACCTTAATTCGTGAAGAAACTGAGGTACTCCTACTTCTTCCCCTTTTGGCTCTGCCCATTGTTCCCTTAAAATGTCCAGGACTCCCCTTGGCGCACGGCCGAACATTAGCTCGTAAGGAGAAGCTCCTAATGAGGCTTGTGTGTGCTCCCTACTGGCGTACAAAACGAACGGGAGCATGAGGTCCCAGTCAGCCATTTTCCCGTCTAGCCCCCGTCTTAACATTTGTTTGAGGGTCTGGTTAAAGCGTTTCACAAGTCCGTTAGACTGTGGGTGATAGGCTGTGGTCTTTAAGTGCTGTATTCTGAAAGCGTCCCATACCTGCGGTAGGTATCGTGACAGGAAATTGCTTCCCCGGTCCGTCAGCATTTCCCTTGGAAAACCAACTTCACAAAATAACCTAATTAATTCCCCCGCTATGGTTCTGGCAGAAATGTTTCTTAGAGGTACCGCCCAGGGAAATCGGGTGGCCTGATCCATTATTAATAATATATATTGGAATCCCCTAGGGGTCTTTACTAGGGGACCGACTATATCCATCGCCATCCGGCGCACTGGTTCGGATATGGTAGGGGTAGGTATCATAGGAACCGCTTTGGGTTTTGCGGCCGCGACCCTCTGGCAAGAAGGGCAGGCCTCACAGAAACGTTTTGTCTCCTTAAACACTCCTGGCCAGTAAAAACGGGCCAGGATCTGCTCTAGAGTACCTAGAACCCCTTTATGCCCCCCCACCGGGTGATCATGGGCTAATCTCAGGACGACCGCCTTAAAGGTAGTCGGCACCACTAATTGTTTCCTGACAGCCCCCGTTTGGGGATCATTACTCTCCCTATACAACACGTCTCCTTCCATCAGGAATCTGGGAAGAATGTCCCTGTCTGACTGGGCGTACTCAAAGGCATGTTTCAAAGCTGGATCCGCCTTCTGCTCTCTTGAGAATGATGGGAATTTCTGGACTAGATCAGCAGGCACCCATGGAAAACCTAGCCCGTTCCCTACTCCTGCCCTCAATTGAGCTCTGTGGTGTCGCTCCCGTCGCTTTTCCCCCTTGCTCTTCCTACCGCTTTTTGCAGGTGGATTGACCAAATCTTCATGTTGGGGCAGCTCTCCTAAGGTTTCATCTATGGGCCTAGCCTCCCCCTCTAGGGATTCTGCTTCCTCCTCTAAAGGGTTAAAAATTCTCCTCCGGGAGTTCCGCTTGCCCCAGCGAGCCTCGGGCCTGCGCCCTTGTAGACACCATCCCCTTCTTCCCCTGTATGCCTTCTCCTATTCCCTTATAGAATGGGGGCCAGTTTCGGCCTAGCACTATATCGTAGGGCAACCTGGGTATCACTGCCACTAGGACCTTCCTCCGGGTCCCCAAACCTTTTACCGTCACCCTATAGAGAGGGTAATAGGTGGATGACCCGTGTACGCAGCGTATCATTAGTCTTACCCTCTGGTTGGTTCGGTGTGGACTCACTACTGGCTTGTAGGATTCGCCAGAACGTCTTTGAAACCATGGTTTGGTCCGCCCCCGAGTCAAGCAGGGCCCTTGCTACCACACCTTGCACTTCCACAGTTATATGAAAACCTTCCTGCCTATAATTTTCATCACCAGTTATTAGGGCTGTTCGCCAGACACAGTCACACTTCCTATGACCTCGCTTCCCACATTTAAAACATTTTATGAGTGTATCCTTAACCTCACCTTTAGGCATACCTTTCATTACATTTGGTACACATAACACAGGGTCCCTAACTACTTTGCCAAAATTGGCTACCCCACACGTGTTTCCAGCGCCTCCCTGTGGTTTATGGGCTAATTCAGCCTCCATGAACCTTTCGGTGAGGTGAGCTGCCTCGGTTGAGGTTTGACAATTTTGCAGGGTTAGGAAGGATCTCACCTCGGGAGGAACAGCCTCTGAAAACTGTTCTAGTACAATCATATCAAGAATACTTTCAAGAGTTTTCCCCTCTGGTGTGAGCCATTTCTACGCCAGGTTACGCACTCTTTGGCAAAGTGCCTTAGGGGTTTCACCTGGCTGGAGTCTGGTGGCTCTTAGCATACGTCGGTACACCATAGGCGACAAGCCTAGCCTGTCTTGTATGGATTTCTTGACCTCCTCGTATTTTGTTGCCAGGGCAGCGGGCATGGCCTTGTAAGCCGCCAAGGCTTCTCCTGTTAGGGAGGTAGCCAGCCTAACTGCCCATTGCTCATGTGGCCAACCTGCATTGTGGGCTACCCTTTCGAAAGCCTCCATAAAATCGTCTATGTTATCGGCTTCAGTCCATTGTCCGAAAGATAATACCCCACAGCTTTGTGGGCCTACCCCACAATAATGTTCCTTAGGTGTTTTCTCGGCTGCTCGTTCCGCCAGCAAAGTCTGTATCAACTCTGTCAGGGGCTTCTGTTGGGCCTGCAAGGCCGCCAGAGCTTGCTCCTGGCTCAGCTGGGCTAGCTCCCTCTGCTTCTCGAACTGGAGGCATATCCAATGCAGCATTTCCTGGGGATTCTCAATGTTCGAACACTGAAACAAAACAAACAGACACAAACACCAAGTGTGGCAATTTTTACAAGCCTCTTATGCCTAGACTCTTCCTTCTTAGTACTCCTTCTCACTGGAATCCCCCACTGCCTGTGCCCAGATACTGTTTACCTCAGTCAGGTGGTGATTCACACTTTGAGAAGGTACTCTTTCGTCATGGATTCTGGAACCCTCTGGGCGTGGCCAGCAGTAATCCTCCTCCAGCTCTTTGGCACTGTTACTCTGCTGTGTTCCCGCTGTATTCCTGCTGTCTTCTTCTTCCAGGAATCATCCTAAAATCTACGCCATTTGTGACGCACCTCCACGTCCCTATTAGGCAGTCGCCTAGGGCCGTGAGGCGCGAGTTGCCTTCTAATGTAAGAACAGTCTGTAGTCGAGTGTTATAGGCAAAAATAAATACAGGGCTTTATTCCTCTTCCCTTAGACTTCCTTTTTTAACAGCAACAGAGGATAAACAAAACAACTGTTTCTTCACAGCAAAATAAACTCTTTTCTCCAAGTAATTATCACAGTGCTTCAGCTTGCTTGTTCAACATAAAGATTCAATCTCATCTGAGAAACATAGTGTACAATCCATGGGACTGGATTCCAAATCACAGCTAGCGTTTTCCCACTGTATTGGCTCACAGTCTGGGTTTTCAGGTGGGTAACAATCCTTACAACTGGTATTATCCCACTCCCTCCTTGTGAGACACCAGTTATTCTAGCAGGAAACTGCTCTTTATAGACAAGGTTCTGGGCACCTGTACCTTGGGCAGTTTCTCCTGGGAATTCTCTCTCTTTCCAGTAATGAGGATTTTCCTCTAAGCTTCTAGCCTTTGCTTTACTGGCTGTGCCCACCTCTTGCCCTCTAGGGAAAATAGAGTACTTAGCTTTTCCTCCGTGGCAGTTAGCTTCCCCTATTCCCTCTGTTATCCGGGCTTCTCTCTTTGGGCTGTGGAGTGCTCTTTCTCGGGACCTCCAGCCACCAGTAGTCTGGGCAGTTCTATAGCCACGTTCTGGAGAGACTTTTTTCCTGCTGCTACTTGCTGCTGGGACACACCCACTGCTTCCTGGATCCAGCAAGCTCTCCTGTCTGTGACGTCTGCTTTCCACCTGGTTTCTCACTCCTCCCAGGATGCTGCCCTCTCTGGCCTGAGAGACTCCTGCACTCGTCTCAGAGACTCCTGTTCTGCCACTTCCCCCTGCTGAGATTTCCCAGCAGCTTTTATCTTCCTGTTTCTTGCACGCTGTACGTGCTTCCCTGAACAGGTGCTCCTGATTAGCTTTTTGGTTTTCTGCTGCGTCATGACTAGTGTGTGGAAACCTTGCTCCACTACTCTTTTGCTCCATGTAATCTGAATATGCTTGCTGCCTATGCGATTCCAAGGTAAGCTCTTCTTTTTCCCCTATTACCATAGGTTCTGTACCGGTCACTGCATCACAATAGAGAAAATCTCCAGCACCTCCCTTTGTCATAATTTTGGTCAGTTTTCCTATCATTTGATTAGCAAGGAGGGGCTGCAGACTAATCTCATCAGGCCTGGAGACGTCCTATCTGACATCACCAGGGGGTCAAAGCTAATCTCATCTTGTAAACTACGCTCATTAAGTTTGGAGACTGACATCACCAGAGTAACAAAGCTGCTTGTAATCCAAGGTCTGGGAAAAGTCATGACACCTATGCTAGGCATAATGTCATGCTGATGTATGCTGACAAAAGTCACTTAGTTTAAGCTTATTTTATAAAGACAATATAAGTATCTAGGTGCCTCTAAAAAATAGGCTCCCATAACCAGTCCCAGGGCTTTTTATGAGGCGGTAAGCGGTAGGCGGTGGTGCGGAGTACCGGCACCTTTTTCATTGCCTGCTATAACAGACCCATAGTCCTCATAAATTAATGAAAGAGCCCTGCATATGAGTACCGGCACCCTTTTTTCTAGAAGAAAAGCACTGGCCAGCCCTAATAGTGCACAAATGCCCACATACAGATTTACATCTGCTTTGAAAAAGGTGTGAATTTGTAAGTATACTCTACCCATGTACATGTATATTTTGTGCATATATATGGCAACTCCACACAAGCCATGCCTCCAGGAATGTCTACATGCTGATTGCGTAAAAGTAGGTGCACTCTTTTTGTGCATGTATCTGGTCGCACACTTTTCTGAAAGCCCTTTATTGCATGTAAAACAGACTTTACACATGGAAAAAGTTTTATAAAATTCTCCCCATATAGAGTACTTTTATAAGGTGCATTTTTATATGTACTGTATATTTCACACTTATTTCATATTTTATAAGGTCAAGTGCATGAGTGGTCAAAAAGGCACATAAATGTAAGTCGCGAGCTCTTATGCCAGCCCTATGGCTAGTAAATGCCCACCTCTAGATTTTTCAGAGCATATGCAAATTATAGTATCTTATAATTTACGTGTGGAACTTTGCTCTGGGCTTACACTCCGTCCAAACTCTGCGCAATTGGCCCGATGTGCCTCTTTTCAAATAAATGCAGAAATGACCGTTTTTATAGCAACAGGATAAAATAAAAATAAACATAACTAACTATTTCAACAAATAGGGGTGACCTACATGGAGCGGTGGGTGCACCCCTAAACAAAGGCATGCGGAGGGGTGACTTGCACGGAGCGGCAGGTGCACCAGCTTTTGCCGCCTTGCTGGGCAGACTAGATGGATCATACTGGTTTTTATCTGCCGTCATATACTATGTTATTATGTTACTATATACGTATAGGACTAAAATACCTAATTTAGATGCATTGTTCACAAGTAAATCTAGGCAGCTTTTTATAAAATTACCCCCATGGTAACTTATACAGCTAACATTTATCTGTATAAATGCTGCAAATTAAAAAAAAAAAAAAGAAAGCACTTATGTGTTTGTCAACCGCCGCCAACCACATAAGTGCTTTCGAATATTGTCTGAAAACTGTATCTTGTATAATTCCTAAAGTGCCTGACAGTACAGAGATACTCAGCCCAGGGCATTTGGGCTGATTCGGGAGATATTCGCCTCTCCTACTCCTACTCGTTAGTACAAACAGATTTCAAAATTTCCGCAGCACAGAAATCTTTCTCAGTCTAAACTCTGGGATTACTAGAAGGTGGTTCTGCTTAAGAAATTTTATTCAGGTAATAGTGTTTTAAAATACAGGACAGCAATGATAGGAAAGAGACATAACAGAGTAGGAGAAGCTGTCTTACCAAGTAACGCTACCAACATTAGCACAATCACAATATGCTTCTTATCTTTTCTTTTATAGAAGTATAATAAAATGCAGAAGGTGATTACTTCTAAGATCTGGGAATAAAAAGAGAAGGCATGGTTAATTCTTTAAAAAGTATAATACATGTTTCATTTTGAGTCTTTAAAAATGTATTTTTTAAAATAATTTATGCTGTACTATAATCACCATGTAACAGCGGTTCTAAAGAGAATAATTTTATTATACACATTCACCTCATAAGGCAGCTATTATCAAGAAACAAAGTAACCAAATATTTGCTCTCATAAATCTTTCCTGCCCTGAAGGAATTCTTTAATTTAGCTTTATCAGTTTTATGATTTCTTGTTCTTATATTTAATTTTTTTTTGGTGTCTATCAGAA
Organism: Ichthyophis bannanicus; assembly: GCA_033557465.1. NCBI lineage: Eukaryota > Metazoa > Chordata > Amphibia > Gymnophiona > Ichthyophiidae > Ichthyophis > Ichthyophis bannanicus. The sequence goes on from CM066031.1 coordinate 1,656,716,099, forward strand.
AGAGGATTTCAATAACATGTTACTTTGGAAAACAAACATAACCACATTAATGGTAGAGACAAACAAATGAGAAACCTGGATGGCAATAAACTGGAAGCAGGGTAAACAGATGTACAAACTGTTTCAAAACAGTTTCCTCTCTCTGTATGTAATATATTTCATGGTCTACTTAGGGAGTAATTTTCAAATAGCTGCAAAATTCACAGATATAAACTCTGAAATACAGAATTGCCCAGGGATCCAGTCTTTCACCAGCCTTTATACATAAATCTGTACATTATCAGCTACAGAGAGTAATGAACACCAAACTTTTATGAACACCAAACTCTTCAATATCTCCTAAGGGCTGCATGTTATATACTCACACACACACATCTATATCTATATCTATATCTATGTCTAAATATATAGATAGATACACACACAATTGCTCCTTATTGGCAGATTAACCCCTAACAATAGTACCATGAGACTACCGCTAGCGATCTGAGCCATCATTTTGAATCCACGAAGCAACGGGGTGGGAACAGAAGGGAATCACTCTCTCTCTCTGTACATTTGGCTACCAGGGATACCTTAGGATAAGTGATAGAGAAGCTGGGGGGAGTAGGGAGAGTGTTGGTGCTCATCTGAACAGGCATTGTGCTGAGGGGGATTGAGATCAGAGGGTGTTGAGATGGAGGAGTTGAGATCGAGTAAGGTAGGGTGAGGGCAATGATCAGAGGATTGGGGTGTATGAAGGGGATTGACAACTGGGTCTAAATTTTTTTTAGATTTAAGTTTGGGCAACACTGGTCCAAATTTAAAGGCACTGGCAGATATCATGGCTGCATCTGTGCTACTTGTTGATGCATTTAATGTGAGCCCATGCAGTATGAGCATGCCCTGTGCCCTAGTTGCAGGGCACTGACTGACCACACCAATTCGTCTGCAGTTATACAAATTTTGAAAAAATATTGGCCATTATTGTCTTTACATGCAAGTTTCAATAAACCATTGCGGATAGCTTACTCTCGGGGGACTAATTTACGGGACAAGCTCATATTTTCTACTGTGCTAAAGGATCGACCTGACAGTCCCTTGTCACGAACCGGGACACACGTGCCATGTAATAGGTGTAAATTTTGTGCTACTACGCTATCGGTGTCATCGTGAACTGATTTACATACTGGTCGGATTTTTTATCGCCGATGGCAAACTGCGTGTAATTCCACTCATGTGGTATATTTTATCGAATGTAGTTGTCCATTGAGATATGTGGGCAGTACTACGAGAATGATCAGGGTTCGTTTGGGTGAGCATGCCTCTCGCCTTCGGCAATTGATATTGACGGCCCCGATGGTTCAACATTGTTTACAATTTCAGCATGATTTTAAACAATTGAAGTGGACTATTATTGATCATGTCCCAGAAGATCCTCGAGGGGGGGAATCGTGTGCTTAAATTACGTAGGCTTGAACAGCGTTGGAGTTTTCTTTTACGGGCTGTCTCCCCCACTGGACTGAATCATGACATCGATTGGTTGGGAGCTGGTTGACACATAACCTTTTATGGTAGGGGGTTCCCTGATGTGTGGGGATTCCCTTTTTGTGATTGGTGCTTTAGGATGATGGGCAGCTTGTAGTTAGCCAATCCTGAGATGGTATCCTCATTTTCAACAGCCAGGAGTTTGGCGTTTTTTGTCGGTTGCAAGAAGGACTTAGTCATATTGAAGTTGAGTTGGGAGCGCTTGATACAGGTTTTTTTTCCCCCGAAACGTGCACGTCGCGCGTGATACCAGATAAGTGTAATCTACAATCATTTATGGACAATTTTCTGATCTATGAGTCCGGTTTTAGATTCACTGGTTGAATAAAAGGGACATGTATTGTGGTTTGGAGACGGTTTGAAGTGCCTTTCCTTCACAATTTATGTCCGACAAATAAAAAATGTCATAGAGGGTTTTACGGTATCCTATTGGTGTATCTTTATAACACGTTTGATTACCGTTTGGGGGTTTTGGATTGGACTGAGATTTTTGGCATGCTTGGGATAGATATGGAGGCCAGAGGTAGGAAAATGGATGACAGGTTAGATAATAGACATAGGAAGGGAAGGGGAGCTTGTGCTGGATTACGTATGGGAACTCGGGAGCACAATTTTCAATGTGACCCCTATGCATAGGAAGTATTTTATCAGTGTAAATTAGTTGTCTGAGAATTACCTGTACTATATGCAGGTAACAGTACGCATGTAATATCATAGCGCATACACTTTTATCCATATTTCAATGGATGTCCCTGGGGGCCAGGGTTAGAGCAGAGATTGTATTTTTGAAAGCATGTGCATTGTTTTAATTAAAAAACTTACCTGCAGCTAAAGGAGATACAACTGTGTATGGCAGAGGTTCCCAACTCCAGTCCTGGAGGGCCAAGCACCATTCAGGTTTTCAGGCTGTCCCTAATAAATACTGTATGCATGAGATGCATTTGCATGCACTGTCCACATTGTATTCAAATGTATCTCATGCATATTCATTAGGGACAGCCTGAAAACCTGAATGGTGTTTGGCCCTCCAGGACTGAAGTTGGGAACCTCTGATGTATGGGTATCGTATTCCAAAGAAATCTTCAAAATAAAAGTGCACACAACTTTTACTTTATTTATTTTATTTATTTATTTATTTGAAAACTTTTATATACCGTCCCTTCCCAAGATCAGTGGCGGTTTACATAGAACATTGGTGAACAAATACATGGAACATTATGCAACATTGCATTGCATTGAACATTGCAACATTGCAACTATGTACAAGGAACATTTTAAACAAAAGCAATCATGTATAGCTCATAACAAGAACCTTTGATTATTTAGACAGTTAATTATTTACAGAGGTTATAACAAAAAAATCTTGATTATTTGCAGAACTGTGGTATTTTACAGCCTGTGACTTTAAAAATTAGTGCAAAGACTACAGGTTAAAAGATCTGTAGATTTTGCAGCTATGTGGGTAGTCTGAAAATTGCCAGCAGATGCTCATTTATCAAAAGTGAAATGGGCCACTGTGGTCATTATCTGCCATTATTTACTATGTTACTATGGGGCCTATGCACTAAATTTCATTCTAAAATTTTTAAAAGCCATCTCAGCACATAAAGTCATCCTTCCCACAAACAGAGGGGCATGTTTACTATGTCTTGGCTGTAGGGGGGCATGCACATCCATCCCCCTACAGTTAGTACAGGCAAGTTGCATGCTACCATAGAGATCAGGATGTGGGGGGAAACCAACACCACCCATTGAGGTGGTGCTAGATGCACCTGCACTGTCAGCATCAAGTGCGGTTAGCTAAGGTCACTAATGCCTGCATTAGCGGTGATGTTCCAGGAACACCTGTGACCCACCCCGGTTACACCCATTCCCTGCTCTGCTCCTGCTAGAGAAAAGTAGGGTTCGGAGCAGGGAAAGGCGAGGTAGAAAGACTCCCCAGCAGGCAACAACCCAGTGGAGGCCCCGAGAATGGATACCCGACCCATGACCCTATCGAAGGGAAGGAGAGGAAGTAGGGGATCCCTGCCAGGATGCAGACAATTACCCCTCGGAAATGGACATAGGGCTTGATGACTCCCCGGAGGAGATTGAGGTAAAGTCTAATGACTCCCCCTCTAGGATGGAGATTGAGAGTACACTCCCTCTCTAGATCTACCACAGAGTATAGAGATAAGAACATAAGAACATAAGATATGCCATACTGGGTCAGACCAAGGTCCATCAAGCCCAGTATCCTGTTTCCAACAGTGGCCAATCTAGGTCATACGTACCTAGCAGTTTCCCCAAAAGACACAGGTTCCGAAATGCTTGTACTGGGTCAAGCATTTATATCCTGGGTCCCTTCCTAATAATGGTTTATGGACCTTTCCTCCAGGAACTTGTCCAAACCTTTTTTAAACCCAGCTACACTAACAGCCTTTACTACATCTTCCGGTAACAAATTCCAGAGTTTGATTACACGTTGAGTGAAAAAATATTTTCTTTTATTAGTCTTAAATAGTTTACCCTGTAGCTTCATTGCATGTCCCCTAGTCTTTCTATATTCTGATAACGTAAACAATCGATCTACGTTTATCCGTTCCACTCCATTCATTAATTTATAGACTTCTATCATATCTCCCCTCAGCCGTCTCTTTTCCAGGTTAAAGAGCCCTAACCTTTTTAGCCTTTCTTCATAAGAGTATCCTTCCATCCCCTTTACCATTTTGGTGGCTCTTCTCTGAACCTTTTCTAATAACTCTATATCCTTTTTAAGATACGACGACCAGAATTGCACCCAATATTGTAGTTGCGGTCTCACCATGGAATGATATAGAGGCATTATAATATCTTTTGTTTTATTTTCCATTCCTTTCCTTATGATACCTACCATTCTATTTGCTTTCTTGGCTGCCGCTGCACACTGGGCTGAGGGTTTTAACATGTTATCCACAATGACGCCTAAATCTTTTTCCTGGGTGGTGGTTCCTAATGTGGAACCTTGCATCGTGTAACCATAGTATGGGTTGTTCTTCCCTAGGTGCATAACTTTGCACTTGTCCACATTAAATTTCATCTGCCATTTTGATGCCCAGTCTTCCAATTTATCAAGATCCTCTTGTAATTTTCCACAATCCTCTTGGGTTTTAACAACTTTAAATAGTTTTGTGTCATCTGCAAATTTGATAACCTCACTCGTTATTCCACTTTCCAGGTCATTTATGGATGTCATAAAGCAGCGGACCCAGCACAGATCCCTGGCGTACACCACTATTCACCTTTCTCCATTGGGAAAATTGGCCATTTAGCCCTACCCTCTGCTTTCTATCTTTTAATCAGTTCTTGATCCACAGTAGTACACTGCCTCTTATCCCATGACTCTTTAGTTTTGCCAAAAGTCTCTGATGAGGGACCTTGTCAAAGGCTTTCTGAAAGTCCAGATACACTATATCAACCGACTCACCTTTGTCCACCTGTTTATTCACACTTTCAAAAAAACATAACAGATTAGTAAGACAAGAACTTCCTTGTCTAAAGTCATGTTGGCTGTCTCCCATTAGGCCATGACTATCTACATGCTGAGTAATTTTATTCTTTATGATGGAGATCTACAGGATGATAGATAAAAGTCCACCGAGCACAACCCTCCTATGGGGTGGAAGTAGCTTGGAAGGAGCTATGTGGGTGGTGCTGGGCTGACCAGGGCGTTAAATAATAGAAAATCTGCACCTGTGTTGTCTGTCTTGGCTAGATTGTAAGCTCTGATGAGCAGGGACTGTCTCTTACATGTCTGTGCAGCACTGTGTATGACTTGTAGCGCTATACAAATACTCAGTAGTAGTAGTAGTAGAAACCCTGTGTCAAGGAATGGTGGTAAGAAAGGGGTATAGGAACTCAACAGTGCCACCTGTAGGGTGACTGTCGAAATGCACAGAGAATGTCATTTATTCCCTAATTTGCATAAGACTGAAAAAAGGGATATTAGTTGGGGAAAGCATACTCTGACAGGGACAAAAGAGGAGAGGGGAGGGGAATACAGTTTAACATTGGCTCCGAAATAGTTGGTGATTCGATCATTAGGCATGTAGATAGCTGGGTGGTTGATGGATGTGAGGATCACCTGGTAACATGCCTGCCCACGTGCCACTTAGACAAGGTCTAAGATAGTGCTGGGGAGGAGTCTGCTGTCTTGGTACATGTTGGTACCAATGACATAGAAAAGTGTGGTAGGGAGGTTCTGGAGGCTAAATTTAGGCTTTTAGGTAGGAAGTTGAAATCCAGAACTTCCAGGGTAGCATTCTCCAAAATGCTTCCCGTTCCACATGCAGGACCCAAAAGGCAAGCAGAGCTCCGGAGTCTCAATGGGTTGATGAGACGATAGTGTAAGGGAGAGAATATTGGTTTGTTAGGAACTGGGGAGCATTCTGGGGAAAGGAGGGGCTTTTTTGAAGAGATGGGCTCCATCTTAACTGGGATGGAACCAGCCTGCTGGCATTAACCATTAAAAAGGAGATACAGCAGCTTTTAAACTAGATAATAGGGGAACGTCAACCCTTGCGCATGGTTCGGAGCGATGTATCCTTGAAGGATATTAGCAAAAGACTGAAGTTAGGGCATATCAGTAGAGAGGTTCCAATAAAGACAAAAGTAGCCCAAATGCCCTTGAGTACAGAGCAGACAAAGCTTAAAGATTCCAAATTACCCCTGCCTACCAATAGCCAGATTAATATGAATAAAATAAGCCTCTAAAATGCTAGTATGCAAAAAGATAAGATGGGAGAATTAGAATATATAGCACTAAATGAGATGCTAGATATGATTAGTATAGCAGAGACAAGGTGGAAGGAGGACAACCAGTGGGATACTGTGATACCTGGGTACAAACCAAATCGGAATGATAGAGCAGATCAAATTGGTGGTGGGGTTGCACTCTCTGTTAGAGAGAGCATTGAGTTACAAAGGATTAAAGTTTTGCAGGAAACAAAATTCACTGTAGAATCTCTATGGATTGAAATTCCATCTAAAAAGGGGAAGGGAAGCGATGGCAGTGGGGGTGTACTATCGACAGTCTGTCCAGAGTGAACAAATGGATGATGAAATGCTCAAAGAAATCAGGGAAGCTAACAAACATTACAGTACAGTAATAATAATGGGTGATTTCAATTACCCCGGTATCGACTGGGTCAGTGTCACGGCAGGACATGCTAGGGAGATAAAGTTTCTAGATGAAATAAATGATTGCTTCTTGCGGTAGCTGGTTCATGAAACGACAAGAGGAGAAGCCATTTTAGACCTAGTCCTTAGTGGAACACAAGATCTGGTACAAGAGGTAAGGGTGTTGGGGCCACTTGGCAATAGTGATCATAGCATGATCGTGTTTGATTTAATAAATGCAGGAAGAATGGTAAGGAAATCCACAGTACTGCCTTTTAACTTTCAAAAGGGAGACTATGATAAAAAGAGGAAAATAGTTAAGAAAAAACTAAAAGGAGCAGTTGCAAAGGTTAAAGATTTACATCAAGCATAGGAATTGTTCAAAAATACTATCTTGGAAGCCCAGACCAGGCTGTACTCCATGCTTTAAGAAAAGTGGAAGGAAATCCAAAAAACTGAAAGCATGGTTTAAAAGTGAGGTAAGAGAGGCTGTTGTTGACAAAAAAAACATCTTTCAGGATATGGAAAAAGGAGCCAAATGACAAAAACTGGAAACAATATAAACACTGGCAAGTTAGATGCAAGGCATTGATAAGGCAAGCAAAGAGAGAATTTGAGAAGAAGCTTTCTGTGGAAGCAAAAGCACATAATAAAGACTTCTTCAAGTACATTCATAGCAAAAAACCTGTGAGAGAGTCAGTTGTACCATTAGATGATAGAGGGGACAAGGCCATAGCGGAGAGACTGAATACTTTGCTTCAGTCTTTAGTGAGGAAGATGTAGGGATGTTACCCATGACTGAAATGGTATTTAAAGGCGATGCTCACAGAATAATTGAAATAAATATTGATACACCGGGAAGATGTATTACAATTATTTGATATACTGAACAGTAGCAAATCACCTGGACCGAATGGTATACATCCAAGGATGTTGAAAGAACTGAAATATGAGACTGCAGACCTGCTATTAGTAATCTGTGAACTATCATTAAAATCATCTATTTTACCTGAAGATTGGAGGATGGCCAATGTAACGCCAATTTTTAAAAAGGGTTCCAGGGGTGATCCGGGAAACTACAGACTGATGAGCTTGATGTCAGTACCGGGAAAAATGGTAGAAACCATTATAAAGAACAAAATTGCTGAACATGTAGATAGTCATGTCTTAATGTGAGACAACCAACATGGCTTTAGCCAAGGAAGGTCTTGTCTTACTAATCTGTTATATGTTTTTGAAGGTGTGAATAAACAGGAAGACAAAGGTGAGTCGGTTGATATAGTGTATCTGGATTTTCAGAAAGCCTTTGACAAAGTCCCTCATGAGAGACTTTTAGCAAAATTAAAAAGTCATGGGATAGGAGGCAGTGTACTATTGTGGAACAGGAACGGGTTAAAAGATAGAAAGCAGAGGATAGGGCTAAATGGTCAATTTTTCCAATGGAGAAAGGTGAATAGTAGAGTACCCCAGGGATCTGTGCTGGGTCCACTGCTTTTTAACATATTCATAAATGACCTGGAAATGGGAATAATGATTGAGTTAATCAGATTTGCAAATGATACAAAATTATTCAAAGTTGTTAAAACCCATGAGGATTGTGAAAAATTGCAAGAGAACCTTGATAAATTGGAAGACTGGGAATCCAAATGGCAGATGAAATTTAAATGTGTACAAATAAAAAGTTATGCATCTAGGAAAGAACAACCCAAACTACGGTTACATGATGCAAGGTTCCACATTAGGAACGATCACCCAGGAAAAAGATTTAGGTGTCATCATGGATAATATGTTGAAACCCTCCGCCCAGTATGCAATGGTGGCCAAGAAAGCAAATAGAAAGCTAGGTATCATAAGGAAAGGAATGGAGAATAAAACAAAGGATATTATAATGCCTCTGTATCATTCCATGGTATGACCACATCTTGAATATTCTGTGCAATTCTGGTCACCGTATCTTAAAAAGGATATAGCGTTATTAAAAAAGGTACAGAGAACAGCCACCAAAATGGTAAAGAGGATGGAAGGATACTCCTATGAAGAGATGCTAAAAAGGTTAGAGCTCTTCAACTTGAAAAAGAGATGGCTGAGGGGAGACATGATAGAGGATGACAGATGGAGTGGAACGGGTAAACGTAGATCGACTGTTTATGCCATCAAAATATAGAAAGTCTAGGGAACATGTAATGAAGCTACAGTGTAACCTATTTAAGACTAATAAGAGAAAATATTTTTTCACTCAATGTATAATCAAACTCTGGAAATCGTTACCGGAGGATGTAGTAAAAGCTGTTAGTGTAGCTGAGTTTAAAAAAGGTTTGGACAAGTTCCTGGAGGAAAGGTTCATAAACCATTATTAAAGGGGACCTGGGATATCCACTGCTTGCCCCAATACAAGCATTGCAAAACCTGTGTCTTTTAGGGAAACTGCTAGGTACTTGTGACCTAGATTAGCCACTGTTGGAAACAGGATACTGGGCTTGATGGACCTTGGTCAGACCCAATACAGCATTTCTTATGTTCTTATCTTCTTATAGACTACCTTATAAGGGGGATTTTCTGCAAAGAGGTTTTTTTTGTGCTCACCCTGAGTGGACAGGTTGGGGAGGCAAAGGTACCTCAGGGTGATTGGACCTAATTGTTGGAGTTCCCTAATGTCTAACTATTTGTGCAGAAGTGATATGTGGAGGAGAGTTCTACTCAGATTGCCCAGACAAGGCAGAGACGATCTAGTCATTCTAGACCATGAGTGCTTTTGGCATTGGGAAGATGATATATGATATCAGCAGTGGGAATATCAAGCACCGCAAGGAAGAGGACAAGCCTGTGGGAAGCACTGTGGTCCACTGGCCTACCCATCTGATAAAGTGATGACTCATATGTACCCCAAAGTTGCAGAATCAGTGACCAGAAGGAAACGAAGGGTAGTGGTGGTTGGAGACTCTCTTCTGAGGGGTACTGAGGCGTCCATCTGCCGACCAGACTTGATGTCCAGAGAGGTATGCTGTCTGCCTGGTGTCAAAATCCAAGATGTTACGGAGAGTTTGCCGAGACTCATCAAGCCCACTGACTATTACCCAATGTTGCTAATCCATGTTGGAACAAATGATACTGCCAGGTATACCTCGGAACATATCAAAAGTGACTTCATGGCTCTGGGACAGAGGGTGAAGCAGTTAGGTGCACAGGTGGTGTTCTCTTCAATCCTCCCTGTTGAGGGTAAAGGCCAAGGCAGAGAGGCTCGCATCCTGGAGATGAATGCATGGCTGCGTGGATGGTGTCATCGAGAGCGTTATGGTTTCCTAGACCATGGGATGCTGTTCCAAGGGTTGCAGAGCAGAGATGGCATCCATCTGTCCAAGAAAGTTCAACGCATCTTCGGTAGTAGACTGGCTAATCTACTGAAGAGGGCTTTAAACTAGATTCATTGGGGATAGGTGAAGAAAGCCCCCAAGTAAGTGAAAGCCCCCAGGTAGGTGATACATTAAATACCTTTATGGAAATGGGTAACAGGGGTAACATATGGAAAGCAGTGTGTATAAATGCCCGTAGCATGGGAAATAAGATCCCTGATGTTGAAGCTTTGGTGGGAGTGGCTGACTTGGATTTAGTGGCAGTTACAGAAACATGGTTCACAGAAAACCATGACTGGGATGTAACTATACCTGGCTATACTTTATTCAGAAAGGAAAGGGTAGGAAGAAGGGGAGGAGGAGTGGCACTATATGTAAAAACTACTATTAAAGCTTTGGAATTACAGAGATTAAAAGGGAGAGAGGAGGCATTGTGGGTTAAACTAGAAAGAGGGAAAGAGAAATCTATTTGCATTGGTGTGATATACAGACCTCCCTCACAAGAGAAAGAGGTGGACAGAGAGTTAATTGAAGACATACGCAGCATTGCTAGGAAAGGGGAAGTGCTACTGATAGGAGATTTCAATATGCCAGATGTTGTTTGGCACATTCCTGCTGCAGTATCATCTAGAAGTAAGGAGATCCTGGATTCTCTACAGGGAGAACTATTCAGGCAATTGGTAACAGACCCCACATGTGAAGGGACCATACTGGACTTGGTGCTTACCAATGGTGAAAGTGTTTCTGATGTTGTAGTGGGAGATCATTTTGCATCCAGTGATCACCAGATGGTGTGGTTCAGTATTAGGACTAGGGCTGTTAGAATCCATTCCAAGGTGAGGATCTTAGACTTTAGGAAGACTAACTTTGCGAAGATGGGCCAATAACTCAGGGAGTCATTAGTGGGATGGGAACAGCTGGGGGATGTAGAAAAACAGTGGGCAAAACTGAAAGGGGATATTTTAAGGGCAACCAACCTTTTTGTTAAAATGGTAAATAAAGGCAAAAGGAAAAGGAGACCGCTATGGTTTTCTAAGGAAGTAGCTGAAAAAGTGAAGAAAAAGAGGGAGGCCTTCATGAAATACAAGAAATCACAGAGAGAGGAAGACAGGCATCTGTATTTGGAAAAACTTAGAGAAGCTAGCAAAGTAGTCAAGAAGGCAAAGATTCAAAAGGAGGAGGAAATAGCCAATGCAATAAAATGGGGGATAAGACATTTTTCAGATATATTAGTGAGAAGAGGAAGGGCATAAGTGGTATTGTCAGACTCAAGGGTGTAGGGGGGGAATATGTAGAAGCTGATAAGGATAAAGCGGAATTGCTTAACAAATATTTTTGTTCTGTGTTCACAGATGAAAAACCAGGAGCAGGACCTCAGAAAACACCCACAAATAGGAACAGAAGCGAGGGACATCTTGAACAATTTTCAGAAGACTGTGTTCGTGAGAAACTAGCTCAACTTAAAGTAGACAAAGCGATGGGACCGGATGGGATACACCCTAGAATACTGAGGGAACTTGGGGACGTTCTAGCAACTCCACTGACTGACCTTTTCAATGCCTCGTTGGAGTCGGGAGTGGTGCCAAAGGACTGGAGAGAGGCTCATGTGGTGCCTTTACACAAAAGCGGAAGTAAGGATGTGGTTGAAAACTACAGGCCAGTTAGTTTAACTTCGGTGGTGAGTAAATTATTGGAAACGCTGCTGAAAGAGAAAATAGTGAGGTTTCTGGAGTCCAGTGGATTACAGGATCCGAGGCAGCATGGATTCACCAGAGGCAGGTCTTGTCAGACAAATCTGATTGATTTCTTTGACTGGGTGACCAGGGAGTTGGACCGAGGGAGAGCTCTAGATGTGGTGTATTTAGATTTCAGTAAAGCCTTTGACACTGTTCCTCACAGGCGACTTATAAACAAACTGAGCACCCTAGGGATGGACCCTAAAGTTACTGCTTGGGTTAGAAATTGGTTGGGTGGGAGGCGACAAAGAGTACAAGTAAATGGAGCTCACTCTTAGGAGAAGGATGTTACCAGTGGTGTGCCCCAGGGCTCTGTCCTTGGTCTGATTCTTTTTAACATCTTTGTTTGTGATATAGCGGAAGGGCTGTCGGGTAAGGTTTGCCTCTTTGCAGATGATACCAAAATCTGCAATAGAGTAGACACCCAGGAAGGTGTAGATAACGAGGAGGGATCTAACTAAGCTTGAAGAATGGTCTAGAATTTGGCAGCTGGGATTTAATGTTAAAAAATGTAAGGTCATGCATTTGGGCTGCAGCAATCCAAGGGAGCAATACAGTATAGGAGGTGAAGTACTTTTGTCCACTAAAGAAGAGCGGGACCTAGGCGTGGTTGTGTCTGATGATCTTAAAGTAGCTAAACAGGTAGAAAAGGTGACGGCAAAAGCGAGAAGGATGCTTGGGTGCATAAGGAGAGGAATGGCTAGCAGAAAAAGGGAGGTGATAATGCCTCTGTATAAGTCTTTGGTGCGACCTCATTTGAAGTATAGTGTGCAATTCTGGAGACCGCACCTTCAAAAGGATGTGAACAGGATGGAGTTGGTGCAGAGGGTGGCTACTAAAATGATTAGTGGACTTCATTATAAAGCATATGAGGACAGACTTTAAGGATCTTAATATGTACACCTTAGAGGAAAGGCGGGATAGAGGTGACATGATTGAGATGTTTAATTACCTCCATGGCATAAATGTTCAGGGAGAGAGCCTCTTTCAATTGAAAGCAAGTTCTGCTACGAGGGGACATGGGATGAGGGTGAAGGGAGATAGATTCAGGAGTGATATGCTGAAATATTTCTTTACGGAAAGAGTAGTGGATCTGTGGAATAGTCTCCCAGTGAAGGTGGTAGAGATGAGGACAGTAACTGAATTCAAAAAAGCATGGGACCAACACAGAGGATCTCTAAAGGTAGAAAGTGGACTGTTTTAGTTGTTGATATGGAAGGACAGACTAGATAGGCCATGTGGTCTTTTTCTGTCATCATGTTTCTATGTTTCTATGTTTCTATATGTTCTTGAGTCAAAGGATACCTGGGCACAGGGAGGGGAGGAAGATAGTCCGTTGAGGGGGAAGCTCCTGGTGGGCTGGGTGTATCTTCTTTAAACCTCTTGCATTTGGATTGTGTTTTTGTTTGTTCCTCAGGACCATGGAATCAACAGAATGGTTGAAATGGATGGCAGAACAGTTGAGGGTCCAGCAGGAGGCAAGCGATAGGAGATTCGTCAAGGTCCTAGAACAGCAAGCCCACCTGCAAGTATAGCCTCTGTACCAATTGTTGGAAGCTCAAACCTAGGAACCTCAGAAGATTATTACAGGACTACAGCCAAGTGGGGGCTTAAACCCACCAAGATGGAAGCTGTTGCAGCAGAGATACAGGGTGAGGGGACTAGAAGGCTGGCCCTCATGAAAATGGGACCAGGGTATGACCTTGAGATCTTCTTGACTGTGTTAGAAAGAGTTGCTGAGGTGTCTGGGAGAACAAATCAGAGCATTGCCCAGGCTGTCAGCAAACAACTTGAAAGAACTCTGCTGGGGGTCACATCACTCACAAGATCGTTTGAAGGCAGGGCAATTAAAATAAAAGAGAAGAGGTGTGAGAATTTTACAAAAGAATATAAGAAATTGTACCAAAGGTCCATCAAGTCTAGTATCCTGTTTCCAACAGTGGCCAATTCAGTTTCCCAAAAAGATAAATAGATTCCATGCTGCTTATCCCAGGGGTAAACAGTGGATTTCCCTGGTCCTCTTTAATAATAGTTAATGGACTTTTCCTCCAGGAACTTGTCCAAACCTCTTTTGAACCCAGCTATTCTAATAGCTTTTACTATAGCCTATGGCAATGATTTCTCGTTGAGTGAAAAAATATTTTCTACAATTAGTCTTAAAAGTGCTACATTGTTCCACTCCATTTGTTATTTTATAGACCTCTATCATATCTTCCCTCACCAAGTCGAAAAGTGTACACTTACAGTGTATAGTGTTTCCTCCATTTGCAGAAATCAGGCATGTGGAGGGTACATGTGTGTGTGTGTGTGTGTGTGTGTGTGTGTGTGAAGTCGACTGTCAGGGCTGTGTGCACAGGTGTTTGTCATGAGGAGTGTTGGGACATGTGTGCATGTGTGTGCTGGGGTTTTCGTTCTTGTGTTTCTTGATGGCTCTGTGCATGTATGTGCATCGGGGGGCTGTGTGAACATGTATGTGTTAGTGTATATGTTGGGGGTGTATGTGTGTGTGTTGGGATAGTGTGGATGTGTGTGTTTCAGGGGGTGGTTGCGTATACATGTATGTTGGTAGGTGTGTCTGTTCTTTTTCCTGTCCTCCTGCACCTACTCCTTGTCCCTCCCATCTTCTTGCACTATTCCCATTTCCTATTTTGCACTTCTCTCTCTCACACCCCACCTCCCATGCACTCTTCCTCCCCTACTAGCTAGCTTTGCACTCTCCATGCCTTTCACTCCCTCCCTCCCTTCTCCCTTAATGCACTCACAGTCTCTTCTTCTTCTCTCCTCTAACTCTGCTCCTTCCCTTATGCCCCATCCTTTTCTTTCATGCTAACTCTTCCCCTTCCTTTAAGTTTTGTACCTTACCCACCCCTTCCTTTAAGCTCCCCCTTCTTTCAGTATTGACCTTCTACTCAAAAAGCAGCCCCAGCACTGTGGCAGAATTAAATGAAGGAGAGAGAATCCTTACCCAATGCTGTCCGATGCACCTGGTAATTCAATCAGTCCTACTCTGTCTCGTAGCATTAACTGAATTATCAGGTGCATCAACAGCATTGAGTGAGTCATCATCCAGCAGCGCGCACACACCTCTTTTTTTAAAATTCATTTACCTTAAAACAATCAGAATTTCTTTGAAGTTCCTTGCAGGCAATCTGTGCAATCCTCAAAGTTCTCCGGGAACTTTCCCAGAGGATTCTGAGGACTGTCTGGGCTGCCTGCAAGCAACTTCAAAAAAACTCATCATTTTAAGGTAACTGAATGAAAAAAAGAAGCGTGTGTGTGTGTCACTGAATGATGATTCACCCGTTGCTGCCAATGCACCTGGTATTTCAATCACTCCTACTCTGTCTCATAGCATTGATTGAATTACTGGTACATTGGCAGTATCTGGTGAGGATTCTATCCCTTCTGCCATGAAGTCTACTGTTATGCTGCCCTTAAAATTCTGCTGCCCTAGGCAGCTACCTAGTTTGCCTAGTGCTAGGGCCGGCCCTGGCTCTACTCAGATGACCGGAACCATGCAGAGAGGACCTCGTCATTCTGGATCGTGAGGACTTTCAGCATTGGGAAGGCAGCAGATGCGCACTTCCAAACCATGCGCTATTGTCAGTACACATGCCCCAAAATGAGACGAGCCTCGAAACATAGAAGCACGATGGCAGAAAAAGACCATATGGCCTATCTAGTCTGCCCTTCCCTACCAACTACTTTAGTCCCTTTTTTTCCTTTAGAGATCTTCTAGGTTTGTCTCATGCTTTCTTGAATTCAGATACTGTCCTGGTCTCTACTACCTCCACTAAGAGACTATTCCAAGCATATGCCACTCTTTCTGTAAAGAAATATTTCCATATATTACTCTTGACAGATCCTCTCATGCCCTTTTACCTTGCCCCTTGCCTGAAGATCAATGGACTGCATGATCCAACCTTTCCTCCCCACTATATGCAGATACAGCACAACTCCTGCCTCGTCACTGCTGAAATTCAAAACTGTCTGACAGGAGGTAA
This sequence comes from Ichthyophis bannanicus, assembly GCA_033557465.1. NCBI lineage: Eukaryota > Metazoa > Chordata > Amphibia > Gymnophiona > Ichthyophiidae > Ichthyophis > Ichthyophis bannanicus. Next base: position 1,656,731,852 of record CM066031.1, read on the forward strand.
TGACATTATCTGTACAGGTGCAGTTGTAATGGATAGAGACTCTAAGGAAGAATTACCATTTTCATTAATTAAACTCTACCAAACAACCAAATGGATAGGTTATGCCAACTTGGCACCATATGCTCCATGTCTTTGAACGACTGCAAGATATTGAGGCTACGCAACTTAGATAAGTCTCCTAGAATATATGCCCTTAGATTTGACCTTTCCTCTTCATTACTGTGTTAAACCTCCAATAGGGTCAAGAGCTTCAGTTTTCTTAGGGTTAATTCATAAATTTATCCAATTTTTCAATCATGACTCTCAGGAGTGATTGTTTTGGATTGCAGGGGAAGCAAAGAAGGTCATCAGCAAATAAGGTTCCCTGATTTTGATCTGCTTCTGCTTAAGCATCATTCCTTTACCAGCTCTAGAACTTAAGCTTACAAGCTAAGAGCTATAACCTAAGCATAAAAAGTAGTGGGAAAGAGGGAAAATGAATCAGAAATTATCCTGTTTGCTGGAATCTTTATTTTTGGGTCAGAGTACAACAATTTCATCCTATCAGTAAATAGAACAGCAGGAAACCCCACGGCACTGAATCCTCACCCCAGTGGATTCGTTAGTAGCTGAGAATGGCTTGTAGTTCAAAAAAGATTCTCTTATGAACCAAGATGTCAGATAGATTAATAAATAATACTTGCTAATTTTTCGAGTGCTTGGCCCTACTCTCATTCACTTTGCTACTTAAATGCTTATGGCGATCATAGTCTTTTTTGGACAGGGTACACCTATGTTCTTGTTTTATTCTCTAAATGTTTTGTGGCGAGTGCAGTGATCCCTACCCTGTTATTGTCTACCTTAATCTATAAACATAAACTTTGCTTGGTAATGGGCATTTGCTGTAAGTCTAAATGAAATAAGGACTGGATAATAATCTGAAGAGCAAACATACCAGATACACCAAGAACTGCCAACTAACCAGGTACCACTGTATTTTCACTGCTGTGACTTCTTGAGATACACGTGGAGAAAAAGTCACCAGGAGGTATGTTCCTGTAATTGCGACAGTCCCACCTTTCAATTGAACAAAAATGGATCACCTTAGTAAAACTGTACAATTTAAGCTACTTAAAATCAACAAAAATTGATATGGTTTATAGTTTATTAAAACATTTGATATACTGCCTTTTGGTCACACCAAAGCGGTGCACAATACAAACATCATTTGGAAGAAGAAAAGACACCATAAAAACTTGACAGGACAGCATAAGAGAAGGAAAAGCAGGGAAAGATAACAAGGGAGAGAGGGAATGAGGGTCAGGATACAAGGAGGCAGAGCCCTGTATGAACCGCCAGAATGAGGTCCAGGACATTCAGGAACAGTAGGGAGGTCAAAGGTTATGAAAAACGGATATGTTTTCAAGGTGGTATTAAATTTTGAGTATAGAGGTGATATTAAAACTACAGAGGTTGACATACTCAGCCAGCTGTGCCCAGGTGAAGTGAACTGGACATCTGCTACTAAATATTCATTTTCAAGTTAATAGAAAAAAGCTGCCTGATTAATTTTAGGCCTGCTATCTGAGTGGCCTGAATTATAAATTTAATATTGACTGGTTAGTGCTTCTGGAAACTATCCCATAGAAATGCATTGGGCCATTTTTTGAGGGATTTTAAGTCTATGGAATGCACACCCCATTATCGAACACAATGGGGCCAATATTTAAAACCACTTATCAGGATAGCAAGTGCTGCTATCTAGATAAATGGCACAGGCTAGGGCTATCTGGCAATTTTCCGTGGCACTATCCAAACAATGCCGCTGAAAGCTTCCTGACTCGATAGTGCTGGGTGATCTGTGGCTGGAGCGAGGGCAGGACTGGTAGTTTAGCGGTCATATTCAGTCCACTATCTGGGTAGATGTCCACAGAAAGTTAGGCAGCACCAAGGCTGTGGATAGAGGGCTGAGTACAAGCACCACTGTCCAGACAGTGACGCTGGTCACTGCATTATCTGGATATTCAGCACCGGCCACCATCCAGATACTGCCTGTCAATAGCTAAATCTCTTTTGGCCACCACAAACAGCATTTAAAAAAGAATTTGACTGTAGCAGCTGAATATTGGTCCCAATGTGTCTTTTCCTCAGTACCTCAGCTATGTGAAATTTGGTCCTGGTCAGTTAAATTTTTGGAGTTATTTTGCATCCAGCACATAGACACACAGAATTCTTGATTCCTGATGGATGATTTCTTTCCAAAGTGAAGTTGGGTTGGAAAGAACTGTAACATAAGGAACACAATAGATGATGGCAGATAAAGACCAAAATGGCCCACCTAGTCTGCTCAGTATGGTGGTTAAAGTTGTAACTGCCACTCTGTACAAGTTATTCTCCAATGCCTTTATTTAGGGCTGTAACATTCTTTGCAGATTAACCCTCATATCTTTTTTTAAGTACATAAAGTTATTTCATTGCTGTTTGCGCTGAGGCACCCAATTTCATTTCTTTATTCATTAATATTTATTAACCATTTTTATGAAGAGATTCACCTGTCTACAACAGATGCAGCTTGACATAGACAAGTTGACATTTTACTTAGCAGATAATGTCCTTTCCTTGAATACTGCTAGTCCAGTCCAGACAAGTGGGTTGTGTTGCCCTACCAGCAGACATCACTCCCAAACCTTTATCTGCCTCAGCCACCAGAGGTCTCTTCAGTATCCATCCCAATGCATATGGGAGAACATGACAAGCCTCACACAACTTCAACATGGGCACCCTCCGGACATCTACAAGGCAAAGATCCTTATCTTTCCCCCAACACTGCTCCTTAGAGAAGGCGGGCAAAAAAACCACCTGGTTCATACTAAAGGGAGAAATCACCTTAGGTAAGAAGGAAGGCAAAGGCCAAAAGGAAATGGCCTCCTTAGAAAAAGATAGGTAAGGATGTCAGCAGGACAGAGCCTGCAACTTGAAAATCCACCTTATTTATCATTTCTTATATACTGCCTTTCATGATATCAAGGTGGTTTACATTGAACAAGGCATTATAACTTGGAGATAACTATTTTACAGTGAACATGGGCAATGGAGGGTTAAGTGGCTTGCCCAAGGCCACAAGGAGCACCTGTGGGACTAGAAACCCCAGCCCTTCAGTCCCATATTTGCTGTTCTCTAGTGGGATTCAAACCCCTGATCTTCTGGCCTGAGGTAACTTGCCCCAACCACTAGGCCACTCCACCCTTACAGGACCAGACAGTCTTGAGTATTAAAACCTTCAGAGTAGCACGCTTCAGTGACTAAAAGGGTTTCAACATCAGGGCCCTGAGCACCAGACACAGATCCCACAGGAAGGGACCACAGACCAGAGGGAAGGACGCAGATGCCGAACCTTCTGAAGAAAGCTCAAAACATCAGTAAAGCTAGAAATTTACTAGCCACAAGACCTTTGAAACAGGCCGAAGCTGCCACCTGAACCTTCAGGGAGCTAAGAGAAAGGCCCTTCTCCAGACCATCTTGCAGAAAGGCCAACAGAAGGGCAAGAAGGGAACAGGGTCTTCCAGGACAATCAGTCCCTGATGCAATAGGCCCCAAGACAAAGGCAAAGAAAGAGGTAGTGCTTACAGGAGTGGCAGCACATCTCCAAACTGTGCTCTCTTTGGCCAATCTGGTGCCACCAGAATAATCTTTCCTCTAGTGGCGCTGTATATGCCAAATCACACACCCCACCAGGAGACACAGAGGAAACATATACAGCAGGCATTCACTTGGCCAAGGCTGAGCCAAGGCGTCGATGCCCTCAGACCCTATCTCCATGTAGCAACTGAAGAAGCGGCATACTTTGGCATTGGAGTGGGTCACCATCAAATCCATCTCACGGTGACCTCAGCAGCACAGAATAAACTAAAACACCTCCTGACTCTACTCCCACTCTCCTGGATCCAGAGAGTGCCCGCTGAGAAAGTCCACTTCCACATTGTCCATCCTGGCAATGATGTGAGTTGACAAAGCTGGGAGGTTCTTCTCCATCCAGGCAAACAGGAGAGCCATCTCCAGGGCTACCCTGGCACTCCTCATGCCGCCTTGCCAATTGACATAAGCCACTACCATGGCATTGTCCACTCAAACCTTCTGGCCCTCGATTAGGGGCCAGAAATGCAGAACAGCCAACCTGATGGCCATCATGTCGAGGTGGTTGATGGACCACACCACTTCCGTGTGGCTACAGTGGCCCTGGGCTGTTTGTCCTGGCAATGGGCTCCTCAGCCTGAGAGAATGGCATCCATCATCAGAAGGATATTTCAGAAATTGTCCAGTGGCAAACCCTTCCTCAGATAACAGGGCTGCTGCCACCACTGCAGCCTGGCCTTCACAATCATCGGCAGCGGGAGTCTGAGCTGGCACTCCTGGGAACTTGGGGACCACTGAGTCAGCAAGGACCATTGTAGCGGCTGCATGTGAGCACATGCCCTTAGCACCATCTTGATTGTCGCTGCCATCAATCCAAGGAGCTGAAGATAATCCCGGACTCTGGGAGCCTGCTGTGAACAGAACATCACCAGGCATACCAACAGCCCTTTGACTTTCTCCTCTGGTAGGAAGTCTCTACCAACTCCAGTGTCAACATGTGTGCACAGGAACTCCAGGGACTGGGAAAGCATCAACTGGCTCTTTCTCCAACTGATCACACAATTGAGGCTTTCTAAGAGGACACCATTTGGATTGTTCCTTGAGATGCCTCTGAAAGAGAGCAGGTTCAAATGAGCCAGTTATCTAGATATTGATATACACAATTCTCTTGGTACCATAGTGCTGCAGCTTCCACCACCATGACCTTGGGGAATGTTCACGGGGCAGTGGAGAGTCCAAATGGGAGGGTGGTGAACTGAAAGTGAGAGCCAAGCATGGCAAAATGCAGATACTTTGGCTGATCCTACTGGATCAGGATATGAAAATATGCCTCAGCCAAATCCAGAGATGCCAGGAACTCCCCTTGGTACACCACTTGAATCATGGATCGCAAGGCTTACATCCAGAAGCGCAGGACATGCAAGTTCTCATTGACACACTTTATGTCCAGAATTAGCCAGAAGGATCTGTTCTTTTTCAGCACCACAAAATAAATGGAATACCTGCCCTTGGCCAATCGTTTGGGGGAATGGGCACCGCTGCCTTCAGGAGCAGCAACTTGTCCAAGGTAGTCTGCACAGCAGCCCTTTTGATTGCAAACCGACAAGGGGAGATAACAAAGGCATCCAGGATCGTCTCTTTGCATTACAGGACATAGCGGTACTGAATGGTGCCTAGCACCCAGCGATCCCTGATGACTTGGGCCTACTCCTGAAATAAGAGGCAAAGCCTGCCCCTAACTGGAGGAACCAGGAAATAGGCCACCAAACCATCACTGCGCAGCCCAAGTTCCTAGGCCCATGCACTCCATGAAAGGGCTGAGAGCAAGCCTGAAGTCTGGAAGCAGAGGGGAAGAGTATTTTTCTGGGCCAGTAGTGATGGGAATACCAAGACCCTCGAAGTCCAACCTGTGCACCCATGGGGAGCGAGCAGACGCTGATGGGAAAGGAGCTTCTGCCAACTTCACAGTCCCCCTGGACCTGTCTTCTGGAAAGTGATACAATTTCATCTTGCCCAAGTCCTTCACCAGGTTCTCCAAATGGCCCCAAAAAGAAGCTTCCCTTTAAAGGATAGTTGGGTCAATCAAGCTTTGGAAGATGTGTCCGCTGCCCAATGTCGGAGTCAAATCCAATGCCATGTCACCATCAACAGGGCACTATCCCTGGCCTCTAAATGTACTAGGTCATACATAGCATCAGAAAGGAAGGCCATAGCCAACATCCGGCAGAAGAGACTGAATCCACTGGAGCAGGGCTCGAGACATCAGGCCTGCACATACCACCAACTGAAGAATAGCAGCTGCCAGAGCGAACTGGTTCTTCAACAACAAATCCACCCTTCGGTCTAGAGAATCCCTTAAGGCTGATCTGACTTCCACAGGAATAGGGTCCATCTGGTAACCGCCATGATCTGCACATCCACCTTGGGAAAATCAAACCACACAATGCACTCCTTCTCCAGGAGAGCATACATCTTCTTATACACCCTTAGGTGGGAAGTTGGGGGAACATCACTCTGACCAGATCATGTTCTTGATCACCTCAGGGAATAGGGAGACAGCAGTGGATTTTCACATCCCTTGAAGAGTGGATGCACCTTCGGCTCCTGCTCCATGCCTACAGCATCTGCCAAGTTCAAGGTGGAAGAGACCCTGGCAATCAATGCTTCCATTTTCTCCTTCCAGAACAGGCAGATAACACCGGCTTCTTCACAATCCTCCAAAGGCGAGAGTACTTCTTCATCCACATCAGAGCCCAAAACCAAGACATCTGAATCCAAGTCACAGTCCAAATCTTGGACAGATCCCAGCTGATCCCCATCTCCAGGGGGTGCCCTTTGGTGGAGATGCTTAGCCATAGGTAATCAAATAGGGCTTCTACTCTCAGCCTGCCCCTCACAAGACTGTGCTCGGGGGCACTCAGAGGCTGCAGTGTCTGAATTTCCAAGCGGGAATGACCAGGCCTGCTGTAAAAAAAGAATTCCAGGAGGACAATTTGGAGTCCAGAAGCTCTCCTCTCAGAAATGACTCCCCCGACACCAGGGGACATAGCCTCCACAGATACTCTAGAGGACAGGAAGCGACCTACAGCACTGTCACCGGAACCTCTGGCTAGCTGGTTATCCTTACCCACAGCACCATCCACCACCTCCTACCCTAAGGCAGGCAAGGCTGGACTAATTGCAGCCCCTGCCTGAGAGGGGGGGGTCAAGCCCTTTAGGAATGATTCAGAAGCTGTCATACAAGAAGAGCAGAGTGCAGAAGCCGGAGATGAATCACCTTGCTTGCCACAGGCCAAACAACATTTCCTGGAATAAGACATAGAAAGTTAAGGCAAGTATCACAACAGTGTGCACTAAGGCCACATGGCCAGGAAGACACACGTTAACAGCACTATTACAGCAACACACGTTACAGGCACTAGGATAGGAATGTATGTTGGATCCACTTGGGCGGAATGTGTGCACAGACCACACGACTGCCAGGTGTATAATAGTAAAAATGCTACTAACGTGCAGAAAATGGCAGGAAACCCCCACACCACACCAATGATTGCCAGTAGTTCACCCTGAATTGTGCCTCAGACGGACTGAATCAGGAGCCCGCAACAAGGATAATGGTGAGGTCAAGCCTTGGAATTCACCCTCTGAGAATCCCAGGCAGAGAATCTGTGCCGAGCTCAGCTCTACTCCGCTGAAACCATTTCACTGGCTTGTAGGCAGTGTGTTTAAAGTGGCTGGCAGGCAGATTCATTTGAGAGCCTTCTGCAATCTACAGGAGAGAGCAAGGAGGACAGAGGAGGAGGGAGGGGGCATTGAGGTTGTGTGAAGCTGCTGAACTCTTCCAATTCATCCAGATCCTTCCAATTTTCTGGCTGCTCAACAGGCTCTTATCATGATAAGAGTGTGGAGCTGAACCAATTTTCCCTCCTCCTATGGCTACCAAAAAAGAACGCTGTCTAGTGGAACCTCCCATGTTGCAATCAAGTGAGAGAGTCACTCTCAAGGTGGTCATTCATAAGTGTTTAAATCAATCTTTTGCTCTCAATTATTCAGATTTTCTTCAGAGTGGAGAAAATCCATCCACCATCTGCTGGAGACAAAGAAATACTTAAGAGACCTCTGGGGGCTGAGGCGAATAGAGGCATGGGAGTGATGTCATTGAAACCTGGGCTTTTCATTGGTTCTTTGTCTCCACCAATCTGCTTGTAGGGATAACATAACCGACTTGTCTGGACTGGTCTAGCAGGACGATATGTAATTTGCATTATAATAACAGCAAAGCAGTTGTAAAATGGCCAAATGTTAATGTAATACACAATTAGAACAATGAAGTAAACTTGGAAATAGATATATTAAATCATAGTAATAGAAAAAATGTAATCCAGTGTAGGTAATGCCTACATTAAAACAGCACAGTAGAGCTGTCATATAGCATACATATGATACAATGTGAGCACAATACCATCAAACATCCTAATAGGCAACAGAGCGGTCATGTGCAGTTGGAGCATAGAGATAGACAATATGGATAAGACAAAGGCATTGGGATAAATAAAAATGGGTGGCTAGGGTGAGGGTAAATGATAGGCACAGCTCTATAAGATATGTGGAACTGGCTTCAGGAGGTGTGTGGCAAGCTAATACTGATGTGCTCTGAGTGATTGGATGGTCAATTGCCACATACATTATGGAAGTAATTTTATAAAATCTTTTTTGGGTGCATGTGGCCACATACACAAATGAAAGGCCTTCTTTAAAATACAGACTGCCTTAAATGCACGTGCCTTGTCAAGAATGTGCGTACCTTTCTGGTAGACATAACTGGAGAAGGGTTCTGGGCAGAGCACGGACAGAGTTTGCAAGTGTATGTGTTGATTATAAAATACTTTAATCAATGTATGAACTTACAAACTTTGTGCATGAACGTTTATATCTCCTCGCAAGCAGGTGTAAATGCGCATGCCTGCATTCAAGGTGTGATTTCTGCCACTTACCCTAGTATTTTACAAAGACACTTAAGTGCCTATGTGTCTTTTTAAAATAGTGCCTAAGTGGGCATCTATTTGGCCTCTTAATTTAGGTGCCCTCTTATAAAATTACCCTCCAAAGGCCTGGGAGAAAAGCCATGCTTTCAGCTGCTTCGTGAAGTAAAGGTAGGCTTGAGTTAGATGTAACCCCTCTGAGAATAAGTTCCAGAGTGTGGGGGCTATTCCTGAGAAGGCTCTCTGGGGGGTGTCACAACATGTGATTTCCTTTGACAAGGGTGCAGTTAGGAAAGCTCCTTGGGAGGACCTTGGAGGCCTCAAAGGTATGAAGAGCATTAACTTATCCTTTAGGCACTGTGGCCATTTCATTTGAGGGCCTTGAAGATCAGATGTAGAGTTTTTAATTTGGCCTTGTAATTAGGGGTGGCGCTATCATTAGGCAAGCTAGGTGGTCGCCTAGAGAGTTGGCCCTTCAGGAATGCCCATTGTTGCCACTCTCAGGACAGGCAGCGGTGGCAATGGCCACAAATAGCCCCAAGACACCTTTAAACTTCAGCTGCGAGGGGCTTTTTGCTTCCGCCTCTCTGATGCCTGATGTAGACAGGAAATTGGCATCAGGCGTTGGGGAGGGGGTGGAAGCAAACAGCTCTGCGGTGCTGAACTTTGAAGGTAAGCACCATGGGGCTGTCTGCGGTCATTGCCACCACTGCACATCCCAGAGAGGGGTGGCAGCGACAGTAACAGCAGTGGGTGCTGGAGGGGGAGCGCAAGGTTCACCTACGGCACCTCATCTTCTTGCACTGGCTCTGCTTGTAAGAAATTGGTAACCAGCGCAGTTTTTACAGGAAGGATGTGATGTATTCACACGGCTTGCAATCCTCTATCAATCATGCTGCAACATTCCAAATTAACTGGAGCTGATGCAAATTCTTTGTGGTCAGTGCAATGTGCATGACACTATCTGTGACATTATAACAGCATGAACCACTGTGATCAGTAGGCATGGGTTTATCTGAGTGTTCATTTGGGTGCCTAAAAGTTAAAAGTGCATGCAAATTGCTTGTGTGCATGTATACCTATGAATGAATGCACACATATTTGATTTGCATATGCAATAAAAGCTGTAGCGTGCATAGAAGGTGTACAATTAAGACAAATGTGCACAAAAATATGAAAACCCCCCACATTAAAATAGTTACAATTTTGTTTTAAATGAAGATTAATCAAACTTTTTTTGGTTTTGCACATACCCAGCTAATATGACCATGCCACTCTACATGTATGTGATCTTGTGAAGCTAAGCAGGGTCATGCCTGGTTAGTCCTTCAATGGGAGACTGCCTTGGAATGCCAATTGCTGTAGATTTATTGCATGGAAGAAAGACCTCTACCAAAAGAGAATTCCCAATATAAATCAGACTACAAAATAATACCCACCCAAATCACATAAAAATACTTAATTGAAGGTCTTTAATTCATTTTTGTGGTTTGGTTTTGCAGTTTAAATTTTTTAGTCCATGGAGATCTCCTGAAGAAGTTTGTCTTTGCACTAATTAAACTCAAGTCAAGAGTCAGGCATTTCACACATTTCAAGCTGCAGTGTTTTTGGTCTCTGTAGATGTACATCGAGAGCATCTGTGCTTCAGCAATTTCAGCACTTGTTATTTCATAGTTTTTCAATATTGATATTAAAAAATGTTATAAATATGTTTCTCATTGGGGACCAATCACTATTGTTATAAAGAGTGGCTGTATTATTACCCTATACTGAGGTCCTTATATATTTTCATAGATTATTTTTTTCTTGCTTGAGTACTTTTGAGGTGTTTTAGGTGTACTAACAAGTATTTTTTATTGTCTTCATGATATAGTTTTAGGGATGAGTGTGTATTTTGTAGTTTGGAAGAAAGGCCTCGCAATCTACTTCCAGTTGCACCTTGCCAAGAAAACCCAGGAGATATCACAACATGGACAACTATCCATAGAGTCACCAGAAGTCAACATCTACTCAATGGTACTTAAAAACTACAGCAACATGCCTAGTGATCTAATCACCTTTTCAATGCAGGGCAAGAGAGTTCATTCTTGCTGCAAGTGGTAGAAGCCGTTTTAAAGGTTACCTGAAAACAATGCTGGGTTTCTTTCTTTCTGGGTCTTGACTAGATTGTAAGCTCCACAGAGAAAAGAATTGCCTCTTATGTGTAAATGTACAGAGCTGTGTACATTTGGTACAAAGTAATGGTAATTCATGGAGGATTTATTTTAATCCCAAAGGCTGTTCTTTTACAAAGTACTGAAGCCCAAGATTCCTGATGAAAATCAGCATTGCCAAAGCTCTCTACAGTTCTATGAACCAATTTAAAGGATATGTGATGTTATTTCACCTGTACTTTTGATACAATGAACTATTTTGAACAGTTAATTTAGGTAACTCATAAGATTTTGGTAAGAGCATTTATCTAATCTAGTGATGTCGAAGAGAAACATGTCTCCTTAATGTACTGTAATTATGTCCAAAGTTCATTCTCTAAACTGATACTAGTTGAAATCAAATTAATTTCTAGAAACATGAAGGAAGATTTCATCTTATGTGCCTCTCCTCTATTGACAAATTATCATGGCCTGTCGCCATGCTTAGTGCCAGTTTTGCAGTCAGATCTGCTATGGCAACCCTTTGGTATTGCCTGGCAATCGTTCTAGTTTTTTTAAGTTTTCAGGTGATTATTTTTTTGACAGTGGTTGTTTATGTTTTGATCTGCCCCTGTGATCAAATATACATGGGCAAGACTTTGCGACCTTTGAAGACTCGCCTGACAGAATACAAGAGCAAGATTCTGAAGGGCGATGCTAATACTTCTTTAATACAACACTGTTGAAATGCTCAGCACTCATTTTCATAGCTCTGTGTTGCTGTTGTGGGACATATTCGCTTCTCAGAGCGTGGTGGAGACATTGAATGCTGGTTGTTGCAATGAGAGTAATATTGGATCTATCATTTACATACCACAGTTCCACTTGCATTTAATACCAGTGTTGAGTGGAATGTTTTTTATTGATGACAGCTATGATTGAGTGTTCATGGGTGTGTGTGTGTGTATGTTATCACTATTCAAGGACCTGTTATTGTGACATACATGGGCACAAATGCAAATTTTCTCACAGTGTTTGTTCTTTCTAGATTCCATCCTATTGTGGTCCATTCTTTGATGAAAGTTTCGGCCATAACCAGTCCCTGAAGCAAGCTCTTTTACAGAAACTGAAACATTGATGTCAGATGTTTGAAAAGTGAAGGTGCCACCTTTGAACCCTCCCAAGATAAGCTGACTACATTTGTTTGCTGGAATTGATGGGTTTTGTATGAGTTCTTTTTGAGTAAGTTAATGCTAATTTTATGGAAGTAGACTCTTTTGGGGTTATTCTATTGATGAAAAATCACTACAAATGATAAAAAATACTTTTGGCAAGATAGTCAAGTGATGAATTTATGGCATTGTTTCCAACCTTGAGAAATGTGTTGAGGTTTGCATCTGTTGATGACTCTCTTTAGCCTTGTGATATAATCTTCTTTGCAAGTTACCCCTGTTTGTTCGATTACTTTGAAATTTTTCAAAAGCCATTAATGTGTGTAACTCAAGCTAAAATCACTGTACTGTCATTCAAATTTTCACATAGACTAATAGAGTCCTTTCAGAAAAAGAGAAAAAGGAGAAAGAGGACTTTAGAGCAATATGAGGTTAAGAGCATAGGCATGTCATGGATACAAAACAAGGTGAAACCATCAGTTTTAGCTCATCCTCATCATATCACCGGTCCTGAAAAAACTCCTCTATTTATTTTACTATTTCTACTATTTTGTTGTCAATTTATTTATATTTATTTTATCTCCTTCATCTCTTCTGCTCTCCCCAAGAGCATACATAACCTTTTACTTTACAAACAGAAGCATCCTTCGAGAACTGATTTCTTTAGCAATTCAGCTACTTGCTTTTTGTACTTCGCTTTAATCCACTTTGCTAGACGCCCCATTGGATGCTGTAAGGGAGAGCAGAAGATTAAACTCCAATCCTCTATGTGAAACCATGGCAGACACACTAACCTCTTCATTCAAAATCCAGTATTTTAGACTTAATCACAACTCTTGCTTTTCACATATTCAAAGACCACCTCACTCTAATATCCTCAAAACTCAATAAATAAACCTGTAAATACTAACCTTTATAGTTCTCTTTCAAATCTTAACTCAAAAATTACAATAGGTAACGCGTCAAAAATACCATGCAAGCGCTCATCTATATCCTCTCCTTGTGCTTCATTGTTAAAAGCACGATCCTATCATATGCCGACATGAATCACTGCTCTTTACGCTTAACCAATCAAAATTTATTACATCATCCCATTGATCCGAAGCTGTTCTAAATCATCCCAGGCCACTCCTTTTCCTTTAATGTGTGTAAAGCAATGCTGCATGGCCAGAAATAGGTGCTTATGAAACAGCACATCTAACGTGTATTAAAGTTATATGACCATAGTCTGCACATGCATAACTTGGCCCAGGCTGAGTAACAGTGTTCCCGGGGATGGGAGAGGTTTCGGTCATATATATAAAATCCATACATATGCGTGCAAAACAACCCTTAAAATGTGTGCATGCCAAAGAGCAGATGTCAATGTACATGCCCAAATTCCTTGCAGAAATTTCCAAAATTGAAGTACAATCCTACATTTCTTTTGAAAATTTCATGAGAGCTCCTACAAGAGAAAGCATGTGTGCCCTATTTACCCATGCACTCAGTTAAAAATTACCCACTAAAAGTAACATATTATTCGCTCATGTAATTTCCCTTTCAGTCACACTGCCAGCAATCAACATCTTTACTTTATTTTTTTCTTTTCTAATTTAGGAACCAAATGAAAACAAACAATGGAAACAAATGTTTTATGACACTGGTCTGACCCAGTATGGCAAATCTGATGTTCTTCTGTTCTAATTGCTTGTTTAATCACAAATATTTTGCTGGTATTTTTATAGCAAGAGGATAAAATAAAAATAAACGTAACTGTTTCTTATACTGTAACAAATAGAGAGGGGTGACCTGCACGGAGCGGTGGGTACACCACTAAACAAAGGCATAGAGGGGGTGACTTGCAACGAGTAGCAGATACACCTATTCTTGCCACTTTACTGTAAGGAGAGCATAACTTTGGTGTGGCAGGAAGTGATCCTGTAGCTTTGACCTGCCCTCTAGGTGGTGTAAAATCCCCTCACACTGAGGAGGTTTCTCTAGGGCCATGTGCCCATGAGGGAAGGGTTAGAATGGCTGTTATAGTTGGCGATTCGATCATTAGGCATGTAGACAGCATGGTGGCTGTGGACATGAGGATTGCCTGGTTTACATGTCTGACTGGTGCGAAGGAAGCAGACCTCACACACCACATAGACATAGGAAAGTGTGGGAAGGAGGATCTGGAGGCCAAATTTAGGCTTTTAGATAGGAAGTTGAAATCCAGAACTTCCAGGGTAGCACTTTCCTAAATACTTCCTGTTCTACATGCAGGACCCAAAAGGAAGAGAGAGTTCCAGGATTTCAATGTGTGGATGAGACAATGGTGCAAAGAAGAGGGATTTGGATTCACTGGGAACTGGGCAATATTCTTGAGAAGGAAGGAGCTTTTCCGAAGGGATGGGCTCCACATTAACCACCTTAACATTAAACTTTAAAAAGGAGATAGAGCAACTTTTAAACTAGATAATAGGGGAAAGCTGACAGTTGCCCAAGAGCACATTGTTCGGAAGGATATATCCTTGAAGGATATTTGCAAAAGAGGGAAGTTAGAGCATCCCGTCTGAGAGGTTCCAATAAAAGTAACGCAGATGCCCTTAAGTACAGAGCTGAAAGGTTCCAAATTACCTCTATCAACTGATAACCATATTAATATGAATAAAATACAACCTCTAAAATGCTTGTATGCAAATGTTAGAAGTCTAAAAAATAAGATGGGAGAGCTAGAATATATAGCACTAAATGAAGGTTAGATATAATTGACATTTCGGAGAGCTGGTGGAAGGAAGACAACCAATGGGACACTGTGATACCTAGTTACAAACTATATCACAATGATAGGGTAGATAAAATTGGTGGAGGGGTTGCACTCTGTGTTAGAGAGGGCATATAGAGCCTGATTCTATAACATCCCCATCTTGCCAGCAGAAACGTCTAAACTGAAAATGGGCACGTAATAAACCGAATTCCAAAACCACAGATATAGACGCGCCCGCAGTTCTAGTATCAGGGAGATATACATTTCCGGTGTGTCACAAACAGGTCTGTGGAAACATAGGCCCTCGCTGCTATAATGGGATACGGGTAAATGCAGCATTTACGTCCCAGTGCTCGCCATATTCTGAAAAGATAGATGTTTGCGATGCTTCCCGTCTCCGTGCAGCCACGCCTCCGCCGGCACAAAGTACATCTCCTAAGCTGATGCTCACACTGACAGTGTTGTGCTCATGCAATGAAACAGATAAGGTCATGCAAACCAGACTATATATACTAATCTGTTGCATGCCCATAACATTATAAGTTTATCTAAGTGCATCAAAGTTATTGTAAAAGCAAGTGGCAAGTGAGATGTTTGTCCTGACAGACCTTGCAGCAAAACCTACATGGCATTTGATGAACACCTTAGTATTCTTTTAGTGGGCATCGCTGAAAACAGTATCTGCAATACTAAGAATGGGCCAGAAAAAACTGCAATAGGTCTATACAGCTGCATGTCAAAACAGGTCCCTGTCAGTCATAGGAAACCATCAAGAAGAGAACATGCAACAGTGCAAACATCAGAAATAAATGCCCAAAAGCAACATCATCTGTCCTAGCAAATGTGCACAATGTTAGAGAGCTCTGATGGAGCATTTGAATATGCATTAGCGCTGTCAGCATTGCAGCATGCCCCCACTCCGAGAGCCCCCATCATTGATGAGGGTCATTTTTATTTATTTATTTATTTATTTGACAACTTTTATATACCGCACCTTCCCAAGTTCAAGTTTAATGGAAACCATACATAGAACGTAATGCAACATTGCAACTATTTACAAAAACCAACTGTAATCATAAACCTTTTACAACTATTTACAACTTGCATTATAACTTTAGGGTTCAGGCTTAGACATAGATTAATTACTTTTGTAAGAGGAGAAAATGCTTGTCAGTCCTGCCATGTCCTGCTATGTTGCTGCAGAGAAGCTGTACAGATGTTATTGCCCATTCACACTGGCTCCTGGTGATGCTGCGGTCAGCCCTTTGGTCCAGGTACTGGTCAGGCATACATGTCCTCCCAGAATTGAGGATCAGTACAACAGGGCCTCCTCTGCAGCCCTCATACCACACACACACACACATACTCTCGCTTGTGGTCACAAATAACATACCCCTGCTAAAATCATGCCCTGCACCTGGTAATACATAATAGCAGGGCCTTTCAGGACCATACTTCTCAACCAAACATGCTTCTGATCCATACTAACTCACATATCATCCCTACATCTACATTCCCATTTTTTCAAACACAGGAATTGTTAGGGAAGTCTAGAATAGCCCCTTTAGCACAAATAATACATGCCTGCATAGTCAGAATAAAACTATAGCAGTGCTTTATATTTCTGCGGGGTGTTTTTTATTGTTACTTCACCTTGCAAATGTCCCTCACCTGTGTATTCTATTCTTTACAACTGCATCTTGGGCTCTCCCACACAGCAGACACACCAGTTCAATACATACTGCAGACTTAGAAGACATAAGAAAGTCAGAGAGGTACATAGATGAGAGCTACAGAGAGAGACGTAGTATTGAAGCCCCACCTCCAGTCTGGCAGCCTCTCAGCTGCCATGGAGGAGAGAGGTCACGTGACAGGAGAGCATCACCTAGGTGAGGCAGGAAGTGATTCCGTAGCTAGGACCGGTCCACCAGGAGATGTAACACCCTCTTGCACCAAGGAGGTTTCTCCAGGGCCATGTATCCAAGAGGGAAAGGTTAGGACGGCCGTTATAGTGGGTGATTCAATCATTATGCATGTAAATAGCTGGGTGGCTGGTGGACGCAAGCATCACCTGGTAACATGTCTGCCTGGTGCAAAGGTAGCAGACCTCACGCGCCACATAGACAATGTTTTAGATAGTGCTAGGGAGGAGTCTGCTGTCTTGGTACATGTTGGTACCAAGGACATAGGAAAATGTGGGAGAGAGGTACTGGTGGCCAAATTTAGGCTTTTAGGTAGGAAGTTGAAATCCAGAACTTCCAGGGTAGTGTTCTCCGAAATGCTTCCTGTGCCACGTGCAGGACCCAAAAGGCAGGCGGAGTTCCAGAATCTCAATGCATGGATGAGACGATGGAGCAAGGGTACAAACTATATCACAATGATAGAGTAGATCAAATTGGTGCAGTAGTTACACTCTATGCTAGAGAGGGTATTGAGTTACATAGGATTAAAGTTTTGCAGGAAACAAAATACGCTCTAGAATATCTATGGATAGAAATTCCATGTTAAAAGGGGAAGGCGATGGCAGTGGGGGTGTACTACTGATCGCCTGGCCAGAATGAACAGATGGATGATGAAATGTTGAAAGAAATCAGGGAAGCTAACAAAAGTTACAACACAGTAATAATGGGTGATTTCAATTACTTGGGTATCGACTGGGTCAGTGTCATGGCAGGACATGCTAGGGGGATAAAGTTTCTAGATGAAATAAATGACTGCGTCTTGGAGCAGCTGGTTCATGAACCGACAAGAGGGGAAGCTATTTTGGACCTAGTCCTTAGTGACATGCAGGTTCTGGTACAAGAGATAAGGGTGTTGGGGCCACTTGGCAATATTCCATGCTTTAAGAAAAGTAGAAGGAAGGCCAAAAAACTGCCAGCATGATTTAACACTAGAAGTCCCAAAATGAATTTTACCTAGAAACCCCAAAGTGCGTCAATTGACGCATTATCACAACGACTGCGTTTAGCATGAAATGCAGATGTGAATTAATGTGAAGTTACTTATTTGTTAAATACGTGCTGTATGTGATGTCATTTATTTTTATTTATTTATTTATTTATATTCTCTTATATACCGCACTATTCAGCATCAGCGCGGTTCACATAGAACAAAAATCTCAGTACAGTCAACATGCATGAGTTTACAGATAACAAGGGAAGGAACTTGGATAACAAGGGTAATTATTTACAATCTATTTACAAGGATAACACTACTGCATAGGTACCTGTTACTAGGAGCAGTTACTAAGAATATATTCTTTACTTATAGAGGATCAGTCTTGGCATGTTATTGAGACACCAAGGAATTGTATTACTGGGTGGAATCACTGAGGTCTATGGGTGTCATTGACTCTATAAGGTACTTGTTGAAGAGATGGAATTTGAGGGCTTTCCTAAATTGTGTTAAGCTGTTGATAGCCCGGATGCCAGGGGGTAGTGCATTCCAGCACCTTGGGGCACAGAGGATAAAGGCTCTGTTGGCTGTAGACGAAGAGCAGCTTATTAGGGCCTTTGGGAGCTTTAGGGAGTTGATGGTCATGGATCTTCTTGCTCTGTTTGGTGTAGTAGTGTGAATAAGGGCAGATAAGGATGCGGCGGAGAGCTTATTGAGAGCTTTGAACGTGAGAAGTAGAGTTTTGAAGATAATTCTGGCCTGGATGGGTAGCCAATGTAATTGAATCAGCAGAGGTGTAACGTGATCAGTCCTGGCGGCTCCATGAAGGACCCTTGCTGCGGCATTCATTGCCAGCTGTAACGGGTTCAAGGTGGATTGAGGAAGACCTTGAAGGATGACATTGGCATAATCGAAGTGGGGTATGATCAGTGCTTGGTAGATTGTCCTGAAATCTTTTGGCTCCAACATGGAGCGTAGGTGTCTCAGTGAACGGATCTTATAGTATATTGTTCTGACTTTGTTTCCTATGTGGGACTTCATATCCAGGCATTGATCCAGAGTGACTCCCAGGTAACGTATTGAGGGTTTGGATTGCAATTCAGCTTCCTTTGTTTTAAGATATTGTGGTGGGATGAAGTTGGGGTTCCTCATGATGAAGAGGACTTCAGTTTTCTTATGTTGTATATGGAGGTTTTGGGAGAGAAGCCAGTCAGATACTGCATTGAAACAGTTTATTAGAGGGGAGAGATCTAAATGGTCAGTGGAGAAGGGGGTGTAAAGTAGAACATCATCGGCATAAAGCATGCAGTTGACATTAAATGACCGGATGATCTTACAGATTGGTTGCATGTAGATGTTAAACAGAAGGGCAGAAAGTGAGGAACCTTGTGGGACTCCCTGATCTAGGTGGAAGGGTTCTGAAGTTCTGCCTCCTGAACGGACATGCTGCCATCTTCCGGATAGGTAGGACCTGCACCATTCAAGCGCTGTTCCACTGATGCCCTTCTCAATTAGTCTCGCTAAAAGGAGTTCGTGATTCACTGAATCAAACGCTGCGGCGATATCCAGAAAGATGAGGGCAAATCCTTGGCGGATGTTATCTATGCCAGTGATTATTTTGCTGAAGAGGGTGGTGAGGAGAGTTTTGACTCCATGGTATTCCCTGAAGCTGTGTTGGCAGGGGTCTAGTGGTGCAGCGGTGTCAATATGGTCCTGTAACTGTCGTTGAACCTCCTTTTCGATGATCTTAGCGAGTAGAGGTATGCTAGAAATGGGTCTGTAGGAATCTACCCTTAGGGGGTCGAGCTTGCAGTTTTTCAACAGGGGTCTAATTGAAGTATGCTTAAGGGCTGAAGGGAATGAGCCTGTTGAAAAGGAGAGGTTCATTATGTTGGCAATTACTGGGCTGAAGTGACTGCGGAGCTCCTTGATCCAGAAGGCAGGGCATGGATCAGACTGGGATGTAGTGATGTTGAGGGCTGTAATGGTGTCTTCAATTCCTTTCTTAGAGGGGATAGAGAATGCAGAAAGGGCTCTTGGGACGTCCTGCACAAGGGTGGTGGTTGTTGTAGTGGTTCTCTTGATAAGGCACATCTTAGATTGTAAGTGGGTTGCAAAGTCTTGAGGGTGTATCTCAACTTGAGGCCCAGAGGATGGCTCCTTAGATAGAGACTTAACTAGGTCAAAAAGGTCATGTGGCTTATTGAGAGATCTCATCAAGGTATCCGAGTGGTACCGTTTCATTGACTCGGAGATTGCCTTGCGGTGAGCAGTTAGGTGGATATTGTATGCTGTCAGGTCAACAATAGCATGGGAGCAACACCAGTGTTTTTCGAGTTTCCGTAATTGGATGAGGGATTCTCTAAGGTCTGAAGTGTACCAAGGAGCATTCTCTCTTTTCCTTGAATGCTTGTTGGTTGGAGGATGCACGGCAATAGCACTGAGACTATTGTTCCAGTGAGAGACTAGGTCCTCAAGGTTCATGGTGGTGGTATTGATGAGTTGTTGAGTTTCCGCGAGGACGAGCTCTCTGTTAAATGACTTAAAAGATCTAATGGTCGGTCTCGCTATGTTGGCCGATGTCTTGATGCTTTTGGTATGGATTTTGCTTGAAGGAATCTGGAGGATGATCAATTTGTGATCTGACCAGGGAACAGGGGTTATGGATGTTATGGGATCAAGAGATGGGTTGAGGGATGACTATGGGGCGAATACCAGGTCTAGGGTGTTGCCTTTAATGTGAGTGGGAACTTTCACTAGTTGCTTGAAGCCGAGGTTCTCAAGGGCTTCTAGGAATGAAGCTGCTTGATTATCCTGTAACGTTGCTAGATTGAAGTCACCTAGGATCCAAGTTGGGGTGTGTGGGCTATGAGTGTTGGAGGCGAGCTCAATGATAGTGGCAAGATCATCCAGGGACGTAGAGGGTGCTCTGTAGAGCAAGCTGATTGAGCAGCGCCTGTTGGAAATGGTAATGGTTTCCAGGTGACTTGTGCTGGTGGAATGCATCGTCTGGAACTGGAGGTCTGACCTGGTGAGGATGAGGACACCACCACCTCTTTTGTCTTGCCTGTGACTGATATGTACTGTGAAATTTGGGGGGGGGGAGCTGGTTGATTATGACATTGTCTTTCTCAGATAACCACGTCTCTGTGACCATGAGTATGTCAAGTTCATGAGTGGAGATTATGTCAGTGACAGCTGGCCATTTCTTCCAGATGGAACGTGCGTTGATGAGGGCACATTTTAGGCTATGGGGGTAGGGCTTTTCAGACTGTTTGTCTCTGATGGAATGTTGAGGAATAATATGAAGGAGATGGGGGTGGCGAGGGCGTGTGTCCCAGTCTAAGTTGCTACGAGATGCACCAGACCATCTCCTTCCATGGCTCTGCAATATTGGGATTTGGTTGACAGATGGGGTTAAGGCTAGAGAGCAGGAGAGCCAACTTGTGAGGATGATATAGCATCCAAAGATGGTGGTAATGGGGGAACCCATCTTAGTAAGGTTGAAAGATTTGTGTGAGGGAAGTGAGGGCGGAAACCAAGTATTATCAAATGGTGCTCTAAGAAGGCAGACTAGAGCAACTATTGGGTGGATCTTTGAGGGTGGTTGCTATACCTGCTGCTGCCCAGACAAAGCTCTGACTCCAGAGGGAAGGCTGCTGGATATGGCTAGGGCATATGAAATAGCAGAGCAATTAGTTACGTTGTATCTTTTGACTCACTTAGCAGTTTCAAATTAACCCAAGCTATGGGATACAATGTAATTGCATATGCAGTTTAGACAATGCGATTCAATATGCTGTATGAGATCAGAGTAAGCACTTGAGAGGCATGAGAAAAGAAGGGCACCAAAGCATTGAAGTATAACAAGCTAAGTTAATTGAGAGGTTATGAGCATTGGTTCACAATGAAATACAATGTATCACATTGTATCAACAGTGTATCACAATGTACCACAACAATGTATCACAGACATGCTAAAGTTATTGAGAGGTTATCAGATGTTCACCTTACAGTTCAGGTATTGGTAGGTAGTTGGTTGTTGTAGGTGTTTGAAGGGCTCTCTGCTGCGCGATGGGATGATTCCGTAGGCCTTAGATTTAGAGCTGGGCTGCTGAAGGAGTCCGGTAGCTTTGGTGTCTGTAATATTCTGGGCCCTCCCCGTCGGGCCCGCGCCTAAGGGCCTCGCCAAAGGGCCCTCTGGCGAGGCCCACAGACGCGGGCCCGCAAGGCGCGGGCGCGCTGGCTGGCGCTTTCTTTTAAATGCTGCAGGCAGCTGCCCCGATTGGGCAGCCGGCCTGGAAGATGGCTGCCGGAGCTGCTGGGAGGAGGGCTCGATCCCCCTGAGGGGAGAGCAGGCTTCGGTGGTGGCTGGCGGCTCTCTTTTCCCGCGCTGGCTGGCGCTTTCTTTTAAATGCTGCAGGCAGCTGCCCCGATTGGGCAGCCTGCCTGGAAGATGGCCGCTGGAGCCGCTGGGAGGAGGGCTCGATCCCCCTGAGGGGAGAGCAGGCTTCGGTGGTGGCTGGCGGCTCTCTTTTCCCACGCTGGCTGGCGCTTTCTTTTAAATGCTGCAGGCAGCTGCCCCGATTGGGCAGCCTGCCTGGAAGATGGACGCCGGAGCCGCTGGGAGGAGGGCTCGATCCCCCTGAGGGGAGAGCAGGCTTCGGTGGTGGCTGGCGGCTCTCTTTTCCCGCGCTGGCTGGTGCTTTCTTTTAAATGCTGCAGGCAGCTGCCCCGATTGGGCAGCCTGCCTGGAAGATGGCCGCCGGAGCCGCTGGGAGGAGGGCTCGATCCCCCTGAGGGGAGAGCAGGCTTCGGTGGTGGCATCATTGTGTGTTTATTGTTTGTAATGTCGGAGTAAAACTGTAAACAGTGATTGAGATGCACCACCTGGGGGAACATGAATTTATACCTAGAAGCCCCAAAGTACATCAACTGACGCATCCAAGACAATTGAGTGCATCAATTGACGTACTTTGGGGCTTCTAGGTATAAATTAATGTTCCCGCTAGGTGATGCATCTGTCATTAATTTTCGATGGACATATTTGAACATCTTGACCTTGCTAACAAAGTCATGGAACATGACTGGCATGGTTCTAGCAGTAGTGCTGGTATACAACTTCGAAGTTGCATTTGCATCAATTGACGCACTTTGGGGCTACTAGTGTTAAAGGCCAGGTCAGAGAGGCAGCCAAAAAAGCATCTTTCAGGAAATGGAAAAAGAAGCTAAATAATGAAAACGGGAAACAACATAAGCATTCCCAAGTTAGATGAAAGGCATTGATAAAGCAGTCAGAGAAAATTTAAAAAAAAGCTTACAGTGGAAGCAAAAATGCATAATGAAAACTTTTTCAAGTACATTCATAGCTAAAAACCTATGTGACAGTCAGTTGGACCATTGGTTGATAGAGGAGTAAAAGGGGCGCTAAATGAAGATAAGACTATAGTGGAGAGACTGAATTCTTTGCTTTGGTCTTTAATGAAGAAGATGTAGGGAATTTACCTGTGTCTGAAATGGTATATAAAGATGAGGTATCGGAAGAATTGAAAGAAATATCGATAAACTGGGAAGATGTATTACAACTATTTGATAAACTGAAGAGTACCAAATCACTTGGACCGGTATATTTATTTATTTATTTAACAATGATTTATATACCGCATCTTCCATAGATCAGTTGCGGTTCACAATGAACAACAATTAACAAATCAGAGTTTGTTTTACATATAACATCATAAACCAAAAGCAATAAAATAAATATACAACCAATGTTAAAACTGAACAGCACGGAACAGTGCAAACTATATACATTATATACAGATACACATTATGTAGGGCTTAAGCATTATGCAAAGTACAGTATCAGCTATAAAGAATTGTGTGTACAGGTCATTGGGATATATTGGACAAAAACTGGTTAGCCTTTATCTAAGTCTATTGAGGGATGATCTGTGTTGTTGTAATGCATAGAAAATAGGTGGGTTTTCACTTTTTTGCGGAATTCAATGATCTCGGTTAACATTCTTAGATCATCTGGGAGGGAATTCCAGATAGTTGGAGCTGCATGTGAAAAAGCTCTATTGTTTGTAAGTTTGTTTGCTTTTATGAAGTCTTTGGGGTTTTTTAGTTTATTTACTTGTCCTTTTCTTTGAGTAGATTTTGAGTGCTCTTTACTGATTAAGTTACTTAGGGTAACTGGGGCCATGTCATATAGAGTTTTAAATGTTGTTATTAATGTTTTGTATACTATCCTACTTTGTATTGGCAGCCAGTGAAGGGATGCTAGTATTGGTGTTATATGTTGATGTGAGTGTACTTTCGTTATTATCTGAGCTGCTGCATTCTGTGCAAGTTGAATTCTTTTAATGTTTTGTTTTGTTATACCTAATAAAATTAGGTTAGCGAAGTCAAAGTGGGGGGTTATGGTGGCTTGAATTATGCTGATGAAATCTTGTATGTATACAAGGGGTCTTAGTTGTTTAAGGATTTTGAGCTTGAAATAGATTTTCTTTGTGGTATTTCTAATGTGGGTGTCCAATGTGAGATGTTTATCTAGAATAACTCCTAGATATCTTACTTCATTTTTTATTTTAATTTCTTGGTTTTGAAGCGTTATGTGTGTTGGTGGAGTATAGGATTGATTCTTAGTAACTATTAGCACTTCAGTTTTAGAGTGGTTTATTTGAAGATTATGGGCATTTAGCCAGGATGTGGTTTCATTGAGGCAATCTGACAGAATTTGCATCGGTAAGTTGGGGATCGTGAACGGAATGTACATCATGATATCATCTGCGTATAGATGATAGAGTACACCAAATTTTTTAAAGATATTGCAAACAGGTTTTATGTATATGTTAAATAGAAGTGCTGATAATGCTGATCCTTGTGGTAAACCCGTTTCAAGTTTGTATGAATCAGAAGTTTGATTGCCTATTCTTACATTTTGGGTCCTATTATTTAGATAAGAGGAGAACCATTTATGAACTGTGGCATTTATTCCTATTTGACTCAGGTTGTTGAGCATTATGGTATGGTGGACGCTATCAAAAGCAGCTGAAATATCAATAAATAATAGGATGAATGCTTGCGTGTGATTGTCAATTCCTCTTAATAGAACATCTGTTAGAACTGTGAGAAGTGTTTCCACTCCATGCTTGGGACGAAATCCATATTGCTGTTCGTCAAGTGGGTAAGATGAATCTAGATACTCCTGTGTCTGTATTTGTACTGTTTTTTCTATTACTTTTGCTAAGAATGGTATACTTGAAATGGGTCTGTATGATTTTGATGAACTTTTATCAAGTGTGCCGTTCTTAAGAATTGGTCTTATTTGTACATGTTTAAGTGTGGGTGGGAGGTAACCTTGGAGTAGCGAGAGATTGACAGTGGGGAGTATGAATGAGAGAAGGATTGGAAGAGTGTTTTTTATCCAGATTACTGGGCAAGGATCAAGGTAAGAGGTAGTGGTGTTAAGATTGAGTATGATATTTTTTAATGATGCTTTGGCTAAAGGGTGAAATTCTGACCATTCGTCTATCAGGTGAAGAGGTTTGTGGATAGAGTCTGGAGTCTTAAATGGTAGTTTTGTTTTGTTTTGGTAATAGTTAGCTAACGTTTGTGCTGAGATGTCAGTAATTTCCAAGGGTATTGAAAGAACTGAAATATGAGATTGCAGACCTATTAGTAATTTATGAACTATCATTAAAATCAACTGTAGTACCTGAAAGTGGAGAATGACCAATGCAACGCCAGTATTTTAAAAGAGTTCCAGGGGTGATCAGAAAACTACAGATCTGTGAGTCTGACATCAATACCAGGCAAAATGGTAGAAACCATTATAAAGAAGAAAATTACTGATCATGTATATAGTCATGATTTATTTAATGGGAGAAAGCCAACATGGATTTAGCCAAGGAAAGTCTTGTCTTACTAATCTGTTATATTTTTTTGAAGGTGTGAATGAACAGGTAGACAAAGGTGAGCCAGTTGATGTAGTGTATCTGGATTTTCAGACAGCCTTTGACAAGGTCCCTCATGAGAGACTCTTGGCGAAATTAAAAAGTCATTGGATTGGAGGCAGTGTACTATTGTGGAATAGGAAGTGTTTAAAAGATAGAAAGCAGAAGGTAGGGCTAAATGGCCAATTTTCCCAATGGAGAAAGGTGAATAGTGGAGTATCGCAGGGATCTGTGCTGGGTCTGCTGCTTTTTGACATATTCATAAATGACCTGGAAATGGGAATAACGAGTGAGGTGATCACATTTGCAGATGACACAAAATTATTCAAAGTTGTTAAAGTGCAAGAGGACCTTGATAAATTGGAAGATTGGACATCCAATTGGCAGATGAAGTTAATGTGGACAAATGCAAAATTATGCACCTAGGAAAGAACAACCCAAACTATGGCTATACAATGCAAGGTTCCACATTTGGAACCATCACCCAGGAAAAAGCTTTAGGTGTCATCGTGGATAATACATTGAAATCTGCCCAGTGTGCAGCGACGGCCAAGAAAGCAAATAGAATGCTAGGAATCATAAGGAAAGAAATGGGTCATAAGACCAAGGATATTATAATGCCTTGGTATTGTTCCATGATGCAACCGCATCTGGAATATTGTGTGCAATTTTGGTCACCATATCTTAAAAAGGATATAGCGGAATTAGAAAAGGTACAAAGAAGAGCCACCAAAATGATAAAGCACCATCTCTTCCTCCTGCACTACTCTGACAACAGATCGCAAACAGCCACCCTCCACCACCAGGACTGCCCCGCCAGCGCACCCATCTCACAATGATGCAGCTCCACCCACTGGCACAACTGCAAACCATGTAAATATTATTGTGTACATATTCCCGTTATTGTAGATAGTCTCAAAGCAATGCTGTCTTTACTGTATCTGTGCCTGATGCTCAACCTGTACCCTAGTAGGCCCAATCTACTTCACTATGTTTTGTAGATACAGTACAGTGTAAACAACCACCTCTTCTTGTAAGTAGTCTCTAATCAATTATGGTCCTCACTGTTTACCTGTGACTTGATTAATCAACTGGTATATAGTTACCCTAGTTAGGTCCAAGTTAAGTCCCCTGTTCTTTGTAAATACAGTGCAGGCTCTACCACACTGTATAAGTTACTGTTTTATGTAAACCACACTAATTCTAAAGAGCGTGGCATAGAAGAGTCATTAAATAAATAAATAAATAAAAGTAAAGGGGATGGAAGGATACCCTTATGAGGAAAGGTTTAAAAGGTTAGGGCTTTTTAACTTGGAAAAGAGATGGCTGAGGGGAGATATGAAAGATGTCTATAAATTAATGAATGGAACAGACTCGGTAAATGTAGATCGGTTGTTGACACCATCAAAAAGTAGAAAGACTTGGGGACATGCAATAAAGCTACAATGTAACCCATTTAAGACTAATAAGAGAAAATATTTTTTCACTCAACACGGTAATCAAGTTCTGGAATTCGTTACCAGAGGATGTAGTGGAAGCTGTTAATGTAGCTGGGTTTAAAAAAGATTTGAAAAAGTTCCATAAACCATTATTAAAGAGGACCCAGGAAATCTACTGTTTGCCCCTGGACAAGCTTTGGGAACCTCTGTGCCTTTCTGGGAACCTGCCAGATATTTGTGGCCTAGATTGGCCACCGTTGAAAACAGGATACTAGACTTGCTGGACCTTGGTCTGACTCGATATGGCATTTCTTATGTTTTTATGGCCTTTATCTGCCATCATACACTATGTTACTATGTTAAATTGTGATGCCTTTAAAAGGATTATTTAAGAAGATGTTGTAGTACACAAGTTTCTGAGAATGCAAAGCTCTCTTCTTCCACTGTCTGCTACGACTGGAATGTTCAAATTTAATCAGAAAGTTGCAGACACAGAAGGCCATTTTTTAAAGGATTATTTTTGTGTATGTGTCAGGATACATGTGTGAAAGGCCTCTTAGAAAATTACCTCACACCTAAAAGAGCATGCGGTGCAATTAGGCCAGTACCTGAATTTGACCATACAGTAAGTGTGCTCAGGGCAGGAGTTTGGATGGATTGTGGGTGGAGTCACAATCTACATGCATATTTCTAAAGTACATGCTTATGTGCATCCTTTACATGGTAATATTTAAGCCTGCTCCTGAGCAGGTCTAAATACCTGCGGCTTCAATCTAGCACTGATTTCTGTTGGTTTACCGCTAGTATTTCAAGCCAGAGTATCTTTTACTATAGGATGTTAGCTGTTAGCCTGGGTCTGGCACGAGCTAAAGACGCGCATTGGACACACGTTGATAGGTAGCACTGGGCCATGGAAGTGCAAGTGGATCTCAGTGCTGTCTATGGCGCATTAAGGGTGCAAGTGAGCGAGTTAGGGGCAGAGAGTGGGTGGGGTGGACGACCTTCAGTCAGCGTACTCCTGCTGCTTGCATGGCGAGGAAGTAGCATGGATGCATGTACTGCCACTTCTATAGGTAGAGATAAATGCACCCGCACTGCATGCACCACCTTAACCTCCGAGAACATGTTTTCCGTGCCCCTGCTAGGTAACGCATTATCAGATTTGCACATTATCAGAGTAGGTGTCTTTACAAAATAAGCCTAAAACAGGCATCTCCATGGCCTTCACAGATAGGCAACCTGTTATAAAATCATCCCCAGAATGAATGAAGCTTGCACAGTTGTTGGGGAGCCCTGTCCAGACATTTTAAAGAAATAATTGAAGAAGGTCGAACAGGATAGTCTTTGCTCGCCCTTCAATTTATCCTACTGTGTTATACTGGGGACATTTAAAGCTGTGTGGGTAGGCACAAAGCCCGTGTATGCTTTATTCATAGATTTTGTACCAGTTCACAAAGCAAAAGTATGAACATGCTTTCCCTTTGAAAGTTGCCCACAGAGAAGGTACCCACAGAGATAATCTCCCACTTTTTTACAGGTACCTTTTCCAACCCAAATAATACATTGAGGGGCCTATTTACAAGCCCAGAGAAAAACAGTGTGCTTTGCCTACATTATCCTAGGAACATGTATAGCAGGATTCATGGATTAGTGAATCCACGATAAATTTGTTTTGCATTGCTGCAGCCAAGAATATTGTGTGTTCCTGGTGGTAACAGCAATACAAAGATAGCAAATGGAAGGACAGCTGTCCCCATCCCCTGACCCATTCAACAGTGCAGCCACCCCCCCCCCCCCCAAATGATTCCCACTCCCCAGTCCCCAGAAAGTTTCCTAATGCCCCATCCCTTTGTCTTTTTAATGTGATCCCTCTTGATCAAACTGGGTGTTACCTGTACTCCCACCTCTAATCCCTTTATAAAAGAAATTAGGGTGCTGCCTACCCCTTATCCCCCTCACTTCTGGCACTTATGGCATGATCCCTAGGGTCTAATGGGAGTAGCAGGGTCAATTCCTGATTGCTTCTTCTTTGGTGGTTCCTTCATCCAAAATGGCATCCTTCAGACTTC
This sequence comes from Ichthyophis bannanicus, assembly GCA_033557465.1. Classification (NCBI taxonomy): domain Eukaryota; kingdom Metazoa; phylum Chordata; class Amphibia; order Gymnophiona; family Ichthyophiidae; genus Ichthyophis; species Ichthyophis bannanicus. The sequence continues at coordinate 1,656,760,851 of CM066031.1, forward strand.
TGACAGTAGTCTCACAGTAATGACTCAAGGGTCCAGAAAGCCAAATGAGACAGCATCCTACATTTTAAAAAAAAGGGATCAAGATTGGGGTGGGGGGGGGGGGGGGAGGGACAGCAGTACCCTGAATTTTAAACATAAGGATCAAAGGTGAATAAAGCAAAGGATATTATAATGCCTCTGTATAGTTCCATGGTGCAACCACACTATGAATATCGTGCGCAATTCTGATCGCCATATCTTAAAAAGGATATAGCAGAATTAGAAAATGTACAGAAAAGAGTCCCCAAAATGGGAAAGGTGATGGAAGGATATCCTATGAGGAAAAGCTTAAAAGGTTAGGACTCTTCAACCTGGAAAAAAGATGGCTCAGGGGAGCTACGATAGAGGTCTATAAAATAATAATGGAGTGGAACGGCTGTTTACTCTTTCAAAAAGTAGAAAGACTAGGGGACATGCAATGAGGCTACAGCATAGCCCATTTAAGACTAATAGGAGAAAATATTTTTTCACTCAACACGTAATCAAACTCTGGAATTCATTACCGGAGAATGTAGTAAAAACTCTTAGAGGTATGTTTACTAAACTGCGGTAATGTCACCCACGTTAGATTCCATGGTAAAGGTGCAGATGCCCATATAAAGGCGTGGGCGGTGTATTGTTACGGCAAGGCGTAACAGCTAACGCGCGTTACAAGGCACATTACAAGGCGCCTTGTAAGGTGCCTTATAAGTAAGGCACCTTATAAGGTGCCTTGTTAGATGCCCTATAAGGTGCCTTATAAGGTACCTTGTAAGGTGCATATAAGGTGCCTTGTTAGGTGCCCTATAAGATGCCTTAGGCTAAGCGCCGTATTAGGCACCCCCGGACAAGGCACCATAGAAGGCACCCTGGGCTATGGAACCATAGGTTAAGGTGGCCTAACAAGGTTACAGTGCCCTAGGTTAGTGTGCCCTAAGGGCTGCAAGGTTCTTCAGGATGACATGCATGACCTGTGAGGCACAGAGACAGATGTAGCCCTAACACTAGATAGAGCACTGAGGAAAGGCAATGAACAGGTGAGTGAAGGAGGGATAGCTGGGAGCCGCTGGACCTGTCAAATCTGCGGGCATCCCATGTGGCTGCCAGTACTGTTGACAAACATAGTGGGGGCAACTGTACCACAGCACAGGGTGTTGGCAATGTAAAGTACTGGAAAGACAGTTGGTGGCAGATGATGAGAATACGTGTCCCCCAGTGGAGGCGGAGGTGGCAGGATAGTCACAATGATGGGTGGACAGAGGAGTGGTGGTGCCATGCAGATCAGGCACAGGTAAGGCAAGCATGATGAGGCACAATGCAGGAAATGGTAGCAGTGCAGGACATGGGGTGGCAGCCTGCACAGGCAGACAGGACTCTACACAGCTGACAGATGCAGACAGACGGACCGAAGGAATGTTGGCAATTGTGGCGAGGGTATTATGGGCTGACAGCACAGATCTGCAAAAATATGACTGTTCCAGGCATGAAAGGAGGGAACAATGAGGAATTGAATCCATGAACACTGCCGAGAATGGCATTGTACTAACCAGTAGGCTATACCACCGTGGTGTATCCTACAGCAATGGTTGGATACAGAAGGACTGCAGGTCACCGCACAAACTGTCTGCTCTGAGTGCCAGGATAGGGTAACCCCACCAGTACCCATGATGCAATGCACATGCTGAATAGCTGTCTACAGCTGATCACCAAATGGGTATGCACCTCTCCGGTACCTCAGCTTGGAAAGACGAACTGACAGTGCTTGATACTGGCACAGAGTAGCTACAGACCATGCCATTGTGCAGGTTCTGTGTTCACCCTGAGGGATAGGATGGGTGCTCAGAACTAGGTCCTTAGTATATGTGGTGCTAGCGATAGGTCCTGCTGTACAACCCCATCACTACCAGTGTGTGACAGGTGTTCCTTGCAGTGCACCTGAAGATAATTTGGTGTCCATCTGTATCCTGCAGTCACATGTAGCCATCTGGGACCAGACACTACCCAGATTAGTGTGTACCCTGTGTTAGGGACTGGCTGACATGGACACCTGTTATCAGGACAGAGGGGTGTCTAGACTTGCATGAGGTTTGTGTAGCAGTGCCTTTATAGGCCAAAGGGGTATACACTACATCCCCCAAAGGGCCCATAATCTCCCTTTTTGTAGTTAAGGGACAGGTGCCCCAGCCCCGGTGAAGCAACCTCCATCCTACTGGTATAAGACAGCCCTACAGGGCTGGTGGTTCCAGAGCCATACCTATGACTGGGGCAGTGGCAGACCAGCAGTAATGCTGGGGTTAGGTCTGGAAAACTCTAGCTGACGCACACCACTGTCTGCCAGGCATCAGCAGACAGCACATTAGAGGTGTTCCAACCATGCACAGTCTAACTGCAGACAGTCAACTAGCCAATCCATAGTGCATGCTCACAGAGGAATTATGTGCACCATGCAGGTATTTCAGTGATTAGGCCCCCAGCACTGGGAACACAAAAGTATCACAGGAGGCAGATAGTACAGAGCGCTATGTGGGAGCCTAGACATGCCATGGTCACTGCTCAGTCAGAGTGAGTGCCCTCCCAGCATGCCATGCTGTGGCCACCCTGTCCATGCAGGCGGTGGTCGGGCACTACAGTGTCCCAGCCATTGCCACACACCCTGTGAAGATGAATCCTGGCCAGTCCGCCCTGTCCGGGCCATACCAACAATACCTTGCTCCTCATTATGTACATATTAAGGCTAATGCTGGTAACAGTGGGACATTGTTGGCCCAGTGAGGTGTGGGCAGCCACAGAACAATAGATAGACATACACACACACACACACTCCTATTGCAGCATTGTGCCAAGATAGGGGTGGTTGGCAACCCTGTCTGCCACACTGGTCCTGATCACAGCACCAACATTGATAAACTGTGCAGGAGGTAGTAGTAGTGCTCTGGTGATAACTGCAGCTCAATGCTGGGGCCAACAGCTGGACTGTCCATGCAGCTTTGGATTGTGGAGCCTGTGTGAGTGGGTGTTTGTACCCCTGCTCACTGCTGCTTTGGGCTTTGTTGTATCTGCATTGTAGGGTAAACATAGGGACATGCTGTGTAGGAACCACAGCTGGGACTTGAACCTGTGACCCTCTGTTTCTGGACATACTGGCTGGGTGTACTACACCACACTGTTGCCACAGATGCATGGTAGTCCCTGGAGCTACCTGTACCTTTCCTCAGCCCGACCTTTTATGTTGCACTGCACACCATGTACTGGTACAGGGCATGGCCTAGGTCCAATGCAGGCAGATGCCACCGCCCCCTCCAGCACAGACACCCCCCTTCCCTCTACCATGCTGACATGACCATATGTTGTCGGTGCTGGTAGTGTGCAGTTCCAGGCCATCCACTGTGTGGGTAGGTGGTCACCTAGGGAGCGGGGTCTGGGGCGAGGGGCATACATCCCCCCCATCACCGCCTACCAATAGTATGTCCCCTCCGCTTGGGGGAGGGTTGGCTGGGGGGATGTCAGGTCCGTGCCCTGGCAACTGCTAGCTCGGATGGACCAGGTAGATGTAGGTGGATTGTGTTTGGCCTTTGTCAGCTGCTGTCTTGCTGATTTCCGGTTTCTATGTTCCTATGTGCCACCTAAGCGCCTGCCTAGTCCAACCTGAGTGGAGGAGTGGCCTAGTGGTTGGGAGTGGAGGAGTGGCCTAGTGGTTGGGGCAAGGTACTTCAGGCCGGAAGGTTGGGGGTTCAAATCCCACTAGAGGACAGCAACCTTGAGCCGGAAGGACTGGGGTTTCTAGTCCCACAGTTGCTCCTTGTGGTCTTGGGCAAGCCACTTAACCCTCCATAGCCCATGTTCCCTGTAAAATAGTTATTTCCAAGTTATAATGCCCTGTTCAATGTAATTTCAGTTTGTTCAATGTAAACCGCACTGATGCAGAATAGCGCTGTATATAAGAGAATGTAAATAAAATAAATAAATAACCTGTGCCCCAGCTGCCCCCGTTACATGTCCTGCCTGCAGCCCCTTATGCCCCATTTGCAACATTGCCATAGTGGCCTTTCATACTTGGGCACTATGCTGTTGCTGCAAAAGGAGCACTACTATCACGGTTCTTGGGTTGCCTGCCTATGCTGTACATTGCTGACACTTAAATGGTTTCTCTCTCCTGCAAATGTACCTCTAACGACAGGTTTTCATTTGCGGTACCTTTCAACCCTTCAGTTCCCTGCGTTAGTGTAAAAGGAGCCTCTCCCCGCCCACTCCCCATCCTTTGACCCCATCTCTCCACCCTCTGTGGTGTTTACTGCGGCCAGGAACGCTAACGCTCGTTAGGTAACGTTAACGCGCGTTAACGTTACATAGCACGTGTTAACGTAGCCACTGCCATGTTACCCAGTTTAGTAAACATACCCCTTAGTGCAGCTGGGTTTAAAAAAGGTTTGGACAAGTTCCTGGAGGAGAAGTCCATAAACCATGATTTAGGAGGACCAGAGAAATCTACTGCTTAACCCAAGATAAACAACATGAAATCTGTGTACCTTTTTGGGAACCTGACAGGTACTTGTGACCTGTATTGGACACTGTTGGAAACAGGATACTGGGATTGATGGACCTTGATCTGACCCAGTATGACATTTCTTATGTTCTTAGAGTTGCAATAATCTTAAGGTGGGGGTTCAGTCTAGAGGGTTCATATTGAAAAAAAGGGATTGTGGGAATTAGAAAAGTGCTATGGTTCGGGGATAAAGGAGTTTACCGGTAAACCCTCATATAGGGCGGGCAAGTTTCAAAAAGCCACTTTATCTAGGTAAAAACTCATTTGCAAGCATAAATACCATTTGAAAACTATCCTCCCATGAAAAATACATTTGCAAGTACTACTTCCTCTGTATGTAAATATGCCTCAGACATATTCACTGTGGACAGGACTATTGATATGGGCAAGACTCCCACCCAAGGCCCCAAGCTAGGGTATGCTGGACACAGTTGTACGTAAAAAAGGGGAGACATAGATCAAGTAGGGGGTGTTAGAAGACAGGTGTAAAAAAGGGAAGACATGGACTATCCACCCCAACCCTCCTGGATGTGTCTGCATATTCCCTGAGCTGGCCAATAGCAGCCCAACCTTCCCCAGTTTGGGGGTGGGCTCTGGGAGCCATATAGCCAACCAGGAAGAAGGAATGCCACGGGGACAGAGGGATGTGCCCCAGTAACTCTCCTCATCAAGCATATACTGAAAACCTGATCTGCTGGTGGTCCCTGAGGTCAGAGCTGGGAACAACTGGTCTAAGTTCTCTAAATTTGCTGTATACCCACAGCTATAATTACTGTCTTTTCATACCCAGTTAACCCTTGTTCTTTTCTGCTTCTCATGCAGTATTTGAATGATTTGTTTTTAAACATGTCAACAGTGTGTTTGAAAATATTTATGGAAACCTGCTGTGTGATATTTTTAATCATCTTTTTTAGATGCCAGATTATGAAGACTTGAACGATTTCCAAGTAGTGTAGAGAGCTATTTATGCTGTGGTAATGGAAAGAAAGCAGAATCCAGAGAGTACACTCTTCATATGTGCATTCCACTGGAATGTTAGCTGTGGCTGATCTCCAGGGATCCCCTGCAGCATGTGAACATGGAAAGGAACTCTAAACCTACAAAGCGGTGATGGAACTAAAAAAGCACAGAAGGAACTAAAAGCGGTGATGGAACTAAAAAAGCACATTGTGCAAAATACAAAGAGATGAGAGATGCACCCCCAAAAATGACAAGGAAAAGCAAAAACTTCCCACAAAGGAATAAGCAGGAAGAACACTGTATAATCCTCGAGGAAGGAGAAGCAATAGCAGCTACAGCAGCACAATGTGATGCATTCTGCCATCAGGCCAGAAATGTGACTTGACCAGGGGCATAGGGACCGGCACAGTACCTGGGAGTTGCCGTGTTGCTGTCCTCTTTGCATCCTGTTCTTGTATATTATTATTACCGTTACTATTTTATAAATTACTTTGTTCTGTTTCTAACTTAAAACACTATAGGAGGCGATTTTAGAAGAGCTATTTATCACTTTTAAAGTACATATTTATCCTAATTCCATAACATGTACGTCCTGGCAGCAGACACGTCTAAACCTTAAACATGCCCCTTTTGAACTTAATTCCGCATCCGCGAGTCTGGACATGCCCATTGATCTGGAATCAGGGAGATAACCATGTTTGGCGGGCATATGCAAGTGCTATCCAGACCACCCCATGCCTCAGATGTGGGTAAACGGTCTGGGTGTCCCCGCGCCTACCGTATTCTGAAATGTTATACGTGTCCGATGCTGCCTGTCTCCGTGCAGTCACACCTCCACTGGTAAAATGTACATCTGCTAAGCTGATGCTAACATATCCCCGTCAATAACACTAACAGCTTTTACTACATCCTCTGGTAATGAATTCTAGAGTTTTATTACGTGCTGAGTGAAAAAATATTTTCTCTGATTAGTCTTAAATATGCCACATTGTACCTTCATTGTGTGTCCCCTAGTCTTACTACTTTTTGAAGGAGTAAACAACAGATCTACATTTACCCATGCCACTCCATTCATTATTTTATAGATCTTTACCATATTTCCCCCTCAGCCGTCTCTTTTCCACGTTGAAGAGCCCTAACCTTTTACATCTTTCCTCATAGGGATGTTCTTCCATTCCCTTTACCATTTTGGTGGTTCTTCTCTGTACCTTTTCCAATTATGCTATATCCTTTTTAAGATATGGTGATCAGAACAGCATAAAATATTCAAGGTGTGGTTGCACTATGGAGCGATACAGAGGCATTATAATATCCTTTGCTTTATTTTCCTTTCTTTATGATTCTTAGGATTCTATTTGCTTTCTTGGCAGCGGCTGTACATTGGGCAGAGGATTTCAATGTACTATCTACGATGACACCTAGATCCTTTTCCTGAGTGAAGTTTCCTAATGTGGAATCTTGCATTGTGTAACTGTAGTTTGAGTTGTTCTTCCCTAAGGGCCCATTCTGAGCCACGAATAGTGGGGTCCGGGTTGGATGTCCAACTCCCATTTAGGTCTGGGACCATATTCTGTACTTTTTACTCCCCGCACATACAGGGCCAATGTGCAGGGAGCGCTGGATGGGAACAGGAGGGGGCAGGATGGAGGCAGAGAGGGGGTGGGCCCAAGCACCTGGATGAAAAGTGCCTATTCAGGTCAGGACCTTGTATGTCCACCAGCAGCCATTTGGACACCCGACTTAAACCACCTTGAAGGTGGTGTAAATGCCGGGTGGCCCTCTGATTGTGTCCCGCAGGTGCCCAATTCCAGCCATGGGGACCCATGGTGGGGGTCAGGTGGTGGGTTGATGGGGCAGCTTGGATCCGGTGATTCCATTTCTCCGGCTGGACATGTAGTGCCATGGTGACAGAATGCCACGGCACCGGCACACCAACAGAAGCATTGAGCAGGCTGGCCGGACAAATCCGTGGATGTCCTCCACCGCTGAATAGGCTGCACGCTGGCCATCCAAGTGCCCAGATTCTGCAATCCAGGAAACGTATAGCTCCCGCAGTTGCAGAATCGGGTAGAACTCAGCCCCGTCCATTTTCTGGACATCTGGACAGCCCAGACATGCAGTCTTCAGGATCGGCCTCTAAGTGCATAAATTTGTACTTGTCCACATTAAATTTCATCTACCATTTGGATGCCCAGTCTCCCAGTTTTTCAAGGTCCTCTTGCAATTTTTCACAATCCTCTTACTTTTTAACAACTTTCAATAATTTTGTGTCCTCTGCAAATTTGATCACCTCACTCATTATTCCCATTTCCAGGTCATTTATAAATATGTTAAAAAGCAGCGGGCCCAGCACAGATCATTGGAGGACTCTACTATTCACCTTTCTCCATTCAGAAAATTGTCCATTTAGCCCTACTCTTTATTTTCTTTTAACCAGTTCGTAATTTATTTATTTATTTATTTATTGACATTCTCTTATATACCGCGCTATTCTGCATCAGTGCGGTTTACATTGAACAAACTGAAATTACATTGAACAGGGCATTATAACTTGGCGATAACTAATCCGCAATTGTACACTGCCTCCTATCCCATGATGTTTTAATTTCCACAAGAGTCTCTCATGAGGGAAGTTATCTAAGGCTTTTTGAAAATCCAGATATCATGGAGCAGCTGGTTCAGGAAACGACACAACAAGGAGTTATTTTAGACTTAATCCTTAGTGGAACATAGGACCTGGTGCAAGCGGTAACAGTGTTGGAGCCACCTGGAAAGAGTGATCATAACATGATCAAATTTGATAGTGATGGAAAGGGAACAACAAGTGAGGTGACTAAATTTGCAGATGACACAAAATTATTCAGGTGAAAATGAAAGCACATTGTTGTGGATATTCAAAAGGGTTTAGCTGGCCAGCAGGACCAGCTTAAAACCCAGCAAGCCTGATCCTTAGCGGCACTATCCGGATTGTGTTCCTGAATGTCCCCACAGACCACAGGAAAGATGCCTGGTTAAATCCGGGGCAGTCTGTGGGCAAAGTGAGGGCAGCTATCCAGTCAGCAGCGATATTCAGCCTTAACCAGATAGCTTGTCCTAACGTTAAGCAGTTTGGCTAACAGCTGTCCTAACGGTTAGCGGCTGAATATCGCTGCTGACCGGATAGCTGCCATGATCACTGACGAAACCGGATATTCAGTGCAAGATGCCGGATAGAATCTGGTGCTGAATATCCAGTTTACTTTCAATGACAGCAGCCAGGCGCTTTAAAAGTACCAACCGCTATCACTAAATATTAACCTCCATAGTTTTCCTGGGGTTTATTTTCAAAGCGGAAGTACAAGCATAATTTCACTATGAAATTCCAGCAAACTCCACAGACAGAAAAATAGGCATTTATTTTTAACCCGTGTCTTTTGCTATAAAAGTATCCCCATGCTTGACAGAGGAGCTAAGACTGAGCCTTGATAATTGCTGTAACTGATCACAGGTTTCAAACCAGTACTAATTTAACTCTCTTTTTTCTCTATATGAGTGTTTGCAATGTAATCTTAAGCAGCTGCCAACACCAACCTAAACTAAAATTGGTTTGCTGGATTTATTGATGTGAAATCATGAAAGACATTTAATCCAGTAGCCTAGGCACTTAAGAAGATTAAGCATCAGCAAAAGCATTCTTTCTTGTAAAATCAAAAATAACACAGACACTAAAATTCTGCTTGCAGAATGAAGAATTGTCACCACTGGTTTCCCAAGGGTTAGCTTTCCAATAACTGCCAATTAAAGAGTCACTTACCCACTATATCAGAAGCCCGTAAAGTTTCCTTAAGGAACACAACAGAAATAATTGAACTACCTACAAAAAAAAAGGCAAAAGGTCAGTATAAACTTAATACTGCACTAAAAAGATGTTTTTTAAAACTGTATTGACCTACTTTTGGGCAACGTCTAAACAATATAGTTTGCTGATTTTATATGGGTGGCACAGAACGTTATGCATGAATTACACGTGCAAGTTCCTATGTTCAGGGACAGATGGATGTGAATGGGCACGTGCGCATGCGCTTTGTCTAGGTGCTATTCTATAAGTGCATGTATAAGTGCTTATCACGCATAATTTCTGGTGGGCCATGCACAGAGGCGGTGCTTGGGTGGAGCGAAGGCACAGCCTCCATCGATGCACATACGTGATAAAATGCTGTGACTTATGCATGTCAGATCGCCAGTCTAGACATGGCCAGTTACACCTGCTCTTGGGCAGACATAACTGCCACGCCTATGTTCCAGTGTGTCCATATGCTTCTATTTTATAAAGCAAACTGCACTGGCTTTACTTTATAAAACAGACTCAAATTGCATGCGCTAACTGCACGTTGTCTGTGCGTGAGTATACAAAATTACCCTAATAGAGACCCCTGTGTCCTCTACCTCTTTTTTCAATAGGACCTCTAGTGGTTTTACCAGAGTAGCTCAATCTACTGTAACCTCTCTGTAACCTGCTTGTTTTTAGAACTGGAGGGAACTTCCTTGCCTCTGACACATCCATCAAATCCCAGTGAGGTAGTGCTGGGAAGGTCTCTGAATTGACGATGTTTCTTGAAGGCAGGAGTGTAAATATGCAGAGAAACTGTGTAAATCAGCATAGGCATATACAGTGCAAGCAGTACTGGGTCTTTGTCTCCCCAGCCATTGTATCACAGCATGGTGCCTCTGGGTGATGTGGTAATGGAGTTGGGTTTGTGCATAAAATACATGGTTACACATTGGGGGGGGGGGGGTTTATTCAGAAACATTTACACGGCTTGCAGAAGCAGCATACAGAACAAGGAACAGAGGGCCATGGTCGCTCATCAAAATTAGAGCACATCATCTCACAGAACCACTTACCAACAATCCTCAATCCATTCTCAACCAAAATGCATCCTACTCAATGCTCGCTCCATATGCAACAAAACCTCACTTCTTTTTGACTATCTCCAAGACCATGACCTCAACATAATATGTGTGACAGAATCTTGGTTTACACATGCATACAACATGCTAATGAACCAACTACTCCCACCAAACTACGACCTCTTCAACTGCCCAAGATCTAGCTGCAGAGGAGGAGGAGTCTTCATCTTAGCGAAGCAGCACCTACAATTCCACAGTACCAACACAACCTCAGGATGTGGATTGGATATGTTCACAATTACAAATAAACACCTAGTATTATGCTTAGTGTACAGGGCATCTACAGATGAGCTATCGCTCTTCCTACAATCAATTTGTAACCAACCCATGAACAACAAGCAAGTCCTACTGCTAAGTGACCTAAACTTACCTTCAGCTCCTCACAAGATTGCCAGATTTTTTATAGATACTATGGAAGCACTATGGAAGCACTGAAATACACTCAGATATCAATGAACCTGCTCACAAGAAGGAAGGCCTCCTAGATCTCATCTTCATCTCAAGCAACACGCTTGTAAACACACAACCATCAGCCACATTAACACCAGTCCCCTGGTCAAACCATAAGTCTGTGACCTTTCTCCTACCCTAAGTCCCACACATGGACCCAAACATCCACCCACACTCATATAAGAGACGATACAAAAGATGGGACAAGGAAGCCTTTCTACATACAATAATACCCCAGCTTAACCAGGACTCAAAATCTTGACACCCTAGTCAACAACTGGAGCCTAACATACACAGGGTGGCAATTGCACCCCAATCAATGAACTCCCTAGAAGACATGTGATGGCCACCTGGTACACCCTAGAGCTAAGGGACCATAAAAGAACACTCTGAAAACTTGAGAGAAAATGGCGGCACACGCACTGCACTCTGGATCACGCGGCCTACATGGCCAAGCTAGAAGAATACCAGGACACAATAAACAATGCAAAAAGACAGCACCACTCCAAACTCGTTTTAACTGCCATAAACCACCCCAGAGAGCTATTCGACATAACTAAATTATTGCTCAGGAACCCATACCAAAGCAATAAACACAAAACCATATCACCACAAGTAATGGCAGATTACCTACAAACCAAGACATGCAGAACTATTTCCACACCAACTTGCTGCCCACACACCTTGTTCTATGCCCCCCTCCTGGCATACCTTCCAACAAACTTCCATGGAACAACTAGAGAATATTATCACCAGCCTCAATACCACAGCTCCTACTTAGATCCATGCCCAGTAAGCTGAATCAAACTAACTTGCTCTGACCTAAACTCCACTCTCCTCAGAATCACCCAGCTCTCACTTACACAAGGCTACATGCCAACCAGCCTTAAGCAAGCATCCATAAGCCTAATAATAAACCCCCCCACATTGAATCCTAACACCTGCAGCTCATACCATTCTATCTCCAGCCTACCATTCCTGGCAAAAATTATTGAAAAGATTATGCAACTTCAACTACAAGATCACATCAACGAGCATGCTCCGCTTGACCTTCAACAACATGACTTTAGATCCAATCACAGTGCTCAGATGCTCCTAACAGCCCTAATGAACAGACTTATACAAAGTATCCAGAAGCTAAAGCAAAACTTTATCCTCATGTTCTTGGACATAACATCTGCATTAGATTCAGTCCCCCATGATGCTTTACTTCACCACCTACAGGACATAGGAGTCTGTGGCACAACACTAAAATGATTTACCTCCTACTTAACAGAGGAGCTACCTCAGCGCTATTTCAGCTTATACAAGGCATTCCTCAAGTTCTTCACTATCGGCGCTCCTCTTCAACATTTTCATACAGCCTATATCCTCAATAATACAGGCACTCAACATACTATATCACATCTACACTGACAACATTATGCTCTATATGCCCTTATCCACATCATACCCCACCTACACATCCCTGACAGCTTGCTTTACAGCAATCACACAATGGCTCTCCGACCACAACCTAGCTGTGAATTTTGGCAAAACAGAAATTCTATTCATCACTAGAGACACCGACTTCCATCCTCCGACACACATTAAAGTGGCTGATACACAACTGCAGGTCAAATCAAAAGTTCACTACCTTAGGATAATCTTGGACCAATGCCTAACCCTTCAAGCACACACCAAAAACACTGTCAGAGTCACTTAGCAGATGATAAAATTAGCCTAATGCCTGCAACCTCTACTAAGTCCACATGATTGCCATACAGTCTTCTGAGCTCTAATATTCCCACACATGGACTACTGCAATATCCTCCTCCAAGGCGTACTAGACAATGGGCCTGATTCTGTCCCACATGGCTATCCCCTTTGTATGTCTGATCTGAGCAGGACATACAAAGGGGATCACAATTCTGATCCCGCAGGGCACGTCTAGCCCCATGGGATCAAAATTGCGGCCTGTGATTCAGTCCCAGCCTGCACGTACAGGCACTGCTCGGATAGCTCAGTCAGGCATTTAAATGGAGCCGTGGCGCCATGCCGGCTGCCAGCAATTAAAGTTTTTTCCCCCGCAACCTGACCCCTGATCCAGCCTCCTAAGGCCAGGATTGGGCTGTGGGGAAGAAACCCTGCCCCCCCAGCCCCTTCCGCGCCCCAACCTTTAAAAAAAAATAACATCCAGGGAAGTTATTCCACCTCAGAGGATAACAGGTTAGCGGCAATATTCAGCTGCTGCCCGGTAATCCCTTGGCAGTGAAAGATAGGCACAGAAAAGGCTGTTCTAACTTTTGCTGTCGAAGCTAACCAGGCAGCGACTGAATATCACTATTGCCCGGTTAGCTTTCTGCTTCGCCAGCCAACCTGGATATTCAATGCCAGTGAGCAGAGAGACTCCAATGGAACTAGAAGGAATAGATCAAATGCATTATTCCTGACCTATAAGGTCAAAGGATACATGATCCTTGTGAATATGGGCAACAGTGGTCACAGGATGCCAGTATAACACAAGTAGGTTAGAAGGTGTCAGTATAATACAAATATACAAACATAAGTGGGACCTGACCAAAGGGAAACCTAATTTAGATCTAATCCTTACAAGAACACAGGACCTAGTGCAAGGAGTAATAGTAGTGGAGCTGCTAGTGATTACCATAGAATTAAATTTGTCATCACTGGTAGGAAGATGCTAAAAAAATCTTTGGCTGTAGCAGTTAACTTTAAAAAGGGAGACTTTGATAAAATGAGAAAACTACTTAAAAAATAACTAAAAGGAGCAGTTGCCAGGGTCAAAGGTTTGCATAAGGTATGGACATTATTTAAAAAGACTCACAAAAGTATGATGACAGTGGAAAACATAGTCAAAGAAACCATTTCAGGAACTCCCTCATCTGCAGCAAACCAGAGGAGAAGACTGGACACAAAGCTAAACACACCTTATGCCAAGCAACTCAAAATAGCTGGTAAGTAATAAGTACAAATACTCGCAAACCAAGTATTATCTTGGTGGGGTTGAAGGGAGCAATCCAGAGGCTCATCTGGGTTCCCAGGGATCGTTGCCGAACAGGGTCATCTGAGGTGAAATTTATTTATTTTTATTTATTTAACAGTATTTTTAAACCGCCTTATCTTATTAATCAAGGTGGTATGCTGCACTTCCCCTCCAATGACCCTTTTGCTCCCATGCTGCATCTCTACTCCAGCTCCAACCTCGAGTAAAGATTGAGCACTACAAGACAAGTAAACAAACGCTAAAATTTAGGATAGCCCTTTACACTGGGAGCAATTTAAAATTTGGGCTTTTGCATATGTTGTGCCTTCCCACTGTGCTACTCTTTAGTGCAGTAGTTTATCGTTGATTTGCCTATGCTAAAAATTATCACTTCTTCAGGATAAAGATTAGTACAGAAAAATCAGGACCAAACTGCTGTGCTGAAGCATTGCACAGCTCACTTCCTCGGAGCCTACATGGGCCGATAGCCATCTACGATCATATCATATGGTATGTGCATAATGACTTGTCAGGAAATCATACTGGAAGTAGAGCTGAAACTTGTTGGTCACAGAAGGGTGCAAGAATGCTTGCGTTATGGGTGGACAGGGATGTGGGAAAATACAGTAAGGTTGAATAACTGAACAAATGTTGCTGAACTCTGTTGAGGAAAACAGAGTCCTGCAACATTCCTGCACTGCAGCATACCAAGGTTTTCTTCCCACAGACAATGAGCCAAGTGCTACCAAACAAGAAAATAAAACACAGATGCGTAAAAAGCTGTAATTTAAAAAGAAGCAAGTGTTCGAGGCACATCATAGGTGATGCACAGCATTTATGTATTGTCAGTCGACATAAAACTATACTACACTCAGACAACCTCTCTGACTAAATTGTATCCAAGCAACACATTGTCCATTAGCTTGCAGCAGATGCCCCTGCCCGTCCACCCCCAAAATGATCAAAATTAAATTATGAAGAAAAACAGGCTATTTGAATTACAGCCCTTTGCATCTGCAGTTGCAGTTTTATTGGATTTTGGCATATCCAAGCAATTAGTTACCATAACAACCAAAAAATACGCTAGTGCTTAATAAACCGATGGCTCACTAATATGAGATTCAGTTG
Source organism: Ichthyophis bannanicus (assembly GCA_033557465.1). NCBI lineage: Eukaryota > Metazoa > Chordata > Amphibia > Gymnophiona > Ichthyophiidae > Ichthyophis > Ichthyophis bannanicus. The sequence goes on from CM066031.1 coordinate 1,656,775,886, forward strand.
GTGCAACAAGACCTGCACCGAATGCATAGACATATGTAAAACGGTGGAAGATACGGAAATGTGCAATGTGTGACAGAGAGGAGAGGAGAGGAGAGAAACAAAAAAAGATTTTTTTTGATCTCTAAAAAAAATTTACTAAAACTATTTCAAGCATATGAATTGGGTAATTTTATAGAGGATAGGTAGGTAGATATGTGCGTCTGAAAAATTGCCTAAATGTGTGCTTGTATTTTATGAATTGTGTGGCAATGGCCATGCAGTTTATAAAATATCGCCACCCCAAAGTACACATGTACTTCCCCAAAATGCACTTTAGAAATTTCCCATTCAGTTCACATCCATTCCCGTCTTCTAGGCATGTGCTTCTCCGCATGATGACCTATGTATAACATGCATATTACTCCCCTTTATAAAATAGCACCAACGCATAATCCCCAAGATACCTATAGACAGACCTTGACAAATTTATGTTGAATCTAAGAGCCAGCTCAAAAAATTAGGAGCCAGTGACTGAGACCTCTCTCTCCTTTCTCCTCCCCACCAACAGTGAAGCTTGAGAGTGTATGTGTGTGGGAGGCGGGGCGGACAATCCCCTCCAAGATCAGCAGAAACTCCTTTAGAAACTAATTTACAAAGGTCCCTTCCACATTTTAAGGGGTATGTTTAATAAACCGTTTTAATGTTACCGGCGCTAGTTGCAGTGTTAATGTGAAGAATGCCATATAAGGTAGTGGGCGGTCTGGCGGCAAGGTAGCAAGAATCTGTATCGCGCGATAGTGTGCACCGTGGCACGTTAACACGCATTAACCCTAAGTTCATGCCAGCGCAGTACAAGAAGCTGTAAAGATGTAGCCCACTGGTTACTGCAATGACTGTGGAGGCAGAGGTCATGGGTTCAATCCCACAGTGGTGTTATATAAGAAGGCTGTCTGAGGCATTTCCTTTCTATAATGTAAATCAGTGCTGTCTGAGGCATTTCCCTCTTTTAATTTAAATCAGTGCTGTCTGAGGCATTTCCTTTTTTAATTTAAATCAGTACTGCCAGCAAAAACACCCTCACAGTGCCATAACCTAAGGTGCCGCATAAGGCGCACTAGAAGGCACTCCATAGGGCACATTATAAAGTGCCTTGTCCGCCAAGGCACCTTATAATGTGCCCTATAGGATGCTTTATAGGGTGCCTTATGAGGCACCTTAGGCTATGGCACTGTGAGGGTGTTTCGGCTGGCAGCACTGATTTAAATCAAAAGGAAAGGCCTCAGACAGCCTCATTAAATAACACCACTGTGGGATCAAAACTATGACCCCTGCCTTTGTGGTCATTGAAGTAACCAGTGGGCTACAGCTCTATAGTGTCTAGCACACTGCTGGCTGGCTACAGAAAGACTGCAGGTCACCACACAAATTGTCTGCTGTGGTTATCAGGATAGGGTAAACCCACCCGTACCCATGATGCACTGCACATGCAGATCAGCAGCCTACATCTGATCACAAGATGGAATATGCGCCTCTATAGCACCCCGGACTGGTAGGGGGAACTGACCGTGTATGTTACTGGCACAGCATAGCTACAGACCGTGAGATTGTGCGGTTCCTGTGCTCACCCTGAGGGTAAGGCGGGGCGTCCAGCACCAGGTCCTCAGTACCTGGCATGGCTGAGGTAAGCTATGCTGCAGGTCCCCATCAGTGCCAGTGTGTGAGAGGTAGTCCTTGCAGATACACCTGTGGCCATCTGTATTTCCCTGTCATGTCTAGCTCTTGTGGACTATGATGCACCCAGAATAGTGCATATCCTGTGTGGTTGCCATGGTCACATGTTATAAGAGAAGTGTGGTGTTTGGACCCAAAAGCGGATTATGTAGCACCACCCAACCCGCCCTCTGTGAGCAGGGTGGAGGACAGAATCTCCCACCAACAGATCCACATTTTACATCTCTGCAATGGTGGCAGTAGAGGGGACCATCAACCCCATCCCGGCTGGGGAATAGGCACCCTACAGGCCACTCAGTGCAGGGCTGTACCCATCTCATAGGACACGGGCAGACAGGCAGTAGGCCTGGAAAAGCTCAGCTGACCCCCACCACTATCTGACATTCACCAGCAGAGGGCACAGCCAGTCTCCACCCACCTGCACCCTGCAAGGTGTTCCAGCCATACACATGCTAACTGCAGACAGTCTGCTAGCTAGTACATAGTGCATGTTCCTGCACCCAAAAATGGGATATGAGCACACACACCAAGCAAGTATGTCACTGATTGGGCCCCAGAAGAGGGAAATACTATGGGGTAACCTAGCCATGCCATGGTCACTGCTCAGTCAGGGTGAGAGTGATCTCCCAGCATGACATGCTGTGGCCACCCTGTCCATGCAGGTGGTGGTTGGGCACTACAATGTCCCAGCCATTGCCCTATGCCCTGTGCAGATGCATCCTGCCCAGACCACTGTGTCCGGGCCATACCCACAATACCTTGCTCCTCATTATGCACATTGGCAGGCTAACACTGGAGACAGTGCAAGCATTGGGGGCTCAGTAAGGTGTAGGCAACCACAAAACACTGGGTAGACATACACACACTCCCACACCTATTTCAGCATTGTGCAAAGATAGAGGTGGTTGGCAGCCCTGGCCGCCACACCAGTCCTGGGTACAGTGCAGGCATTGCTAAGGTATGCAGGTGCTAGTATTGGTTGCTGCTGCTCCGCACAGGGCCCAACAGCCTGACTCTCCATGAGGCTTTGGATAGTGGAGCCTGTGGGTGTGGGTGTTCATGCCCCTGTTGGCCGATGTTCTAGGGCAGAGGTTCCCAACTCCGGTCCTGGTGGGCCAAGCACGATTCAGGTTTTCAGGCTGTCCCTAATGAATATGCATGAGATACATTTTCATACAATGGGGGCACTGCATACCAATGCATCTCATGCATATTTATTAGGGACAGCATGAAATCCTAAAGGGTGTTTGGCCCTCCGGGACTGCAGTTTGGAACCTCTGCTCTAGGGAATGCCCATGTTTATGGTGTATGTGCTCTGTAGGGTAAAATTTAGGGACATGGTCTTCAGGAGCCACAGCTGGGACTTGAACCTGTGACCTTCTGCTGCTAAGCACACTGGCTGTGTGTACTGCACCAAATTGTTACCGCAGAGGCAGGTTTTTCCCTGGGGATCCCATGACTGTTCCTCAGACAAACCTTATCTGTTGCACTGCATGCCACCCACCTATATAGGGCTTGGCCTTGCTCTGCTGTGGGCAGCTGCCAATGCCCCCCCCCCTGGCGCCAGCACCCCCTCCACCACCATGCTGACATGCCCTTCTGCCGGTGGTGCGCAGTCCCATGCCATCCAGTGTGCTGCTAGGCGGGTGCCTATGGTGTGGGGTCTGGGGTAGGGGTGCTGATATGGACATCCGCGCTTCCCCCCGGCACCACCTGCCAATGTTCTGTGCCTTGGGGGTACCTGCTGGGTGCTATCCCCTGGGACACTGTGGGACGCACACTTGTGGCCATGTTGGAACCTGGTCTGTTGCTGTCTTGCTGCTTTTCAGTTTCTGCATTCCTATGTGCCAAGTAGGCATCTGCCTAGTCCACACTGTACCCCAGCTGGCCCACTGCATGTGACGCATGCAGCCCCCTGTATCCCATTTACACCATCACCATAGTGCCCTTTCCCCCATGCCCACTCTGCTCTTGCTGCACATGTGTAAGCCACAAAAGCAAGCTGCCCCTTACACACCGCAGAAAACCCTCGTCAGCAATATTTCTATGTCAGAACATTCACTTTGTGGGGGGACTGAGAATTGACCCTTCCAAAAGTGAGCTCGTCCTTTTTATTCTTTATAGGTTGTGTTCATTACCGTTTGTCATTATTTGTTCTATTGGCCAGCTCGGTGTTTTGGATTTCACTTTTGGTTCTGGTCATTATTTATGGTTTTTGCCGTTTTAGTTGCTGCACATATATCACTACAATCACTTTTCTGGGTCTCCCTGCCTTTGCTGTACATTGCTGACTGAAATGGTTTCTCTGTCCTGCAAATGTGCCTCTAGCGCGAGGTTTTCACTGGCGCTAATTTTCAGAGCTTCATTTCACGGCATTAGTGTGCATGGAGCCTCTCCCTGCCAACTCTCCACCCATTGACCCCTTATCTCTGCCCCTAGGGAGCCTTACTCCACCCTCTGGACAGCTTACTCCACCCTCTGCGCACCTTAACGCCGCGTGAGACATTATCGCGCGATACATGACGTTCTTGCACGGTAATGTGCCATTATCGTGCAATAACGTCACGTATCGCGCGATAACATCGCAGCTGTAACGTTAGCGCCGTTTAGTAAACATACCCCTAAGTCTATGAGCAAAGAAGTTTAGTAAATCATTCTCTTAAGGTACCACTGCACATCATTGGCAGAAGCCAGCAGTCTCTCTTTCCAAAGAGTGCTGTCAGCTGTGTGACAGCAATTGCCTCTTTGCTTCACATATCACCAGGACCTGGGTCCACACCACTCATACTCCCTCCCTCCAGCCTTTACACACTCTCTCTCTCTCTCTCTCTCTCTCTTTCTCTCTCATACCCCCTAGCCTTTACCCAGTTTCTCTCTGTCATAACCTCTGCAGCCATCGCCCAGTCTCTCTCTCTTATGCCACTACCCTCAGGCAACTAATGGGGTGCCACCTATTCCCCTCACTTTGCTGTCTGCAGTTGCCCAAGAGGCTTGAAACCATGAAACTGACCCAAACTTCTTGTACCACATAACTCAAGCTTACAGAGCCAAATCACAGTGGGGCAGCAGCAAAGCCACTATTTCTCCAGCAAGCCCCAAGAAAAAAAGAAACATTAAGGGACGTGAAATGCAGGCACCAGGGTGTAATTTCTAGGTGTATGCCGACCTGGTACCCGGGATTTGTCATGCTCTAAGTATGTATAACAGATTAATCAATCATCACAACTAGAGGCTAATAGATACTGTAAGCAACACTAGACCTTAGTATCCTCTCTGTCTCTTTAAAGAAGCACATCTCAAAAGAGACGCTTTCATAGAATGGAAGGAAAAAGACATTATCGCGCGATACGTGACGTCCTTGCATGGTAATGTGCCATTATCGTGCGATCTTGGGAGGTCACTTACCCCTCTATTGCCTCAGGAACAAACAGATTGTAAGCCCTCCAAGGGATAGGGAAAACATCTACTGTACCTGAATGTAACTTGCCTTTAGCTATTCCTGAAAAACGTATAAGCAAATTCCCATCCCTTCTTTTCCTTATGTGTGTAAATAATTAAAAAACCTAGATTTAGGCATGTTCCTTGCCCTTACATTTAAGTAGCTCCTTATAAAATGATCCCTTAAATGGATAAGTTACTTGTTTAAAGTTATATATGAATCTTCATCAATCCTACATTGCTTATACATTTAGGATCAATGAAAAGCCACATAATTTTAAATGGATAACTTATTTGCTTAAAGTTATGCAACACCTATGGGGACTGAGTCAGGAAAAGTTTCATTATGATGGCTACCTCAGTCTGAAGTTTGAATTTCCACAGTCTGTCTCGGGAACTGACAAGGTTTTGAGGTGCTGCCATTGGTGTGCTCTATGGCAGAAGGCTGGCTTTCAGCTCTCTTCTCTTGTTAGTTTGTAAGAAGGATGTTTGCCATGAATAAGGAGGACAACAGCGGCCAAGATCTGAAGACTTTGAAGATTCATCCTACCCTGAGGCAATGTCCATGTCTTTTGACAAAGGACAGGAAAGAGATCCTGATCCAAAGTCAGGGAATATCTGTTTCCTACAATAGAAGTCTTGAACAATACCACCCAAGACTGCAGTGCTATGTGAAAGGTTCTCACCCATATGAACAGAAGATCCTGGTAGAGAGTGAAAAATCTGGTTCCCTAACTTGAAGACTGATTACACTTCCCCATTTGATAGACAGTTCTCCCAAGAAGAACAGGAGTATGATATTCAGTCCCTCCAATGAAGCCATATAATACCACCATAGACCAAGGTGGTTAAGATCTCCTCTGTTGAGGTGATGTCCACATGGCCAGCACAGAAGAGACCTAAAAGCTTAAGACTGATTTGCTACAGTTTGGTGACTCTCCTATATTCTTGGTGTGGTGTGGAAGGAGAAGTTCCAAAGAGCTGTTGTGTTCTTTATCAATCAACAATATGTGGGAAAATCAGTTAGCACACAATATTAAATTTGTCTAAAAGAGGACAAGCCTTCCCAGGAGACACCCAGATGGCTAAACCTACAGGTGTCTAGAAAATGTCCAAAAACATTCATGGATTTGATGAATGCAAGGACTATTACTGAATCCAAGAGCCTATATGCCTCTTCAGTTGCTATGATCAGGGAAAATAATGGGACTATACACGTGTGTGGACTACCACACCCTGAACCAAGGAACAGTGCCAGATTAGTTCACCACCCTCAGAGTTCCCAATATGTCCAACAAAGTCCCCTTGAACCTCTCAGGGTCATCCTAAGAATGACAGGTTGTCTTCACTGTCTTTTTAACACATTAGCATGGAAAGTAATTTATAGATTAACTTGCTTTCAAAGTCTTATCCTTGATCTGAATACATCTGTTTTGTGATCACATAATGGACAAAGAATCCCTCGTAAATTACTTTTTGCAACTATCACAGTTCTCTGGTCTTTAGTGGATAGACTTATGCAAGGAGGCCATTTCAGATCAGGGGCCGTCCAGGTAGTCTGGATGTCCAAAAACTGGACGTGCCCCAAAGACACCCTATTTTGCAACCGCGGGAGCTATACGTTCCTGGGGATTGCAGAATCAGGGCACTTGGATGGCCTGGATATGCTCCGATTCTGCAACAGGAAATGTCCTTCACCCTGCATGGCCAGTCCTCCCTATGCTCCTGCTGGAGCGCTGGTGCCGTGGTGTCCCATCATCATGGCACCAGAACACCCAGCAGGAGCCCCCATTTCCCACACCTCTGAAAAACAGCATTTCCCCACCGCCCAACCCCCACAGGGGCTTGCCAGGGCCAGGATTGGGTGGAGGGGAACCTCCTGCTGCTGCTCATCACATTGTGGGGGGTCCGCCAGTGCCAATTGCCATCTTCGAGGAGGCTTATTCCACCTCTGAGGTGGAATAAATCCCCCATCCATCTTGCTTCCCTGGAATACAGGACTGTGACCTGAATAGGCCCTGTACATCAGGGGTCATGGACCCATCTCTGCTCCGGCCATTCTCCACCTCCAGCACTCCCCCTCCTGCCCCCATCCAGCTCTCCCTGCACAAACCCTCTATACATGCAGGGAGGAATGGCTCCAGAAACGTGTTCAGGGTCTGGTCAGAGGTTGGACTCCATCCTGGACATATTACCCCTGGACATATTAACCCAGAATGACCCCCATAGTGAATAAAGTGATCAATTACCACAAGATCTTGCTGAGTTGTTCTTCTCATCAGATTCTACTGTAGAGGCAAAATGTCAGTGCAGCTCATTGGTCCACTACTTTCCAGGGTCAACCCAAGGGCCTTAGGTAAACCGTCAGCCATGTGTCCCTATCCCACCCTGCCCATTGTCCAGCATCTCCAAGGCTGGTTTAACCACTAGGCAAAATTAGTGGTTGCCTAGGGCAGTAGCGTCTGGGGGGGGGCAGGCAGCAAAGAGCAGCTCAGATTCATCAGTGCTTATTTTTACTTGCAGGAAGAATGCCATTATGCACACAGTTCATTTACCCTTGTGATTGGCTTTTTGAAATCTCCCTTGTGTATACATTTACAAATTAAATTTTAATATTTTAAAATATGATGTTCAAATATGTATTTTTATAGGATTGTTCTGGAAGGGATGGTGTTGAGATGATTACAATTGAATATCTTTTATTTTAACATGTGAACTCCATTACATTGTCCTCAAAGAACATTACAGTCCTCAAAGAAGCAAAAAGAAGCACAAATCAACATCTAAAGTACATCAAAACTATTTCTAACTCAAGCTAATATAAAAGACATACATAATATTGTCTCAATAGGAGACCAAGAGGTAAAATACAAAAAGAAAAAAATTCTTAGCTCAGGCTGTGATAGCTACCACAAAAGAAAAAGAAAACGGCATCAGTATATTGTTGCAAGATTCTTGCTTGGAGAAAAGTGCTAAGTTGAACAAGTTGGGAAAAACATATACTTGATTCATACTTAATCCGAGACTTGCAAGGATAATATAAACTACACGTAGCTCTAATCTCTAGGGCAGTGGTCCTCAATCCAGTCCTCTGGGATCCCCAGGCCAGTCAGGTTTTCAGGATATCCACAATGAATATGCATGAGAGATCTGCATGCACTGCTTTCTTTGTATGCAGATCTATCTCATGCATATTCCTTGTGGATACCATGAAAACATGACTGGCCTGGGGACCCCGGGAGGACGGAGTGAAAATCACTGCTCTAGAGCCTGAGCTCGTAAAGACAAAAATTGCCGATGACGCTGCTGAGTAACATACTGTAAGCCACATTGGGAAACATGTGAAGCGTTCTGCTTAAAAACCTCTTATCACGAAACGGAAAAACCAACCTAAAAAAACAATCACTATCAGATCCTAATGCTAAAGATGCCATTAATGTTGCAGAACATAATTGTATCTGGTAGGTACAAATTGTAAAGAAGAACCAGTAATATTTCCAACAGACATAAATGTTTTTTTTGATTCAGTATTCATCATAGACATATAATAAGCAGAAATGATTGGAGGGAAATTAGATTCAACAACCATCAACACTTTCCTTAAATAATTTGTAAATATATCTGCAGGAGAAACCTTATCATGCTTAGGGAAGTCAACAAGTATGTTATTTTTACGTTTAGATAATTTTTAAAGATATTCCCGTTTCTGAACGGTATCAACAGAAGACTTCACTAGAGTATCCATAATAGTCTGTTCTGATTAGACTTTGGTTTGAAGATTAGAAATATTAGAGACACACGGCTGAGCAAAATTTTCAAAATGTTCAACACATTGCTCAAACATAACAACAACATTGTGTTGAAACTCAAGCTTAGCTAGAACAAGTTGCTCTAGTCATGAAAATGCATTCAAAATCTTAACTACAGAGGAGGCATTTAAGTCAGTTTTATCTGACAAACTATCAGAGACTTGGGAGTAGAAACTAGTTGGTTCCCTGAGGGTTTGTTACTGAGCAAAGACCTACTTTCTATGGTCTGTCACTGAGTTGGTGACATTAAAGGTCCTGTAGCAGAACTGCTGTCCTCAATCTCGACCTGCGAAGTATGTGCATAATCAGAAGAGAGTGCATGAAGGCTAAAATGCTGACCTGGAGGCGTACACAAGCCAAAAGTAGAATCTGGGGTGGAAAGAGAGGATGCCATGGCCTCAAAGATGTCCAGGGATGCAACAAAATCACCGTCGGAATCAATCAACTCTAAGTTGGTGAGCAAACTATCAAAAACTGCTCTGGAAATACACTATGTTGCTCCATCAAAGAAGTCAATGAAGATAAATGTCAAATGACTTTTGCCACAGAAAGTATTTCAGAGCTGGGGTCCGAATTGTGCCAGGGACCCTGAGCTTGGACACTGTGTGATTTCCCAGACTCCCTGTCTTAAAAAGAAAAGAAAGAATAGATAGCTGATGCAAGCTCTCCATCTATGTTGAGAGAAATAACTTGACGCTTCAACATAGTATCAGAGAAAAACAGAGAGCAGCCTTACGCTGAAGTAATCAGGCAGCCATCTTGGTGCCCTAGTTAACTTCATAATTGGATTTAATAATCAAAATCTTGGGGGAGGGGGTGCTAGGGATCTAAAAGCTTATTGTGAAGAGGCAGAAAGCTGATGCTTTACTTAGGGTGCCTAATACTCTTGGGCTTGCCCTGGTCAGGTCTAGGTGTAGAAGCACTGCAGTATTTTAAGTAATACATTTTTCCTATATTTAACAGTATGAAAAAAGCTTTGACTGCAAGGAGACTCAGCTCATCACTATGTATTATTTATCCCAAAAAGCACAACTGTTTTTCCCTGATCTACTGGATGGTGCACCCAACACTGCAGAAGGTTAAAAGGATCGGGCCCGATTCATCCCAGATGTACAAAAGGCTGAGTCGGACGTACAAAGGAGATCGCTATTCTGATCCCGCAGGGCACGTCTAGCCCCGCGGGATCAGAATCGTGAACAGGCATGTACATGAAGGCTGGGCCTGCGATTCAGTCCCAGCCTGCACATACATACCCTGCCAAACTAACTCAGTCAGGGCATTTAAATGGAGCCATGCATCGTGGCTCCTTTTAACAGTCACAATGCTGGCAGCCTGCAAAAAGAATTAATTCCCCGCAGCCCAATCCCCGATCCGGCCTCCTAAGGCCAGGGTCGGGCTGTGGGGAATTAACTCTGGCCCCCCCAGCCCCATCTGCACCCCGATGATGACAACAAACAACGTCCAGGGAAGTTATTCCACCAGAGGGACATCAAAGCCAGAACGTCTGAAAAAAAAGCAGACATGTGGACATGGGACAGACACAGTGGATCCCTTTATAGCAACAGGATAAAATCAAAATAAACATAACTATATCTTATATCTCATCAAATAGGGGTGACCTACATAGACCAGTGGGTACATCCCTAAACAAAGGCATGGGGAGGAGTGACCTGCATGAAGTGGCAGAGGCACCTACTCTTGTCACCTTGCTGGGCAGACTAGATGGACCATACTGGTCTTTATCTGCCGTCTTATGCTATGTTACTATGGACATGCCCTCTGCTCTACTCCTCTCTATGTCCTTTTCTTCTACTGCCAACTCTAGACTTTGATCCTTTCACCTTGCAGCTCGTTATACCTGGAACAAACTTCCTGAGTCTATACGCCAGGTGTCCTCTCTCCCCTCTTCAAATTCATTTTAAAGGCTCACCTCTTTCGGGCTGCCATTGGTTCCTGATCTCTTGCTTTCCTTGTGTTTCCTTACTCTTCCATTCTGCATCCTTATTCTTATTTTATTCTTTTCTTTGTCTTGTCTGTCTTTTAGATTTAAAGCTCTACGAGCAGGGACTGTCTTTTTTCTGTGTTGGTACAGTGCTGCGTATGTCTTGTAGCGCTACATAAATGATAAATAGTAGCAGTAGTAGATGCCCCCAGAATAACATCCCAGACCATAGCATGATGGTTAAAGTAGTGGGTTGGGAACAGGTTAGCCAGGATTCAAATCCCAGTGTAGGCCTTTCTGATCTTAGGCTAATCACTTAATTATCCATCTTCTCTACATCCTTTGGGTGTTTTAAGACCACAACAAGGGGCTTCCTGATACCTGTTCATGCCTAAAGCAAGTCTAAATATGGATGTGTCTGCAGACATGCCCAACATTTTTGAAATCGAACAGGGACATCTAAACTCATTGCACCTCCCCAGATATGCCTCCACCATGCCCCTTGCCTAACTGGACATCCCCACACTGGAGATGTTTCTAAATGTCACTTGTAAAATGGCTCTGGAGATGTCCACATGAGCGTCTCTGGAAGTCCAAGCCACCCGTCTTTCAGATATGTTTGCTGCACTGCCTCAAAAGTGTGAGCCCAGCGGAGGTGCACCCCTTCCCAGCCAGCACCCACCACCCCAACCTTGGTACGCCACTACTGTATACACAAACATAACAGAATTTGCAATAATTTCAAGAAAACTATTACATAGAAACATAGAAATATGACGACAGAAAAAGACCACATGGCCTATCTAGTCTGTCCTTCCATATCAACAACTACAACAGTCCCCTTTTTACCTTTAGAGATCCTCTGTGTTTGTCCCATGCTTTTTTGAATTCAGTTACTGTCCTCATCTCTACCACCTCCACTGGGAGACTATTCCGTGGATCCACCACTCTTTCCATAAAGAAATATTTCCTCATATCACTCCTGAATCTATCCCCTTTCACCCTCATCCCATGTCCCCTTGTAGCAGAACTTGCTTTCAATTGAAAGAGGCTCTCTCCCTGAACATTTATGCCACAGAGGTATTTAAACGTCTCAATCATATCACCTCTGTCCCGCCTTTCCTCTAAGGTGTACATATTAAGATCCTTAAGTCTGTCCTCATATGCTTTATAATGAAGACCACTAACCATTTTAGTAGCCACCCACTGTACCGACTCCATCCTGTTTATATCCTTTTGAAGGTGCTGTCTCCAGAATTGCACACAATACTCCAAATGAGGTTGCACCAAAGACTTATACAGAGGCACTATCACCTCATTTTTTCTGCTAGCTATTCCTCTCCGTATGCACCCAAGCATCCTTCTAGATTTTGCCGTCGCCTTTTCTACCTGTTTAGCTACTTTAAGATCATCAGATACAACCACACCTAGGTCCCGCAGTTCTTAAGTGGACAAACGTACTTCACTCCCTACACTATATCGTTCCCTTAGATTGCTGCAGCCCAAATGCATGACCTTACATTTTTTAACATTAAATCCCAGCTGTCAAATTCTAGACCATTCTTCAAGCTTAGCTAGATCCCTCCTCATGTTATCTACACCTTCCTGGGTGTCTACTCTATTGCAGATTATGGTATCATCCGCAAAGTGGCAAACCTTACCCAACAGCCCTTCCGCTATATCACTAAGAATTATGTTAAAAAGAATCGGACCAAGGACAGATCCCTGGGGCACACCACTGGTAACATCTTTCTCCTCAGAGTGAGCTCCATTTACCTGTACTCTTTGTCGCCTCGCACCCAACCAATTTCTAACCCAAGCAGTAGCTTTAGGGTCCATCCCTAGGGTGCTCAGTTTGTTTATAAGTCGCCTGTATGGAACTATGTCAAAGGCTTTACTGAAATCTAAATACACCACATCTAGGGCTCTATCTCTTTCCAACTCCCTGGTCACCCAATCAAAGAAATCAATCAGATTTGTCTGACAAGACCTGCCTCTGGTGAATCCATGCTGCCTCGGATCCTGTAATCCGCTGGACTCCAGAAACCTCACTATTTTCTCTTTCAGCAGAGTTTCCAATAATTTACTCACCACCGAAGTTAAACTAACCGGCCTGTAGTTTTCAACCACATCCTTACTTCCGCTTTTGTGTAAAGGTACCACATGAGCCTCTCTCCAGTCCTTTGGCACCACTCCCAACTCCAACGAGGCATTGAAAAGGTCAGTCAGTGGAGCTGCTAGAATGTCCCCAAGTTCCCTCAGTATTCTAGGGGACATCCAGTTCCATCGCTTTGTCTATTTTAAGTTGAGCTAGTTTCTCACGAACACAGTCTTCTGAAAATTGTTCAAGATGTCCCTTGCTGCTGTTCCTGTTTGTGGGTGTTTTCTGAGGTCCTGCTCCTGGTTCTTCATCTGTGAACACAGAACAGAAATATTTGTTAGGCAATTCTGCTTTATCCTTATCAGCTTCTACATATTCCTCCCCAGCACCCTTGAGTCTGACAATACCACTTTTGCCCTTCCTCTTCTCACTAACATATCTGAAAAATGTCTCATACCCCCATTTTATTGCATTGGCTATTTCCTCCTCTTTTTGAATCTTTGCTTTCCTGACTACTTTGCTAGCTTCTCTAAGTTTTTCCAAATATAGATGTCTGTCTTCCTCTCTCTGTGATCTCTTGTATTTCATGAAGGCCTCCCTCTTTTTCTTCACATTTTCAGCTACTTCTTTCGAAAGCCATAGGGGTCTCCTTTTCTTTTTACCTTTATTTACCATTTTAACAAAAAGGTTGGTTGCCCTTAAAATATCCCCTTTCAGTTTTGCCCATTGTTTTTCTACATCCCCCAGCTGTTGCCATCCCGCTAATGACTCCCTGAGGTATTGGCACATCTTGGCAAAGTTAGTCTTCCTAAAGTCTAAGACCCTCACCTTTGAATGGATTCTAACAGCCCTAGTCCTAATACTGAACCACACCATCTGGTGATCACTGGATGCAAAATGATCTCCCACTATAGCATCAGAAATACTTTCACCATTGGTAAGCACCAAGTCCAGTATGGCCTCTTCACGTGTGGGGTCTGTTACCAATTGCCTGAATAGTTCTCCCTGTAGAGAATCCAGGATCTCTTTACTTTTAGATGATACTGCAGCAGGAATGTGCCAATCAACATCTGGCATATTGAAATCCCCTATCAGTAGCACTTCCCCTTTCCTAGCAATGCTGCGTATGTCTTCAATTAACTCTCTGTCCACCTTTTCCTCTTGTGAGGGAGGTCTGTATATCATGCCAATGCAAATAGATTTCTCTTTCCCTCATTCTAGTTAGAATTTAACAGTCATTTGATTGTTGAAATTTCTATGGTTCTAGATAACTTTTCATGACAACTGGCAAAATCAATAAGTTCATCGTTGAAGGAGAAGAAATTGAAATTGTGGAAAACATTAACCTACTTGGGTCAACTATCAATAAAGAAGCATCAAGCAGTCAAGAAATCCGATGATGCATTGCTCTTGGCAGAATGGCTCTGAAAGACCTAGACAAGATTCTCAAGTGCAGAGATGTTTCTCTCCATATAAAGATTTGACTCGTTCAAGCCATGGTATTTTCGATAATATCATATGGATGCGAAAGCTGGACAGTGAAAAAGATAGACAGGAAGAAAATTGTTGCCTTTGAATTATGGTGCTGGCAACGAATACTACGTATACCATGGACTGCCTGAAGAACAAACCAGTCAATACTAGAGGTGATCAAACCTAAACTTTCTTTAGAAGCTCAGATAACAAGACTTTGACTTTCATACTTTAGACACATCATGCAAAGAGAGAGATCATTAGAGAAAGACATCATGCTTGGCAAGATAGAAGGTCAACACAAAAGAGGAAGAGAAGCAATGAGATGGATCGATACAATAACAGTAGCTTCGGGTACCAGTCTGTCAACAATGAGCCACCTGACTGAAGACCGAACACAATTTAGGACAAATATCAAGAGGGTCGCCATGAGTCGACACCAACTCGACGGCACTTAACAACAACAGATAACTTTTCAAAGCCATTTTCCTGGGTAAATAGCAATTTGCTGATGGAAATTGGGCAGTCTGAAAAATGCTCTCCTCAGGTACAGCTAAACATACACACTGGATTCACAGCATGCATGCCTTTACATGCATGCTGTGAATACCACATACATGATATTTTCACAAGTGCATGTGCTGCTGCGTACACAAAAGAGGAGGTGCAAAGTATGCAGGCAGTTTTAGTGTGCTTATTATTCAAGGATTTTAAAAAGGAAAATGCCTGTATGGGTTCCCTTTAAAAATGTGAGTAAAACACACATATTAACATGGCTGGAACTATCCTATCTCAGGTTCAAATCCTCACTTAAATCGCATTTCTTTCAAAACGCTTTCCACACGCCTGATGTAGACTGGCCTGTCCTCTGTTCTTTTCTTTTCTTTCTCTGCTTTGTGTGTGGGGTTTCTTCCCTTTATGACTCTGGAGTTCTTTTAACGTTCTCTCTGCTGTTTCATTGCTGCCTCGATATGGCAGTTTATCAAATTTTAAATAAACTAAATTGAACTAAAGGGGAAGATCTTCAAAGTCATTTCTGAGGTTAAAGCAGATGGAGGAAAAGTTATGTCATAGATTGCAATTTCAATTCCAAGTCTGCACTTTTGTCACAAAAACCCATTCATAGAAGAAACAGTACTACGCCTACCACTACTATTCATCATTTCTATGGCGCCGCTAGGCATTCACAGCACTGTACATATACGTGTAAGAGACAGTCCCTGCTTTACAGAGCTTACAATCTATTCAAGACAGAGAAACAGAGCAAGGGACTAGGGAATTTCATTTTAGGGAAATGAACAAAAACGACATGGGCATAAACAGGGGTCAGGATCCAACAGCTACCTAAAATGGTGGGTTTTTAGCCTGGATTTGAATAGGGTCAGAGATGGAGCCTGATGTACTGAGTTAGGAAGTCTGTTCCAGGCATATGGTACAGCAAGGTGGAAGGAATGGAGTCTGGAGTTGGCAGTGGAGAAGGGCACAGTTAAAGTGATTTACCTGATGAGTGGAGGTCCTGAGGAGGGGTGTAGGGAGAGGCAATGAGTTGCAGCAGAAGGAATGCATTTGTAGGTCAGTAAGAGAAGTTTGAACTGTATGCAGAAATTGGTAGACAGCCAATGAAGTAACCTGAGAAGAGGAGCTATGTAAGTGTAGCAACACCAGCGGAAGATTAGTCACCTGGAGCAAGTTACAAAGGAAAAGTACACGTGGACTTTCACTTTGAGAAACTGGTAAAAACCAAGAGTGAAAAGCACACGCAGCCTCTATCCCAGTTCAGGCCCCCTGAAAATGACCCCTTTAATCCAAGTTCAATATCCTGTTCATTGTAAAACGCTAAACGTTACTATGTTTGAGGTAAACCACTTTGAATGTAAGCAAGGCGGTATATAAAACTTGTTAAATAAATAAATGAGAACAGGATGGTGTTTTTGCAGTATAGTGTCTTTTCATTTCTGTTCCGCTCCCCTCAAACACTGGCAATTTGTCCTTTGTTCAGAATCCATTCAACCATTTCTCTTCTCTGAACGATTTTGACAGCAAGCTGATTTGTGCATCCAAGTGGTAAGGGGTTCTGCTAGCAAGCTAGCCGCCTGTGCTGTGCCGAAGGAGGAGAGCGGGACAGCCTTTACTAAATTCTACACATGCTGACCTTTGCTTTGCATAATGCCGGAATCTCAAATACACTGGGACAGGTTGGCGGGGGTGGAAGAGGTAAGTAGAAGGAGTGGCTCAGGAGAAACCGGCTTTGTGTCAGTTATACTGGGAGATGAGCTAACAATTGATCCTGGAGTCTAAAGCAAAAGCCTTTTATGCTCTTTGTTTAATAGGAGTTTGTTCTGTCAGAGGAAAACCATGCTTTGATCTAACGTCTTTGGCTATCCACTTCCAGTGTCTTAGCTTTTTTCTGTTTCTTCTCACCTACTCAGGGGCCATTACGCTAAGGCTTTTCCCATTTGTGTCTTAAGGGAAAAAACTTTGATGAAGCAGCCTTTAGCTAGTTATCCTCAAAATACAAAAGCTAGGCCCATAATACTCTGTGCAGTAGATCAAAGCCATTTATTGTAATGCTCAAATCATTTCTAAAATCTCTTTCCTTTTATGTCCTTTGTGATTGTGCCTGAATGATCTAGTATTTTAAAATGTGTTCTTTGGCTCCTTGGGAAGGATATTTTTGCCTAGTAAAGAATTGTATGTAATGCACCTATAGCCCCACCCCAGGACTGTGACCTGTAGACTGATGCATTTCCCCATGGTGAATGGGCTTCTCAGAAGAACTGTCCCTGAAGTGAGGATTTTAAGTGTACCGGACTCCCTTTATGGCGCTAGGATGCCACTCAATGAACATACCAAAGTAAAATTGTTATTATGAGGGGAGCCAGGCTGTCTATAGGAAAGTTTAACCAATAGATACGTATACTCATGCAGATAAGGGGTGATTTTAGGAGCCTTATTCATATTGTAAGAATGAATGCACCACCACAAAAACGTTCAAAGTATATCCACGTATTAGCAGCAATTTTAGAA
This sequence comes from Ichthyophis bannanicus, assembly GCA_033557465.1. Classification (NCBI taxonomy): domain Eukaryota; kingdom Metazoa; phylum Chordata; class Amphibia; order Gymnophiona; family Ichthyophiidae; genus Ichthyophis; species Ichthyophis bannanicus. The sequence continues at coordinate 1,656,793,386 of CM066031.1, forward strand.
AGTACGATTTTGCATATCTCTGTTCTGATCACATAGATCTTACACAGGGGCATGGCTGAGGCACATTCAGGATGATCTAAAAAGAGCCCATGATCTGCCCCGTCATTGTCCAATTCGTGTTAAGCAGTTAACGTGTGACTTTCATTTGACATTTAGCACACAGTAAACCCTATGCTAACCATTAGTGCACTTTAGTAAATATGCCTCTAGGAGCAGACAGACAGGCTGATTTACTAAGCCAAGGAATTTCTTGCTTATCTCTGGCCTTTTTCATACAAGCATTTGCTAACCATGCAAATGAGCTTGGTAGCAAATTTTTTTTGTGAGGATTTGCTAAATGGCATTACAAAAAACTAGTTTGTGAAACTGTTTTCATTAACCAGTTTTCACAAAATTTAGAATTAATAAGCTCCTTTGCATGATATTATATTTCAGCAGCTCAATAATTCTGAATTGAAATATAATTTTGTGCAGAGCAGACTAAGTGCATAATTTTAATATTGCAAAATGGCCAACTTGTGAACATTTCACAAAGAGGCTGGCATACAAAAATGCACAAAACCACCACCATTTAAGAGTTTTTGCATGTTTTTGGGCATTTTGCATATTTTTCTTAAGACCTACATTTGCAAAACAGAGTCACAATTCAGTACATTGGCTTCATAGATAAAATATTGAAAAATGTCTCACCTATTATAGATGTACATCCTAATGGAGCAATGAGCATAGCTGATGCAAATCCATAGGCTGCAAAGTTTCCGAGCTCCCCAAAAACCATCAGGACGATTCCACACCACCACAGCTTTGTTTTGAAATAGGGCCTTTGAGATGTTTGGTATGCCAGTCGAAGATGAGCATATTTCTGGAATTTAATTATTCAGAACATGAATGAAACAACAAAGAAAAGTAAGGTCCTCGCAAGGACAATAAGGGATGATGAAAGTGAGAGTCACAGAAAACCCAAAGAGGTTCTTATGGTTTTAGCCAAAAAAGATTTTCTTCCTAAAATTTCTCTTATAATAAAAGGATCCAACATGGATATTTTTCAGCATATGCCTGTGTAAGGGGTTCTGTAATCTGTTAATAAAAGTACATATATGCAACTAAAAGAATATAATGTACATAAAAACTTGAAGTAATCGTATGATTAACATTTTAAATACCTTGCTGTATATGAATGCACCCAACTCTCCCTTCAATAAAAAAACAATATTCTTAATAACAATGGGGCATGTTTAGTAAGCCCTGAGCTGATAACGTGCGTCAGTAATGCGGGACTGCATGCTGGTATACCCGTCCCCCTGCATTTATTGCAGTAAAACAGCCGCGGGAGCAACTAACACCGCCAATTGAGGTGGCATTAGTTGCATCTATGGTACTTGCACTGATTGCTGGTAGTACAGGCTACAGACGCCCGAGCTAGCTGTGTAACGTTGGGAATGCCCTGTCCCTTCAAGTCAGCACCCCGACACACGCTGCAAAAGTAGCACAAAGTTTTTAGTATGGCTCCCCAGGCTACTTTCCAGCGCAGTGCCAAAACTACATGCTACCCTTTAGAAAATATGCCACTAAAATCTTATATCATAAGGATAACAATAGCTATAAAATCATAATAGCAGTATCAAGCCGTAGGATGCTGAAGAGTGGGTGCACACTTCTGGAAGCTCTTGCAAGACTGAACTCCCTTCTTTCATTTTACTTCAGTAGGGCATTGTAAGGACCCAGATTCTTTTACTTATTTGTAGGTATTTAGCTCGTGCCTTTCCATTTCAAGGTGAGCTGCATTCAGATATGCTATGTATTTCCATGTCTCTGGAAGGCTTACAATCTAAATTTATAACTGAAGCAGTGGAAACTTATGTGACTTGCCCAAAGTCACACAAAGCATCAGTGGGATGTGAGGGCTGGTTTCCCAGGTTCCCAACCTACTGCTATAACCACTAGGCTGTTCCTCCACTCCTTATTTATTTATTTAGACAGATTTGTATGCCACCTTATCCTTCAATCAAGGTGGTCACGTCGCATCATAACTGGAGGGTTACATTTAACATTAGGGTACGTGTAAACATTTAGACAGTACAGTTACCTTCAATTGTACTGTCTAAATGCTAATAAGTAACATTTAACATGAGGGTATTTAATAACACGGTATGATAAACTTGTGTGTGTGGATAGGATGGGTGTGTGCTTAGTTGGCGGTGGAATTGATGCTCTTTTAGATTTTCTTTCATTTAATTAATTAGTGCATGCAGAATTTGAACCTCAGACCTCCAATTAACACACACAAGAGAAGCTGAGGTGGCTACTGCAGCAAAACCCACTCATGAGAGATACTTATACAAACAACTTTTTACAATTTTTCCTCACTCATTTACTCCTGCTCATAGCAGATACCTCTAAGGCAGGGATTCTCAACCCAGTCCGCAGGACACACCTAGCTAGTCGAGTTTTTTAAGATAACCAGATTGAATATACATGAGACAGATTTAGGGGGGGGGGATGACCTGCATGGAGTGGCAGGTACAACCACTCTAGTCACCTTACTGGGCAGACTAGATAGACCATACTGGTCTTTATTTGTCGTCGTATACTGTAGAGTACTATCTTACTATGTTACTATCTCATGCATACATCCAACAAAGACGTAATTGGTAATTGGTTATATATATATTTTTTTTTTTGCCCCCCTTTTCACTCCTTTTTTTATCCTTCGTTTTGTATGGAGTTTGATATTGAATTTGGTCTCTAGAGTACTCCTCCTTGTGTGACATGCCTCCTATATTTTTATGTGATTCTAATTGGTTTTTAAAGAGGTTTTTAAACATTCTATCCTTTTGTATTAGACTCAATCCTCTTCTCTTTTTCTCCCCAATGCTCATCGATTGTTCAGCACAAGAGTTTTATTGCATCGGTGAGGTAAAAAAAAAATTATGTCTTCATGTATATTGGTGCCTTGTCCTTTTCCTTTATTGTTACACTCTTGTCATAATATTTATTTTAATATAATATTATTGTTTACTCATAATTATTAATTTAATGGTTGACCTCTTTTGGTATTTATCAATTGTCTTGTCCTGTTTTTTAATACTACTGTTTATATTATCATTATGTTCTTATATGTTGTATTTTTATGGTTTTTATCAGATGTAGTTACTTATTTCGTATTATAGCGTTCCAACCCTTTTTAAAATATATTTTGAATGCATTTGACACATATTTAAATGTTTTGCTTGCTTTATAATTTACATTTTATGTTTTATTTTGTTTTATGATATTCATTTTGCATAATGTCTGTAATGTTTTGTTTGCTTTTATTTCTTTTACCCCAGTTTGCCTTTTACCCCTGAAGAAGTTTTTAACGAAACACGGCCTGTGTCGGGTTTTATTGGCAATCCGAATAAAGCTTTTTGATACATTTAATCCTTGGTCTTTCCTACCACATTCTTTGACTATCTCATGCATATTCATTGTGGGTATCCCAAAATCCTGGCTGGCTAGTTTTGTTCGAGGACCGGGTTGAGAACCCCTGCTCTAAGGGGTAATCCAAGTCCACTCCTAATTTTACTCTACTGTATATCCAGGTCAAGGATTACAGCAACCACATGAAGGCAAGACAACAATACAGAGTGAGGATAAAATAAACAGACCTGAACAAAGGCAGTGATGTTCTTCTTATGGAAAAATCCCAAAGCTAGCATTTTGGCAGTTCTACTGCCTGTCTTTCAGCTCACCTGAATGCAAAATGCTTTTAAAGAGGTGTGAATAGGGCCAGCCTGTCCACTAGGTTGGCTAGGTGGCCGCCAAGGGTGGCAGACCTTGATGGGCAACACTTGCTGGCACATGGGGTAGGCCAGGGGTGTCCAACCCTGTCCTGGAGGGCCGCAATCCTGGCAGGCTTTTGGGATAGCCCTAATGAATATGCATGAGATATATATGCATTAGAGATATCCTGGCAACCTGACTGGTTTGTGGCCCTCCAGGACTGGATTTGGAGACCCCTGCCTAACACCTCTGTCATTTAAGATTGTGAGTGGGCAAGGTACAGATGTCCTAGACATCAAAAAGGTTACATAGAATTTCACATTCCTCCTCACTTCTCACCACCACCAAAATGTTGTCTATTTAATATTTGCTTGGCACCTTTTATGACTATTATGGAGTTTTATGGATTTCATTTTCATGTTTTTTGCAGATGACACACAAACAGTGGCAGTGTTAGATGGTGATTTACAACAGGCCATAGCAAATTAAAATAAGTCTCTGGAGAAAATGTTTGTTTGGTTATGGTCCCTGAAAGACATGGGAAGGGGTGCACCTACTCCTGCCATATTGCTGGGCAGACTAGATGGGCCATACTGGTCTTTATCTGCCGTCATTTACTATGTTACTATGGTTCCAGAAGTTAAAACTTAATTTGGATAAGTGTGAGTCCTTATAGATCTCAGGTAAAAAGAGAGAAATAAGCCAACCAATCTGTGTTTGAGGGGTGCAGAGTGAAAAAAGGGATCCTGTTTGTAATTTAGGTTTTCTAATGGATTGCGATCTGCTTTTTTGAGACCAAGGGGTATGTTTACTAAACAGCGGTTGCGGCTTCTGTGCGATATCGGGGCTGCTGTCCCATTGAATTCAATGAGGCCGCAGCTCCAATATCGCATGGAAGTCGCTACCGCTCTTTAGTAAACATATCCCCGAATATCAGCTGAGATAAAGTCTACATTTTGTGGACTACAGCTGCTACGCTGTTTGCCTCTCCAAGATCTTTGTTCAGTTGCTTATTTGCTAATTTTGATGGAACTCGATTATTGCAACTCTCTATATTGTAGTTTAACAAAGTATGAATGGAACAGATTATAAATTGTGCAGTATACTGCAATTTACATTCTGACTTTTTCAAACCACAGGGATCCCGCCTCTTCTTTAACTATCCTTATCTTGGCTACCAGTGAGGAAAAGAGCACTATGTAAGTTACTTTTCTTTTGTTTTCAAGTCTGTCCATGGGCTGGTCCCAGGTTATTTGAAAGATTTATCAGATTATGTCCCTAAAAGGATTTTACTTCCTCGGCGCTCTTAGAATTCCCCCCTCCCCCCTGCTTAATATCCCCCATTATAATAACCAAACTGGCCTTCATTTCTCTCTCTTTCAAATTATTCCAAACTAAATTGTTTTCTAAAAAAAATTATAAGATGACCCCTTACAAAGAGGGTTAAGGTAGAGGATTCAACCAAAAATCCCTGGTATATAAATGAAACCTATCTTGTACATTCTAATTTGATCAAATTAAGGAAAGGCAAATCCAAATGACCTGATTGTAGTGAGCATAATGTTCTATTAGCAATTGCTTTTATGGAAAATTACATTTTATTATGTTAACCACTTTGAGATCCATTGTTGGAGTCAAAAGCGGCTTATCAAATTTTAAGTAAACTAAAGTAAACTTTGAGGAAAACGTTTTGGACCTTCTGGTTGGAAAAATGTTTTTGGAGTGAAGTTTAAAGACTCTGGTAACTCCCTTAATACCTCCTGTAAAGGGTTGGCCAGGGAGCAACTGTAGATCCCAGTGTGAACAACTGCAGTCATACACGTGTATTTCTTGTATGAAATGGGGAAGACACATGTACATGTGTGACCTAACCAGGCCACTCCCTAACCATGCCCTGACACGCCCCCTTGCAAATTCTACATAGTAAGGGCCTCCACGTGTAAATTCAACTGTTTTTAAAACCACCATTTACACATGGATATTCTTTCCACATGTATAAATGTCTGATTTTACAGACTGAAATGTTTCTAAAATAACCCCATAGACACCCATCTCCACTGTGCCACACACAATAAAATATTAAAAACAAAAATAGAAAATGGAAAAGTGGTGATTACCTGTAAATTCAAAGAGATACTAATGAGAAAGTTTCCTATGATTGCCAAAATAACGCCCAAGAGGTTATTCTGTAAAAACAAACAAAACTGAATTAAAACAGAATGACTCCTAAACAGTTTTCAAATACTAATACCAATGATGTTTATGTTTATGCAATTTCTTGATATACCGCCCATGCTGAAGGGCATCAGAGCAGTTTACAATCACTATAAGCAGGTACTGGATACATTCCCTCGTCCCCAAAGGGCTCCCTCTCATATCATCATATGCTACCAAAATTAAGTACCCTATACTACAAATGTAAATAGTTGTTGTTAGAATGTTACATAGTTCAACGTTGTGGTGCAAAATCATTGTGTTCAATGTAAACCGCCTTGATAACACTGAAAGGCGGTATATAAGAAATGCCAAATAAATAAATAAACAATAAACTTGTTTTTTATTTAATAATTTATGTATTGCTTTTCTCCTCTGTAGAGACCTCTAGTGACTGGGTATAGGAGGTGACCCTTTTATGCCACCCACTACTTTCCAGAACCGTGAGGATTCTCCTTATTAGTGAGATAAGGGTACTAGGAGACCTCAAATTGGAGGGAAGACTGACTTTGGCTGGCTAACCACTGCACCACTTTGACTGGTTAAGCTAGGACATCACTATTATCTCAATCCATTAAGGAGCCAGGGGTATAAGGACCTCGCTGGAAGAAGAAGAAGAAAGGGTTTCCACTGATCTTCATGGAGAAGAGAATTCAGAGGACAACCCCCCAAGAGCTGAGACAAGGAGGGCCAGGGGAACTTGGGAAAGAACTACTTCCTGCCTGCATCTGCACCCAGATTCCAAAGGCTGCAAGATATTCTGACTGATATAAGAAGAGTGGATGCCCCTCCACGGAGGAGAGTCCCAGGTGACAGTGAAGAGAGTGTCTCTAAACCAGAGCAGGGGCTAAAGAGAGGAGGTGCCTTTTGCTATTTTATAATTTGCTTTTTTATAAACTTTCCACTTTTTCCACTTTTTAAAGACAATAAGTAAATTTTAAGAGTTCAGAGCACAACCTAAACTGGACTATCAGTTTTTGAAAGTGGAAGTTGCCAGAGTAAACGATCCCAGGTTCCAACAGGCTCCCGGCCTTAGCTGGTCCCATCCTTGAACTCTGTATACCATGAGTGACAGACTTAAGCAGAGCAATGCTATCTCCTATGAAGCATGTATATCCACACCCAATGTGGGCGGGAAGGGGTACAGGGGCATGGTCAACCACAGAGACGTAGAAAGCATATTCAGGAAAGGCCCATGTCCATATGAAATGTTTCCTGGAAATGTCCACGTTAGTCCTGCTGAAACATGGCATAAGCAAAAAAATATAGAGATCGCATAATGGATACAGAAAATTATGAACCTCCAACACTGGTGAACATCATAATGATTATGCATATGGATGACATGTTATATGAGTACATACATTAAGAAAAGGTTAATAGTACCCCAAGAGACAATATACCATCATGAGTGTAAAATAAGTAATAATATGGTAATCTTTACGCAATTACCATAGCACGTAGTGACATGAGGTTTAAAAAATCGGTAGAAACACAGATCCGCATGCACGGCGTTTTTTGGGACCGATTGGCTCAGAGAGAAGCGTATAGCAGTACGGGACGTTAAGGTATTGCTATTAGATTATGCATGATTTGGCTGGATAATTCCTTAAACAATAATGATTTTTTCAGTAATTCTTTTGATATGTGGCATGCACACCGAGTTGATTGTAACCATTTCATTGGCAGTGCTGCAATCTAGGATTAATGATGATGCTGAAGGACTTGAGATAAAACTATATTGAGTGCTTGAGACATCTAATTCCCCCTGAAGAAACCCACATCTGTGAAACGCACGCACGGAACCGGATGGTGGCGTCGGGGCATTTCAAGAGCTAAGATAAGCACAAAATTTGAATAAGAGTAAAGAGATTGCATACATTGTTACATCATAAGATAAGAAGGGATAAATGAATAGAGGTCCTTGATGCAAAAGAGTGCTGTGGCTAAGGACGTAGTCCGTTGTAGCCAGCACTGTGTGGAGTCTGAGACCTCAAAATTCCCCATAATTCTGCAATTAAGTACAGAAATGAAATAATTTATGGGAATGAGAAGGGGCAATACTGGAAGTGCATAGCCCAGAAATTTATTGGAGGGATACACATATTTTTTTGCTTATAGCTACCCTCTGTGAGAGGACAAACATTAGGAGTGAAACATGGTATAAGGCTAGGACTTGGAAAATATTCTGCTCTTCTATGCAATGTGGCCCATATAAAAGAATGGTTGTAACAAGTATGTTTTGAACTGGTGTGACTGCACTCTGGAAAAATACAAGATGCAGTCTTAAAGTACAGGGAGCAGAGGTGAAGGAATGTTATAAGGCATAGACACATGAATAAACACCCTCACAGGCATAGTAAGAAGAGCAACAGTGGTTATTCAGGATATGCACTAATGTGCCATTTGTGCTAAAGGAGCCAATTTATGGGACACTAAGAATTCCCATGTTCAGAAAAATGGGGCTGCTGATGCAGGGATAGTATGGGCGTGAGCAGGGAAAGGATTCCTTTTTGAGTGAGAAAAAGAGATCATATTTGTAGTCCATACCCCAAGCAATTATGTTATGTCATAGCTGTTATGTATAGGTTCAGTGAACCTAATGTATAAACACTACTGATCTTCACAAGGATCTCTCTGTTAGCTGAGGCACGCCATTGCATTGTTTTCTGACATAGTTGTTCCCTAGTTCTATGTTTGTGGTCATAGCATCATCGGGCTCCCTGATGAAGCCAGGGATGGCGAAACACTCGGTGTTTGGGCTCTGATAGGACATATTAAAGCTGTGTACCCTTAGTAGATTTGAGGCTTGGCTGGCAATTGGACACGCTAAAGCAAGTACTTGCAGAAAAGACTTTGCGTACATTGTTTTGACTCTGCTTCTTTAACCGCGTGGATGTGACTGTTGATCTAGGAATTTTTGTGTGTTGCATTTGTTTCTTCAACATATGAGCTTCTATTCTTTGTGTGTATAAAAGATTGTGTTTGAATCTCTCCTTGCACACATTGTAAGGATATATGCAGAAGCTTTCTTGCACTGCTGAGGATTTTTGGTTTGGATATTACATAGTATAAAATGTTTGAAGATTTCATCACATATACAGTACACACTGTTAGAAAATGTTTTGCTTACAAAAGGGATTTTTTAGACCGTTGATGTATCGAGTTTTCACCAGTCTTATTTGATATATTCTGATCAGCTCGCCCTCTGCTGTTAGGGTCGTGATGTGGCTCTGAGGGATTCTGAGGTCTTTTTTCCTCTCATAGAAGGGAATGTCACTGATGCGCTGTACAGTTTTTTGACTGTATATTCAGATTTTTTGTGGTATCAAGTTTGTTTCTATTTTTTTGAATGATTGCTTAGAGTTTGTTTTTTTGGGTTGGTTTCTTGTTGTATATAAGGAGTTTTTGATTTAATTTTGACATGTATAGGTTCAGGGCATCTCTTTGGCAGAATCATGTTTTTGTGACAGAAAGTGAGAGTACGTGTGTGGGTGTGGGTGTGTGTGTGGTTTGAGGAGTGCATGGAGGGATCTGGTTTGCTCATCTGCAATTCAGGGGGGACATGAAAGCCTGGACAGTACCTGTACCATATGGATGACTGCAGTGTCACCAGTTGCCTATGTGATCGGGCAGACAAAATCAGAGAAGGGTATCTATAGCGAAATGTCAAAACATATCCCCGCAATAATAAGACACCCTCAGAATAAGGGCACTCAGCATGCTCATAATGTACATTTTGTGGGAGCAATGGTGTCTCTTGAGAATGTATTAGTGCTGTGTGTACTGCTAAATATCCTTATTCTGAGGGTCCCTATTACTGACAGGGATATGTTTTGACATTTAGCCATAGGGAACCTGGTTCTGCCTGGATTATTTTACACAGGGTACTCTAATTAGATCAGATATTGTTGGCAGTGTGATAGGCCAGCCATACATCCACTGAGCCTGGCACTGGGTGACACACCAACATTCTCCAGATTGTCCCATGCGGCCTACATCCCTACCCAAGCCAAGATCAAGGAGAGCTGTGAGAGTAGTGATATCTCTGGAGTCTGGCTACTTTGTGTGATGGCACAGGGACCTCCTCTCCCATGCCCACACAGCTCTGACCAGGGGAACAGTGCCACAAAGCTGGCGGTGGGAAGGCAGACAGGGTTGCCCCCACAGGCAGGGCCGACCCGTCCATTGAGCAAGAATGTTGTTGGCACAGGGCCCCACACCAACAACATTCTGCACACTGCTCACCTTCTTTAAAGGCACCCAGCAGGCTCAGCACAGCTCGTTACACCCGCTGAAGCGAAGAGCGTTGTTCCCTTCACTTCAGAAGCTGAATTGTAATGAAGATCGCAGAAGCGCCGGAGGTCAAAATACACTTCCTGTGTCCCGGCTCTCAGCGCTCCGGCAATCTTCATTACAATACAGCTGCTGAAGTAAAGGGAACAACGCTCTTCACTTCGGCGGCTGTAACAAGCTGTGCTGAGCCTGCCGGGAGCCACTGAAGCCTGCCGTGGGGCTCTTCGGGGAGGAGGGCTTGGGTTTAAAATGGGCTGTGGAGGGGTCGAAAATTGGAATTGGGCTGAGGGGGCTATAATTGGAAATGGGTTGAATGGGGGGAGGCTAGGATTGGAAATGGGCTGGGGGGGCTATAATTGGAAATGGGCTGAATGGGGGAAGCTAGGATTAGAATTGGGCTGGGGGGGGCTATAATTGGAAATGGGCTGAATGGGGGGGAGGCCTGGATTGGAAATGGGCTGAGTGGGAACTAGGAATGAAAATGGGCTGAGTGGGGGGGGGGCTAGTAATGGAAATGGGCTGAGTGGGAGGGGGTGCAAATGAGCTGATGTTTTTGTGACAGAAAGTGAGAGTGTGTGTGTGTGTGTGTGTGTGTGTGTGTGTGTGGTTTGAGGAGTGCATGGAGGGATCTGGTGTGCTCATCTGCAATTCAGGGGGGACATGAAAGCCTAGACAGTACCTGCACCATATGGATGATTGCAGTGTCACCAGGTGCCTGTGTAGTCAGGCAGACAAAATCAGAGAAGGGTATCTATAGCGAAATTTCAAAACATATCCCTGCAATAATAAGAGACCCTCAGAATAAGGGCACTCAGCAGCGCAAACAGCACTAATGCATGCCCATAATGTACATTTTGTAGGAGCAATGGTGTCTCTTGCGTATGTATTAGTGCTGTGTGTACTGCTAAATGCCCTTATTCTGAGGGTCCCTATTATTGACAGGGATATGTTTTGACATTTAGCCATAGGGAACCTGATTCTGCCTGGATTATTTTACACAGGGTACTCTAATTAGATCAGATATTGTTGGCAGTATGATAGGCCAGCCATACATCCACTGAGCCTGGCACTGGGAGACACACCAACATACCCCAGATTGTCCCGTGTGGCCTACATCCCTACCCAAGCCAAGATCAAGGAGAGCTGTGAGAGTAGTGATATCTCTGGAGTCTGGCTACTTTGTATGATGGCACAGGGACCTCCTCTCCCATGCCCACACAGCCCTGACCAGGGGAGCAGTGCCACAAAGCTGGCGGTGGGAAGGCAGACAGGGTTGCCCCCACTGGCAGGGCCGGCCCGTCCATTGAGCAAGAATGTTGTTGGCACAGGGCCCTGTGCTTCAGGGGCCCCGCGCCAGCAACATTCTGCACACTGCTCACCTTCTTTAAAGGCACCCGGCAGGCTCAGCACAGCTTGTTACACCCGCTGAAGAGAAGAGCGTTGTTCCCTTCACTTCGGCAGCTGAATTGTAATGAAGATCACAGGTGCGCTGGAGGTCCAAGGACACTTCCTGTGTCCCGGCTCTCAGCGCTCCTGCAATCTTCATTACAATACAGCTGCCGAGGTAAAGGGAACAACGCTCTTCACTTTGGTGGCTGTAACGAGCTGAGTTGAGCCTGCCGGGAGCCACTGAAGCCTGCTGCGGTGCTCTTCGGGGAGGAAGGCTTGGGCTTAAAATGGGCTGTGGAGGGGTCTAAAATTGGAATTGGGCTGAGGGGGGCTATAATTGGAAATGGGCTGAATGGGGGGAGGCTAGGATTGGAAATGGGCTGAGGGGGAGCTAGGAATGGAAATGGGCTGAGTGGGAGGGGGTGCAAATGAGCTGATGGGGAGGACTAGGACAGCAAATGGGCTTTTGGAGGGTAGGATTGGAAATGGACTGATGTAGTTCTGGAATAGGATTGGAAATGTACAATGCGGGGGGCTACTTTTAGAAATGGCTGATAGGGGCAGCTTGGACTCGAAATGAGTTGATGGGGGGAGGCTCGGACTGGAAATGAGCTGATGGGGATGTTCGGACTGGAAATGGACTGAGTGTGGGGGAGCTTGGACTGGAAAGTGGCTGAAGCTCCTCCACACTCAGCCCAATTTCCAGTCCAAGCCCCCCCCCCCATCAGCTCACTGGAATAGAATTGGAATTGGTTTATGGGGGGGCTAGTATTGGAAATGGCTAATGGGGGGGGGCCTAGGATTGTAAATGAGCTGATGGGGGGAACTTGGACTGGAAATGGGCTGATGGGGGGGTGGAATCGGACTGGAAATGAGCTGATTGGGGGGCTAGGACTGGAAATGGGCTGATGCGGGGGTGGGGGACAGAGAATGCAATTAGAAGGGAGCAGATGCTGAGTGGAGCTGGAACTAGATGGGAGCTGATTTTGGGGGAGGACTAGAAGGGGATGGGGCTGTGGGAATGAGGATGGAGGGGAAAATATATTTTGTGTGGGAGGGAAAAAAATCTACAAATTGCTGGGTATTGGCAGAGTAAGTGGGGATTGAGAATGGAAGGGTGAAATATGAGTGGATGATAAAGGAATAAAAAAGAAATTGGGGAAAGAGCAAAAGGGGAAAGATCAGTATGTTAAAGCAGATGTATAAGACAGAATGAAAAAAATCTAGAAGAGAGAAGAAAGGACAAATGGACAGCAGACAATGGAGAATTAGCAGAAGACAGAAGAGACCAGAAGAAAGTGACTGGAGCAATTGCAATTGAAAAATAAAATGCCCAAACAACAAAAGGTAGAAAAATACTTTTTTATTTTGAATTTATTAACTGGAATATGTCAGCTCTGGGAAATGTGTATCACTAACGTCTTTGCATTTTTGTTTAGTACAAAAGTAAATTAATTTATAGTGTTGTTGTACATTCCAAGTTTGGCTTTAGGGGTTCCCAATTTAATTATTGTCTTCTGATTTCTATATTGTGATTCCTTGTTCTTTGTTTGGTGATGGTCTATGTTCTGCATGGGTAACTGAGCTGAGGTATTCTATTCTTGTAGTTTCTATTTGACAGTGCCACTTGTTCTCTTTCCCTAGTAGGAAATGTATTGATTTAATATTTGCAGTGTTGCCTTTTTAATAGGTAGGATTTGGTGCTTTGTGAGTCCTGGTAGAGCTGTTATGATATGGCTGGTTTGCTATGGGTTCTAAATGGTCGGTGTTATAGTACTTCCTAATGTGCCTGGCGGTTGTCACTGGAGTATAGAAATGTAGAAATCTGGTAGTCTTTTTTTATCCATTTACTCATTAAGAGGTATGTTAACATTATGCTAATGTTTATGCAAATGAGACTTCTTATGCAAATGAGGCCCCGCAATGAGCCTCCGCACATGGCCCCACATCCCCCTTGGGCCGCCCCTGCCCACAGGTAGCAGATGTATACAGGCCGACATACACCACAATGGGACAGGTGTAGCTGCTGTGAGAAATGACAGTATCCAGATAGGTGGGTCTCAGATGCCATAGCCAGAAGGCCCTACTACATCTACAACATCTACTGCTGATAATTTGTATAGCGCCACAAGGCATATGCACCGCTGCACAGACTCATGTAACAGATGTTCCCTTTTCAGCATGCTTACAATCTAGGCGGGACAGACAACACAACAGTTGTGAACAAGGATATATCCATGGGGAATGGTCAGGACACACAATGGAGCTTAGGCAGATCTGATCCAAGAGCGCCACCGATGGATTTGAGAGAGGCCAGGGATGAAGCCTGACATACAGACTCAGGTAGTTTGTTCCCGGCATATGGAGCAGCAAGGTGAAGGGAGTGATGTTCAGATAGAAGGGAAGGGCACAGATACAAGCAATCTGACAGAAGACCGGTGTTCACGGGGAGGGGTTAGGGAGGGATAAAGGGAATGGTACTGCAGAGCAGCAGAACGACTGCCCTTCTAGGCCAGAGGCACAGAAAGGGCATACATTTGTTGCTCAGCAATATTATGAATCCTTTGGGGATCTGCAAGATTAGTTGGGGTTTTGTGGACCTGCTGAGGGTCCATCCCTAGCAGTCTAAGGTGTGTTTGTAGAAATGACCATGGCAGGAATCACTGGGACATACATGTCATAGTTACATGTCCTGACATACATGTTCACATTTACATTCTGGTATACCATATTGGGGTGCACTGGTCTTACCTAGCACTTTTCAGGGCATGAGGGGGACTGGTATATGGTCTAGTTTGCAGCGGCTGTCATTTCTCATTGGTACTTATGTCTAGTGTGCATCAGCACACTACAGTCTGTGATGGGTAGCTTGGGAGGTGCATGTTTTTCTTAAGGGGCATGGCATCTGTGGGTACATCGTAGGGACAGGCAGGATCCGAAACATGTAACGTTTCAGAATAAGGTGGGTACAGGGATGCCCAAAACATTTACCCGCATCTGAGGCACAGGGTTAGCTGAATAGTGCTTGCATGTACCTGCTGAACACATCTATCTCCCCAATTCCAGCCCTCAGGCACGTCCAGACCTATGGAAGCAGAATTAGATTCAAAGAGAGCCTCTTTTTGATTTAGACATGTCCAAGGGGCCAAATGTGCACGTTATGGAATCGCGCTCCTCCCGGATAGTGCCGGGGCAATCTAGTGTCTGCGCTTGGGCAGAGTTAGGAGTTACCCAGTCAGTGGTGATATTCAGTACACTAGAAAGGCTGTTTTAACTTTATGCAGTTAACTATCTGGATAGCAGGCTGACTATTGCCGATTTCTGGATAGTGCTGGCAGTCAGTGCTGAATCCAGACATTCAGTATAAGCTGCTATCACGATACCGGCACTGAATATCTTGTTTTTATTTAACCACCTTGGTTGGTATTTAACAATAACCTAGATCACTGCTGTTAAATATTGACCTATACGTTTTTTCCCCATAGACAAAGAAAGATGGAAAAGCCTTGATGAAGCAGCCCCTTAGTTATTTAGGTTTTTTTTTTTATTTCTTTAGCAGGTATTTTATATTGTCTTTCTACAAGTCAAGACGGTTTACAAGTAACTCAGTGTGGTAACAGGAAACATATCAAACAGTAGTGCACAATACATTGACCATATTGAATACATAAAAGTAGATGAACTGTGTACATGTTATGCTGCAATAATGTAAATTGCTTAATGCTAAAGGTGTGTGTTATGTGCGTGGACAGGCTGTGCAGGTTAATTGTCGTTTGTTACTGGGCCATAGTATTCTGTGAATAAGAGGGTTTTCAAGCATTTTCTGAAGTCTTGCAGGAGTTAAATGTCTCTTATTTGTGGTGGAAGTGAGTTCCATAATGCAGGGGCATTTTATTCTTTCTGTTGGCATGTTTAACATGTTAGACATGCTCTGTCTTGTGGGTCTATGGGTTGTGGGTTGAGATTAAGGGGTATGTTTACTAAACTGCGGTAACGTTCCCCGCGTTAGGTTCCCTGGATGTCCATATAAAGGAATGGGCGGTGCATCATTATGGCAAGCCGTGTCAGGTAATGCACGTTACAAGGCGCCTTAGGCTAACGCGCGTTACAAGGCGCCTCATAAGGCACCTTATTAGGCACAATACTGATGATCTTTTTCTGCTTGAATACTCAGCAGTTCTTGTTCACTCTGGTTTAATGTGGGCAAGAGAGAGTGAGGGTTTAATATTTCATAATATTTGATAACTCTGAGATCTTCCATAAATGTTTTTCTGTTCCCACTGTGGCAGTGAAGGAATGGAGCCAAGCAGCTGATATCCAAAAGTGATAAATTCAGATATCCAGCAGGATCCCAAAGAGTGGATCATTACCTGCTCTAAGGAGTAATGAGTGGCTAATAATGGTTTATTATTATTTTTTCTTCCAGAAATGGAGAATATCATGGAGAATCTACAAAAGAGGAAGACCGCACGCGCGGCAAACATACCTTTATTACTTTGCTGGCTTGCCGCGCTGTCTCTGCTCCAGGCCTGGCAGCTGTTCCCTCCCAGGTCAGAGTCTTGCTTTTACTGCGAGACTTTGCTGGGAGGGAAGAGCCACTGGGCTTGGAGCGGAGGCAGTATAGCAAGTCAGCAAAGTAGGAAAGATATGTTTGCCGCATGCACCTCCTCCATGTGGGCCTGGAATATCGACACCCCATCCTGGCTGGCACCCAGGGCAGACTACACCTACCACTCCACCCTTGGTATGCCACTGGAGATAGGCAAAGACCTAATCATATCCCTTCTCAGTCACCGCTTCTCCAAGCTGAAGAGCTCTTTCGATTACACCTCCTTTATCACTTTGCTTCTCATTCTCTGTATCTTTTCTAGTTCCAATATCTTTTTTTGAGATGGGATGACCCAAACTGCACATAATATTCAAGATGATGTAATTTTCTTCTTATTAAGTGCCATCGAGTCAGTGTTGACTCATGGTGACCCTGTGGATAGCTGTCTTAAACTGTGTTTGGTTTTCAGTCAGTCAGCTAATTGCTGATAGAGTGGCAGCCGTAGCTGTTTTTATTCTATCAATCCATTGCATTGCCGGTCTTCCTCCCTTGTATATTCTCCATGATATTCTCCATTTCTTTCCTAACAATTCCTAACATTTTATTTGCTTTTTTGACCACTGTCTTAGAGTGAAATGTTATTTAACAACTCTTGTATCTTCTGCAGATTTGATTACCTCACTTTTTTCTCCCTTTCCAAGATCATTTACTATTCAATTCTCTTCATTAAGAAACTGACCGTTTAATCCTACCCTGTTTCCTATGTTTTAATCTGTTTCTAATCTATAACAGAACATTGCCTCCTATCCCATGACTTTTTAATTTCCTGAGGAATCTCTCATGAGGGACTTTGTTAAATGCCTTCTGAAAATCCAGATGTTCTATATGAACTGCCTCACTCTTAGCCAGATGTTTATTAACACCTTCAATAAAAATCTAATAGATGGCTAAAGCAAGATTTCCCTTTGTCAAATCCATGTTGGCTCTGCTTCATTAAGCAATACCTATCCATATACTCAATCATTTTGTTTTTCAGGACAGCTTCGACCATTTTCCCAGCAACAGTCAAGTTCACTGGTCAATAATTTATCGGATCATCCATGGAACCTTTCTCTAAAAATTGGTTTTATAATGGAAACCCTCCAATCCTCAGGTAGTCTAGCAGATTTTAATAAAAAGTTACAGATAAATAGCAATAGGTTTACAATCTAATATTTGAGTTCCTTCAGAATCCTGAGGTGAATACCATCCAATCCTGGTGATCTGTTACTCTGTAGTTTATTAGTTTACTCTTACACCTTAAAGTTTCACAGTTACTTACTTCAGCTCTTTTGAATCGTCGCCTTTAAAGAATATTTGTTGTGATCTCCCCAATATCCTCCTCAGTAAAGACTGAAGCAAAGATTTTATTTACTTTTATGGACAGACGTTGAAAAGGTAAAGGAGGGAGACAACAGCCAGTTGCACAACACCCTTTATTCAAGGAGAAGATGACAGACATTTCCAGCACAGTGTACTTTACCCATCTATAAACTGATCACTGGGACAAATAATCAAGGACAAACACCAATAGGTGCCTACCTTTCTTTTATAAAATACCACCTAAGTAGGTGCCTACTTTCAGGTATGAAGTAGGCACCTCCTAATAAAATCACCCTTTTAAGAGATTATAGGGGAGTCTATTTGGCTGTTTTGCCTTTCGGTCTCTTTTCATGGGTTTACTTTTTGTGCAAGCCAGTTTTGTGGTGGCAGACACCTCTCTCCTATAGTAGAAGTAAAATGTGTTGAGTATAAGTGGAAGGCCTTACAGTTCCAACTGTGTTAGGTAAGGGTCATAATAAACCCATACTGTGGGAGTATAGTTGGGGAAAAATGCACATCATGATGTTTGATACCTCTGTCTAGAGCATCAGGGAGCCACTGGAACAGAGAAGTGTCAGAGTTGGAAAAGTTCTCATTAAAGAATCTGAATATAGCATTGGTCAATATTAGATCAGTGATGAATAAGCTCTCCATCATTCCTTCAGCAAATTTGGACAATCGCTTAGACTAGTGGTCCCCAACCTGTGGTTTGTGGACACTTGGAGTCCATGAGAACATTACAGGGGGTCTGCAGGACACAGAAAAGCAGAAGAAAGCGAAAGAGGCTGCTAGGAATTGGCTGGGGTGAGGAGAATGAGACTAGAGATAACTGGTTGGGGGGGGGGAGAAGAGAGAAAGAGACTGAGACTGCTGGGACTGGTTGGAGAGAGAGAAAGAGACTGGTGGAGACAGAAAGGAGAAGGAACATAAAGAAGGATAGTGGAGACAGGTTGGGCTCTTGGGGTAGGGGTGTGTCCTGGAAGAATGGTGAAGATGAACTGGGAACCCTGAACTTGGCAAAGAGAAGAGGCTGATATTATTTTAGTGAGTTGAGTCTGCCAGAATAATCAACATTTTACCAGCCTAGGGCAGAGAGGCATAGTGGGTGGGCATTGCTTTGATCATGTGTCTTTCAATTTTCCTGAAGGGTGCATTAGATTGTGAAACATTATTGGTAAAGGTAGGGACGCTATCCTCTTTTACGCTATTACTGATTTATAATCTCTCAAATCCACCTATTAATGAACTAAGCCATCTGGTGAAATGGATGATTCACATGGTCCTCAGTGATTATAATCTACATATGGATGGCTTCACCTTCTTAAAAGTTCAGAATGTTTTAACAGCTGTAAGCTACTTTGGGCTGTTGCGAACAGTGGGATTTTCTACCCCATGCAGTAGGACATTTGTTGGCTCTATCCTTATTATAAACAAGATTTTGGGAACTGTGACTTTATTAGTATCTCTGTTCACAGTCAGATCACAGGATAGTGAAGTTTCAGCTCAGGTTGAGGAAACACCTATTGGTAGAACCTTCATTACCCACTCAGATCTTTCCTAGGAGAAAAATTGACAGGGAACAATTTCATGCAAAAATGTGTCTTTTTTTAAATGTAACCTTTTGGTGGAATTCTATATGCTTGTTTTGCAAGTTGGAAGGTGCTGCTTCAATTCAAAGTAATTGTATGTTAAAGGTGGAAAAAGTTTGGAAACCATTAGATAATTACTTGCGCATATTATAAGCTGTCTATTGATAGTCTATTATTTTGTTTCCTCTGTCTCTTTGGTTAATCAATTTTTCCCCTTTTTCTTAGTGCTTAATAGTTTAATTGGAATAGTGTGTATATTTTTGTTGGATGTTGTTGTTATAATTGAAAATGCAAAAATAAAAGTAAAAAAAATGAATGAGAGAGTATCGAATCATATGGATAGCCCTTTGAGTCCATGGAAACAGGCTGGTTTCTACCTCAGAGGTGGAATAAGTCCCCCTGGACATCGGGGGACTGCGGCACTGGGCAGAGGCAAAAGGTGAGGGGGTGCAGGGGGATCCCCACAGCCCAACTCTGGCCATGTGAGGCTGTGGAGAAAGGACACTGGGCCAATCAGAATCAGGACAAGGCCTGCACATCCAGGCCAGTAGACACGATTCTGATCCTGCGGGGGCTAGATGTGCCTATGGGATCAGAATCGGGTCTACCATACAGGGGCTGGACTGCCAATATAGAATCGGCCTCTTAGGGAGGAACAATCTAAATTATAGCTACATAATCCAAGATTATGGAGTAGAAGTCACCACCAGAAAAAGGATATAATCCAAGATTATGGATAGGAGTCACCACCAGAAAAAGGATATAGGCGTCATCGTGGATAATATGCTGAAATCCTCTACTTAGTGTACAGTGGCAGTTAAGAAAGCAAATACAATGCTAGGAATCATAAGGAAAGGAATGGAGAATGAAACAAAGATATTATAATGCCTTTGTATCACTCCATGGTGTGACCGCACTTTGAATATTGTGGGCAGTTCTGGTCCCATATCTAAAAAAGGATATAGCAAAATTAGAAAAGGTAAGAGAACAGTGACCAAAATGATAAGAGGAAGGGAATGATACCTCTATGAGGAAAGGTTAAAGAGGTTAGGGCTGTTCAGATTTGAAAAGAGATGACTAAGGGAAGATATGATAGAGATCTACTAAGTAATAAGTGGAGTGGAACAGGTAAACTCAATCGATTGTTTATCCTTTTAAAAAGCAAGAAACGTAAACCATGGAAGGGCCACAACAAAAGATATACAGATGTTCTTCAATGGAGGCTTATAAAGAGGACCCAACTCAGCTGAGTTTCAGGCAAACACGCCTGTGTCTGGGGTCTACATGTCTATACCTAAAAAAGAAGAATTACAATTTCCAAAATAATGCAAGGAGAACACAAAAATGTTAAAGCACTATAAAAACCAAAATGTTAAAAACATTAGAAAAATTACAAAACAGAAAATACATATTAAAAATGACCATATACATAAATAATATATACACTTATTAAAACCATATATATGAAAATATTTCAAACTTTTGATAAAAATCACATGACCAACCTTAATATGAAAAATACATATATCAGTAGGCCCAAGTGACTCCTGTTCTTTTGGCTCCAGGTTCCAAAATGGTGCCAGTAACTCTAATTGTTATCTCACAGTACTACCGCTTCAGGCCAGGCTGCCACTACTTAAGTTTAAGTAGTGCCAGATTATTACAGGAAGCCAGGCTATAAATGATCCTCCTCTCAGCTTTACCTTCCCATTAGATGGGTCATCGAGCAGGCAAAGTGGGACTATGCCTGGGAGGTAAGGGGAGGAGGCTTTAGGAAAGGGGAATTGAAGAGAGATGAGATGTTGCCCTGGGCTAACTACCCCTTTTACTTCAGTTAAGTTAACGCAGAATCATCTAAGCCAATGTACTAACAGTACACTGTATACAGCACACAAGTGTTATGCATCATCCACTTTTTTCTATGTTAGAATACTTTTTATAGTGCATATGTACAATGCATATCCTTACTTTACTACATTGGTAGTAAAGTTGTTTTTTAGCCATAGAGATTAAGAAATGCGTGCTAAATTTTAGCACACTTTCTTGGCACACTCTTAAAGCCCCAGTTAATGTACATTTAATGCATTTTAACAGGCAGCTGGGAGCACTAATTCCAGTGGCCACGTGGTAAAATGAATGCTAATCAGCAATAGCGCGATGTGACAGGGAATGGGCAGAGTGTGGATGTGGAGAGAACGTCGCTACCATCACTAGGACTATTGCAGAGTGCTCAGGAGCAATGTGGCAATTAATATGAGTTTACCTAACGACACCTCTATGGGAGTTGTTAGGTGAAGCTATTTTAGTGGAGCGCACGTTAGCGTTCGCCTCTGAGCGTTAACTGCTGGGGACATGCTGGTCATGCCCCCAACAGCTAATGCAGAGGCTTTGCACATAATGTGTGTTTGTTTCAGACATTAAGTGCAGAACCATAGCGGGCTTTAGTAAAAGGAGTGCTTAGTCCATTGCCCTGATGAGTGTACAATAACACAGATCAGCTCTACCAAACATTCAGCCCACATTTCTGCCTTGCTTGTTACAGTTTTTACGATCTTGGTTCTAAGCCGCCATGATGCAAGCTTTTGTTTTGCCATTAGTGGTATAACAAATTGCCTAACTAAATAAACAACAATACCACAAAGGTCTCTAAGCATCCTTTAGAAAGAAAGCTGTAACTCCACAAACAAATATACTTTTTTTCTACACCTTCATTAGAGTAAAAATAAAAGATGCTTTTATTTGTACTAAGCATTTGTTTCAAAGCTCTCTGTCTCTTACATAGAACAGAATAAATTATTCCATTATCAGCTTCAAATATCACAAACAGAGGTAAGTATGACTACTTCCTATCCATGCATGCTCAACAAGAAGGGCTCAGATAAAAGTCTTTCAACACAGTGGGAACCTGGTCAATATTTGTCTTCTCAGTTACAGCCACATGACTGAAGCAAAGACAGAAGTGACAAAAATGTTTCAAGTCTGTCAGGCCATGTTTCCTACAGCCAAGAAATCAGAAGACGCAAAACATCTTGTCCTCATGCAGCCAATTAGGAGACCACCACAATCACATTAAGGGGTTTCTGTATGCTAACCAGTATGATAATATCTAATGTATGAAACTAATGATATGCAGAATGCAACAGTGTTAGCATGACTGTGTTAAAGGCAATGGGGCTCATTCCATTAGAGATATACGAGTACAGCCCCTCTGTACATCTGGTCTGAGCCAGATGTACAGATGGGTTTGTGATTCTGATCCCACGGGGCATGTCTAGCCCCGTGGGATCAGAATCACGAACAGGCCTGTACGTGCAGGCCGGGACTGCGATTCAGCCTGGCCTGCATGTACAGGCCTGTCCCCAGCTAACTCAGTCAGGGCTCTACAATGGAGCCGCAGCGCCATGGCATCCAGTAGCCATGGCACCGCAACGCCATTGTAAAGCCACGATCCCCGGCACTGGCACAGAAAAATGCTTTCTCCCACAGCCTGACCCCCGATCCAGCCTCCCAAGGCCAGGGTCAGGCTGCAGGGAATTTCCTCCGCCCCTGCCTCCTCGTTTGAGCCCCGGGCCGCCGTCCCCTGAAACATCAGGGAACTTATTCCACTTCAAAGGTGGAATAAGTTCCCCCGTCTAAGCCGTCGTCCCTGGACATACAGGACCAACTTTTTACAACCGCCCATTGCCCGCCCTGCCTCCGTCCCCAGTCCACCCCTTCCCTGCCCCCATCTAACCTCACCGTACAACTGGTGGGGAAGTTAGACGTCGGCAAGAAGAGCACGAATAGCAGGGATGGACGTCCAGTTGGCATAGAATAACCCCCAATATCTTTATGGTAAAGCTGATATCCTCTACATGCTAGACTCCTTGTACTGATCCATAATACTCAAATAAAGGCCACAGTGATTTCCTTGAAACCTCTGCAACCATTCTTCTTCTCTCATCCCACCCCCCCTCTCCCAAACAAAAGGACAGCAAAGGGTCTCTGTAGTTTCTGAATCTCATAATCTTCAAATGGGTCTCCCAGCCAGTGAGATTCTCATTCCCAGAACACCACTTATTCTGTAACACCAGTTTTTAAAAAGGATTTGAGGCATGAGCCAGGAAACTACAGACAGGTGAGTCTGACGTCAGTCCCTAGCAAAAAGATAGAAACCATTATAAAGAACAAACTTACTAAAAATACAGATTGTCATGGTGTGGTAGTGTGGCATGTGGTGGGAAAGGGTTTTCTTTAAAACTCAGGCCAGACAGCAGTTCAGGGAAAACAAAAACAGTTTTTATTCTGTCCCAGCTTGTTAAATCTCCACAAAGCAAAACCCAGAACAGTCATCAGTTTAGGGAAAACAAAATCAGCTGTACTTCTCTCCCCACTTGTTAAATCTCCACAAGCTGTTTCTCCTGGCCCTTCCGCCAGCCCCAGTTAAAGTTCCTAACTCAGAAGTCCTTTGCATGGGTTGCCTTGCAAGGACTTCTGGCTCCACGGGCCTCTCTCCCTCCTGCACCCTGCTGGATTCTTAAACTCTCCCTGTAAGCCATGCCCTCCTAGCCCTGAATTCTGGGCTGCAAACTCTCTTAAAGGGGACTGTTGATGCTCCCTTTGGGGAGGGATAGGTAACATTCTATAGACCCATGGCTTAATGGGACGAAGTCAACATGGATTGCCTTACCAATCTGCTACATTTTTTTGAAGGTATGAATAAACAGATAAAAGTAAGCCAATGGACATAATGTATCTTGTTTTTCGAAAGCTTTCGACAAGGACCCTCATTAAAGACTCTTGAAGAAATTAAGAAGTCATGGGATATGATGCAGAATCCTATTGTGGACTGGGAATTGGTTGAAAGATGGAAAACTGAGAGTAGGGCTAAATGTCCAATTTTCTCAATGGAAAAAGGTAAATAATGGAGTACCCCTGGGATTTGTGCTAGGCCAAATATTTTTTAGCATATTTATAAATGACTTGGAAATGGGAACAATGAGTGAGCTGATCAAATTTGCAGATGACACAAAATTATTCCGTTTTTAAATCATAAGAGGACTGCGAAGAATTGTAAGAGGACATTGAGAAACTGGGAGACTGGACATCCAAATGGCAGATGAAATTTAATGTGGAAAAGTGCAAAGGTATGCACTTAGGGAAGAACAATCCAAACTATAGCTACACAATTGATTGCAGGATAAGGCAGTATAGAAATACGTTTAAATAAATAAATAAACACAATGCCAGGCTCCACATTAGGAACCACAACCCAGTAAAAGGATCTACTGTAGGTGTCATTGTGGATAATGTTGAAATCCTTTGCTCAGTGTACAGTAGTAGCAAAGAATGCTAATAGAATGTTAGCAATTATCAGGAAATGAATGGAGAATAAAACAATGGATATAATAATGCCTCTGTATCGTTCTATGGTACGACTGCACCTTGAGTCTGGCAAGCATTTTTGGTCAGCGCATCTCAAAAAAGATATAGTGGAATTGGAACATGTACAGAGAAGGTTGACTAAAATGATAAAGGGGATGGAAGGGTACCCCTATGATGAAAGGCTAAAAAATGTATTGTTCTTCAGCCTGCAGAAGACAGGGTTGAAGGAAGATGCAAAAAGACTAGGGGACATGCAATTAAACTGCAAAGTAGTACATTTAAGACTACTCAGTGAAAATATTTTTTCATTCAACGTATAATTAAGCTCTGGAATTCGTTGCCAGAGGATGTAATAAAAGTGGTTAGAGTTCCTGGGTTTTAAAAAGGTTAGGACTGGTTCCTGGAGAAAAAGTCCATAAACAATTATTAAAGTGGACTGGGAAAAATCAACTGCTTACTCCTGGGACAAGCACTATGGAATCTGTATAACTTTTGGGATCCTTGTAGGTACTGTCATGCAGCAGGAGCTGATGGAAGCAAAGATGCAAGAAAAGAAGCAGTTTTTCACAATATAAAAGATGTGCACGGGATGCAATTCCCACACAGAGCAGCTAGAGGGAGCAGGCGTGCACTCACAGAGGCTGACTGGACACACCTAGCTAATCGACACCACCTGACAAGCAGCCCAGAAAGCTCAAACACAGGAGAGCTTTATAAGCAAGAGGCTGGAGACTGGAAAGGAGGTGGAGGTAGAGGTGGACCGGAGAGAAGCACCAGGAGCAAAGCCGTGCGAGAGAAATGTACCACGAGCAAGGGCCAAGAAGAAGGAAGCACCAGGAGCATTGAGCTAAGACCTAGGAGTGAATGGGAAAGCAATGCTGAGCAAAGGAACAGTCACTTTGGGAAGCAGAGCAGTGCTGAAGGAAGAAGCCAGAAGTTAGGCTTGGAAAGAGGCCTGCGCTTACCGGAGGAACCAGTGACCAGACTGAAAGGTAACAAGAGCTTTCAGGGAAAAGACTGGCACGAGGATTGTATCCCTGGAGAACTACTGGAAGGAGAAAGTTCCTGTTCTACATGCTGTTGCAAGCCAAGGTATGCTGACTCTGTTTTTAAGATAAAAAAGCTCACCTTATAAGTGCCCTTTTAAAAGCAATGCTCGTTTTACAAGTAAGGAAAGTAAACCTACCTTGTATAACCCAGATGGTAAAAGCACAAAGGTAGGCCATGCTCACTGGCGAACCTTAGAAGAACTCTACAGACACCCAGAAAATAAGAATAGCGACTGGCCAGTTCCAATAGTCAGAGAAACCCCAGATACAGAAAGGGATAACTCTGACTCAGAGCCGATGCAAGTGGAAGTTGTGGAGCCTAGTCTTTTGTCTCAAGAGGAGATGGACTGTTCTCTATGCGTTACAAGCAGTACAGAATCACTGCTAGACTTGTAAATAATATATGCTGTCTCCAGAGTGTTACTTGTATGCTAAAAGGAAGAAGAGTATTGAAACGGTTGAGTTACTCTAGGAAGCCTTAATTAATCCTTGTTACAACTGTGAAGCATAACAGTTTTTCTTTACCATGAGTTTGTTTCATTCCTGAAGTAAAGGACATTTTCCTCTATGTTGTGACCCACCTGAATCTTTTGCGTAAAGGGAAATAAAAGCCTATGTTATCCCTCTACTCTGCATTCACAATTTACTTCTTAATAGGAGCTGAACTACTAAGACAAGGCTGCACCTGGCTCTTAAAGGAACCTCCTCTCATATAAAAATATCTTTGTGTCCAACCTACCCCTATGACCACTGGCCACTAGGGGCGGTACGCGACAGTACTTGTGATCTGGATTGGCCACCGTTGGAAATAGGATACTGGCGGCGACAGACCATTGGTCCGGCCAGTATGGCAAATCTTATGTTCTTGTGTAAAAGGCATGAGCTTCTTGCCTGAAGTAACCTGTATTAACTCATTTTCATATGAACAGGGGATGGTGCATTCAGCATTAATATCTAATGAGTTCAGTAGAATAATATTTTTTAGGTCTCTGCAAACAGCCTCTTTTGACTATCAGGGAGCTAGCTGTAATGCTAATGTGCATGTTTATAGTATGCATTAACACATTGGTTAAAACACGCATTAATGCATGTCAACATGTGTTGAATGCATGCATTAATTGGAATGCCCAGTGATACATAGGCTTCTAAATTGTATCTTTTGTATTAAAGATCCTTTTCATTACATTTTTATCTTGAACATTTATTTATTTATTTTATTTTTTATACTGTGCTCTTTAGTATCAGTGTGGTTTACATGTATACTAACAGGTACTTTTTATTCCCTTGTCCCTGAAGGGCTCACAATCTAAGTGTACCTGAGGCAATGGAGGGTTAAGTGGCTTGCCCAAGGCCACAAGGAGTGGCCATGGGACTAGAGACCTCAGTCCCTCTGGCCTAAAGTTGCTTGTCCCCATGTGGGAATTGAACCCCTGGCCTTCCAGGCCTGAGGTAACCTGTCCCAACCACTGAGCCACTCCTCCCTTCAACATATATAAAACTTCTCATTGTGTCAGTTGGTGATAGTCTTAAAAGATGGAAAACAATTCTAATGTTTTTCCCAATTTACAATATCCTCATTATCATCACTTCTTTATTCCTTGCCGTTCTATGAAAAGAGCTTGAAACAGAAATCCATATCCAACAAGAACGAGGATGTGTACAGGGTTTCACTCAGAGAGTGTTATAGTTTGATCGACAGTTCATGTTACAGTTTGAAATAAGGCTTGGCTTAGTCCTAGCTAAGGCAACACATAGAACCTGTATTATAGCATATTATACTGTGAAATCACAGACTGGTTTGCATGGGAACCCTAGCAGGAGGTGGGAGCCTTTGGATCTTATTTTAGGAACGTTGCTCAACAAATCACATTTTCAGTATTTTCTGAAGACTGCTAAGCTTGCTGCTGACCTAGTGTTGAGTGCTATTATGTTGTTTATTGCCTTGGGTGTCTCTGCAGGTAAGTGAGGTATTTTGTTTGGCAGTGACTCACTTCCCTTCACATCTGCTGGTAGAGGAATACATATGAGCTACAAGAATGGTTAAACCTGTACAATCTTTATTCATGACTCATTGAAAAGGTGTGTCTTGGGTTGGGTAAAACCCATAAAACCCATGGGCAAGCTATCTATATGTTTCTATTTAAAATGAGATTAATAACACTAAAATCCATAACATGCATGTTATGTTATATTTGTTAAAAATAAAAAAAGTGATTAAAATAGCTTTGAAAATTACAAAGGCTCGATCACTTCCTTTTTTCCATTATCAGATGGCTCAGCCTGACAAACAGAACCTTACAGAGCAACACACACACAGAATATGGACATTAATCTATGCACCTTGACATACACACAAAAACAGTCAGACCTGAAGATTAGCACAAGAAGCAGTATGGGAGGTCGCTGAAAGAATCAGAGGGACACAGGAGCTAAAAGAGAATCATCAAAAGCTCTAGAATAGTGATTCTCAAAGTTGTCCAGGAGGACCCCCGGTCAGTCAAGTTTTCAAGATATCCACAATGAATATACATGAGAGAAATTTGCATGGAGGCAGTGCATACAAATCTATCTCATGAATATTCACTGCAGATATCCTGAAAACATGATTAGCTGGGGGTCCCCCAGGACTGGTTGGGGAACTATTGTTCTAGAACGTCTGAGTTCGGGCTCCATCTTTAATGGATAATAATAAAGTCAGACAAAATATTGGAAACTAATTATTTCTAGAGAAAGAAATTCACCCTTCGAAAGCTGTTAGTTCTAATTTTTTTTGTTACAAAAGCTATATTAATTTGCAATACATTGCATGCCCTGTAGTTACTTATAGATGTACGGCATACTTCTGTGTTTCTCAACACTGTCCTTCAGGCATATCTAACCCGGTTATGCATAAGATAGCTTTGCATGACTGGCTCCCCCATATATACAATGCCTTGTGAAAATCTTCATATCCTCATACATTTTTCACATGCTTCTGTCTAAAAAATACAATTTAAAATGCATTAGAGAAGTTTGTTTCACCAACCTGCACAATATAATTTACATTTTCAGTGTGAAAGAACAAT
The DNA here is from genome assembly GCA_033557465.1 of Ichthyophis bannanicus. Classification (NCBI taxonomy): domain Eukaryota; kingdom Metazoa; phylum Chordata; class Amphibia; order Gymnophiona; family Ichthyophiidae; genus Ichthyophis; species Ichthyophis bannanicus. The sequence continues at coordinate 1,656,822,025 of CM066031.1, forward strand.
TCTAGAAATATTCAAATATTAAGTAAGAATAAGAAACCAGAACGTCTTGTTTGCATAAGCCTTCACACTCCTTGACTGAATGCATAGTGGAAGCCCCTTTCTATTTTTAGCTCACGCCTATTGAACAATAACAGCCATAGGTCATTTAGGCTAGATATCTACAAACTTTGTAGAGTGGGATGGTGCAGTATTTGCTCATTCTTCTTGGTAGAATAGCTCAAGTTCTTTAAAGTTAGCTGGGGATCATCCATGAACTGCATTCTTTTGATCTTGCTACAGATTTTCTACTGGATGCAGGACTGGGCTTTGACTGGGCCATTCAAGGACATTCACTTTCTGCTTGTTGAGCAATTCTATTACTGCTTTTGCTCTGTGCTTAAGATCATTGTCCTGAAAGAAGAATCTTCTCCCAGGTCCCAAGTCCATGACAGACTGAATAGGTTTTCCTCCAGAATTTGCCTTTACTTTGTGCCATTCCTCCTTCTCTTAATCTTCACAAGCCTCTCTGTTTCCATTGCTGCAAAGCATCCTCACAACCTAATACTGCCACCACCATGCTTTACTATAGCAATAGAAACATTGAAACATGACGGCAGAAAAAGACCACGTGGCCTATCTAGTCTGCCCTTCCATATCAACTACAATAGTCCCCTTTTTACCTTTAGAGATCTTTTGTGTTTGTCCCATGCTTTTTTGAATTCAGATACTGTCCTTGTGTCTACCACCTCCAATGGGAGAATATTCCACACATCTACCATCCTTTCCATAAAGAAATATTTCCACATATTACTCCTGAGTCTATCCCCTTTCACTCTCATCCTATGTCTCCTCATAGCAGAGCTTGCCTTCAACTGAAAGAGACCCTTCTGTACATTTATGCCACGGAAGTATTTAAATATCTCTATCATATTGCCCATATCCTGCCTTTCCTCTACATATTAAGATCTTTAAGTCTGTCCTCATATATGCTAGATAACAAAGACCACTAACCATTTTAGTAGTCACCCTCTGCACTGACTCCAACTTGCTTATATCCTTTTGAAGGTGCGGTCTCCAGAACTGCACACAATACTCCAAATGAGATCACACCAGAGACTTATACAGAGGCACTATCACCTCCTTTCTTCTGCTGGCCATTCCTCTCCCTAGTCACTCAAGCATCCTTCTGGCTTTCGCAATCACCTTTTCTACCTGTTTAGCTACTTTAAGATTGTCAGACACAATTATGGTCTTAACAGGGTGATGTGTGGGGTTATGTTTTATCACATATTGCCTGGTAGTGAGATCAAGTTCCACATTGGTCTCATCAGGATAGCAACCTTCTCCCATATGCATGGAGTGTCTCCTAAGTGTTTCTTTGCAAATCCTATATATACACCATATGGCTTTTTTAGCCATGGCTTTCTTCATGCCACCCTCCCATGTTGCATATGTTTAGGGAGTAATTTCTAAATTGCTCAACAGTAGACATTTTCTCAAGTCTTAGCAAGAGGTCCCTGTAGCTCTTTTAATATAATGGTATGTTAGGGTTCTTCAGCTCGACAAAGTGATGGCAAAGGGAAGATATGATAGAGGTCTATAAAATAATGAGCAGAGCAGAATTTTTTTTAACATCTTTTATATACCGCTTTTCAGTTTTATCAAAGTGGTTTACATTGAAACATAACGGTTTACATAAAACAGTACAGTAGCAACTATTTACATTGAACAATTAACAGTCCGAACTATTTACATTAATCAATTAATGATTCCTTGTGTGTTACAACAATAGTCTTACAGCATTTTAATTGCTTATGGTAGCTTGGGACTTGCTAAAGAGGAAGTTTGTTGTGGATGGGGCTCTTGTTTGGTATTTTGTTTCTAAGGCTGAGTGTTTTCTGTGATGTCGAAATGCTCTGTGAAAAGGTGGGTTTTTTAGATTTTCCTGAATTCGGTGATTTCTGAAATTGCTCTCAGGTGATGCGGGAGCGAATTCCATAGTGATGGGGTGTAATATTCAAATATTCTGTATAGCGCTGATTGGGAGATGTGAGAGGATATGGTAGCAGTTGAGAGGGTGTCCTGGTGTTGCTTCCTCCTTAATTGAGTGTCAGGAACTCTTTTGACTATCTCTTTTAAACATTTGGGGGACTGGTTGTGTAGTATCTTGAATGCCATCATTATAGCTTTGTATTTTATTCATGATTGAATGGGGAGCCAGTGGAGGGATTTTAAGATAGGGGTGATGTGGTCCTGTTTTTTTTGTGTATAAACATAAATGTATAAATATTCTAGTATAAACTATTCATGTATAAACATGAATCAGTTGTTTACTTTTTCAAAAGTATAAAGATTAGGGGACACTCAATGAACCTACTAAGTAGTACATTTAAGATCAATTAGAGAAAATATTTTTTTGTGCAACCCATAATTAAGCTCTAGAATTCATTGCCAGAGGATGTAGTAAAAGCTGTTAGTATAGCTGAGTTTGCAAAAGGTTTGGAGAAGTTCCTGGAGAAAAAGTCAATAAACCATTATTAAAGTGACCTGAAGGAAATCCATGGCTTATCCCTGGGAGAAGCAGCATGGGAACTACCTATTGGGATCCTGCCAGATACTCGTGACTTGGATTGATGACTATTGGAAACAGACTATTGGGCTTGATGGATCTTTGGTCTGACACAGTATGGCAAATCTTATGTTCTTATGTCTCACAGCAATCCTCCTCAGCAGTTTCCTTAATCCATGGCTGCTGACTTTGGAGGAAAGGCCTAATTGAAGCAGTTCATTGGTGATGCCAAATTGTTTCCATTTTACAATGATGGACCTGACAGTGCCCCAAGCTTTATACAAACACATTAGCATTTTCTTATACTGTAGCCTTGCCCTAATCTGTACCTTTGAATAACTTTGTCTTGGAGTTATTTTGGTAGCAACATGTTTGGCATGTTCAAACCTTTGCTTCAAATTCAGATCATACAACAAACAGCTTAATTCTTCATCCAGTATTCGAATTAGCCCAGCTACTGTGATTGGACACAGATGTTCTCTGTTTAATTTATTATAATCCTTGTTCAGTCACTTTTGGAAATAGAGCTAGTTTGGGTTTGCAGTCAAAATTTTTTAGTTTATTATTCTTAATTACTTTTTGAATATTTCTGTAATTGTTCTTTCTCACTGAGAACGTAGAACATGCCGTGTAGATAAGTGAAACAAACTCCTACTGTAATGCATTTTGTATTATATTTTTTAGACAGCACAATGTGAAAAATGTACAAGGGTGTGAAGACTTTCAGAAGGGCTGGCGAAATATGCAGCTGTGGGGGGCATCAAACCAGGAGAGTATCAGGCCCCCACTTTCACAGCAGCCCTGGCAGAAGGTAAGTTCCTTCACAGGTGCCTCTGTCCAGTCACATCTTCAAAGGAGGCCGGCATTGTCATCAAAGGAGGATCCGCTTCCCTGGCTGGCCAGCCCTGGCTTTAAAGGGGAGCCATCTACCAAGACCGGCCAGGGCACCGTTCAGTCTAGCGAAGGTCCTCTGATGATGGTCATTATGAATTTGCTGGAAACAGTCAGGTGTGCCTCCAGGGCAGGGTTGGGAAGTACTGTAAAGAATTGCAAGCAGAGATGAGATGATGCACTTGGCCTCCGAGAACAGTGTGTGCAGAAAAATATCCTCTAGCTGACAGCAAGGTCCTGGATAGAAGACACACTGCTGAACCCTGAAAGTTATCAAAACAGTTGCCAATCACAGTCATCAACAGGTCAAATCAGAGAAGTCTGGCCAAAAGAAATACAAGTTCTGTTTTCACTAGCAAGTCTAATAGATGGAGACAAGCCAGAGAACTAAGGTAAAGAAAGATGCATTTTGTTAACTGGGATCTAAAAACTTGGAATACATCCAGATGAATGGAACAAGGCAGCAGACAGTAGAAAAGCTTGTGAGAGAATTGATTCAGCAGCAAATTGCATCAATGGCAAAACGAAGCTGGCTAGAAGGATATTTATGAGTGTGAGGAAGTAATTTTAGAATGGTGGTGTGGAATTTGCACATTTAAACAGCCATACACATGCAGCTGCTGAGTTTCGAACCAGCGCTGCTTACACATAAAAATGCCGGTGATGCATACGTTTGGTCATCTGCAGAGCAGGCATATTGGGAGTATGTTAATGCCATTCCTGCAGATTTGTGCTCAGCGTATTTTACAAGGGCTCAACATGTAAAAGGCACCAAATTTGCATGTTTGCATTTACACCTGCTATTAATCACACCCAGACTTCCACAAAATTGAAACTGAATATGTACCTGTTTTATCTGTACTATTCACACCGTTGTTATTTTGTAAACTGTGCTTGATCCTTCAGAAAAAGCGGTATAAAAATGTTCAATAAAATAAATAAATAAAATTGTCTTTTTTTGAAGTGCTTTTTGAGGTGTTTGTTGGAAGAGATTTTTTACAGTGTTTGTTCTCTTACTGTCACTCTCTTAAAACTTGCTTCTTTCTCTCCCTTTATCCACTTCAATCTCCTACAGCTCTTCCTCACCTCTGCTTTCATCTTTCTCTCTCCCCCTTCTCTCACTTTCTCCTTCCACGTCCTGCTTTGTGTTTGTTTATCTGTTCATCAGTAGATTTGGCTAGTTTTCCTTTTGTGCCTGTGTGAATGACTTTCTCTCTCTTGGCTGGGCCTACCACTAGGCATACAAGGCATATGCCTAGAGTGGGAGGCTTCGGGGCAAGGGGGGACAGTAGGTCAGCACTGCTACAGCCAACAGAAAGCTTATTAAAGTTGCTGTCAGTGGCAGGTACGTGAGCATCTGTCTGTGCACATGGGCACATGCTCATGGCTTTCTGTATCCCGCCTCTATGTCAGAGTGGGCAGGACATGGCAGGCCTTCAGTGTGCACAGGCACGCATGCAGATACTCAAAGACCCAAAATCAACAGTGGCTTTAACGGGCATACTTGGTGCTGCCTGTTGGCTGTGCCAGTGCTTTGTCGCTGCCCTCCCCACCAGCCAAATTTGTTTTAGGTGTGGGGAGGGAGGGGGCAGCAGCAGTAGTAGAAGGAAAGGAAGGGAGGAGAGATAATGGACACCAGAGAGGTAAGGGAAAAAGGGAGCCATGCTGGATACCTGGAAAGGGAGAGGAGAGAGATGCTGGAGACCTAGATGGCGATCAGGGAAGTTGAAATTCTGGACACCTGCCGAGGCTAGGGAAGGGAAGACGCTAGAGACATGGGGAGGTTGGGAAGGGGAGGAGGGATACGGGACTATGGATGTGGATGGGTGTGGGGACAGGTGTAAGGCAGGGGTGGTTCATCTAGGGTGCCAGATACTCTTGGGCTGGCCCTGGTCTCTCTCTCTCTATGTGTGGCTGTGGCACTGGTTGTGGGATGCTGGTGGTGACCTCAATGATTGGTTTCTCCAGGCATTTGTGATCAGGAGGCAGAGGCCAAAGAGGAAGGACAGGATGAGAAATCCTTATCAGGGGATTTACAGGTGTGGAACCCATTTCCTGGACCTATTCAAGGAACTCTACATCATAAGCTTCCACTTTGACAGACCCGTTCTCTATATCTGCCAGCAGCTACAGCCTCATTGCAGTCAGCCACACAGTGGGGTCAGATCATGTTATACACCTAAAGGTTGCCGCAGCCTTTGCCATTTTTGCCACAGGCAGCTTCCAGTGAGCATCAGTCAGTCAGCGACCTCACTCTATGTCCATCAGTTTCTGAGGACCTTTCTCAGACATACCACTGAGTATACTGCCTTCCCTCTGGATGTGTTTCAGAAATAGTGAACTAGCCTTAATGAACTCAAAAATGAAATTGCAGACATACCAGTAGTAATCTGTTTCCAACATTAAAATTGCCTATGGGACCTCAAAATTAGAGGGTGGCCAGTGGAAGGCCAAGTTTTACAAAGGGTTTCAGAGGGGATCTGGGAATCTAGACTAGTGAGCTGATATTAGTGCTTGCAAAATGGTAGAAACTATTTTAAAGAACAAAATTCCTGAACATAGGACAGAGTCAACATGGATTTAGCCAAGGAACATCTTGCCTCAATAATTTGCTACATGTTTTTGAAGACATGAATAAATATATGGATAAAAGCAAGCCAATTGATATAGTTTATCTGGATTTTCAAAAAGCCTTTGACAAAGTCTCTCATGAGAAGCTCTTGAGAAACTTAAATAGTCATGGGATAAGAGTCAAGGCAAAATAATCAATCTTCTCACTGAAGAAAGGTAAATTGTGGAGTACCCCAGGGATCTCTACTGGGGCTAGAAATGGGAACAATGAGTGAGGTGATCAAATTTGCAGATGACACAAAATTCTTCCAAGTTGTTAAATCACAAGCGGATTGTGAGAAATAGCAGGAGGACCTGGTGAGAATGGGAGAGTGCGCATCTAGACGGTAGATAAAATTTAATGTGGACAAATACAAAACAATGCATATAGGAAAAAGCTGAAATCCAAATTCAAGAATAACCCAAACTATACTACATGATATTAGGTTCCACATTAAGGGGGTACTGTATGTTGTAGTGTATGCAATCGACCATGACATAGCAATCCCACCACCTAGAGGGAATAAGACAGTCACAACAAAAAGGCCTTCCACTCCTTCAACGTGCAGATAGCCTGCAGTGCTTAAGGCCTTATCATTGATGTCTTCCCAAAAAATCTTATTGTGGCCAGATCAATCTAGGATGGTTCAAAGATAATTAACTGCCTCCCAAAAACACACAGAACTTCAACTCTGCTTTTTTTCTGCACAGAGGTCTTTCCCTCAACGCCTGCAATAGATTACCAAGCACCACAGAAGTACCAGCCACTGCCAATTTGACAGTACAATTTGACAAGGAGCTGGGTTTCATGCACAAATGAATGTTGCATAAAGAGTTGGTTTTCCAACATTTGTCCATAAATGTATGCAAATATAGTTTTGAATGTACTTCACAGGAATGTTAAGACAGAGATCACCACTCCTCATTACATGGAAGATTCGTTAAAAGGTATGGGTCCGATATTCAAAGGGATTAATACATTTAGCAGACTGCTAACTGTGTTAATCCACTAGCTGGGATATTCAGCAACACTAACACAGTCGGTCGGTTGCAAGAAGGACTTGATTACATTGACGTTGAGTTGGGAGCGCTTGATACAGGGGTTTCTTCCCCGAAACATGCACGTCGCGCATGATATCAGATAAGTGCATTTACAACCAATTATGGACAATTTTCTGATTTATGAGTCCGGTTTTAAATTAACTGGTTGAATAAAAGGGACATGTATTGTGATTAGGGGATGGTTTAAAGTGCCTTTCCTTCACAATTTATGTCCGACAAATAAAAAGTGTCACAGAGGGTTTCATGGTATCCTGTTGGTGTATCTTTATATCACATATCACCATGGCATGGTAATACATACAGAATAAAAATCTCCCATTGCCTTTCCCCATAGCCATCAGTCAGTGTCTCTCTCTCATAACCTCCTACCACAGCCATCACCCCTTGTGTGTGTGTGTATGTATGTGTGTGTGTGTGTCTGTCTCTCTCTCTCTCTCATAACTTCTCCCCACAGCCATCAGCCAGTATCTCTCTCTCATTGCTCCCACAATCAGCCATCAGCCAGTGTCTGTCTTTCATTGCCTCCCCCCAACCATCATCCTGGTCTCTTACTATCAAGTCCTCCCCCCCCCCCCGCCATCACTCAGGGTATCATTCTCTCTCATTGTTCCCCCCCCCCCCCCCCCGCCATTACCTAGGGTCTCTCTCTCATTCCGCCCTCCTCTCCCGCCGCCATCCCCCTGGGCCTGTTACTTTTTTCACCATGGAAACACTGTGCCTCTCCCTCCATCACGATTGGCTCTCTACAAAGAGCTCAAGCTGTATGGTACAGAAAGTTCCTGCTGATCTCGCCATTTCAGGTCTCACAAGACTTGAAATGGAGAGATAAGCAGGTACTTCCTCCCCTGCGTAGCTTGAACTGTTTGTAGAGAGCCGATCGCAGTGCAGGTAGGAAGTGCTGAACTGAATTCTCTGGGCTTTCAAATCTCAGGTGCCAGGGTGCAATTTGCAGTCACCATGGTGACTTGGTGACTAGGATTTGTCGAGCCTTGGTCTACACCTGCTTTCCAGCCTTGCTTTATAGACTTTGTACTCTTTTAGGGGTGTATTGTCCAAAACATGGCTTTGTTTAGTTTCCCATGTCATTTGCAGGTTTTTTAGGGTCTCTCATTCACTTCGGCAGGTGAGGCCTAGGCTCCCCGCTGCTCTACGCTGATTGGTGGAGCCTGCAGATTTCAATGTTCAATATTTTTCATTATGAAGAAATTTGTTTGCACATGCGCAAACAATCCTATGCATACAGACTGAAGGACAAATAGACAGACTGAGAGACAGGCAAAGGGACCCTGTCACAAGGCACTATTGCTGGTTGAAAAATGCCTATAAACAGGGAAGAAATTTTGGCAGCTTGACCTCTAGAGGTAGTATCGTGAGATTACTGCTAGAGGTCATGGGCCCATTTTGGAACCTCGGACTGACATGAGCAGGAGGAACTGGAGACTGCTCCTGTCCTCAACTACACTACCAGGGACCCCAGTAAGAGCTGGGAATGGGCTTGAAGGGTGGTGGGTCTGCCAAGAGGGTCATCGGGGAGGAGTCTTGATACTGGGAGGGGGTTAAATGGTGAGGCTTGATGCTGGGGGATGCAGGAATTGATGCCAGGGACCTTGATGCTGGGGGAAGGGATCGATGTTGTGGGGTTGATGGGGAGGGCAGGATCAATATTGGGAGATTGATCAGGGGGTTATCAGGGGGAGGAATTGATGTTGGGGGTGATCAGAGGAAGAGAATGATGTCAGGTGGGTGATACGGAGAAATCGATGTCATGGAAGGCTGCCCTCCGCATTTACACCAGCCCCTTCAAGCAAGCACTTATTTATGTTTCAGGGCACCTGTAAATGCCAACAACTAGAATTTCTTTTATCAGTATTCCCCTTGTGAAATGGGGAATACATGTTGATATTTTAGACTTGCCCAAACCACTGTCTCTCCATGCCCTAACCATGCTTCTCTGCAGTCTAGACACGGTGCAGGTCACGTATAAACAATGGTTTTCTAAATTCATTATTTTTATCTGTGGATGACCTGTACATGCAAATACCAATATTTACACATGAGGATGCTTATAAAATAACCTTCATAGAGTGATAAGCACTGCTGCTATACAGATAGCGGTGAAACTTGGTTTTCTAGAAATATAGTTATGTGGATAAATTTAGGACAGCCTTTTTCTGGTCAGTAATGGATAAACAGGCCCAACTTCTATGATCTCAATACAGTATATACAGGATCGTTTTAAGACCATAAATTCCAGAATCTTCCTTATTCTGAACACAAAGAAAAGATTGGGGTGTCTTGCTTCATGACATTGACCATCATCAGTTGGTGACTTTTAAAAACTTGACTGCAACATTTAAATAAAATATGACTATTCAGTACCACTCTCCAATAGCAAGCAGTGCTGAATAATCCACATAGAGCAATGGTTCTCAGTCCTTTTTCTGTTGGGACACACTACATACATCGATCCTCCCGAACCTTTTGTCTGACACGGTATAGCAGTAAACACAAAACCCTATCTCTCCCCATCAACAGATGCAGAGCAGAACTAGACATTTCTCCATACAAAAGAAGATTCTGATTCTCATGTTATCTGCATAACAGCAATATAAATCTCTTCATTACCGTGAACATTATGAAATAATACCAAACTTGAAAAAAATCCCCATTCAAGACACCTATAGCAAATCTACCATGCTATAGTAAGACTGATTCCTTTGATTCAAACAGGAAGAACCCTACCTTGTAATAGGCAGCACTACAACATTATATGGGACCCTGGAACACCAATACACCTACTACTGATAAAACAGAACAAGTGAGGCTACTACAAATTCGAAGGTGATTATTGTCAGACTGAAAGGTGATATTGACAGACTGAAGGGCGAAGGGGAGGAATATGTAGTAGCTGATGAGGATAAAGCGGAATTACTTAACAAATATTTCTGCTCTGTGTTCACAGATAAAGGATCAGGAGCAGGACCTCAGAAAGTACTGACAAATAGAAAGAGAAGTGAGGTGAATCTTGAACGATTTTGAGAAGACTGCATTCGTGAGGAGCTAGCTAAACTAAAAGTAGACAAAGCGATGGAGCCAGATGTGATACATCCAAGAGTATGGGAGAAACCTAGGGAGGTTCTAGCGGATCCATGGTTTGAGCTTATCAATGCTTCTATGGAGTTGGATGTGGTCTCAGAGGACTGGAGAAGGACACATGTGGCCCCTTTCCACAAACGTGGAAGTAAGGATGAGGTTCAGGAACTACAGGCCAGTTAGTCTGACATCTGCGGTGAGTAAACTAATGAAACACTACTAAAATAGAGGATAATGGATTGCAGGATCCAAGACAGCATGATTTCACTAGAGACAGGTCTTGTCAAACAAATCTTATTCATTTCTTTGAATGCATAGACCAGAGAATGAATTGGACTGAGGGAGAGCTCTAGATGTGGTGTGCTTAGATTTCAATAAAGCCTTTTACACTGTCTGCAAAGGTGACTTATAAATAAATTGAGTGCTATAAAGGTGGACCTTAAAGTGACTGACTGGGTTAGAAACTGGTTGAGCTAGGGGCAACAAAGGGTACAGGTAAATGGAGCTCACTCTCAGGAGAAGAATGTTACCAGTAGGGTGTCACAGAGATCTGTCCTTGGGCTGATTCTTTTAACATTTTTGTAAGTGATATTGAGGAAGGGCTATTGGGTAAGATTTGCCTCTTTGCAAATGATACCAAAATCTGCAATAGACACCCAGGAAGGTGTAGATAACACAAAAAGGGATCTAGTGAAGCTTGGAAAATGGTCACGAATTTGGCATCTGAGAGTTAATGCTTAAAAATATAGTGTCATTCATTTGGGCTGCAAAAATCCAAGCAGCAGTATAGTATAAGGGGTAAAGCGCTTCTGTCCATGAAAGAAGAGCAGGATCTAGGAATGATGGTGGCTAAAAAGGTAAAAAAGATAATGGTGAATGCCAGAAAGATGCTTGGATGCATAAGGAGAGGAATGGTCAGCAGGAAGAAGGTGATAGTGCCTCTCTGTAAGTCTTTGGTGAGATCTAATTTAGAGCACTGTGTGCAGTTCAGCAGAGCACACTTTCAAGAAGATATAAACAGGATGGAATTGGTGCAGAGGGTGGCTACTAAAATGGTCAGTGGGCTTCATCGTAAGATATATGGGGACAGACTTAAAGATCTCAGTATGCATAATTTGGAAGAAAAACAGGAGAGGGTAGATATGCTAGAGATGCTTAAATACCTCAGTGGCATAAATGCACAGGACAGCCTCTTTTTTATTGCAAGAAAGCTCTGCAATGAGGGGGCATAGGATGAAAGTGAAAGGAAATAGACTCTGGAGTAATTTGCCAAAATATTTCTTTATGGAAAGAGTGGTAGATGCATGAAATACTCTCCCATTGGAGGCAGTAGAGCCAAAGACTGTATCTGAATTCAAGAAAGCATGGGACAAACACAGAAGATCACTAAAGGAAAAAAAGGGACTGAAGAGCTTAGTAACCAGTATGGAAAGGCAGATTGGATAGATCATATGGTCTTTATCTGCATTTATCTTTCTGTGTTTTATACATTTCTACACAGAAGCTACATATTAAGAATATCACACCTCGGTCACACACAAAACACAGGCAGACTCAACAAATATAAACAAGGGACCACAACAGAAATAGAAAAACAAAAATTGAACTGGCAACTTCAAGAACGCTGGAGAAATAAAGAAAATGTATCTGATCTTGTACTGAATAAAATACAAAGACATCTGCAATCCACATTTCCCAAAACCAACATATTATAGTTCAAAATAAAATACTTTTTCTACCTTTATTTTCTGGGCATTTTATTTTTGCAGTCACTTTGGTCTCAGTCTCTTTTCTCTGCTTTACTCTTCTGCAAACTCTCTTTCGAGTGTAAGCTTCCATTTTTGTTTCTCCTGTCTTCTCGTATTTTTCCATTCCTTCCCTACATCATTACCTTTTAGCTCTTTCTTCCATTTCTTTCTTTCCTGCCTCTTTGTCCACTCAGAATTCACCCTCTTTCACACCCTCCATTCCTCAATCTCTTTTTTAATTTTCTCTTACCTCTCCACCTTATCTTACCTCCTGGCCATCCAATCTCCCCTACCTCTGCAATTTCCCATTTCACTCCTTCTCCGGCCTTTTATTCCCTTCAGTCTCTTACCCTCTCCTTATTACCACATTTTTTTTCCTTTAGAGATCCTCTGTGTTTGTCCCATGTTATTTTTTAATTTAGATGCTGTCCTCATCTCTACCACTTCCACTGGAAGATTATTGCACGCATCTACCCCTCTTTCCGTTAAGAAATATTTCCGCATATTACTCCTGAGTCTATTCCCTTTCATCCTCATCCTATGTCTCCTTGTAGCAGAGCTTGCCTTCAATTGAAAGAGACCCTCCTGTGCATTTATGGCATGGAAGCATTTAACGGTCTCAATCATATCGCCCCTATCCCGCCTTTCTTCTAAAGAATACATATTAAGATCTTTAAGTCTGTCCTCATATGCTTCATAACGAAGATCTCTAACCATTTTAGTAGCCACCCTCTGCACTGACTCCAACCTGTTTATATCCTTTTGAAGGTGTGGTGTCCAGAATTGCACACAATACTCCAAATGAGGTCGCTCCAAAGACTTATACTATCACCTCCTTTCTTCTGCTGGCCATTCCTCTCTCTATACATTCAACCATTCTTCTGGCTTTCGCCGTCTTCTACCTGTTTATCTACTTTAAGATCATCAGACACAATCACACCCAGGTCCCGCTCTTCTTTCATGGACAAAAGTACTTCACCCCTACACTGTATTGCTCCCTTGGATTTTTGCAGCTCAAATGCATGACTCTGCATTTTTTAGCATTAAATCTCAACTGACAAATACTAGACAATCCTTCATGCTTAGCTAGATCCCTCCTTATGTTATCTACTCCTTCCTGGGTGTCTACTCTTGCAGATTTTGGTATCATCCATAAAAAGGCAAACCTTCCCTTACAGTCTTTCTGCAATATCACTAACAAAGATGTTAAAAAGAATTGGATCAAGGACAGATCCCTGCAGCACACCACTGGTAACGTCCTTCACCTCAGAGTGAGCTCCATTTACTGTACCCTTTGTTGCCTCCCAGTCAACCAATTTCTAACCCAATCAGTAACTTTAGGTCCATCCCTAGGGTGCTCAGTTTGTTTATAAGTCACCTTTGCAGAATGGTGTCAAAGGCTTTACTGAAATCTAAGTACACCACATCTAGGGCTTTCCCTTGGTCCAACTCCCAGGTCACCCAGTCAAAGAAATCAAGCAGATTTGTCTGACAAGACCTGTCTCTAGTGAATCCATGCTCTCTCGGATCCTGTAATCCACTGGACTCCAGAAATCTCACTATTTTCTCTTTCAGCAGCATTTCCAATAATTTATTTACCACAGAGGTTAAACTAACTGACCTGTAGTTTTCAACTACATCCTTACTTCCACTTTTGTGTAAAGGAACCACATGAGCCTCTCTACAGAAAGTACTCACCATTTTCATTTCCCTGACAATCCCCCATATCGTCTCCTATATGATCCCATTAAACTCAGCTTATCCCTTCTCTTTACACCTCCTCCCCCCTCTAACCCGCACACTTACAGGCCAGTGTCTCTCCCCTCCCTGCCCCCCCTTATAGGCCAGGGTCTACACTCCCCCATCTCTCTCTTCCCCCACTCTTGTAACCCAGTATCTTTCCTCTCCTGTCTCATTTCCCCTCCCCCCTCTGCAATCCAGCACCTCTCTTCTCTTCCCACCTCCTATTCCACCCCCCCTCACCCCTTCCACCCCATGATCTAGCAGCTCCCCATCCCTTCTCTTCCCCTACCACTGAACAGTGCAGCATATCCCCTCTCCCCTACTCTGCCCAACAGTGCTGCATCTTTCTCCCCCTTTACTTCCCCAACAGTGTAGCATCTCCCCTATCCAATGTGGCAGAAGGAGCAGCTGTGCCATAACTTTTGCTGCAAGGCACACTTTCTTGGGCTCACAGCAGCAAGGGCTGCTTATGATTTCAATTCCAGTGCACAGGGATATGTCATAAGAGTCCTCAGGGCTAGTGTGAACAAGCAGGGTGCCCCATGTCCGCCTCTGCTGCCATTCTCCAGGACCCATAGTGACGGCAATGGCATTTAAACCTCAACACAGTGTGGTTTTAATCTTACGATAACCTGAACTCTCCAGCACTGTGTTGCGGTTCCTATGACCTGCTGCTTCCCTCCCCTCCAATGCAGACTTCCGGTTTGCATAGGGATGCATAGGAGAGTTCAGATAATCACTGCATTGTGGATAAAATGGCATTGCCATCACTGCAGTTCCCAGAGAGGGGGAGGATGGCAGGATGAGGGCTCCAATCCCTGCACTGGCCCTCAATGTCCCTTGCTCGTTTGAACTGGAGAAGGAGCACTATTCAGAAAAAAGTTACTAAAATGTGCCGGGGTTTGTGCAGTTGCTCCTTCTACTGGGGTTCCTTCATGGCTGTGCTCCTTGCAGTTGCTGCGTATGCCACGTCAGAGGAGGTGGGAACAGACCAGCCATTCAAACACAGGTATCTGCAACTCCGCACTTGAATGGCTGGTCTGGTCCCTCCCTCCTATGATGCGGGCATACGTCAGAGGAGGAAGGGATCAGGCATGCAGGCAAGTGCGGAGTCGGAAAGACTGGTGGGGTTTTTTTCAATCTGATGTCTGCTCCGCTGCTGCCATCGCACCCCCCCCCCCATGGAAACATAAAAAACAGCAGCAGGGCAAGGGCAGGAAGCGTAAGGGGAACTGAGGCCGGCGACCTCAAATGCGCCCCTATTTCTTTGCTCCCTGTGCATCTGCAACTGCTGCTGGGGGAGGCACTGGCCAATAGAATCATCAGGGCAGAAGCAGTCCGCTCACGCATATGGAAGCCATAGCAGGGAGCAACCTGAGAAATGACACACATTATTTATTTATTTATTTATTTACATTTTCTTATATACCGCTCTATTTTCCATCCGTGCGGTTTACATGGAACATTTTACATACACATTTCAAATGACTTGATTTGTGTTTACAATTAACAGGAATAAGAACTTGGAAAGAAACAGGGGTAACTATTTACATCTGTACAATGCGAATTGATTGGACATTTGCATAGATTTGCCTAGCTGGATGGTGAGTGATCAGTTTTGCTGTCATCCGGGTAATGTAAGAGGAAGAGGTAATGTTTCACGGCTTTTCTAAACTGGGTTAGATTGGTGATATCACGGATACTGTGTGGAAGGGTGTTCCAGCATTTAGGTGCGGCGAGCTTAAAAGCCCTGTTCGTTGTGCTTTGGCAACACTTGGTCGTTTCTTTTGGGACTACTAGTTTATTGGTGGCATGAGATCTTCTAGATCTATTAGGGGGGGTTATCAGTATGAGATCGGATAAGGAAGATGGGGCGAGTCCGTTTATGATCTTGAAGGTCATTAGTATGGTCTTGAATGTGATCCTGCCTTTTATAGGGAGCCAGTGTAATTGTTTCAGGATGGGTGTCATGTGTTCCCTCATGGCAGCGCTCTGGAGAACTCGTGCTGCTGAGTTCATTGCTAGCTGTAATGGAAGCAAAGTGGATTGTGGTAGACCATGGAGTATTGCGTTGGCATAGTCGATATGTGGTAAGACCAGAGCTTGATAAACTGTCTAGAAGTCATCTGGCTCAAGTAGGGAGCGTAGGTGTCTGAGGGATCGGATTTTATGGTATACGGCTCTTGTTACATTGCTTATATGGGTCTTCATGTCTAGTCGCTGGTCAAGTGTGACTCCCAGGTATCTGATGGAGGGTTTGGTCAGACGTTCTACATCTTGGACCTTCAAGTAAGGAGGAGTGATGAAATTTGGGTTCCTTGTGATGAAAAGGACTTCGGTTTTCTTATGTTGTATCCGAAGATTTTGCATTTGGAGCCAGCTGGATACTGCGTCGAAACAGTCTGTCAGTGGGGAAAGGTCAGGGTTCTCAGTAGTGAATGGCATATATAGGAGAACATCGTCAGCGTACAACAGACAGCTCACCTTGAAGGACTGGATGATCTCGCAGATAGGTTGCATATATATATTAAACATGAGTGCAGAGAGAGATGATCCTTGCGGGACCCCTTGACTCTGGTGGAAAGGTTCTGATGTTGTTTCTCCTGATCTTACATGTTACCATCTATCGGAGAGATACGACTTGCACCATTTAAGTGCAGAGTCACATATCCCCTTCTCCTGGAGGCGGTGTAGGAGGAGATCATGGCAGACTGAGTCGAACGCGGCTGCGATGTCTAAGAAGATGAGCACATAACTCGTATCCCTGGCGTATGTTATCAATTCCTGTTATTATGGTACTGAAGAGGATGGTGAGGAGAGTCTCCACGCCATGAGCAGCTCTAAAACCGTGCTGACAAGAATCAAGTGGGGCAGAAGCATTAATATGTTCTTGGATTTGTGTTTGAACTTCTTTTTCGATGATTTTCGCCAAGAGTGGGATGCTTGATATTGGCCTATATAAGTCTGGCTTCTTAGGGTCAAGCTTACTGTTCTTTAGTAGTGGCCTGATAGAGGTACGTTTGAGGGACTGGGGAAAGGTCCCATTTGTGAAGGAGCAGTCCATTAGCTTGGATAGAAAAGGGCTGACAGTCGATCGTAGCTCTTTTATCCAGAACACCGGGCAAGGGCCGGTTTGTGCAGTGGTTGTGGTGATTCCGGCAATTATATCTTCAATTTGTTTTTTAGATGGCTTGGAAAAAATGGACAGTGGTGCTAGTGATCCTGGTTTGATTGGAGTGTTGGGGGCAGTGAACTTATTGGTAACCCAAGATTTGCTGGGCAACTGAGGAGAGTGATTAGTATATTGGATGCAATCCTTTTTAGTCTTTCCGACCCAATGGAACGGTGGAAAGAAATTATGTAAGGGCTGAAGACATGACTGCTTGGGGGCAAATAACTCTCTGAAAATTTAATAAAATGGGACCAAATTTGGTATGAAATTAAAACGGATGAAAATATAGCTTGAGTTAAAAAAAATGCGCCAGATCCAGCCTCAGGTTCCAGAGAAAGAAAACTCTAAAAATGTCTCAAGGAATTTCTATGGGAGAAGCAGTTCCAGTAACTGCAGCACACAAACATTGATTCACTGTAACATAGTGATTAGAGAATTGTGCTTTTCAAACGGCTTCTCCCCAAGCCTGTCCTGGTACAGACACACAAATGCATGTGCATGCACACACACACACACACACAAAAACATTCCTCTAGTACCTGAACTGTGCAGTTTGCTACTGATTGCTGTAGTACTGCCTCCTAGTGCTGGAGAAGTGCAATGCCTTTTGTCTTGAGGCAATTGCATGCTTGTTAAACAGTAAAAAGGACCCTTTGAAATCTGTTGACAGTGAAATCTAATGATTAGTTTTTTATCATTTCTTTCCAAACCAATGAAATATTTCGGAACTACTTCATTTAAACCACCCCCTTCCCCTTATAGGTCTCACACACACTCACAGAAGCAACACAGATAAAAACATACACATATACTCACACACACAAACACACTCAAGGAGGGCATGCTCTGCACGTTTTCCCAATCATGCATCCCCTCCCCCCTTGCTACCACATCCTTATCCATGTTGTGCTAGTTCTTAGTGATTCAGAGGTGTTTCCCATTTTCTTTATAGTGAATTCTACGGTGAAACTTAAGGGCTCTTTTACTAAAATGTGGTAACAGTTAGCGTGGGTTTTAGCCCATGGTAACCGCTATCACATGCTAGAAGCTACCTATCCTTCAAAGCTACCTATCCTTCAAAGCTACACTGATGCCACTAGAGTGCCCTCTTCTAGGTGATTAAAATCCCCCTTTGATTCCCCACCCCCCACCAATGAGAACACCCTCAGCACAAACATCCCTCAAGTACAAACTTCCCCCAATCATTCTCCTCTTCAGCACCCTCCAGACTGCAAACACAAGTGCAAGGCAACCCCACCTGGACTCCTAAATAACCCCCTCTCACACAGAAGGTCCTAACCCTGGTCCTCACCACACCTCCCCTGAACCCCCTGGTCTTACCCAGGGGCTCCCTGGTGGTCTCAGTTGTCCTTGGGGCAGAAGCAACCTCCTCTGCTCCTGACCAAGCTGCAGCAACTGTAAAAATGGAAGCTCCGACCCCTAGTCTCACAATACTACTGCTAGGGCAGTGGTTCCCAAATCTGTTCTGAACACTCCCCAGTCAGTCATGTTTTCAGGATAACCACTATGGGCAGCATGCAGAATCCCTAATAGCGGGGTCGGACGTCCAAAGTGAACGTCCAATCCTCACTATTCTTCGGGACCCGCTTCCTGGTCCAGAGCTCTCCGCACATTCAGGCCGCTGTGCGGGGAGCTCTGGATAGGGGTGGGAAGGGGTGGGCAGGCAGAGGAGATAGGGCGGGTTGAAGGCGAGACCCAGACCCCAGACATACAGGGCCGATTCCAGTCGCGGCCCTATACATCCAGGCTGGATGAAATGGATGGGTGACTTATTCCACCTTGGCGGTGGAATAAGTCACCCCGTGTGCGGCAATCTGCGGCAGTGGACCACCTTGAAAGGTAGGGAAGGCACAGGAAAATCCCTGCAGCCTGACCCCGGCCTCAGCAGGCCCATTTGGGGGCCGAGCGGTGGGGAAAGCAAGCTATTCTGTGTCCAGTGGTGAGCTCAGCTACTGCATGGCGTACTGGTGCCATGGCAACAGGATGCCATGGTACCGGTCTCCATGCAGGAGCTATGGCAGGGTTGGATGGGGAGGGAGCGTGGCATCCAAGGGGCCTGAATCGGGGCATGTCCTGCCTATCCAAGTTCTTTGCACCTGATTCTGATCCTGCGGAGCCATCTAGTTCCCACGGGATCAGAATCTGTGCAAATCCAGCCTGTCCAGATTTTGGACGCCAGGATGGGCCAGACGTGCCTTTCTGCATGGGGCTCCACGAATATTCATGAGAGAGATTTGCGTATACTGCCTCTACTGCATGCAAATCTCCTTGTGCATCTTTATTGTGGATACCCTGAAAACCTGACTGGCTGGGGAGCCCTCAGGACAGGTTTGGGAATCACTGTGCTAGGGGCTAACATTAGTGGTAGTACTGTGAGGCTGCTACTAGGGTTACTGTGTCATTTTGACAGCTGCAACATCTAGGGCAGCATTGGAGAGGGACCACTTCTGCCCCAAGGACTACATGGGAACCCCTGGGGAAGACCTGGGGACTTAGGGGAGGTGGGGGGAGAGCCGAGGTTAGGGACTTGTGTGGGAAGAGATTGTTTAGAGGGGCCCTGAAAGATTTTAACACTACTACTACTTATCATTTCTATAGCACGACAAGGCATACACAGTGCTGTGCACACACATGAGAGACGGTCCTTTCTTAGGCGAGCTTACAATCTCCTTATACTCGTTTGCTTTGCAGGGGATGGCTACTGGACGGGGGGGGGGGGGCGGATGCTCAGTGTGGGGCTTTGCTGAGGTGGGTTCTGTTCAATGGGGAGTATGCTTGCGGGAGGAGGGGGTGCCATGGGGGCAACTGAAGTGGGAGGAGGAGCCAGGACATTGCAGTTGCAGCCGCTTGGTTTTTAAAAAACTTGTTTGTCACTGGGCCGATGTTTGCTGCTTCTGCAGGTAGCGAGGGAGATGGATCAGTATCTGCCTTGTGTGGTAAATTCATGGCAGATGTTGGGCACATCCCCTGCATTTACCACACAGGATTTGCATTTAACTACATGTACACGCATGTGCACAATTCCATGAGCCATGCTCCACATGCTTTCCCCACTTGTTATTTAGTCAATTACTCTCTGCTGGGAAGATTTCTGTGAACTGAGTCCTGTAATTACATCACTCCACAATATCCAAGAAAAGAAATTACTGCCCATTTGGGACAAAAGCAGCAGAGGATATATTGGATTGAATGACTTTATCTTGCAGAAGATCTTGTACTGCTTTCTTCATGTCAGCCTACCCAAGGGTGGATTTACTCTGCATTGTTTGGTTACATTATTAATATAAATGCTTTGTTAAATGATTATATGTGCAGTGAACTTCAACAGAGGTTTCATTGTATACTTGAGAAAAAAATACTGACACACCATTCATTTGTCTTCCAGGCCTATTAATGATTATTAATTATACAGATGCTGCCTGAAATTGGGAGGTGTGCAAAGCAATTAGCCAGAACCGTAAATCCCCAAGCCAATTCTCAGACAGGCCAATTTATCAAGGTAAATTACTTTGGAAACTGCACTCCTAAGGATCATTTGGCATAAAGCCTCCCCAGTTGTTCCTGCCTGATCTCCTTCCCTTGTCCTTTCAGCTTTGCTCTTTATTTATCTAAACATGCTTTCAGTTCTGTCACTGCGTCAGTAGCTACCACCTCATCTCGTAGGTAATTCCAGGCACCCACTGCTCTCTCAGCAGAATAATATTTCCACACATTTCCTCTCAGCCTCCCTTCTTGCTGATTCGTATCATGAAGCCCTGTCTCTCATCTTCATCATGCAAAATTCATAGGCCATGATTAAACAGAACAAAACTTCCATTTTGTACTTGTGGGAAATCCCTACATATCAGCAGCAACAATAAATATATTGAATGTAAGCATAGCATCGAAAGAGCAAACGTTCACCTTAGTTATTGACTCCCTACATGTACAGGCCCATTTGCAGGGAGCATAACACTTGAAAGATAGTGACAAATATAGTAATTTAGTCCAATAAAAGGTTTGTTTGTTAACTTCAATTTCTGCATAACTTGGCAAGCACATTAATTTACTGATTTACTTTTAGAAATGCAGCTTGCCACTATTTCAGAAAAACATTCAACATGGTCTCCTTCTGATTCCGGGCATATTGAATTGTTACCTTAATTAACAGGGACTTTCAGCGAAGATCAGAATTCAGATATTTTAAATTCTATTTTCTTAAACTTGTTAATTGACTGTCCTTACATGCAGCCGATGGTTGTTACAGTAACATGTATTTAGGTCAATGTGTTAGATGTGTACTAGGAATTCAATGTAGTTAAATACTTATATACTGTTAATACAAATTCAAAGGCTGTTCAAATCAGTGCACAGTATTCAAAAAGTGACATAATAAATATAACCATATAAAATCAAGACAGCTAGACAAAAACAGGGAGATAGGTAGCGCCATCTGGTTTGTCTTTAAGAAAATTATCACATTCTTGAATTAATCCAATTAGAATAAAACTTTGACAGCATGGCAGTTTACAAAAACCTTATTAAAAGCTCAAGTGGCAACAGACATAAAACATTACATAAAATCCAGTAAAACTACAACAAAGGGGAAATATATACACACTGAAACAGGGAAACATAAAAACACAACAATTTCAACCAAAATAATATAAATAAAGAAACATAAGGAGCTTTGAGGGAAGGATCTCAGGCCTAGTCCATTAGGCAGCAAGTTAACCATTGGAAGAGTTTTGAAAAAAACATGCTTCTAACATTTTTCAAATTTTTTTATGTGAACTCTCTAAATGGATTTCAAGAAGGAGGGCATTCCAAAGAGTGGGATTCTAATAAGCAAAAGCAGAATTCTGGATTCATTCCAATCTTAACTTATGGTAGGAGGAAACAACTAATAGGTTAGCATGAGATGAGAACAGAATCTGTTGTGAGCAATAAGGAATAAGCAATGATGAGAGATATAATGGATAGCCAGTATAGAAAAAGTGGTAAACAAGTAAGAGGATTCTGAACTTGATTCTACTTAGAATTGGGAGCCAGCGTTGGTATATTAACAGAGGTGTAAAATGATCCAAATGTTTGGTGTAATAAATTAACCAGCAATATTCTGGATGAGTTGAAGACATTTTATGGAGTACTGTAGACTAGATTGTAAGCTCTGATGATCAGGGACCGTCTTTTACATTTGTCTGTGCAGCGTTGCATATGTCTTGTAGCGCTATACAAATGTTCAGTAGTGGTAGCAGTTATAGTAGAAAATCAATTAGTAGAGAATTGCAGTAGTCTAAATGGTTCAATTAACAAAATCTTTAAAGATCTGGAGTCAAAGTAAACACAGAAACATGATCGCAGAAAAAGACCATATGGCCTATCTCGTCTGCCCTTCCATATGAACTACTATAGTTCCTTTTTTTCCTTTAGAGTTCTTCAATGTTTGTCCCATGCTTTCTTGAAATCCGATACTGTCCTTGTCTCTACTACCTCAACTGGGAGACTATTCCAAGCATCTACCACTCTTTCCATAAAGAAATATTTCCACATATTACTCCTTCCTGAGTCTATGCCCTTTCATCTTCATTCTATACCCTCTCATTGCAGACCTTTCTTTCAATTGAAAGAGGCTCTCCTCCTGTGCATTTATGCTAATTTACATATTGAGATCTTTAAGTCTGTCCCCATATGCCTTATGATGAAGCCCATTAACCATTTTGGTAGCCACGCTCTGCACTGACTCCATCCTGTTTATATCCTTTTGAAGGTGTGGTCTTCAGAATTGCACACAATACTCCAAATGAGGTCTCACTAAAAACTTATACAAAGGCATTGTCGCCTCCTTTTTTCTGCTGGCCATTCCGCTCCCTATACACCCAAGCATCCTTCTGGCTTTTGCTGTCGCCTTTTCTACCTGGTTAGCCAGTTTAAGATCGAAACAATCACCACTAGATCCCACTCTTATTTCACGGATAGAAGTACTTCACCCCCCCTATACTGTACCACACCCTAGGATTTTTGCAGCCCACATGCATGGCCCTACATCTTTTTATTGTTAAATCTGCCTTCTCTTTTTCCTGCCCTTTAGAAATTAAAAAATATAATGGAACTTCCTTTTCTTAATCTTTTTCCTCATTGACCTTGGCACAATTTCCCAGTGACAGAAAAGGAATGTTAAGGTGGGTGGACCCCTTCCTGCATCCCCCCCTTCAGTCTTGCTAAGCTTTTTTCAGGATTCATCTTCATTGGACTTGGAATTGGACGAGGATCAAGTGGGATTACTGTCGTAACGGTAGGAGCTGGAAATATGCTTCTTCTTTTCTTCTGCTTATCAAGGCCTTGGGACTCATTTGTCTGTACCTATAAATCAGAAGGGGACACATGTGCTGCAAACACACCCCTTCTATCAGCTGGCTCACAAAGTGATCTTTGTTATTGGAGAAGCCCCCCCCACCTCACTCCGGCAGAGGATGGCTCAGCGCTTCAGATCCATGTCAGACTCTGTGGAAGGAGTGGGTGGGGACTGGTTGTCCTTAACAGTTCTATAAACACTATTGCTGTGCAGCTGCAGTAACACAATTTCCTGTGCTGGCCAGTTGGCAGCCAGAAGGTGGTGGGTTATACTGTAGCTACCATAAAGCATGCTTTTAAACTAGATATTAGGGGAAAGCCGACAGTCGCCCAAGAGCGGATGGTTCGGAAGAATGTATCTTTGAAGGATACTACCAAAAGCAGAGAGGTTCCACAAAAGAGTAAAGTAGCCCAAATGCCCTCAAGTATGGAGCAGACAGAGCTTAAAGATCCCAAATTACCCATGTCTAAAAATAGCCAAATTAATACGAATAAAATACATTCTCTAAAATGCTTGTATGCAAATGCTAGAAGCCTAAAAAATAAGATGGGAGAGTTAGAATATATAGCACTAAATGAAAGGTTAGATATGATTGGAATATCAGAGACATGGTGGAAGGAGGACAACCAGTGGGACACTGTGATACCTGGGTACAAACTATATCGTAATGATAGAGCTGATCAAATTGGTGGAGGGGTTGCTCTCTATGTTAGAGAGGGCATTGAGTCAGAAAGGATTAAAGTTTTACAGGAAACAAAATCTGCTGTAGAATCTATATGGATTGAAATTCCATGTAAAAGGGGGAAGGCAATGGCAGTGGGGGTGTACTATCGAGCGCCTGGCCAGAATGACCCAATGGATGATGAAATGCTCAAAGAAATCAAGGAAGCTAACAAAAGTTACAGCGCAGTAATAATAATGGGTGATTTCAACTACCCCGGTATTGACTGGGTCAGTGTCACGTCAGGACATGCTAGGGAGATAAAGTTCCTAGATGAAATAAATGACTGCTTCTTGGAGCAGCTGGTTCATGAACCGACTAGAGGGGAAGCCATATTAGACCTAATCCTTAGTGGAACACCAGATCTAGTGCAAGAGATAAGGGTGTTGGGGCCACTTGGCAATAGTGATCATAGCATGATCACCTTTGATTTAATTAGTGGAGGAGGGATAGTAAGGAAATCCACAGTACTACCTTTTAACTTTCGAAAGGGAGACTATGATAAAATGAGGAAAACAGTTAAGAAAAAACTAAAAGGAGCAGTTGCAAAGGTTAAAGACGTACATCAGGCTTGGGTGTTGTTGAAAAATACTATCTTGGAAGCCCAGACCAGCTGTATTCCACGCTTTAAGAAAAGTGGAAGGAAGTCCAAAAAACTGCCAGCATGGTTTAAAGGTGAGGTCAGAGAGGCTGTTGTTGCCAAAAAAGCATCTTTCAAGAAATGGAAAAAAGAGCCAAACGACGAAACCTGGAAACAGCACAAGCACTGGCAAGTCAAATGCAAGGCATTAATAAGGCAGGCAAAGGGAGAATTTGAGAAGAAGCTTGCTGCGGAAGCAAAAACGCGAAGTAAAGACCTTTTCAAGTACATTCGTAGCAAAAAACCTGTGAGAGTCAGTTGGTCCATTAGATGATAAAGAGGTTAAAGGAGCACTAAGAGGCGACAAGGCGATAGCGGAGAGATTGAATGAATTCTTTGCTTCAGTCTTTACTGAGGAAGATGTAGGGATGTTACCCATGACTGAAGTGCTATTTAAAGGTGCGGAAGAATTGAAGGAAATATCGATACATCGGGAAGATGTATTACAACTATTAGATAAACTGAAGAGTAGCAAATCACCTGGGCCGGATGGTATACATCCAAGGGTGTTGAAAGAACTGAAATATGAGATAGCAGACCTGCTATTAGTAATCTGTGAACTATCATTAAAATCATCTCTAATACCTGAAGAATGGAGGATCGCCAATGTAACACCAATTTTTAAAAAGGGTTCCAGGGGTGATCCGGGAAACTACAGACCGGTGAGCCTGACATCAGTACCGGGAAAAATGGTAGAAACCATCATAAAGAATAAAATTACTCAGCATGTAGATAGTCATGACCTAATGGGAGACAGCCAACATGGCTTTAGACAAGGAAGATCTTGTCTTACTAATCTGTTATGTTTTTTTGAAGGTGTGAATAAACAGGTGGACAAAGGTGAGTCCGTTAATATAGTGTATCTGGACTTTCAGAAAGCCTGTGACAAAGTCCCTCATGAGAGACTTTTGGCAAAACTAAAGAGTCATGGGATAGGAGGCAGTGTACTATTGTGGATCAGGAACTGGTTAAAGGATAGAAAGCAGAGGGTAGGGCTAAATGGCCAATTTTCCCAATGGAGAAAGGTAAATAGTGGTGTACCCCAGGGATCTGTGCTGGGTCCGCTGCTTTTTGACATATTCATAAATGACCTGGAAAGTGGAATAACGAGTGAGGTTATGAAATTTGCAGATGACACAAAACCCAAGAGGATTGTGGAAAATTGCAAGAGGATCTTGATAAATTGGAAGACTGGGCATCAAAATGGCAGATGAAATTTAATGTGGACAAGTGCAAGGTTATGCATCTAGGGAAGAACAACCCAAACTATGGTTACACGATGCAAGGTTCCACATTAGGAACCACCACCCAGGAAAAAGATTTAGGCGTCATTGTGGATACCATGTAAAAAACCCTCGGCCCAGTGTGCAGCGGCGGCCAAGAGAGCAAATAGAATGCTAGGTATGATAAGGAAAGGAATGGAAAATAAAACAAAAGATATTATAATGCCTCTATATCGTTCCATGGTGAGACCGCACCTTGAATATTGTGTGCAATTCTGGTCGCCGTATCTTAAAAAGGATATAGCGATTTTAGAAAAGGTTCAGAGAAGAGCCACCAAAATGGTAAAAGGGATGGAAGGATACTCCTATGAAGAAAGTCTAAAAAGGTTAGGGCTCTTTAACCTGGAAAAGAGACGGCTGAGGGGAGATATGATAGAAGTCTATAAATTAATGAACGGAGTGGAACGGGTAAGCGTAGATCGATTGTTTACCTTATCAGAATATAGAAAGACTAGGGGACATGCAATGAAGCTATAGGGTAAACTATTTAAGACTAATAAAAGAAAATATTTTTTCACTCAACGTGTAATCAAACTCTGGAATTTGTTACCGGAGGATGTAGTAAAGGCTGTTAGTATAGCTGGGTTTAAAAAAGGTTTGGACAAGTTCCTGGAGGAAAGGTCCATAAACCATTATTAAGAAGGGACCCAGGATATCAATGCTTGAACCAATACAAGCATTGTGGAACCTGCTAAGTACGTATGACCTAGATTGGCCACTGTTGGAAACAGAATACTGGGCTTGATGGACCTTGACCCAGTATGGCATATCTTATGTTCTTATGTACGCTCCATGGGCAAAGGGCATAAAACACAGCAGGCACTTTCCTGCTAACTTGATACTGAGGGGGAGGGAAGCTGGGAGCAGGTACAAATCCGGGGCAAGGGACTCTCTATAAAGTGGAACCCCAGTCCAAAGGGGGCTGAATGTATTACACAGAGTACTACTACAAGTACTACTTCTTATCATTTGTATAGTGCTAAAAGGGTAGCCCATGGAGTAGAATGATTAGATATAGTGTTTATTACAAGGGTTGGGAAGATGTGATTGGCGCCAGCATTTGGATTTGCAACTGGGTCAGTAGAGCCAGATAGTGGCAAGACCTGAATCTAGCTCGGTAAACTTATGGCAGACAGACGTTGGGAGCCTTTGAAAGACCCTGAAAGTAGATGGGGCAGAGAGGAGATATGGTCATGACTGCTGAATGGGCATTTCTTTGTTCAACGTACCTCAAGGTGCACATCTTGCTGCCACATGCATTGGATATAATGTGATTAATCTGATGATTAGAGCTGTCTTCTGTGTCATGGCCGCAAGTCTGTTACTTACCCTTGATGGGGCATTCAAAGATTTTGTTGCTTTATTTTTCCCTTTTGAAGGTTTAGAAGGTGCAGGTCTTTGTTACTCATGATCCTTTCCTGATAGGTGTTGCAGAGGCAGCTTGAGGGTTGCCATTGTTTCAATAGGTAGTCAGAGGTGTCAGACCTTGATAAATGATCTCGATGGCCAATTGTAGTAGCTTGGCCTCCCCTGTGTGTCTATAGGTGGGTTCCATTAGTAGGCTAGAGCTTGTAGTGTCTTCATCCATACTCGCAGTGCCATGGATATCCACCAAGATGCATGGGTATATATCAAGTTTGGATTTGGACCCCAAGAAACATGCTGGATGACTTCCTGTGGCCCAGTCATAGTGAGTGCAGTGAGTGGCCCTCCACAAGATGGCTGTTGATTAATAACTGGAAAATGGCTGCCAGCTGGCAATCTGGGAAGCAGTCTTAGTATAACATTACCATCTTCTAATCTGAAGCTGGCCATCGGGAAAGAACCCAGAACAGGGGTGGATGTGACTTAATGAGGTCCACGCTCAGAAGAGTCACAGATAGCATAGCTGTATGACAATGAATGAGCACAACAATTGCACTGGTTTGGCCCCCCTTTGACGAGCACTTTTAAAGCCTGGGGCTGGACAATGAAAAGGAAGTAATGCCAGGTCGGGACTTCCTGGGAAAGCTTGGTTCACAGTGTCTGGGAAGTAAGAAGGCGCAGTGTTGGAAGAAAGAGGATCCTAAACTGATGAGTCAACCGCACAGTGTATATGATCCCTCTGGGCTCACATCCAGTGGCTACTCTGCAAACGCTGCGACAGACCAGGCTTTCACTTCTTATTCTTTCTAGCATCTCTGAAGCAGATCACCAGTAAAGGAGAAGGAAGAACTGCAGCTTTCAATTTGTTGATGGTCCAGGGAACGAGGTAAGTGCCAGAAAACCACATGGGCACCAGGGCAATTTGGGCCTTTAAACCCCTTGCAAACACATATCTTATTACAGCAGGGCACCCGAGCTCTGGCAGGCAAATCTTCCACTACAATCCCTGCAGCCCAATAGACAGGTGAAGGGTGAGGGGCATAGGATGGGATCAGGACACAATGTTATACTGTCTGGGTGCATGTGTGTTTCCCTCTCTCTTGCACTCTAGCTGTCTACCATCCTTTCTGATCTGTATAAGTGTAACACCCCCCTTTTTGTGTGGTCCTAGCAGCTGTGCTAGTAGCTGCTGGGAAAACAAGGGGGAGCACTATTCCAAGAGCCTTTTAGAAGTCATTCTGACTTGTGTTCATGGAATTTAATATCAGAGTTCTTCACTAGATTTCTCTTTTCTCCTGTCAGTTAGATATGGTTACCACACTCTCTTCAATTACTCTTCATCTTAAGCTTTATCTTTATCTTTAGTCCATTTCTTGATATACCGCCCTTCGAAGAAACAACAGAGTGATTTATGAAAAGAGCAAAATGCACACTGCCAAGAAAAGAAAAAGAATGCCATAGTTTTGATAGGACAAAGGAAAACAAAGAAAAAGGGAGAAACTAGAGACAGGGAGAGGAACCAGGCAGTGAGAGAGAAGAGAGACAAGGGAAACCTCAGGTAGGGACAGAGGAGGGAGAAGATTAAAGGCGGCACAGAAAAGCTGAATAGTTACTCCACGTTTCACTACTCCTACACCTTTGTTACTTAGACTGGCTTCCCTGAGTGGGAACCCCATTCTCCTGTTTCTAGTACTTTCCCAGAGTACCTGAAGCTGGTGGTGATGCAGACACAGATCCCTGATACTGTGCTAGGCTCACTCCTGCATTTGGTGTCACTAAAATATGACGAGTGCTTGTGTTCCTTTATTCCTGAGAACTGGTGGCTTCTGTAGATGTACATCCTTGTAACTGCCCTGCAGGGCTCCTGGCTGTATTGCACTGGAGGGCTGAATTGTTGGTACATGTCCTGGCATAGCACTATGGGGGAGTCTAGCCATGCCGTGGTCACTGCTCAGTCAGGGTGAGAGTGACCTTCCAGCAGGACATGCTGTGGCCAACCTGTCAGTGCAGGTTGTAGCCGGGCACTACAATGTCCGAGCCATTGCCCTATGCCCTGTGCTGATGCATCCAGGCCAGGCCACCCTGTCCAGGCTATTCCCACAGTACCTTGCTCCTCATTATGCACATTGGCAGGCCAATACTGGCAACAGTGCTAGCAGTGTGGGCTGAGGAGGGTGTTGGCAGCCACCACACACTGGATAGACAGACACACACTCCCCACACCTATGCCAGCATTGTGCAACTATAAAGGTGTTTGGCAGCCCTGGCCACCGCACCAGTCCTGGGCACAGTGCAGGCATGGCTATGGTATGCAATACTGTAGGAGTCACTCCCCAGGGTGGTAAACACTGTCAGACATAAGACCTGTAGCACACTTTATAGACATCAGAAAGGTTGCTATGATGCAACTCAATCAGCAAATTGTGCTTAACTTAGGAATTGCTATCTGCCAGTAATCATAGCAACCTTTTGATAGATGTGTAACGTATTCCCAGGTTTAGGGTGGCATTGCTAAGGTATGCAAGTGCTAGTATTGGGAGATGCACGCAGGGCCCAAAATCCTGCCTCTCCAGGTGGCTTTGGATAATGGAGCCTGTGGGTGCGGATGTGTCTGCCCCGGTTGGCCGCTGCTCTAGGACAGAGGTTCCCAACTCTGGTCCTGGTAGGCCAAACACTGTTCAGGTTTTCATGCTGTCCCTAATGAATATGCATGAGATACATCTGCATAACATGGGGCGGTGCATAGAAATGCAGCACAGCCATATTTATTGGAGACAGCATGGAACCTGAATGGTGTTTGGCCCTACAGGACTGCTTTTGGGAGACTCTGCTCTAGGTAATGCACATGTTTATGGTGTCTGTGCTCTGTAGGGTAAAATGTAGGCGTTTTGAGCATGTTTACGTTATCTGCACTAAAGGTTCTGTCTGTATTACCACATTTTTAGTAGTGAGTAAAATATGGGGACTGGGTTGGCAGGAACCACAGCTGGGACTTGAATCTGTGACCTTCTGCTCCTGAACACACTGGCTGTGTGCACTGCACCACCGTGTTGCCACAGAGACAGTGCATTCCCTCGGGATACCATGACTGTTTGTCAGACAGAGCCTGTCTGTTGCAGTGCACAGCATCCACCTAAAAAGGGCTGGGCCATAGTCTGCTGTGGGCAACAGCCACTGCCCCCTCCACCACCAGTACCCCTCTGCCACCATGCTGACATGCCCTTCTGCTGGTGGTGCTGGTGGTGCGCAGTCTCGGGCCATCCAGTGTGCGGGTAGGCGGCTGCCTATGGTGCGGGTTCTGGGGTAGGGGTGCCTGCACAACTGTCCAAGCTTCTCTCCAGCACCGCCTGCCAATATTCTGTGCCCTTGGGGGTACCTGCTGGGTACTATCCCCTGTGACACTGTGGGAAACACACTCGTGCCCATGTTGGGCCCTCATCAGTTGCTGTCTGGCTGCTCTACTGTTTCTATTAGCATATCAACATAAATTGATTAACAAAAAAGAAATGGTGTTTCTTAATGTTAAAGCTCCAGATACATCGAGTTTTTATTTAGTCCCTAAAATACATAAGAGTCTAGTTAAACCACCGGGACGACCCATTGTGTCAACAAAAGGATCATTGTTAGAACCATTATCGATATATCTAGATTCCTTTTTAAGACCTCTTCTCATGGATATACCGTCCTACATTAGGGACACGTCCCACTTTTTACAAAGATTGGAACAACATAACCATGGGGCAATGGATGAAGACATGTTATTAATCACTTTGGATATCACGGCATTGTACACGAGTATTCCTCAACATTCAGCAATCATGACAGTCCACAAAGTATTGACTGATAGAAGAGATCTCTCAGTTTCTCAAATTTCTTTTCTTACAGAATTAGCACAAATAACCATAACCCAAATTTTTTTTCAGTTTAATGAAGTGTTGTATCACCAGAAAATAGGAATTGCTATGGGAGCATCTTGTGCCCCGTCGGTAGCAAATTTGTTCATGAGTGATTTTGAAAGTTGTTGGTTATCAACATCTTCTTTTCTACAACATATTAAATTATGGGTAAGGTTTATCGATGACATCTTTCTGTTATGGAAGGGCCCAATAGAGAAAGCAGAAGAGTTCATTGATTGGCTTAACACCTGTAATACTGCAATTCAATTCACGTCTACAATAGATGCCAATGTCATAGTGTTTTTGGATGTAGCAATTAAGAGAGGTTTATCTGGCTGGAACACAACAGTATATAAAAAACCTACGGCTCGTAATACATTCCTTCATTATACCAGCGGACACCCCATTCGATTGAAGAACAGTTTGCCTTATTCCCAATTCCTTCGCTATCGCCGAAATTGCTCAGAAGTTACTGATTATAAGAAGAAGTCTAAACAACTGCTAAGGGATTTTGCGGAACGTGGGTATCCTGAGAGCGTTTCACAACAGGCTTACAAACGAGCTTTATATAATGATCGTCAGTTGCTGTTCCAAGCTTCCCGTCCAGAAGCACATGAAGATCAAGTGAATTTTATAACTAAGTTCTCTCCTTTGAGCTACAGAATCCAAAGCATCGTTAAAAAATATAGTCATATGATTCAAGCCATTCCTGAATTAGAGGACAAGAAGATAAGATGTATCTGGCAAAGAAATAGTAATTTACAGCAACAATTAAGCCCCACGGCCCTGCGTTCCAATGTAAGTTGCAGAAGTCAACCAGCAAGAGTAGGCCATAAGAAATGTGGCCAGTGCAGCATCTGCAACATAACAGCTGAGCTAACTGAATTCCTCTGTCACAGTAAAACCTACCGTTTACAACAAGCCACAACGTGCACTTCTCAATCTGTAGTGTATGCCATCCGCTGTCCTTGTGATTTATTTTATATAGGGAAGACCAGTCGCCCTTTTAAAGTTCGGATGTGTGAACACAAAAGTCGTCTTCATTGCAAGAACATGTCGGCTCCGATCGTCCAGCACTGTGATGAATTTCATCATGAATTCGAACACCTAAGATGTTTTTGCATTGAACAAATTTTACATCCTAAAAGAGGGAAGACTTTGGATGAAACGCTCCTTTAATCAGAACAACGGTGGATTTTTAGAGTCAACACTGTGCAACCAATGGGATTGAATGCTTCAGTTGAGTGGCAAGTATGTAGATAGCAGCACTATGTAATCACTATAAAAGTCAGCTTTTCTGTCAAAGCCGCATGCGCGGCGTTTTCGGCACTACTGTGAAAGAAAGAGACGTGGGCAGCAGCAGTAAGGAGGTAATAGTTGGCTCTTTAAAAGTTTGATTTGAAAAATTTGTGGGGGAATGTTATGTAAGAGATTTCCTATTCAACTTCGGAGTAAGTCAATAGTGAGCATAAGTTACATCAACGCTCCTAATGTTATTGTATTTTCACTCTTAGATTCTCCTGATGAACCTCCCTCAAGGAGAGAAACGCTAAAATGGGCGCCAAGGGAAGGCGTTGAGAGCATATCACATTATGGTTTAAAGCAAGAAGAAAAAGAGCATATTAAGTTATGGTTTAAAGCATGAAGAAAGTTCAACGGAGCTAAGATAAGCTTATTATTTTAATATTTTAAGAAACACAAGATAGAGATAGTCTGGTGATAGAGGTGCAAGATATTTTCACTGTTCAAAAAAAGAAAAAAAGAGGAAAAGCAGTTTATCTGTAGTCGTTGATGCAAATGGGGCACACTTGGTTGTCCACAAAGATTGTGGTTCAGAGTGCCATCAGAGTCTGAGACTACAGCTGATCTTAAAGAAACCTTTCAAAAGACAAAGTTTTTCGTGTAACAGGTATTTTAATACAACGAAATTAAAGAGCATATTCAAGAGCTATTGCCAGAGTTTCCATTTACATATTGACGTTTTGTTACATTAGAGTATTCACATTTAGTTTAACATAGTTAGATACTCTGAGCAGACCATTCAAGATACGTTGCTCTACTGTTTCAGCATTCGTATAGGCCACCTAGGCATCACCATAGTCCGCACTGTGGCCCAGCTGCACCACAGCATGTGCCGCCTGCAGCCCTCTGTATCCCCTTTTCCAGCATCTGTCCAGTTGCCTGTTCCGACATGCCCACCCTGCTGTTGCAGCACATGTGCCCGCCATAGGACACCTGTCCAATGGAAAGGGAAAACCCTGATCAGCGCTATTTCACTGTGGGATCATTCACCTTGTATGGGGACAGGGCATAGACCCTTCCAAAATTAATATTATTTTTTTGGAGCTTTCTTGGGAGTGTTTTTTGATGTTTCCCATTAATATCACTATTGGCCAGCTTGGTTATGTTTTTTTTACATTTTCTTCTGGTCATTTGCAATGTTTATTTGCCCTTTTGTTCTGTGCACATGTATCACACTTATCACTTTTCTTAGGTTTCCCTGGTTTTGCTGTACATTGATGACGGAAATGGTTTCTTTTCCCTTTAAATCAGCTCTAATGCCAGGGTTTCACTGGCGTTAGTTTTCAGCCCCGGATTTCACAGCGATAGTGTGCGGGGAGCCTCTCCCCTCCCACTCTCCACCCATTGACCCTCTCTCTCCGCCCCTGGGGAGTCTTCCTCCGCCCTCCGGGAGCCTTTCTCCACCCTCAGCGCTCATTTGCGCCGCTGCGCGCTAAGGTACCTGTGCGCCCGATAAAGCGCCATTATTGCACGATGAGGTACCTTATTGCGTGATAACATCGCAGAGCGCACATTAAGACGGTTTAGTAAGCATACCCCAAAGTATTTAAGAATTAATTAAACAAATTTTCTTTTAGACGTAACCAGCTTTATTCTCATGAACTCAGAAAAAAATTTAAGCTGACATGTTTTTGTACTTTCAATTAATATTTTTTCTTTTCTTTTTACCTTTCAGCAACACTGTTGCACTTGATGCTACAAGATTACATCAGATAAATATTATCTATTTTTTTTTTACTTTCAATTTCTCTTTTATTCACCCCAGGAGCAGCGGAAGGCCTTTTTCTTTGGGGGGGGGGGGAGTGGGGCCAAACCCTGCCCCATGGGCATAAACCCTTCCTGTTATGTCCGCGGGGACTCGATCTCCTGTGGGCAGACAGGAAAGGTCTTTGCCATGATCGTGGATTTTCTTCTGCCCACAGTAGAAGGGCTACCTATGGGCAGACTACTGCCTACCGGCTGCAATCATTGCAAACACACTTCCGGTCTGCCTGTGGGGATCCAATTTCCCATGGGCAAAAAGGAAGAGGCTTTTCTTCTTCTGCCTGCGGGGGGTGGGATCCCATGAGCAGCCTGCTGCCTGCTATGCCGCGAGTTTTGGTGGGGCAAGGGCCTGTGTGGCCCATTCCTTTCTGATGCTTATGATGCACTCATATATCTTTACAAATAAGTGTTGACACTTATTAACTTCTTTCATAGCTTCGATGATCTTTATACAAGTCAGGTGAGTATACTTCTTGTATATGCGTCTATATATCTATCTGTATTTGTCTGTGTGTCTGTATTAGAAAGGATAAATTATTCAAAATGTCAAAAGATGCAAGGTCTATTTGTAAGTCCTTTTATTGAAATTACTGTCCAATAGTAAAAAAGAAACAAAAATCCCTCTGTCCAAAGTGTGTAAAATTGTGTGTGCACACTTAACAATGCAGTTAGAGAAGAACAACTTAAACTACAGCTACACGATGCAAGGTTACATATTAGGAATCATCACCCAGGAAAAGGATCTAGGGATCATATTATTTATTTATTTGAATGTTTATTTTTATACCGCTTTTCACCGGGGCAAAGCAGTGTACATTCTACACCAGATTATTACAGAGAACATTGAAACTTATATACAAAATGATTCATTTATATAGATATTTATATAAGTGTTAGCTAGTATAACTGATGTACATGACCAATTGCTATCTACCTTATACAGAGGGATAGGGTGGAGAGGAGAGTCAGATAGAAAGGAGGACGGATTATGTGATGGAACCAAAAGGATAGATTCCAAGCCGCGTTTAGTGGGAATGGAAGACTGGTTCGGTTTGAACGTCCATCCCCGTAAAACTCCCAGGACTGTATTCCCTGCCTGGGACCATATTCCCTGCCCAAAGCTCCCTGCACATTGTGATAATGAGAGCTGTGCTGAGCCAATGGAGACACAGGAAAGTGGTGACTATGTCTTTAAGACAAGAGACAGGCAAGCTTTTCAGAGGGCAAAAGCTACAGCCAAGCAAAAGAAACACGTACTTGCTGAGGCTAAGCCACGCCCAAGCCCCAACATGAGTGCAGGCTTGGACTCTAATGACAACCACCTGTGCAGAGATAAGGGTGTGGTAGCTAGGAAGCAGCTTTTAAGCCTGCTTCAGTGCAAAGAGAGGGAGGAAGGACGAAGGAAGGAGAAAGGAGCAGCAACAGGAAGGAGGAAGGAAAGCTGAAGGAGCAAGGAGATGGGGGAAACTTAACTCCACGTGGGAGAAGCAGTTCCAGCAGCAAAAGAAGCAACCCTTGGGTGAAAGGTACGCTTGAGCCAGAGACCAGCAGATGTATAGCTGGGGAGGTTGCTGAAGAGGTGGAACAAAGTGCAGTGCAGTGTGTGCAAGAGACAGTTCAGAAAACCCAAGCTGCCAGAAGGGGGGTGGAAGCTGTTACAGATGGACGTAACCAAGACCCAGCCAAAGGCAGAGACGTAAAGCTGAACACAGGTGAAGCAGTTAAGCTTTTGTTCCAGGGGAAAAAGCCCCACGCTCCTGATACAGCCAATGCTTACCAGGGAGAGCAGTTCTGAAAAGGACTTTTGAAATTTCTACAGAATAGTATGTTGGAAAATCTTATTGAAAATCCTGAAAGAGATAAGCAATTTGCAGAACAAGAAGGTATGCAAATTGACACTCTTGAGTCAGATTCAGTGTATGACGAATCACCGATGGATTGTTCTGTATGCATGAGGGAAATTGAAAACTGCTAGAAAGGACTGCAAAAAGAACTTTTGTAGAGCAATTTTTCCTTAGCCAGGAAAGTGCTAAAAGCTACCTTAAGCTAAAGAGCTTTGGCTAAGAACAGAGTTTGAATTAAAGCAGCATTATTGAAAAAGGATCAGAATTTACCCTTGCTGTTTGAATGAACGGAAGTTGTAACCCAGGTGCAGAGATGTGTACTGAAAACAGCTGCCTTGTTTAAAGAAGTATTTCAGTTCTTTAACTTCACGTGTACTTTTGTTCCTGTAAGTTTTCTGTTTTGGAGAGTAATCCTTTTGCCTGCGTTGTTTGAATTTAATGCGTGGAAAGAACCCAAAAATAAATTTCTTGGTTTTGCCTTAAACAACCCCCAGTGGTCACACACTACTTTGTCTTTAATGAAAAGAACTACAAGTCCCAGGATTCCTTGTTGGAGACAAAAATAGCTTTAATTAAGAACAAATATGGCAGCCCTTTGCCTGTGAGCCACTGGCCCAGGCAGGGGGTCACGACAACATACATAGGAGATGTGTGGGAAGCTATGGATGGGGGTGGGCAGGGGCAGCGATGGGGTGGAGAGTGGACAGGCTGGAAGTGGGGCACTCAACCCGGACATACAGGGCAGATTTATTATTTATTTTATTTATATTCTCTTATATACCGCACTATTCTGCATCAGTGCAGTTTACATTGAACAAACTGAAATTACATTGAACAGGGCATTATAACTTGGAGATAACTATTTTACAGGGAACATGGGCTATGGAGGGTTAAGTGGCTTGCCCAAGACCACAAGGAGCACCTGTGGGACTAGAAACCCCAGTCCTTCCGGCCCAAGGTTGCTGTCCTCTAGTGGGATTTGAACCCCTGACCTTCCGGCCTGAAGTACCTTGCCCCAACCACTAGGCCACTCCTCCACTCCAGATTCCGATCATGGCCCAGTACGTCCTGGTCCACCAGGATAGACAGAAGACTTATTCCACTTCAGAGGTGGAATAAATCCCCCTGGACGTTGGGGGAGGGTGGCGCTGGGGTACTGAGGAAAGGTGAGGGGTGCAGAGGATTCCCTGCAACTCAACCCTGGCCATGGAAGGCCAAATCGGGGGCCGGGCTGCGGGGAAAGAAGGGTCTGACGGTGATTGTAGCTCCTGCATGGAACCGTGGTGGCATGGCAACAGGATGTCATGCCACTGCCGCTCCATGCAGAAGCCTGGCTGAGTTAGCCAGGTAGTGTGACGGACATCCTGGAGCCCAGAATCGGGGCCTGGCCTGCACGTCCAGGCAGGCTGCACCCGATTCTGAATGCCCGGATGGGCCAGACACACACAGCGAGGAACTGGCCTCAAAGTGTTCATTAAATAGATGAGTTTTTAGAAGTTTCCTAAGTGTGGTCAGGTCACTGATAGATCGGAGAGTTCCAGGTAGAGAGTTCTAGAGGGTTGGGGCATATAATTCAAATGCGCTGTTGCAGGCATACTGGGTACTTTTGGTTTTCTCATGTGGTATGTTCAGCATATTTATTGTGTGATGTCTTCGAGCCCTACTTGGGTTGGTCGTATTCAGTAGTGATTGTAGGTAGTGTGAGGAGTGGTTGTTGATGATTTTAAATGTCAGGAGCAGAATTTTGTAGTGTATGTGGCTTAGAAGTGGCAGCCAGTGAAGCTGTCTTAGGATGGGGGTTATATGATCATACTTTGATGTTCTTTGAATTATGCATGCCGCAGTGTGTAGGGATAGCAGTGTGGCTTTTGGCAGACCTTGATAGATGGAATTACAGTAGTCAAGTGCGGTGTTATGACTGCTTGGAAAGCTGAGCGGTAATTGGATGATTCCAGTAGAGCACAGAAGTGATGAAGAGTTCTGATTTTGTGATATATTAGCTTTGTTGCAGCATTTATGTGTGGTTTCAAGGTGAGTTGTTGATCTAAAGTAATGTCCAAGTACTTATCCTTTGGTTGTACATTCACCTTTGTTTCATTTAAAACTATTGACGGTGGCACTTGGAAGTTGCTATCCTTTGTTATGAATAGTATTTCAGGAGTTTTATAGTTAATTTTTAGTGAACTGTTTGCCAGCCATAGAGAGATGTCTGCGAAGCAACTTATTATTCCTTTGCATGATGGTTTGTTGATGTTGAATGGTGTGTAAATCATTATATCGCCCGCATAGATATGGCAATTTATGCTATGTGAGTGGATGATTAGGCATAATGGTTATAGGTAGATGTTGAAAAGTGGAGCTGATTAAGATGAGCCTTGTGGGATGTCTTGGGTTTGCAGGTAGAGGAATGATGTGTTACTTCCCATTCTGACTTGCTGTTATCGATTGGATAAATATGAGTGGAACCAGATCAGAACATTGTTTTGGATTCTGGTGGACTGGAGTCTTTGCAGGAGTTTGCTGTGGTTAATTGTATCAAAAGCGGCTGAAATATTGAGAAATATTAAAATGAATCCTTGGTGTGGCTTCTGTGTTCCTTTTATTAGTTTGTTTAACAATGAAATTAGGAGCGTTTTTACTCCATTGAGTGGTCTAAAGCCATGTTGCTGTGGGTTCAAAGGTGCATGGCTGTAAAGGTATTCCTGAAGTTGCTGTTGAATGTTTTTTTTTTCTATAATCTTGGTCATGAAGGGTAGGCTTACTATAGGTCTATATGCTGTGGGATCATTAGGAATGAGGTTTGTGTTTTCAGGGTGGGATGGATGGAGAAGGATTTGAGTTGTTTGGGTATGTAGTCTTGGATTAGAGATAGTTGGGTGACTTTCATAAGGAGGCTGAGCACCTCTTTTGATGCTTTGACCCAACTTAATGGACATGGGTCAAGCGGGGATGTGGTTGAGTTTAATGTAGCAATAGTATGTTCTATGTTCTCTTTGCTGATGGTGCTAAAGGTGGACTAGTTGTTGGTATTGTTGGATAGTGGTATCTGTAAGAGTAGTGAAGATGCTGAGCTATTTATTTTATAGTGGTTTGCTAGAGCCTGTGGGTCAAGGGTGTTGTCCATGGAGACCAAGTGAGGGAGATTTATTAGGTTCTTTACTATCTAAAATAGTTGTTTTGGTTGGTTGAGTGATGTATTGATGATTTTTGTTTGGAATGATATTTTGCATGTGTCAGTCTCCATACGGTATTCCATTAATAGTAGCATGTAGGTGTTTCTATCATCTGTTAGTTTTATCTTCCTCCATTAACGCTCTGTCTTTCATAGTTGTCTCTTGAGGTCTCTGAGTTCTACTGAGTACCATTGTGTCTCTTGTAGTTTTTTGAGGGATCGTTGGTTTGGGGTTTCAGCTGCTGTTTTTCCGATGACCTGATTCCAATTCAGTACTAGGGCATCAATGTCCTTTGTGTTTTTGTCTAGTAGAGGGAATACTTCTTCTGTAAATGCTTTTTTGTCAAATAGTTTGTAGTGCTTTGTAGGTTGATTCTGATAAGTATGGTTTATTGTGGTGGAGCATAATGGTTGGTAGTTTATTAATAAGTGGTCAGACTAAGAGATAGAGTTGGGGGAGGGAGAGTATGTATGGGTGGGTTTGGTGTTAATGAAAATGAGATCCAGCATGTTACCTTTTTCATGTGTTGGTGCTTGTACAAGTTGGTCAAATTCCATTGACCAACTCCCACACACTTCACTCCACTGCCCCCTGCACCAACCCCCCCTCCTCCCACACACTTCACTCCACTGCCCCCTGCACCAACCCCCCCCCACACTATTCTTCCTGCATGATCCCCCCCGCACCCTACTCCTCCCTCACTGCATGACCCCCCCAGCACTCCATCTGATTGTATTGTTGTGACACCGCCTTGATTTTTAGGATAAGACGGTTTAGAAATACTTTTAAATAAATAAAATAAATAAATTGATGACATGGCTTCTAAGAAAGATGCAACTTGTTTGATAGGGATAGAGGGGAGGTTGAAATCATTGAATAGTATGAGATCCTTGTTCGGTTATACATTTTCTACTACAATTCCCAGTATATTTGATAGGTCATTATATGATGCAGAAGGGGATCTGTATATGAGATAAAAGTTTATTTGATATTGAGATGTAGTCTAATCACTCAGTGCTGTTGGCGTTGAGTTCGTTGAAGTTGAGATGGAATTTCGTTATTATCAGTACTCCTCCTTCTCTTTGGTGGGATCATGGGCAGTTGTATATTGAGTAGTTGTGTGGTTTCAGCTGATTTAGTAGTACAATGTCCATTTCGGTGAGCCATGATTCCATGATGCAGAGAACATTGAGATTATTGGTGTGATATAGTCATTGATAGGTATTTTATTTCAGACTAAGCGTACATTTATGAGTGCACATTTAAGATTCTGACTGCTGTTGGGCTTATTGGGTGTGGTAAGGATGGGGTGTTTTTGCAGTGATATGTGTATTAGATTGTTTGTGTATCTTTGTCTCAGGGGATGCCCAATATTGTAGGGGCCATAGAGTATGATTGAAGGAGTAAGTGTGGGTTTGAAGAATAGTGTTTCAGTGATGAGAAAAAGGGCAAGGAGGGCCAGAAGGGTATAAGTTGTTGCACAAAGAGAAAGCATGTTTGGTTGCTGTTGATAGTTATTGAGCTGTAATGTACCATTAAATTATTTGTGTAAGTCCCTGGTCTTACTTTGTGATAGGCTGGTCAGAAGAATGCTAAGTTGCATGTATCTTTCAGATAGTGAGGGAGGAGCTTGGGTTCGCCACTCTTCTGTTCTAGCTGGAGGTCTAACTCCCTGTGAGGGAGAACACTTTTGGTGATGCTATGAAAGAGCAGCCCTTGAGGCAAAGCTTTGTAGGGGAGTTGGGAGCATTTCTGTGAGGATCAGGTTCACAGGGGGTGGTGCAGAGGCTGCGACTTCTTCCATGCTTTCCTGGTGATGAGGGTTGGACCTTGGGTTCTTCAGTGGTTTCAAGATTTGCCTTTTGCTGGGCTGTGTTGCTGCTGATATGGACTGGTCATAGAGGGCCTGTGGAATTAGGGTGAATCCTTGCTCAGTGTATCGGTCCCCACCTATTGGCGCACCTGAGCATGCTGGGTTTAAAAGTCCTGTTGTGGGGTGAGACTTTGGCCCAATTGGTCTTGTTGGAGGGGTGCGGGGAGAGGCTTAATGGCCTGCTCTCCTCTGCTGATGCCGATCGGGTGGTGGAAGCAGAGACCAGCTGCTGAGCATGTCGGGTATAAAAGTCCTGTTGCAGGGTAAGTCTTCGGCCCGATTGGCCTTGTCGGAGGGGAGCAGGGAGGGGCTTACCTGTCTGCTCTCCTCTGCTGATGCCGCCTGGGTGGTTATCATCATGGATAAGATGTTGAAACTCTCTGCTCAGTGTGCAACAGTGGTCAAGAAACCAAATAGAATGCTAGGAATCCTAAGGAAAAGAATGGAGAATAAAACAAGGGATATTATAATGCCTTTGGGTTGCTCCATGGTGCACCCGCACCCTGAATATCATGTGCAGTTCTGGTCGCCATATCTAAAAAAGGGCAGGGTCGTACCAAGCCATAAATGCTCCCTGTGCGACTTGTACATCTGGTGTGCCCCCCCCAACAGTCACAGGTTTGTCATTTGCCCAATGCATCTCCCTATCTTTCCCCCATATCCAACCAGCTCTCCCTCGTGCTGCCTGCCCTTGCCCAGACACCGCCATTTTTAGTGTTGCCATGGCAGAGCCGCGGGGGCAGCAGCAACATCCAATTGAAGAAAAGAAAAGGTGTGTCTTTTTGACTCCATCCTTGAATGGCTGGTCTGCCCCTTCCCTCCTCTGACGTGAGCATACATCAGAGGAGGGAGGGATCTGACTAACATGCAAGCGTGGAGTCGGAAAGACACATTTTTTTTTCAACTGGATGTTGTTGCTGCCCCCACGGCCCTGCCAAGACAACACCAAAAGTGGTGGCAACTGGGCAAGGAAAAGCAGTGTAGGGGGGAGCCGAGGCTGGAAGCCCTAAATGCGCCCCTACTTCTTTGCGCCCTGTGCAGCTGCACCACTCACTCAGGGATAGGTACAGTACTGAAAAAGGATATAGTGCAATTAGAAAAGACCCAGAGAAGAGCAACCAAAATGATAAAGGGGATGGAAGTATACCTCTACTAGGAAAGGCTTAAAAGGTCAGGGCTCTTCAACTTCGAAAACAAATGACTGAGAGAAGATATGATATAGGTCAACAAAATAATGAGTGAAGTGGAATGGATAATCTTAGGATTGGTTGTTTACTCCTTCAAAAAGTGGAAATTCTAGGGACATGCAAAGAATCAACAATGCAACACATTTAAGGCTAACCAGAGAAAATAATTTTTCACTCAGTGGGTAATCAAACTCTGGAATTCATTGCCAGAGGATGTAGTAAAAGCTGCTAGTGTAACTGGGGTTAAAAGAGGTTTGGAGAAGTTCCTGGAAGAAAAGTCCATAAATCATTATTAAAGTGGACTGGGAGATAAGCAGCATGGAATCTGTCTACTTTTTGGGAACCTGACAAGTACTTGTGATCTAGATTGACCACTATGGGAAACAGGATATTGGGCTTGATGGTCCTTTGGACTGACTCAGAGTGTTCTTATAACCCTTCTTACCCATTCTCTCACTCCTGGTAAAGGCTCTTCTATCCCTCTCTCATTCTCTCCCTCTCATTCCTTTTCCATCCTCTCTCCCTCTGGAGATTTCCTACCTTTATTCCCCCTCCCTCCCACCCAGTTTCTAGATGTTCTTCCCCTCTTATTACCTCTCCCTTCTCATCTTGTTCCTCCTAGGCTCATCTCTTTTTTTAATCCCTGCTTCCTTCCCTCAGTTCTTCCCTTTTCCTTCACTCCTCCATTTTCCCTTTCCCTCTGCTCTGCTGGATTTATGTAAGACCATGGTCTAAGCCAATCTGACACTTCACTGTGACGCCTACCCCATTGTCATCAGCAGGACAAGCATTTGATGAGATGCTACCTCCTTCTGTCGCAGGATTGCTCTTATGCTATGAAATGTGAGATTTTGCAGCATTTATCATGAGGCTGGTCCTGATGCAGCAAGAGATGATGTCTCACTGAATACTTTTGCTGCTGCCTACAAGGGAAAGGACTGCAGGATGGGGAAAAGGATCAAGGAAATAACCAGGGAAGTGAGCTATTAGATCAGCAGAGTTTGGTTAACCTGGGCCTGACCCAATGGCTGAACTGTCGTGGCAAAGGGGTAGCAAGTCATTTTCTAGGGG
This sequence comes from Ichthyophis bannanicus, assembly GCA_033557465.1. Lineage (NCBI taxonomy): Eukaryota > Metazoa > Chordata > Amphibia > Gymnophiona > Ichthyophiidae > Ichthyophis > Ichthyophis bannanicus. The sequence continues at coordinate 1,656,865,366 of CM066031.1, forward strand.
TGGTACTTTCCACCCCTTGCCATTTTGCAGCGATGCCTGTGAGACTTACAGGGGGTAATTTACAAAGGATTTTTCACATATCAACTCTGTTGTATGTGTGTAAAAGGCTTCATAAAATTACACCATATGTAAATATATGCGCTGTGACACGAAGGCAGGTAATTTTACTGTACCTGAGTGTAGGAGTGTCCAGAAAGGAGTTTGTTTGAAGCATGGATGGAGTCATGAAGTACACACAAAGGTATGATAAATACCTAAATATGCTACTTCTGTCATGCACATTTACACCAGAGGTTCTCAATGGAGGCAGCGCCTGCAAATCTACCTCCTGAATTTTCATTGCGTTTATCCTGATAACCGACTGGCTTGGTGTGACTTGAGGACTCGGTTGAGAACCTCTGATTTACACTGTCTTGGGAGTTGGTATACATGAATGTGGCCACATTTTAGCCATGATATTTGCAGATTTTGTGATGCTATTTTATAAAGACACATAGATGCCTTTCTCTATTTATAAAACAGCTTTATAATGGACACCTACTTGGACTCCAGCCTGCTATAAAATTACCTTCATGGAGGATACTATGATTTACATGTACAGATGGCATGTAACTTTATAATATTGCCCTCATAAAGATATCATATATTTGTAACTAGACATGCTACTTTCTGAACCCATCTAGTCACACATATGCCTCTCCTTGCTAGCTATGGTATGAACCCTGAAGTGAAGGAATTAATGGATAGCCCAAATCTGCTTTGTGCAGCACACATATTGAACACTCTTCCCTCACACCTTTTTTATCTTTGTGCTGTCAAGGCAGTGCTAACTCCTGCAACCCAGCTGCTTCTGGGGTTTCTTGGCAATGTATCACCAGTAGTAGATTGCCAGACCTTTTGTTTTGAGGGTAAAATGACTTGCCTGAAGTCACACCAATGGGAATTGAACCCTTGATCTTCTGGCACTAGGCAGCTGCTCTAACCACTAGGCTACTCCTCCACACCCTCACACCTAGCCTCCTCTTTTTAACCTTTCCAGCTTCTGACTTATCCCGATGCTAAGGGACATGGGAAGAACACCAGATGTGACTCACTCCAAGTACTTGCAGCAGCGGCAGCAGCACTCTAGCTGCCATAAGTGGCTGCTAAAGTAACTACTGGAGCCACCTGCTCACACACTGCATGGATGTCTGCTTTCTCCTGAAGGTGGTGGGAGTTGGAGTTCCAGCATGGGGACAGCTACAGTATGCACAGCAAGGAACTGAGGGGCTGGGATGGAAAGAAGGAGTCCAGGAGTGGTGAGGAGATGAGCATATGGAGTCTACGAGCAGAGACTGCAAAAGTATCTGCAGAGTCAGGACCTTGGGCGTATGGGTGAAATGCTCATGTTAAAAGACAGTTGAGCATGAAGAGAATGAAACGGAAAGCAGGAGAGAGGAGGGGTCCCAAGACAAAACTCCTTTATGTAGAGATGCCAAAGGTGACATTTCCTGCTCCACTGAGTAAGAGCGATGGCAAGTGAGAGAAGTTTTTTTGTGGTGCATTCAAAGTATACATTTGGAAGGATCTGCTTTGCATATAAAAGGGTCACCACAAAGTCATAGCTAGCTTTCTTTGATTTTATTTAACTTGTATTTCTTTAATCTTGTATGAAAAATGAATACAAAACATACAAAAAGAAGCTTGCCCATTGGTAAAGAAATTGTAGAGAATATTGAATTAATATTTGTGATGGAATATCATACATTAGATATGATTACAGTCGTGGTCAACATTACTGGCACCTTTGCAGTTCAACCCTTAATGTCCAATACCTCCTAAAGAAAAGTGGCCAGTGAAATGGTTTTGGACTATATATGCACATGTATTTGGCATATAAAAGAATAAAATAAATCAAAACCAATTAAAACAGGAAATAGTATAAAACCAGTGACATTGCCAGAACATGACTATTGGCACCCTTATAAACAATTCAAATCCGTTTGAGCAGAAGAACCACATTTCCATTGCAGTAAAATTAGATGCACCTGTGATCAATTGTCAGTACTCACGTGACTTCAATTAACCAATGAATTATGGCTCTAATGTTTAAAATGGCCATATTCTCTCCCTGTTTCATTTTCACAATGATGAAGACAAGAGAGTTGCCTGAGACCATCAGAAAAGCCATTATCACGGATTCCTATGTCTACAGTTCGCAATGTTATTAAGAAGTCTTCTGCTCATGGAACTGTCAAGAACCTCCCAGGATGTGGTGAGAAGAGGAAAATGAATCCAAGAAGTCTTTGAAGGTTAGTGTGAACTGTTGTAAAAACACCATGTACAACATCCAAAGAGCTTAAGACTGACCTGGAGCAATCGAGTGGTGGTTTCAACTCGCACCATATGCCATGCACTAAACAAAGAAGGACTTCATGGACAAAGGCCACGGAGGACACCACTGCTCAAAGATAAACATAAAAAGGCATGCCTGATCTTTGCCCAGACCCACCTTCAGAAACCACAATCTTTCTGGGAAAATGTTCTGTGGACAGATGAAAGCAAACTTGAGCTCTTTGGCAGCGCAGACCAGTGATACATTTACAAGTGAAGAAATGAAGCTTATAAAGAAAAGAACACTCATCCTACAGTTAAATATGGTACAGTTTCTTTAATGTTATGGGGCTGTTTTTCTGCCTTAGGAACTGGAGGCCTGGAATGTATTAAAGGAATCATGAAGTCAGAGGACCACCAAGGTATTTTGGAGCAAAATGTACTACCTAGTGTCAGAAAGTTAGGTCTGGATCGAAGGTCATGTGTCCTCCAGCAGGACAATGACCCAAAACACACATTCAAAAGTACAAAAGAATGGTTGTAAAGGAAAAAATGGACTATTAGCCAGCAATAAGTCTTGATTTCAATCCAATCGAGAACCTTTGGAAAGAGCTAATCTCTGCTATTGGTAAAAGGAATCCTGGAAACATTAATGAGCTGGAACAAATCACAGTTGAAGAGTGGGAGAAACTACCAGCAGACAGATATATGAAACTTACAGATGGCAACAAGAAATGTTTGGAGGCTGTCATCACTGCCAAGGGCTGTGCAACCAAATATTAGTGAAGGGTGCCGTTATTCCTGTTCAGGTCATATTATTGTTTTCTCAGAAATTACTACATAAGAACATAAGATATGCCATACTGGGACAGACCAAGGGTCCATCGAGCCCAGTATCCTTTTTCCAACAATGGCCAGTCCAGGTCACAAGTACCTGTCAGCTTCCCAAAAGGTATCCAGATTCCATGCTGCTTGTCCAATGGGTAAGGAGTAGATTTCCCTGGTTCTATTTAATAGTGGTTTATGCACTTTCCCTCCAGGAATTTGTCCAAACATCTAAGTTGTACAGGCATCTCTTATTTTTGTTGTATACCTTTGAACATACTATTAAAATATTATGATGACATACAGTTGGAATATTTCTAATTATTTTTCAAGATATTGTACATGACATACCTAAAATGCAAGGGTGCCAATAATGTTGATCACAACTGTAAGGGGCCCTTGTAAAGAGTAGTCCATGATCTGTACATCTGAAAATGCCCATTCAGATGTGTGAATCACAATCCTATTTTTAAAAAAAAACAGGGTTTACATGTGTCTGGAGCGAGCATGTCCAAGCACCATGGGGGCATAATGGAGTCATGACCAGAGCGACCTTCAGCAGATGCACATGCACAGCAGATTTAACATGGCACCACACGTTCCAAAATGCCAGCAGTCTTGTCTACATCTATACCTGCTCTGGGGCACAAATAGGAATAGAAAAAGTGCTTGTTAGGGCAGTGAATGACTGTATGGTGAAGATGAAATTGTCCTGTAACTCCCAGAATAATTCTCACATCTCAAAAAAAGCATGCCAATAACGAAAAAGTGTTCTGTGGGGCTGCTGCGCTCTCTGCTCCTCAGCATTGGAACATGTACATACCTGTTCTTAAATTTTGCAGCAGACACTTTTTATGTTGCTGGGACCAACAACATTCTTTTTTTGAAATGTGCAAGTTTCTAAAATGGCCTAGAAACTTGCATTTGTTTGGCCCATTCGTTGGCATGTCTCAGGCCTTGTCTGGAGATGTTTTCCTTTTTGGGTGGTTGATTTTACAAATTACATTTACCTGCCTTTGCTTCTGCCCCTTCCATAGGGTTGGGACATTTTGATTTGGACGTCCCAGATTGTTCCTAAACAGCTTTTCTAAAGTGTGTCTTCACATCTTTTATTGTTTTCACAAAAATATTTAAGGACAAATATAAATTCTGTGAAACAACAATATGGAATAAAACAGCTGGCCCTAAATGTGTTCACATATCTATAAATGCCATGCTGTTCTTCAAAAGACATATGAAATTCCAGTCATGGCAAGAAAATAACAAAGGGAATCTGCTGCTGAACAAGATAAACAGGAACTTGTTTTAATCATATGCTTTATTATATTACCATGTGGCCTCTTTGTTGCATTTAGATTTCTTTTTGATGGTTCAACCCTGATACTCAAGATTTGCTAACTTTACTTGAATGATAGAGGATAATGTTCCATCCAACTTAAGGTTCTTTTGAAGAAGACAGAACACTCTTTCCTCTTCTGCAGTTGAGTGCAATAAAGCTGGCAACCCTTGACAGTAATGGGAATTTGAGAAAGACCAATAGAGCTTTTTGACTATAGCTACACAATGCAAGGCTTGATGTTAGGAGTCACCACCCAGAAAAAGAATCTAGGTGCCATTGTGGATAATACGATGCAATCCTCTGCTCGGTGTGCACTGGCAGCCAAGAAAGCTAATAGAATGCTAGGAATTTATAAGGAAAGGAATGGAGAATAAAACCAAGGATATTATAATGACTTTGTATCGCTCCATGGTGCAACCGCACCTTGAATATCGTGCGCAGTTCTGATCGCCATATCTAAAAAAAGATATAATGGAATTAGAAAAAGTACAAAAAGTGGCCAAAATGATAAAGGAGATGGAACGATACCACTATGAGCAAAGGCATAAAAGGCTAGAGCTCTTCAGTTTAGAGAAGAGACAGCTGAAAGGAGATATGATAGAGGTCTATAAAATAATGAGTGGAGTGGAATGAGTAAACATGAATCATTGTTTACTTCTTCAAAAAGTATAAAGATTAGGGGACATGCAATGAAGTTAAAAATAGTACATATAAAACTAGTTGAAGAAATTCTTTTTTCACTCAATGCATAATTAAGCTCTGGAAGTTGTTGCTGTTGTTGTTGTTGTTAAGTGCTGTCGAGTCAGTGTTGACTCATGGTGACCAACTGGATAGTTGTCCTAAACTGCGTTCGGCCTTCAGTCAGGCAGCTCATTGTTGACAGAGTGGCCCCCATAGCTGCTGTTATTGTATAAATCCATCTCATTGCTGGCCTTCCTCTTTTGTGTTGACCTTCTACCTTGCCAAGCATGATGTCTTTCTCTAATGACTCTTTCTTCACATGATGTGTCCAAAGTATGAAAGCCAAAGTCTTGTCATCTGAGCGTCTAAAGAAAGCTTAAGTTTGATTGCCTCTAGTACTGACTGGTTTGTTCTTCAGGCAGTCCATGGCATACACAGTATTCTTCACCAGCACTATAATTGAAAGCCATTGATTTTCTTCCTGTCTATCATTTTCACTTTCCATCTTTCACATTCATATGACATTATTGAAAATATCATTTATTTATTTAACATTTTTTATATACCGTCTTTCTACAAATCAAGACGGTTTACATAAACGTTTCAAGGCAGTGTGTTTCAACTGTTTACAAAGAACAAAGTAAGAAGGATACATAGGCGAACAATATAAACGAATTTATGAACTAATTACAATGATCAATGATCAACTATTTACATATTTATATATAGAGCTACAGATGGTTGTATTATAGGATTTGAGGGAGCATGGGCGGGGAGGTAGATGTAGAGGGTTAGGTACTAGGGAGGTAGGGAAAAATGTTCAAGGAAGAGGTGGGTTTTTAACTTCTTTCGGAACTCAGAGTGGCTCACACAGTTATGCAGCTCATGAGGAAGGGTATTCCATAGGGATGGAGCACAGAGAGAGAAGGCCCTGTTGCTAGTAGATAGTTTACAGTGCCTTTTAGTTGTTGGTATGGTCAGTAGGTTTTTGGTAAAGGAACGGTGTGTTCTTGTGTTGTTGGAGAAGGCAAGGAGTGGGGAGAGGCATGGAGCTGACTCCTTTGAGATAATTTTGTGTATAACAGTAAGAACCTTGAATTTAGCTCGGTGTTGAATTGGGAGCCAGTGGAGATCATAGAGGACTGGTGTAATATGAGATCGTCTGGGGTTGTTGGTTATGAGTCGTGCTAACGTATTCTGGGCTAGTTGGAGTGGTTGGATGGTGTTCTTGGGGAGGCCATGATAGATCAGATTACAGTAGTCAAGCGAGAGGGTTGTGAGGGCCTGACAGACAGTACGAAAGGAGTCAGGACTTAAGAGAGGTTTGAGGTTCCGGAGAGTACGTAGCTTTGCGTATACTGTATTGGTGGTTCTCTTTATTTGATCGGAGAAGGAGAGGTTCTGATCAAGGATGATTCCAAGATATTTCACTTGTTTTTTTATAGTGAGTGTGAGATCACCAAAGGTGAGGGTTGGAGGAGGGGTGTATGAGGGATTGGAAAATACTTGAAGGACCTCAGTTTTGGATTGGTTAATTAGTAGGTTGTGCTGGGAGAGCCAAGATTTGAGGCTGATTAGACATTCATTTAGTTTAGTAAAATTAGGGTTAGTGAGGTTAAATGGGGTGAAGCACATCATGTCATCTGCATATAATTGGTACTGAATGCCATAGTTTTGGAAAATCTTGCAGACAGGTTGAAGGAAGATATTGAAAAGTAACGCGGATAGACTAGTTCCTTGGGGGACACCTTGTTTTAGTGTAAATGGGAGGGAGGTATCACTTCCAATACAGACCTGTTGGGTTCTGGTGTCTAAGTAGGATTGGAACCATTTTAGAGTTGTGCCTCTCAGTCCTATTTCATGAAGTCTGATTAGGAGTTGATGGTGGGGGAGAGAGTCAAAAGCAGCGGATAAGTCAAGGAAAATAAGTAGGCATCCTTGAGCGGGGTTCTGGGTGTGTAAGTATGAGGAATCTAGTACAGAGGTGAGGAGGGTTTCAACTCCATGATTCTTTTTGAAACCATGTTGGAATAAGTCAAGGGGAGAGTGGTCATCAATATAGTTCTGAAGTTGGGTTTGGACAAGTTTCTCAGTTATCTTTGCAAGGAAAGGGATACTAGAGATGGGTCTATTGGATGAAGGGGAGGTGGGGTCTAGTTTTTCTCCTTTTAGGATTGGACGGATAGAGGCACACTTAAGTGGAGGTGGTACGGAACCAGTCTGGAGGGAGGTTTGTACAATATTCAGAATGTAGGGGCTGAGGGAACGTCTGGTAGATTTGATCCAGGGGACAGGACAAGGGTCAAGGGCAGAGGTTGAAGCATTCAAATCTTTAATAACATCAGATACATTATCTAGTGTAATGGGATGAAACTCCTTCCATGAGTTTGAGAAGGTTGCATCATGTGGTTGGGTGCTGTGGTCAGTAGTGGGTTGGGGGTTATTGGTTGATAAAGGTGGGAGGAATTTAGAGGTCAGATGGTTAGCTATAGCCTGCACAGTTATTTTTGGTGGCTGGTCTTGTTGTAGGGGTTCGTTTATTAAGGATTTGGTGATGGAGAAGAGCTCTCATGGTTTATTAAGCGCTCGTTGGATAATATTTTCGTTATATTCTCTTTTATGAGTGAGGGTTTCTGAGCAGTAGGTTTGAAGTTTGGTTGTGTAGGCAATATGTACATTGGGATCTTGAGTGTGTCTCCATTTACGTTCAAGGCCTCTAAGCTCCCTTTTGAGGTTTCTCAGGTTTGTAGAGAACCAGGGGGTTCTTCTGCGGTGTTTTTGAGGAAGTTGCTTGGGTGGAAGTAGGGAGGCTGCAGATAGGATTTCATTCCATTTAGAGATGAAGGACTCTTGGTTCAGGTTTTTGTTATTTAGTAGGTCAAGTGATGGGATTGTTTGCTCCAGGAAGTTGGCTGCATTGAATTGTTTGAATTTACGGGTGTGTTGGAGATGGGTGTGTGGTTGACTTCTGTGGGTGGAGTAGGGGACGGTGAAGAGGATGAGAGCATGATCAGACCAGGGTATGGGTTAGATAGTGTGTTGGACCTGATCATTGAAAAGAGGGTGTTGTGGGATAAATATTAAGTCAAGGATGTTTCCTTTAGAATGTGTAGGGTGTTGTAGTATTTGGGTGAAGTGAAGGGTGTTCATTGCTTGGAGGAAGGAGGAGGATTGTAATGAAGATGTAGAGTGTAAGTTTAGATCTCCTAAGATAATTAGAGGGCGTGAGGTAGGTTGGGGTGAGCAGGCTGTATCTAGGATCGTGGAGAGATCAGATGAGTCAGTCTGGGGAGCTCGGTATAGAAGGTGCAAGGAAAGCATGGAGTTGGAGACAATAATGCCTGAGGTGGAAGTGGATTCAACAGTAGAGAGTTGTAAGTTGGATCTAGAGATAATAGCTACACCTCCTCCTCTTCCATGTAATCTGTTACATATATTGATTGAATATGCTTTGGGGCATAGTTGGTTTACTAGAACCATGTCAGAGTCTTGGAACCAGGTTTCAGTGAGGCAAAGTATATCAAGGTTGTAATCAGTAATAAGGTCAGCAAGTAAGGGGATTTTGTTTCTGGCTGAACGAGCATTGAGTAGGGCACATTTGAGGGGGGATGGGGGAGGTCAGAGGGAGAGTAGGGTTTAAGGTTAGGGTTTATAGTAATGGCTTTGAGTTTTCATGAACGGTAGTGGGGGTTGTAATGCGCATGAGAGAGATGTGGTGGGGTATATAGGTGCCTGGGGGAGTAGATTATTGGAATGGGGGCGCTATGGGTTAAAGTGAGCGCATAAGGGAAGGTAAGCAGAAAGAGGTAAAGGAAACTGAGGGCAGACCCCAGTTTGAATGAGCAAGATTTAGGAGGAGCCATTTTGGGAAGGAATAGGAATAAGGTGGCAATATAGAATATGGTGTAAGGGATAAAGTGAGAGTGGGGGTGAGAGACAGAGGCAGTGGAAAAGCTGGATCCAGAATCAGTTGAGAGGGGTTTCATAAGAAGCAGTGGATATTACAGAAGGTTAAATACCTTTGTAAATTAGCAAGAGTAGATACATGGCTTGGACAAGTAAAATCTTTGTATGGAGAGAGGCATCTCATCTCTTGAGTATCTTGTCTAGGTCCTTCATAGCCAAGAGCAATGCGTCATCGGATTTCAGGACTGCTTGTCGTTTCTTAATTGATTGTTGATCTGGTTAAAGTTGTCAACTATTTCAATTTCTTCCCCATCAACGATGAATTTACTGATTTTGCCAGTTGTCAGGATCTTTGTCTTCTTTACATTAAGGTGCAGGCCCATTTTAAAACTATGTTCCTTGATTTTGAGAAGCAAATATTTCAGATTGTCTTCACTTTCAGCCAGTAATGTGATATTATCAGCACAGCAAAGGTTGTTGATGAGCTTTTCACCAATCTTCATACCTCTGTTGTCTTCATACAGACCTGCTTCTCTGATGATTTGTTCTGCATATAAATTAACACTAGAAGCCCAAAGTGCGGCAACTGATGCAAATGCATCTTCGAAGGTTTATACCAGCGCCACTGCTAGAACCATGTCAGCTATGTAATGATGTCACATACTACACGTAGTAAACAAATAAGTAACTTCAAATTAATTCACATCTGCATTTCAAGCTCAACGCAGTCGTCGTGATAATGTGTCAATTGACGCACTTTGGGATTTCTAGGTAAAATGCCTTTTTGGGGCTTCTAGTGTTTAAACAGGTATGGGGAAAGTATGCAGCCTTATCATACACCTTTGCTGATTTTAAACCATTCTGTTTCTCCTTATTCTGTCCCAAACTGTTGTTTCTGAATTAATGTAAGGGTTGTGCAAGAGAACTATCAGGTGTTCTGGTATACCCATGCTTCTTAATGTAGCCCAAAGTTTCTCATTAAATCATAATTGCCAAGCATTAGACCATTCTTCCAGCTTTTGTAGATCTTTCCTCATGTTATCCACTCCCTCAGGGGAGTCCACTCTGTTGCAAATTTTTGTGTCATCTTCAAAAAGACAGACTTTCCATTCAGTCCTTCAGCACTATCACTCACAAATACATTGAACAGTGCCGGGCCCAGGACCGAACCCTGGGGCACCCTGCTAATCACCCTCCTTTCATCCGAGTGAGCTTGATTTACCATCACCTTCTGTCGTCTGTCAATCAACCAATTTCTGATCCAGTTCACCACCTTGGGACCCATCCCCAAACTACTGAGTTTATTGATAAGCCTCCTATGAGGAACAGTATCAAAGGCTTTGCTAAAATCCAGGTAGATGACATCCACCTTGAAGGATACTATCGAAAGCAGTGAGGTTCCAAAAAAGAGTAAAGTAGCCCAAATGCCCTTGAGTATGGTGCAGACAGAGCGTAAAGATTCCAAATTACCCATGCCTACCAATAGCCAGATTAATATTAATAAAATACAGTCTCTGAAATGCTTGTATGCAAATGCTAGAAGTCTAAACAATAAGATGGGAGAGTTAGAATATATAGCACTAAATGAGAGGTTAGATATGATTGCAATTTCAGAGACATGGTGGAAGGAGGACAACCAGTGGGACACTGTGATACCTGGATACAAACTATATTGTAATGATAGAACTGATCAAATTGGAGGAGGGGTTGCGCTCTATGTTAGAGAGGGCATTGAGTCAGAAAGGATTAAAGTTTTGCAGGAAACAAAATTTGCTGTAGAATCTCTATGGATTGAAATTCCATGTATGAAGGGGAAGGTGATGGCAGTGGGGGTGTACTATCGACCGCCTGGGCCAGAATGAACAAATGGATGATGAAATGCTTAAAGAGATCAAGGAAGCTAACAAATGTTACAGCAGAGTAGTGATAATGGGTGATTTCAATTACCCCGGTATCGACTGGCTCAGTGTCACGGCAGGACATGCTAGGGAGATAAAGTTTCTAGATGAAATAAATGACTGCTTCTTGGAGCAGCTGGTTCATGAACCGACCAGAGGGGAAGCCATACTGGATCTAGTCCTTAGTGGAACACCAGATCTGGTGCAAGAAATAAGGGTGTTGGGACCACTTGGCAATAGTGATCATAGCATGATCGTGTTTGATTTAATTAGTGGAGGAGGGATAGTAAAAAATCCACAGTACTACCTTTTAACTTTCGAAAGGGAGACTATGATAAAATGAGGAATATAGTTAAGAAAAAACTAAAAGGAGCAGTTGCAAAGGTTAAAGACTTGCATCAAGCTTGGGTGTTGTTTAAAAATACTATCCTGGAAGCCCAGACCAGCTGTATTCCACGCATTAAGAAGAGTGGAAGAAAGTCCAAAAAACTGCCAGCATGGTTTAAAGGTGAGGTCAGAGAGGCTGTTGCTGCCAAAAAAGCATCTTTCAGGAAATGGAAAAAAGAGCCAAACGAAGAAAACTGGAAACAGCACAAGCACTGGCAAGATAAATGCAAAGCATTGATAAGGCAGGCAAAGCGAGAATTTGAGAAGGAACTTGCAACAGAAGCAAAAACACGAAACAAAGACTTTTTCAAGTACATTCGTAGCAAGAGGCCTGTGAGAGAGTCAATTGGACCATTAGATGACAGAGGGGTAAAAGGGGCAGTAAAAGGAGACAAGGCTATAGCAGAGAGACTGAATGAATTCTTTGCTTCGGTCTTTACTGAAGAAGATGTAGGGATGTTACCCAAGACCGAAGTGGTATTTAAAGGTGATACTGCAGAGGAATTGAGGGAAATATCACTACACCGGGAAGATGTATTACAACTATTTGATAAACTGAATAATAGCAAATCACCTGGACCGGATGGTATACATCCAAGAGTGTTGAAAGAACTGAAATATGAGATTGCAGACCTGCTATTAGTAATCTGTGAACTTTCATTAAAATCATCTGTAATACCTGAAGATTGGAAGATCGCTAATGTAACGCCAATTTTTAAAAAGGGTTCCAGGGGTGATCCAGGAAATTACAGACCGGTGAGCCTGACATCAGTACCAGGGAAAATGGTAGAAACTATCATAAAGAACACAATTACACAGCATGTGGATAGTCATGGCCTAATGGGAGACAGCCAACATGGCTTTAGACAAGGAAGATCTTGTCTCACTAATCTGATATGTTTTTTTGAAGGTGTGAATAAACAGGTAGACAAAGGTGAGTCAGTTGATATAGTGTATCTGGACTTTTAGAAAGCTTTTGACAAGGTACCTCATCAGAGACTTTTGGCAAAACTACAAAGTCATGGGATAGGAGGCAGTGTACTATTGTGGCTCGGGAACTGGTTAAAAGATAGAAAGCAGAGGGTAGGGCTAAATGGCCAATTTTCCCAATGGAAAAAGGTGACTAGTGGAGTACCCCAGGGATCTGTACTGGGTCCGCTACTTTTTGACATATTCATAAATGACCTGGAAAAGGGAATAACGAGTGTGGTTATCAAACTTGCAGACGACACAAAACTGTTTAAAGTTGTTAAAACCCAAGAGGACTGTGGAAAACTGCAGGAGGATCTGGATAAATTAGAAGACTGGGCATCCAAATGGCAAATGAAATTTAATGTGGACAAGTGTAAAGTTATGCATCTAGGAAAGAACAACCCACACTATGGTTACATGATGCAAGGTTCCACATTGGGAACCACCACCCAGGAAAAAGATTTAGGAGTCATCGTGGATAACATGTTAAAACCCTCCGCCCAGTGTGCAGCGGTGGCCAAGAAAGCAAATAGAATGCTAGGTATCATAAGGAAAGGAATGGAAAATAAAACAGAGGATATTATAATGCCTCTGTATCGTTCCATGGTACGACCGCACCTTGAATATTGTGTGCAATTCTGGTCACCGTATCTTAAAAAGGATATAGCGTTATTAGAAAAGGTACAGAAAAGAGCCACCAAAATGGTAAAGGGGATGGAAGGCTACTCCTATGAAGAGAGGCTACAAAGGTTAGGGCTCTTCAACCTGGAAAAGAGACGGCTGAGGGGAGATATGATAGAGGTCTATAAATTAATGAATGGAGTGGAACGGGTAAACGTAGATCAATTGTTTACGCTATCAGAATATAGAAAGACTAGGGGGCATGCAATGAAGCTACAGGGTAAACTATTTAAGACAAATAAGAGAAAATATTTTTTCACTCAACGTGTAATCAAACTCTGGAATTTGTTACCGGAGGATGTAGTAAAGGCTGTTAGTGTAAATGGGTTTAAAAAAGGTTTGGACAAGTTCCTGGAGGAAAGGTCCATAAACCATTATTAAAAAGGGACCCAGGATATCAATGCTTGACCCAATACAGGCATTGTGGAACCTTTGTCTTTTGGGGATACTGCTAGGTAGGTATGACCTAGATTGGCCACTGTTGGAAACAGGATACTGGGCTTGATGGACCTTGGTCTGACCCAGTATGTATTAGTTTCCCCTGTTTCACCAAGTTATACTTCCTGTTAAATGTAATGACCAGACATATGTAAATTGTCGGATGTTTTCTGTTCAATGTAAACCGCGCTGATGTCTAATAGTGCGGTATATAAGAATTGTTAATAAATAATAATAATAAATAATAATAATCTTATGTTCTTATCGCATGCCCCTGATCTAGTTCTCTGGTCAACCAGTCAAAGAACTCAATCAGATTTGTTTGGCAAGATCGTCCTTTGGTAAAACCATATTGCCTCGGATCATACAACCTGTTGGTTTTGAGAAAGTCCACTATTCGCTCTTTCAGGAGCGCCTCCATTACTTTTTCCACCACCGAGGTAAGGCCTGTAGTGTGTCACTTCTTCCGTGTCACCACTTTTGTGAAGAGGTACCACATCAGCCATTCTCCAGTCTTGAGGATCTTCTCCTGTTTCCAAGGATCTGTTGAAAACATCCTTTAACGGCCCTGCAAGAACCTCTCTGAGCTCTTTCAGTATCCTGGGATGTATCCCATCCTGTCCCATGGCCTTGTTCATTTTCAGTTTTGCAAGCTGTTCTAATACATCTTCTTCTGTGAATGGTGTGGTATCTACTTTATTCCCATTTTTATATTTGGGAGTCATAGGTGATCCTTTTCTTTAGTAAAAACAGAGCAGAAATATTTGGTGCATGAGTGGCAAAGAAGTAGAAATTAGTAACTTGGGTGCAAGATGGTAAAGAAAGAAGTGGCTTGTCTGTAATCATTTTTAATTAAGAGGAGAAGAAGTTAACTGTTCGTAACATGGTTCTTGTTTTTTGATCCTGCAAATTGATAAAGTTATTTATCACTGACTCATAAGTTTAAGTAAACCCTTGGTTTAGAACACAATTTCTGGCCTGGACTCTTATTTAAGAAGGGTGTGTGATATAAATGCATAGGAGGTGGCCCCCTTTCAGTTAAAAGGAAGCTTTGGAACGAGGGGCCATAGAATAAAGGTGAACAGAGATAGACTCAGGAGTAATCTGAGGTAATATATATTTATGGGAAGGTTAGTGGATGGGTGGAACAGCCTCCCAGCGGAGGGGCTGGAGATGAGAACTACATCTGAATTCAAGAAAGCATGGGACAAATACAGAGGATCTCTGGGGGAGAGGAGGGATTGTTAAAACTTAATAGTTCTTATGGATGGACAGGCTGGATAGGCTGTATGGCTTTTATCTGCTGTTGTTTTTCTATGTCTCTATATTTCTATGTTTCTGTGTTTGCCTGGTCTGTGATGTTTGATGACAGCTCATTCCACAGAACTATCAGGGGGAAAAAATGTTTAAGAATGTGTTCACTGTTGACGACTGAGTTAATGAGCAGATGTTATTAGTCAGAAAATACAGGAATTTATTTACTATAATGGAGAATTAATAAAATCAGCTTTTAAGGTCACTTGTCATGGGTTATTTATTAAATACTTATATGCTGCAATTCTCAAACAAATCAATGCTGCTTACAAAAGAGAGGAAGTGGCCCAGAACAATGAAATGAGAACCAGGGAAGCTGGGGCACAAATCCCACCGCTGCCACTACATCTTGGGCATTTCCCATTGCCTCAGGTACCTACTCTGGAAGAGAGGAGAGACAGGGGAGATATGATTCAGACCTTTAAATACTTACAGTAAAGAGAAATAATGAAGAAACAAACCTCTTCCAAAGACGGGGAAGCTGTAAAACTAGAGGGCATAACATGAAGCTTCAAGGGGGTAAACTGAAAGGCAATGTCAGGAAATACATTTCACTGAAAGGGTGGTGGATGCTTGGAATGCCCTCCCAATGGACGTGGTGGGGGCTAACACAGTGACAGAATTCAAAATGGCATAGGACAGACACAGTGGATACCTTTACAGCAACAGGATAACATCAAAATAAACATAACTATCTAATGGGCAGACTAGATGCACCATACTGGTCTTTATCTGCCATCACTTACTATGTTACTTAAAATGTAAACTCTTTTGAACAAGGACACATTGGACCTGATTACCTATCACCACTCTACAACACCACGTCTATGCTGTAACACTATAAAAATATTAAGCATTATCATTACAAAAAATATCATAGCATTAACAAAGTTAACATTTTTTCTATTTGCCTTCTCATTCTTAAAGTGTAGAAACTTGTCCAACTCTGTATTATCTAATAAATATTGCTATAGGCATTTGGCTTTTTTGCTGTAGCTCCATTAAAATGGAATACTCTTCCTTCGGAGTTATGTACTATACTGGATTTAAAAAAGATTTTGATTGTCTTTAAAGACTTATCTTTTTAGGATTGCTTTTGGTGCAGCCATCGAAAATTTGTGATTGAGGGGACCCTGTTCGTGGTTAAGTACAGTCTTGTGTGTTTTATACTACCTGAGTATTGTTTTTATATTTTCTGTTTTGTATTAATTCCTTTTTTCTTATCTTTCCTATTTTATTTTGGAGTTCCTTTCATGTTATTTTACATAATTTAGTTTATATTATATTGTAAACCGCATAGTTAATAGATATTTAGTATATCAAGTAAAATAAACCATAACCATATAGATCAGCTATTCCAAGTATCTCTACAAGCTGGACTCAGAACCAAGGATATCACAACATCTGGAAATGACCTTTCTGCCTGGGTCGGCCCCAGAGTATGCCTGCCCCTCTACTGAATCTCGGTTGCTGAAAGAGGGGTTCTCCTTGCAGCATGTACCAGTGCATCCTTAAGGCAGTGCTCTCTGGCTCTCAGCAGCAGGGGGATCTATGCATTAAATAGTTCTTATGCTTTGAAATGCTTTACTTCCTCTATAAAATGCAACCCTACAATTGTTTTTCATGCTTCTAGCAAGCCATTTCAGAAATATCTGTGAATAATATGACTGTTTATTTTGCCTGGCTGCCATTCCTATAACTGATTTTTGTCTTTCTTTATGTTATGTAGTTTGAGGATGTGGGTGGGACATTCAAAATATTATTTAACTTGCCTATAATGCAATTACAATCAAAAGACAACTAGACGCTCACATCTGTTTAGATCAGGCTGCAGCCGAATCCTAGCACGCAATGGAGATTATTTAAGAAGCCTCATTAGCGATTTACATGTGTATAATCAGGCATTTGCATGTGTAAATTGCATCCACTTGTAAATGGCCATTTTTGAAAGGCACCATTGTACCCGTAAAGACCTTTAGTATGTGAAAGCTCTGAGGAGGTGTGTCAGGGGTGTGGTCTGGGCAGGACATAAATCTACACATGCATTCCCCATTTCATATAGGGAATACATGTCTAAGCACAAAATTCTCCACATCTGGATTTACTCCAACTCCCTGTGATGTGGAAAGTTTAAAGGGGGGGGGGGAGAATGGTTCCTTCCTGCCCCCACCCCCCAAATGGACAAAACCTGAAATCAGACTTTTGATCTGTCAAAAAGTAAGGGCATTCAAAAAATTAGGGTGAGTGAAACAATTTAGCTTTAAATTGTAATATCATTACAGGCACTTTAACTGATTCTTCTTAATCCTCCCACCTTCAACCAAACAGCAAAGATCAAAGTCAATCATAAGAATGAAACAAGGTAGCATAACAAGTCATATATTAGAACCTGGGAATTTGTGACATTACTTGCCAGGAATACAGATAACTATTGACATGCTCCAAGCAGATAATCTCAACTTTCTCTACCCTTCTAAGCATTCACTGTTTTCCACCGCTGGAGACAGAATGCTGGGCTAGAGGGATATTTGCTCTACTATAGTTTGGTGATCTTTACGGTATGAGATGTTGCTTTAAAAAATAAAAAGTGCCTTTTGTTAATTGAGCATTTTAATTTCTAATTCTTTTCAGTAATCTTGCTTTACTTCTACTATGCAGGGATGGCACACAGAGCCATTTATGCCCATCACTGAGTGGCATGTTTACTAAGCCCACACTAGCAACGCACATGTAGATGGCATTAGTGGTGCGGGGCTTAGGGCCCCTAATATCACCCACTGAGGTGGCATCGGTTGCACCCGCTGTACTTGTACCAAGCGCAGTTGCCAGCCCAATGTATATCAACAGGGTAATACTGGGTTTTTGTCACGGTGCCCTACGCTACTTTTTAAAAAATTCTTTATTCATATCATTTTTCAAAATAACACAAGCAATAAACTTGTTAAAGAAAAACATCTAGAGTCTCTAAAAGAAAAATGAACTGTACATTATTATAAAGAAGAAGAAAAAGTGACACTGGTTACTTAGTTCTCAATAAAGAGGGGATGCCAAGCACAAATTATATGCAAATTTAAAAAGGAAATTCACAAACTCTAGCAACAGAAATTACAAAACTTTCTTAGAGTGTGTATTGCCATCTAAGATGGTTCTGGTGCCCTTGATAACATTACTGCGAGAGATGGGCCCAAAACCTCAGGCAATTTAGCATTAATAAATAATGGTAATTAATGGAGGTCAAGAAACACATATCTTGCATCCTTATATTTCACCAAATATTTACAAGGATATCATAAAAAGAAAAGGCCCTCAAATTGCAATACCCTAGGCTTCAATGAGAGGAACTGCTTCCTCCTCTTTTGAAGCCACGTCTGGAAACATTCTATTTATACAGCTCATAAACTGGGTCCTGCCTCATTCTACAGAACTTCTTCATTAGCCATTTACCTATCTGGGTCTCATGCAGAAGTGATCAGAAGTGTAGCCATGGGAACCTGTTCAGTGCCCGAGCCTTCCAGGAAGGCAGTCAACTCAAAACTATCAAATGTAATCTGTGCAACTTGCCCATCTTCTTCCTCATCCTTCCTTCATTGCCCAGGTAGATAAAAAGCTCTGGATAAGGGGGGGGGGAGGGCACCCATTCCTGAGGCATTTTCAAAACAGTGGAAGCAAGCGTTTTGAACACCTCCACTGGGGAGACTGATGGAATCCGAGGAAAGTTCAATAGACATAGATTTCTCCTTCTAACCGTATTCGCCAAGGATTATAATTTCCTCTGAATATCACCGGAATCCTTCACAAAGGTCTGTTCCCTAATTTAGGAGACAGTCACCTTCTCTTCCAAGACTGAGCTACTCCACTTTAATTCCAACATATCCTGCTGCAGCTCATTCACCGCCCTTACAAGGCCTTCCAACTTCTGGGATAAGGTATTAAAATGAGAGGAAAATGATTTCTCCAAAACCGCCAAACATTTCCCAAAGAGACTAAAAGTCAAACTGGGCAGGTCTCACCAAAACAGGATACATAGTAGCAGAATCCTGAAGTTCCTCAGGACCCTAGGGGTATTAATTCCAAACAATGCCTCCCTGGCTGCCAAGTCCTCTGTTTCAAGGCTCTCTCCAGCCATCATCGGCAACATTCAGCTTCCCATACCCTGCTCATTCTGTGCAGCTCTTTCTGGGTCCTCGGAGCTAGGCGTTGTTTCCCAACATCCAATTCTACCATGGGCTGCACGGGGGGAACTCACAACTCTGGACTCAAGGTGACATCCAGCCCTAGGGAAAGGAAAGAGCCTCCTTCTGCACCCACTGACCCAAGCAGGCTCATGGGATTCAAATGTTCAGTCATATTGGACTACCGATGAAAGAGTCCATCGGCCCTCTCAACACTGGGAGAGACTTGGATGTCTTCAGCTAGGTTTTCCCTTTTCTCATGTGAGGCACTTTAAAGGGAACAAGCAATCTGCAAGAAAACAACAGCAGCCGAACCAGCAGCGTTAACGCCGTGCCATCTTGGAAGCCCTCAAACCTGTTTTCTCCCCATCCCATGCTACTTTTGAGCACTGTGCCAAAACTGCACGGTAACACCACCCTACCCTTTAGTAAACATGCTCCTAACAGAAATATGGAAGCAAATATTTTAGCATTGTATTTCTTAACTTTACAAGCCGTTTAGATACAAGGAATCACCCATTTACAAGCATTGAAGCTTACCTTTCTCAATTGTTGCACCAAAATAGTAAAAGCCATTTCATTTGGGGACAAAATGATAGTGAAACAGTGAAAAAAGACCTCATGTCAATTTGCTTCTACAGTTTGATAATGTAATGGTCTCCATTTACTTTTCTGCACTTTCTAGATTTATGTTTTTCCAGTCTGCTGAAGATATGACAGGTCCAATAATTAAAACCTGGTCCCTAATATTTTGTGGTAGCAAATACAGCTTTATGCCTCTTAGAGGTAACAAAAAATTACATAATATGACATTTGATGGCCAAAATTTTTCACAGGCCATATATGTACCTGAACTTCCTAAAAACTGTTCATTGTTGCTTAGGGACGTTATCACTTTTTTAGACTATTGTAATTCCATTTATGCCAGTATGTTTCACTCGTCATTGAAGCGCCTTCAAGCAGTTCAGAACATAGCTGTTCATATATTATCTTTACAGGAAAGTTTGATCATGTTACTCCGCCTGTGAAGCTACCAGTCTCAGCCTGAGTCCAATATAAGCTGTTGATCCTTGCACACAAGGTTCTATCAATCACCCTCTTTTCTTATGTTCCACACCCTGCCTCGGGCTCTTCACTCTCTTCATAACAGACTACATATCTCAACCCCTAATACAGCTTGTTTAGAATCCACACACCAATCTGCATTTTATTTCTGTGTTCCCATTCTATGGCACTCCTTGCCCCCAATCCCTTCGTCTTGAATCCTCCTATCCCTCATTTAAAACCCAACTCAAAACACATCTTTTTTCCTGGGCTTTTGCAGGCTAGGATGTCCAGGACATAAACAAATCTCCTCCTCCTCTCTCCTTTACCACTACTATCTCATGTATCCCTGGTTTCTTCTATCATGTCAGTTTAGGGTGTTCCTTTCCTTTTCTTTTGTATTGTATTTATATTGTAAACCGCTTTGCCTTTGCATAGAAAAGTGGTGTATAACGTCTCGAATAAACATAAACACTGGATCAAGCATCATAGATTTTCCCACCAAAAATCTGATAACCTTACTACATGGTCTTAAATGCCGAGGTGGGCCACAAGCGAGAAGGTAAGGAAAGGCAATTCTTAAAACATCTAATAAGCAGCAATGAATGAATCTTGCAGCTGTAGATGGGGATCTGGTTACCATTCTCATAATTACAGCACAGTAAACATAGGTGTGTTTGCTCTATGAACACAAACACTAAAGTGGAACACCCTTCTGACACAGCCGCTCTCCCTAGAGACTGTACCTTCTCAGTCTCACCTCAGACAATAAACTTAAACCAAAACCAGGAGCTTGCTTACCTGATCCTCATCCTTCCAAACCCCAGAGGAGGAGCTGACTGTCTCATTGTCAAGCAGCAAATCCATCTCTGCCCTTAGTAATGCCAGTGACCCCCTGAACTGCTGAAGCTGTAACCCCTACCAAAGCAGACATCAGTTTGCACAGGGTTCCCAAGGGGAGCGAGGGGACACAGCAGGAGATGCCATGAGCCAGCTCTGCAGGGAGAAGCGGTGGAGACCACAGCTTGGCTGGCTCCTGCTGCAGGATGAAGTCACTTCCCTGTGCTGAGGGATGGGACAGTCTGTCCCTCTGACACATGCAGGCACTCCACACCCTCTGTGGCATGAAGCCAGACAGGTGCAGCAGACCGGGCTGTAACAAGATATCTACCCGCCCTGCCCAGACAGCCCACATTTAGCTCCTCCCCAGGTTTCTATCCATCATCCTCACTATGCAGTTTTAAGTGAAATGGCAAAGTCAAAAGGTGAGCATTAAGAGCGAACCGTGGTGCCGAGTGTCTTTCTATGCTAAAACAGCAGACCTGAAGCGTACGGGAGGGAACATTCAGGCAGTCCAGAAGTTCATTTGTCACAGAGAAACGATCAAGTCGTCTATGGAAAAGAACACAGCAGGGATACAAAATATCCGATGGTGTATTTTGCAATCGATCGATTTGTATCTTTTGACAACTTTCTAGGTGGAGATTCATAGAGGGACAGTAGAGAGCTTAGCTCAGCAGGTGTTCAAAGACTGGAACAGCAGCAGCAGCGACCTCAGCGCCACTCCCGCCACACTAACCCTGTCCCGATGCTTACAGCGGCTTTAGCTCTGCAGCCAGCTGCCCACCCAGCCCCTCCTCAGGCTTCGGGCACCACTCGGGAGGCCCCGCCCCATCCGCGCAAGCTGCTGGCGCCACTCTCCCACGGACCTCCGGAATGGGGCGGAGCCTACGAACTAGCAGCCCCTCCCCCTCCTTTGCTTAGTCACGTGCACAGGGCGCCAAAAACTAGAAGGGGAGCCGAGCTTGGAGGTACTGGCGTCTTAGCCTAGGCGAACCGTCATCCTTCACCTCCTCCCCCCTCCCCCCTCCCCCGAGATCTTAATAAAATAAGGCATACGTTTAAGTATTAAACCTTGTGTTGTATGTATGTGTATGCCCACTCTCCCTGCAGATAAGAGGATGTGCTGATGGTTCTAGATTTGTGGGGGCTGCTCTTGCTGCCCCTCAGAAGCTGGTGCCCTAAGCAACTGGCTAGTTTTGCCTAGTGGTTGTGCTCGCCCTGCAAGGCCGGGCCCTCCAAAGATGTGGCTCCTCTAAGGGAAAGGGACATTCCCTCTCCAATAATGTAACCATCTTCGATGCCTGAGACACTCAGAATACCTGGGATAACTGAAGCAAAATCTGTTCACTAACACTCTCTTTTTCACCCCTAGCATATAATCCCCTCCTGCCAGCCCATTTCACTCTAATCTTATCTCTCCCTTCCCCAGCAATTCTTCCCATCCCTATCCCCGTCCCAACCAGATTTAACCCCCTCCCACCTTTCCCAAAATTCAGCTTCTAAAATGCTGTCCTTCCCTAACCCCATCCAACCCGACTCTTCCCACAGATGGTTGACCACCCCCAATCCCTTTTTCACTTGAGGCTTGCTGCTGCCATCACCTCTGGAACAGTAGCTGAACTCAATAGTGTTCTCACTGTCTTGCAAGAATAGCGCAGACATTTGGACAGTGTGTGCCTCAGATTCACTGAGTGTCTGTGGTGCAGGGAGAAAATAGCTGTTCTAGAGGCAGCACCAGCAGGAAGCATCTGGAGAGGGTGAGAGGAGAGTTAGGGAGCCACACTGACAGTGAAGAACATTGGGCTGGGCTGTAGGCATGGAGAGACAGGCTGGGCTGCAGGTGGGGAAAGGAAGGAGTTAGAGACACAGGCTGGGCTGCTGAGAGCTGTATGAGATTGAGAATGGTAGAGAAAGGGAAGACATGAATGCAGACAAGGCTTATCTATTCCAGTCTTCTCAGTTTCATTCCTAGTGCAAGGCCATACACCAAATCTTCCCACACTTGTCCTGATGGCCCCAGTTGGGTTTTCAGGATATCCACAATGAATCCGCATGAGATAAATTTGTAGATAGTAGGTCTCCAATATATTGGAAGAAAAGATTCACTTCTTCCTGATTCCTGCAACTGTTCTGGAATATGGAGCATCCATAAAGCACCAGTGCATGGGCGCTGTGTGGAGACCACAGCACATAACTTTGTGGGTGTGCCAAACCCTCCAGAACTGCAGTACTCTGTCCTTCAACTACAGAATCAATAGGAGCAGCAGCAGCAGCCAATCAAAGAGCTCCTCACACAGATCCGAGACAAAAATGACAATAAATCTTAGACCTTCTGAGACAGACCCCAGAGTAACAATAAATTATAGAGCTCCTCCCACAGATCTGAAGCAGGACCGAGAGCCAACAATCGTGACAGCAAATAAATATCATGCACCGCCACACAAATCTGGCGCCTCCTCAAAGGTAACAGCTGACCTGAGGAGATTATCCTGAAGATGGCATGGTGAGATCAGGCACATCCGTTTCTAAAGCCAGCAAGGAATGCCTCAAAAGAGGAATTCTGTATTAAAATAACTTCAAAGCACAAGGGCAGTGTGCTGAAGGTGCTGATCACTGTTAAGTATGCTATTTTGTAAACCATACAAAATGGTTTTTATCAGTATTTGCAGTATACAGAAGTGTTTAAATTAAATTAAATATAAGGTCTCCAAGAGACTCACTCTTTGCTAATAAGAGGTCTCTCTATTTATTTCAGACAACTTTATTATTATTATTATCATAAACTGACAAAGGCTATTGCAGATTCCAGCATTACCACTACTGCTTAACATTTCTATAGCACTACTAGGCATACGCAGCGCTATACACTAACACATAAGAGTCAATCCTTGCTTCACAGAGCTTACAATCTATTCAAGAGAGACAAACATAAACAGAGGACTAGGATAATTCTTAATGCACACATGGTTGTTAAGCAGGAGAATAAGGGGGGTCAGTATCCAAAAGCAACCTTGAAGAGGCAAGCATTTAAGAGGTGGTGTGGAGGAGTGGCCTAGTGGTTAGGAAAGCAGCCTAGTGCCAGAAAGATCAGGGTTCAAATCCCACTGGCACTCCTTGTGACCTTGGGCAAGCCACTTAACCCTCCATTGCCTCAGGTGCAAACTTAGGTTGTGGGGACAGGGAAATACATACTGTACTTAAATGTAACTCACCTTGATCATCTCCTGGAAAGGCATGAGCTAAATACTACTAATAATAAATAAAATACTTAGTCTGGATTTGAATAGGAGCAGAGATGGTGTCTGTGTTATGACACAGGTAGTCTATTCCAGGTATACTGTGTAGCAAGAAGGAATAGTCTTCAGTTGTCAGTAGAAAAGAAGGGCACTGATAAAAGAGATTTACCTGATGAGCAGAGTTGCCCAGGAGGGGTAGAAAGAAAGAGAAGAGAGGTAATGAGGAGTCATGGAACAAAAGCACTTGTAAGTCAATAAGAGAAGTTTGAACTGTATGTAGAAACAGGAAGCCAATGAAATGACTTGAGGAGAGGTTATGTAAGCATAGTGACACAGACAGAAAAATAGTCTGAGTTCTGAATGGATTGAAGGACAGAGAGAGATGATTCAGTGAAAGACCAGCAAAGGAGCAGGTTGCAATAGTCTAAATGGGAGGTGATGAGAGAGTGGTTAAGTGTCAAAGATGATCACAAGGCTGTGAGCTGAGGAAGCAGGAAGGATGGCAATGCTATCCACAGAAACAGAGAAAGGAGGAAGGGGAAAGATAAAAAGGTTTGTCTTGACCATGCTCAATTTCAGATGGCGGTGGAACATTCAGGCAGCAACATTAGATAAGCAGGCTGAGATCTGGGCCTGAATTCCAGGAGAGATTATGTGCAGAGAGGTAGATCTGAGAATCATTAGCATAGAGATGGTACTAAAAAACATGGAAGGAGATGAGTGCACCAAGGGACTGAGTGTAGAGAGAGAAAAACAGAGGTCCCAAGAGAGAGTTCAGAGGTACCTTGACAGAAAGAGGGACAGCAGTAGAAGAGGATCCACCAGCACATACACTAAAAGTGCAGTGAGAGAGATAGGAAGAAAACCAGGACAGAACAGAGTCCCTAAATCCAAGTGAAGACAGGGTATGAAGGAAGTGGTGGTGATCAACAATGTCAAAAAGAGTAGAAAGTTCAAGAAGAATGAGGATTGAGTAAAGGCCCTTGGATTTGGTGAAGAACAAGTCATTGGAAACTCTGGCAAGAGCTGTCTCAGTAGAGTGCAGAGGGCAAAAGCCAGATTGCAATGGATCCAGAAGGGATTGAGAGAAGAGAAAGTCAAGACAGTGGCAGTGAACTGCATGTTCAAGTAGTTTAGAAATAAAGGGGACGAGGGAGACTGGTCGATAATTAGAAGAGCATGTAGGTCAAGGGATGGTTTCTTGAGGAGGTGTAACCACAGCATGCTTGAAGGCTGTAGGAACAGTTGTGGTAGAAAGTAATAGGTTAATCATATGACAGATGGATGGGACAAAGTGGAGGAGATGGAGTTTAGTAAATAGGTGGAAATGGGGACCAGAGGAGCAGGTAGTAAGTTTAGACGAGGAGAGAAGATGTGTGGTCTCTTCTTCAGTGATCTTAGAAAAGGAAGAAAGGGTAACAGAGGTTGAGGGAAGGATTTGGGAGTGAAGAGGGAGAAGAGGGATGGAGATGACCCCAGGGGAACTCAAGCGTAATCTTGTGGACTTTGTCATGGAAGTAGTCAGCCAAAGTTTGGGTAGAATTGAAAGGAGGAGTCAGAGGTGGAGGCACTTTGAGGAGAGAATTGAGAGTTGTAAAGAGACGTCGAGGGTCAGAGGCAAGTGAGTGTCAGATGGGCATAATACTCTTGCTTGACAAATTCTATGGCAGACTGGATGAATTCAAAATGTAGGAAGTCCACAATGGTGCAGGATTTGAGCCAAATGCACTCAGCTGAGTGGGCACAGGATTTTAGGCAATAGGTTTTAGAGGACAGCCAGGGTTGCAGTACAGTACACCTCACAGGACATGGAATGGGAAGAGCAGGAGCATCCAGAGCAGAGGAAAATACAGTGTTACAGGAACATACTGCCTCATCAAAAGACTTAGATGACATAGCGGAAGAAAGAGATTGTGAGACAGCAGTGGAGAGAGCTGATGGGTCAATAGTGTGAAGATTCCTAAAGTTGTTGGAGGAGATTGGGTGAGACTGAGGTAGGAGGTGATGAAGAATGAAACTTAGCAGATGATGGTCAGATAAGGGAAGAACTGAGGTGCAGACATTTGAGGTTAAGCAATTAGGGAAGACGACAAGGTCAAGGCAGTAGAACATAGCTGGAGATTGAATGAGGTGGTAAGGGAAAAGGACTTTAAAGAATGAGGGTCAGAGGAGTTATCAACATGAATGTTAAAATCCCAAAGAATAAGTGAGGGAGAAGATGTATCCAGAGAGAGGGAAATCCACTAGTCAAAGTCAATGAGAAAGACAGAGGTGGACTTATCAGGGGGTCGATAAATGAGAGCTATCCAGAGAGCTAGTGGAGTAAAGAGGCAGGTGGAATGGACTTTAAAGGAAGGAAAAGAGTGAGACTGAGGCGGAAGGAGGGGCTGAAGTTAGCAGGAGTGAGAGAGTGGAAACCCAAACCGCTACCATGTCCAATGGAACAAGGCATATGGGAAAATTGGTAGTCCCCATGACAGAGGGCAGCAGTTGAAGTAAAGTCTTCAGGTAGAAGCCAGGTCTTAGAGCAAGAAGATGCAGAGTATTAGAGAAAAAAAGGTCGTGAATAAAGGCTAGTTTATTAGAGATGGAATGTGCATTCCACAAGGTGCATGAGAAAGGAAGAGAAGATGGGGAAAGGAGAGCGATATGAATAAGATTTGAGGGGTTGTGTGGTGGATCTACCATTGGAGTGTGAAAAAAGTCTAGCGGGGGCAGGGTTGGGATTGATATTCCCTGATGAGAAAATATGAATAAACAGGTAGACAAAGTGAGCCGGTTAATATGGTGTATCTAGATTTTCAGAAAGCTTTTGACAAGGTCTCTCATGAGAAACTCTTGGAGAAATTAAAAAGTCATGGGATAGGAGGCAGTGTGCTATTGTGGATCAGGAACTGGTTAAATATCAAAAGCAGAGGGTAGGGCTAAATGGCCAATTTTCTCAATGGGGAAAGGTGAATAGTGGAGTATGATAAAGGTTTATAAATTAATGAATGGAGTGGAATGGATAAATAAAGATTGATTGTTTATGTCATCAAAAAGTAGAAAGACTAGGGGACATGCAATGAAACTAAATGCAACCCATTTAAGACTAATAGGAGAAAATATGTTTTCACTCAAAATGTAATCAAACTCTGGAAGTCATTACTGGAGGATGTAGTAAAAGCTGTTAGTGTATCTGTGTTTAAAAAAGGTTTGGGCAAGTTCCTGGAGGAAAGGTCCATAAACCATTATTAAAGAGGACCCAGGAAATCCACTGCTTGCCGCAAGACAAGCAATGTGGAACATGTGTGCCCTTTTTGGGAACCTGCTAAGTACTTGTGATTTGGATTGACCACTGTTGGAAACAAGATATTGGGTTTGATGGACCTTGGTCTGACCCAGTATGGCATTTCTAAAAAAAAAAAAAAAGAATACAGGGGAGAGAGGAGGGAACACTACGGTAATGAGAGTGAGAGGAGATGGCTGAATGAGAAGAAGAAAATGGTGAAGAACATACAACAGGGTAGAAGACAAGATAGCAGGAGAGCTGAGAATGGTAAAGGGGGTGTTTAGGAGTGGGTGCTTGAGATCATCGGAATGAGGGGAGAAGATTAGGGAGCGTAAACAATAGGAAAAGAAAGTGATGTGGAACCGTCAGAATAACATAGAGGGGGGATTAATAGTTGGATGAAATATATGATGGATAAGCAGGACAGAGTTCTCAGAGGACTAGAATGCACCTATTCATAATAGTGCTTAATAAGCACAGGACAGCCATAAGATAACAGTAGTTTAGGGGTGCATTGGTTATGGGGTGGATGAGACGGATAAAGAAGATAGAAGAGGAGTAAGGAACAGTCAGCAGAAGATGGCAGAAAAGCTGAACAGAATTACAAAAAGCAGCTAAGAAACACACTAACATAACATAAGAACATGTTATTATTAAGTTGTTAAATGCTGTCGAGTCGGTGTCGACTCCTGGCGACCCTCTGGATAGTTGACCTAAACTTTGTTCGGTCTTCAGCCAAGCGGCTCATAGTT
This sequence comes from Ichthyophis bannanicus, assembly GCA_033557465.1. Lineage (NCBI taxonomy): Eukaryota > Metazoa > Chordata > Amphibia > Gymnophiona > Ichthyophiidae > Ichthyophis > Ichthyophis bannanicus. The sequence continues at coordinate 1,656,893,438 of CM066031.1, forward strand.
GATAGAGTGGTATCCATAGCTGCTGTTATTGTATCGATCTATCTCATTGCTGGCCTTCCTCTTTTACGGTGACCTTCTACTTTGTCAAGCATTTTGTCTTTCTCCAATGATCTCTCTCTTCTCATGATATGTCCAAAGTATGAAAGTCAAAGTCTTGTCATCTGAGCTTCTAAGGAAAGCTTTGGTTTGATCTCCTCTAGTACTGACTGGCTTGCTCTTCGGGCAGTCCATGGTATACATAGTATACCTATACTAGGTCAGACCAAGGGTCCATCAAGTCTAGTATCCTCTTTCCAACAGTGGTCAGTCCATGTCACAAGCTCCTGTCAGTTCCCAAAAGGTATACAGATTCCATGCTGCTTATCCCAGGGGTATGCAGTGGATTTCCCCAGTCCACTTTATTAAATAATAATTGATGGACTTTTTCTTGAGGAACTTGTCCAAACCTCTTTCAAACCCAGCTACATCCCTTCCTCTATCCGGCTCGAATCAGAACATACCACTTTCAAGAACAGCCTCAAAACCCATTTCTTTGCCCTTGCCTTCGACCTCCCTGACCCCTTTGCATGATTTTGTCCTGTCTATACCCTGTCTGGCCTCCCCACATGTTACTGCCTTTCCCTTTTCCCTCTCTTTCTCTCCTCTCTACTGTCCTGTTGTATGAATCTGCCTGGCTTGCTTTCCTATCTGCCATTGTAACTTCTTTTCCTTTTTCTTCTCTTTATTGATTTGTAATGTGTAAACCGCTAAGATGTTTTTTTCGTTTAGCGGTATATTAAGCCAATAAACATAAACATAAACACACATGGATATACATGCCCTTTGTTCATACCAATTACACTGGTTTTCAGTATCGTACAGGATCTGATTCAAGTTGCTTGTAATATGACATGTGATGTCTTCTGAATATTTGAAATCGTTCCTGAAGCCTCTTCTGAGTACTCACTTGCTGCGCTTTTGTCTCCAGAACACCTTTGAGATTTCTTCTGTGAAGAAAGTGAGGAAAGGTACAGTATAATTCAGGATCTTTTCTTTGTTCTGATATTCTGGCTTGTGTTACCTGATGACCTTAGATCTCTGAGGGTTCTTAGTATCTTTTCTAAGAAAGCAAAAACATATTTGCTCAAACCTTTTCATTTTGATTTTTTGATGTATACATATGTCTAATTATATTAATTATAGATATTATTTGTACTCTACCTAGAACCAAGGGTGGTTAGTTGGAATGTAGAAAATTTTCAAAATAAATAAATTTTCAGGGAAACTTAAAAATACTATAAAATATATAATGATGAGCCAATAACCTTTTATGGTTTAATTCAAATTCAAATAAAGTCACACCCAGCACATATATATTGGAAATATTTCTGTTAGAAATTTTTTTATTAAGAAATAAGGTATCATATTTCAATTAGCAGAAAAGGTCATTAGTATGCCTATTTATGCACCCTCTGCATTTTCAACATATGTTGTTTAGAGGTATGTTTACTACGCCGGGCAAACAGTTAACCTAGTTGCAGATAGCTTGGGTTAATTGCTAGCCCTGCTTAGTATACATACCCCTTAATTTTATAATCATCAACTTCATTTAGGGGTATATTTACTAAGGAGCATGTTTACTAAGCTGGGCTAATGGTTAGCATGGGTTATTTCTAACTAGGCCACATTTAATAACATGGAACCTAGTTACAAATAACCCTTGCACTTAATGCACATAAACATTTGTTAATGCAAATTCCCCTAGAGAAAACATGCCTCTTAGGGGCCCTTTTTCTATGTGTGCTAGGATTTAGCAACTTACACGCATTTAGCACTAAAATTATCATGCAGTAGTTGCAACCACTGTGAGCTAACTGGCAGGACTGTGGCCAGCATGTTCCTGGAAGTTACCACACAGAATGCTACTCTAATGTGCCGCGGCAAAGTGCACTCGTACCACGGGTGCATTGAATGCCATTGAGGTGGCATTAGGTAAACCTGCGCTAATTGCACGAGGTGCAGGTAGTGCGCGGTGTGTACCTGTGTACTAAATGCACAGTGCTCACCATGTTCACTCTTTACCCCTAACCTGCCCCTTTACCACCCCAAAACGCGATGCACTGTTAACGCAGAAATCAGCCTGCATTAACTATTTTGGCCCCATGCTTTTGGTTACTATGAGCTTCAGTGTGTGGTTAATACGCATCAAAAAACCCCGCACTGATGGCACAACTTTACAGTGACTCAGAAAGATTTTTTACTTGTTTTTCCTTTGCAAAAAATTTTTAAAAAATGAACGCTGTTTATTCTTTTAAATTATCCATATTAGTTGTTACTGTTCTGACAAAAATGATTCTAATACACGTGCTGTATATGGATTTATGTGATTAAGTGGATTTGAGTATAAACGGTTTTTAGCTCAACTTTATATACTTTGTGGTAATTTAGCAGTAAGGTGAAGCAGATCATCCATGTTGCGATTAATACAGCAATACCTCCAGAGGTGCTGTTAACTTCCTTCTGGGGAATCACTGGGATGGATCCAAGATGGCAGCAGATATGCCTTTGGCAACAGGATGTATTTTCCACTAATGGGAAAGAGGAAAGGCAAGCCAAGATCCCATAGATTCTTTTGTCTTCTGCTCCAGTGGGCAGGCAGTGGCAGGAAAGATCCCTGCGGTATTGATGCTAGTGGCAGTGAACTCAGTATTGTCATCGGTGCTTAATGTGTCACTCTCCCCCGACTGACAGAGGCCTCTATTGCAACCAGCATTTCCAGCAGCTCTACCAGACTGCCTGCATGAGGGTCCATGAGACTCTGAAGGAAATTGGTGCCCATGAGAGGGGCATGTTTCTGGTACTGGAGGAGAGCTACTCCAGAGAGATCTACATTTGAGCGGAGCAGCTGGTTTGGAAGTTGTTGGAGATGGTGTTATTCGATTGCATAAAGATTATACTGTTGAGTTCATTTGCCTAGATACCCAGTTGCAAGAGTGAGATTTAAAGCCAGTCCTGGATTTCTGACAATCTCATCCTGATGCATTATGAGGCCTGCAGCGCTGATTCCAATGGGTAAAACCAGGGACTACAAGTCCCATACTGCATTGCAATGCAAACTTAAAACCAGAAATAGCCAAAAATCTTACTCCTGGAAATGGGTAACTTGACAGCTCTGCAGTTGGGTTATGCATTGTATGCTCAACTATAGACTCTCTATGAAGATACAGTAAAATATTTCTATGATTGAGTCATCTGGTAGGTCTATTTTAGATTTGAGTAATATTTCCAAAGAACAGGGTGTTAAAAGTCAGTCAATTCAGAGTTCGATACCAGCAATTATTAAGGATAACAGTTATGAAGAGCAAGGTTGCGAATCTGGAAAATATGACACGGAGTGGGAAACTTAACAATTATTAATTTTCCTAAGATAACTGCTGTATTAACTAAGGAAATGTTTAAAAAGCGTATGATGGAGGTTTTGAAAATTCCTAGACATTACTATTATTGCTCATGCATAGCATTTGCTTGTTACTAAGAAGACAACTCAGAGAGTATTTCTCAACATGAACAAGAAATGGATGTTCCAAATGTGACTGATATGTTCAAGAATTCTGGACTTAACATGGCAGTTCCTGCTACTTGATAGGTTTCCTTTGCCTTAACTTGCTCATGAGGATTTATTGCAAGAACAGATCGGGTTCCTTTATGGACACTGTAATTAGAATTTTTCCTGATTTATCAAGGGAGACACAAGGAAAAGCATGGAGTTTCATTTACTTAAAGTTGGTGTTTTGCAGCTAGGAGTGCTTTTCTTTTTAAAATGTCCCTGCAAATGCATAGCTGAAATGGATTCTGTTACTTATGATAAAAAGTATCGAGACTTCTTGTGTAGCTATATAATAATACGTTGCACCACAATGCTATTAAGCATGCAGTGACCTAGTTATGCGCTCTGCGTGTGTAGAGTGTAGCGAGGCTGCAGCACACCTGTACTTTTTAAAATCATGTGATGTTTGGTATCGTGTAAAAGCAGTTCGTCAGATTTACAATGAGTGAAAAAATTGAACAGCAAATTTACATTAAATTCTGCCAGAAACTTGGAGATTCGTACAAAGAAAGTATGACAAGTTACAAGTGTATGGCGATGAATTCAAGAGTTGTGCTCAAGTTTATGACTGATACAAACATTTCCAAGAGGGCCACCAAAGTGTTAACAGTGATGAACTTTCTGGAAGGCCATCCACGAACAGGAATGAAGACAAAGTTGAAGCAGTGTGTGCCACAATACACTCAAAGGAGCTTGCTGAGGACTTGGACATCAGTTTCGGGTCAGTACAGTCCATTCTTATGTCGATTTGGGGATGCGACGTGTGTTTGCAAAATTCATGCTGAAACACCTGTTCCCTGACCAAAAAGAAGATCCACTGTCTGCAGCCAGGGAGTTGTTGGAATGCATTGAAAATGACTCAGATTTCATCATAAAACTATTACTGGTAATGCATCATGAGTTTATGGTTATAACTCGGAAACTAAGGCTCAGTCCTCACAATGGAAGACTCCAAACTTTCCCAGACCCAAGAAAACCTGTCAGGTGAGGTCACAGTTTTCTTTGATTACCAGGGTATTATTCATTATGAGTGCATTCCAAAAGGCCAAACCATCAATAAGGAGTACTTCGTCCAAGTTTTGACTCATTTGAGAGATGCAGTTCATCGTAAGAGGCCAGAGGTACACAGGAATTGTGAATGGTTGCTTCATTACGATAACGCCCCAGCTCATGCATTACATCTTGTCCAGCAGTTCTTAGCCAAACACCAAATTGAGCAAGTCTGTCAGCCTCTGTTCTCACCTGACCTCGCACCCTGTGACTTTTTCTTGTTTCCAAAACTGAAATTACCACTGAAAGGAAGGAGATTTAATGACTTGGAGACCTTTAAGGAAAATTTGACACAACAGCTTCACAGCATAAAAAAAGAGGCATTGCCAAATTGTTTCTAGCAGTGGCAGGAACACTGGAGGCTGTGGGGGACATTCTGAGCCACAAATAGGGGGATGGATGTCCCGTTGGGACGTCCATCCCTGCTTTTCGTGCCCTTTCCCAGCCCTGTCCTCCTTCCCTGTGCATTGTATGGGAAGGTTAATCGGGGCGGATCAGTGGCGGCATTAGGGCAGGCAGTGGGCAGTTGTCGGCCCTGGACATACAGGGCCAATTCTAATGTCGGCCCTGTATGTACGGGGCTGGCAACTTGAACGAGGAAGTTATTCTGCCTCCAAGGTGGAATAGCTTCCCCAATGCGGAGAAAACAGCAGAACTGGAGCTGGGGAGGGGCAGCAGGGGGCAGAGGACATTCCCTGCAGCCCGACTCTGGCCCTAGGAGGCCAGATTGGGGCTCAGGCTGCGGGGAAAGCACTTTGGGTGCCAGCGGCCGGAGATCATGGCTTTGAAATGGAACCACGGTGCCATGGCAACCAGACGCCATGGTGCCGCAGTCCATTTAAAAGCCCTGACTGAGTTAGCCGGATAGTGTCTATACATGCAGGTCAGCCTGAATCCCAGTCCGGACCTGCACGTACAGGCCTGTTCACAATTCTGATCCCATGGGGCTAGACATGTCCCGCGGGATCAGAATCGTGCCTCCCTCTGGTGCGTCTATTTCTGACCGGCTGCACAGAGGGCTTGTACATCCAGGATGGAATGACCCCCAGTGTGTTTTATCGGAAGGGGACTACATTGAAGGAGACTGAGTACAATAACTGTCAGTGTTATACTTCTTGTGTTATTGTACAAGTCTCGATACTTTTCGATTGCACCTCATACGTGCTTTATGAGCCTTCTCAATTCCTTACTTTTCTTAATAGCAGGAGAACTTTGGTATCGGATGCAGTTCTCCCATTATTTTGCAATTGGATAGGCCTTCTTTGATCAGGATGTCTGCCTTTCTAAGTTGGTTAGATTGATTTATTTTTCCTTATTCATGTGTTTAGGATTCCCCTCCTTAATGAGAAGCAGAGAGATGAAGTCATGTTGATTTTTTCACTGATTTATGTTTATTATACTATGTTCACTTTATCTTTTCTTTGTAAGTGTTCTTCTTGGTAAAAAGTAAAATTCATAAATACAAAAATAGAAAATTACATTTTACCTGGGAACAACTTAAAGGGAAAAGTGAATATAAAAAATAGACCCCCTTCCCCAATCCTTTTTTAAAATTAAGATCCCTCTAATCCCATAGCTAAATTAACATCCACCACCGGACCCACTCCCACTCTGATGATCCCTTTATAAAATTAAACTAGCACATTCCAGACCCACCCTGTTTCAACTTCCAAGTACTTACTGGGCATCCATGGTGGTCTAGTGTTGGGGGGGGGGGGGCGATGCAAGAGCTAACCTAGTACTAGGGGTCCGGTTGCTAGATCCCTGGCTATTCAAAGGTAGCAGGCTCTGAGATTTGATCCACTATCTTGGGAATGCATGATGTACCTGTCTGTAGATAAGCAAAAAATATTTACTATGGGATTCTTTAATCCATAGTACTGAGGCACCACAGATTATGAATCCTGTAGTACAGAAATTCCCAATGTTTTTGGCTATATGGGCCCCTTATTAAGCTCCAAAAAATTAAAGGAGCTCCAGTTCATCCCAGACCTCTCTCCTCAGCAGCAAACCTGTTCCCATTATCTCCTTTCAACTTCCTCCCCCCAGCCAGATCCCTCTAGTCTCTCTCTCTCTCTTCCCCTCAGCCAATCTCCAGTACTGCTATCTCATTTTTTTCTTTCTGTGTCCTGCAGACTCCCTTCAATAGTCTCATGGACCCCCCAGAGTTTCACGGACCATAGGTTGGGAACCACTGTTGTAGTAAAATAGTGCACAAATGTGCTGTTTTACTCTGGGTTAGTAAATAGAAGTGAAAGCCTGTATCTAATTGATTTGAGTTAGTTTCTAGAGAGCTCTGTACAGTCATTGTGTTATAAAAAAAAGTTAGCAGGGTAGGTATGTATTTTTATTCATGTTATGTGCACTGTCTGATTCCACGTGTCATGTTAAAGCAACTGCAAAATGACCCTGAAATCAAAGGTGAGACTGTTAAAATAACTCTGTCGAAACTGAGTTGTTATGTTCTGTAGAGGCTCCAGAGTAGATGAAATGTTTGACAAGGAAGAATATCTGTTGGCAACTTTTGCATGATTGATTTATGAAAGGCAAATTAAAACCACATTTCTACCCCATGTAAGCCAGATACAAATCTGGAACTGGGAGAATGGAAAAACTGGTATTGAACATCCTACAGGTTGTGTCCCTGCAAGTGCAATGTAAGCCTTCAAGTCAATGCTAACTCCGGGCGACCCAGCAGCTCCTGGGTTTTCTTAGAAGTGTGACTGGAAGTAGATTGCCAGGACGTTCTTCTGAGGCAACGGAGGGTTACATGCCTTGCACAAGGCCACAAGGAGTGCCAGTGCTTTAACCATTAGGCTACTCCCCCAATGTAACGTTACACTTCTCTATTTCCTTCTTTTACTCCTAATTCCATGCACCTCTGTACCATGCTAAAATGCAAGAAGGCTAAGAAATATAAGCAACAACACCCATGGTGACCGTAGCACCATTTCAGAAACATTGCACCATACAGCTACATAGTTAAGTACATAGCACACCAAAATTAGGCTTTCAAAAAAGGTGATTTTCAAAGGGATTTCTGTGGGTAAATACGTATTAACCCACAGAAAAACTCATTTGAAAATTGCTGTTTCTTCTCCAAGAGGAAAAGGGCCAGTGTCTGAGGACGGTTTAGAGCAAGGTAAGGATTTCATTTTGAAATACCCATGTTTGCTTTGCAAAATGCAATGTGTGCCATTGAGTCAATGCTGACTCCTGGCAACCCTGGGATTTTTGGCAAGGTATGACCAGACGTAGATTGCCAGGCCTTTCGTCCAAGGCAATAGAAGGTATAGTGACGTGCCCCAGGTCATGAGGAGAGCTATTAGGAATCGAAACTCAGTGTCTTAGTCACCAGGCCACTGCTCTAATCCCTAGGCTACTCCTTGACTCCTAGGTTTGCTTCACCCTGCATGATTTGGATCTGTAAAAGTAAGCGGGTTATAGGCTCCTTACAGCACTGGCTTATCAGCAGATTTTCAGTCCTGAAAGAAATTGATCTTTTACAGTGAGATCCAAATTGAACTTGATGATTATCTTACAAAAATAAATTCTTAAATGAAAGAAAGGCCATCCAGACCAACTGTGAGACTTTTTAAAATAGTTTATCTTTTTATTATCCAAAAATAAATACAAATTCCTAAATATACACTTGATCCACTTTGTCAGACATCACTCAATAAAGCCCCCACCTATCTCACCCTCCCACCCCTCTTAACCAATTCCTTACCCCCTCCTTTTCCCAATGTCACCAAACTTGCCATGTGTAGCCATGCAATTCCGCCATTCCACAGTCACTCCACAGACGCACTCACAAATCTATCCCCTGCCATCACCCCTAAGCCGTTTCCAGTATGGTTTCCAATCTTCTTCTGCTACTTTAGTTCTTCCCTTCTGAATATTTATTTATTTGGTTTTTCTATACCGCCCCTTCCAGAGATCAGGGGCGGTTTACAATTAATAGTTTGAAACAACTTTTACATAGAACGGTAGGATTAACTATTTACAGGTAACATATCTAACAAACCAACTTTTTTAGTAGTCTGAACGGAATTTTGCAGCCCTGTTGGTTATTATTTACATATGTACATTTTCATATGATCAGTTGTTGCTTCTTGGTTGTGATGCCGATCCTTGAGTTATGTGTTTTGTGCCGTTACTGCTGATGGAAGCCTGTATGTAGTGGAGTGGGGGGGGGGGGGGTAATGGGTTGTTTCTTGTGTGTTTTGTATAGTCATTTGTGAGAGGGTAGGGTAAGTTTCAGTAGAGTTTCCAAAATGCTGGGAGAATAGGAGCGTTTTAAGTTCCATTCTAAATAGTTGTAGATCCTTTGTCATTCGAAGTGCTAGAGGCAGTTCATTCCAGAGGCTGGGTGCTGTAAACGAATAGGCTCTAGAGCTCGTGCATCTTTTCGTTTTGCAGATGGCTTTGGGTGTGACAAGTGAGTGGTTTGCATTTTGTCTTCGTGTCCTGGATTGAGGCGGTGTGTGTAGTAGGGTGGTTAGGTGGGAGGGGGAGATGTTATTAATCAGCTTGAATGTTATAAGGAGTACTTTAAATTTTATTTGGCTATGTATAGGGAGCCAGTGTAGATCGTGTAGGATTGGGGTTATGTGTTCAGCTAGACGGGCTTTGGAGATGATCCTGGCGGTGAATAGCAGTTCATATTTGTATTGCATAGAGGTGGCTGATCCTCTTACAATATCCATCAATATTCAACATTGTGACTTGGTACCAGTTTGCTGTGACTTTATACCTCGCCATCACACAAAAAGTCATGAGTATTTTCCATTCCCTCTCACCTTCAATCGAGTTAAAATTATGCAACAAGAAAATCATTGGGTCCCAGGGAAGAGTTTGTCCCAGAATCTCCTCCATGATTGCAATACATATCTCCCAATAAGCTTGAACTATGGGGCAAGACCACCACATATGTACATAAGTCTCCTCTTGCCCACATTTCTACCAGCATTCCCTCCCCACCTTTTAAATCGTCACCCATTTCAGTGAGGCGAGGTACCAGTGGTATAATACCTTTAAACCTTTTTCCACTACATTAGAAGCTACTGAGATTGACCTTATATTTTCATGCATCTGCATCCAAGCCTTGTCATCCCAGCTCTCCCCAGTTCATTTTCCCACTTGCTCCTATAACTAGGCACCTGATCCCTCTTTGGCTTAAGTATTGAATAGGTCTTGAAAATTAACCCTTTCTCTCCAAAAACTCCCATGCATAGGGGCCTCAAACATTGTTTTTTCCCTCTGTAACCCTGACACCCTATACCGTGTATTTAGATAGTACATTAATTGTAGATATGCAAAAAGATCTGAAAAGGATAAAATTTCATTATCCTTCATCAATTGACCCAACCTTCTAAGCCCAACATATTCCCATTTCTCTCCTCTTCATTGTGGCTTTATCAGGTTCTCGATGCCAGGCATATATATAATCTTCAGTTGCACAGACACATAATGGGGGTTAATTTAGAAACCCTATTCATGCCTTCAATGTCTGAAAATGGTCATAAAGGTGTCCAAAGCATGGAGACATCCCTGGTGCCATTTTAGAAGCCAGTTCTATAGATGTCCTGAGCACGAGAATGCTCATGGCAGAACAGGGGTGTGGTGAAGGCAAATCCGGGGCATTCCCAAGAACTTGGACGTCCTCATCCGATTTCAGAAATACTCTGGATGTCTTGAGCTGTAACACAGTTTATACTTGCCCCGGGTCAGCCAAACATGCGAAGAGAGTAGAGAAGGAGATTCACTCATCTCCTCTATTCTGTATTTTCCATGTTGACAACGAACATTGCCAGGGACTGAGAGCTCATGTTTTTTCTTTGCAATACCAATGGATGTCCCTGTATGCAACCTAGCATGAGATGAACATCCCCACCACATGGTTTCATAGTGGGGGTGTCTATGTGGATGCTGGCACAGGCATCCACATCATGGGCATCTATGTTTCTCAAATTGGGCTGATACATAGATGTCGGGCTGATACATAGATGTCCTCGGAGGTTTTCTGCATTTTGCCCTGGATGTTCCAGATTTCACTTGGATGCCCCTTCTAAAATGCCACTTCACATCTCCTAAAATCAGGACTTGCCATCCCACTCTCTTCCTTCTCTCTATACATATGGAGCCGAGCTAGCTTCAAGATGAATTTAAACATTTTCCTTTGTATTATCCTGAATACTTTCCCTGGAATATCTATTGGCAATGCCTGAAAGAGATACAAAAATCTTGGTAGTAGCATCATCTGAATACTGGCTAGTCTACCTAGCCATGACATATTTAAGCTAGCCCACTATTCCAGATCAAGATCCAGGAGGTCCAATAACTGTGTGTAATTTGCATGAAACAGCTATGGGGGCTTAGTCACATTCCTCATTCCTAAGTATTGGATACTACTTTTCTCCTAGTTAAATGCATAAACATAGTTTGGGGGAGGGCATGGGGGCAGTGCCCCCCCCCCAAAATATTGCAGCCACTAATTGTGAATTGATCCCCCTGCCTCCACTGCCAGTATGAGTTCCTTACCCTTTGCCCCCCCCCCACTCCCCCCCCCAAAGTAAGAAGGCAAACTACACTGTTGCTTAAACAGGAAGTTCTCTCTTAGCCTTTATTTCAATGTTCTCTCCGAAGAGTTCTTAAGTATCTTTGATTTACTCATAATGACTGTGAAACCTGACAGCCTCCCAATTTCACTCAGTACCCACATCAGCAGGGATAGGGATCAGGGCCGGCCCGTCCACTAGGCAGGCTAGGCAGTCACCAAGCAGGACAGACGTCTGTGGGTGGCAGGCTATGTGCTTTGGCACATATGGCCTGCTACACCCAGCCATACCGCATCCCCCCCATGCTGAACTGCGATTCCATCCCTCGCTGCCACTGATTCTGGCAGTGGGCAGTTAGGCTTGGCAGCAGCAGCCCACGGCAGGGCATGTGCTTCAGCACATGGCCTGCTGCTGCCACAGAGCCACCCGTTGCCGGAATCAGCAGCAGCAGGGGGAGGGGATGGCATGGATCAGCATGGAGGAGGGAGGGCGGTGCGATCACGTTGGGGGAGAGTGGCACGGTGCATGTGGGGTGGGTCAGTGTAGTGCATGGGGGTGGGTGGCGGCATGGTCGGGGCTTCTGCCTAGGGCGACAGAAACCATTGGGCCAGCCCTGATAGGGATATCTGGAGCTGTCCTATAGATCACAGAATATCATCTGCAAACATTGATATTCTGTAATCTGTATTCCTCACCATAATCCATTTTATATCTATGCTTATACAAACTCTCACTGCAGGGGTTCAATTGACAAGGCAAACACATTTATAATAAAGGACACACAGAATTAACCAGAAATGTTACCAAGCATCATTCCAGAGCTGTACTTAGGGATATGTTTACTAAACTGCGGTAACGTTCCCCACATTAGGTTCCCTGGATTCCCATATAAGGGAATGGGCAGTACATCATTATGGCAAGCTGTGTCAGTTAACGCGCTTTACAAGGCACCTTAGGCTAACGCGCGTTATAAGGCACGTCATAAAGCAGAATACAAGACACGTCATAAGGCACGTTATAAGGCACCTTAGTAGGCACAGTACAAGGCACATGCCTTGTAACGTGCCTTGTACTGTGCCTAGTAAGGTGCCTTATAACACCGTATAGGGAGTGATGGCAACTGTGGTGAGGGTATTATGGGCTGGCAGCACGGATCTGCAAAGATATGACTGTCACAGGCATGCAAAACATCAGACATGGACAGGAAGGAACAACGAGGAATCGAACTCCATGACCACTGCCTAGAACAGAGCTACTCAAATCCAGTTCTGGAGGTCCATAACCCTGCAGGTTTTCAGGATATCCCTAATGAATCTGCATGAGATATATATGCATTAGAGATATCCTGCCAACCTTATTGTTGGTGGCACTCCAGGGTTGGATTTGCAGACCCTTGCCTTACACCTCTGTCAGTTAAGATTGTGAGTGGGCAAGGTACAGATGTTGTAGACATCAAAAGGGTAGATAGAATGTGTCACATTCCTCCTCAATTCTCACCACCACCATAAAGTTGTCTAATAGACAATATTTTGGTGGTGGTGAGAAGCGAGGAGGAATGTGACAAATTCTATCTAACCTTTTTGATGTCTTGGACATCTGCACCTTGCCCACTCACAATCGTAAATGACAGAGGTGTAAGGCAGGGGTCTCCAAATCCAGCCCTGGAGGGCCACAAACCAGTCAGGTTGGCAGGATATCTCTAATGCATATATAGCTCATGCAGATTCATTAGGGATATCCCAAAAACCTGCAGGGTTGCGGACCTCCAGGACTGGATGTGAGTAGCTCTGGCCTAGAATGGCAGTGTACTAACCAGTAGGCTATACCTCTATGGCTTGTTGCACAGCACTGGCTGGGTACAGACAGACTGCAGGTCACCGCACAAACTGTCTGCTCTGTGTACCAGGATAGGGTAACCCCACCAGCACCCATGATGCATTGCACATGCAGAACAGCGGCTAAAACAGCTGACCACCAAATGGGGTCTGCACCTCACCGGTATTGCAGCGTGGTAAGACGGACTGACAGTGCGTGATACTGGCACAGAGTAGCTACAGACCATGCCATTGTGCAGGTTCTGTGTTCACCCTGAGAGATAGGATGGGTGCCCAGCACTAGGTCCACAGTACATCTGGTGTTAGAGATAGGTCCTGCTGCACATCCCCATCACTACCAGTGTGTGACAGGTGCTCCCACCAGTGCAACCGAAAGTACTTCTGTTACCATCTGGGTTCTGCAGTCACATGTGGCCCTGTGGGACCAGACACCACTCAGATTAGTTTGTACGCAGTGTCAAGGTCTGGCTTCCATGGGTACCTGTTATCAGGGCAGCGGTGGGGCAGGGGCTAGACTCGCATGAGGTTTAGGTAGCACTGCCTCTATGGGTCTAAGTGGTATGCAGTATATACCTCAAGGGGCCCACAATCACCACTATTGTAGATGAGGGTGTGGTGGGATAGGTGCCTGCACCCTGCGGAATGGCTGTAATACCAGCAGCCACAGTCCTGCTGGCTGATGACAGCCCTCCAGGGCTGATGGGCCAGAGCCATACATGTGACCATGGCAGACCAGCAGTGATGCTTGGGGTGGGAAGAGGAAGGCTCCACCCGATGGTCTGCCATCTGTCAGCACAATCAGACTGCACCTGCAGCATCCTACAGAGTGGTCCCACCATGCACAGACTAACTGCAGACAGCCTACTAGCCAGTCCATAGTGCATGCTCATGAGGGAACCCTATGCACCCAGAGATGGAATGCACAGCACAAACACCAAGCAGGTATCTCCATGATTGGGCCCCAGAACCAGGAACACACAAGTATCACTAGAAACAAATAATGTGTGGCACTAAGTGGGAACATGGACATGCCATGGCCACTGCTCGGTCAGAGTGAGAGCGACCTACCAGCGTGACATGCTGTGGCCACCCTGCCCATGCAGGTGGTGGTCAAGTACTACAGTGTCCCAGCCATTGCCCTCCACCCTGTGCAGATGCATCCTGGCCAATCCGCCCTGTCTGGGCCATACCCACAATACCTTGCTCCTCATTATGCACATTTGCAGGCTAACGCTGGAAACAGTGTGAGCAATGTGGGCTCAGTGAGGTGTTGGCAGACACAAAACAATGGATAGACATATGCACACTCACACACCTATCTCAGCACTGTGCAGAAATAGAGGTGGTTGACAACCCTTCCCACCACACTGGTCCTGAGCACAGTGCCGACATTGCTAAACTGTGCAGGGGGTAGTAGTAGTGCTCTGGTGATAACTGCAGCTCCATGCTGGGGCCAACAGCCTGACACGCTATGAGGCTGTGGATAGTGGAGCCCGTGTGAGTGGGGGTTTGTACCCCTGTGCGCCGCTGCATTGGGGTTTGCACATGTTGTTGTTGTGGCTGCCTTGTGGGATAAAACTATGGGGTGATGCTCTGCAGGTTCCACAGATGGGACTTGAACCTTTTGCTCTTGGAAATACTGGCTGAGTGTATTGCACCACACTGTTGCCACAGCAGCATAGCGGTCCCTGGGGCTACCCTTATGTTTCCCAGCCAGACCTCTTCTGTTGCACTGCACACCGCTTACTGGTACAGGGCATGGGCTAGGTCCACTGCAGGTGGATGCCACTACTCCCACCAGCACAAACACCCCTCCCCCCTGCCATGCCGCCATGACCATATGCTGTCGGTGCCGGTGGTGTACAGTACTAGGCAGGGCCGGATTTACCTTGAGTGAGGCCCTATGCCAACAAAAATTGTGGGCCCCCAGCAGGGGCGGCCCAAGGGGGGTGTGGGGCCTCATTTGCATAAGGGGCCTCATTTGCATAAATATTTGCATAATGTTACCATATACTAACTTTTAGTAAACGTGCCTCTTAATGAGTGTATGGATAAAGAAAGACTAAAAGATTTCTACATTACTATAATCCAGTGCCAACTGCCAGACACATTAGGAACTACTACAAACACTGCCCATTTAGAACCCATAGCAAACCCGCCGTATCCTAACAGCACTACCAGGACTCACAAAGCACCATACTCTACCAATCAAAAGGCAACACTGCAAATATTAAACCAATACATTTCAGAGAACAACAATACATGACCTACTGGGGAAAGAGAACAAGTGGCACTGTCAAATAGGAATTATATAAACAGAACACCTCAGCTCAGTTACACATGCACAACATAGACCGTCACCAAACAAGGAATCACAATTTAGAAACAGGAAGACAATAATTAAACTGGGAATCCCAAAAGCCAAACTTGGAATGTACAACACTGTAGAAATAAAACTATACATTAATTTGCTCTTGTACTAAACAAAGCGCAGACGTTAATGATGCACATTTACCAGAGCTGACATATTCCAATTAATAAATTCAAATAAAGAGATATTTTTCTACCTTTTGTGCATTTTTTTCAGCTGCAATTGCTCCAGCCACTTTCTTCTGGTTTCTTCGTGTCTTCTGCTAACTCTCCATCGTCTGCTGTCCATTTGTCCTTTCTTCTCTCTTCTAGTTTTTTTCCATTCTCTCTCTACATCTGCTTTAACATACTAATCTTTCTCCTTTTGCTCTTTCCTCATTCCTATTTCATCCACTCAAATTTTACCCCTCCATCCTCAATCCCCACTTACTCTCCCAATACCTGGCCAATTGTAGATTTTTTATCCCTCCCACACAAAATATTTTTCCCTTCTCCATTTTACTCTTCCAGCCCCATCCCATTCTAATCCTCCCCCAACATCAGCTCCCTTCTAGTTCCAGCCTCACCCAGCATCCATTCCCTTCTAGTTCCTGCATCAGCCCATTTCCAGTCCTAGCCACCCATCAGCCCATTTCCAATCCTAGCAACCCCCCAACCCAATACCAGTCCTAGCCCTCCATCAACCCACTTACAGTCCTAACCCCCCATCACCCCATTTTCAGTTTAAGCCCCCCCTATAACCCATTACCAGTCCTTCCGCTTGGTTTGTAATGTTACCGCTCGTTAACGTTACCTACCACGTGTTAACGTTATCTACCACGCGGTCTGTAACATTACCGCAGTTTAGTAAACATACCCCTTAGTATGCCTAGTCTAACTAGCTAACCTTGGTTCCTTACAATGGGAACTATTTAGGCATTATTACCATTAAAAGCAAGGAGATCGAGGCAGAACTAATACAGCTTACTTTCCCAAGTACACATTTGGGCACATGCACATTTATACATGGATCCTCCTAAAAATATTCCTGTCAGGATTCCTCTGCCCCCTCCCGACCCAACATTTTCTGAAAGTATGGTATGGATATATCCTGACAGAAATACAAACTCAAAAAACAATCATTGCATATTTTACCCATAGGAAGAGTGGACAGTTTTCAAATAGCCTTTTTACTCACATAGATGGCTTTTGGAAATTGCCCTTATTATTCTTTCTAACCCAATGGAAGTTAAAAAGAATTATGCACAAGGGGCTGAGAAATTCTGTCTGTCTTTCAGGGGCAAAATAACTCATATAAGGAGTGGGCGTTCCAGTCCTAAGGTAGCAAGAATCTGTATCACGCGAAAGTGGGCGCCGTGACACATTAACGCGCATTAACCCTAAGTACATGCCAGTGCAGTGCTAGAAGCTATAACAATGTAGCCCACTGGTTACTGCAATGACTGTGGAGGCAGAGGTCATGGGTTTGATCCTGCAGTGGTGTAATCTAAAAAGGCTGTCTGAGGCATTTTCTTTTAATTTAAATCAATGCTGCCAGCAAAAACACCCTCACAGTGCCGTAACCTAAGATGCCTCATAAGGCGCCCTATAAGGTGCCCGATAGGTCACATTATAAAGTGCCCTGTCTGCCAAGGCACCCTGTAATGTGCCCTATAGGGCACTGTATACGGTGCCTTATAGGGCGCTTTACAGGGTGCCTTATAGGGCGCCTATGAGGCACCTTAGGCTACAGCACTGTGAGGGTGTTTCTGCTGGCAGCACTGATTGAAATGAAAAGGAAAAGCCTCAGACAGCATTCCTAAATAACACCACTGTGGGATCAAACCCATGATCTCTGCCTCCACAGTCATTGAAGTAACCAGTAGGCTACATCTCTATAGCTACTACCACACTGCTGGCTGGCTACAGAAAGAATGCAGGTCATCACACAAACTGTCTGCTGTGGTTACCAGGATAGAGAAAACCCATCCGTACACATAATGGGGTATGCACCCCCACAGCACCTAGGCCTGGTAGGGGGAACTGACCTTGTGTGCTACTAGCACAGAGTAGCTACAGACCGTGACATTGTGCAGGTCCTGTGCTCACCCTGAGGGTGAGGTGGGGCACCCAGCACCAGGTCCGCAGCACCTGGCTTGGCTGAGATAGGCTATGCTGCAGGTCCCCATCAGTGCCAGTGTGTGATAGGTAGTCCTTGCAGACACACCAAGGATACACCTGTGTCCATCTGTATTTCCCAGTCACGTCTAGCCCTTGTAGACTATGATGCACCCAGAATAGTGCATATCCTGTGTGGGTGCCATGGTCACAAGTTATAGGTGAAGGGGGGTGTTTGGACCCAAAAGCGGATTATGTAGCACCACCCAACCCGCCCTCTGTGGCTAAGGGTGGGGGGGATAGGATCTCCCACCAACAGATCCACATTGTATATCTCTGCAATGGTGGCAGTAGAGAGGACCATCAACCCCATTCCTGCTGGGGAACAGGCACCCTACAGGGCAGTCGATGCAGATCTGTACACATCACATAAGGCAATGGCAGACAGGCAGAATGCTGGAGAAGCTCAGCTGCCCCCACCACTATCTGACATTCACCAGTAGAGGGCACAGTCAGTCTCCACCCACTGCACCCTGCAAGGTGTTCCAGCCATACACATGCTAACTGCAGACAGTCTGATGGCTAGTACATAGTGCATGTTCCTGGAGAAACTGTGTGCACCCAAAAATGGGATGTGAGCACACACACCAAGCAGGTATGTCAGTGACTGGACCCCCCCCCCCCAAAAAAAAAACCCCATAAATATCACTTGAGAGAAATGCTGCATAGCACTATGAGGGAACCTAGCCATGCCGTGGTCACTGCTCAGTCAAGGTGAGAGTGACCTCCCAGCATGATATGCTGTGACCACCCTGTCCGTGCAGGTGGTGGTCAGCCACTACAATATCCCAGCCATTGCCCTATACCCTGTGCAGATGCATCTTGCCCAGGCCACCCTGTTCGGGCCATACCCACAGTACCTTGCTCCTCATTATGCACATTGGCAGGCTAACACTGGAAACAGTGCACGCAATGTGGGCTCAGTAAGGTGTAGGCAGCCACAGCACACTGGATAGACATACACACACTCCCACACCTATGCCAGCATTGTGCAAATATGGAGGTTTGTGGTGCCCTGGCTGCCACACCAGTCCTGGGCACAGTGCGGGCATTGCTATGGTATGCAATACTGTTGGGGTCACTCCCCGGGGTGGTAAACACTGTCAGAAGCAATAACTGAAACACACTCCACAGATATCAGAAAGGTTTCTATGATGAATCTCTATCAACAAATCGTGTTTAACTTAGGATTTGTTAGCTGACATTAATCATAGCAACCTTTTGATATATGTGGAACGTGTTCCCAAGTTTAGGACGGCATTGCTAAGGTATGCAGGTGCCAGTACTGGGAGATGCTGCTCCACGCAGGGCCCAACAGCCTGACTCTCCATGAGGCTTTGGATAGTGGAGCCTGTGGGTGTGGGTGTTTCTGCCCCTGTTGGCCGCTGCTCTAGGGCAGAGGTTCCCAACTCCGGTCCTGGAGGGCCAAACACTGTTCAGGTTTTCATGCTGCCCCTAATGAATATGCATGAGATACATTTGCATACAATGGGGGCGATGCATAGAAATGCAGCACAGGCATATTTATTAGGGACAGCATGAAACCTGAATGGTGTTTGGCCCTCCAGGCCTGCAGTTGGGAAACTCTGATCTAGGGATTGCACATGTTTATGGTGTCTGTGCTCTGTAGGGTAAAATTTAGGCGTTTCAGGCATGTTTAATTTATCTGCAATAAAGGTTCCGTCTTTATTACCATGGTTTAGTAGTGGGTAAAATATGGGGATAAGGTTGGCAGGAGCCACAGCTGGGACTTGAACTTGTGACCTTCTGCCCCTGAACACACTGGCTGTGTGTACTGCACCAAACTGTAGCCACAGGGGCAGATAATTCCCTGGGGATACCATGACTGTTCATCAGACAGACCTTGTCTGTTGCAGTGCACGGCACCCACCTAAACAGGGCTTGGCTGTGGTCTTCTGTGGGCAGATGCCACTGCCCCCTCCACCACCAGCACCCCTCCGCCACCATGCTGACATGCCCTTATGCCAGTGGTGCTGGTGGTGTGCAGTCCCAGGCCATCCAGTGTGCTGTGGGTTCTCGGGTAGGGGTGCCTACATGGACATACGCGCTTCCGCCCGGCACAGCCTGCCAATGTTATGTGCCCTTGGGGGTACCTGCTGGGTAATATCCCCTGTGACACTATGGGACACACACTCGTGCCCATGTTGGTCCCTCGTCAGTTGCTGTCTTGCTGCTTTACAGTTTCGACATTCCTATGTGTCACCTAGGCATCTGCCTAGTCTTCACTGTGCTCCAGCTGGACCACAACATGTGCCACCTGCAGCCCACTGTATCCCATTTACAGCATCAGTACAGTTGCCCTTTCCTATGTGCCCACTCTGCTGTTGCTGCACATGTGCACGCCCTAACAAACCTGCCCAATATAAACAACAAAAGCCCTGATCACTGCTATTTCAATGTGGGATCATTCACTTTGTAGGGGGACAGAGCATAGACCCTTCTAAACATGATATCTTCCTTTTTATGCTTTGTCAGTAGTGTTGCTTTATGTTTATCATTAATATCACTATTGGCCAGCTTGGTTATTGGGATTTCAGATGTGGTTCTGGTCATTTTATAGGTTTATTTGCCTTTTTGGTTCCTGCACATGTATCACTGCTATCACTTTTCTGGGTTTCCCTGCCTTTGTTGTACATTGCTGACTGAAAGGTTTCTCTCTCCTGCAAATGTGCCTCTAATGCGAGGGTTTCACTGGCGTTAGTGTTCAGACCCGGATTTCACAGCGTTAGTGTGCCTGGAGCCTCTCCCCGCCCACTCTCCGCCCATTGACCCCTATCTCTGCCCTCTGGGAGGTCTTACTCCACCCTTCAGAGCCGGATTTCACAGCGTTAGTGTGCCTTAACGCTGCTGCCGATGTTATCGCGCGATACGTGATGTTACTGCGCGATACGAGGGTTGCTGTTTATATTTCTGGCCTTAGCAACAGTAAGTGTTGCCAGGCGCCATACAATGGTTCCATTGGAACACTGACATTGTTGAACATAACCTTATTCATAACATTTTATCATTTGAGTGCGATTTGTTGTTTACAGTAACTTGAAAAATTCATCTCGGGCGAAAAATGGAATTAACTCGTGAACATTTCCATGCGATTATTTTTCATAACTTTCGACGTGGATTATCAAGACAAGAGTGCATCGATGAACTTAATTTTTTATACGTCGATAAAGCACCATCCAACAGCACTGTAAAAAACTGGTATAACGAATTCAATCGTGGCCGACGTTCGCTCCAGGACAAATTCCGTCAGGGTCGTCCAAAATCGGTGGTTGTGCCAGAAAATATCGATGCTGTGTGTGAACTGATAAAGCAAGATCGTCATGTGACATACCGTGAGATTGAGGCATCTTTGGGCATTAGTATGACAAGCATCAATAAGATATTGCATGATCATTTGGCCGTAAAAAGATTTGTTCGCGTTGGATCCCGCATAATCTGACAAACGCTCAAAAGAAGGCTCGTGTCGATTGGTGCAAGGAAATGTTGAAAAAATACGTTCAAGGTGCATCAAAGACTGTATAACATCTACACGGGTGACGAATCATGGATCTATGCATATGAGCCTGAAACAAAACAGCAATCAACTGTATGGGTCTTCCAAGACGAGCCAAATCCAACAAAAGTTATTCGTGGAAGAAGCACATTGAAGCAAATGGTTGCCTGTTTCTTCGGCATTACCGGTCACATGGCGACAGTGCCATTATAGCAACGTAGGACGGTCAATTCTGAATGGTACACGACCATTTGTTTACCAGAAGTCTTCGGAGAAATTCGGAAAAAGTCGAAGAAGAGGCGAATAATTCTTCATCATGACAATGCGAGCTCTCACACATCGGCTCAAACAAAGGAATTTTTGACCGGCCAAAACATCGAATTGATGGGTCATCCACTGTACAGCCCTGATTTGGCACCCAATGACTTCTTTTTATTCCCGCACATCAAAAACAAATTACGTGGTCAACAATTTTCAACACCCAAAGATGCGGTTGATGCATTCAAAATGCATGTTTTGGAGTTACCTCAATCGGAGTGGAAAAAGTGCTTCGAAAATTGGTTCAAACGCATGCAAAAGTGTATTGATCTTCATGGAGAATATTTTGAAAAACAATAAAACCAATTTCGATCATAAATATTTGTTTTTTCATTATTAGGCCAGAAATATAAATAGCAACCCTCGTAATGTTACATTATCGCGTGATAACGTTACCTATCATGCGATAACATCGCCGCTGCTACGTTAAGACGGTTTAGTAAACATACCCCAAAGAGTTTGAAATGGGCCAAATCAGACCAGCAGTTTGCGAGAAATAAGAACCCACTTCCCAAAAAATAGTCCGAATGCATTTTTATGAGAAAAAGAGTTCCTGCTTCTATATCATAAAAACATACATACAGTGAAACATAGAAGGGAATTGCTCCTTTCAAACTTCTTCTCCCTATTCTCTACTCTTCCATTTCCCAAACAAACCCTACTCTTAAAAACAGTCCCCCCACAATTGACCCAGAACCTCATACACTGCCCTATCCCCAAAAAATACTCCTTCAAAACTGTCCTACCAACCCACCAAATGCCCCAACCTATAAAAAAATACCCCCATATTGTGGCAGGTGCAGGCCTGTGACCCACGGTGTCTGACATAGGCAGGCCAGCATGGCTAGCTTGACCTGTAAATGAGGCCTGTGGAGAGGCATATAGGATTGCACATCCCCCAATATGCTGCTATTGCAAGAAAGAACTCAGTAGAAATATTGAATTAGCTTAGATAAGCAGAACTGCAGAATTAAGAAATGGAAAAATACAGAAAAGATGTGTTTAAAAGTTACTGATAAGAAAAAGTACATTTGCAGAGAAATAATAAGGAGTGCTGACAGATGAGTTACAGAACCTTGCTCTTCTGCACGCACAAATGGTCCCATAACCTTGAAAGTGTGAAAGTAACAAGTTGATGAACTGACCATTGTAATTGGGACTAGAAGGGGGGCAGGCAGGTGTCATGCCCACAGAAGCCCACAGAAGGAACATAATTGGAGAAACTTATCAGTACCGGGACCAATAGAAGGGCTACGGGAGGTACGGGAGAGTACCGGGACCAATGAAATGTTTTTCTATACCTAGAATGGAACAGAAGTCTATAAAAGTTGTTGTAATGCTTGAAAACTTTGCTCAGCCATTTTGAAATTGCCTTGCTTGAGACTTGTGCACAAATAAATGATTTGGACCTTCTGAACAGACTCCTGGTATCATTGGTTTGTCTGCGCTTTGCTGCTACATATTCCTTGGTGCATTGGCCGGGAAGTTGTGGAATCAAAGTGTATATAGGGCAATATACCACGACTTTCCGCCTCTATAGGCTTGGTCCTGCCGGGATCGCGCCCTTCCGACGAGGGCCGCTCCCTGGCGCCACCGGTCCCTTGTATCGGAGGGAGCTGGTCGGACCTCGGCGGGTGTCGGGCCCGGCTGGAGTCAACGCCTCGAACCCGAGTGAGGGGAGTCCGAGGTCCAACTCATGCGCCTGCTTGGGAAGTTTGAGGACCGGATCCGGTGAGTATAGTTTTGATTTTGGGTCTAGACAGAAATAGAAAGAGCAGTACTGCCATTGGAACTTGGA
Source organism: Ichthyophis bannanicus (assembly GCA_033557465.1). Classification (NCBI taxonomy): domain Eukaryota; kingdom Metazoa; phylum Chordata; class Amphibia; order Gymnophiona; family Ichthyophiidae; genus Ichthyophis; species Ichthyophis bannanicus. Next base: position 1,656,916,626 of record CM066031.1, read on the forward strand.
ATTTGGAATTTGTAATCTCGAGATATTGGGAATTGGTAAGAGAGCATGATCAACTCTCAAGGAAGAGCCGAGTAGCCTGGCATGGGAATTCGCTAGGTGAAACCCTCATCCTTTTTGTAATTGGGAAAAGACTAGTCAGAACAGATAGAAACGAATGCATTCTGGGATACGTTGCTAGCATGATTGTGTGAACGAAGTGTGAATGAGAGGTCTGGCAGCACGGACCAAGTGAAGGCGGACCCCTGATTAGCGCATTTCCTGACCGGGCGACCGCGTTCAGGTCGCGAAAAGGGGGAAGCGATTGTCGTCTTGTCTTGTTATTTGTATTCCCTGTACGTTTCCAGGGCCGTGAGGACCCCTTACCCACGGTCCGCACTCCTTTTCCCTTCTGTCTGTTGTTGCGCGCACACATCGAAATGGGAGGGGCGGGGTCTACTAGAAACACTCCATTAGAATGTATGATTGCACATTTTAAAGAGGGATATTCAGGAGATTATGGTATTAAAATGACAGCAGCCCGTTTGCAGATTTTGTGTACTAGGGAGTGGCCCGATCTAGACCCCATCTGGCCCCGAGAGGGAACATTCACCGTAGAGATTATCCAGTCAATACATCGTAGAGTGCGGGTAGCGCACCCCGATCAGTACCCCTATATAGATTCCTGGTTAAGTATTTATGAAGATCCGCCCTCCTGGGCGCAGCGCTGTTATGAGGAACAGTGCAGAATAATGTTAGCTAAAACAGATTCTAGACAGAAAACGGAACAGCCTAGAATGAAAGAGCAGGATAAGAAAGCCACGAAGAAACCCATCCTGGCAGATCCTGATTCCCCAGAAGTAGTCCTCAGGCAGCCCCGAACCCCAGGTCCAGTAAGAATAGCCCGGCGGCGTCCTGCCCCAGAACCCCAGAGATGGCCAGAGCCGAGGCGGGACCCAACCCCCAGTCCTCCTCCTAGAGAAGAGAAAGAGGGAGAATTAGTGGAAGGAGAAGTGGAGGACGTAAAAAGTGAGTCAGAAGCGGAGATAGAAGGAGGAGAAGAAGGAAATTCCCCAGAAGAAGAGGAGGACAGTGTACAAATAATTGAGAAAGCCAGCGCTAGCACTAGCATGCCAGCGAAAGAAAAACCCAAAGCAAAACCAGTTGAGAAAAAGAAAGCGACTCCTGCAAAGACAACGACAATAACCCTTAGATCCCAGACTCAAATGACGCCTGGGACAGCCAAACTGTTTCCCTTAAGGCAAGTCCCGGGAGTGCCCGTAAAGAATGATAATGATGAAGTGGTAGCGGGACCCTTAACTTATGTGTATATCCCTTTCTCTACAACTGATTTATTAAATTGGAGGTCGCATTATGCCTCCTATACTAGCAAGCCCCAGGAGCTGACAGAATTAGTAACTAGTATTATGGAAACTCACCAACCCACTTGGCCAGATTGCCGTCAGCTCCTGACCACCCTATTCACTACAGAAGAACGAGCGAGAATTAGAAAAGCAGCTATTGAATGGATGGCAGAAAACCCTGCAGCTCCGGCGCAGGGGCAGAATATCATAGATCGTAGAGAAGCAGCTCAGAGAGAATTCCCGAATGAAGACCCCCAATGGGATCCAAATACAGATGAAGGATCCACAGCCCTAGCCCGCTTTCGTCAAGGCTTTTTACAAGGCCTGAAAAGGGGGGGCCAAAAAGCTATGAACCTTTCCAAAGTCGCAGGAGTTATCCAAGGAATAGATGAGAGCCCAGCAGATTATTATGAAAGATTAACTGAAGCTTATAGAATGTATACTCCCTATGATCCCGAGGCACCAGGAAGTTTATGCATGGTGAATTCTGCTTTTGTAAACCAGTCTCAACCAGATATTAGACGTAAATTACAGAAATTAGAAGGGTTTGCGGGCATGAATGCAACACAGTTATTGGAAGTCGCTCATAAAGTGTATGTGAATCGTGATACTGAAAGACAGAGAGAATGTGATAGAAAGATGAAGAAGAAAGCTGATTTTTTGGCTGCGGCCATAGTTGAAAAGAAAAGGGGAGGTGTCCCTAGTCGAAGGAGCAGAGGAAGAGGGCGGGGTCAAGGCGGAGGCCGGACCCAGAGACTAGGCGTGAACCAATGCGCCTATTGCAGGGAGGAAGGACATTGGAGAGATACGTGCCCGCAACTCGAAGACGCCCAGCAAGATGACGACAACGATCATCAGTGGCGAGAAGAAGAAAGACGAGGCCGTCCCCGAGGCCGAGGAGGAGCCAATCGAGAACAATTCCAGAGAGAGAGGGGAGGAGGAGCCATTCAAGCATTGGCCACACAGGCCCATGATGAGGATGACGTGGATTAGGACAGACCGGGCTCCAAGTTTGCTTTAGGTCTCCAGGAGCCTATGGTCGAAATACAAATAGGAGACCAATTTATGAACTTTATGGTTGATACTGGAGCAGAACATTCAGTAATAGACAAAAAGATAGCCCCATTCACCAAGAAAGCAGTCACCATTATAGGAGCAACTGGTGCCAAAGCCACAAAGTCTTTTCTTCAAAACCGAATATGCAGTCTAGGAGGACAGCAAGTAACTCATCAATTCCTTTACATGCCCGAATGTCCAGTACCACTACTGGGACGGGATATGTTAGCCAAGCTTCAAGCACAAATATCTTTCTCTGAGCACGGAGAAATGCAAATGACAGTGAATTCTCAAGCCAAACCAGCAGGAGTAATGCTGCTGACAGTACCCCGAGAAGAAGAATGGAGATACTACATTGATGATTCGATTCCCGCAGCAACAGTTTTGTTTCAACGAACCCAATTTGTGTGTGTGATTTGACACACTACTTTGAGACTACATTGACTAAGCCAGACTTCACAAGCCCACTGAATTGCTAAGTTGGTTAATGTGTGCTGGACATCTTGAGGATCTTCAATCAACACTCAGCACCCGTTAAATTGCTTCATTAGCAAACGGGACGAAGAATAATAGACCGTCGTGATCAAGATCAGCAAGCTGAGGATTCAGAAGAACTCCAATCAACATCAACATGTATCTTTGCTTTTGCTTTGCCTTGGTTGCCTTCTTCGGAGGTTTTGAACAGACTTATGCTCTACCTCCATGCACTGCTTGCATTACTTCTACTAGAACTGGACTGAAAGTAACTCAGACTTTGCTTTACCATTCTTACTATACCTGCAAGGGAACAATAACTCGGTGTATCTATAACACCACTGAACTAAATGTTTGCACTCATGGCAAAATCAAAGCATGCTATAATCCGCATCAGAATCCATCCTATTACACGTTGGAAATAAGATGGAAGGATGCAGATGGACCTATATTAGCTGCTACACCACCACTTAAGGACATTACTAAACCTGCTGTTTTGAATTTTGATGCATGTAATGCTATTAATAGAGATAGTCAGTCCACCTGTGGTACATGGGAGAAAGCGTATCGAAATGACCATAAATATATGTGTCCAGAAGGTGCCACAAATTGGTGGAAGTGTACAGGTAAAACAGGATCAGGGTATAGTACTGCTACAGCCGCAGATTACTATTGCCCGTATTGGGAATGTGTTTTCTATGCTACCTGGAACACTGGTATAACTGATGAGAAAATAGATAAGCGGATGGCTACTCTCACCAAGCCAACCACAAATGATAAATGTCAGAAAGATGCTTGCAACCCTCTGCATTTGCGTGTACATAATCCCCATGCATGGAAACAAGGATATAAGTTTGGTTTACGTATTGCTGGGGGAGGAACAGACCCAGGGACCATTGTATATATTAGATTGAATACTCAAGCCCACAAGTCATCTAAATATCATATTCATAATACCTTTTATGAAGCTATGCATGTAAATAAGTTTGAGATCCCTCACCCTTCACAGAATTTGTTTCTAGAATTAGCCGGAGCAGTAGTATCTAGTCTTAAGATCACAGATTGTTATTTCTGTGGCGGAACCCAAATGGGAGACCAATGGCCCTGGGAAGCCCAAGAATTGAATTATTCCATGATTTACAATCAGACTGAATTACACAAGACTACCAGTGAATGGGTGTTAGCGCACTCAATCGTTGGACGTCTTTGCTATGCCAGAACTGGACCCCAGTTCACCCAAAAGGTAGGACAGCTAGTCTGTCTTAGCCAGAAATACTATAATGCCACGACTAAAAAGACAGCATGGTGGTCAGGAATCAGACATCCTGAACCTCCTAACCCATTAGCTAGATTTCCTGAACTTGCAGGTCTATGGACTAATCTTGCCAAAGTCCAAGCCTGGCAAGCCCCACCTGGCCTGTATTGGATCTGTGGAAACCGAGCATATGCACAACTCCCGCCACAATGGGGAGGAGCATGTGTCTTAGGAACCATCAGACCTTCTTTCTTCCTGTTAAACACTGAACATGGAGAACAATTAGGATACCCTGTATATACTACCCACAAACACAAAGGAGCATCGAGACAGAAAAGAGAGGCCTTACAGATAGGCAAGTGGGAGAAGTGGCGAGGTGATGATTGGCCACCAGAAAGAATTATTGAGTATTATGGACCTGCCACTTGGAATGATGATGGTATGTATGGTTATCGTACCCCAATTTATATGATCAATCGTATTATTCGCTTACAAGCAGTAGTTGAAATAATAACCAATGAAACTAGTCATGCTCTCACGCTCTTAGCTAGACAAAGTACTCAGATGCGCACTGCCATATACCAAAATCGCTTAGCCCTTGATTATTTGCTAGCAGCTGAAGGAGGAGTATGTGGTAAACTGAATTTAACTAATTGTTGTTTGAAAATAGATTATAAAGGTCAAGTAGTTGAAGAAATTGCTAAAGATATGCAAAGACATGCTTATGTGCCAGTACAGACTTGGCACGCCTTGAAATTCCCTAATTGGTTTGCTAACCTTTTCTCTTGGCTGGGAGGATTTAAGACTTTCGTTATCTTAGTACTAATCCTTGTTGCTGTTGTCCTCTGCTTACCATGTTTAATCCCATGTTGTATGCGTTCCCTTCATAGTGCTATTGATAGTACAGTAGAGCGGAAGACCGCAACTAGAATAATGGCTTTATACAAAGCTAGCCCTAGTGGAACTAGTAAGAATCCTTTAATCAGGATGTGAATCTTCTAGAAAGTGATTTAATTCTCACACCTTATCAAGTAATAGGGTGAGATTAATCAAAGGGGAGAATGTGGCAGGTGCAGGCCTGTGACCCACGGTGTCTGACATAGGCAGGCCAGCATGGCTAGCTTGACCTGTAAATGAGGCCTGTGGAGAGGCATATAGGATTGCACATCCCCCAATATGCTGCTATTGCAAGAAAGAACTCAGTAGAAATATTGAATTAGCTTAGATAAGCAGAACTGCAGAATTAAGAAATGGAAAAATACAGAAAAGATGTGTTTAAAAGTTACTGATAAGAAAAAGTACATTTGCAGAGAAATAATAAGGAGTGCTGACAGATGAGTTACAGAACCTTGCTCTTCTGCACGCACAAATGGTCCCATAACCTTGAAAGTGTGAAAGTAACAAGTTGATGAACTGACCATTGTAATTGGGACTAGAAGGGGGGCAGGCAGGTGTCATGCCCACGGAAGCCCACAGAAGGAACATAATTGGAGAAACTTATCAGTACCGGGACCAATAGAAGGGCTACGGGAGGTACGGGAGAGTACCGGGACCAATGAAATGTTTTTCTATACCTAGAATGGAACAGAAGTCTATAAAAGTTGTTGTAATGCTTGAAAACTTTGCTCAGCCATTTTGAAATTGCCTTGCTTGAGACTTGTGCACAAATAAATGATTTGGACCTTCTGAACAGACTCCTGGTATCATTGGTTTGTCTGCGCTTTGCTGCTACAATATTACTGGCCCACCACACCACAAACTGCCCCACCCCAAAATACAGCCTCATGAAAATGCCTCACCACCTTGCAAATTGCCCCACCCCTAAATACTGCATCCCCACAACTGCCCCAACACCCCACAAACTATTCCACCCCAAGATATACCCCCACAATTGCCCTACCACCCTGAAAACTGCTCTACCCTCAAAACCTAACCCTCTTTCAATTGCTCCATCCTCTAAAACTACCCCAACTGCTGCCCCACTACTCTGAAAACTGTCTCTCCACAAAACTACCTCACTGCAACTGTCTCACTGGCTCACAAATGGCTCCATCCCAATATCTATCCAAACCCAACTGCCTACAAACGCATACACACCCTTACCATTAAAAATAAATTGTCTCTCACAATTGCTGTACCACTATGCACTGCCCCACTCATTGAAATTATCCCTAACTGCCCCATCCCCAGAAAAAATCCTCACAACTGTCCCACCTCCTTGTCATTTGTCTCACGTATTTGCCCCAACTCCCTGCAAATTGTCCCACCCCAAAAATCTACTGCCCAATTGCCCCACCATCCTGCCAGAAAAACTCCCAATGTAACTGACCACATCCCCAAAACTCCCCATTTCAAGTGCATTACCACTCTATAAACTATTTGCACCCCTAATATTACCTCGCTACATCTTCCCCCATCTCTATAAATTGTATCCCCTGGAAATACCCCACCAGGCCACCACCCTTGTCTATGCTCTCATAGACAAAACACATGCACAGCAAACACATAACACACACTAGAGATATACACATGCAGATGAACATGACACACAGAGACACAGGGATTATAAATAATCCATAAACTGAATGTACTGCATTTAAAAATTTTCACATATGTTTCATTATCTTTGATTTTATTTCTACTCTGAAAGCTACTAACTGACTTGTACTGCTTTCTTATTGGTTGCTATGTGTTCACGCAACTAATATCTGTTGCCATGGGCAGGGCTATATTAAAAGATATTGGCAAGCTAGGAACATACCTAGAGTCCAACGTTTAGGGGAGCACTATCAGATATGCTCTGTACTCAGGAGGTTAGGAGTGACAACTGTCCTACTTTTATCAAGATTCTACAAATTTTTATATTCATATCTAGAAGGTAGAAGGATGGTTAACATGTCTGGGCATTTGTCAGAATTTAAAACCTTGTTTTTCAGTTCTCTAACCTTCCCCTCTTTGTGAGTGAGCCTGCCCTTCTTGCTTCCAATGCAACTAACTGCAGAGGGTGTGGATAGAATCCAGCCAATGGGAAGAATGTTATGGGTGGAGCATTGGAATACTGCTCTAGCCACAGGAAAGGAGGAGGTGAGCTGGTGGACGTTCCTGTGCTGTACAAGTTAAATTTCTATGTGTGGTCAGATATGAAAGAGAAATGAAGCCCCCCCCCCCTTTAAAAAAAAACCCTCAATGCATTTCTATAGGAAAAGCTGTTCCAACAGCTGCAGCATATGAACACAAATTCACAGTTACATAGCAATTATGGAATTGTACTGTACCTGCAGGGGCAGCCCAAGGGGGGTGCGGGGCCATGTGCGGAGACTTGGTGCGGGGTCTCATTTGCATAAGGGACCTCATTTGCATAATGTTACCATACACTAACTTTTAGTAAAAATGCCTCTTAATGAGTGTATGGATAAAGAAAGACTAAAAGATTTCTACATTACTATAATCCAGTGCCAACCGCCAGGCACATTAGGAACTACTACAAACACACTGCCCATTTAGAACCCATAGCAAACCCGCCATATCCTAACAGCACTACCAGGACCCACAAAGCACCATACTCTACCTATCAAAAGGCAACACTGCAAATATTAAACCAATACATTTCAGAGAACAACAATACATGACCTACTGGGGAAAGAGAACAAGTGACAATGTCAAATAGGAATTACATAAACAAAATAGCTCAGCTCAGTTACACATGCAGGAAGACAATAATTAAACTGGGAAACAATGTTCCCTCTAATTTTCTGTAGACCGTGTGCGGATAAAATATCAGCTGTGCAGCTTTTGAAGGAAGGTTAAATTTTTGTGCGCCACATAACGACACTCGGAGTTATATACTTTAAAATTTGACTACACTTCAGAATACAGTATGTACACCACGTTGATTTTAATCAAATTAAATGAAAATAGACGATTACTAAATGAAGCGGAAAATTTCTAGTAATTACAATCACAACTTTTAAATTTTAAGACATCTGTGTTGTTTCTATCAGAATCAGAACCGTAATTTTTGTGCGCTCTGTTGTAAAGTATGTGCGCTCGCTAGGTGAGGTGTGTGCGCGCGCACACGCGCACAGCTTAGAGGGAACAGTGCTGGGAACCCCAAAAGCCAAAGTTGGAATGTACAACACTGTAGAAATAAAACTATAAATTAATTTCCTCTTGTACTAAAAAAAAGTGCAGACGTTAATGATGCACATTTCCCAGAGCTGACATATTTCAGTTAATAAATTCAAAATAAAGAGATATTTTTCTACCTTTTGTGCATTTTTTTTCAGTTGATATTACTCCAGCCACTTTCTTCTGTTTTTTCGTGTCTTCTGCTAACTCTCCATCATCTGCTGTCCATTTATCCTTTCTTCTCTCTTCTAATTTTTTTCCATTCTCTCTCTACATCTGCTTTAACATACTAATCTTTCTCCTTTTGGCTCTTTCCTCATTCCTCTTTCATCCACTCAAATTTTACTCCTCCATCCTCAATCCCCACTTACTCTCCCAATACCCGGCCAGATTTTTCTTCCCTCCCAAACAAAATATTTTTCCCCTCTCCATTTCACTCTCCCAGCTCCATCCCATTTTAATCCTCCCCCAACATTAGCTCCCTTCTAGTTCCAGCCCCACCCAGCATCTGCTCCCTTCTAGTCCCCGCATCAGCCCATTTCCAATCCTATCCTAGCCTCACCATCAGCCCATTTCCAGTCCTAGCTCCCCCATCCATTTCCAGTCCTATCCAAATCCCTCCATCAGCTCATTTCCAATCCCAGCCCCCATTCACCCCATTTCCAGTCCTTTCCTAGCCTCCCCCATCTGCCCATGTCAAATTCTAGCTCCCCTCTACTCAGCCCATTTCCAATCCAAGCCCCCCATGAGCCTACTTCCAGTTCTAGCCCGTCCACGAGTCCATTTCAATCCAAGCCCCCACCACAGCCCATTTCCAATCTTAGCACCCCCAACAGCCCATTTCCAGTCCTATCCTAGCCCCTCCATCAGCCCATTTCCAGTCCTAGCTCCCTCCCTTCACAGCCCATTTCCATTCCAAGTCCCCCTCATCATCAGCTATTTGCAGCTCAAGCCCCCCTTCCACTCAGCCCATTTCCATTCCTAGCAACCCCCTCAGCCCATTACCAGTCCTAGCCCCCCCATAGCCCATTAACAGTCCTAACCCCCCATCACCCCATTTTCAGTCTTAGCTCCCCTCATAGCCCATTAACAGTCCTAACCCCCCATCAGCCCATAGCCCATTACCAGTCCTAAACCCCCTCCTCCCCATCAGCCCAGGGAAATTAAAAAAAAAGAAAAAAAAACTTGCTGCTGCCTGGCAGAGCCCTCCCTGAATCAGTTCCCTCAGCGCGGGATTTTCAGAGCCGCGAAGGGAGAGTTTCCCTTTCTCGCGGCTCTGTTATGCCCACCGGGGCTGATGGGAAACAGGAAATGCTTGTTTTTCCATCAGCACTGGCGGGCTTAACAGAGCCGTGAGAGAGAAACTCTACCTTCGCAGCTCTGAAAGCCGGTGCTGAGGGAGCTGATTCAGGGAGGGCTCTGCCGGGCAGGGGGGTGCCGCGGGACACTTGATTCTGCCGTTGTCACGGCGGCAGCAGCAGCAGCCAATTTTTTTTTTTAAAATTTACCTGGGCTGATGCAGAATGTTGTTTGCGCGGGGCCCCCTGAAACACGGGGCCCTGTGCAAACAACCTTTTTGCTCAATGGACGGACCGGCCCTGTGTACCTGTCAAACAGCTTTCCCCTCTCATCTCCTCTCCTGGACACAGACACACAGAGAAATAAAACAGATATAAATACATACAGTACACGTACTAACATGCCCATGCAAGTACAGACACGTACATACATCATGTGCAGACACACACAAGTCTACATAAAGTGACACATAAATATGAGTACATACATACAAGCACGCACTCGTATCTACAGAACAGATAAACATACAAAAAAGAGCTATGCACACACACACACACACACACACACACAGAGGCAATCCAGAGCCATGCTTTCCATGCATGCTTTCCCCGCTTATTATTGTAAGCCGTTATGAACATTGCAGTGTTCTTGAATAAAACAAAATGCATTCTCACAGTTTATAAAATAGGTGTATCTCTGCCACTCAAAGTGCATGCGTACATGCAAAAAGTGCATGCATAGCAATGCGCATGCTGACATGCATAGGTGGAGGAAGTCAAATAAATCAACTCACAAAGTGGCCTTCTTAGGGTATCCAATTACTTCATAGCAACAACCAATATATCCCATTCCAAACTTTCTTTTATCAGAGTGGGCTCTAGAGACCAGTTATTTATTAGATTTTTTATACTGCTTTATCATTTCAGTTTACATTGTAACTTAAACTTGGTAATGTACATTAAATAGGGTCATCAATAACTTGGATTTTTGTCTGAGACAGTAGAGAGTTAAGTGACTTGCCCAAAGCATACCAGTAGGAATCAAACCCTAGACTTTGTGCGCCCAAGCCAGTGCTCTAACCATTAGGTTACTCCTCCACTCAGTCATCTATAGGTCCCATTCCTTCACTGAAGTCCCTTTTATTGTTAAATATATCTAAAAAGTCTAATATTCAGCTCAATTGAATTCAGTTCAGCTCAGTCCACATTCAAATTTTTATGTCCCCTTGTAAGCTCCTGAGCCAATGTAGCACTATACGATTGAGCACTCATTATTTATTTATTTATTTATTTATTACAGTTTCTTATATACCGCGCTATTTAGTATCAGCGCGGTTTACATCATAACATAACGACCATGACGACAATCTGTCAGGTTTTACATCGAACAGGAGTACAAACTTGGATAACAGGGTTAACTATATACATAAGCTAATTACACTGCAGTGATTGATAAAAACAGATAATGCATGCAGTTCCCCCCATGTTCCTGGGGTTAGAATTTTGGAGCTAGTCGCCAGTAAATAAGTATTTTGCAAAATATTAGACATCTGTTCTTCAGTATATCCACATTTCTGTGACCAATTATCTGCCAATGTAGCCATATTGGGAAATTAATCTACCTCCTTTATTATTTAATCTCACATTTTTTCATTGGTAGATCAGTGTTGCATTCAGATAAAATAGTCACTTCCCTATCCCCAAGGACCTTAAAATCTAGCAGTCATGGTTGTTTTTTGTTTTTGTTTTTTTATTTTTATTTTTTTTTATTTTTTAAATTTTATTTTTAAGTAGCATATTACAATAGGTCAAGAAACTCTTGAACATAGAAAACAATAATACTTGCAGCAATAGAAGGAAAAAACAAATCATCCATAGAATACAAGCAAGAATTATTTTTTAGTCCACTATAAGTGGGGGAGAGTACATAGTAATAAAGCATTAGGGGCCTAGCCCCGGTAATACAACAAAGAAAAATCAAGACAAGGGCAGTGTTCGAAGGACCTCAAAATACATATGGGTGCGCCACACCTAATCAAGAAGACAAAGGCAACTGAGTACTAATAAAGGCTGATAGGTCTTCAGGAGATAGAAACACATATTTATGAGAATTATGCATAACCAAACATTTACAAGGAAATCTTAATGTAAAGGTAGCTCCAACATGAAGTACCCCAGGCCGCAATAAAAGAAAAGCCCTACGACGCTTCTGCGTCTCTCTAGACACATCCGGGAAAATATAAATTTTTTTCCCATAAAACAAATGAGCTCTCTTTTTATAAAACAATTTCAATAACCATTCTCGATCCGATGATAAAGCTAAGGTAACAAACAAAGTAGAAACAGGCACGTCCTCCTCTTTAGGAGTATTAAGCAAATCAGAGACATTAAGAGAGTCTAACTCCAAAAGGCCCACGTTCACTTCCCCCCCCCCTTCTTCCCCGAAGGGAGATAATATATCTTAGATACTGGGGGCATCAAATCAACCGGTACAGAGAGAACCTCATGCAAATATTTCTTAAATAAGTCCAGAGGAGCCATCCCAGTAATAATGGGAAAGTTTAACAAACGGAGATTCGAGGAGCAAACCGCATTCTCCAATGCCTCTGATTTAACTTGAAGGGCAATATTGTCCTTTACCAAAGAGGTAGTAATATCAGTTACTTTGTCAAGTTTCTGATCAAGCAACAACTGCTTAGCGTTAAGTTCTTGAATATCTGTTTTAACCACAGTCATAGATTCTTCCAAAACAGTAGTCCTCAAAGAGTAAGCGGATAATTGCTGCCCCATAATGTTAGATAAGTGAGAGAGTGCATCCCAGATACTATCCAGAGTCACAGATTCAGGTCGAACCAATGAAGGAAATACAGGCCTGAGAGTTGAAGACCGGTCCACCTCAAGGAAAATATCCATTTAAATAGGATCTCCACCGCCTGATGACAAAGTCGCTGCAGCAGCAGCATAAGATTCCTCTGCCAAACTGCCAGAACTCTCCGAGAGCAAGACCCGCTCCGGCGCAGCAGCAACCACCACTTTGGACTTCGCAGCTGCGTCCCTCGCAATCGAGAGAACCGCAGTAGCTGGGGAAGCAGGAGGAGCACGCCCATCCGGGGAGAGCGAGATATCAAGGGGCGAAGACGCCAATCCAGCATCCTTCACTGGCGTCGCAAGGCCCGATCGAATCCCCGACATCTGGTCCTTCGAGAGCTGCACATACCGATCCATTGGTCCCTCACGAATAGGCGCCGCCACCACGGGAACAGCCTTAAGCTTGCCCTTCCTCTTAGGCATCACAGCTAAACCACCACCGCCGCCATCTTGAAAGAAACCACTCCCCCTGCTTCCTTGTTTTTTTTATTTTAACGCTAACTGCAGCATTTTAAGAAAATTCTGGATATGCAGTACCACTATTATACAGATAGGGATAGATTCTGATCAGCATTTAACGAGAATGTACTTCCGGTATGGACATACATCCCCGCTAAACACCAGGGCTAAAGCACAGAGCTCCTTGCACTTACTGCTGAGATGTTGGGGAGCTCTGATTGAAGCAGGAGGGGTTGGGCAGAGGGAGGAGCGTAACGCCCAAATTGGATGTGCAGGGCCTATTCTGTTGATGGCCCTGTATTTCTGGGCATGGGCAGATGGACGAGGAACCTATTCTACCTCTGAGGTGAATAAGTCCCCTAGACATGGGAGAATGGCATGGCGGGGCAGGCATCGGCACGGAGAGTGGGGTAGGGGTTTCCCCACAGCCCGACCTCAGCCTTAGGCTCGATTGGGGGTCGGGTGGTGAGAAAAGGGGCAACTTTGCTTTAGGTAACTGATTAAGGCCCCTGTATGGAGCTGCAGTGCCATGGCTGAGCTAGCTGGGGAAGTGCCTGGGCATCCATGGTGCCGGAATCAGGGCACATCCTGGATGTCCAGGCCCAATACCGTGATTCTGCTCCCGTGGGGGCTGTGTAATCCCTGCGGGAGCAGAATCAGATGCATCTCCAGGCCATCTGGATGTCTGGACAGCCCGGGCGTGCACCTACAGAACTGGCCTCATAGTGAATGGCACTGGTATTCCAGATAGAAGAGTGGTTTGCAGCTTGTCTTGCTGTTAGGGCTTGTGTGCATCAGTGATGCTCAGGGCCGGATTTGCCTATACGCCACGTACGCCGTGGCGTAGGGCCCACAGCTGGCAAGGGCCCACCGGGAATGTTTTTTGCACAGGGCCCCGCGTTTCAGGGGGCCCCGCGCAAAAAACATTCTGATCCATCATTAAAATTAAAAAAAAAAAAAAAGCTGTCGCTGCCTCTGCCGGGGCCGGGGCCGCCGCGGCAGAATCGAGTGTGCCGCGGGGCCCCCCTGCCCAGCAGAGCCTGCCCTCCCCGGTATCACCTCTCTCAGCTGCCTCCCTCCAGTCACACGCGCCGGCTTTCAGAGCGCGAGGTGAGTTTCTCCCTCGCTGCTCTGTTAAGCCCGCGGGGGCTGATGGGAAGTCCATCAGCCCCCGCGGGCTTAAACAGAGCAGCGAGGGAAAAAAAAACCTCTTCCCTCGCGCTCTGAAAGCCGGCGCGTGTGACTGGAGGGAGGCAGCTGAGAGAGGTGATACCGGGGAGGGCAGGCTCTGCTGGGCAGGGGGGGCCCCGCGGCACACTCGATTCTGCCGCGGCGGCCCCAGCAGAGGCAGAGACAGCTTGTTTTGTAAAAAAATTCGCTGGGCTGGGGTGGGCTGGGGGGGTTAGGAGTGGTAATGGCTGTGGGCTGTTGGGGGGGTTAGGACTGGTGATGGGCTGGGGGGGTAGGAGTGGTAATGGCTGTGGGCTGTTGGGGGGGTTAGGAGGGGTGATGGGCTGGGGGGGTTTGGAGTGGTAATGGCTGTGGGCTGCTGGGGGGGTTAGAAACATAGAAACATAGAAACATAGAAATATGACGACAGAAAAAGACCACATGGCCTATCTAGTCTGTCCTTCCATAACAACTACAACAGTCCACTTTTTGCCTTTAGAGATCCTCTGTGTTGGTCCCATGCTTTCTTGAATTCAGTTACTGTCCTCATCTCTACCACCTCCACTGGGAGACTATTCCACGGATCCACTACTCTTTCCGTAAAGAAATATTTCCGCATATCACTCCTGAATCTATCTCCCTTCACCCTCATCCCATGTCCCCTCGTAGCAGAACTTGCTTTCAATTGAAAGAGGCTCTCTCCCTGAACATTTATGCCACGGAGGTATTTAAACATCTCAATCATATCACCTCTATCCCGCCTTTCCTCTAAGGTGTACATATTAAGATCCTTAAGTCTGTCCTCATATGCTTTAAATGAAGCCCATTAATCATTTTGGTAGCAACCCTCTGCACCAACTCCATCCTGTTCACATCCTTTTGAAGGTGCGGTCTCCAGAATTGCACACCATACTCCAAATGAGGTCGCACCAAAGACTTATACAGAGGCATTATCACCTCCTTTTTTCTGCTAGCCATTCCTCTCCGTATGCACCCAAGCATCCTTCTAGCTTTTGCTGTCGCCTTTTCCACCTGTTTAGCTACTTTAAGATCATCAGACACAACCACGCCTAGGTCCGCTCTTCTTTAGTGGACAAAAGTACTTCACCTCCTATACTGTATTGCTCCCTTGGATTGCTGCAGCCAAATGCATGACCTTACATTTTTTTAACATTAAATCCCAGCTGCCAAATTCTAGACCATCTTCAAGCTTATCTATATCCCTCCTCAAGTTATCTAACCCTTCCTGGGTGTCTACACTAATGCAGAATTTGGTATCATCCGCAAAGATGCAAACCTTAAACGACAGCCATTCCGCTATATCACTAACAAAGATGTTAAAAAGAATCGGACCAAGGACAGATCCCTGGGGCACACCACTGGCAACATCCTTCTCCTCAGAGTGAGCTCCATTTACCTGTACTCTTGTCGCCTCCCACCCAACCAACTTCTAACCCAAGCAGTAACTTTAGGGTCCATCCCTAGGGTGCTCAGTTTGTTTATAAGTCGCCTGTGAGGAACAGTGTCAAAGGCTTTACGGAAATCTAAATACACCACATCTAGAGCTCTCCCTTGGTCCAACTCCCTGGTCACCCAGTCAAAAAAATCAATCAGATTTGTCTGACAAGACCTGCCTCTGGTGAATCCATGCTGCCTCGGATCCTGTAATCCGCTGGACTCCAGAAACCTCACTGGGACTGGTGATGGGCTGGGGGGGGTTAGGAGTGGTAATGGCTGTGGGCTGTTGGGGGGGTTAGGACTGGTGATGGGCTGGGGGGGTTAGGAGTGGTAATGGCTGTGGGCTGTTGGGGGGGTTAGGACTGGTAATGGGCTATGGGGGGGTTAGGAGTGGTGATGGGCTATGGGGAGGGGCTATGGGCTATGGGGGAGCTAAGTCTATATGGGCTGATGGGATTAGGACTGGAAGTGGGTTGATGGGGGCTTAGGACTGGTAATGGGCTATGGGGGGGGCTTAAACTAAAAATTGGGTGATGGGGATTAGGACTGGAAATGGGCTGGTGGGATTAGGACTGGGAGTGGGCTATGGGGGGCTAGGACTGGTAATGGGTTGGGGGGGTTGCTAGGACTGGAAATGGGCTGGGGGATTAAGACTGGAGGTGGGCTGATGGAGTTAGGACTGGTAATGGGCTGTGGGCTGTGGGGGGGGGGGTTAGGACTGGTAATGGGCTATGGGGGGCTAGGACAGGAAATGGGCTGATGGGAAGGGGTTAGGACTTGAGGTGGGCTGATGGGGTTAGGACTGGTAATGGACTGTGGGCTGATGGTGGGGTTAGGACTGGCAATGGGCTATGGGGGGGTTAAGACTGGTAATGGGCTGTGGGCTGATGGGGGCTGTCTGGTAATGGGCTATAGGGGGTTAGGACTGATAATGGACTATGGGGGGGCTAGGACAGTAAATGGTCTGATGGGTTGGGGTTCGGACTTGTGGTGGGCTTATGGGGTTAGGACTGGTAATGGACTGTGGGCTGATGGGGGGGGTTAGGACTGGCAATGGGCTATGGGGGGCTGACTGGAAATGGGTTGATGGGGGTTAGGACTTGAAGTGGGCTGATGGGGGGTTAGGACTGGAAGTGGGCTGATGGGGGGTTAGGACTGGTAATGGGTTATAGGGGGGGCTTAAACTGAAAATGGGGTGATGGGGGGTTAGGACTGGAAGTGGGTTGATGGGGGGGCTAGGACTGGTATTGGGTTGATGGGGGGGGCTAGGACTGGAAATGGGCTAATGGGGGGCTAGGACTGGAAATGGGCTGATGCAGGGACTAGAAGGGAATGGATGCTGGGTGAGGCTGGAACTAGAAGGGAGCTGGTGTTGGGGGAGGATTAGAATGGGATGGGGCTGGGAGAGTAAAATGGAGAGGGGAAAAATATTTTGTGTGGGAGGGATAAAAAATCTACAATTGGCCGGGTATTGGGAGAGTAAGTGGGGATTGAGGATGGAGGGGTAAATTTTGAGTAGATGAAATAGGAATGAGGAAAGAGCAAAAGGAGAAAGATTAGTATGTTAAAGCAGATGTAGAGAGAGAATGGAAAAAAAAAACCCAAGAAGACAGAAGAAAGGACAAATGGACAGCAGATGGAGAGTTAGCAGAAGACACGAAGAAACCAGAAGAAAGTGGCTGGAACAATTGCAACTGAAAAAAAAATGCACAAAAGGTAGAAAAATATCTCTTTATTTTGAATTTATTAACTGGAATATGTCAGCTCTGGGAAATGTGCATCATTAATTTTTGCGCTTTGTTTAGTACAAGAGGAAATTAATTTATAGTTTTATTTCTACAGTGTTGTTGTATATTCCAAGTTTGGATTTTGGGGTTCCCAGTTTAATTATTGTCTTCCTGTTTCTAAATTGTGATTCCTTGTTTGGTGATGGTCTATGTTGTGCATGTGTAACTGAGCTGAGGTATTCTGTTTATATAATTCCTATTTGACATTGCCACTTGTTCTTTCCCCAGTAGGTCATGTATTGTTGTTCTCTGAAATGTATTGGTTTAATATTTGCAGTGTTGCCTTTTGATAGTTAGGGTATGGTGCTTTGTGAGTCCTGGTAGTGCTGTTAGGATATGGCGGGTTTGCTATGGGTTCTAAATGGGCAGTGTTTGTAGTAGTTCCTAATGTGCCTGGCGGTTGGTACTGGATTATAGTAATGTAGAAACCTTTTAGTCTTTCTTTATCCATATACTCATTAAGAGGCATGTTTACTAAAAGTTAGTGTATGGCAGAGCTACTCAATTCCAGTCCTGGTGGTCCACAATCCTACAGGTTTTCAGGATATCCCTAATAAATATGCATGAGATATATATGCATTGGAGGTATCCTGCCAACCTGACTGGTTTGTGGCCCTCCAGGGCTGGATTTGGAGACCCCTGCCTTACACCTCTGTCATTTACGATTGTGAGTGGGCAAGGTGCAGATGTCCAAGACATCAAAAAAGTTAGATAGCATTTGTCACATTCCTCCTCGCTTCTCACCACCACCAAAATATTATCTATTAGACAACTTTTTGGTGGTGGTGAGAATCGAGGAGGAATGTGACACATTCTATCTACCCTTTTGATGTCTAGGATATCTGTACCTTGTTCACTCACAATCTTAAATGACAGAGATGTAAAGCAGGGGTCTCCAAATCCAGCCCTGGAGGGCCACAAACCAGTCAGGTTGGCAGGATACCTCCAAGGCATATATATCTCATGCATATTTATTAGGAATATCCCGAAAACCTGCAGGATTGTGGACCACCAGGACTGGAATTGAGTAGCTCTGGTGTATGGTAACATTATGCAAATATTTATGCAAATGAGACACCTTATGCAAATGAGGCCCGCACCGAGTCTCCGCACATGGCCCCGCCCCCCCTTGGGCCGCCCCTGGGCCCACCGGAGGGCTTTAGAGGGAGCCGGGGAAGCCTGCGCGAGGCCCCGGCTCCCTCTGTACAGCCGCCAGCGTGAAGAGCCTTTTCCTTCACGCTGGCGGCTGTTTCTGTGAAGCAGCGAATGCTGGGAAAGGTTAAAGGTTGCCCTTTAACCTTTCCCAGCATTCCCGGCTTCACAGAAACAGCCGCCAGCGTGAAGGAAAAGGCTCTTAACGCTGGCGGCTGTACAGAGGGAGCCGGGGCCGCGCGCGGGCTTCCCCGGCTCCCTCTGAAGCCCCTCAGACAGCCGCGATGCTGTCCGGGGGGCCAGGACTGCATGGGGGGGCCCAGGACTGCACGGGGCGGGCCAGGACTGCACGGGGGCACGGGGGGGGCCCAGGACTGCACGGGGGCACGGGGGGGGCCCAGGACTGCACGGGGGCGGGCCCAGGACTGCACGGAGGCACGGGGGGGACACGGGGGGGCCCAGGACTGCACAGGGGGGGCCCAGGACTGCATGGGGACATGGGGGGGGCCCACAATTTTTCTTGGCGTAGGGCCTCACTCTAGCTAAATCCGGCCCTGGTGATGCTGATGGCTAAGCTATCGTTAGCTTAACTACTGGTAGGGTCTCCCAAGATGGACAGTTTTCAGCTGAGGAGCCAGACCAACACAAACCACCCATCTGGGCATGAGCAGAATGGGACGGTGTTTGCAGCGGAGGATCACATTTCTATGACAACCGCAACAACACTAGAATTACCTGCGCAGAAGAAAAACCTGGCAATCTACCCATGAAAATCTTGCCATGAAAACCCAATGGATAGTCGCAACAAAACAAATTGCACTATAGTGCTGGAAGATGAGATCCCCCAGGTCGGAAGTCACTCAAGTGGCTACTGGGGAGAAGCTGAAGGCTTTTCAGAGTAAAGCCAGCATTGATGATGTGGTTGGATCAAAGCCCTTGGGATGTCTGACTACTGATGTAGCTCCCATGAAATGAGAATCAGAAGCTTCAAAGATGTCTTACATATTGAGACATGGAAAGTACGAAGCATGAACCAACATATTGGGAAATGGAACGTGTACAACTCGATCTGTTGGGTGTCAGCAAAATGAAATGGACTGGCATCGGGCACTTTGCATCTGATGATCACATGGTCTACTATGTTGGAAATGAAAGACAAAGAAGAAATGGTGTTGCCTTTATAATTTAGAAACTTCCAAGAAATGAAGCTGGAGAAAGACTGATAGATTTCTGCAAGACCAATGATCTATTCATCTCAAACACCTTCTTCCAGCAACACAAGCAGCGACTATACACATGGACTTCACCCAATGGATTGTACAAAAATCAAATTGACTACATCTGTAGAACTCAATGATGGAAAAGCTCTATAACATCAATAAAGACAAAACCTGGAGCTGACTATGGTCTAGATCACCAACAACTAGTATGCAAACTCGAGCTAAAGTTGAAAAAGAGCAAGCCACTCATGAATGTAGCAAAATCTGACCTCAAGAATACACCACCAGAACTTAAAGACTGCTTGCAAACTTGATTTGATGCTTTAGATACAAATGACAGAGCTCCAGAAGAGTTATGGGATGACATTAAGAAGGTTGCATTCAAAGAAAGTGAGAAGTCTCTATAAAAGGTGAAAAAGCAAAAATGGCCAAAATGGATGACCAAAAAAACTCTGAAAATTGCCCAGAAATGCAGAAAAGCTAAAGCCAGGGGAGAAAGAATCAATCACAGAACTTAACAGAGATTTCCCACATGCAGACAGGACAAGGAGAAGTTCTATAATGACGCATCCAAGGAAATAGAAGCAGAAACTATTAAAGGAAGAACAAGATCAGCTTTCCTAAGGCTATGAGACTTAAAGAAAAAATTCCAGCCTCGAACTGAAATGTTACAAGATGCTCAATGATCCATATTGAATGATGCTGGGAAGATCAAGAAAAGGTGGAAAGAATATACAGAGTCATACAATAAAGATCAAGTTGACCAACAGTTGTTTCAACCTGTACCTTATGATCAGGAACAATTGGTGATGAAAGAAGAAGTCGAAGCAGCATTGAAAGCCTTATCAAAGAATAAAACACCAGGCATTGGTGGTATTCCCATTGAAGTATTACAGCAATGGGATGCAGCTGTTAACATACTTATAAGGCTCTGCCAGGAAACTTGGAAGGCCACATCATTGCCAACTGACTGGAAAAGATCTGTATTTATATCAGTACTGAAGAAAGGTGATCCGACTGACTGTGGAAATTATAGCACAATTGCTCTGATCCCACACGCCAGCAAAATTCTAATCAAGATCATTCAGCAGAGACTATAACCATACCTGGAACAAGAATTGCCTGAAGTGCAAGCAGGGTTCAGGAAAGGGCGAGGAACGAGAGACATCATTGCAGATGTGAGATGGATCCTTGAAAAGACAAAAGAATACCAAAAGGATATCTATATGTGTTTTATTGACTACAGCAAGGCTTTTGACTGTGTAAACCATGAGAAACTCTGGGCCACATTAAGAAACATGGGTATACCAGAATACCTGATTGTTCTCTTGCAGAACCTTTACATTGATCAAGAAGCAACAGTTCATATAGAATAAGGAGAAACAGAATGGTTTAAAGTCAGCAAAGGTGTACAACAAGCTGCATACTTTCCCCCTACCTGTTTAATTTATATGCAGAACAAATCATCAGAGAAGCAGGACTGTATGAAGACAATCAAGGTCTGATCTGTAGAGCCCTTTCCTAACCAGGGCTCTACAGATCAACAAACAGTAAGGATTTGAAGGTTTCTTTGTTTGTTTTTATTATATTACATTGCTAGCTCTCTGACTGGGAGCACTTAAAAGGGTTTTTTGTATATTTTTTAAAGCAAGGTTACTTTTCTTTTTGGTGCTTTAGGGGAACTTTCCTTGAGCACAGTAGGTTGCTGAACTCTAGTAACCTCCTCAGGTTTAGAAACTGCTAACACCTAATCAGGAGTTAGTGGGCCTGATTTCCTGAGTGCAGCTGAGACCTGCATAAAAGGCTCCAGTGCCCTGCCCTGTTGAGGCTTTCCTAACCAGGGCTCTATAGATCAACAAACAGTAAGGATTTGAGGGTTTGTTTGTTTTTATTATATTACATAGCTAGTTCTCTGACTGGGAGCTCTTAAAAGGGTTTTTTGTATATTTTTTAAAGCAAGGTTACTTTTCTTTTTGGTGCTTTAGGGGAACTTTCCTTGAGCACAGTAGGTTGCTGAACTCTAGTAACCTCCTCAGGTTTAGAAACTGCTAACACTTAATCAGGAGTTAGTGGGCCTGATTTCCTGAGTGCAGCTGAGGCCTGCATAAAAGGCTCCAGTGCCCTGCCCTGTTGAGGCTTTCCTAACCAGGGCTCTACAGATCAACAAACAGTAAGGATTTGAGGGTTTGTTTGTTTGTTTGTTTTTTATTATATTACACTGCTAGCTCTCTGACTGGGAACTCTTAAAAGGGTTTTTTGTATATTTTTTAAAGCAAGGTTACTTTCTTTTTGGTGCTTTAGGGGAACTTTCCTTGAGCACAGTAGGTTGCTGAACTCTAGTAACCTCCTCAGCTTTGGAAACTGCTAACACCTAATCAGGTGTTAGTTCCTTCCCTACCCACCCTGACTCCCACCCACCCCTAGTGAGCAGTCTTGCTTTATAGGGCACCTCCCCCTTTAACAAATCAAACAGAATTGGACCAGCACATTTTGAATATAATTAAAGAGATTTAACTGCTTTTTCTTTGAAAGGACAGCTGGGAAACCGGCTGGTACTTGGTAGATCTCTCTCTTTTGCTTTAACAGATACCTAAGCTCCATGAACAGAACAATGGCTGGGAAAAATCGTATTGCTAAAGCTGTTGCCCCCATTACAGCTTCTGCCTTGGTCCAGACAGAGGTCCTAATGCCAGTTGAAGGACCAGTTCCATGTGCAGGGTGCCTGCATGCTGAAGCTCTGAGGAAACAAGTGGAGGAACTCAGAGAGGAGGTGGCGAGGCTGAGGAGCATTCAAGACAGTGAGAAGTACATTGATGAGATGCTTCTTGCAGCAACCAAGCTCTCCAGCACAGGAGAAGATGGGTGCCAACAGAATGTCGATGGTTGGACACAAGTCACCAGGGCCTGCAAAATCACCAATCCAACTTCTCCAGCCCTTGAATTGAAGAACCATTATGCAGCCCTGGAAGTGGAGGAGGTGAAAGCATCCCTGGAAAGGGAAGAACCAGAGTTCAAGTACCCCAAAGTTGCAGAATCAGTGACCAGAAGGAAACAAAGGGGTGGTTGGAGACTCTCTTCTGAGGGGTACTGAGGCGTCCATCTGCCGACCAGACTTGATGTCCAGAGAGGTATGCTGTCTGCCTGGTGCCAAAATCCAAGATGTTACGGAGAGTTTGCCGAGACTCATCAAACCCACTGACTATTACCCAATGTTGCTAATTCATGTTGGAACAAATGATACTGCCAGGTATACCTCGGAACGTATCAAAAGTGACTTCATGGCTCTGGGACAGAGGGTGAAGCAGTTAGGTGCACAGGTGGTGTTCTCTTCAATCCTCCCTGTTAAAGGGTAAAGGCCAAGGCAGAGAGGCTCGCATCCTGGAGATGAATGCATGGCTGCGTGGATGGTGTCATCGAGAGCGTTTTGGATTCCTAGACCATGGGATGCTGTTCCAAGTGTTGCAGAGCAGAGATGGCATCTATCTGTCCAAGAAAGTTCAACGCATCTTTGGTAGTACACTGGCTAATCTACTGAAGAGGGCTTTAAACTAGATTCATTGGGGATAGGTGAAGAAAGCCCCCAGGTAAGTGAAAGCCCCCAGGTAGGTGATACATTAAATACCTTTATGGAAATGGATAACAGGAGTAACATATAGAAAGCAGTGTGTATAAATGCCCGTAGCATGGGAAATAAGATCCCTGATGTTGAAGCTTTGGTGGGAGTGGCTGACTTGGATTTAGTGGCAGTTACAGAAACATGGTTCACAGAAAACCATGACTGGGATGTAACTATACCTGGCTATACTTTATTCAGAAAGGAAAGGGTAGGAAGAAGGGGAGGAGGAGTGGCACTATATGTAAAAACTACTATTAAAGCTTTGGAATTACTGAGCTTAAAAGGGAGAGAGGAGGCATTGTGGGTTAAACTAGAAAGAGGGAAAGAGAAATCTATTTGCATTAGTGTGATATACAGACCTCCCTCACAAGAGGAAGAGGTGGACAGAGAGTTAATTGAGGACATACGCAGCATTGCTAGGAAAGGGGAAGTGCTACTGATAGGAGATTTCAATATGCCAGATGTTGATTGGCACATTCCTGCTGCAGTATCATCTAGAAGTAAGGAGATCCTGGATTCTCTACAGGGAGAACTATTCAGGCAATTGGTAACAGACCCCACACGTGAAGGGGCCATACAGGTCTTGGTGCTTACCAATGGTGAAAGTGTTTCTGATGTTGTAGTGGGAGATCATTTTGCATCCAGTGATCACCAGATGGTGTGGTTCAGTATTAGGACTAGGGTTGTTAGAATCCATTCCAAGGTGAGGATCTTAGACTTTAGGAAGACTAACTTTGCGAAGATGGGCCAATACCTCAGGGAGTCGTTAGTGGGATGGGAACAGCTGGGGGATGTAGAAAAACAGTGGGCAAAACTGAAAGGGGGTATTTTAAGGGCAACCAACCTTTTTGTTAAAATGGTAAATAAAGACAAAAGGAAAAGGAGACCGCTATGGTTTTCGAAGGAAGTAGCTGAAAAAGTGAAGAAAAAGAGGGAGGTCTTCATGAAATACAAGAGATCACAGAAAGAGGAAGACAGGCATCTGTATTTGGAAAAACTTAGAGAAGCTAGCAAAGTAGTCAAGAAGGCAAAGATTCAAAAGGAGGAGGAAATAGCCAATGCAATAAAATGGGGGATAAGACTTTTTCAGATATATTAGTGAGAAGAGGAAGGGCAAAAGTGGTATTGTCAGACTCAAGGGTGCAGGGGGGGAATATGTAGAAGCTGATAAGGATAAAGCGGAATTGCTTAACAAATATTTTTGTTCTGTGTTCACAGATGAAGAACCAGGAGCAGGACCTTAGAAAACACCCACAAATAGGAACAGAAGCGAGGGACATCTTGAACAATTTTCAGAAGACTGTGTTCGTGAGAAACTAGCTCAACTTAAAGTAGACAAAGCGATGGGACCGGATGGGATACACCCTAGAATACTGAGGGAACTTGGGGACATTCTAGCAACTCCACTGACTGACCTTTTCAATGCCTCGTTGGAGTCGGGAGTGATGCCAAAGGACTGGAGAGAGGCTCATGTGGTGCCTTTACACAAAAGCGGAAGTAAGGATGTGGTTGAAAACTACAGGCCGGTTAGTTTAACTTCGGTGGTGAGTAAATTATTGGAAACGCTGCTGAAAGAGAAAATAGTGAGGTTTCTGGAGTCCAGCGGATTACAGGATCCGAGGCAGCATGGATTCACCAGAGGCAGGTCTTGTCAGACAAATCTGATTGATTTCTTTGACTGGGTGACCATGGAGTTGGACCGAGGGAGAGCTCTAGATGTGGTGTATTTAGATTTCAGTAAAGCCTTTGACACTGTTCCTCACAGGAGACTTATAAACAAACTGAGCACCCTAGGGATGGACCCTAAAGTTACTGCTTGGGTTAGAAATTGGTTGGGTGGGAGGCGACAAAGAGTACAAGTAAATGGAGCTCACTCTGAGGAGAAGGATGTTACCAGTGGTGTGCCCCAGGGATCTGTCCTTGGTCCGATTCTTTTTAACATCTTTGTTAGTGATATAGTGGAAGGGCTGTCGGGTAAGGTTTGCCTCTTTGCAGATGATACCAAAATCTGCAATAGAGTAGACACCCAGGAAGATGTAGATAACATGAGGAGGGATCTAGCTAAGCTTGAAGAATGGTCTAGAATTTGGCAGCTGGGATTTAATGTTAAAAAATGTAAGGTCATGCATTTGGGCTGCAGCAATCCAAGGGAGCAATACAGTATAGGAGGTGAAGTACTTTTGTCCACTAAAGAAGAGTGGGACCTAGGCGTGGTTGTGTCTGATGATCTTAAAGTAGCTAAACAGGTAGAAAAGGCGACGGCGAAAGCTAGAAGGATGCTTGGGTGCATACGGAGAGGAATGGCTAGCAGAAAAAAGGAGGTGATAATGCCTCTGTATAAGTCTTTGGTGCGACCTCATTTGGAGTATAGTGTGCAATTCTGGAGACTGCACCTTCAAAAGGATGTGAACAGGATGGAGTCGGTGCAGAGGGTGGCTACTAAAATGATTAGAGGGCTTCATTATAAAGCATATGAGGACAGACTTAAGGATCTTAATATGTACACCTTAGAGGAAAGGCGGGATAGAGGTGATATGATTGAGATGTTTAAATACCTCCATGGCATAAATGTTCAGGGAGAGAGCCTCTTTCAATTGAAAGCAAGTTCTGCTACGAGGGGACATGGGATGAGGGTGAAGGGAAATAGATTCAGGAGTGATATGCGGAAATATTTCTTTACGGAAAGAGTAGTGGATCCATGGAATAGTCTCCCAGTGGAGGTGGTAGAGATGAAGACAGTAACTGAATTCAAAAAAGCATGGGACCAACACAGAGGATCTCTAAAGGTAAAAAGGGGACTGTTGTAGTTGTTGATATGGAAGAATAGGCCATGTGATCTTTTTCTGTCATCATGTTTCTATGTTTCTAAGGTGTGAAGATTGGTTGAAGACTCATCAACAACCTTCGCTATTCTGTTGATACCACATTACTGGCTGAAAGTGAAGATGATCTGAAACATTTGCCTCTCAAGATCAAGGAACATAATCTTAAAATGGGCCTGCACCTTAATGTAAAGAAGACAAAGATTCTGACAACTGGCAAAATCAATAGGTTCATTGTTGATGGAGAAGAAATTGAAATAGTTGACAACTTCAACCTACTTGGATCAACTATAAATAAAGAAACAATAAACAGTCAAGAAATCAGACGATGCATTGCTCTTGGCAGAATGGCTATGAAGGACAAACAAGATTCTCAAGAGAAGAGATGTCTCTCTCCATTCAAAGGTTCGATTTGTTCAAGCCATGGCATTTTCATTAACGTCATATGGATGCAAAAGTTAGACAGTGAAAAAAATAGGAAGAAAATTGATGCCTTTGAATTATAGTGCTGGCAATGTGTATCCCATGGACTGCCCGAAGAACAAACCAGTCAATACTGGAGGAGATCAAACCTAAATTTTCCTTAGAAGCTCAGATGACAAGACTTCGACTTTCATACTTTGGACACATCATGCAAAGAGAGAGATCATTAGAGAAAGACACCATGCTTGGCAAGGTAAATGCAAAAGAGGAAGGCCAGCAATGAGATGGATCGATACAATAACAGCAGCTATGGGTGTCAGTCTGTCAACTATGAGCCTCCTGACTGGAGACCAAATGCAGTTCAGGACAAAACACAGTTCAGGAGAGGAAGAGTGGCCTAGTGGTTGGGGCAAAGTACTTCAGGCAGAAGGTCGGGGGTTCAAATCCCACTAGACTAGAGGACAGCAACCTTGGGCTGGAAGGACTGGGGTTTCTAATCCCACAGGTGCTCCTTGTGGTCTTGGGCAAGCCACTTAACCCTCCATAGCCCATGTTCCCTGTAAAATAGTTATCGCCAAGTTATAATACCCCGTTCAATGTAATTTCAGTTTGTTCAATGTAAACCACACTGATGCAGAATAGCACAGTATATAAGAGAATGTAAATAAATAAATAAAACTATCCAGAGGGTCACCATGAGTCAACACCAACTCAATGAAACTTAACAACAACAACATGACATTATCCTAATAGCAATGATATTCAGCATCATTATCCAGATAACTTAGGACAGCCTTTTTGCTATTTTAAGATATTCAGATAATTAATTTAATTTAGTTTAATTAACAGTTTCTTATATACCGCATCTTCCAAAGATCAAATGCGGTTTACATGGAACAAAACTGGGACCACCCACACATCACTCCTGCACTCTGCAGATAGTGGCAGGACAGTCAGTAATGACTTTTAGGAGTTTAAAAGTGCTGGATAGACCCGGATAGCAGATACCCTAAGCCTGTAACTGAGGTAATGGAGGTTATTTGTGCAGGGAACTATAGCAATGATCCGAATATATGGCCGGGCTGTTTATGCTATTTGTATGGTTTACTGATTTACAGTGGATATACTTTTATGTTATGTTGTGCAAAATGCAAGGTGTGCCTTTGAGTCAGTGCTGACTCCTGGCGACCTTCATTTTATATTTTTATTTGGGTCCTAATTTGAGGAATATTAATTTTTATTAGATATTATTTAAGTTCATATTGGGGATCATTTTGGAAGCCCTTTTCAGGCTTCGGATGTCCAAAAACAAGCACAGAAACATCCAAACTACAGAGACATCTTCAAAGCCATTTTAGAAGCTGGCTCTGTGCACATCCAAATCTGAAGAGAGGTGTGATGGAGGTGTCCCCAGGAACTTGGACATCCCCACCTGATCTCAGATATGTCCTGGAAGTCCGGAGTCACGTTTAGGTTTAGACCTGCTCCAGTCATGAACAGGCATCTGAAAAGTGCAAGTTTTGGTTGAAAGACATCCAGAGGGTGTAGAGAAGAAGCATTTCATCATCCCCAGTAGTTAACACAATAGGAGGAGTATCCTAGTGGCTTGGTAACCAAGCAACTAGTGCTTGATTCCCACTAGCACACCTTGGGCAAGTCACTTAACCCTCCATTTCCTCTGAAGAATCCAAGCTATTAATGTACATTACCAAGTTTAAGCTACTGCTTTGACTAAAAATGATAAAGTGGTATAAAAAATCTGTTAAATAAATTAATATCAAAGATAGCAGCAGTAGGATTTGAACCCTAGTTTCCTTGTTCTTAGCCCATTCCACAAGTCATTAGGTCATGGCTAGAGGTCCAGCTTCTGTAGTGCTATTCTGGGGATATCTATGTAACCCCTCCCCTCCCCTCCTGCAGATGTCCAGTCTGTGAAATCATGTTTGCACCTAGAGGTGCCTGCTTTTTTTTTTTTTCCAAATGTTCTAGCTTAGACGTCCCAGATTGCACTTGGTTATCCTTTCTACAAAAAACCTTATAATGATTTTCTGTGATTTTCTGTTTTATTATGTATGATTTTGTGATCTGCCTGCAGTAGATCTTTTTATAGTGTGGCATAGAAATACTATAAATAAATAAAATGAGATGCCCAAGGTCGCATGAAGCAGCATTGGGATTTCAACCCTGGCTTCCCTGGTTCTCAGCTGGGTACTTTAACCACTAAATTACTCCTCCACTTTAGTGCACCTAAGGTGGATCCTGATAAATCCATGTTTTAATGCTTTTCTGTCCATAAAAGAATTGTTAAAACAGTCTCCAGTACATTTTCATGCTTTTCAATTATTTTGGGCTTTTCTCCTAGGAAGCCATTAGGTTACATAATACTGGCACCCCGATAGAGCTTTTGATCCTCTTATGGTACTTCCCTCCCTATGTGCTGGTCTTTCAACAACAGCACTTTAAAGTTCAGTCTCAATGCTCTGTGTATATTTTCCAGCAGTAGGCATTGTCTTTCTCACCGCTGCTTCTGGAATATGGGCTTTCTGAAGGAAAGGTGGAACGACGAGCACCTGCAAGAGTCCTTTGAGGCAAAAAGGTTACATAACATTTATTGCTCTTTCTTAATCTCTTTTGATTTCTTCATATCTATTGGTTACATATATGATAAAAACCGTCAACTCTCTTCTGCATGATACCAACCAATAGCTTATATGCTGGTAAATGCCATCTCCTGATAATGACTGAAGGAGGCATAATAAAGCAGCTGGCACAACTTCTATGACTCATAAAAATATTATGGAGGTAATTTTATAAAGTTATTTCCATGCATATGTAGCCATATAAATGACCTTTTATTAAATACTGACCAACATGAAAGTACGCACTTTTGTATGAAGATTCTGGTTGACATAGTCAGGCATGCAGTCTAGACATAGCACGGTCAGACTTTGCACATACGTGTGTGGATTATAATACTTTATAATACACATTGATTAAAATGCCTTAATCTAATCACATACGTGTAAAGTATGTCTGAACATTTACATCTGCTCATGAGCAGACATAAGTGATTGTGCTTACATTCCAAGTGTGTTCTCTGCCACATACGCTAGTATTTTATAAAGATAAGCAGGCGTTTACTTGTATTTATAAAATTGCGCCTATGTAGGCGCCTATGTCGTCGCCTACCATGAGACCCTGTTTTAACATTATCCTTTATAGGTCTGAGGAGATTATTTTCCCTTTCAGCTACTAGAGATTATGCAATTATAGAACGTCTATGAATACAGGTTGAGGTAGAGAGAAAAGAGAGAATAGACCAATCACACTATCATGTCTGGAACACTCACTCTCCACTGCTAATACCAAAAGCTTCCTCTTTTGTCTCTAAAAACAGGAATGCTGACAATTTGCACATTATTGAAGAAGATATGGGTTAGAGAGAGGTAGGCCAAAAAGTAATACACCCAAGGCTGCTTGCCTTTTCAAATTAGGTCATGTGTTATTCCTTATTTATTGCCTGGAAGGAGTTGAATTCATTTTAGAAATGTTAAGACTACTTTACTTCATTGCCATCTCACAGAAGAAAACATGCCTTTAAAATAGATGTCAGTCTGATTAGCTTCATGTGTCACTGTTCTTAATCATTTCTGAAATGTGTGCCAGCTAGGATTATAGTATAGAGTACTTTGAAATGAAAATCATGCACAAAGCACTTTGCAGTACAGGCAGTTCTTCCTTCCCCTTGCAGAAGAATAATAAACAGTACTGCAACATTATTTAAATTGCATATACCAAATAGTTTGAAGGTAAACAGAGCATTTTTATAATGGTGCACCTACTTTAAGAGCGCAAGTAGACCCCTCCTTAGGCATTAATTTATAAAGACACCAGTTGTCTACTTGCTTATATAAAAGATTTATTTTTCAATTTTTTATTTAATATTATCTTTATACTGTCTTTCTCCAGGTCAAGACAGTTAACAGAGAACAGTGTACTTGATAACCTTAAAATATAGCAACAGTTGTGCACATTGCATTTAACAATAATATAAAGGTAGGAGATTGGCGGGGAGAACTGAGAAGATAAGTGCAGGGGCTATAGGACATGATAATAAGGAGTGGAGGAGTAGCCTAGTGGTTGGGGCAAGGTACTCCAGGCCGGAAGGTTGGGGGTTCAAATCCCACTAGAGGACAGCAACCTTGGGCCGGAAGGACTGGGGTTTCTAGTCCCACAGGTGCTCCTTGTGGTCTTGGGCAAGCCACTTAACCCTCCATAGCCCATGTTCCCTGTAAAATAGTTATCTCCAAGTTATATTGCCCTGTTCAATGTAATTTCAGTTTGTTCAATGTAAACCGCACTGATGCAGAATAGCGCGGTATATAAGAGAAAATAAATAAATAATTATGTACAATGTAGGTGTAGGGGCTATAGGAGTTTAGTGATTAGCTTGTTATTTCTGGTGAGGGTCTGCACCATAGTATTCATTGAAAAGCTGAGTTGCACCATAGTATTTATTGAAAATACTAGCATAAGCGGCAGAAATCGTGCCTACATTGCAGGCCCAGATATTGATACCGCTTTGTCATTCAGCCCCCAGTAGCTGAAGCTGTGCTGAAACTGTCTATCTCAGGTCCTATCATGACCATACACACCTGGCTGACCCTCTTGTGGCATTCCATCATACTACTCCGCAACTGCATGAAGTGGACCTTGAAATACACACCACAATCGCCAGTACCAGATTGGACCCCCAACATCAGTGCACCACACCATAAGCAGTCTACAACAATCTATCCTCACACCTCCCAACCATGCAGCATTGTGGACTGTGGCTTTCAATACTGTGACTCTTCCTCACATACCTTACAGGCAGGCCCCCCCCCCCACCCCCCGCACCATCATATATCAATCCCAATCATCCACAACGCACAACACCTAAAACAACTCAACCAATGGCCTACTTGGCACCTACCAAGGAATGCCAACTACAACAATCTCATCAGAATTCTACCCCAGAACACCTCAATGAAGGCTCACAACCAATACAGACACTCAGACAGCAAAAGTGCAATCAGATGTGACCTCATGAACACCTGATCTGCTTGAAACAAAGTCCATACAATTCAAGAGCTCATAGACGATAACAATATTGAGATCATGTGCCTGACAGAAACCTGATTCATGGAAACAGACAGTGTTCTGTTAATCCAGCTAAACACATCCACCCATACAATACACAACTGCCTGAGGTTGGCCGGCAGAGGTGGTGGAGTTTGCATCCTCACAAACAGCTACATTTCAACAATGTAGAAATGCTCTCAGCACACAACATTGAACTGATCACCATCTTAAATAACCAGTATACGATTTGTCTTATATACAGAGCTCCCACCACCAACTCAGATGAGCTATGGACCATACTTGACTCAGCCTGCACTCAACAAAGCACATTCATTCTGCCTGGAGATTTAAATTTAACCTCAGTACCTAAGCCACAAGCCTCAGCATTTCTGGACACCATGAACGATCTCCAGCTCTCACAGATTGCAATCCCACACACAAAGGAAGAATACTGAACCTAATATTCATCCCAACCTCTACAACCAACAGAACTAACGTAACACAGCCCAGTCCTCTGGTCAGATCATTACCTGATCACCTTTAGACTTCCATATCAGAGCACTGAAAACACAAATCCGAAGCCAACACCACCAATCTTAGGTTCCTACCATTCGACAGCCAGGACTTCATTCACAAAATATCTCCAGCACTAACATCTCTCTACCCTGACAAGAGTATGGATTATTTGATAAATAGATGGAACACTACAATCTCAGCTGATGCCCAAGCCCCAACTACATTCTACAAAATAAATGTCAAAACACCACCCACTTGTACTTAGCAAAATTTAAGGAGCAGAAATCCAGGTTATGTCACCTTGAGCATATACAAATGCACTATCTTCAGGAGCTAAACAAATATTGTGAACTCATCACCAAAGCTAAATAGGAATACTACACCAATCTAATCAAGACTGCAATCAACAAGATCAGGGAGCTATTCGATATAGCAAACTCACTCACAAAGAACCCCACCTCAACATATGAGGGGACCCCACTCAATCCACATCTACAAACTAACCACAGCAATGGCATCCACATATTACTTGAGCTCCCTCTGCAATGCGACGGTACAAATAAAGAAAGCATTTGGATCACCTTCAATCCCCTCAACCATGAACAGCTAGATAGTATAATATAGGCTCCAAACACAACTACATCTCTCCATGACCCATGCCCAGTCTCCTGGATCAAGTTAAAAAGAACATCTTATCCCATTCATCCACAACATCATCAATATCTCGCTAAGCCTAGGATCACTTTCCCCCCACACTCAAGAAGTCTTCCATACGACCCATCCTAAAGAAACCTAACCTGGACCCATCCTGCCCAACTTCATACAGACCTATTTCCAGCATCCCTTTACTTGCTAAGATTATTGAAAAGGTGGATCAGTCTCATCTTCAAGATCACCTGGACAAACACTCACCACTAGATCCACACCAACATGGCTTCCGCCCATACCACAGTGTCGAAACCCTACTCACCTCCTTGATCAATACCTTAATCAAAGGCATGGAAATCATATCATAGAGATTTATACTTATTTTTCTAGACATTTCAGGTGCATTCAACTTGGTCTCTCATCAGCTTCTATTAAACAGACTCCACAATATTGGTATCCAAGGCACCGCTTCAAAATGGTTTCATTCCTACTTATAAGACTGCACTTAACAAGTAAAAAATAGAAACTCAAAAATCATTACCATGCTCCCTCAATCAAGGCGTGCCACAAGAATCCACATTCTATTCAACACCTATATCCAACCATTATGTGAGGTTATCAAGAGGTTTGACATCAAATACCTAATATACGCTGATGATATTATGATCTTCATACCCTTCTCCACCAAATCTCCTGATTACACCAAATTTTCTAATTGTTTTATTGCAATCATTCAATGGCTGCAAGGGCACAACCCTGGAATCTTACACATCACCAGGGACCCAAATTTCAACCCTTTGTCAACAATCATGATAAACAATAGTTGGATCACAGTCAAAACTGAAATCAATTACTTAGGCATCACACTAGATCAAGAACTCAGTCTACAACCACAAATAAACTGCATCACCAAATCAGTCTACCACAAACTCTGGATCATAAAGAACCTATGCAAACTTCTCACTCTCATGGACTTCTGCACAGTATGCCAAACCATTATCACCCCAATATTTGACTCCTGTAACAAAATCTATCATGGTCTACCTAAGAGCACACTATACCACATGCAATTGGCCCAAAACACCATAATCAGAGTTATACTTTGAAAATCCCAGCAAAATCACATTACTCCATTCCTTAAACTGCTTCATTGGTTACCTCTTATGAGCAGAATCAAATACAAAGACATCCTCAGCACGCACAAAACCATAACAATCTCTCATCGGGCAGCCTCACACTTATTAGCAAAACTTACTAACAATAGACCCAGGAGAGAAAGCACCATCAACCTGCTGGATATAGCACCGGGCAAGCCCACTAGCAACCAAAGAACTAACAACAAAGCATTCTCGCAATATGGAACTCCCTACCACCCCAAACAAGAGTCATCCAACACACGGGTAACTTCTGCAAGAACCTGAAAACCCTGCTATTCCTTGAGCACTTTGGACCAAACCCAAAATAATAGACAATCCTTCACACAACTAACCTTAGTCTCCATTTCTGTGTATATAGTTTAAGTTAATGAAAGTGTTACTTATCACGATGCTGTTAAACTTAATGTTCAATGTAATGTGCACCTTTTGCTAGAGTTGTTCAATGTTCATGCACTGAGTTTTCTGTAAACCGCCTTGACTTGTAGAAATACGGTATAAAAAGATGTTAAATAAATAAAGAAATACCTACTGAAGAGCAGAGGTAAATATTTGTGCTTAAATTATTTAGTTTAACTTATTTTATAATCTACTTGCATATTTGCAAAAGCTACCTGCACTCCACCTCTCTACATTGCTACTGGCAAAGTATGCACTATCATGTCAATGCGTGTCCTTTTACTTTTATAACAGACCATTTATGCAAATATGTGGCCATATATGTGTGAAAATTACTTTATAAAATTACCCTTTAAGTATATACTCAGAAAAATATGGAAATGATGCCACTCACCTGCCCAGTGCCTCTCACCTGCCCAGTTTCCTTTCCTTTGCAATATAGGAGAACCTTCTAAATCTGTGGCAATTTCCTCATTTCCCCACCTCTAAGGATAGATATTCTGTGCTTGCCCTTTCCTTTCTGGAATCTTTGTCCCTGCCACCTCCATTGGGAAACTGTGTTATGCATCCATAGAAACATAGAAAAGTATGGCATATAAAGACATTTCAGCTTATCCAGTCTGCCCATCCATATCAAATACTAAGCTCTCCAATTCCTTCCTCTCTCTTAGAAATCCTCTGTGCTTATCCCATGCTATCTAGAATTCAGATATAGTCCTTGTCTCTACCACCTCCATGGGAAGACTATTTTGTGCATCCACCACCATTCCCTTATATTACTCCTAAGTCTGTCCCCTTTCACGTTCATCCTATTCTCCCTCATTCCAGAGCTTCCTTTCAATTGAAAGAGGCTCTCCTCCTGTGCATTTATGCCACAGAGGTATTTAAATGTCTCTTTTATATCTCCCCTCTCCTGGCTTTTATTCCAAAATATACATATTGAGATCTTTAAGTCTGCCCCCATATACCTTATGATGAAAACCACTGACCATTTTAGTAGCCTCCCTCTGCACCAACTCCATCCTGTTCATATCCTTTTGAAGGTGTGGTCTCAAGAACTGCACACAATAACTCTGGTAACCCGGAAACCCGCCTCGTCTCCCTCATCAACCTTGACCCCCCCCCCCCACATAACTTGCTCCCCAACAAAGTACACAACAATTAAGTATGGTACAAACTTTGGTCGCAGCTTTATTTACAACCTGTAACAACCAGCCCAAAACGGGCCCAAATATACAACCTTAAACATAACCCCAAGCCCCCCACCCCATCGCCGGACGATGCTCCCTCCCGCCATGTTAGTAGCAAGGCGGAGCATCCTCCTCCCCCGGACCCCGCCGCCTGCCTCGCCATCCTAGTAGCAAAGGCCGGCACCCCCCCCCCTTCCGGGCCGAGACCCCCAACCGGGCTGTCTCGCCCCACCCCGAGGAGCACTTGGCCCCCCACTGCTCCAAAACCAGTTCAAGCCCGCGCCGCTTCTGCGAGCGCTGGCTCTCTACCCCGCCCCCACCAGCTGCAACATCCCAAAACGCCAAACAAAGGGGAGGGAGGGCGGGAACACGTCTTCTTCCCGAGGAGCCGCAGCGAAAAGGCCAGCCACGCGGCTCCTCGGCAACACCTGCTCCGCCCCCCAGCCGCCCAGTACCAATGAAATCGCTCCTTCTTGGCAAGGAGCGATTTCAAATGCCGCTCATCTCAGCACCGCCTCCACCCCCCCCCCCCCCCACCGAGCCCCTTGTCCTGTGCAGGAGGCCGAGGCCGGGCCCGGGCCCAGGTTACTGTCGGCCGCGGGACCCGGCCCGCGGCCTCGTGCATTAACTCTGGTAACCCGGAAACCCGCCTCGTCTCCCTCATCAACCTTGACCCCCCCCCACATAACTTGCTCCCCAACAAAGTACACAACAATTAAGTATGGTACAAACTTTGGTCGCAGCTTTATTTACAACCTGTAACAACCAGCCCAAAACAGGCCCAAATATACAACCTTAAACATAACCCCAAGCCCCCCACCCCATCGCCGGACGATGCTCCCTCCCGCCATGTTAGTAGCAAGGCGGAGCATCCTCCTCCCCCGGACCCCGCCGCCTGCCTCGCCATCCTAGTAGCAAAGGCCGGCACCCCACCCCCCTTCCGGGCCGAGACCCCCAACCGGGCTGTCTCGCCCCACCCCGAGGAGCACTTGGCCCCCCACTGCTCCAAAACCAGTTCAAGCCCGCGCCGCTTCTGCGAGCGCTGGCTCTCTACCCCGCCACCGGTGCGAGGCAATTTACTTATCCTCGCACCGCCCCCACCCCAATAAAGCTGTGACCAATCATTTCTAGCGCTTCCTGCCAATCATTGAGTAGCAGGTCCTGTCCCACCGGGGACAAGTGTACCCCATCAGTACGATACAGTCCAGCACAGTGTGGGTCCACCCAAGGGTGCTGGACCTGCCACCCGCCAGCCTGCCGCAGCCAGCGTCCAATCTGTCTGTTGACTTTCGCCAACCCACGCGACCACCGCCGCTGAGACAAGCAGGCCGGCCGCGGGATAATGTCCGACCAGGCAATTGCCACACCTGGCCACTCTTCCTGCAGCATCCGAAGGTCCCGCTGCACCGCCCGAATGAGCTGCCGGCATGTCCAACTGGATAGGTCATTCCCTCCAAGATGTATCAGCACCCCCGCCGGTCGCTGACGCCGCTCTGCATGCCTACGAACAACTGGCAGGAGCTGCCACCATCGCATGCCACGCTCGCCAAGCCAGACCAGCCTCAAATTGCAGGACACCAATCCCAGGTGCAGCCCCAACGGGCGAATCGCGGCTCTGTGCTCCGCCCAGTAGACGAATGAATGTCCCAGAATCCACCACACTCTGGCAGGGCTCGAACCGGCGCTCCGTGGAGGACAACTCCGCAGCAAACCTGAAAAAGAAACACAGCATTAACACCCCCCCCCCCCACACCCTCCCCCCCCCCCGCCACAAAGACACCTCACAATTGGTCCAGGCGCACATAACCTGCGTAGGCTCCGGAGCGCCACCTCCCAATCCGTTGAATCACTTCGCCCCCAAGCCCCGCCGCAGCTGCACTCGTCGCTGCTCCTATCCGGAAGGAATGGGAAGCGAACCGCCGCTCCTCCAAGCCCAACCTCCGCACGGCCAAGCGAAAAACCGCCGTGAATTGAAACTGGGTAACCGCGCGCGCCCATCCTCGTGACAGAAAAAACATCCGCCTATGTCCGGCCGCCGACGAACGTACGACCCCAGATTTTGTACTGGACAGGTAC
Source organism: Ichthyophis bannanicus (assembly GCA_033557465.1). Classification (NCBI taxonomy): domain Eukaryota; kingdom Metazoa; phylum Chordata; class Amphibia; order Gymnophiona; family Ichthyophiidae; genus Ichthyophis; species Ichthyophis bannanicus. The sequence continues at coordinate 1,656,954,259 of CM066031.1, forward strand.
CCACCCCCGGAATTGCCTTCAACCGCACCCAGTGGCCAAGCCCCCGTTGGTCCGTCTTCGAGCGTGCCACATAAATCCGCACGAGCGTCTCCTGCAGGTCCACATGGTGCACCCGCAACCCACCATGAACCACATTCTGGCATGACCGTGGGACTAACTCACTGACCCGAAATGCCCCGAAAAAGGCCGTAACAAACAAAGCCCGAAAAAGCTCCGTCTCATACGCAGAAACCGCCACATCAGGCAAAACGACCCATATGCGCAGCAACAAATCATGGGACACTGGGCGATGCCAATCCGGCACACTCGGCTGTTCCTTAGCCCACCCGGCGAGCAACTGCTTCACCACATACGACGCACTGGGGTTGCCCCAGCCCGCCACCTTGCTGAAAAAAGAGAAACCCGCCAAAGCCGCACGCACTGCCGACCGGGACCAGCCGCACCCTTTTGCCCACACGATAAATGCCCCAGCTAACTTGTCCTCCACGCTACCGCCCCTCCAACCGCTCCCCCAGAAAAACTCCCGCACCCTCGCATAACCCCGCCGATAAGCTGCCCACGTACCTGGAGCCAAGGAGGACCGCAACAAATCCATCATTCCTGCATCCCAAGCCTCCAAAGGTGCTCCGGAACAGCTGCTGAATTCTCGTCCGCCCCCGGGGCCAGAGCCCGGAACTGCGCCCACTGAAAACGAGACAGAGCATCAGCAATAGCATTCTGAGCACCGGGCACATGCCTCGCACGAGCAGTAACATTGAGACGAAGACACGCCAAAACGAATACCCGCATCAACGCCGCAACCCGCGGACACTTGGGCGAATGACGGTTAATAACGTGAACCACCGACGCGTTGTCGCACCAAAAAACCACCCGTCTATCCCGCAATCTTTCCGGCCATACCCAAAAGGCCACTACAATCGGGAACAACTCCAGGAATGTCACATTACGCGTCAACCCCCCCACTGACCACGACACCGGCCACGGAGCCGCACACCACGAACCCTGACAATACAACCCCATACCCGAACTACCCGCCGCATCCGAGAACAACTCCAATTCCAGGTTGGATAGTTCAGACGACTGCAACACCGAGCAGCCATTATAGTCTGCCAGGAAGGCATCCCATACACGCAAATCGGCCCGCATCCCCGACGTCACCCGAATATGATGGTGGCCGCAACGCACCCCCGCCATAGCCAAGGACAGCCTACGCGCAAACGGCCTCCCCATCGCAATGACTCTACAAGCAAAATTTAAGTGACCGACCAACGCCTGCAGCTGTGTCAATGTCACCTTCGAGGCGGAACCCACCTCTGCTACCAAGAGTCGCAGACGCTCAATTTTATCCTGAGGCAAACGGACGACGAACTCCCCAGCATCTATCTCAATCCCCAAAAAGGAGAGACACTCCACCGGTCCCAACGTCTTGCCTTCCGCCAACGGGATGCCAAACTCAGCAGCCATCTCAAGAAACAACTTCAGCAAGGACGCACACACCGTGGACTGCGCTGGACCCACAAACAAAAAATCATCCAGATAATGCACAATAGATGTACACCCGGACCGCTTCACCATGACCCAGTGCAAAAACGAGCTGAAAGCCTCGAAGTACGCACAAGATATCGCACAACCCATCGGCAAGCACTTATCGTAATAATACCGAGCGTCAAAGCGAAAACCCAGCAACGGAAAGGCCGAAGGGTGAACCGGCAAAAGCCGAAACGCCGATTCGATGTCTACCTTTGCCAATAACGCCCCTTTTCCACCCTGGCGCACCAGCTCCAAAGCCTCATCGAAGGACGCATAGCGCACCGAACATAACTCACGCGGGATATGATCATTCACCGAGGCACCCGGAGGAAAAGACAGATTGTGTATCAACCTATAACGCCCTGTCTCTTTCATTGGGATAACCCCCAGGGGGGAAATGATAAACGGCGAAAAGGGTGGCTGGTCGAATGGTCCAGCAATTCTGCCCAATTCACATTCCGCCACAATCTTCGCCCGGGCCACATCGGCGAGCCGGCGAACCGAGCTAGAATTGTCGGCCGCCACGGCACCAACCCCTCCCTGATACGGAATACGAAAGCCCTCTGCAAAACCCGCCCCTAACATTGTCCCCGCCTTGCCGTGCCTACTCTGCCCATAAAGTGCCAGCCACGGTTGCAACGCCTGCAATTTAATGGGAGTAGGCGCCAACCACTGTTCCCTCTAAGCTGTGCGCGTGTGCGCGCGCACACACCTCGCCGAGTGAGCGCACATACTTTACAACAGAGCGCACAAAAATTACGGTTCTGATTCTGATAAATAACAACACAGATGTTCTTAAAATTGAAAAGTTGTTGTGTATTTATGGTTTTCACAAGTTCTACAATATTTTCTAGTGCAATCAATGTGGTGTACATACTGTATTCTGACATGTAGTCAAATTTTAAAGTATATAACTCCGAGTGTCGTTATGTGGCGCACAAAAATTTAACCTTCCTTCAAAAGCTGCACAGCTGATATTTTATGCGCACACAGCCTACAGAAAATTAGAGGGAACATTGGCGCCAACCCCCCGCCATCTTCCTCACTTACCCCCTGCCGGCGCCCCTGGCACCCCTTTTCGGCTACACTTCGCAGCTGAATGGCCGGCCCCACAGAGCAAGCAGGCATGCCGAAACTTGCAGTCCGGAAAGGGGCAGGAAGCTTTATTGAAGCGCCAGCAAAGATCTCCTCCCTGTCCGCTTCTAGTCGAGTCTGACACGGGGCCCGCGGTCCAAAAGGACCGAACGCCCGCCGCCGAAGGATTGCCAGCCGCCCTGACCGGGCCTGCACCACCCCCGGCACCTCCTTTTCTGGCAGACATTTGCGTCAGCCACAAATTAATATCCTTCATCCCCCAAGACAGCTGCCGATTTTCTTCCATCCTATCCCGAAACTCCTCGTCGTAATTGAGCCAGGCCCAACCGTCGTGCGCTTGGGATGCAGCTAATATGGCATCCGCATAAGCCAAAAGCTCACCATAACAACTCGGATCAGCATGCCCACAAACGCTCGCCAGACGCAAAAAGGCCCTAGTCCAATTTAACGTGTTTCGGGAAACCTTCCGTACCCTCCCCGCTTTCTCATCCTCCTTCCGCTTTTTTCTACTTTCCCCTGAGCGCTTCCGTCCGTCCAGGAGCCTAAAAATATCAATATATCGCCGCTTCTTGATCCTGCACCGCAACTTGCGCGGTACACTCTCCCAAAGCTCGGCGCAACGCACTACCGAGGACCCCGCCCCCCCCCCACCTGCTGGCGCGCCCTCCGTAGAGGTAGTAGAGGAACTATCCGAGGAAGAAGAAGATGACGACGATGACGACGCGCCCCGTCTACCGTGACGCCGATGCTTCCTCTTGGACTTGGCTTTGCGTGCCAGAGAACCACCCTCCCCCGCCGGCAACGACTCCCCGACCACCCCACCCGGATTGCCTGGAGACTCACCTGCAGCAGCGTGCTCCGCCCGCTCTGGGACCGCCGATGTCTGCACCAGCGAGGTCGGACCGGTCTGATCTCCTCCCGACGGCATCACCGTCTGTATTCCTCCGCTACCACCAGCAGCCGCCACACCACTCGCTGGAACCTGCAGAGGGATAGAAGCACCCAAAGCCGGAGGAAGAGAAGCAGCAACACCCGAGGTGTCCATCCCATACTGTCCCATCCCCCAACCCCCTCCCCCCGTGGAGGCCAAGCCGAGGTACCATAACCCCTAGCCGCCCATCCCGACGCCCCCCATGGCAGGTGTCCCCCTGCACTCTGTAAACCGCCCCCCACCCAATCCCCCCCCAACCCAACCCCCAGGGACCCATGCTCATGGGCTGGCCCGCCACAGGGGGCCAGCCCACCCCCCCATCCGTACCCACACCCGACCACCCACGCCCAAAGGGGACAGGCCCCAAAGCCCCCCCTGCCCCCGCACCGCAGGGGGCCCCTGAAGGACCGCAAACGCCTGTGGGCGCCTGCCCCAACGCTCCACCGTCCATCTGTCCCCCCCTGTCCCCCACTATCCCCAAAGCAGATTCCCTATTGACGGCTCCCACTACCCCCACCGCCTCCAGTACCGGACCCTGAGCCCCCAATCCCCCCCCGAAATCCCCCGCTGATCCCCCGGGCCTCCCTAGAGCCAAATCACCCTCCGCAGGGGCAGGCAAACCCCCACAACTCCCCCCTCTCCCCCCACGTGTATGAGCCCCTACACCTGTCCCCCTCCTACTCTGTCTGGTGGCCGTAACTCGCGCGGCCGACCCCGCTCCCCGAGACCCCTTAGAGCCAAGCCCCCTCCCCCCAGTCGAGGCTACCGCGCTACCCCCTTTCTGTCGGCCCCTGCCCCCTTTCCCTGGACGTGCCATGCTCCCTAATACCTCTAGGAGCAAAGTGTGACAGGTCTTTCTACTGTTTTTATTTAGTTAATTATTTAGTTAGTTAGTTATGTATTTTTTTTTTTTTTTTTTTTTTATGGGAGGCTAGCACTTACTCCAATATAGCCCCCCAGGCCCTCCCCCCACGACGCAAAAAGCACTCGAGGCACCGAGCAGAGTGATCCCCAGCCAAACACCCCACTCCCCCCCCCCTTTTGCGCGCCCCCACACTCACCCGGAGCCAGGCAGCAAGTCCCCCCACAAACCGCTCACCGGAACACGGGAAAAAACAAAACCGCAAGCCCCAATCAGCACCGCCTTCAATCGAAGCCACCGGGGGACAACGCTGCACCGGCCGACGATGCCGGACCACCGAAGAACACGTCTTCTTCCCGAGGAGCCGCAGCGAAAAGGCCAGCCACGCGGCTCCTCGGCAACACCTGCTCCGCCCCCCAGCCGCCCAGGACCAATGAAATCGCTCCTGCTTGGCAAGGAGCGCTTTAAAATGCCGCACATCACACCCCCCCCTCCCCCCCCCCCCCCCCCCCCCACCGAGCCCCTTGTCCTGTGCAGGAGGCCGAGGCCGGGCCCGGGCCCAGGTTACTGTCGGCCGCGCCTCGTGCATTACTCCAAATGAGGTTTCACTAGAGATTGTACAGAGGCACTATCATCTCCTTCTTCATGCTGCCCATTCCTCTTCCTATGCACCCAAGCATCCTTCTGGCTTTTGCAGTTGCAGTTGTAACATCAGATACAATCAACCCTCAAGCCCTGCTCTTCTTTCACACACAGTACTAACCCCTTATACTGTACTGCTCCCACAGGTTTTTGAAGCCCAAATGTATGATCCTGCATTTCGTAGCATCCATTCTCAGCTGCCAAATTCTCCACCATTCTTCACACTTTGCTAGAACCCTTCTCATGTTATCTACAATCTTCAAGAGTGCTTATCCTCTTGCAGATTTTGGTATCATCTACATAGAGGCAAATCTTATCTGATAGCCCTTCCACAATATAACGTAAAAAATATAAAAGAACCAGCATCAGGAATCAATCCCTGCGGCACACCACTGGTAACATCCTTATCCTCAGAGTGAACTCCATTTACCTCTACCCTTTGTTGCCTCCCATTGAACCAGTTTTTAACCCATAAGAACATAAAAACATAAGATATGCTATACTGATTCAGACCAAGGGTCCATCAAGCCTAGTATCCTGTTTCCAACAGTGACCATTCCAGGTTTCAAGTACTTGTTGGGTTCCCAAAGGTATACACATTCCATGCTGCCTGTCCTAGGGGTAAACAGTGGATTTTCCTAGTCCTGTTTAATAATGGTTTATGGACTTTCTTCTAGGACAGCGATTCTCAACCTGTGGGTCGCGACCCCCACGGGGGTCACCACAGGATTTAGCGGGGGTCGCCTCGTCTCCGCTAAGTTAAAAAAAAATTTAAAATGCGCACAAGTTGCTGCCGCTGCCGAGTCTGCTTTTCTGCAGTGGCAAACTCACCCCCTTCCTTCTAATGCAGCCGTGGCTCCCTGCCTCTTAGGGGACCACGGCTGTGCCTGTAAAATCGTTGCGGAGCCTCCCTGTCTCTCGATGGGCTCCATGCAGCATTGTCCCGCCTCCAAAGGAAGTGGTAAAGAACTTCCTTTGGAGGCGGGACAATGCTGCACGGAGCCCATCGAGAGACAGGGAGGCTCCACAACGATTTTACAGGCACAGCCGTGGTTCCCTAAGAGTCAGGGAGCCGCAGCTGCATTAGAAGGGAGGCAGACATGGGGAGAGGTGATGAGGGGGCAGGAACCTGCAACACGGCTGACATCGACAGGGGGGGGCTGACATGGACATGGACGGGGGAGGGGGGCTGATATGGATGGATGGAGGAAGGGGGGCTGACATGGACAGAGGGGGGCTGATATGGAGGGATGGAGGGTGGAGGGGCTGACATGGACAGGGGGAGCTGATATGGATAAATGGATGGAGGGAGGGGGCTGACATGGACAGAGGGAGGGAGGGAGGGAAGGGGCTGATATGGATGGATGGAGGGAGGGAGGCTGACATGGATGGAGGGAGGGAGGGGGATGGGGCTGACATGGAGGGATGGAGGGAGGGGGCTGACATGGACAGAGGGGGCTGACTTGGAGGGATGGAGCTGATATGGATGGATGGAGGGAGGGAGGGGGCTGATATGGATGGATGGAGGGAGGGGGCTGACATGGACAGAGGGGGGCTGACATGGAGGGATGGAGGGAGGAGGGGCTGACAGGGACGGAGGGGGGCTGACCTGGAGGGAGGGAGATGATATGGATGGAGGGAGGGAGGGGGGCTGACATGGATGGAAGGAGGGAGGGAGGGGGCTGATATGGATGGATGGAGGGAGAGGGGCTGACATGGATGGAGGGAGGGAGGGATGGGGCTGACATGGAGGGAGGGGGCTGATATGGATGGATGGAGGGAGGGGGGACTGGCATGGACAAAGGGGAGAGACAAGGGGACATACTGGACAGACAGGATAAATGCTGGACAGAGGCGAGAGACAGTGCGGGTTAGGATTATAATGGGCTGATGGCGGAGCTAGCACTGGTAATGGGCAGATGGGGGGCTAGGACTGGTAATGGGTTGATTAGGGAAGGCTAGGACTGGGAATGGACTGATCAAGGGGGGGTTGGGGCTGGTAATGGGCTGATAGGTGGGTAGGACTGGTAATGGGCTGATTAGTGGAGCCTAGCACTGGTAATGGGGTTGAGGGGGGGGGGACTAGCACTGGAAATGAGCTGATTAGAGGAGGCTAGGACTGGTAATGGGCTGATGGGGTGGGGTAGGACTGGTAATGGACTGATGGGAGGCTAGCATTGGAAAGGAGCTGATCGGGGGGCTATGACTGGAAATGAGCTGCTTAGTGGAGGCTAGGACTGGTAATGAGCTGATGGGGGTAGGACTGGTATTGGGCTAATTAGGGGAGGCTAGCACTGGTAATGGGGTTGAGGGGGGATTAGCACTAGAAGTGAGCTGATTGGGGGCTTTGATTGGGAATGGGCTGACTGTGTGGAGGGGAGGATAAAGCTGCTGGCCCTGGAAGAAAGACTTGTGGCTAAGGCTACAAATGGGCTGATACGAGGGGATGGGAGAATGGAACTGGAAGGGAGTTGATCTGAGAGGGGCTGCCATGGTATTTGTACTAGAAGGGACTGGTCAGTGGGGAAGGAGGGGACTGGAAGGGAATGGACACCAGTGGCAGTCATGGGAATGCAAGTTGACATTGGAAGGTACTGGCAGTGAGGACTGGAAAGGGGCTTATACTGGGGAGGGGTTACTGGGACTGGAAATAGGCTGATGGAAAGAAGTGAAGAAAACGAAAGAAGAGATAAGAAATGGCAGATGGACCATAGACCACAGACAGAGAGCTAAGAGAAGACAGGAAAGCAGAAACCTCAGATCAGGACTAGGGTTTTTAGCCATCCTGAGCTCTCTACCCTTATAAATAAATCTCTTTGGAAGTTTTAATAAAGATATGTTTAGCCACTGCTGGTCTTTAGTATTTGGAAAGTGTGATATAATGTTGGGTTATTATTGATGTGCAAAACTAACCCATTTGGAGAAACTGCCCCAAAATACTCTCAATGACACTATCCATGCAGCCATGCATTCATCTCCAGATGGATTCATCTCTGCCTCAATCATTACCATTAACAGGGAGACTGAGGAGAAAACACCTGTATACCTGTCTGCTTAACCATCTCTTCCAGAGCCATGAAGTCATTTATTATATATTTGGAGGGATACCTAGCAGTATCGTTATGCCAACATGAATGAGCAGCCTCAGAAAATAGTCAATTGGCTTGATGAGTCTTGGCAAACCCTCCATAACATGTAGGGTTTTGTCACCTGGCAGACGGTACACCTCCCAGGACATCATGTCCGGTCAGCAGATGGATGTCTCTGTATCCCTAGTGGTCACTGCTTTGGCTCCTGTTCATCCTGCTCCCTGTATGTTCCATTCTCCCTTCACTTTCAGGACTGGATATTGGTTCTTCAGTTCAAGGGAAGGCCATGTGTGCCCAAGTGTGCGTTCCTGCCCCTCGCTGACAGGAAGCTGCGTCGTAGGGGGGCCGAAGTGGCAGGCCATGGTTTTTGTGCTGAAGTGCATGGCCTTCCATGGGCACTAAAGCAGAAGCACCATGCTGCCTCTTAAAAAAGTTATGGTCTGCCATCCTAGGCAAATGCCTAGTTCACTGAGTTGATGGGCTGGCCCTGGATTTTACTGTTCATCTGGAAAGAAACAGAAGCTGTGGCGGGGCAACTGCTTTGGCAATACAATGTTTCCTAGCCAAACTTCAGTTGTAGGAGCTTTGGTACCTCAGTTTTGTAATCAGTTCCTGTTGTGATGGCAGAGGTCTCTGAGGTCCCTGAAAATCCTGACTCCCAGGCAGTCCAGCTAACACTTCAGAAGTCCAGTACAGTGATTTGAAAGAGTATTCCTAGCTCTCTTCCCCATTGAACTCAGTTTATAATCAACACCCTCTGTGAGGAAATGTTTCTGCAATTGTACTTCTCGAGTTTGTTCTCAACTATGTAAAACAAGTTTAGCACCACTCTCCTTCTGTAGCAGAGCACATTGGGTCAAACGGCAGTTTTAGTTAATAGTTCATTTTCATAATTAATTTTGTCACAACTTTGAAGAAAACATTAAATAGGTTTCTACATATTTTATTTATTTGCATTTCATACCCTCTCCTTGAAAACTTCATAAATTATCAAACATAATTTACACATGGCATTTACTAACTTATTTAAAAGCAATTTGAAAAAAAATATGCCTTGGATCTCTTTCAGAAATCCAAGTAGTCCCTAATACCATGAACCATGGATAGTAACACATTCCACAGATTAGGGACCACCACAGACATAACTATTGAGTGCATTGCTTCATTTCTAATCTCAAAAGCAGGACTAGTCAATAAAAGCTGGGAGGCAAATCTTAATGCATGAGAACGGATAGGAATGCACCCAACCAGGATGTCACTAATTACTGGAGGGATTTAAAAACATGTGAAGAGTAAACGGAATGCAATAACCAATGGAGTTCACACAGAATAGGAGTAATGTGATCATACTTCTGTAAGCACCGGATCACTGATGCTGCTGCAGTGGTTATAAAATACATTGTGGCAGCTCCATGTAGATCATATTACAATAGTCCAGATGGTGTGGGACCCACAGCCATGGCCGTCCCAGAGTTGGTTCAAGGTGTTGGCACCCTAGGCAAATTTTAAGTCTCATGCCACTCCTGGCTGTCAGAATCTACTGTTTAGCTCTGAATGTCCTGCCCTACACCTCTGAAACGTCTGCCCTAGGTGACCGCCTAGTTTGCCTAGTGGTTGGCCTGGCCCTGCCCACACCTGGACCACTGTCTGAAAATCTGAATTTTCCAAACGCGTGTAACCTACGTATTAAATATAATTTAAAAGTCTCACTTCTCACTACATTAATGACAGTTGTGAAATGAGAAATGCAAATCTAATGTCACCCCTAAGTAATGAATCCTGTCTTTACTAGGAAGAACGTGACCATTTAATATTACAGACAAAGAGACAAAATAGGACACAGCCTTAGAAATGATCATTGCCTCAGTCTTCTTAAAGCTGATTGATATCTGCCATCCAATGAGCAATGAAATTGAACTTTTGCACAATTTGCAATGAGGAAATTGTTGAAGTGACAGAAAACTGTTCAGTAATCAGGATATCATCTGCATATAGTCTAAAATAGAGTCCAAGCTAATGCAGAACCCACATAAGGGGGCTAAATAATTATTAAATAGAGTGGGAAAGAGCACTGATCCCTGAGGTACCCCATATTGTAGTGGTCGTCATGAGAACACCCCCCACAGGAAGTCTGTAAGGAAAGAGGAGAACCATTGCAAGACTACCCTCAACATACCCACCTCTGCAAAACATTTCAGTAAGATAGTAGGTACAAAACGAGTCAAAGGCCGATGAAGCATCAATAAAAAGAAATAGGTGGGGTACCTGCCTATTTTCCAAACCCTGAAGTACACAATCAACCTGTGACTCTAACAAGGTCTCTGAGTCATGCCCCTTCTGAAAACCATGTTCCCAGTTATCTAAAAGAGAACCGTTTAAAGCTAGGCATTTTTTGTTCATTAACATATATTGTATCAGCAGACATTAGTCATGTTTCCATTAATCCCAATACCCCAAATTTTGAAGTCTCCAGAAGATCAGTAATTAATAAAGTCATATTCTTACATAAGAACATAAGATAGGCCATACTGGGTCAGACCAAGGTCCATCAAGCCCAGTATCCTGTTTCCAGCAGTGGCCAGTCTAGGTCATACGTACCTAGCAGTTTCCCCAAGGACACAGGTTCCACAATGCTTATAATGTGGCAAGCAGTGGACTTCCCGGGTCTCTTTTAATACAGTCAAACCTCGGTTTTCATTTGCCCCGGTTTTCATATGCTTCGGTTTTCAACGTTTTTTTTGACTGAGATTTTGTCCCGGTTCTCATACATCGCTTCGGTTTTCAACGTCTTTTTTGACTGAGATTTTGTCCCGGTTCTCGTACATCGCCTCGGTTTTCGTAAAGTACAGTACTGTAAATACATACACCCTCGCGCTGCACACCGGTCTGTATACACTGCCAGAACGCCCGCCCGGTCCCGGCAGCACTGCCCCCCGGACTCACCAATCGCCAGCGTGATGAGAAGCGAAAGCCAGCTGAGCACGTAAATGAAACACACCCTCGAGCCTGGTCAGAGTTAGAGAGGCAAGGATTGCGTAGAGAGGAAGGCCCCGATCTCGTCCACCGCCTGCCCGTTCTCTGGAGCGCCCCCTCAGGCTCGGAGGTAGCAGGGAAGAAAAGCTGTCAACGTAAGCAGGAGATGTTGCATGAATGTGGGAGGCAGTTCTTTCTCTTGCAGGGTACGTCTGAAGCTATATCATTAAGATTTTCTGCCATTCTGAAGCATTGAGCAGATAAAGTAAAGGTATTTTAATGGGCTGAATCCAATGTGATTCCGAAGAGAGCTGGGCACAGCAGCTTGTCAGGGGTGGCTAAGGCCAGATGCTAACATACTGTACTGTACAGTACTGTACTTAGCTTGCTTTCAGTGATGTTAAATGTTCATTTATCCATTTCATTAGTCATTTATATTTATTTCTCATTGTTTTCTGTATGTAAAAATATAGTTATTCTCTATAAAATGTATTTTTTGTGAATATTTTTGGGTGTCTGGAACGGATTAATTGGATTTACATTATTTCTTATGGTAAATATTGCTTCAGTTTTCATACGTTTCGGTTTTAGTCAGACTTTTTCAAACGGATTAATCATGAAAACCGAGGTTTGACTGTAATGGTTTATGGACCTTTCCTCCAGGAACTTGTCCAAACCTTTTTTAAACCCAGCTACACTAACAGCTTTTACTACATCCTCCTGTAACGAATTCCAGAGTTTGATTACGTGTTGAGTGAAAAAATATTTTCTCTTATTAGTCTTAAATAGGTTACACTGTAGCTTCATTGCATGTCCCCTAGTCTTTCTATATTTTGATGGTGTAAACAATTGATCTACGTTTACCTATTCCATGAACAAACATTGATAAATACCATAGACACATCCAACTTAGGCATCAACACATAAGAACACAAGGGATATACTAAAAGGTGCCAGTTGAAGACTTCTGACCTGTCCCCCTTTGATTATTCTGAACATTACATAAATCCCCATACTGGTCTAACCTACAAACAACTGTTATGGAACATGCAGAAGCAAGCATAATTCCCCAGATTAATGAATATGAAAACAAAGAAGAATATCTACAATACAAATAAGACATAAAAAAGCTCATTATATTAGTACAGTAGAAGTTCCAGTAAATACCTGGACCACGCTAAAGGGGGGGGGGGAATCGCCTGCTCCTTAGACATGCCCCGTCAGTGCAATGCCTGAGACACAACACCTCAGAATCTCATCTGCTTTTTAAAGCTCTTCCATGGAGCTCATATTGTTATTATTACTATTTTAATCTTAATTTTTGATTTTGTTTCTTTTTTAAAAAAACCTTCCAAACTTGAGTATCATCTGTTTTTTGAATGTTATGTCCATGCCATTCATTTTTCCTTGAACCATTTGTTTTTAACTTTTTATTATACATAATCAATGCTTAGTACACCTTTTTATTTTTGAGCGTTTGATAAAACCACTTTTGAATTTCCTGGTTTTCCTTACCTGCCCTACCCTCCTCCTCCTTTTACCGGATTTACACATGGACTCTACACTTCCGTTCCCCTCCTTTTTAGTTTTAATTGTTTTGTATATATATGTTATTTTAATATTACCATATTATCTCTCCTTATTCCTAGTGCTTCTATATTGTATTTCCAAGTACCTTTGAACAGATATTCATTACGGTTCTCTTATTGGTAAGTTATTATTGTATTACTGTCCTTTATGTATGCAGCATGCGTTTTATGTCTCCATACATATACTGGTATTTATTTATAATGATTTTGTTAATTTTTAATATTTTAATTTTTTTATTGCCCTTTATACTATTTATGTATTTTGACTTTTCACAATATCTATGTATTCACACAGTTCCTATATATTTTACCTTTGGTATAGCATAGTCACCATGCCACAATGAGATATCATTGTTTTTTAAATTATACATATTTATGTTTTTAATTTTTAATTCTATTTTTATTATTTCTGTACTTTTATGTTTTTAGTGGTCACAGTCCCCTGAAGAAAGCCCATGTGGCCGAAACACATATAGGGTTGACCCCCTAATAAAATGTGTTCCTTCCAAGGGTTCTCCGTCTCCTGCTCTTCCTTGTGTGCTGATTTTCTGCAGGTGGGGTGTTCATTTTGTTTTTGCTCTTTATTACCCTACACTATTCCCTATGTCTGATATTGGAAAGGCATTTACATGGTTTATGGACCTGTAAACCATGTAAATGCTGCTGAACGGGATATTCAACAGCACTAACATGGTTAGTGCCATTGAATATCTCCAAGTAACGTCACTATACTCCCCAATGCTAACCGCATAGCATCGGGGCATGTCAATGGTGTTCCGGGGCAAGTCATGGGCGGCAACAGTCACTAACAGGGTAGCAGCTATATTGCTCTGCTACTCGGTTAGCAACCTGCGGGTAAAACTAGGTGTAGCAAAAGCTGGCTTAGTTTTACCCGCGGGAGCTAACCAGATAGCGGTGCAATATTGCCGCTACCCAGTTCGCATCAGCTGTGTGGTGACACTGGATATTCAATGCTTGGGCCACATATGACCATAGCAACACATAGCTGTCCCAATTGAGTATCAGTCCCTATAGATTTAAAAGGTAAATCTTAATAATAGATATAAATGTGAGCAAATATTAACTCTGACTCCTTCCCACAGTCAGTGAGTTGCATACCCCCTCTTGAATGTTTGCTTTCCAGCTCTGCCAACACAGTGACCGTTACAGCAGACTACTCCCCTAATATCACAGACAAGCACAATTGTTGTCCATCATCTGACTTCTTCAGCATTTATCTCTTTAGCAGAATAAAGTGACCATTATCTTTGCCATCCTTATTTAACACACAGTCAAACACTACCTTTATGGGGGGTTTCACTCTCCCCCTCCTAAACCTCTTGCTGCCCACAAGACAGTATGATTTCCTTTATTTACTTCAACCTCCTCTTTGTACCAGGTCTCAAAGGATCTCTGACCCGCATGTGTGCAAGAAGTAGCCAATTACTCATGGGCCTCCCTTTATGGTATTTGTGTTGAGTTCCCCAAGGTAGGATAGATCAGTTTTAAAGTGGGTTTCACAGCTCTCCCTGTACTTCTGGGTTCCCTAGATGGAAGATGTGCACTAAAATCAGTATCAGTATGTCCCCTTTCTGACTCTCCCTGGATTCATTTTCAACAGGAGTACCTTCACTCTCATCTGATTCCTGGAGCACTAATTCTGCTTCCCTGTCAGCACCCTCTCTGCCTTCCTAAGTGTGCTAGGGAATTCCTGATGCTTCGCACTCCTGAGCTTCTCTCTGGGGCTCTCTATCTATAGAGCTACTGCCCTGTCCCTGTGGTGTGAGTGTATGGTTTCCATCCCATAGCCTCCAAATGCACCTCACATTCCTGTCAACGTCATCCTCAGAGTCTTCACTGCCAGACACATTTTGGTAGCTTCTCTGTGTTACAGCTGGGGTCTCAGCCTGCTCCCCTTCAGTCCAACCCTCAGTGTCTGGGGATGATGGACTTGTGGATCTAACTGGTATCTTTCTGCGTGGTTTAGGCTAAGGGGGCATAGGGATCACCTGAGTCTCTTCTGGAGGAAATACCCATTGCCCTTTAGGTAACAGATGATTTCTCTGTACAGTTTTCAGTTGCCCTTCGCCCCACTCTGCTTGGATTCTATAAACAGCTAAATTACTCAGTTTTTCAGTACCATATATGGAGTAGACCTCCACCTGTTAGCAATTTTGTGTTTCCCTGACAAACCCCAGTTCTCCAACAGAACTCTGTCTCCCTCCATTAGTTCACCCTGTCTTACCCTGTGGTCATATCTGTGTTGATACTCTGACACAGTTTGTAAGCAGAATCTGCAGCCAGCCTGTCTGCCTCCCCCAATTGTTCCTTCAGCTTTCTGACATAGCTAAGAAAAGCGTGAGGCAATGTCCCAACAGCCGCAACCCCAAAACACAAATCAATGGGTAATCGGGTTTCTCGCCCAAACATCAGAAAATAGGGTGAAAGCCCTGTGGCATCATTATAAGTGCAATTGTAAGCATGTACCAGGTAGCTTACAAACTGACTCCAGTTTCTCCTTTGTGCTGGTTTTAAAATACCCAGCATGTTCAATAATATCCTATTAAACTTCTCAGGCTGTGGATCTCCCTGAGGGTGGTAGGGAGAAGTGAATGATTTTCTGATACCAACCCCCTGTCTGCTCTCAGAATCCCTCCCCTGGTCAGTGTGTATGTGTGCTGGAAGTCCATAGTTCACAAAGAATTTTTCCCATAAAACCTTTGCAACAGTCTCTGCTTTCTGATCCCGGGTAGGGTATTATGCCTGACCGTATCTTGTAAAATGGTCTGTTATCCCCAACATATTTTCCTTACGCTGGGAGTCCATTTCTAGTGTCAAAACGTCTATACAGACCAGATCCATAGGCCTGCTGGCTAATAGTATTCACCAGTCCTGCTGCTCTCTGTGGCAGCGTCTTCCTTTTCAGGCAGGTAGTGCACTGCTTACAGTACCCTCCCACATCTTGAGCTTGCCTTGGTCAATAAAATCTGTCTTTTACCAGTTGCAAACCCTTTCTATTCCCATGTGTCCCATATCATTGTGAAGAGACTGTAACACAATTGTGTGTAATTCCCAAGGCAAGCAAAGTTGCCCCAGGTGACCTGAGTGAGAATCTTTCCTCTGTCTCTACAGTACCTGATGTTTTACAAACAACCGATTCTACTCTCTGAGCATTAGTTAGGTGTCAGGGTGTCCTGATCGGATGGCCTGAGGTCCCAAACTCTTCCCTGGCTCTGAATATGTCCCCAAGAAATGGGTCAGCCATCTGAGCCTGTCAGATTTCCTGCAAAGTCAATCTGGGCATGTTAGTTGAGGCCAAAGACACAACATTACAGTAGGCTGTGGGGATACCTTCAGGGGGAACTCCCAAAATGTCCACAGCCTTGTGTGTATTTTCAAAGGCCTTCTCAATGTTGTGTCCCACCCCACTGCACATGGCTGTTACTCCAGTCTCTGATACCTTACACCAGTCCCCTTCTGTTATCACTTCAGTAGGGACGCTGGGACAAAGTGTCAGCATCCCCGTTTGTCTTTCCTGGGTGATATTGCAAACTGAAGTTATACGGAGACAATGCAACTAGCCACCAATGACCAGTCGCATCCAGCTTAGCAGTGGTTAAAATATAAGTCAGTGGATTATTGTCCGTTTTAACCTTGAATTCCACCCCATACAAATAGTCCCTCAACTTGTCCACCACAGCCTACTTAAGGGCTAACAATTCAAGTTTGTGAGCTGGATAATTTCTCTGTCTTTCTCAAGCTGCATCTTGCATACACTACAGACCTCAGTCCTTCAGGGTGCAGTTGATACAAAACTGCTTCCAACCCCTCCAGACTAACATCAATATGCAACTCGTAAGATTTTCCTGGGTCAGCAAAGGCTACCACAGGAGCATTACACAGACAACGTATAATATCTCTGAAGGCAATTTTGCATTCTGGAGTCCATCTGCCGCCAAAGGACTTGTGACACTTTATAATATTTTCCTTTGTCACCTGCCCTCTGCTTGTGCTTATGATTTATGTGAGGATAACCCTGAATCAGAGCAAGCAAAGGACTTACAGTCTTTCAGTAATTCCTTACAAATCGCTTATAATACCCACCAAATCCCAGAAAAGAACATAGCTCTTTGAGATTGGCTGGATGTGGCCAATTGGTCAGAGCAGCAATCTTATCAGGTCCATGGCCACTTCAGTTTTGGAGACAACATGCTCCACATATTTAACCTCAGCTTGACAGAATTTGCAGTTGTCCAAGGACAATTTTAGACTACATTGTGCCAATCGGTCAAGCACCTTCAGTAATCTCTCCTCATGCTCTTCCAGAGTCTTTCCAAATACAATTAAATCATTCAGATACACCAGAATCTTTAAGAGATTCATGTCACCCACAGTCTTTTCCATCAATCTTTCGAACGTTGTGAGAGCTCCTGACACTCCCTGTGGGGGGGGGGGGGTCTATTAAACTGGTAGAACTCCAGGGGACATATAAATGCAGTCTTTTCTTTGTCTGCCTCGCTCATGGGTAGGTGATAGTATAGCAAGACAGAATACCACTGAATTCCAGTTAGAGAATCAAGGGCATCCTCTATTCGTGGGTAGTGTACTGATCGGATGTGGTCCTAGAGTTCAAAGTGTGATAGTCCACACACAGTCTCACTGATCCATCTTTCTCACCACCACAATAGGAGACCCAGTAATATGGGACATAGTAATAGTTCTTGCTTGCAGAAGTTCCTCCAGGTTTTTCTTACATCTGCTAAATCACCTGGAGCTATTCTCCTTGACCTTTCCCAGAATGGGGTGCTATCTGTAAGGTGTATGCGATATTCTACCCCTTTGGCATATCCTACATCCCAGTCTGAAAATGAGAATATATGAGCCCACTGTGCCAATTTCTGCTGCAACCTGGTCTTCCAATCAGAGGGTATTGGTGAATCCCCAAACTGAAAGACTTTAAGACAATTTTCTGAGACTGCCCTTTTCTTGGCTCAGTTTTCTGTACTGCCCCATACTCGACTCACTGTTGCCACTTTAACTCTTGAGGGTAACTGAATGGGGTGGGCAGATTCATTCTTCAACCTAACAAACACCCCTTGGGTCTTTTCTCCACCCAGGGACAGGATATCATTCTGTACTAGTAATCCTGCTGGCAATCAATCCTCTACTGGTACCTCTATAATTACTGTTCTGTTTGTGAGGGTAGCATCAACAGACAGATGACTGCTTAACTCCTTAATACCTTCAGGGGTAATTTCAATGGGGTGCTTGCTCCTTTGTCTGATCTTCCCACCTGGTCCAATCCCTCACTCCTATTCATTCCACCTATAAAATATGCCTGTAGCAACATAATTTCTGGAAAGGAATACCAGTTTTGATTTCCCATGGTCCTGTGGTAAGCCTGTAGTAGCCTGCCAAACATGTGGGAGTTGGTGCCTAACAGCACTGGCATCAAGGACCTGAACTGAGGATCTGGGCACACTAACATCAGAGCTTCTAACTTCTGGCCTGTGCTAACAAAGTACTCAGGAAATTCTGCAGTCACCACTATATATTCTTCATAAGGGCAACTGTGATCACTTATATCTCTCAAATCCAATCCCTGCAATGGCTGCATCATAGAATCTCAATAATACAAGGGAGACTTGGGACTCACTATCCAATAGGGCTTGGATGGTCACCCCTTCCAATCAGATAGGGACAAGAGTCTTGGGTCCCACCAGCCCCTCTGGCACAGGGGTTCCGGCCCCATCTAGCTGGGTCAGCGGTGCCTGATAACCACTAACGCACATTGCTCCAGGGTGTTCTCTTTCCCAGGGTTCCTGATGTTTTCCTGACCTTGGGGAGGCCTGCATCCCTTCCTGGGCATTATAAGAGGACTTGCATTCTCTATGGTAGCATTCCAATTTTCTACATCTGCAACAAGCATCAAATTACTTATTTGGCCCTTTGGATACTCTCAGCCTATTTCTGGGATAACTGGGTTGTGATTGTTCAACCTACTCCTTCAGTGGGGGGTCTGTACCCTTTTGGGCAACATCCTTGCTTTGTAAAGCAGCCAATTTGGACTCAAATTCAGCTATTTTAGCTTTGTACTCTTTCTCACTAGTCTGCATTGGTCCATAGAGCCTTCCCCTTCCTTTGTCTTCTTGGTGAGGGGCAAGCAAGCTGGTGGGTTTTGGCTGTTTTGTAGGAATCTTAATGTTGGGTGTGATCCTACCTTCCTATCTGTAGGGTGGATCACTCTGCTAGAATGACCCAGAGAGTCTGTGGTGGCCTCCAGGTCCTCCTGTTCTCTAGCTTCCCTCATTAATACAGCAAAGGGTGGGGGATCTCTTCTCATGTCTGGCAAAACAGCTTTGATTATGATGAAATCTGAATACTGGGCTCCTCTAAGAATTTGCTCAATTCAAACACTGTCTATTTCTTGACAAGGACAGCACTGTTCCTCACAGCTCTAAGGAGAATACGCTCAAGTCCGGCCACATATTTGGAAAGCTTTTCACTAGACTTCTTCATGGTAGTATTGAAGCGGACAAAAAAATCTTATAATAATTTTTATGTATATATATGGTTTTACATTATTTATTTCTATTCATAAATTTCAGGTTCTTATTGGTTTTATATGTTTTTAATACATGTATAAAGTATGATTTTATATTTTTAATGTGCTCGAATGTATTACAGTATTTATGGTTATTGTTTGCAGCATACCTGAATCCCCTGAAGAAGTAGATAAACGAAACACGGCCTGTGTCGGGCTCTCAGGTTTTTACATTATTGAATAAAAGTATCCTTCCATACAAACCACCACGTGTTATTGACTGGGTGTCTCTTGAGCAACGTGGTGTGGTGCTCTTCTTGGTATTTCTTGACAAGGACAGCACTCTTCCTCACAGCTCTAAGGAGAATACGCTCAAGTCCGGCCACATATTCGGAAAGCTTTTCACTAGACTTCTTCATGGTAGTATTGAAGCGGACAAAACAATCTTTTTTATCTTCAGTGCTACCATACACACCCTCCAAAATTTCCAAATAATCTTTGACAGTAGCATCATGTTTAGATAGGGTCAATGACATTACCACATCAAGTGCAGGGGCCCACAACTTTCTACCACCCTCTTCTTTTTCTCTTCCTCAGTACATTGCCATTCCTGTGCCATCTGGAGAGCTAAAACCATCCAATGATCAAAGTCTTCCTCTCCAAGGGGGGTGGGCTCAATCCCTGAAAAGACTCTCCGCTTTTTATAAGGGCTACTGTCATAATGAGGCTGCAAACATTTTTCTATTACTTTGCCCAAAGTGCCCATCAGTACCTCTTGAGGGTAGCCTACAGGTTTACTGGGGTAATAAGTCTGCCATATCCTGCAAAGTTTCCCCTTCACGCTTTAACCAGCCTAGCAGTTTATTCTGCCAGCTGACAGTGGTTTGGGGCAGTGTTTTCCCCCTCCCAACCTCTATCAACACAGTCCGGGGTAGCTCTGTGGGATCTATTTTCCCTGCACAAGTACAAAAACCTTCATATTCTCTTGGACATCATCATAAATTTTCACTCTGGCCATCACCATGCCTAGCACCTCAATTTCCTCCAACAATATCATTTGGTTCCACATCTTCAGGCACACCATTAAGCATCAAAGCATGTGAGCAACCGCCTCACCTCTGCACCAATTCTTCAGCATCACTATATCTTTGGTATCCATTTTTACAATTTGCCAGTCTTGTTCACAGTGCAAAAGCTTAATTTTAAAATCCCAACAGTGCCTCCAAAATTTTATGTAGGGCCCCCTTGGGGCACTGCTGTGAACAAGGCTGGCTTAAATAGTAATAACAATTTATGTACAAGTATAAACACCAAATATTGGGTTGATAATAATAGCACTCCTGTCAATCAGGAACAACTGCTGCACAGTGACAATTACAGCAGGCTACTCTCCTAATATCACAGACGAACACAATAACAGCAGGTTACTCTCCTAATATCACAGATGAGCACAATTACAGCAGGCTGCTCGCCTAATATCACAGATAAGCACAATTACAGCAGGCTGCTCGCCTAATATCACAGACGATACCAAAAAAATCACCAAATAAACCTCGTGGAAATCTATTAAATAAATATTTTTGTCGGATGTTGCAGGAAAGGAACATGTAAAATTACTATGTCCACCACTCGGTTACATCCATTTTAATCAATTTTTATAAAAGCATGAAAAACTCCGCTACTTAGCTGGATAAGAAGAAGTGAATCTTAGACTGCTCAGGCACGACGTGCACGTTTCGGGTCTATAACCCTGTTTCAAGTGCTGCCATACTTAGATTCAACCGCCACTTGAAACAGGGTTATAGACCCGAAACGTGCACGTCGTGCCTGAGCAGTCTAAGATTCATTTCTTCTTATCCAGCTAAGTAGCGGAGTTTTTCATGCTTTTATAAAAATTGATTAAAATGGATGTAACCGAGTAGTGAACATAGTAATTTTACATGTTCCTTTCCTGCAACATCCGACAAAAATATTTATTTAATAGATTTCCACGAGGGTTATTTGGTGATTTTTTTGGTATCATTAAGATTTATCACTGAATTTGGGGATTGGTTTTGCTTAATATCACAGACGAGCACAATTACAGCAGGCTACTCTCCTAATATCACCGACGAGCACAATTACAGCAGGCTTCTCTCCTAATATTACAGACGAGCACAATTACAGCAGGCTACTCTCCTAATATCACAGACGAGCACAATTACAGCAGGCTACTCTCCTAATATCACAGACGAGCACAATTACAGCAGGCTACTCTCCTAATATCACAGACGAGCACAATTACAGCAGGCTACTCTCCTAATATCACAGACGAGCACAATTACAGCAGGCTACTCACCTAATATCACAGACGAGCACAATTACAGCAGGCTACTCTCCTAATATCACAGACGAGCACAATTACAGCAGGCTGCTCGCCTAATATCACAGACAAGCACAATTACAGCAGGCTGCTCTCCTAATATCACAGACGAGCACAATTACAGCAGGCTACTCTCCTAATATCACAGACGAGCACAATTACAGCAGGCTACTCTCCTAATATCACAGACGAGCACAATTACAGCAGGCTACTCTCCTAATATCACAGACGAGCACAATTACAGCAGGCTACTCTCCTAATATCACAGACGAGCACAGTTACAGCAGGCTACTCTCCTAATATCACAGACGAGCACAATTACAGCAGGCTACTCTCCTAATATCACAGACGAGCACAATTACAGCAGGCTACTCTCCTAATATCACAGACAAGCACAATTACAGCAGGCTACTCTCCTAATATCACAGAGAAGCACAATTACAGCAGGCTACTCTCCTAATATCACACACGAGCACAATTACAGCAGCCTACTCTCCTAATATCACACACGAGCACAATTACAGCAGGCTACTCTCCTAATATCACAGACGAGCACAATTACAGCAGGCTACTCTCCTAATATCACAGACGAGCACAATTACAGCAGGCTACTCTCCTAATATCACAGACGAGCACAATTACAGCAGGCTACTCTCCTAATATCACAGACGAGCACAGTTACAGCAGGCTACTCTCCTAATATCACAGACGAGCACAATTACAGCAGGCTACTCTCCTAATATCACAGACGAGCACAATTACAGCAGGCTACTCTCCTAATATCACAGACGAGCACAATTACAGCAGGCTACTCTCCTAATATCACAGACGAGCACAATTACAGCAGGCTACTCTCCTAATATCACAGACGAGCACAGTTACAGCAGGCTACTCTCCTAATATCACAGACGAGCACAATTACAGCAGGCTACTCTCCTAATATCACACACGAGCACAATTACAGCAGCCTACTCTCCTAATATCACACACGAGCACAATTACAGCAGGCTATTCTCCTAATATCACAGACAAACACAGTTACAGCAGGCTACTTTCCTAATATCACAGACGAGCACAATTACAGCAGGCTACTCTCCTAATATCACAGACAAGCACAATTACAGCAGGCTACTCTCCTAATATAAATCAAAAAATATCGTTCACCATTCTTTGTGTATGGAATTGAAAACTAGCAAATGAGGTCTCAGTTTAAAATAACACCGCTACACCTGGGCTCACACTCATTGGCAGCGTTTGTGTTGTATCACATCAATGACCTCATGCAAGTTTCATAAAAATGAATTCTTAAACATCAACTATCTTGACTAAAAGACTTCAAGATAGTTGACGTTTAAGAATTCATTTTTATGAAACTTGCATGAGGTCATTGATGTGATACAACACAAACGCTGCCAATGAGTGTGAGCCCAGGTGTAGCGGTGTTATTTTAAACTGAGACCTCATTTGCTAGTTTTCAATTCCATACACAAAGAATGGTGAACGATATTTTTTTATTTGTATAGTAATACATTATCGTTCGGTGGCCACTTTAGTTTTGTACTCTGCTAATATCACAGACAAGCACAATTGTTGTCCCTCATCTGACCTCTTCAGCAGTTTCCTCTTTAGCAGAATAGAGTGACCATTACCTTTGTCCATCCTTATTCAACACAAGGTCAAACACTCACCTTTGGGAAGGTGGGGGGGGGGTGATTCTTCAGTGAGGCTAGAGCACATGGTGGTGTCAAAAAGAGAGTTAAAACTGCATTGTCATTGGATAGTGCCTCATAGTGTGCTGACTACATATAAAAGAATTTCAACACATGGTAATATAATCTTGTCTCATAAATTACAAAGCTTTAATGTATTTTTATTTATTTATTTAAATCTTTTTTATACCGCACTCTTTGATATCAGCGCGGTTTACAGGTAACAATAAATTTGTCAATGCCAGATGAACATAGATTGAACATTACATCGAACAGGTATTACAACATGGGGTCAAACAGGGGTAACTATATACAGCTATTTACAAACTGGGCATTTAATCACAGTTATGCTTTGTTATGCTAACAGTATTATACCTTGTGTACGTGGGATATCTGGGTGTGGAGTTATTTGTCCACTCTTCAGCAGTCATTGAGGTAAAGATGGGGGGTCCAAGTATGCAGGAAAATGGCAATAGCCCAAAGGCTTTTAATGGCTGACTAGCCCAAACCCAGCTCTTCATACCGTCCTCTCAAAAACTCAGTTCAAATAATGGTGTTACTTTGATTAAAAAACATCTTTATTGGTGAACTTCCCCATAAGTCAGATATATAAAATAAATAAGGTAAACGAAGAAAGCATTTCAAATCACAGATTATTACAAAAACAAAATTCCAGACTTTAAATGTTTGCCCTTTTGTCATGACTCTGGTACTCCTGTTGTATAACATGGCAGGCCGCCTTCATGGTGTGTGCCCCAGCCTTTTATTTATTTATTTAACAGAGTTTTTTTTATACCGCTTTATCATTTCAATCAAAGCAGTTTACATTGAAACTTAAACTTTGTAATGTACATTAAACAGGGACATTGATAACTTGGATTTTTCTGAGGCAATGGAGGGTTTAGTGACTTGCCCAAGGCCACAAGGAGTGCTAGTGGGAATTGAACTCTTGTCTCTGGGTTCCCAAGCCAGTGTTCTTAACCATTACTGATCCCAAATGATCGTTTCCTCTCTCTCTTCTCTTTGAGAAAAATGAACTCTCCACCTGACTTTGTTGAAGGCACCCAGTCACCTCTTTCTCCTGATAGACACTGATAATCGCAAGACACTCCTAAGCAGTATATACATTTTTATTCACAGTCACTGGACAAGGTACTTCTCAAGTCTCCACCTAGAATCTTCTCCAGAACTCCCCAAAATACATTAACCTCTCAAACTATGCATTGGTGTAAAGGTACAATCAAAATAGCAAAGTTACTCACAAATGGAATATACCCAAGTTTGGCCCCATACAATCTAGTCTGAAGTACTCCTCAGGTAGTCCAATGGGACACATCTTCTTGGGTCCCACAATCTTCCCAAGAAAGACTGCACTGTTTGAAATCCTTTGGAATCACATTTGCTGGGTCCCTCCAGACTTCTTGTTTGCAAACCAATTTGTTCAAATGCCTCTGGGCATCCTTTTCCCAGAGCTGCATTTACCTCTGGCCAAAAGGAATAGCTGCCCCGGGTCCATGCCCAGCAACCCATAGGTAAATGTAGACCCTAATGCAGGTGCTTTAAATACTGGTCCATTTTTGTCATCTTGTCTTCCAAGTTACCCCTTTTTTCTGCACCATGGCAGGATTTTGTGTCAGGATCCTTCTTCCTGAGCAATTCCCTTTGATTCTATCTGTCCCCCTGATACTTTTTCTTTCATTGAAAATCAGCTGATTTATTACTATTATGATCAGAGGTATATAAAATTTAATAAACATAAGCCTAACATATTATCTTCTCCTAAGAGATACACAATACTTCACCGGCCGCTGCTGGTCTTGCCATTAGAAGTTGCCATTGTGCAATACTGAGACTTTCTTTCCTCTGCTGCATTTCCAACAGGCCTGTGAAGACATGACCCAGGATTTAAACCCAGCTCCCTCTGTGAGCAGGCTGGCCCTATTTATGCTCTTAATCTTTATCGACCCCACTTAAATGGCTTTATCAAAAGTGAAAATATGTCCTGTAGACCCTGCTGTCTAGGAAGCATTTTATTTCCTAAGTAGCCAAAGCATATCAATATAGTACCATATAGCGATTTTACTCAAACCTCTGCTTTTTACTTAGATAATGATACTTGGTGCCCAGCTGTTTTTGTGCTAACATACTGGACTCTCACGGCTGTATTTAGTGTACATTTCTTCATGTAAAACTGAGCTATGAAAAGTGAGCAGCTTGTTTACAATGAACACTCTTGGATTACTGTCAAATTAGTAGTAAATCAGTATTACAGTAAACACAGGTCAAAGATCAAACAAACAATTTCACATAAAATTCAAAACAAATAAAACGTTATATAAACTACACAGCTTCAAATCACAGGACCATCAACTACTTCTAACAATAATCAAAACCAGGATCATACTGAAGGAAGTAACTTTTAAACATGATCTTCATCCAAATTAGAGTACAAGAGAATTGATTTGAAAAAGAATTGTTCTATCTTAAAATGCAAAACCCAGAAAAATGGGATTGTCTGGTGGCTCACTAACAATATTACATACTGCCTTATTGAAGGATCTGGGTTTGATTGCCAGCTCTGGTAGTTTGTGTTTGAAAATTCATCAAAAAGCCTCACTAGCTGTCTTTGCACCATGACTTTCATATCATCCTGTTATACCAGTCCAGATAAGTGGTTTATGTTCCCTTACCAGCAGATTGGTGGAGACAAAGAACCAATGCAAAACCTAGGTTTCAATCTCATCACTCCCATGCCTCTATCCTCCTCACCCACTAGAGGTCGCTTCAGTATTTCTTTGTCTCCAGCATATGGTGGATGGATTTTCCTCTCTCTGAAGAAAATCTGAAGAACTGAGAGGAAAAGATTGATTTAAATTCTCATGAATGACCACTTTGAGGATGACTCTCTCACTTGAGTATGACGTGGGAGGCTCCACTAGACTGCGTACTTTTCAGTAGCCATAGAAGGAGGGAAAATTGGTTCAGCTCCACTCTCTTACCCTGATAAGAACCCATTGAGCAGCCAGAAAAAAATTGGAAGGATTTGGAAGGATTGGAAGAGTTCAGGAGCCTCACACAACCTCAACACCTCCACCCTCCTCCTCTGTTCCCCTTGCTCTCTCCTGAAGACTGCAGAAGGCTCTCAGAGGGATCTGCCAGCCAGAAAAACAGTTTTAGGGGAGTAGAGCTGAGCCCAGCATGGATTCTCACCTGGGGCTCTCAGGGGGTGAGTACCAAGGCTTGAGCTCGTCGTTGTCCTTTTGGGTGCTCCCAATTCTGTCCATTTGGGGTGGAAGTCAGGGTAGACTGCTGGGAACTGTTAGAGCAGTTGGGGGTTTCCCGCCCTTTTCTGCACGCATTAACAGTGTTTTTTCCTATTGTGCATTTGCCAGTTGCAAGGTCCGTGTGCGCGTTCTGCCCAAGCAGCTTGAACCCCACTCTAGTGCATGTTGCTGTAATAGTGCTGTTAATGTGCACCTTCTGGGCCACCATAGCCTTTGCGCATGCTGTTGGGATACTTGCCTTAACTGTATGTCTTCTTACAGCAAGCGAGGTGTCTCATCTCCAACTTCTGGACTCTGTTCTTCCTGCATGACAGCTGCTGAGTTATCCCAAGAGCGCTTGTTTCCCCTTTCTTAGCTGGGAGATGCAATTAGTCCAGCCTTGCCTGCCTCAGGGCAGAAGGTGACAGATGACATTGTGAGTAAGAATAGGCAGCCGGCTGGAAGTTCCGATGACCGTGCTATGGGCCTCTCTCCATCCTCGAGGGGATCTGCAGTGGCTATGTCCCCAATGTTGGGGGATCATTTTCAAGAGGAAAACTTCAGTACTCCAAATTAACCTCCCTGGAATTTGTTTCCTTTCTACAGCATGCCTGGTCATTCTGGTGTGGAAATTCAGACCCTGAAGCCCTGTTTGGTTGCCTATCGCTAGGCATATATAACATAGGATCATAATAAATGTCATACTAGATCAGACCAAGGTCCATCAAGACCAGTATCCTGTTTTCAGCTGTGGCCAATCCATGTCACAAGTACCTGGCAGGTTCCCAAAAAGATACACAGGTTCCACAATGCTAATCCTGGGGTAATCAGTAGATTTTTGGGTCTTCTTTAATTATAGTTTATGGACCTTTCCTCCAGGAAACCTAGCTACACAAACAGCTTTTACTACATCCTTTGAAAACAAATTCCAGAGTTTGATTACGCATTGAGTGAAAAAATATGTTCTCCTATTACTTTTAGGGGCATGTTTACTAAACCGCGGTAATGTAGCATCGGTAACGTTAACACACAGTAAAGTTACCTAATGTAATGTTAATGCGCGGTAATGCTGCCGGCAGCGGTAAATGTCCCAGAGGGTGGAGAGAAAGCAGAGAGTAGGGGTCAGTGGGCAGGGAGTGGGCGGGGAGAAGCCCCTGCTACATTAATGCTGGAGCAGTAATGCCAGGACTTTACCGCCAGTGAATACCTGTCGAGAGAGACCATTTAAGTGTCAGCAAAGTACAGCACAGACAGGGAGCCCAAGAAAAGTGATAGTAGTGCTCCATTGCAGCAACAGCATAGTGCCCAAGTATGAAAGGGCACTATGGTGATGGGGCAAAGGGGGCTGCAGGTGGGACATGCAGTGGGAGCAGCTGGGGCACATTTGGCATATGTGGGAATATATTTTCTAAAGGTCAAGTCTACCTGGCTTGAACAGTTTCAAAATTCATCTCTTTGTGGCATTTCTGTATAAACACAGCCCTGCATTTCAGTGGACAAAAGAGAGTACTACTACTTGGAATGGCTGCAAATTCAAAAATGTCACAGGCAAACCACGGGCAATATTCTATAAATCAGTAAACCAAACAAGCACAAACAGAGATACTTTTCAGTATTGTACAAAACCTAACAAGTAATACATACAACTCAAGCACAACAGACGTTGACATATCCCCACAAACCCTAGCTCTCCATTACATTAACAAAACAAAGCTTCAACATCCACCACCCATAACACTAGATGAAGCACAGACTGACCACACTAAAACCTGGTCTAAATTCCACACCATATCAAAGGACACCCTCAAGAATATAATCTACAACCTAAATACTACCATATCCTATCTTGACCCATGCCCAGTAGACCAGATAAAAGGTACACTACCCGAACTCTCATCATTCATCCTCCCCATGATCAACCTCTCCCTTGAACAGAGCTACCTCCCACCTACTCTCAAACATGTCCAAATATGTCAGATCCTCAAAAACAGCAGTCTAGACAAAAGCTCCCCCACATCATACCGACCCATGTCAAGCATACCTTTCATGGCCAAACTAATTGAAAAGGTCATCAAGATCCAACTGCAAGACTTCATAGATGACTCTGCCCCCCTTGATGAGCAACAATATGTTTTTTGTCCACACCACGGGGTGGAATCCCTCCTCACAGTCCTTCTCGACAAATTGGCAAGAGGAATAGACGACACAATGCAAGCTTTTATGCTCTGTTCCTTGACATAACAGCGGAATTCGATAGTGTAAACCATCTGACAATGCTAAACAGACTCAAACAGATAGGTATAAAAGGCACGGTACACAACTGGTTTACCTCATACTTGCACAACCAATCCCAAACAGTCCGAATTAACAACCAAACCTCGTTTACTTTCACACTGGAACAAGGGCTCCTACAGGGCACTGCCCTATCAGCACTCCTATTTAATATTTACCTCCAACCGCTTTGCGCTATCCTCAAACGGTTCCATGTCCACTACCACATATACGCGGATGATATAATGGTATACCTCCCTTTTAGGATACCTAACCCCCCAATGCAACTAATATCAGAATGCTTCAACGAACTCTCAAACTGGCTCAGTAACCACAACTTGCACATTAACTTCTCAAAAACTGAAGTACTATATGTGACAAGAAATCAAATCTATTCTTCACCTACATCCATTTGTGTTACTGAACCATGAGATCATACCAAAAAAGGAAGTAAAATACCTAGGAGTGATACTAGATCAGCACCTCAATATGGAACCCCACATAAAATACACAACAAAAAAGATACATTGCAAAATCAAGCTGCTAAAACAACTCCGTCCCCTGATACACCTGCAAGACTTCATATCTGTAATTCAAGCCATCATCACACCCCACTTTGATTTTGCAAACACCGTTCTCCACGGTGTCTCTAAACAAAACCTCAGAAGGCTCCAACTTGTGCAAAATATAGCAGCCAGAACTATCCTGAATGCACGTTCCATCCAACATATCACCCCTATTCTTTTCCAACTACACTGGCTACCAATACATCACGTATAAACTACAAAATTCTGGTAACGACGTTTAAAGTAATCAACAATTTAGCACCATCGTTCCTCAATACTCTTATCTCCAGGGAAACCCCAAATCGTAATCAAAAAAGTAAGAATATAAACAGAATAGAACCACCAAAAGACTTCGTTCGCTAAAGCCAAAAAATTCACGAATAACAAAACATTTTCTCACATGGCTCCGACTCTCTGGAACAACCTACCGGACGATATTAGACAGATAAATGACATCAAACTATTTCACAAAAGGATTAAAACACTCCTCTTCAGTACCCACTTTGGCCCTTTAACAACCACTGACACACAAGACGACAACAACCTACTGCACACTCATAACAACGCAATCCAAAGTACAATTTGAGCCTAGCCCAGTTTACCTTAGACAAGAAAAGTTAACTAGCAAAACCTCAGAAGCAGGGGCGGCCCAAGGGGTGTGCAGGGCCATGTGCGGAGGCTCATTGCGGGGCCTCATTTGGATAAGAAGTCTCATTTGTATAAATATTAGCATAATGTTAACATACCTCATAATGAGTGTCTGGATAAAGAAAGACTACCAGATTTCTACATTACTATACTCCAGTGCCAACCGCCAGGTACATTAGAAAGTACTATAACACTGACCATTTAGAACCCATAGCAAACCATCCTTATCATAACAGCACTACCAGGACTCACAAAGCACCAAATCCTACCTATTAAAAAGGCAACACTGCAAATAAAAAATCAATACATCTCAGAGAATACCAATACATCTCCTATTGGGGAAAGAGAACAAGTGGCACTATCAAACAGAAACTACAAGAACAGAATACCTCAGCTCGGTTACACATGCAGAACACAGACCATCACCAAACAAAGAACAAGGAATCACAATTTAGAAATCGGAAGACAATAATTAAATTGGGAACCCCTAAAGCCAAACTTGGAATGTACAACACTATAAATTAATTTCCTTTTGTACTAAACAAAAATGCAAAGACATTAGTGCTACACATTTCCCAGAGCTGACATATTCCAGTTAATAAATTCAAAATAAAAAAGTATTTTTCTGCCTTTTGTTGTTTGGGCATTTTATTTTTCAATTGCAATTGCTCCAGTCACTTTCTTCTGGTCTCTTCTGTCTTCTGCTAATTCTTCATTGTCTGCAGTCCATTTGTCCTTTCTTCTCTCTTCTAGATTTTTTCCATTCTATCTTCTGCTTTAACATACTGATCTTTCCCCTTTTGCTCTTTCCCCAATTTATTTTTTATTCCTTTATCATCCACTCAAATTTCACCCTTCCATCCTCAATCCCCACTTACTCTGCCAATACCCAGCAACTTGTAGATTTTTCTTCCCTCCACACAAAATATCTTTTCCCCCTCCATCCTCATTCCTCCAGCCCCATCCCCTTCTAGTCCTCCCCCAAAATCAGCTCCCTTCTAGTGCCAGCTCACTCAGCATCCGCTCCCTTCTAATTGCATTCTCCACCCCCCATCGCATCAGCCCATTTCCAGTCCTAGCCCTCCCAATCAGCTCATTTCCAGTCCTATTTCACCCGCCATCAGCCCATTTCCAGTCCAAGCTCCCCCCATCAGCTCATTTGCAATCCTAGGTCCCCCATCAGCCATTTCCAATACTAGCCCCCCATAAACCAATTCCAATCCTATTCCAGTGAGCTGATGGGGGTCTTGGACTGGAAATTGGGCCGAGTGTGGGGGAGCTTCAGCCCATTTCCAGTCTAAGCTCCCCCACACTCAGTCCATTTCCAGTCAGAGCCCCCCCATCAGCTCAATTCCAGTCCGATCCTCCCCCAATCAACTCATTTCCAGGCCAAGCTGCTCCTATCCGCCATTTATAAAAGTAGCCCCCCCCCCATCGGACATTTCCAATCCTGTTCCAGAACCACATCAGCCCATTTCCAATCCTACCCCCCCAAAATCCCATTTGCTGTCCTAGTCATCCCCATCAGCTCATTTGCAGTCCTAGCCCCCCCAGCCCATTTCCATTCCTAGCCCCCCTCCTCAGCCCATTTCCAATCCTACCCTTCCCTCCCCCACTCAGCCCTGTTCCAATTATAGCCCCCCCAGCCCATTTCCAATGTTAGACCCCTCCACTCAGCCCATTTCAAGCACAAGCCCAAGCCCCCCTCCCCTCCCCTCCCCACCTCCCTCCCTCAATCCCTGCCCCCTCCCTCCTTTCTCCCCTCCCCCCTCTCCCCTCCCTGAAGAGCCCCACGGCAGGCTTTAGCGGCTCCCAGCAGGCTCAGCACAGCTTGTTACAGCCGCCGAAGTGAAGAGCGTTGTTCCCTTCACTTCGGCAGCTGTATTGTAATGAAGATCGCAGGCGCACTGGAGGTCAAAGGTTCTCAGTGCACCTGCGATCCTCATTACAGTACAGCTGCTGAAGTACAGGGAACAACGCTCTTCACTTCGGCGGCTGTAACGAGCTGTGCTGAGCCTGCCGGGTGCCGCCAAAGGAGGTGAGCAGTGTGCAGAATGTTGTTGGTGCGGGGCCCCCTGAAGCACAAGGCCCTGTGCCAACAACAATCTTGCTCAATGGATGGGCCGGCCCTGCTCACAAGTGTACATAGCGATACACTGTCAGAGCAATGGACCCATTCGCATCTTTACGTAATAGTTAAACACTGTATATGGTTGCACACGGTTAGTGTGAGGGACATGTTCCCATTTTATGTAAATAGTTAACTGTTCTCTGTAAATAGTTACAAATGTTCTATGTAATATGAATAGGTATCCCTATTGTTATATGTAAACTGCGTTTGAACCTATGGGAAAGTGCGGTATATAAGCAATCTATAAATAAATAAATAAATAAAATAAATATCTGTCAGTGGTCATCATGTTAATAACTATAAATAAATACTTATATAATTATATTTTATTCATACAAAAAATTACAAAAACAAGGCCACCATAAGAACATAAGAATATAAGATATGCCATACTGGTTCAGACCAAGGTCCATCAAGCCCAGTATCCTGTTTCCAACAGTAGCCAATCTAGGCCATAAGTACCTAGCAGTCTCCACAAAAGACACAGGTTCCTTAATGCTTGTTTTGGGTCAAGCAGTGATATCCCGGGTCCCTTTTAATAATGGTTTATGGACCTTTCCTACAGGAGATTGTCCAAACCTTTTTTTAACCCCCTCACTTGGTTTGCAGCTTGTTGTGCTGTGAGGGCTTGTGTGCATCAGTGATGCTGAGAGCTAAACTATCGGTAGTTTAACTACTGGCAGGGTCTCCCAAGATGGACAGGTCTCAGTTGAGGTGCCAGACCAAGACAAACCACCCATCTGGGTAGCAGCAGAATGGGATAGTGTTGACGGCGGAGGATCGCATTTCTGTGACAACAGCAACAACACAAAACCTAAATTGCATGGAAGAAAGGCCCAGCAATCTACTTCTGTATCTTGCCATGAAAACCCAATGGATAGTTACAACAAAAAAAATTGTGCTATAGTGCTGGAAGATGAGACCTCTAGGTCGGAAGGCACTCAACTAGCTACTGGGGAAGAGCTGAAGACTTTTCAGAGTAAAGACAGCATTTGTGATGTGGTTGGATCAAAGCCCTCAGGACGTCTGACTGCTGATGTAGCTGCGCATGAAATGAGAGTCAGAAGCTGTAAAGATGTCTTACGCATTGGAACATGGAATGTATGAAGCATGAACCAAGGGAAGTTGGAGGTGGCCAAGAATGAAATGGAACGTGTACAACTTGATCTGTTGGGTGTCAGCAAACTGAAATGAACTGGCATCGGGCACTTTGCATCAGATGATCACATGGTCTACTATGCTGGAAATGAAAGACAAAGAAGAAATGGTGTTGCATTTATAATAAAGAAGAAACCTGCAAGAAGTGTAATGAAATACAATGCAGTCAGCGAACGCTTAATCTCTATTAGTCTACGAGGAATGCCTATCAACACAACTATAATTCAAGTATATGCCCCAACAACAGCTGCAGAAGAGAATGAAATTGAAGAGTTCTATGAACAAGTACAAGCTGAAATTGACAGAACATGCACACAGGATATCCTGATAGTCATGGGTGACTGGAACGCAAAAGTTGGTAACAAAGAAGAAGGCAAAGTAGTTGGAAAATATGGACTTGGCAACAGAAATGAAGCTGGAGAAAGACTGATAGAATTCTGCAAGACCAACAATCTATTCATCTCAAACACCTTCTTCCATCAACACAAGCGGCGACTGTACACATGGACATCACCCAATGGATTGTATAAAAATCAAATTGACTACATCTGTGGAAGTCAACGATGGAAAAGTTCTATAACATCAACAAAGACACAAAACCTGGAGCTGACTGTGGTACAGATCATCAACTACTAGTATGCAAACTCAAGCTAAAGTTGAAAAAGAGCAAACCACTCATGAATGCAGCAAAATATGACCTTGAGAATATACCACTGGAATTTAAAGACTGCCTGCAAAATCGATTTGCTGCTTTAGATACAAATGACAGAGCTCCAGAAGAGTTATGGAATCACATCAAGAAGGTTGTGTTGGAAGAAAGCGAGGAGCCTCTACAAAAGGTGAAAAAGAAGAAACGGCCAAAATGGATGATGGAAGAAACTCTGAAAATTGCCCAGAAACGCAGAGAAGCTAAAGCCAGAGGAGAAAGAAAGACAATAACAGAACTCAACAGAGATTTCCAACGTGCAGCAAGACAGGACAAGGAAAAGTACTACAACAACGCATGCAAGGAAATAGAAGCAGAAACTATTAGAGGAAGAACAAGATCGGCTTTCCTAAAGCTACGAGAGTTAAAGAAAAAGTTCCAGCCTCAAATTGGAATGTTACAAGATGCTCAAGGTTCTATGTTGAATGATGCTAAGAAGATCAAGAAAAGGTGGAAGGAATATGCAGAGTTTTTATATGATAAAGATCAAATGGACCAACAGCCGTTTCAACCTGTACCTTATGATCGGGAACCCTTGGTGATGAAAGAAGAAGTTCAAGCAGCATTGAAAGCCTTATCAAAGAACAAAACACCAGGCATTGATAGCATTCCCATAGAGGTATTACAGCAATCTGATGCAGCTGTTACCATACTTACAAGGCTCTGCCAAGAAATATGGAAGACAACATCATGGCCAACTGACTGGAAAAGATCTGTGTTTATGCCAATACTAACGAAAGGTGATCCAATGGACTGTGGAAATTATCGCACAATCGCTCTGATCCCACATGCCAGCAAGATTCTACTGAAGATTATTCAAGAGACTACAACCATACCTGGAACAAGAACTACCTGAAGTGCAAGCAGGGCTCAGGAAGGGGCGAGGAACGAGAGACATCATTGTGGATGTGAGATGGATCCTTGAAAAGATTAAAGAATACCAAAAGGATATCTATTTGTGCTTTATCAACTATAGCAAGGCCTTTGACTGTGTAAACCATGAGAAACTCTGGGCCACATTAAGAAGCATGAGTATACCAGAACACCGGATCGTACTCTTGCACAATCTGTACATTGATCAAGAAGCAGCAGTTCGAACGGAACAAGGAGAAACAGAATGGTTTAAAATAAGCAAAGGTGTAAGACAAGGCTGCATACTTTCCCCCTACCTGTTTAATTTATATGCAGAACAAATCATCAGAGAAGCAGGATTGTATGAAGACAACAGAGGTGTGAAGGTTGGTGGAAAACTCATCAACAACCTTCGCTATGCTGATGATACCACATTACTGGCTGAAAGTGATGATGACATTTGCTTCTCACAATCAAAGAACATAGTCTCAAAATGGGCCTGCACCTTAATGTAAAGAAGACAAAGATCATGACAACTGGCATAATCAACAGGTTCATCATTGAAGGAGAAGAAATTGAAATCGTGAACAACTTTAACCTACTTGGATCAACTATTAATAAAGAAGCAACAAGCAGTCAAGAAATCAGACGACGCATTGCTCTTGGCAGAATGGCTATGAAAGACCTAGATAAGATTCTCAAGAGCAGAGATGTCTCTCTCCATACAAAGATTTGACTTCTTCAAGCCATGGTATTTTCAATAACATCATATGGATGTGAAAGCTGGACAGTGAAAAAGATAGATAGGAAGAAAATTGATGCCTTTGAATTATGGTGCTGGCGGCGAATACTGTGTATACCATGGACTGCCCGAAGAACAAACCAGTCGGTACTAGAGGAGATCAAACCTAAGCTTTTTTTAGAAGCTCAGATGACAAGACTTCGACTTTCATACTTTGGACACATCATGCGAAGAGAGAGATCATTAGAGAAAGACATCATGCTTGGCAAGATAGAAGGTCAGCGTAAAAGAGGAAGTCCAGCAATGAGATGGATCGATACAATAACAGCAGCTACGGGTACCAGTCCGACAACAATGAGCCGCCTGACTCAAGACCGACCACAATTTAGGATAGCTATCCAGGGGGTCGCTATGAGTCAACTCCGACTCGACGGCACTTAACAACAACACCACCACTAACAGCTTTTACTACATCCTCCGCTAACAAATTCCAGAGTTTGATTACATGTTGAGTGAAAAAATATTTTCTCTTATTAGCCTTAAATAGATTACCCTGTAGCTTCATTGCATGTCCCCTAGTCTTTTTATGTTCTAATGACATAAACAATCGATCTACGTTTACCCATTCCATTCCATTCATTACCTCTATAGGTATGATATGATAATCTCCCCTCAGCCGCCTCTTTTCGAGATTGAAGAGCCCTAACCCTTTTAGCCTCTCTTGATAGGAGTATCCTTCCATCCCCTTTACCATTTTGGTGGCTCTTCTCTGTACCTTTTCTACTAATACTATATCCTTTTTAAGATACGGCGATCAGAATTGTACACAATATTCAAGGTGCAGTCACACCATGGAACGATACAGAGGCATTATAATATCCTTTGTTTTATTTTCCATTCCTTTCCTTATGATACCTAGCATTCTATTTGCTCTCTTGGCCGCTGCTGCACACTGGGCGGAGGGTTTTAACATGTTATCCACAATGACGCCTAAATCTTTTTCCTGGGTTGTGGTTCCCAATGTGGAACCTTGCAGCATGTAACCATAGTCTGGATTCTTCTTTCCTAGGCGCATAACTTTGCACTTGTCCACATTAAATTTCATCTGCCATTTTGATGCCCAGTCTTCCAATTTATCAAAATCCTCTTGCAATTTTCCACAAACCTCTTGTGTTTTAACAACTTTAAATAGTTTTGTGTCATCTGCAAATTTGATAACTTCACTCATTATTCCGTTTTCCAGGTCATTTATGGATGTCAAAAAGCAGCGGACCCAGCACAGATCCCTGGGGTACTCCACTATTCTCCTTTTTCCATTGGGAAAATTGGCCATGTATCCCTACTCTCTGCTTTCTATCTTTTAATCAGTTCCTGATCCACAATAGTAAACTGCCTCCTATTCCATGACTTTTTAGTTTTGCCAAAAGTCTCTGATGAGGGACCTTGTCAAAGGCTTTCTGAAAATCCAGATACACTATATCAACCAATTCACCTATGTCTACCTGTTTAATCACACCTTCAAAAAAAACATAACAAATTAGTAAGACAAGATCTTTCTTGTCTAAAGCCATGTTGGCTGTCTCCCATTAAGTCATGACTATCTATGTGTTGAGTAATTTTGTTCTTTATGATGGTTTCTAGCATTTTTCCCGGTACTATTGTCAGGCTCACCGGTCTGTAGTTTCCCAGATCACCCCTGGAATCCTTTTTAAAAGTTGGTATTACATTGGTGATCCTCCAATCTTCAGGTATTACAGATGATTTTAATGATAATTCACAGATTACTAATAGCAGGTCAGCAATCTCATATTTCAGTTATTTCAACACTCTTGGATGTATACCATCCAGACCAGGTGATTTGCTACTCTTCAGTTTATCAAATAGTTGTAATACATCTTCCCGGCATATCGATATTTCTTTCAATTCTTCCGCAGTATCACCTTTAAATAACACTTCAGTCATGGGTAACATCCCTACATCTTCCTCAGGAAAGACCGAAGCAAAGAATTCATTCAGTCTCTCCGCTATGGTCTTGTCCCCTCTTAGTGCTCCTTTTACCCCTCTATCATCTAATGGTCCAACTGACACTTTCACAGGTTTTTTGCTACAAATGTACTTGAAAAAGTCTTTATTACGCATTTTTGCTTCCACAGCAAGTTTCTTCTCAAATTTTCTCTTTGCCTGCCTTATCAATGCCTTACATTTAACTTGCCAGTGCTTGTGCTGTTTCCCGTTTTCGTCATTTGGCTCTTTTTTCCAGTAGCCAATAAGAAATCTTATAAGAAATGAACCAAATACAAAAAGGCAGGGCTACAGGTTTCTGCAGTGCAATGTGAGCCATCAGAGCTGATGATCTGACACTTGCTGTGAGTCATGTAGAGGAGGAAACCTAAGCTCTTGGGCTATGGATTTGCATAGGATAGGAAATTATAATTCCTTAGTTAATTCCTGACCTCTATTGCTGAATTAAAATCCACTATCATTTCACATGCAAATAGTACAAAAACTCTAAGTTTCTTTGTTTACTAAAGTGCAGTAGAGATTTGCACATACCCCAGGTGTTTCGTAGGAAAAAACTCACAGTAGGTACAAATCCTATGTGGTAAATGCAGGGGGCATGTCCTGCATATAATGCAAGGGCAGCCAAATAGTACAGGGACCCATGAACCCTGCCATGACAGGGAGCGTGGGAGCACTCACAGTTCCTGCCAAGGCAAAGAAAACAGACCCGGAGGCCAATTATCCCTCCAATGATTATCTTTCCCCATCATGTCCCCCTCAGGTAACTGTCTCCCCCTAACATCCTCCTCCCACAATCGGGACCCCTTTTCAGGACCACCATGGTCATAAAGCTTTCCAGCCATTGAAACCCTGCAAAGAGGCCCATCATCTGCAAGGTTTCAAGTCCCCCCTCCTCCAAAACACTCCTGCACCCTTCCCCCCCCCTCACTCGGCACTTATCCGGCCCCCAGCTGGATCATCCCTGGTGGTCTAGGGATGATCAGGGCAGGAGCGGTCTC
Organism: Ichthyophis bannanicus; assembly: GCA_033557465.1. Taxonomy (NCBI): domain Eukaryota; kingdom Metazoa; phylum Chordata; class Amphibia; order Gymnophiona; family Ichthyophiidae; genus Ichthyophis; species Ichthyophis bannanicus. The sequence continues at coordinate 1,656,992,942 of CM066031.1, forward strand.
TCTCCACTCCTGTCCCAGCTCTAGCAGTCTTCAAATTGGTGCCAAGGTCACCCTGTGCTAGTCTTGCAGCCTCACCACAATGGGTCACAAGATGACACTGGCACCATTTCGAATTCTGCGGGATCTGAAGCAGGATCAGAGGGGGACCATTCCTGCCCCAATCACCCCTAGCCACCAGAGATGACCTGGTTAGGTATTGAGTATGTGCAGGTGAGGGGGGGGGGAAGGGTGCAGAAGTGTTTTGGGGGAGGGACTTGGTCTCTGCAATTGATGTGTCCCTTTGCAGGGTCTCCATGGCCTGAAAGCTTCCTGGCCATGGGGGTCCTGAAAAGAGGTCTCGACTGGGAGAGGAGAATGTTGGGGGAGGGGACAAAGTATCCGGAGAACACATTGGGGGAGAGTTGAATGCAAGGGGTGATCATTGGGGGGGGGGGCTGATGGCAGCAGGACACTGCTTGCAGCCACACTATTGCAATGCTGGTGCTGTGCTACACTTACTGTCACATCTTTGGGCGGCAGTAATTGCAGCTGTGCAATCAACAGTTGTGACAGCTAGCACACATTGTTGTGGAACATGCTAGCTGTCATTAGCCGACATGCCCCATTTGGGCCTGGATCCCACCATCCTTGGCAAGTGCAGACAGTGCTGTTTTTGGACTGTGCTGTCTGCACTTGCCCTGCAGTAACGGTTACCGTGGGAGTTTAACGTATGTTAACTCCACGGTAATTGCTTACTGCTGCTTAATAAAAGGGCCTCTAAGACTCAGAATTCAGATAGGAAAAGAAATATTTGCTGGGACAAGAGAAAAAAATGCAGTTAGAAATATATTCATCAGGCAGGTAGACTCTCATTCTAAATGGCAAGCGTATGGTTGAAACCACTGGCAGCGGCATTTTCGGAAAGGATAAGATGACAGCTCAGTAAGTGAACACTTCTCAAAAGAAGATCATTCCCTTAGGGCCCGATTCCATCCAGGATGTTCTGGCCCTCTGTGCGCCTGGTCGGAACCAGACACACAGAGGGAGTTGCAATTCTGATCCCGCAGGGTATGTCTAGCTCCACAGGATCAGAATCGCAAACAGGCCTGTATGTGCAGGCCGGGACCCCGATTCCATCCAGCCTGCACGTACAGGCCTTCCCCGGCTAACTCAGTCAGGGCAGTTCAATGGAGCCGCAGCGCCATGGTGTCCAGTTGCCATGGTACCAGAGCTCCATTGAAAAACTGCGATCCCCAGCCACTGGCTGCAAAGGTACTTTCCCCACAACTCGACCCCCAGGATTGGGCTGCAGGGGAAGCTCCGCTGTCCCCTTCTGCTGCTTCCCAGCACCTCGGAGGTGGAATAAGTTCCCCGTGTAAGCCACCGCACTGGACTTATAGGGCTGACATTAAAATCAGCCCTGTACGTCCGGGGCTGACGACCGCCCACTGCCCGCCCCAATGCCGCCTGATCCACCCCTTTCCTGCCCCCATCTACATTCCCCATATAACGCGTGTCCATCCCCGCTATTCGTGCCTCAGACTGACCCTTTAATGACTTTACAGTAAAAATACTTAAAGGAAATGTTTAGAATACTCAAGAATGCAAAACATTTCAAATCAGGATATTTAAACAGCTTGAAACTAACACAATAGAGATATTGGCTTTCTCACTCACGACCAGATATATAACCTTTCAGGCATCACCTCTGTCTATTCCCTCAGTTTCTTCACTAACCTAAAGAAGAGAGGATAACTCTCAGAAATGTATCACAGATATATTGTTATTCCAATAAAGATGTACCATCTACAAATTGTTGACCTTTATTTTTACATTTCCGTTATAAAGAGTTATTTACTGAATGCCACCAGATGTCACTAAATCCAGCATAATAAAAACAAGATCTGTAGGAGCTGTGCCACCCCAAGAGACTAATATCCTTCTAATGAAACTTCTGGAGTGGCTAAATCGTTAAGAGTCCTTTAGGGGCTCGTTTAAGTACTTAGCATTTATCGATGAGTCACAACCTCTTAGAACGGATCTGTAGTACAGTAGAAATGCTAGTTTGTGTAGGACCAAAATAAAAACATTTTGCTCAAAAAAAGTAAGCACCCCAAAGCAGAAAGATGCAGAGAATTTATGATCTTTTGGAAAACCTTCTGAAAATAGTTTATATTTTCCTTTGGATCTGAAAGTTTCCAGTAAATGTCTATGATATTCAAAAACTAAAAATTTCTCCGTAAATAAGACTGACCATGGCTGAATTTCAAATGTTTCTTAATTACTACTACTGCTACTACTATTTAGCACTTATATAGTGCCACGCACGCAGCGCTGTAAAGACAAACATACAAGAGACAGTCCCTACTCGTCAGAGTCCTGCTCGTCCGAGCTTACAATCTAGTCGCGATAATACAGAGCATTAGTCAATTCAGTGCAAAGCACAATATGGCCTTTAGAATTCAGTCATGAAAGTTGAAGGGGGTTAGGTTAAGATAAAGGATAGAAGTCAGGATCTGAAAGCGACAGTGAAGAAGTAGGTTTTCAACCTGGATTTGAAGAGGGCCAGGGAGGGTGCTTGGCGTATAGACACAGGTAAGCTGTTCCAGGCGTAGGGTGCAGAAAGGTGAAAGTAGCGAAGTCGGGAGTTAGCGGTGCGAGTGAAAAGCCTAGATAGAAGTAATTTGATAGCGGAGCGAAGTTCCCGAGAGGAGATGTAGGGAGAGATAAGAGATGAGAGGTATTGAGGGGCCGTAGAGTGAATGCATTTATAGGTCAGTAGGAGAAGGTTGAATTGGATGCGGAATTGGATAGGGAGCCTGTGAAGCTACTTGAGAAGAGGAGTAATGTGGGCATGGCGAGACTGGCGGAAGATTAATCAAGCAGCATAATTTTGTATAGATTGAAGGGGAAAGAGATGGCTCACGGGGAGACCAGCAAGGAGTAGGTTGCAGTAGTCGAGGCGAGAGGAAATTAAGGAGTGGATAAGCGTTTTGGTAGTGTGTTCAGAAAGGAAGGGCGGATTTTGCTAATGTTGTAGAGAAAGAAGCGGCAGGTCTTAGCTACGAGCTGGATATGAGTGGAGAAGGAGAGAGAGGTGTCAAAGATAAACCCCAGATTGCGGGCTGAGGGAACAGGAAGGATCGTAGATCCATCCACGTAGACTGAGAAAGGGGGAAGAGGAGGGGAGGAGTTGGGGAGGAAGACAAGGAGTTCAGTCTTGGCCATGTTCAATTTCAAAAACTAAATATACCCAATCCCGGTAAACAAATCCCAAAACATATGCCGAGATAAAGACAAACCTTAAAGTGAAGCGATTAACTTATTTTTTGTCGGAGCAGCTACCACAGAGAGGGGAAAGGAACCACCCCAAACCGCTGTAGCCAGTCCATTTTAATCAAGTATAACTTAAAATAACTTATTATAAGTGCTTAAAAAAATACACTTATCTGGATTCAATGGTGATATCAAACACCCAAATGTAGCTTAGAAAAGCAGGCCAAGAAGACTAGTCCGACAGCATCAGGAACGACGTGTCACGTTTCGGGGTCAAAAACAGAGCCCCTGCATCAGGTCCCAGCCTTGTCTAGCCAGAATAGCCTTAAAGAGCGTCTTCAAACAAACGGTTTCTTATCATGAAGAGGTGTAAAGTGCCCGGATGAGAGCCGGCCCCCAAAAAGCAAAGAAGCCAATCAGAGCAAAGGGGAGGGAGGAGCACCACTCAGCGCCACCCTCTCCCAGCTGATCGAAACTGATCGGCCCACAAAACATCCAATGCTAAAACATTCATTAATAAAAGTCAAAGGATGGTATGCCAGTCTATTTGTTGATTCAATCCCAAAGGGGTCACAGTCTTCAAACGATGAATCCAGCGCTGTTCCAGTAGTTGTAAAACTTGAAGCCGATTTCCCCCTCGCGGGTTAAGTGGGACAAAATCCAGGATGCGCCAGTGAAGATCAGTAAAACAATGGGAAGCTGTCATACAATGATCAACCAGTGGAGCGGACAGATTATGTGCCCATAAACGGGACGCATGTTCCCCTAATCGCAATTTGAAAGATCTTGAAGTGCGTCCCACATAATAGAGATTGCAAGGACAGACTATCAAGTATACAACAAAAGATGACAAGCAATCAGTTCTCCACCGAGTAGTATAAAGTCTACCGGTATGCTGATCTGTCCACGAAACTCCAACCAATGTATTAGAACAATAAATACATGATCCACAGGAAAAATGACCAGCTGAATCATGAAACCGTGGTGGATGATCTTCCAAAGGGACAGTTCGCACAATGAAATCCCGCAAATTTGTACCACGAGTATAGGCTATGCGTAAACTCCTACGAAAGCAGGGATGAACAGCCAACACTGGCCAAAATCTATGTAAGATGTCAACATTACTCTCTGATATCAACATATCATCAACATTACTCTCTGATATCAGATCCTACCATGGAGCTTCTGTAAATCATACACACTTTGGTGTCATCAGCATTTTTGCGCAACTGGATAACAAAGAGGGAATCTGATTTTTTGATTAATACTCATCCCACACTTCCAGTTTTTTATTTGGTTCCGAAAGTTCACAAATCTCTTGATAATCCCCCTGGTCGACCTATTATCTCTTGTAGGGATTCTGTCTTGGAGCCTTTGTCCAAGTTTTGTGACTTATTTTTACAGCCTATAGCGGCCCAGGTCACGTCCTATATTAGAGATACCGGGGATTTTTTGCGACAACTTTCCTCTTGTACAGCTTTTTCTTCATATACTTATATGGTCACACTTGATGTCCAGTCCCTTTATACAAACATTGATCAGGCTGAAGTACTGGAGGGTTTGCAATCTCATCCCCTTGATTTGCCAGATTGTATTCCACGAAAGTTTATATTGGATCTGCTTTCTTTAGTGCTTCAAAGAAATTATTTTCTCTATCGCCAGCAATGTTATCTTCAAATTTTCGGGATTGCTATGGGGGCTACGGTAGCTCCTTCGGTGGCTACCATTTATATGGGGTGGTTTGAAGAGTCTTTCGTTTACCCCCACCCTTTATTTCAGAATATCCCGTTCTGGCGACGTTTTTTGGATGATATCTTTTTTCTGTGGACGGGGACGCTAGCAGATTTGCACACTTTTTTGACATCTTTGAATTCATTCAAACATAATATCCAATTCACTGCTCAGATGGATGCGGTTAGTATTCAATTTCTGGATGTTCAGATAGTGCTGTCTGATACTGGTTTTTGCACTTCTTTATATCGCAAATCGGTCCAAAGAAATACCCTTTTGAGATTTAATAGCTTTCATCCACCAGCACTTAGGAGGGGTTTACCCTTCGGCCAATTTCTTCGGCTTCGCCGGATATGTTCCAACAATGTTGATTGTAAGCGGGCTGCAACAGATTTAAGTTTACGTTTGCTTTCTAGGGGCTATCCAACAACAGTGGTTCGCCTTGCTAGAAAACATGCTAGTAATGTTCATCGTGAATGGTTGTTCACAACTCCTCCTTCTTTACAAGATCAGCCTGTACAAAGTTACTGGGATTCTCCCTTACCTCTGTGGTTCAAGGGATGTAGTTGACATCTTACATAGATTTTGGCCAGTGTTGGCTGTTCATCCCTGCTTTCGTAGGAGTTTACGCATAGCCTATACTCGTGGTACAAATTTGCGGGATTTCATTGTGCGAACTGTCCCTTTGGAAGATCGTCCACCACGGTTTCATGATTCAGCTGGTCATTTTTCCTGTGGATCATGTATTTATTGTTCTAATACATTGGTTGGAGTTTCGTGGACAGATCAGCATACCGGTAGACTTTATACTACTCGGTGGAGAACTGATTGCTTGTCATCTTTTGTTGTATACTTGATAGTCTGTCCTTGCGATCTCTATTATGTGGGACGCACTTCAAGATCTTTCAAATTGCGATTAGGGGAACATGCGTCCCGTTTATGGACACGTAATCTGTCCGCTCCACTGGTTGATCATTGTATGACAGCTTCCCATTGTTTTACTGATCTTCACTGGCGCATCCTGGATTTTGTCCCACTTAACCCGCGAGGGGGAAATCGGCTTCAAGTTTTACAACTACTGGAACAGCGCTGGATTCATCGTTTGAAGACTGTGACCCCTTTGGGATTGAATCAACAAATAGACTGGCATACCATCCTTTGACTTTTATTAATGGATGTTTTAGCATTGGATGTTTTGTGGACCGATCAGTTTCGATCAGCTGGGAGAGGATGGCGCTGAGTGGTACTCCTCCCTCCCCTTTGCTCTGATTGGCTTCTTTGCTTTTTGGGGGCCGGCTCTCATCCGGGCACTTTACACCTCTTCATGATAAGAAACCGTTTGTTTGAAGACGCTCTTTAAGGCTATTCTGGCTAGACAAGGCTGGGACCTGATGCAGGGGCTCTGTTTTTGATCCCGAAACGTGACACGTCGTTCCTGATGCTGTCGGACTAGTCTTCTTGGCCTGCTTTTCTAAGCTACATTTGGGTGTTTGATATCACCATTGAATCCAGATAAGTGTATTTTTTTAAGCACTTATAACATGTTCAATTTCAAGCAGCGATGAGACATCCAGGCAGCGATGTCAGAAAGGCAGGCAGAAATTTTGGTCTGGATTGCTGGAGAGATATTAGGTGTGGAGAGGTAGATTTGGGAGTCATTGGCATTGAAGGATACTACCAAAAGCAGAGAGGTTCCACAAAACAGTAAAGTAGCCCAAATGCACTCAAGTATGGAGCAGACAGAGCTTAAAGATCCCAATTTACCCATGTCTAACAATAGCCAAATTAACATGAATAAAATACATTCTCTAAAATGCTTATATGCAAATGCTAGAAGTCTAAAGAATAAGATGGGAGAGTTAGAATATATAGCACTAAATGAAAGGTTTGATATGATTGGAATATCAGAGACATGGTGGATGGAGGACAACCAGTGGGACACTGTGATACCTGGGTACAAACTATATCGTAATGATAGAGCTGATCAAATTGGTGGAGGGGTTGCGCTCTATGTTAGAGAGGGCATTGACTCAGAAAGGATTAAAGTTTTGCAGGAAAAAAAATCTGCTGTAGAATCTATATGGATTGAAATTCCATATAAAAGGGGGAAGGCGATGGCAGTGGGGGTGTACTATCGAGCACCTGGCCAGAATGACCAAATGGATGATGAAATGCTCAAAGAAATCAAGGAAGCTAACAAAAGTTACAGCACAGTAATAATAATGGGTGATTTCAATTACCCCGGTATCGACTGGGTCAGTGTCACGTCAGGACATAAGAACATAAGAACATAAGATATGCCATACTGGGTCAGACCAAGGTCCATCAAGCCCAGTATTCTGTTTCCAACAGTGGCCAATCTAGGTCATACGTACCTAGCAGTTTCCCCAAGGGACACAGGCTCCACAATGCTTGTATTGGTTCAAGCATTGATATCCTGGGTCCCTTCTTAATAATGGTTTATGGACCTTTCCTCCAGGAACTTGTCCAAACCTTTTTTAAACCCAGCTACACTAACAGCCTTTACTACATCCTCTGGTAACAAATTCCAGAGTTTGATTACACGTTGAGTGAAAAAATATTTTCTTTTATTAGTCTTAAATAGTTTACCCTGTAGCTTCATTGCATGTCCCCTAGTCTTTCTATATTCTGATAAGGTAAACAATCGATCTACGTTTACCCGTTCCACTCCGTTCATTAATTTATAGACTTCTATCATATCTCCCCTCAGCCGTCTCTTTTCCAGGTTAAAGAGCCCCAACCTTTTTAGCCTTTCTTCATAGGAGTAGCCTTCCATCCCCTTTACCATTTTGGTGGCTCTTCTCTGAACCTTTTCTAAAATTGCTATATCCTTTTTAAGATATGGCGACCAGAATTGCACACAATATTCAAGGTGCGGTCTCACCATGGAACGATATAGAGGCATTATAATATCTTTTGTTTTATTTTCCAGGACATGCTAGGGAGATAAAGTTCCTAGATGAAATAAATGACTGCTTCTTGGAGCAGCTGGTTCATGAACCGACCAGAGGGGAAGCCATATTAGACCTAGTCCTTAGTGGAACACCAGATCTAGTGCAAGAGATAAGGGTGTTGGGGCCACTTGGCAATAGTGATCATAGCATGATCGCCTTTGATTTAATTAGTGGAGGAGGGATAGTAAGGAAATCCACAGTACTACCTTTTAACTTTCGAAAGGGAGACTATGATAAAATGAGGAAAACAGTTAAGAAAAAACTAAAAGGAGCAGTTGCGAAGGTTAAAGACGTACATCAAGCTTGGGTGTTGTTGAAAAATACTATCTTGGAAGCCCAGACCAGCTGTATTCCACGCTTTAAGAAAAGTGGAAGGAAGTCCAAAAAACTGCCAGCATGGTTTAAAGGTGAGGTCAGAGAGGCTGTTGTTGCCAAAAAAGCATCTTTCAGGAAATGGAAAAAAGAGCCAAACGACGAATCCTGGAAACAGCACAAGCACTGGCAAGTCAAATGCAAGGCATTGATAAGGCAGGCAAAGAGAGAATTTGAGAAGAAGCTTGCTGCGGAAGCAAAAACGCGAAAGAAAGACCTTTTCAAGTACATTCGTAGCAAAAAACCTGTGAGAGAGTCAGTTGGTCCATTAGATGATAAAGGGGTTAAAGGAGCACTAAGAGGCAATAAATATAGCGGAGAGACTGAATGAATTATTTGCTTCGGTCTTTACTGAGGAAGATGTAGGGATGTTACCCATGACTGAAGTGGTATTTAAAGGTGCGGATGAATTGAAGGAAATATTGATACATCGGGAAGATGTCTTACAACTATTAGATAAACTGAAGAGTAGCAAATCACCTGGGCTGGATGGTATACATCCAAGGGTGTTGAAAGAACTGAAATATGAGATTGCAGAACTGCTATCAGTAATCTGTGAACTATCATTAAAATCATCTCTAATACCTGAAGATTGGAGGATCGCCAATGTAACACCAATTTTTAAAAAGGGTTCCAGGGGTGATCCAGGAAACTACAGACCAGTGAGCCTGACGTCAGTACTGGGAAAAATGGTAGAAACCATCATAAAGAATAAAATTACTCAGCATGTAGATAGTCACAACCTAATGGGAGACAGCCAACATGGCTTTAGACAAGGAAGATCTTGTCTTACTAATCTGTTATGTTTTTTTGAAGGAGTGAATAAACAGGTGGACAAAGGTGAGTCAGTTGATATTGTGTATCTGGACTTTCAGAAAGCCTTTGACAAGGTCCCTCATCAGAGACTTTTGGCAAAACTAAAGAGTCATGGGATAGGAGGCAGTGTACTATTGTGGATCAGGAACTGGTTAAAAGATAGAAAGCAGAGGGTAGGGCTAAATGGCCAATTTTCCCAATGGAGAAAGATGAATAGTGGTGTACCCCAGGGATCTGTGCTGGGTCCGCTGCTTTTTGACATATTCATAAATGACCTGGAAAGTGGAATAACGAGTGAGGTTATCAAATTTGCAGATGACACAAAACTATTTAAAGTTGTTAAAACACAAGAGGATTGTGAAAAATTGCAAGAGGATCTTGATAAATTGGAAGACTGGGCATCAAAATGGCAGATGAAATTTAATGTGGACAAGTGCAAGGTTATGCACCTATGGAAGAAGAAACCAAACTATGGTTACACGATGCAAGGTTCCACATTAGGAACCATCACCCAGGAAAAAGATTTAGGCGTCATTGTGGATACCATGTTAAACCCTCGGCCCAGTGTGCAGCGGCGGCCAAGAGAGCAAATAGAATGCTAGGTATGATAAGGAAAGGAATGGAAAATAAAACAAAAGATATTATAATGCCTCTATATCGTTCCATGGTGAGACCGCACCTTGAATATTGTGTGCAATTCTGGTCGCCGTATCTTAAAAAGGATATAGCGATTTTAGAAAAGGTACAGAGAAGAGCCACCAAAATGGTAAAGGGGATGGAAGGATACTCCTATGAAGAAAGGCTAAAAAGTTTAGGGCTCTTTAACCTGGAAGAGAGACGGCTGAGGGGAGATATGATAGAAGTCTATAAATTAATGAACGGAGTGGAACAGGTAAACGTAGATTGATTGTTTACCTTATCAGAATATAGAAAGACTAGGGGACATGCAATGAAGCTACAGGGTAAACTATTTAAGACTAATAAAAGAAAATATTTTTTCACTCAACGTGTAATCAAACTCTGGAATTTGTTACCGGAGAATGTAGTAAGGGCTGTTAGTGTAGCTGGGTTTAAAAAAGGTTTGGACAAGTTCCTGGAGGAAAGGTCCATAAACCATTATTAAGAAGTGACCGAAGATATCAATGCTTGACCCAGTACAAGCATTGTGGAACTTGTGTCTCTTGGGGAAACTGCTAGGTACATATGACCTAGATTGGCCACTGTTGGAAACAGAATACTGTGCTTGATGGACCTTGGTCTGACCCAGTATGGTATATCTTATGTTCTTAGAGATGGTACTGAAAGCCATGGGAGGAGATAAGCGCTCCAAGGAATTGGGTATAGAGAGAGAAAAGGAGGGGGCCCAAGACGGATCCCTGGGGTACACCAACATGGAGTGGGGTGGGAGAGGAGGAGGGTTTCCATCATGGTTTATCTTACCGGATTTCTGCTGCAAACTCTGCCTGATTTGTAGTCCTTTTCTGCAATGCCTGAGATCATACAACTTAGGGGTTTGTTTACTAAGCAGCGGTAGCAGCTTTGATATCTCTTGGAAGCCACTACAGCTGCTTTGTAAACATACCCCTTAGGCCAGCGATGGCGAACCTATGGCACGCGTGCCAGCTGTGGCACGCGAAGGCCTTGCAGCTGGCACGCGTGAAGGTCCGCAAAAAAAGAAAAAGCGGGCTCTGGCTGCTGCCGCGGACGCGGCAGCATGCAGTGTCCCGCGGGGCCCCCTCCGCCCGCTAAGCCCCTCTGCAAGGGCTTTCAGATTCGCGAGGGAGACAGCGTCTCCCTCGCGTCTCTGTTAAGACCGCAGGGGTTAATGGGAAATTTCCCATCAGCCCCATTAGACGCGAGGGACTGATGGGAAATTTCCCATTAGCCCCTGCGGGCTTAACAGACGCGAGGGAGACGCTGTCTCCCTCGCGAATCTGAAAGCCCTTGCAGAGGGGCTTAGCGGGCAGAGGGGGCCCCGCGGGACACTGCATGCTGCCGCGTCCGCGGCAGCAGCCAGAGCCCGCTTTTTCTGTTTTTAAATTTGCCGGGGGGGGGGGGTTAGGACTGCTAATGGGCAGGGGGGGGGGTTAGGAAAGCTAATTGGCTAGGGGGGGGTTAGGACTGCTAATGGGCTGGGGGGGGTTTGGACTGCTAATGGGCTGGGGGGTTAGGACTGCTAATGGGCTAGGAGGGGGGGGTTAGGACTGCTAATGGGCTAGGGGGGGTTAGGACTGCTAATGGGCTGTGGGCGGATGGGGGATGTCTGGAAATGGGTTGATGGGGGGAAAGGAATGTTAATGGGCTAGGGGGGGTTAGGACTGCTAATGGGCTAGGGGGGGGGTTAGGACTGCTAATGGGCTAGGGGGGGGGGGGTTTGGACTGCTAATGGGGGGGGGGGGGTTAGGACTGCTAATGGGCTCGGAGGGGGGGGGGGTTAGGACTGCTAATGGACTAGGGGGGGTTAGGACTGCTAATGGGCTGTGGGCTGATGGGGGCTGTCTGGAAATGGGGTGATGGGGGGTTAGGACTGCTAATGGGCAGGGGGGGGGTTAGGACTGCTAATGTGCTGCTGGGGTATAGTACAGCTAATGGGCTAGGAGGGGGGGGGTTAGGACTGCTAATGGGCTAGGGGGGGTTAGGACTGCTAATGGGCTGTGGGCTGATGGGGGCTGTCTGGAATGGGGTGATGGGGGGTTAGGACTGGTAATGGGCTATGGGGGGGGTTAGGACTGCTAATGGGCTAGGTGGGGGGGTTAGGACAGATAATGGGCAAGGGGGGGTTAGGACTGCAAATGGGCTGGGGGGTTAGGACTGCTAATGGGCTGGGGGGGTTAGGACTGCTAATGGGCTAGGAGGGGGGGGTTAGGACTGCTAATGGGCTAGGAGGGGGGGTTAGGACTGCTAATGGGCTAGGGGGGGGTTAGGACTGCTAATGGGCTGGGGGGGGGTTAGGACTGCTAATGGGCTAGGAGGGGGGGGGGGTTAGGACTGCTAATGGGCTAGGAGGGGGGGTGAGGACTGCTAATGGGCGAGGGGGGTTAGGACTGCTAATGGGCTGTGGGCTGATGGGGGCTGTCTGGAAATGGGGTGATGGGGGTTAGGACTGGTAATGGGCTATGGGGGGGGTTAGGACTGCTAATGGGCTAGAGAGGGGGGGGTTAGGACTGCTAATGGGCTAGGGGGGGGGTTAGGACTGCTAATGGGCTGATGGGGAGGGGTTAGGACTTGAGGTGGGCTGTTGGGTGGGGTTAGGACTGGAAATGGGCTGATGGGGGGTTAACACTGGAGGTGGTCTGATGGGGTTAGGACTGGTAATGGGCTATGGGGGGGTTTAGGACTGATAATGGGCTATGGGGGGGCTGGGACAAGAAATGGGCTGATGGGGAGGGGTTAGGACTTGAGGTGGGCTGATGGGGTTAGGACTGGTAATGGACTGTGGGCTGATGGGGGGGTTAGGACTGGCAATGGGCTATGGGGGGCTGACTGGAAGTGGGGGGTTAGGACTGGTAATGGGTTATAGGGGGGGGGGCTTAAAAATAAAATTGGGTGATTGGGGGTTTGGAAAGGAAGTGGGTTTATTATGGGGGGATAGGACTGGTATTGGGTTGGGGGGCTGCTAGGACTGGAAATGGGCTGATGCAGGGACTAGAAGGGAATGGATGCTGGGTGAGGCTGGAACTAGAAGGGAGCTGGTGTTGGGGGAGGATTAGAATGGGATGGGGCTGGGAGAGTAAAATGGAGAGGGGAAAAATATTTGTGTGGGAGGGATAAAAAATCTACAATTGGCCGGGTATTGGGAGAGTAAGTGGGGATTGAGGATGGAGGGGTAAATTTTGAGTAGATGAAATAGGAATGAGGAAAGAGCCAAAGGAGAAAGATTAGTATGTTAAAGCAGATGTAGAGAGAGAATGGAAAAAAAAACTAGAAGACAGAAGAAAGGACAAATGGACAGCAGATGGAGAGTTAGCAGAAGACACGAAGAAACCAGAAGAAAGTGGCTGGAACAATTGCAACTGAAAAAAAATGCACAAAAGGTAGAAAAATATCTCTTTATTTTGAATTTATTAACTGGAATATGTCAGCTCTGGGAAATGTGCATCATTAATTTTTGCGCTTTGTTTAGTACAAGAGGAAATTAATATATAGTTTTATTTCTACAGTGTTGTTGTATATTCCAAGTTTGGCTTTTGGGGTTCCCAGTTTAATTATTGTCTTCCTGTTTCTAAATTGTGATTCCTTGTTTGGTGATGGTCTGTTCTGCATGTGTAACTGAGCTGAGGTATTCTGTTTATATAATTCCTATTTGACATTGCCACTTGTTCTTTCCCCAGTAGGTCATGTATTGTTGTTCTCTGAGATGTATTGGTTTAATATTTGCAGTGTTGCCTTTTGATAGGTAGAGTATGGTGCTTTGTGAGTCCTGGTAGTGCTGTTAGGATACGGCGGGTTTGCTATGGGTTCTAAATGGGCAGCGTTTGTAGTAGTTCCTAATGTGCCTGGCGGTTGGTACTGGATTATAGTAATGTAGAAACCTTTTAGTCTTTCTTTATCCATATACTCATTAAGAGGCATGTTTACTAAAAGTTAGTGTATGGTAACATTATGCAAATATTTATGCAAATGAAGCACCTTATGCAAATGGGGCTTTAATTGACGTGCTGGCACTTTGAGGAAATTCTTTGGTTTTGTGCGGCAGTTTGGGCACTCGGGCTCAAAAAGGTTAGCCATCACTGCCTTAGGCTAAAGATCATTTGGATGGAGAAAACAAATCATGTACCTGTTTTTAATGAGCTTTGAACTTGGATTTAGAAAGTTGAGTAATTAAATCCAAAAATGGTGTCTGAGATGCAGATGAGGTCTTACCAATAGCTTTTATGGAGGCATTATGGGTCGGATATTCAAAAGGCATTTACACGGTTTACTGACCTGTAAACCATGTAAATCCTGCTGAATGGGATTTTCAACAGCACTAACCCAGAGTGGAGGAGTGGGCAGCAACCTAGAGCAGAAAGACCAGGGTTCAAACCCCACTGGCACTCTTTGTGGCCTTGGGCAAGCCACTTAACCCTCCATTGTCTCAGGTACAAACTTAGATTGTGAGCTCTCTGGGGACAGGGAAATACTTACTATCCCTGAAGGCAACTCACCTTGATCATCTCCTGGAAAGGTGTAAGCTAAATGCTAATAACACAGGTACACTAAAAAAACTTTTTTTTAAACTGCCTCTAATGTTTCGATTGATTTTTACGTTTTTTGGTGCGCTGAATCCAAATCTGGTAACCAATTTGCTCCATCACGTACAGATTTTTTGCTACATTGGGTTAGCAGTTTGAGGTGAACGTTTCAGATTGAGTGCGATCGAGATAAAAGTTTCTTGGATGAATTCTTTATACTAATTGTTTAGTAGTTATTCAAATAAGAATAAAGAAAATTGTAACAAGGCAGCACATAAGAATAGAGTAATGTCAACAAAACACACTGTGATGGTAGCAAAATTGTCTGCACTTAAAACAGCCACATACATGTGCACAAACATTGAGCATATAAGAGCGAGGTTAGACACAAAGCAAAGCAAAGAAATGTGCAAAAAATGTTGTACAGGTATGTATGTAAGAATAGAAAACGCAAACCGCACCATTGCAATACATGAAGACAAACACCCGATGGTGTGAAAATAAAATTCTAATAAATGAGATCCGACACTGTGGTAATAACTAGCAAATTTTTATTTCAAAGTTTAGTAGTAAAAACTCGATATTTGTCAACACAGTTTAGATTTTAAAGTCATTCTTGGGTCAATCAATCTCCTGGTGGGCCCGTTTCTTCTTCTTCCCCCGAATGCTTTTCTTGGTGCGCTGCTTGGCGTATTTTTCATCTGGGGTTTCCCGCAGCAGCAACCAGCAGAAATCAGCCATCATAGTGGTGTTCCATCTTCCTTGGTACCTTCTCTCTGCGTCCTTGATGTCCTGGTGAAACCTTTTCACCTTGTTCTTCACTGTACGCCCCCAAGTTTTCGGGAAAGTAGTTCACATGGGAGTGCAAGAAATGGACTTTCAGGCTCATGTTACAGCCTTGTTCTTTGAAGGCATTGAGCATCCTGGCAACAATATCCTTATAGTTCTCATCCCGCCTGTTCCCCAAGAATTTGAGAACAACATCCTTGAAGGAATCCCAGGCTTCTTTTTCCTTCTCAGACATCGTTTCAGCGAATGCTCCATCTGAAATGAGTTTCCTTATATCAGGGCCAACAAACACTCCTTCCTTTAGCTTTGCTTCAGAAAGTCGGGGGAACTTTGAGCAAAGGTACCGAAAGCACTCACCATCTTTTGGAAGGGACTTGATGAATTGCTTAATGAGACCCAACTTAATGTGGAGAGGTGGTAATAGAATTTTATCACGAGGTACCAAGCTCTCATAAAGAACATTTTTCTCACCGGGTCTCAAATACTCCCGAATTGGCCAGTCTTTTTTCCCCCAGTGTAGGTCGCGGGCCCGGCTATCCCACAAGCAAAGGAAGCAGGGATATTTGGTGAAACCGGATTGCTGCCCTAATAGCATGGATAGAATTTTAAAGTCTCCACAAATCATCCACTTATGCTCATCATAACGAATCTTCTGAAGAATCAGGGCCAATTCTTGTATTTTTCTTGGAGAATAACAGAATGAGCAATAGGAACTGAAGCGAATGTGTTGCCATTATGAAGAAGAACACCTTTTATGCTGTCTTTTGACGAATCAATGAACAGCCGCCATTCAGCAGGATCATACTTGAGTTTAAACTTTTCCATCACTCCGTATATATCGTTGCAAAATACCAAATCTTCCTCTTTGCTGAAATACTTCAAAAATTGTGTCTCGCAGTTGCGGTACCAATAAAAAGTTGTTCCTGGTGACAATAAATTTTTTTGTTTAAGCTGAGAACCTAGCAGTTGGGCAGCATCTTTTGGGAGTCCTAAATCCCGGACTAAATCATTCAATTCAGCTTGAGAGAAAAGTTCAGGTTTCGGATCTGGTTCAGTTTCAAACTCGGAAGTACTGGACTCATCGGGAAAAGCCATCTGATGAGTCTCATCATGATCAGAACCGTCCACACAAATATGATCCAAAGATTTTGGTGGTTCAGGCACAGGTACTTCGTTGCTATGAGGCATAGGCCTAATTGCTGAGGGAAGGTTGGGGTAACTTATTACGTTCTTATTTTTTAAGTTGTATCCCTTCACAATGCAAGATCAAAAATAGCAGTCACTGCTGTGGTCTCTTTGTTCACGCCACATCATAGGTATTCTGAAACGAAATGCTTGTTTTTTTACCTTTCATCCATAAGCGTAGATCTTCCTCACATGTCTTGCACACTTTGTGAGGAGCCCACGGTTTGTCTTGATCACCTAACTTCAAACCGAAATAGGCGAAATATACTTTTTATTAAGTGTAGTATTGTTCCTCTGCCGCTTTTTCACGGTATTCCCCACAAATAAAACAAAAACTGTCCGGAGAGTTGACGCAACCTCTGGCTCTGTGAGCCATCACAAATACACAGCACTGCAAACTACAACTGTAGTGAACCACTTCGGAATAAAGCTGGATTACGACTGAGCAAACAAAAGGTAATAATGAACTTGCAAGAAACTGAAATTTGACAGGAACGTTCATGTCGCAACCACCGTGTTTGAGCGAGCGAACGAGGCGAGGCGAACAGGAAAGAACATGCGCCAGTACTGGATTTATCCCCCCGCCTCCCAATTGTCCTGTTAATGTATAAAATGAATACAAAACACTCTAAAATATCATGAGGGAGTGTTTCTAGTTAGTTAACCATTACAACCTCTATTCTGGGCCAAGAAAATAAACTGCAGTCGGCTAAAAAGAAATTATGTGAACATTCCTTATATGGGTAAGAAATCTAATTTTGCAAGAAAATGTGACGTGATGGAACATTTTGGCTATTTTTCCTGGATTCAGCACCCCAAAATCTATAGGAATCAGTTGCAAAACTGGAGGCAGTTTTTTGGTAGTGTACCTGTGTAATAAATAAAATGATCACTGCCTTAGTTTTGCCAGCCATATCAGAGCTGGGATATAGCACTATGGACCTTCATTCACAGCTACTACTGTAAATATCTTCTTTTATATTGACCCCTACTTTGACATACCTAGTCTGGTCATAGAGCTTAGTGAAACAGGTTGTAAATCTAAGAAGCCAGAGTTCAAATTCCACTTTTCCCACTAACACTCTTTCTCACCTTGGGCAAGTCATTTCATTCTCCATTGACTCAAAGAAATCTAACTTGCAAGCCAATTTGGGCAGGGAAATAATTCATGTACCTGGTTATGACCTCTTCTTGAGCTCATATTTGGATATGGCGAGATATAAATCTAAAATGCAAATCTAAGCTATGCCATTCTGAATCAGCCCTATTAAGCTATGTCTGTCTATATGACTGGCAATTTTTGGGCCAATATTCAAAAGAGTTTATCCGGTTAGCAGGACCTGTTAACCAGATAAACTCTGCTAAAAATGATATTCCAGAGCCGCTGAACAGTGGACAGTGCCGTTGAATATGTCCTCTGACTGCTGCAGCACTGTCCAGAGAGTATCAAAGCGGTCTGCTGGATTGGTGATGCCACCCTCAGCACTAGTGGCAATTTGTAGTCTGGTAACCAGATCAGTGCCAGAAAGAGTCAATGGCTGTCCTAACTTCATGTGGATTTGCTATCTGGTTAGTGGCAAATGCTGTCAGCGGTGAAACGGGATATTCAGCAACGGATGCCAAATAGGCTCCAGTAATGAATATCCGGCTTCAGTTTCAGCTAGGCACTTTAAAAACATTGATCACTATGGTTGAATATTGATCTGTTTGTCTTTCAGAATAGATGCTGCCACTTTGCCCTGCACTAATATCACTAGTTTATAGTTTCTGTGAGCACCACTGGAGCCTATTTAAAAAATTGATGTTATATCAGGGACCTTCCAATCCTCATGCATTGTGATTGACTTTAATGTTAGGTGGAAGATTACTAGTAACAGGTCTGAAATTTCATATTTGAATTCTTTCAGAACTATGGAATAATACTATCTGATCTTGGTGATTTGTTATACTTTAGTTTTTCATTTTGACTTCCAGGTTTATAGTGCCTTTAAATCATCTCATTATTATCAAACTGTATCTCCCTAGTATGTCTTGTAGCAATGGTCCTGGGCTAGGTGCACATACTAGGGCCTGAGAGCTAGGACTGGCCCACCAACACTCAAACTTTGGCCCGCCAGCAAACAGCCCAAATTAAAATAAATATGGCCCCCAACACTTTCCCTGCAGTCCATGAACTTCAAAACATGAAAGCAGCTCTCACAAATGATACCTGCCTGCTGCCACTGTCCTCCTATTCTATTTTTGCCACTGCAATGAAAGCAGAGACAGGAGTGCATTAGTTCTCCTGCTAGTCACTCTCCTGATCGCCAATATAACGCCAATTTTTAAATAGGGTTCCAGGGGTGATCCGGGAAACTACAGACCGGTGAGCCTGACGTCAGTACCGGGAAAAATGGTAGAAACCATCATAAAGAACAAAATTACTCAACATGTAGATAGTCCTGGCCTAATGGGAGACAGCCAACATGGCTTTAGACAAGGAAGATCTTGTCTTACTAATCTGTTATGTTTTTTTGAAGGTGTGAATAAACAGGTGGACAAAGGTGAGTCGGTTGATATAGTGTATCTGGACTTTCAGAAAGCCTTTGACAAGGTCCCTCATGAGAGACTTTTGGCAAAACTAAAGAGTCATGGGATAGGAGTCAGTGTACTATTGTGGATCAGGAACTGGATAAAAGATAGAAAGCAGAGGGTAGGGCTAATTGGCCAATTTTCCCAATGGAGAAAGGTGAATAGTGGTGTACCCCAAGGATCTGTGCTGGGTCCGCTGCTTTTTGACATATTCATAAATGACCTGGAAAAGGGAATAACGAGTGAGGTTATCAAATTTGCAGATGACACAAAACTATTTAAAGTTGTTAAAACCCAAGAGGATTGTGGAAAATTGCAAGAGGATCTTGATAAATTGGAAGACTGGGCATCAAAATGGCAGATGAAATTTAATGTGGACAAGTGCAAAGTTATGCACCAAGGGAAGAACAACCCAAACTATGGTTACAAGATGCAAGGTTCCACATTAGGAACCACCACCCAGGAAAAAGATTTAGGCGTCATTGTGGATAACATGTTAAAACGAAAAAAACGAAATAAGATACCTAGGTGTTATTCTAGATACCCATCTGACGATGACCACTCACATCAGAAACACCATAAAGAAAATATACTTTAAACTTAAAATCCTTAAACAATTACGCCCGTTAGTACACCAACCAGACTTCATTAATATAATCCAGGCTACAATAACACCACACTTTGATTTTGCCAACTTAATTCTTTTAGGTATAACGAAACAAAACATAAAAAGAACCCAATTAGCACAAAACGCAGCAGCCAGAATTATAATGAAAGCACACTCAATCCAGCATATAACACCAATACTAGCTTCCCTACACTGGTTGCCAATTCAAAGTAGGATAATATATAAAACCACAATAACTACTTATAAAGCTTTAAACAATATGGCCCCAATCCCATTAAGCACACTAATTAGCATGGAATCGCAAAAAAAACGTGCACAGAAAAGGATACTCAAATAAACTAAATACTCCTAAGGATTTTATAAAAGCAAATAAATTAACTAACAAAAGAGCTTTTTCTCATGCCGCCCCATCTATTTGGAATTCCCTTCCGGAGGACCTACGAACTATAACTGAAATTATGGAACTCCGTAAAAAACTAAAAACCTACTTATTCTCCATGCACTACGGCAACATAGATAACCCCTCGATACACTCAGATAAAGGCTAAAAATCATGACTAAGGAATACTATATCCAACAATTTAACAGACAATACACTATTATAAAAACACTATGATTCAATTCCAGAGGACCCACAACATGTATTTGTATATAGTTTATTGTACATAGTTACAAGTCAGTTTTGCTATTATGCATTAGATCATACTGTTAACCTTTACTTTTATTGTTACAAAATGTTCAATGTTACAAAATGTTCGATGTAAAACTAAGCGTCTGCTTTGTGGATTGTTGTTTTATTGTGAACCGCAACTGAACCCTGGAAGTTGCGGGTTATAAATATATGTTAAAATAAATAAATAAATAAAATAAAATAAAAACCCTCGGCCCAGTGTGCAGCGGTGGCCAAGAGAGCAAATAGAATGCTAGGTATCATAAGGAAAGGAATGGAAAATAAAACAAAAGATATTATAATGCCTCTATATCATTCCATGGTGAGACCGCACCTTGAATATTGTGTGCAATTCTGGTCACCGTATCTTAAAAAGGATATAGCGTTATTAGAAAAGGTTCAGAGAAGAGCCACCAAAATGGTAAAGGGGATGGAAGGATACTCCTATGAAGAAAGGCTAAAAAGGTTAGGGCTCTTTAACCTGGAAGAGAGATGGCTGAGGGGAGATATGATAGAAGTCTATAAATTAATGAACGGAGTGGAACGGGTAAACGTAGATCGATTGTTTACATTATCAGAATAAAGAAAGACTAGGGGACATGCAATGAAGCTACAGGGTAAGCTATTTAAGACTAATAAAAGAAAATATTTTTTCACTCAATGTGTAATCAAACTCTGGAATTTGTTACTGGAGGATGTAGTAAAGGCTGTTAGTTTAAAAAAGGTTTGGACAAGTTCCTGGAGGAAAGGTCCATAAACCATTATTAAGAAGGGACCCAGGATATCAATGCTTGACCCAGTACAAGCATTGTGGAACCTGTGTCTTTTGGGAAAACTGCTAGGTACGTATGACCTAGATTGGCCACTGTTGGAAACAGGATACTGGGCTTGATGGACCTTGGTCTGACCCAGTATGGCATATCTTATGTTCTTATGATGCCATCCCTCAGAGTCTTGCATATCTGGCTTTGAGCAGTGCTGATAATGGTGCGTTATTTAAAAGCGGACATGGAGGGTTTTGAAGGATGATGAGCACTCCTCTTTATGCTTTCATCATGGCCGCAGTTAGCTAAGGGGAAAACAATCAGAATGTCCTGCTAGGGCAGATTGGTACATCTACAGTGAATGAGAACTTCACAATAAGCAGCATATGGGTATTTGTTGATAGAACAGAAGGCTGTAGTTTATTAGCTTTTTTCTTTAATCCATTCAAGTTACCGGGGTAACTTATGTTTACTTTTACAGTGATAGAATCATTACTTGGTAATCAATAACATTGACAGGTAATGATTCTATCAGTGTAAAAATAAATATACAAGACACTGGCAATTGGAGAAAACCTACTTGACGTTGTGGTCCAACCATAGACCAGCACCATCTCCCAAGCCCAGTCATGGCTTCTGATGTGGCCCTTTGCCCAAAAGGTTTGCCCATCCCTGCACTATGACTCCTTTCCAGACTCCTGCAATCATGGTGCCTGACTTTCGCCACTGAGGGGTTAATTTTAAAAGGAGGTGCCTGTTTTTAGGTGCTAACAATGTATACAAATCTTGGTATTTTAATCATTAGCATGCAAGTATGTGGCCACATATACACATAAAATGGCCCCTCGTAATATATCGACCAGCATAGACGTGTGCGTGTTAATTTCATGGCACATACTTTCACTGTGGGAATGCACAGGAGCGGAGTTTAGAGGGAGCTTGGGTGGTGCAAACTAGTAAGCATATTCATTATAAAATACAATAATTTATGCATGTTCTTAAAAACTATAGCTTCTCTCATTTATACCGGCTCTAGGGCTGGTGTAAATGATCATGCCTTAATTTAAGACATGCTCTTTGCCACCATCGCAAGTATGTCATAAATACAATTAGACTTCCTACAATGTCTTTATAAAAAGTATGAAATTAGTGCATTAAAACATGCTTTAACTTCATGTTCTGTTATAAAATTACCCTGTGAGTATCACTCTTAAGCAGTTACCACAACTTCCTCCTCTGCTGGGCCACTCTGGGGAGCAGAAGACCCAATTTGGGGACCTTCTACATGGCAGTGTGTAATACTGCCACTAAGCCACCAGGCTAACCCTCCTCACCAGTGCCTTAATACACTGTTGTACAACATCAGGATCAGCAACTCTGACCATTTTGAAGTTCTTCCCTTGTTTGGTGCACATTACTAGATCAAGTTCTGTTTTTTTAATTTTCTTTGCCCTAACTGAAAAATAATGCACTTTTTTGCATTAAATCTTAGTTGCCAAACATTTTTCTTATCAGACCTCGGACTTTTAACATATTCATAAATGGCCTAAGAAATAGGAAAAACAAGTGAGGTGATCAAATTTGCAGATGACACAAAATTATTCAAAGTTGTTAAAACGCAAGAAGATTGTGAAAAATTGCAAGAGGACTTTGATAAATTGGAAGTCTGGATATCTATATGACAGATGAAATTTAATGTGGACAAGTGCAAAGTTATGCACCTAGGAAAGAACAACCCAAACTATGGTTACACGATGCAAGGTTCCACATTAGAAACCACTACCCAGGAAAAAGATTTAGGCATCATAGTGGATAATATGTTGAAACCCTCCGCCCAGTGTGCAGCAGCAGCCAAGAAAGCAAATAGAATGCTTGGAATCATAAGGAAAGGAAAGGAGAATAAAAGCATGGATATTATAATGCCTCTGAATCGTTCCATGGTACAACCGCACTTTGAATATCGTGTGCAATTCTGGTCGCCATATCTTAAAAAGGATAATGCAGAATTAGAAACGGTACAGAGAAGAGCCACAAAAATGGTAAAGGGGATGGAAGGATACCCATATCAGGAGAGGCTTAAAAGGATGGGGCTCTTCAACTTGGAAAAGAGAGGGCTGAGGGGGGATATGATAGAGGTCTATAAATTAATGAACGGAGTAGAACAGGTAGACATAGATTAATTGTTTACACCATTGAAAAGTAGAAAGACCAGAGGGCACGCAATGAAGCTACAATGTAACCCATTTAAGACTAATAAGAGAAAATATTTTTTACTCAGTGCATAATGAAACTCTGGAATTCATTACTAGAGGATCTAGTAAAAGCTGTTATTGAAGTTGGGTTTAAAAAAGGTTTGAACAAGTTCCTGGAGGAAAGGTCCATAAACCATTATTAAAGAGGATCCGGAAAATCCACTGCTTACCTTGGGACGAGCATTGTAGAACCTATGTGCCTTTTTGGCAACCTGCCAGGTACTTGTGACCTGGACTGGCCACTGTTGTAAACAGAATACCAGAGTTGATGGATCTTGGTCTGACTCAGTATGGCATTTCTTAAGTTCTTATGTTCTTTATGTTTTAATTTAAATTAATTTTTTGCACTTGTGAATTGCTTTCCCTAATAAATATAAAACAATATATGAGAAATAAACCTACATTCTCTCAGAGTGCCCACCCTGTGACAGGTATGATCTGCAAAAAAGCCAAACATTCCTATTAGTCCCTCTGTAATATATATATAGAAACATAGAAAAATGACGACAGAAAAAGACTACATGACCTATCTAGTCTGTCCTTCCATATCAACAACTACAACAGTCCCCTTTTTTCCTTTAGAGATCTTCTGTGTTTGTCCCATGCTTTTTTGAATTCAGTTACTGTCCTCATCTCTACCAACTCCACTGGGAGACTATTCCACAGATCCACCACTCTTTCTGTAAAGAAATATTTCCACATATCACTCCTGAATCTATCCCCCTTTCACCGTCATCCCATGTCCCCTCATAGCAGAACTTGTTTTCAATCAAAAGAGGCTCTCCTCCTGTGCATTTATGCCATGGAGTAATTTAAACATCTCCATCATATTACCTCTATCCTGCCTTTCCTCTAAGGTGTACATATTAAGATCCTTAAGTCTGTCCTCTTATGCTTTATAATGAAGACCACTAACCATTTTAGTAGCCGCCCTCTGCACCGACTCCATCCTGTTTATATCCTTTTGAAGGTGTGGTCTCCAGAATTGCACACTATACTCCAAATGAGGTCGTACCAGGGACTTATACAGAGGCACTATCACCTCCTTTTTTCTGCTGGCCATTCCTCTCCCTATGCACCCAAGCATCCTTCTAGCTTTTGCTGTCGCCTTTTCTACCTGTTTAACTACTTTAAGATCATCAGACACAACCACACCGAGGTCCCGCTCTTCTTTAGTGGACTAAAGTACTTCACCCCCATGGACCATGGACTAATCTCTAAGACACTCCACTAACAAGGCCATCATCTTTGGTGTGGCCTTCATTTACCATCAGATCATTATTTTCAGTTGCCTATTACCCAATCAGTCTTTATCATCTTTGCACTGACTCAAGTGCTCAGAAAACTGGAGACATTCTCTTATGAATGATAAAAGCCTGAAGTCTTATGGGATGAATGAAGCTTACATCATTTTATTATACAAATATTCATAATATTGGGGATTTCATTATGAATTAAAGAACAGCCTGGTCCTAGCGGTATACTTTCTATACAGATTAAGACATGGATAAGAGCTGTGATTCATTTGCTCTCTCTTGCTGTCAAAAAAACCTTTAATCTTGATTGTGAAGCTCACCAGATTCATGATCCAATTTTATGCTACATAATAAATCATCAACGCTGAATTGAATCATTTCTTCTAAGAATGAACTAGACAACACTTTTGAGTAATCAGCAGTAATCTTGTTCCCATAAATGTGCACACAGATTGCATGTGACTTACTGTCAATATGTTAGCACGCTACAAATTAGTTTCCACCCTACATCTGGAATCACTTTTTAATTTTTAAAAGTAGAAAGAAAGCAAAATATAAACACACTGATTTGCCTGTTTTTGTAAAGCATTGCTGTTTAGAACTACGTAGCATCTGCCAACTGGCACATACGTTTTTTGCACTGTAACACAGGGCCTCCTAACACAGCTCTTGGCATGCACCCAGCTAGTCAGGCTTCCAGGATATCCGTAATGAATATGTATGAAATGGATTTACAAACAGTGGAGACAATATTTGTAAATCAAGTACTATTATTAAACATTTCCATTGCACTCACTGGCCTTAAATGAGAAGGTTAATGCCCAATCTACTGATAATGCACCAAACATGAAGAAAATAAATCGCAAAACAGGAAACCGTTACTACTTGGAGATTCCATCATCAGAGGGGTTAACTTGGGAACACAGTTCAAAGGACAGAAGATGGTCAAATGCCTCCCAGGCTCTTCAGCTAGCAGGAATACGAACCAAATTGTTGGCATATTCAGTGCTGACAGTAAGCATTCCAAAACTGATACTGTTATCCACTTGGATACAAATGACCTGGCTAGAAACAGTATGAGCCCGATTCCGTCCCGCTTGTAGATCCCCTCTGTGCATCCGGTCTGAACCGGATGCACAGAGGGGATCGCAAGTCTGATCCCATGGGCACGTCTAGCCCCATGGGATCAGAATCGCGAACAGTCCTGCACGTGCAGGACTGCCCCCGGCTAACTCAGTCAAGGCTCCTCAATGGGGCCAGAGTGCCATGGCGTCTTGAAGAGCCGCAATGCCGGCCGCCTGAAAAAGGGGTTTATTCCCCGCAGCCCGACCCCCAATCTGGCCTCCTAAGGCCAGGGTCAGACTGCGGGGAATGTCCCCTGGCCGCCCATGCCCCACCCATGCCCCGGCATTGCTATTAAGACATGTCCAGGGAAATTAGTCCATCTCGGAAGTAGAATAACTTCCCCGCACATGTCGCTGGCCCTGTATGTACAGGGCCGACATTAGAATCGGCCCTGCACGTCCAGGGCAGACGACCGCTCACTGCCCTCCCAGACTCCGCCCCTGGGCCGCCCATTCCCCGCCCCCGTTTAACTTCCCTGCACAACCGGCGGGGAAGTTAGTCAGGGGCAGGAGCCAGCACGAATAGCGGGGATGGATGACCAGTTGGGCATTCCATCCCCACTATTTGTAGCACAGAATAACCCCCTATCTCTACAATACAAAAGGGCTTTCAGATTTTGGGAGGGAAACTTAAACCCATTGGGGGTCATTCTGAGGCATGAATAGTGGGGATGGACGTCCCGGCTCCTGCCCCTGTATAACTTCCCCGCCAGTTGTGCAGGGAAGTTATACAAGGGCGGGGAAGGGGCGGCATGGGGGCGGAGAGTGGGCGGGCAGTGGAAGGTTCAATTTTGCTGCTCTGGGAGGCAGAAGGGGCTGGAGGGGCAGTGCTAATTCCCCGCAGCCTGACCCTGGCCTTAGGAGGCTGGATCGGTGGTCGGGCTGCAGGAGTTAACATTTTGGGCAGATGGATGGCATCGCTGCTTTTAAATGGAGCCATAGTGCCATGGCAACATGACGCCATGGCACCGCGGCTCCATTTAAAAGCTCTGGCTGAGTTAGCATGGCAATTCCTATATGTGCAGGCCAGGACTGAATCGCAGTCCCGGCCTGCACGTACAGGCTTGTTCGTGATTCTGATCCTGCAGAGTTAGACGTGCCCTGAGGGATCAGAATCGCGATCTCCTTTATACGTCCGGGTCAGCCCAGACGTACAAAGGAGATGTATGTTGGGATCGGAATCGGGCCCATTGTCAATGCTATAACATTCTCTGAAGTTCTACCTGTTCATGATAAGCAGGAAGAGAGGATGAATCACATAACCAACTTTAATATGTGGCTCCAAACTTTGTGTAAACGAGATGGATTTATTTATTTATTTAACAAGGTTTTTATACCACTTTATCTTACAATGAAGGGCAGTTTACATAGAACTCAACATATTACAGAGAACTCATAGTAATCATTCAGGAAGGGGTGGCATGCAGGAGATGCCCGGAGGCAGAACTTATATACATAACAACATCAGCGAGGTTATCTGTGGTTGGGGCTATCTGTGGTTATATAAGCAACTGGGGCAATAGATGGAACAACAAGAGGCTATACTGTGGTGATGGACTACATCTCTCTGTTGCAGGGAAAAGGATCCTAAGCAAAAAGTTCAGGCAATATGTGGACAAGCATTTTAAATAGGGAAAGAGGATGACGGGTGGGAAAAAACAAGTTCAGGACATCACTCCCAGTAAGAACTTAACATTGGTAATAGTCATCATATTAATCCACACATCAATGACAAGAGGGAAGAGGAGTCTGGAACAAAATCTGTCCAAAATATAAGAAAGCCAACCAACAGTGGCTGGAAGGCAATGAGCACCGGGAAGCCCTGATGATGAAAATGGACTTGGACATTGTCGCCATTACAGAAACATTGTTTAATGAGTTGCATAAATGGGATGTAGCTATAGCTAGCTATAATTTATTTAGAAAAGATAGAGAAGGCAGAAAAGGAGGAGGAGGAGCCCTATATGTCAAATGCAATATTAAAGCAGATGAAATGCAGGAGATGTGGGGAAAGGAAGAAGCGATGTGGATGTATTAGAAAGAGGAGATGGCACTATCATCTATGCTGGTATAGTCTACAGGCCTCCAACTCAAACTGAGGAAATGGATAGAGACTTGATCATTGATATTGCAAAGGTAGCTATGAAGGGAGAAATGATCATACTGGGTGATTTTAATCTACCAGATGTGGATTGGTGTATTCCTTCTGCAAATCTGGAAAGAAGTAAAAATATTGGAGATGCCTTCCAAGAAGCATTGTTTTGACAACTGGTGATGGAACTGATCAGGAAAGGTTTGATGCTGGATTTAGTTTTCACCAATGGAGAATGTGTGTCGAATATCCAAGTGGGTGCTCATTTGGGCCACCAAAATGGTAAAGGGGATGGAAGGCTACTCCTATGAAGAGAGGCTACAAAGGTTAGGGCTATTCAACCTGGAAAAGAGACGGCCGAGGGGAGATATGATAGAGGTCTATAAATTAATGAACGGAGTGGAACGGATAAACGTAGATCGATTGTTTATGCTATCAGAATATAGAAAGACTAGGGGACATGTAATGAAGCTACAGGGTAAACTATTTAAGACAAATAAGAGAAAATATTTTTTCACTCAACGTGTAATCAAACTCTGGAATTTGTTACCGGAGGATGTAGTAAGAGCTGTTAGTGTAGCTGGGTTTAAAAAAGGTTTGGACAAGTTCCTGGAGGAAAGGTCCATAAACCATTATTAAAAAGGGACCCAGGATATCAATGCTTGACCCAATACAAGCGCTGTGGAACCTGTGTCTCTTGGGGATACTGCTAGGTACGTATGACCTAGATTGGCCACTATTGGAAACAGGATTCTGGGCTTGATGGACCTTGGTCTGACCCAGTATGTCATATCTTATGTTCTTATGTTCTTATGGGCTGCAGTGATCATCACATAGTGTGGTTTGAGATAAAGCCAAGGTAGAGTCCAATCACAGCAAACTCAAAGTCCTGAACTTCAAAAATGCTGATTTCAATAAAATGGGATAGTACCTGAAGGGGAAGTTGGCAGGGTGGTAGGAGATGAGGGAAGTGGAATTGCAGTGGGCTAAACTAAAAGAGGCAATAAAAGGGGCAATGGATATATAGGTAAGGAAGGTAACTAAAAACAAGAAGAAAAGGAAACCTATATTGTTCTCCAAAGAAGTGGTTGCACAAATAAAGGCAAAAAACACAGCTTTCACAAACAGAAAAATCTCACAAAGAGGAACACAGAAAAGAATATAGGATAAAGCTAAAAGAGACAAAGAGATAAATAAGGATAGCAAAAGCAAAGGCAGAAGAAAAGATAGCTAAAGATGTGAAGCATGAAGACAAAACCTTTTTCAGGGATTTTTGGGAGAAGAGGAAGATCAGAGGTGGAATTGCAAGATTCAAAAATGCCAAGGACAGATTTGCGGAAAGTGACATTGAAAAAGTGAAAATGCTAAACTAATACTTCTGTTCTGTTTTCATGAATGAAAATCCTGGAGAAGGACCACATATGAGTGAGAAGCTTTACCAATATACTGAAAAATTCCCACCAATCGAGTGAAAATTAAAGTAACTATATGAATCTTTTTTTTGTTGTTTTTTTGTCGGAAGTTATTGCCCTGAGAGATTTCTCCCTCTTGAAGCGTGACTTCCTTTTTAATTACTATTGTGGTAACCAAACCACCGTATAAAATCAGTGAAGTAATCGCATTTGTATTTAACACTAAATGCTACAACACATACACCATTCAGAAAATTATCATTATGCAGATTTCAACGAACAAAGCACTGCGTTTAGAGCCGCACTCCTCTTTCCGGCTCTGTCTCAACGCTTAAACATCTGCTTATTATACTCATCTGAAAGATACGAATGCTGTCCATTCTCACGGCTGTATTATCTAATTTCAGCTCGTTTGTTTGATAGTGTGGGACAGATCCGACATTCTTTTAAACGGATCACTCCGAAATTGCAGTCAGACTTTCTCTAAGCTCAAAGCATAGTGGGAAAAAGTTTTATAAGCCTTCAGAATACCCGCCCTTCTGATGTCAGATCAAACTTAACCAGTCCTGCTCCAGATTCAAACCGTCAGGACATATCACAGGAAGAGGCTTTAGGGGTTATAAGGAATTTAGAAATATCTTTCCCCCCCCCCGTTTACCAAGAGAATTCTTTAATCAACTGTTGTCTTTAGTTTTGACAAAAAAAAATTTTCAATTTGAGGGGAAATTCTTCCATCAGACTCATGGAGTTGCTATGGGTGCTACGGTAGCCCCTTCAATCGCTACTCTTTATTTAGCTGATTTTGAAATGCAAGTGATTTATCCCTCTCAATGGTATTCCAAGATAGGATTATGGGTCAGATTTTTGGACGATATTTTCTTTCTATGGAATGATACTGAAGATGCTTTATCTGCCTTTATTGCTTGGTTGAATATTCAAAAACAAAATTTATCTTTCACGTTGCACTACCATATACAAGAATTGGAATTTTTAGATGTAAAATCTTTAAATATGATTCACGTTTATGCTCTACTTTATACAGAAAACCTGTACAGCGCAACACACTTTTATTGTACTCCAGTTTTCACCCTCCTGCTTTAAAACGGGGTCTCCCATATGGACAATTTCTTCGCCTTCGGCGTATTTGTAGTTCCATTCAAGAATATGAATATCATGCACAAGAATTACAATCACGATTATTACAACGCGGTTATCCGTTTTCTATTGTTAAACAAGCCCTTATGAGGGCCCGGTACACTCATAGAGAATGGTTAAGAACTCCTGCACTACGAATGGAGGATGACTGCATTACAGGAATTTTACCTTATATGGTAAATAGCTCTAAGATCAGTGCTATTTTGAGAAAACATTGGCAGGTTTTATCCCTTCACTCCTGTTTTCAAAAACTGTTATGTGTGACTTATACCAGGGGTCCGAATATTGGAAATTTGATAAATAATACAAGGGCTCGATCAGTATTATCATCAGAGGATCTTCTGTTTGGACATTTTAAATGTTCACAAGGTCATTCGTGCATAATGTGTCAGCAGACAATTGAAGGTAGCGAATGGCTGATTCCTCATACAGCTATAAAACAGACATCTAAATGGACCACTACATGCTATTCTTCTTATGTGGTTTATATTCTTATATGCCCCTGCACTAAAGTCTACGTTGGACGGACCATTAGGAGAGTAAAACTTAGGCTGCAAGAACATGCATCTCGAATTCGGAATTCAGTAATTACAGCCCCTCTGGTACAACATTGTGCAGAGTTTAAACATTCATTTTCTGATTTCCATTGGCGAATTATTGACCACGTTCCCTTAACTCTTAGAGGGGGTGATAGAGAGCAACGACTGCAATGGTTGGAGCAACATTGGATATTTCGTATTGGTTGCTTGGAACCTGACGGTTTGAATCTGGAGCAGGACTGGTTAAGTTTGATCTGACATCAGAAGAGCGGGTATTCTGAAGGCTTATAAAACTTTTTCCCACTATGCTTTGAGCTTAGAGAAAGTCTGACTGCAATTTCGGAGTGATCCGTTTAAAAGAATGTCGGATCTGTCTCACACTATCAAACAAATGAGCTGAAATTAGATAATACAGCCGTGAGAATGGACAGCATTCGTATCTTTCAGATGAGTATAATAAGCAGATGTTTAAGCGTTGAGACAGAGCCGGAAAGAGGAGTGCGGCTCTAAATGCAGTGCTGTGTTCGTTGAAATCTGCATAATGATAATTTTCTGAATGGTGTATGTGTTTTACGCATTTAGTGTTAAATACAAATGCGATTACTTCACTGATTTTATACGGTGGTTTGGTTACCACAATAGTAATTAAAAGGGAAGTCACGCTTCGAGAGGGAGAAATCTCTCAGGGCAATAACTTCCGACAAAAAAACAACAAAAAAAAGATTCATATAGTTACTTTAATTTTCACTCGATTGGTGGGAATTTATTGGTCATAACAGAAGAGTGAAGGGTGGATAAAAATTTAGTTTACCAATATACTGAGCAGCCTGGGGATAGGTCCCATGGTGGTGAACTGGATCAGAAGGTAGTGGTAAATTGAACTCACTCCGAAGAAAGGAAGGTGTGTAGTGGTATGCCTCAGGGATCGGTCCTGAGACCGATACTGTTCAATGTAGTTGTGAGTGACATTGAGGAAGGATTGAATGGCCAAGTCTGCCTTTTTGCCGATGACACAAAAATTGGCAATAGAGTGGACAAATGAGGAAAGATCTAAAAACACTGGAAGAATGGTCTAAAGATTGGCAGTTACGATTTAATGCAAAGAAATGTAGAGTCATGCACTTAGGATGCAGAAATCCAAAGGAAATGTATGCAATTGGGGGATAGAGGTTGGTGTGCATGGGCCAGGAGAGGGACCTTGGAGTGCTGGTGTCTGAGGGTCTCAAGGTGGCGAAACAATGCGACAAGGAGGTAATCAAAGCCTGAAGGATGCGGGCGGCATACAAAGAGGAATAACCAGCAGAAAGGAGGAGGTATTAATGCCCCAGTACAAGTCATTGATGAGGCCTCATAAAGTATTGTGTTCAGTTTTGGAGATCATATTTCACAAAGGACATAAAAGGACTAGAAAAGGTTCAGAGGAAGGTGACCAAAATGATTCAGAGTCTGCACCAGAAGACATATGAGAAGGGATTTGAAAATCTAGAGAGGGGGAGGAGTGGCCTAGTGCTTGGGGCAAGTTACCTCAGGCCTGAAGATCAGGGATTCATATCCCACTAGAGGACAGCAACCTTGAGCCAGAAGGACTGGGGTTTCTAGTCCCACAGGTGCTCCTCATGGTCTTGGGCAAGCCACTTAACCCTCCATTGCCCATGTTCCCTGTACATAAGAACATAAGATATGCCATACTGGGTCCATCAAGCCCAGTATCCTGTTTCAAACAGTGGCCAATCTAGGTCATACATACCTAGCAGTTTCCCCAAAAGACACAGGTTCCAGGTTGTAATGGGTCAAGCATTCATATCCTGGGTCCCTTCTTAATAACGGTTTATGGACATTTCCATGATGAAAAAACCGAGCCCGCTTATAGGCCTTATAGGCCTAATGTTGGATGCTCCACAGCAGGGGTGGATAACTGGACGTGAATTTCGGTTTTTGATCAATACGAATCCAAAAATTCCCGTTTTTTATCTGGTCCCTAAAATTCACAAGGACCTATATCACCCTCCGGGGCGACCGATAGTGTCGTGCCGGGATTCCTTGTTGGAACCCCTTTCTAAATTTTGCGATGTGTTCTTGCAACCTGCAGCATCGAAGGTCCCTTCTTACATTCGGGACACGGGGGATTTCCTTACACAGTTGTCATCATGTAGTGAATATCCTGCATACACGCTCCTGGTATCTTTGGATGTGCAAGCACTCTATACAAATATAGATCAACAAGAAGTACTTCGATGTCTGGCTGACTATCCACTTGACTTCCTCCGCGGATCCCCCGGTCTTTTTTAATAGCCATGTTGGATATGGTTTTGAATGGAAATTATTTTTTGCACGATGGGGTTTTTTTATCGGCAAATATTTGGCATTGCAATGGGGGCTACTGTGGCCCCCTCGATTGCCACCATTTACATGGCTATTTTTGAGGATAGATACATCTATACCTCTCCCCTGTTTCAATATGTACTGTTTTGGTGACGTTTTTTGGATGATGTATTTTTTCTGTGGTCAGGTTCTCAGGCAGATCTACAATCATTTGTGAGCTCTTTAAATATGCATTCTTCTCATATTCAGTTCACTGCCATGTTTGACCGGCGGTCTATTCAATTTCTAGATCTCACAATTTCTCTGTCAACAGAAGGGATAACTACCACATTATTCAGAAAGCCAGTCCAACGCAATACATTACTTAAATTTTCCAGCTTTCATCCTCCGCCATTAAAACGGGGTCTCCCGTTCAGTCAATTTTTGAGGCTGCGCCGAAACTGTTCATCGTTGGATGATTTTCAGAAATCTGCTGTGGATTTACAGAGCCGACTACTAACCAGAGGGTACCCCCTGTCCTTAATAAAGAAGGCCTATAAGCGGGCTCGGTTTTTTCATCGGGAATGGTTGTTTTTTCCACGTTCATCAGCTGATTTGGAGGAGGATGGCTTTACAGGTATTTTTCCCTATTTGGTTGGAGTTCCTAAATTAGTGAACATCATACGTCGATACTGGCCGGTGTTATCTGTCCATCCTTATTTTTCAGGCAAACGGTTGCGGGTGGCCTATTCGCGGGCACCGAATCTCCGTGATCGGATGGTTAAGTCATCCTGGCCATCTGATCGCCCCCCTACTTTTCAAGACAATCCGGGTCATTACACCTGCGGATCGTGTACCTATTGTGCAATGGCACTAACGGGCTTGGTTTGGCAAAAGACTCCAACATCTGTGGTTCACCGCTCCCATTGGCGTACTGACTGTGAGTCTTCTTTCGTTGTCTATCTCATAAAATGTCCTTGTGGACTGCTTTATGTGGGTCGCACTACTCGCAAAGTTAAAATCCGTCTTGGCGAACATGCGTCCCGTTTGCGGATGAAAGTGCTGTCTGCGCCTATGGTCACTCACTGCCTTCAAGAAAATCATCTGTTTCATCAGTTATACTGGCGGGTCTTGGATCATGTCCCTAGTGATCCTCGAGGGGGGGACCGTACTGCAAAATTACAACGTATTGAACAACGATGGATTTTTAAGTTGGACACGGTCTTTCCTCGGGGTCTTAATGCCTCTGTGGAATGGCAGACTATATTGTGATGAATCTCATAAGAATGACATCATTGGGATTCCCTTGCTGTGGGTTTTCCCATAAACCATGTGCTTGCTACGTCTGGCCGGCCGATTGGCCATGCTGATTTCTCTGTGTACAATGACGTCACACGCTATCCTTTTTAAACCTAACCGTTGTGATTTATTTCAAAGCCAACTTTTGGGATTCAACAACTTTCACCTGATGCAGGGCCACAGATGATATGGATGGCTCGAAACGTGGCACGTTGTGTCTTTTGGATTCTGTGATGGCTGATTTTGAAGCAAAAAAGCTGTTTTTCAAGCATTTAAAATGATTAAAATGGACTGACCACGGCGAGGAGTGGGTATAATTCCTGCTTCCTCTTGAATGGTTACTCCGACAAAAAGAGAGTGTATTTATTTATTTATTTATGATTAGTGATTTATTTACACGGTAGGTTTTGAGTGCTGGGGTATTTTTTCTATTTTTGGGTTTCACGAATTTTACCCTTTGCTGGAGATTCTTTTTTGAATGGCCTAATGGGAGACAGCCAACATGGCTTTAGACAAGGAAGATCCTGTCTTACTAATCTGATATGTTTTTTTGAAGGTGTGCATAAACAGGTAGACAAAGGTGAGTCGGTTGATATAGTGTATCTGGACTTTCAGAAAGCTTTTGACAAGGTCCCCCATCAGAGACTTTTGGTGAAGCTAAAAAGTCATGGGATAGGAGGCAGTGTACTATTGTGGATCAGGAACTGGTTAAAAGATAGAAAGCAGAGGGTAGGGCTAAATGGCCAATATTCCCAATGGATAAAGGTGAATAGTAGAGTACCCCAGGGATCTGTACTGGGTCCGCTACTTTTTGACATATTCATAAATGACCTGGAAAAGGGAATAACTAGTGAGGTTATCAAATTTGCAGATGACACAAAACTGTTTAAAACCCAAGAGGATTGTGGAAAACTGCAGGAGGATCTGGATAAATTGGAAGACTGGGCATCCAAATGGCAGATGAAATTTAATGTGGACAAGTGCAAAGTTATGCACCTAGGAAAGAACAACCCACACTATAGTTACATGATGCAAGGCTCCACATTAGAAACCACCACCCAGGAAAAAGATTTAGGAGTCATCGTGGATAACATGTTAAAACCCTCCGCCCAGTGTGCAGCGGCGGCCAAGAAAGCAAATAGAATGCTAGGTATCATAAGGAAAGGGATGGAGAATAAAACAAAGGATATTATAATGCCTCTGTATCGCTCCATGGTATGACCGCACCTTGAATATTGTGTGCAATTCTGGTCACCGTATCTTAAAAAGGACATAGCGTTATTAGAAAAAGTACAGAGAAGAGCCACCAAATTGGTGAAGGGGATGGAAGGCTACTCCTATGAAGAGAGGCTAAAAAGGTTAGGGCTCTTTAACCTGGAAAAGAGATGGCTGAGGGGAGATATGATAGAGGTCTATAAATTAATGAATGGAGTGGAACGGATAAACGTGGATCAATTGTTTACGCTATCAGAATATAGAAAGACTAGGGGACATGTAATGAAGCTACAGGGTAAACTATTTAAGACAAATAAGAGAAGATATTTTTTCACTCAACGTGTAATCAAACTCTGGAATCTGTTACCGGAGGATGTAGTAAGGGCTGTTAGTATAGCTGGGTTTAAAAAAGGTTTGGACAAGTTCCTGGAGGAAAGGTCCATAAACCACTATTAAAAAGGGACCCAGGATATCAATTCTGGACCCAGTACAAGCATTGAGGAACCTGTGTCTTTTGGGGATATTGCTAGGTACGTATGACCTAGATTGGCCACTGTTGGAAACAGGATACTGGGCTTGATGGACCTCGGTCTGACCCAGTATGGCATGTCTTATGTTCTTATGTTCTTATGTCCTCCATGCAGCCTCAGTATTGGCTGTCAGAGCCGCGCGAAGAGAGAGAGCTTCTCCTCTCGCGGCTCTGTTAATCCCACTGCGGGGCTGATGGGAAATCCCGCTGTGTTGGCTGTCAGAGCCGCGAGAAGAGAGAGAGCTTCGCCTCTCGCAGCTCTGTTAATCCCGCTGCGGGGCTGATGGGAACCTCTCCCTTAGCGTGACTCTCAAAAGCCCGTGCTGAGGCCCCATGGAGGACTCTGCAGAGCAGGGGGGCCCCGCGGAATGCTCGATTCTGCTGCTGCCACGGCGGCAGCGGCAGCAGCAGCAGCCGGTTTTTGTTTTTTTTAACCTAGCTGGGCTGATGGGCGGGGAGGGGGTTAGGACAGGTAATGGGCTAAGGGGGGGGCCTATGGGGGGGCTAAGACTACAAATGGGCTATGGGGGGCTAAGACTGGAAGTGGGCTGATGGGGGGGTTAGGACAGGTAATGGACTATGGGGGGGCTAAGACTGGAAGTGGGCTGATGGGGGGGTTAGGACAGGTAATGTGATATGGGGGGCCTATGGCGGGCTAAGACTACAAGTGGGCTGATGGGGGCGTTAGGACTGGTAATAGGCTATGGGGGAGCCTAAGACTGAAAATGGGGTGATGGGGATTAGGACTGGAAGTGGGCTGATGGGGGGCTTAGGACTGGTAATGAGTTATGGGGGGGGCTAGGACTGGAAATGGGCTGATGGGGGGGTTAGGACTAGTAATGGGCTATGGGGGGTTAGGACTGGTAATGGGGTGATGGGGGGCTAAGACTGAAAATGGGGTGATGGGGGGATTAGGACTGCAAGTGGGCTGATGGGGGGGTTAGGACTGGTAATGGGCTATGGGGGGGCTAGGACTGGTAATGGGCTGGTGGGGTTGCTAGGACTGGAAATGGGCTGAGTGGAAGGGGGGCTTGAACTGCAAATAGTTGATGGGGACAGGGGCTTGGAATGGAAATGGGCTGTGAGGGGAGGGAGTTAGGACTGGAAATGGGCTGAGTGGGGGGGGGCTAGGACAGGAAATGGGCTGATGGAGGGGCTAGGATAGGACTGGTAATGGGCTGTTGGGGGTGCTAAGATTGGAAATGGGCTGTGGTGGGGGCTTGAATTGAAATGGACTCATGGAGGGGCTAGAACTGGGAGTAGGCTCATGGGGGGATTGGATTGGAAATGGGCTGAGTGGAGGGGAGCTAAGATTTGACATGGGCTGATGGTGGGGCTAGGAAAGGACTAGAAATGAGCTGATGGGGGCTGGGATTGGAAATGAGCTGATGGAGGGACTCAGATAGGACTGGAAATGGATGGGGGAGCTAGGACTGGAAATGGGCTGATGGTGGGACTAGGATAGGATTGGAAATGGGCTGATGGGGCCTAGGACTGGAAATGGGCTGATGCAGGGACTAGAAGGGAGCGGATGCTGGGTGGGGCTGGAACTAGAAGGGAGCTGATGTTGGGGGAGGATTAGAATGAGATGGAGCTGGGATAGTGAAATGGAGAGGGAAAAATATTTTGTGTGGGAGGGAAGACAAATCTACAATTGGCCGGATATTGGGAGAGTAAGTGGGGATTGAGGATGGAGGGGTAAAATTTGAGTGGATGAAATAGGAACGAGGAAAGAGCAAAAGGAGAAAGATTAGTATGTTAAAGCAGATGTAGAGAGAGAATGGAAAAAAAAACTAGAAGAGAGAAGAAAGGACAAATGGACAGCAGACGATGGAGAGTTAGCAGAAGACACAAAGAAACCAGAAGAAAGTGGCTGGAGCAATTGCCACAGAAAAAAAATGCACAAATGGTAGAAAAATCTCTTTATTTTGAATTTTTTAACTGGAATATGTCAGCTCTTGGAAATGTGCATCATTAACATCTGCGCTTTGTTTAGTACAAGAGGAAATTAATTTCTGGTTTTATTTCTACAGTGTTGTACATTCCAAGTTTGGCTTTTGGGGTTCTCAGTTTAATTATTGTCTTCCTGTTTCTAAATTGTGATTCCTTGTTTGGTGATGGTC
The DNA here is from genome assembly GCA_033557465.1 of Ichthyophis bannanicus. NCBI lineage: Eukaryota > Metazoa > Chordata > Amphibia > Gymnophiona > Ichthyophiidae > Ichthyophis > Ichthyophis bannanicus. The sequence goes on from CM066031.1 coordinate 1,657,031,169, forward strand.
TATGTTCTTCATGTGTAACTTGTTCTCGTTCCTCAGTAGGTCATGTATTGTTGTTCTCTGAAATGTATTGGTTTAATATTTGCAGTGTTGCCTTTTGATAGGTAGGGTATGGTGCTTTGTGAGTTCTGGTAGTGCTGTTAGGATACGGCGGGTTTGTTATGGGTTCTAAATGGGCAGTGTTTGTAGAAGTTCCTAATGTGCCTGGCGGTTGGTACTGGATTATAGTAATGTAGAAATCTTTTAGTCTTTCTTTATCCATATACTCATTAAGAGGCATGTTTACTAAAAGTTAGTGTATGGTAACATTATGCAAATATTTATGCAAACGAGACACCTTATGCAAATGAGGCCCCGCACCGAGTCTCTGCACATGGCCCCGCACCCCCCTTGGGCCGCCCCTGAGCATCACATATTAATATTGAGATTGGTGTGATTGTTGGGCTTCGTTATAATGTTCAATGAATAAGGTAGTCTTGAGTAACTTGAGGAAGTCCTTTAAATCAGTTGTGGATCATAGCTTCTCTGGGAGTGCATTCCAAATAGCAGGGGCCGCTAGGGATAAAGCTTGCATGGATGTGGATTTATTGGTATTTGTAAATAATCTGGGAGTTGGTATTGTGTTTTTTGAGCTGTTTCGGTCTGGTCTTTCTTTTGTTTTGGTTCCGATGAGCTCTTGAAGTATATCTGCTGACATGTTGTTTTTGATCTTGAAGATTGTGAGCGCTGATTTATATTTTGCTCTTGAGGAGATTGGTAGTCAATGCAGATCTTGTAGTATGGGAGTTATATGGTCTTGTGGTGACGCGCCAGCAATGGTGTTTTGGACTATTTGAAGGGGACAGATGGATTGTTTGGGTAGGCCATGGAGAGGGAGATAAAGTTTCTAGATTAAATAAATGACTGCTTCTTGGAGCAGCTGGTTCATGAACCGACCAGAGGGGAAGCCATACTGGACTTAGTCCTTAGTGGAACGCCAGATCTGGTGCAAGAAATAAGGGTGTTGGGACCACTTGGCAATAGTGATCATAGCATGATCATGTTTGATTTAATTAGTGGAGGAGGGATAGTAAAGAAATCCACAGTACTACCTTTTAACTTTCAAAAGGGAGACTATGATAAAATGAGGAATATAGTTAAGAAAAAACTAAAAGGAGCGGTTGCAAAGGTTAAAGACTTACAGCAAGCTTGGGTGTTATTTAAAAATACTATCCTCAAAGCCCAGACCAGCTGTATTTCACGCATTAAGAAAAGTGGAAGAAAGTCCAAAAAACTGCCAGCATGGTTTAAAGGTGAGGTCAGAGAGGCTGTTGCTGCCAAAAAAGCATCCTTCAGGAAATGGAAAAAAGAGTCAAACGAAGAAAACTGGAAACAGCACAAGCACTGGCAAGTTAAATGCAAAGCATTGATAAGGCACGCAAAGCGAGAATTTGAGAAGGAACTTGCTACGGAAGCAAAAACACGAAATAAAGACTTTTTCAAGTACATTCATAGCAAAAGGCCTGTGAGAGAGTCTGTTGGGTCATTAGATGATAGAGGGGTAAAAGGGGCAGTAAGAGGAGACAAGGCTATAGCAGAGAGACTGAATGAATTCTTTGCTTCGGTCTTTACTGAGGAAGATGTAGGGATGTTACCCAAGACTGAAGTGGTATTTAAAGGTGATACTACAGAGGAATTGAGAGAAATTTAGCTACACCGGGAAGATATATTACAACTATTTGATAAACTGAATAGTAGCAAATCACCTGGACCAGATGGTATACATCCAAGAGTGTTGAAAGAACTGAAATATGAGATTGCGGACCTGCTATTGGTAATCTGTGAACTTTCATTAAAATCATCTGTAATACCTGAAGATTGGAGGGTCGCCAACGTAACACCAATCTTTAAAAAGGGTTCCAGGGGTGACCCGGGAAATTACAGACCGGTGAGTCTGACGTCAGTACCAGGGAAAATGGTAGAAACCATCATAAAGAACAAAATTACACAGCATGTAGATAGTCATGGCCTAATGGGAGACAGCCAACATGGCTTTAGACAAGGAAGATCTTGTTTTACTAATCTGATATGTTTTTTTGAAGGTGTGCATAAACAGGTAGACAAAGGTGAGTCGGTTGATATAGTGTATCTGGATTTTCAGAAAGCTTTTGATAAGGTCCCTCATCAGAGACTTTTGGCGAAACTAAAAAGTCATGGGATAGGAGGCAGTGTACTATTGTGGATCAGGAACTGGTTAAAAGATAGAAAGCAGAGGGTAGGGCTAAATGGCCAATATTCCCAATGGAAAAAGGTGAATAGTGGAGTACCCCAGGGATCTGTACTGGGTCCGCTACTTTTTGACATCTTCATAAATGACCTGGAAAAGGGAATAACGAGTGAGGTTATCAAATTTGCAGATGATACAAAACTGTTTAAAGTTGTTAATACCCAAGAGGATTGTGGAAAACTGCAGGAGGATCTGGATAAATTGGAAGACTGGGCATCCAAATGGCAGATGAAATTTAATGTGGATAAGTGCAAAGTTATGCACTTAGGAAAGAACAACCCACACTATAGTTACACAATGCAAGGTTCCACATTGAGAACCACCACCCAGGAAAAAGATTTAGGAGTCATCGTGGATAACATGTTAAAGCCCTCTGCCAGTGTGCAGCGGCAGCCAAGAAAGCAAATAGAATGCTAGGTATCATAAAGAAAGGGATGGAGAATAAAACAAAGGATATTATAATGCCTCTGTATCGTTCCATGGTACGACCGCACCTTGAATATTGTGTGCAGTTCTGGTCACCGTATCTTAAAAAGGACATAGCATTATTAGAAAAAGTACAGAGAGGATCCACCAAAATGGTGAAGGGGATGGAAGGCTACTCCTATGAAGAGAGGCTACAAAGGTTGGGGCTCTTCAATCTGGAAAAGAGACGGCTGAGGGGACATATGATAAAGGTCTATAAATTAATGAATGGAGTGGAGCAGGTAAACGTGGATCAATTGTTTACACTATCAGAATATAGAAATACTAGGGGACATGCAATGAAGCTACAGGGTAAACTATTTAAGACAATTAAGAGAAAATATTTTTTCACTCAACGTGTAATCAAACTCTGGAATTTGTTACCGGAGGATGTAGTAAGGGCTGTTAGTGTAGCTGGGTTTAAAAAAGGTTTGGTCAAGTTCCTGGAGGAAAGGTCCATAAACCACTATTAAAAAGGGACCCAGGATAATCAATGCTTGACCCAGTACAAGCATTGTGGAACCTGTGTCTTTTGGGGATACTGCTAGGTACGTATGACCTAGATTGGCCACTGTTGGAAACAGGATACTGGGCTTGATGGACCTCGGTCTGACCCAGTATGACATATCTTATGCCTTGGAAGAGGAGGTTGCAATAGTCCAGCACAGGTGTGATAATTGCCTGGCATATTGTACGGAAGTGTTCCTTGCTGAGTAGAGGTTTTAGTCTTCGGAGCATTGCTAGTTTGAAGAAGGCTGTTTTGGATGTTTTGTTAATATGTGCCTGAAGAGTAAATTGTTTGTCAAGTATCACTCCGAGGTACCAAACTTCCTCTTTTACAGTGATTGGTGTATTTGAAATCTTGATTGTGGTCGGAGGAGTGATTGTGGAGTCCCTTGTGATGATGATTGCTTCAGTTTTTTTTATGTTGATTTTTAAATTGTTGTCATTCAGCCATGTTGTTATTTCGTGAATGCATGTTGATATGTCTGTGTAGTCTGCGGCATCCAGGTGGATTAGAGTATATGCCATGATATTGTCGGCATATATGGCATATTGAATCTTGTATTTGTTAAATATTTTGCAAATAGGCTGGATGTTGAAGAAGAGTGCAGATAATGAGGAGCCTTGGGGAACTCCTTGTGTTGTGTGGAAGGGTGCTGAGGTGAGGTTATCGGATGTTATTTTTTGTTGTCTGTCTTCAAGGTATGATTGAAACCATTTTATGGTGGTGTCTTGGAGGCCAATTTCCATTAGGCGCTTCAGAAAGATGTGATGAGAAACTGTATCGAATGTGGATGATATATCGATAAAGATAAGTAGGAAGCCTTTCTTTTTCTTGTCTATTATTTTTAGTATGTTGTCAAATAGATGAATGAGAAGTGTTTCTATGCTGTGGTTTGGATGGAATCTATGCTGGTGAGGGTCCAGTGGGGCGTGTTGATCAATAAGATTTTGAAGCTGTCTCTGTACATTTTTTTCGATTATTTTTGCTAGGAATGGAAGGCTTGATATTGGGCGGTAGTTTGCTGGGTCAGCGTTAGGGTCAGTGTTGCTAGTTGATGTGGTTTTACGAATAGGGCGTATAGTAGATTGTTTGAGTGCTTTGGACATGTAGCCCTGGTTGAAAGAGGTGCTTACTATTTTTTGAATATACTTGCTTAGATCTTCTTTAGTGGATTTAATCCACGTCACCGGTCAGGGGTCCAGTGGAGAAGTGGTGGTGTTTAAAGCTGTGATGGTTTGAGTTATTTGTTTCGATGTTAGAATGCTGAAATTCTTCCATTGCTTGGTAATGTTACAGTCCATATCTGTAGTTGGTGTGCCCATAGGAGTGATGCTCGTAGGTGGTGTGCTGTGATTGTGGTTATTCTTAGCTATTAGAAAATCAGCAAAGGTTTGAGGATGGATCTTGCTTTCATCCTTCGTGGTTGGGTCATTTGTAAGGTTGCATACAATGTTGAAGAGCTCTTTAGGCTTGTTGCAGGCTTTTAGAACAAGGTTTGTATGGTATTCTTGTTTATGTTTGTTAATTATATTATATTCTTTTTGCTTCTCCTGATATTGTCTCAATGTAGTTTCTGATTTGTTACGTCTCCAGCGGCGTTCAAGTTGTCGTAGTTTCCTTTTGGACTCTCTTATGGTGTTTGCGTACCAAGGTGTCGATCTGGATCTGTTCTTGTTGTAGTGTGAGCTCTTTTGAGGTGGGAGTTGAGATGCTGCCAGGATAGTGTTATTCCATATGTTGATAGCTTCGTCTAGGTCAGTGAAGTCTTGGGGAAGGGATTGACAGGTGTCTTTGAGGAATTGTTCTTTATTAAAGGCTTTGAAGCGTCTGGTTGGATGTTCAGTTCTTCTAGATGAATGGTGGGTATAATGGAGCTCGAATCGTATGGCATGGTGGTCTGACCATGGTGTTGGTGTGGTTTTAGGTGGTTTTATGAGGCCTTGGTTCAGGGTGTTCTTTGGTACAGAAATGCAATCTGGTGTAGATCCAGAGCGATGTGAGGGATCAGAGAGCATCTGCTTTAGGTGAATGGATTCCGTTGCTTTGTGAAAAGCCATTTCAAGTGTTGTAGATGCAGATGTGAGATTCAGGTCTTCTAGGATGATGAGAGTCTTGTGTGAAAGATTAAAAGATAGTGGATCAATGAAGTCCAATAGCTGATGATCAACAGTGTAAATATGTATAAACTGAGATTGTGGACGAGTTGGCCTAGTGAGCTTAAAGAAAGGTTGAAAAGCCCACCTAGTACTGAATCCTAGTACTAGTACAGATCCCTATGGTATTCCAGAAGATAGGAAAAACTGCGGAGGTATCTGAGGAGAAATGCATGGAAAATGATGATATAGACCAAACTAGGACAAGGCCACTAATACCCAGCTCATATAGGTGTGAGAGAACAAAAGATTATGATTGACTACATCACAAGCAGCAAATAGATCTATAGAAATAGAAAAGCTACGTATCATACCATATTTATTTATTTAACTTTCTTATATACCGCGCTCTTCAGTATCAGTGCAGTTTACATGTAACATATCTGTCCAGTGCAGGAGGTCTGCAGTGGACTTACAATATAACAGGGGTTATGTGCAGGATTGAACAGGGTAACTATTTACAAATAGATTAACAGCATATGCTAAGGAATAACTCAACTATTTACATATTGGCTCAGCTGATTACGTGAAGTCGAAAGGGTGAATGTGTTGCTACTTGTCGGGGGGGTTGGGGTCTGGTAGGCTTGGTTTAATCTTGAATGGTTGCTGCTTGGGTGTTGACTGTATGGGCTACTGGGCGTGGCTGGATGTGGAAGGCGTTCTTGGTTGGTGTAGAACTGAAGGAACAGGTGATGCTTAAGTGCCTTCCTGAATTGGGAGATGTCTTTGATGGCCCTGATAGCAGGAGGTAGGGCGTTCTAGCGAGTGGGTGCAAAAAGCGCAAATGCTCTGCTCCTGGCTGCTTGTGAGCATTTTGTGATCTGCCTCGGGAGGATCAAGGTGTTGATTGCGGTTGATCTTCTTGCCCTGTTATGGGGTGTAGTCTCAGATCTGTGAGTGATGTAGAGGAGCATTTATTAATGGCTTTGTGAATCATCGTCAGCACCTTGAAGGTAATCCTGCATTGGATTGGGAGCCAATGTAAATTTTTTAGGATTGGTGTTATATGGTCCCTCCTTGATGCCCCATACAGAATTCTGGTCGCTGCGTTCATGGCTAGTTGCAGAGGGTTTATAGTGTTTTTTGGAAGGCCATGTAGTATGGCATTCGCATAATCAAAATGCGGGTTTACTAAAGCTTGATAAATTGTCCGAAAATCTTCTGGTTCTAGAAGTTGTCTCAGGCGACAAAGCGTCCTTATTTTTTTGTATATGGACTTGACCATATTGCTTATCTGGGCCTTCATATTGAGCTGTTGGTCGAGAATAACTCCAAGGTACTGAATTGTAGGCTTGCTTAGGAGTTCAGCGTCCCTGACCTTGAGGGAGCTGGGTGGTATGAATGTTGTATTTCTAGTGAAGAAAAGGACCTCTGTTTTCTTAAAATGTATCCTTAGTTTCTGTGAGTGTAACCAATCTGTAACAGCATCGAAACAGAAGGAGAGGGGTGATAGGTCCGGTTTGTCTAACAGGAAAGGCATGTAGAGTAGAACATCATCAGTGTAAATTAGGCAATTAATATTGAATGATCGGATGATATTACATATGGGCTGCATGTAAATGTTGAATAGGAGGGCTGAGAGTGACGATCCCTGTGGAACGCCTTTTTCCTGGAGTAATGGTGTGGAGGTGGAGGGGCCGGCACGGACAAGCTGCCATCGATCTGTTAAATATGATGCACACCATGTTAGGGCATTACCCTGGACGCCCTTCTCGCTTAGACGGGAGAGGAGTATTTCGTGACACACAGTGTCAAAGGCTGCTGTAATGTCCAGGAAGATCAGGGCAAACCCTTGTTTGATATTGTCCATCCCAATGGTCAGGGTGTTGAGTAATGTGGTCAGCAGCGTTTCAACCCCATGTGATTCGCGAAAGCCATGTTGGCAGGGGTTGAGGGGTCGAGGGGTGCACTGGTCTCGATATGATGGTGAAGTTGCTGTTGTACAACCTTCAATGATTTTTGCCAGTAGCGGGATGCTGGATATCGGCCTGTATGAATCCATCCTTGCTGGGTCCAGCTTGCTATTTTTTAGAAGCGGTCTTATTGCTGTCTGCTTCAGGCTTTTGGGGAATGTCCCCGTTGAGAACAATAGCCCAATGAGTTTGAAGAGGAAAGGACTGAGTTCGGTCCGCAGGGATTTTATCCAAAATGCTGGACATGGGTCGTTGGGTGCTGTGGTAGTATTTATGGAGGAGATGATATCTTGTATGTTTCTTTCCGATGGAGCAGAGAACACGGTGATGATATGTTTGATGGCATTTGTTGCAGTCATATGGGTGTATGATAGGGTTGTTGGGGAGGAATTATAACAACATATAAACATATATAAAAAAACATCTCTGGTCTCACTAAGCGTGGCTGTTACAACTATTTAGGTACTATGACCATGTCTGAAACCAAACTGGCATGAGTGTGATGCATTGTTTTTATCAATGAAATCAGTAAACTGTGAAAAGAATACTTCTCTACTAATGTGTAAAGAAATAGTAGATTATATATAGGCCTGTAATAGCATGAAACTACTGAATCTAATGAAGGCTGCTAGAGGACTGGAGGAATGATGGCCTGTTTCCAATTTAAAGGAACGATACCAATATAGAGGATGGCATTTATCATCACTAGAATGAAAGGATGGAAACTCAAGATTGAATCTTTCAGCCGTTTTGAAGGAACTGGATTCAAAACACAAGTGGTGGTCATATGGATGATATAAGGACACCAAGAGATGCCATAGATAGCTCATTAAAAGCAGAACAATGTGACATTGAACAAACTGGCAAAACAGACATATGTCGATTGTGTAAGAAAGACCTGAAAACAGTGACTCACCTCATAGCTCGCTGTGAAGTTCTGATGACAGAAAATTTCTATACAGAAAGGCACAACAATGTAGCATGCCTCATCCATTGGAAACTCTGTAAACACTACAGCATCACTGTCCTTGAAAAGCACTGGGATCATGACTCTAAGAGAATTGCATAGAAATTATGATCACCCGGGATATTTCCATGCCAACAGATAAGAAACTGGATGTAAGGAAACTCGACATAGTGGCAAAGGTGAAAAACACCAGAAACAGCATAAGAGAGGTGTCGTTTCCAAGTGATTATTCTGTGAATTGTGTGGATAGGCAAAAGATCCTGAAGTACCAAGAAATTCAGTCAAAGACTAAGAAAATGTGGCAAAAAGATACAGAAATATTTCCTGTTGTATTGGGAGCCACAAGCTTGATAAAGAAGAATTTCCAAGCTGTTTGGCACGATGCAAGTACTAGGCCAAACATTAGCAGTAAGTTTGGGAGATTGAGATCATACTCCACATACCCAGGCTTATGAGGTTTATGACTGTCATGGTATGCGCAAAACTAAATATACCATACAAAAACACCCCTTAGTAACTCCACTATCACAAAAAATACACGTTTCTCAATGAAAATGACTTAAAAAACACTAAAGTTCTTAAAGACCAAGCTATCACTGGACCTCAGGTTTTACTCACCCTCCATTTGGCGAAATTCATCACCATAGGGAAATGGCGGACACTTACATCATAGGTCCATAGCTTTACTAAAAATATATTAAATACTTTATTATAAGACAAATCTTTTTAACTGTTCTAAGGAGCACCTTACCCGCAGGAATTCAGGACAGTAATGCAGGCTCTGACACTCCCTCATCTGGACTACTGCAACATAATCTACCATGGCCTACCTGCCACACAGACCAATCCCCTCCGAACTGCTCTAAACACCACGGCGAGAATAATTCACAATGCAAATAACGGGATCACATCACCCCAATTCTGAGAGACCTTCATATTCTCCCCATCGAAGCAAGAATCAAGTACAAAACTCTTCTACTCACCCACAAAACCATCCACCAACCACAAGCCACCCCACTCCGCGCCCTACTGCCTCGTCCGACCCACAGCAAAACAACCAGACAATCCTCCAACAGCTCCATTGCCATCTCCCACAAAAGAACCAAGACAACACAAAGGACCTGCAACAGGGCCTTTGAACTCTATGCTCCATCCCTCTGGAACTCTCTACCAAACCACATCAGGAACAACGGTGATCTACCATCATTCAAAAAGCAGCTAAAAACCATCCTATTCCGAGAGCATCTCTGAATAAGAATCCCCCATCTTTTCCAAGAACTCTGGACCAAGAACTATGCTATCTTGTCAGTCTCTATGTTCACCCAAAATCATCATTGTTGAGCCCCTGGTGATGGCCCCCCCCCATTTGATCGCCCCCCCCCCCTTTGTTATGTGTTCCACCGCTTTGACCCGGTGAAAAGCGGGATATAAATACAGTTAAATAAATAAATACCCTCCTAAAACTTCAACCGAGATTCACATCAACTAACCTAAATACACACCTACAAATTCAAATACTATTAAACACTAATACATCCCATACAATCAAACAACCATACTCTTCAACAACCATCCAACATAAAACGCTGTGGGGGATGTCCGCTCTATCTCTATGTGAGCCTGTGGGAGCGCTGGAGTGGAATATTTAACAGATAAGGTATGAGATGCTCTTTGAATGAGGTTCGGTGATGTTACTTTTTTAAGAAGTTTATTCTTCTTTTCTTTTGCAGTATTTCATCTATTTTTGCATCACGCTGCTATCTGGAAGACATAATTATTGCTGTTGATATTAAAGGGCACTCTTTTGATCCATAGAGATAGAGCGGACATCCCCCGCAGCGTTTTATGTTGGATGGTTGTTGAAGAGCTGTCTGATTGCCCTTTACTGGCAAAGGAAATTATGAATGTGGCCCATGTGAGGCTTAAATTGTTCTGCACAAAAATACCAGGGCCTGTGTCGTTATCATGGAGGTCAAGGACATTTTGCTGTGTTATGTCCATGCAAGCATAAACTGAGTTCTGAGACCATACAAAGGCGTCTTTTGATTTTAGTTACTACCCCTCTGAACTATGTAACTCAAAGTCTGTCTCTGTCACCTTGTGTTGGTCTAAAGATCATTGGCAACATTGGCCCTTATTTATTCAAAGACTGCTGGAAACATCATCAGTTGTGATAATGTCCAATCACATGGAATACTTCTGAAGCTAAATGTTTTGCCTGTTTTCATTTTGGCGATTGAAGGTAGACCCCTGGGCCAGGAAAACGTGCAAGACATTAATGTGGTTTAACATGGTTTGAACATATTAGTGGGTATCTGGTACTTAGAGACTATGGATCATTGATGCACTGACCCGATGGGCTTCCCATGGCTTCAGCAATACAACCCCCTTATTGATTGGAAACAGGAGACATCATTTCCTGGTGTCCTTGTTTTGACTCCTGCATTCTAGACTTCAGACTCATGAATTAGTGCTATTAGCCTCTGCCACTGAGGTGCCTCTAGGCCTCCCAGCAGAATACCATTCATCTATCGATATTTTCAGCAATAAACAAGCTGAGACTCTAACCAGATATTGAATACAATCATGCTAGCAAACGATTGTCTGAGATGATATCACCTTGAGGTAGTACGTATCCAGTATCTGAACCAGAAATCAAAGCCATGTCATAGTATATCAAGGAAAATCTAGCAGAGGGCTTTATCCATCACTCTAAATCCCCAAATGGGGCAAAGTTCTTTTTTGAGCAAAAGAAGGTTGGGTTGTGTAGGCCCTACGTCAAATACTGAGGCCTTAATAAAATTAATGCTAAGGTCAGGTAGCCCCTGCCATTGATTTCTGAATTGTTGAACAAGCTCTGGGGTGCAAAGATTTTCACCACATTAGGTCTTTGTGGAGATTATAATCTTTTGATCAAGCAGGGTGATGAGTGGAGAACTGCTTTCAATTCAGGAGACAGCCATTTTGAGTATACCATGATGTCCTTTTGCCTTTGTAATGCCCTGGTTATCTTCCAGCCTTTATCGATTATATCTTCTAAGATCCTCTTTTGAAATATACGATAGTCTACCTTGACAGTATCTTGTTATTTTCTCCTGATTTAGATACCTATAAAAAGCATGCCAAGGAAGTTCTCTCGTCTATGCCAATACCAACTCTTTGCCAAAATGGAGAAATACATTTTTGAGCAGAAAAAATGTGCATTCTGGGATAAATAATTTCTGAAAAAATTTTGAGATGGACTCCAGTAAAGTGTACTCAAGTGGCTCATATTAGTGGGCCTCAAGGCTCTTCAGTTTTTCTTGTGCTTTGTCACCTTGTAAAAGGGGGTGCTTGTTATGAAAGCTACACCACCTTTTGCAAAGATTCAGACTATCTATGCCGCAAAGGATTGTTGTAATAGTAGTCCAGTTGTATAGTGTTTGCCCTTGAGGTAAATAAGAATGCAGTAGTTGAGTCGAGTATAAGGCAAAATAGAGTTTATTTATGGGGTAAATTATTCCACACACAGATAACACTTGGTAACACCTTTAGGATAACTTTTCCAGGTTTTGTAATCAAAGCAAAGAACACAACTGAAAGTTCCAAGCAAATAGCTTGTATAATCTTTTCAAGCAACAGAAAAACACTTCCCTTCAGTCACTGCTGACAACTGCTCAGCAGTGCTGGAGAATAAACCCAAAAGGAAAAACCTCTTTACAAACAGCGTTCTTCTTTCACATTCAAAGCAGTTCTTTATACAACATGTGCACGGCTTTGAGCAATACTCTACTCTATCAACAGGTGGATAACAAGCTTTAATCAATAGCTGGTTTCCTCCTCTGCACACGTGTTTTCATTTCCAATCCCCAAAAGCCTCTTTCTTTCCATATAAAACTTTCTGGGGAGCCAGTAATTAGAACATTTCCTTTTGATGGCTTTAATCCTACTTTGAGGATTTCTTTAGGCTATCAATCTTACACAAAGAACAGTCCATGCAAAAATCGTGTCCCTCAGGACTTGTACCTTGTTCCTCTAATTGCATAGGCTCAATCTCAATATCTGGCATAGAGGGCTTCAATAACTGGCCTCTAGTGGGAGAGACACTGTTTCACAACGGTTTGCATTGCTCCAGGTTAGTTAAAGGATCAAAGTTCATACCTGAGTCACAACTGTCCTTGGGCTGTCTCCTTAGGTATCCTGGCCAGTAAGCATGGGTGCTTCTGTGGCCTGTCCTCCAGTCGGTATCACTGGACCTCAGGGCATCAGCTCCATACCTCTTCCCATAAGACTTCGTGTTCCTTTTCTCCTTAGCTGCTCCTGTCTGCTTACAGGGTGCTGCTTTAGAGTTCCTACCAGAATCACAGGAATCTCTATAGGAACACGTCTCTCTCTGAGTTCCTCTTGCCTTTTCTCTCCTGGACCTTCTTCTTCTCTCTCGTCGCTGTGGCTGTCGTCTCTGAGCTGGTCCTTCCCCTGGTCTGCGAGCCGGTCCTTCCCCTGGTCTGCGAGCCGGTCCTTCTCCTGGTCTGCGTTCTGAATATTCAGTTCTGCCTTTAAAGTCCTTAGCTTCCAACTCCTCCCTTGCAGTGCTCAGGTGTTGGTGCTTAAACTCTCTTCTGGCCACTGATTGATTAGGCATGACGTAAGGGTTTTTCAGACTATGCTTATGCTTCTCCTCTTTAGCTCCACTAGGGGCTTTCTGCAAGTTACTGCAGCTGGGAATAAACTGTCTTTTAGGGAAACAGGCTGCTCTATTTCTCTGACCTGCCAGAACAGGTCCCTTGATTAATGTAAATTCCTTTCTATTGGCAGTACTCTCAGGGCTATGATAAGCTTCCTTATCACAACCTGTTCTAGGTGATTCATCCAGTAGTGGCTCCTCTTATATAGAAAGGTACACCAAAGAACTCCTGGAACCCCAAGGTTAAAGATGTCTTTGATAGGTTGAAATGTCTTTTTGCCTCTGCACCTGTACTGTGTCATCCAGACCCATTCAAGCCATTCACTCTGGAGGCAGATACATCAGAACTTAGGCCTGGGGCAGTTTCATCACAGACTGGACTTTGAAGCTCAGCTCTATCTTTGTGGGTACTTTTCTTGGAAATTTACCTCTACTGAGTGCAACTATGATGTGGCAAATCGTGAACTTCTCACATCAAATGGGCCTTAGGAGTGAAGACATTTGTTAGAGATTGCCACCATTCCAGTGACAATCCTGATTAGGGCCCTGGGAGATGGAATCCTCATGGACAGAAGTACAGCAGAAGAAGAAATCGTGGCCATTACAGTGCCTGCCCAGCCTGCCCTGGGAAAACTTCAAAAAATGGGCCTCCTCCATTCATGGGCCCCCCCATTCGTGCGGCCCCTTAACAGCAGAATAGAAGGGCATAGCTGCAATTGCAGCCCCAATGCAAGCTGTCTGGCTGTGGAGATCCCATTTCCCATGGGCAGACAGAAGGGATCACTGCCATGATCGCGTCTATCCCCTTCTCTTTTGCCTGTAGGAGAGGGGATCCCCATGGGCAGAAGAGAAGGGCATGGCCGCAATCACGGTTCAGATGCAAGCTGTCCACCCATGATCAGGGCCACTTTTACTTATGAGCAGCAGGATAGCTGTGCCCCCTTTGTGCAGGGACCCAGGGCAGCTATCCCTTTTGACCATAGGTAAAAGTGGTCCTGATCCTGACTAACCACAATAATTTATTATATATGGAAGCTATCAGGTGTTTGAACCCACAACAGGCCTGTTGGGCCATGTTTTATATGCAAATCCAGTTCGTCATTAAACTACATTTTACCAACTCACCACAGGCACTGCAAGCACACACACATGCACCCAACACACACCCTCACTGGATTCGCAGCCACACAACTAATCGGACCCCTCACCAGCGCCAAGACATCCAACACCAGCCTCAGCAGACAAAAGCCCAGACTTCAGGAATAGCGGGAAGGTAAGCCGCTCTCCACTGTGGTGACATCAGCAGCCTGCGCCCCCCATTAGACTACATTTTACCAGCTCACCACAGGCGCATCTGTGCCTGGCGGGCCTGCATCTGAGGGTCTCACCAGAGGGCTCGTTGGCATGGCCCTGAGGCATGTACCGGGGTGAGGAGCGCCTGCCAAGAAAGCCTCTCTCCACTAGACTCCAACCTGAGCGCCCACCCAAGAACCCACAACCAAGAACTGAATGCAAGAAGATACTACCTCTGACAAAGAATGCTACCCCTGTATTTCACACTATGCATCCTATTGGCAATCATTCTACTCACAGCTGCCTACAACCAACATACCCACTACACACCCCATCTATGGATTGGCCCAAACTCACCAAATAACACTCCACCTCCATACCCGCACACCACTCACAGAAACCCCCAACTTCTCATACACATACTCAACTCACACAACCATACCTCCACGACCACAAACAACATTTCTCCCACCTACACACTCCAATGTGCACTCATCAACACCCGCTCAATCAGAAACAAAGTCCCCACTATCAGAGACCTACTTACGACCGAGCACATGGACATTTTATGCATAAACAGAGACTTGGATCACAGAAACAGAAAATGTCCTCCTCAACCAACTCACACCAGAAGGATACTCCATCTTCCACTACCCACAAACACAGCAAAGAGGTGGAGTGTAATGATTATAGTGAGAATAGACTTCAATTTCCGATACCACGCAACAGAGAGCACAAATGAAACTGACACCTTCACAATAATGAACAAACAGATGACCATTGCTCTCCTGTACAGGACACCAATCACAACATCCACTGACTTATCCAATGTACTGGTTAAAATACTTCTGACCTCCAGAATGAACAAAGACCTCCTAGTATTAGGAGACTTCGACCTCCCATTTATACAACTGAGACATGCCTGCTCATTCCTGAAAGCAATGTTACTAATGGACCTCAACCAACTTGTCCAAACTCCAACCCACAAAAAAAGGAAACACACTTGACCTGATATTCTACAACAATCATTCAACTCATGCAGGCCCCCTCCCACTCCATCCAAACTCACCCAGTCCCCTAGTCTGACCATAGACTGATCAGCTTCTCCCTCCCCCATGCCCCCCCAACATACCCCCACTCACCATACATATAAAAGATAGTGTAAACAGTTCAACAAAGAAAACTTCATAGAAGAGATCCTCCCCCAACTACTAACCAACTCAAATGACCATGACATACTTGTGAAACACTGTAACCGCATCATTGAAGAAGCAGCCATCACAATGACAATGACACCACCCTCATGCAGAAGACATTGCACAACCCCATGGTACAGCCCAGCCCTTCGTACACTCAAAACTCAGCTCTGAAAGCTTGAATGAAGATGGCAAAAGACAACAATCAGAATGAAAAACTCAAATACCTAAGACTACTGAATCACTACCATACCACAACTGACAAAGCAAAGCGCGAGTACCATATGAAACTAATCAACTCCTCAATCAATCATCCAAGAGAACTCTTCGACATCATAAACCAACTGACAAGGACCCGATCCACCAACACGTAAATACGCTGTTAAAATACGCTGTTAAAACTGTACATTTCTGCTATATTATAAGTTTAAAATGTTTCATTTCTGTTATACTGTAAGTTCAGTGTAGATTGTCTTCACTGAACAGTTATCGTTACATGTAAACCGCGCTGATGCTGAATAGTGCGGTATATAAGAAAAATAAATAAATAAACAACCAAGAAATCATGATCACCCACCAACAACTGGCAAGACACTACAGACAGCTTTACCCACAACCAATACCAGCACCCCTCCCTCCCCGGACAAAACCTCCCATCTGAACCCATGGTTCACCTTTGGCGACATCAACAAAGAACACATTGAAGGTATCATATCATCTCTCAACACAACGCCACCCCTCAACCCTTGTCCAGTCACATGGATCAAGGCAGCCAGGAAGGAACTTAGTCCAACACTCACAAAAATCACCCAGACTATGCTCCAACAAGGAAAAATGCCTGACTGCCTGAAAATATCATCCATATGTCCACTTTGAAGAAACCAGATCTTAACCCCTCTGACCCAGCCTCATACAGACCTATCACCAGCCTCCCCTTCACTGCTAAACTCATAGAAAAAAAGGTCCAATGCCAACTCTAGGATCACATTGACAGAAACAATCTTCTCAACCCACTGCAACATGGCTTCCATCCCCTTCATGGAATGGAAACACTACTAGTCACCCTGATAAACAACCTAACACAAGGGATACAACACACCAAGCTGGGATTCCTATTGATCTTCCTAGATATCTCTGCAGCCTTTGACAAGACAGAGCTGAAGTACCTTGGCATCACCCTGGATAAACACCCCTCCTTCAGGACATACATAAGCAAAACCACCAAATCAATATACTACAAGGTGAAAAAACTGCAACGTCTCCACCCACTTCTAGAACCATCGGATTTCTGTTCTGCCCTCCAAGCAATGGTACTACCAAAATTGGACTACTGCAACTCTATCTACCAGGGCCTCCTACAAGCTACAATACGTCCACTTTAAATTGCACTATACACAACAGCATGTATCCTCCAGGGAACAACCAGACAGAAACACATCACACCTATCCTCAAACAACTCCACAGCTACCATTCCCCAGTCGGATAAAATACAAAACCCTCCTCCTGATACACAAGGCCATCCATGCTGACCCCCCACTCATATCCGTACGCTGCTTCAAACCCTTCAACATAACAGACCAAGAAGACCTCTACAAAGGATACCCTTATCATCCCCCATACCAGGACAACATTCAACCAGCAAACATGTGCCTGAGCCTTCCAATTCTATGCACCTACAATTTAGAACACACTGCTGTACCCACTAAGAAGCATCACTGACCTCAGCACCTTCTGGAAGCACCTAAAGACCCACCTCTTCACAGAACATTTCAGTCCCACCACATAACCCCCCTGGATCCCCGCTGCCTGATGCCTATTACCTGACACTCGCTGTATATAATTCCCCCCTTTTACCCAACCCCCCCCCCATGAAATCCTATATGTTGTACATAGTTGTTCAATTATATGTTTAACATATGCATGCTGTAAATATCTGTAACTGTGAATCTTCGTTTCATGTAAACTGCTTTGACCCGGTGAAAGGCGGTATATAAATCCAGATAATTAAATAAAATAAAAAAGATAAAAATATATACTCAACAAAGTAACTTGGAATAAAAAAATACACCATATAGCAACAAGAACATGGAGGGGCAATAGCAGGGTAACAGATGACATAATAGCCATGAGACTAACAAGAGTAGGAAAAACAAATTAACTCATAAGAGGATTCTTGCCAGAGGAGGAAGAGTTACGAGACCACTGTTGGTGGATGGCAGAGTATGGAGAGATTTATATGATAGAAGAAGATCAGACAGGTAAAAGAAGGAACCAGTAAACAATGTATGATGGGTTAATAGCAGGATTTTGAATTTAATTCTCCAATTTATTGAAAACCACTGACAGAGAGCTAGTAAGGGGATCACATGGTCTGATCTACTTGAATCATGGAGCAATCTAAGGGCAGTATTTTGAACAAGTTGCAGCTGTTTTAAGGCCGCACTTCTCAGTCCATTGTAAAAGGAAATACAATAGTCAATTCTGCTGAGGACAAGCACATGAATAAACACGGTCAGTGCAAGGATCAAAGGCACCACTACCACTCTACCACCTCTACCACTATGTCCCCTCTCCTGTTTAACGTTGGTATTGACCCCACATTTTACTGATTAAGCCTCTTATAAAATTGTTGAAAATCGACCTATATTATGTAAATAAGCAGTTAGTATAACTCCATGTACAAATTTATACTATTCTCTGTGAATAGTTACTCTGTAAATAGTTACCCCAGTTACCTCCAAGTTATCTTGTCCTTGTTCAATGTAAACTCAACTGTCATGTGACATTGCAGTATGTTTTGTTCAGTTGTAAACCGCACTGATTTTAATAGCGCGGTATATAAGAAAAGTAAATAAATAAAATAAATAAATAAACCCTAAGTGGGCCATCCATACTGCCCTCCCCACCCCCCATTGCCACTCCTGCTGCCTCTCTCTGGGGCTTGCAGTGACAGCAAGCAATGGCAAGGAAACTGCAATGCAACGCTTACCTAAACCGTCCAGCACTGCGCTGCATTTTCTGCCTCTTATTATATGCTGTTTCCACCCCCTCTGACACAG
This sequence comes from Ichthyophis bannanicus, assembly GCA_033557465.1. Classification (NCBI taxonomy): domain Eukaryota; kingdom Metazoa; phylum Chordata; class Amphibia; order Gymnophiona; family Ichthyophiidae; genus Ichthyophis; species Ichthyophis bannanicus. Next base: position 1,657,049,650 of record CM066031.1, read on the forward strand.
ACCTCTGGTTTATGCGAAGGAAAGGATAGTCTAAGGTCACTGAGGGAAAATGGGAGGGGCCTGAAGAGGCACAAGTAGAAACTGTGAAAAGAGTCTGGCAGGCAGGCTTTGCGAAACAGGTCTCCCAAACTCAGATGCGTGATGGTCCCACAAGAGAGGAACAGGGGCTGCAAAAATCATAATGGCAACAAGGCACAACAAGGGACAATAGCAAAGATTCAGCAGTCCCTTGAAAAGGGAATAAAATACCTAAAGTATCGACAGCAATAGTGGCCAAACAAGTCATCCAACATCCCCGCTCCCTTGAACACACACTAGTGCCACGGCACTACCACAGTGAAGAGATTAAAGGTCTGATACTTGTGATGTCACTTGGGCAAACAGGATGCATTGGGAGTAGGCAAGCAAACAAAGTAACAGTGCTGAGGCGGGGAACACAGGATGCACCGGGAGGCGTGGCCAGACGCACCAGGAGCTGACTGGCAAACAAGGTAACAGTGTTGAGGCTGAATTGATCCAGCTGTCATTTCAAAAGTTATTGCATAAATAAAAACATTCCTTTTGGAAATTGTTGCTTGTTAGTATCTATGGAAATGTTATATTAAAACTATAGAATTTGGCATTTATCGATTCAGCCTACATGAGTCTATGAACGCTTTAAGCTAACCATTTCAGTCTTTCTCCCAACCTGCAGAAAAACTACAAGTCATGTAGGTGTCCCCACATTATATTATGCAGTATGTCATCATGGTCAGATTGTGGGGAGATGCTAGGATCCTCCTCACTGCAGGCTTCTTGTGGGGGCTTGGGAAGAATATTACTGAAGTTAGATAAATCTCATATTTATCTTTCTGGCTACCATGGGAAAGGAAGATGTTTATTAACTTATCTAAATGAGAAATCCTCAGTTCCATCTGCTGAAATAACACAATTATTGTCTTTTTCTTCCTGTAAATCATGGGTCCCTAAACTCAGTCCTAGAGAGCCAAAGATCAGTCTAGTTTTCAGGATTTGCACAATGACTATGCTTGAGATATACTGGAGGCAATGTGTGCAAATATACCTCATACATGTTGCTACCCGCCTATTCCTCTACATCAGCTAACGCAGAAAGTTAGAAATCTCTTGCCGTTTCCATATATGAAGCAAAATACAGGTGTACTATCTACATGTTTTATTTACAAGTTTTACAACGGACTTCTAACAAGTTAGCTTAGCTTTCCTAAAGTCTAAGACCCTCACTTTTGAATGCATTTTAATAGCCCTAGTCCTAATACTGAACAACACCATCTAGTGATCACTGGATACAAAATGATCTCCCACAATAACATCAGAAACACTTTCACCATTGGTAAGCACCAAGTCCAGTATGGCCCCTTCACGTGTGGTGTCTGTTACCAGTTGCCTGACTAGTTCTCCCTGTAGAGAATCCAGGATCTCCTTACTTCTAGATGATACTGCAGCAGGAAAGTGCCAATCAACATCCGGCATATTGAAATCCCCTATCAGTAGCACTTCCCCTTTCCTGGCAAAGCTGAGTATGTCTTCAATTAACTCTCTGTCCACCTCTTCCTCCTGTGAGGGAGATCTGTATATCATGGCAATGCTAATAGATTTCTATTTCCTTCTTTCTAGTTTAACCCACGGTGCCTCCTGTCTCCCTTTTAAGCTTTGTAGTTCCAAAGCTTTAATATTATTTTTTTTACATATAGTGCCACTCCTCCTCCCCTTCTTCCTACCCTGTCCTTTCTGAATAAAGTATAGCCTAGTATAGTTACATCCCAGTCATGGTTTTCTGTGAACCATGTTTCTGTAACTGCCACTAAATCCAAGTCAGCCTCTCCCATTAAAGCTTCAACATCTGGGATCTTATTTCCCATGCTATGGGCATTTATACACACTATTTTCCATATGTTGCCCCTTTTACTCATTTCCATAAAGGTATTTAATGTTTCATTTACTTGGGGGCTTTCACTTACCTGGGGGCTTTCTTCACCCATCCCCAACGAATCTAGTTTAAAGCCTTCTTCAGTAGGTTAGCCAGTCTGCTACTGAAGACACGTCAACCTTTCTTGGACAGATGGACGCCATCTCTGCTCTGCAACCCTTGAACAGCATCCCATGGTCCAGGAAACCAAAACTCTCTCAATGACACCATCCACACAGCCATGCATTCATCTCCAGGATGCGAGCTTCTCTGCCTTGGCCTTTACCCTTAACAGGGAGGATTGAAGAGAACACCACCTGCACTCCTATCTGCTTCACCCTCTGTTCCAGAGCAATGAAGTCACTTTTGATATGCTCAGAGGGATACTTGGCAGTATCATTTGTGCCAACATGGATTAGCAACATTGGGTAATAGTCAGTGGACTTGATGAGTTTTGGCAAACTCTCCATAACATCTTAGATTCTGGCACCTGGCAGACAGCATACCTCTCTGGACATCAAACCTGGTCGGCAGATCGATGCCTCAGTACCCCTCAGAAGAGAGTCACCAACCACCACTACCCTTCGCTTCCTTGTGGTCACTGATTCTGCAACTTTGGGGTGCTTGAGCTCTGGTTCTTCCCTTTCCATGGACTGGCATCGGGCACTTTGCATCTGATGATCACATTGTCTACTATGCCGGAAATGAAAGACAAAGAAGAAATGGTGTTGCCTTTATAATTAAGAAGAAACTTGCAAAAACTTTAATGAAATACAATGCAATCAGTTAACGCTTAATTTCTATTCATTTCCGAGGAATGGCCATCAACACAACTATATTTCAAGTATATGCCCCAGCAACAGCTGCACAAGAGGATGAAGTTGATGTGTTCAATAAATGAATACAAGCTGAAATTAACAGAATATGCAAACAGGATATCCTGATAGTTGTGGGTGACTGGAATGCAAACGATGGCAACAAAGAAAAAGGCAAAGTGATTGGAAAATAAGGACTTGGCGACAGAAATGAAGATGGAGAAAGACTGATAGAATTCTGCAAGACCAAAGATCTATTCATCTGAAACACCTACTTCCAGCAACACAAGTGGCGACTTCACCCAATGGACTTCACACAATTGGACTTCACACAATGGATTGTACAAAAATCAAATTGACTATATCTGTGGAAGTCAATGATGGAAAAGTTCTATAATATCAACAAAGACAAAACCTGGAGCTGACTGTGGTACAGATCACTAACTACGAGTATGCAAACTCGAGCTAAGGTTGAAAAGAGCAAGCTACTCATGAATGCAGCAAAATATGACCTTGAGAATATACCACTGGAATTTAAAGACTGCCTACAAAATCAATTTGCTGCTTTAGATACAAATGACAGAGCTCCAGAAGAGTCATGGGATAACATTAAGAAGGTTGTGCTGAAAGAAAGTGAGAAATCTCTACAAAATGTGAAAAAGCAAAAACGGCCAAAATGGATGACCAAAGAAACTCTGAAAATTGCCCAGAAATGCAGAGAAGCTAAAGTCAGAGGAGAAAGAGAGTCAATCGCAGAACTCAACAGAGATTTCCAATGTACAGCAAGAAAAGACAAAGAGAAGTACTACAATGATGCATGCAAGGAAATAGAAGCAGAAACTAATAGAGGAAGAACAAGATTGGCTTTCCTAAAGCTACGAGAGTTAAAGAAAAAATTCGCGCCTCAGATTGGAATGTTGCAAGGTGCTCAAGGATTCATGTTGAATAATGCTGAGAAGATCAAGAAAAGGTGGAAAGAATATACAGTTATTATATGATAAATGGACCAACAGCCATTTCAACCTGTATCTTATGATCCGGAACCATGAAAGAAGAAGTTGAAGCAGCATTGAAAGCCTTATCAAAGAACAAAGCACCAGGCATTTATGGCATTCCCACTGAAATATTACAGCAATTGGGTGCAGCTGTTACTATACTTAGAAGGCTCTGCCAGAAAATTTGGAAGACAACATCATGGCCAATTGACTGGAAAAGATCTGTGTTTATACCAATACTAAAGAAAGATGATTCAACTGACTGTGGAAATTATCGCACAATCACTCTGACCCCACATGCCAGCAAGATTCTACTGAAGATTATTCAGCAGAGACTACAAACATATCTGAAACAAGAACTGCCTGAAGTGCAAGCAGGGTTCAGGAAAGGGTAAAGAATGAGAGACATCATCGTGGATGTGAGATGGATCCTTGAAAAGACTGAAGAATACCAAAAGGATATCTGTATGTGTTTTATTAACTACAGCAAGGCTTTTGACTGTGCAAACCATGATAAACTCTGGGCCACATTAAGAAGTATGGTTATACCAGAACACCTGATCATTCTCTTGCACAATCTGTACATTGATCAAGATGCTACAGTTGGAATGGAACAAGGAGAAGCAGAGTGGTTTAAATTAAGCAAAGGTGTACAACAAGGCTACATATTATCCCTCTACCTGTTTAATTTATATGCAGAACAAATCATCAGAGAAACAGGACTATATGAAGACAGAGGTGTGAAGATTGGTGGGACACTCATCAACAGTCTTTGCTATGCCACCATATTACTGGCTGAAAGTGAAGATGATCTGAAACATTTGCTTCTCACGATCAAGAAACAGTCTTAAAATGGACCTGCACCTTAATGTAATGACAAAGATCCTGACAACTGGCAAAATCAATAAGTTCATTGTTGATGGAGAAGAAATTGAAATAGTGGAGAACTTTAACTTACTTGGATTAACTATCAATAAAGAAAAAACAAGCAGTCAAGAAATCAGATGATGCATTGCTCTTGGCAGAATGGCTATGAAGGATCTAGACAAGATTCTGAAGAGCAGAGATGTCTCTCTCCATACAAAGATTCAACTTGTTCAAGCCATAGAATTTTCAATAATATCACATGAATGTGAAAATTGGAAAGTGAAAAAGATAGACAGGAAGAAAATTGATGCCTTTGAATTATGTTGCTGGCGATGAATACTGTGTATACCATGGACTGCCCAAAGAAAAAAACAGTCAGTACTAGAGGAGATCAAATGTAAGCTTTCTTTAGAAGCTCAGATGACAAGACTTTGACTTTCATACTTTGGACACATCGAGTGAAGAGAGAGATTATTAGAGAAAGACATGTTTGTCAAGGTAGAAAGTCAACGCAAAAGAGGAAGACTAGCAATGAGATGGATCAATACGATAACAGCAGCTATGGGTGCCACTGTCAACAACGAGCCGCCTCACTGAAGACTGAACACAGTTTAGGGCAACTATCCAGAGGGTCACCATGAGTCGACACAGGCTGGATGGCACAACAACATATTCAGAATTCCACAGCTTGGGTCATAACAGGTGCAGCACAAAGGGAGCATATTACTCCAGTGTTACAAAGTCTTCACTGGTTGCATGTTAAATAGTGAGCTATATTTAAGATACTAGTATTAGTATTCAAAGATCTCAATCAAGAGGCACCACTGGCAATTACATCAGTCTTAAAAATGTTAAGATTCCAAGACTTTCTACTATTCAATATACCATCATTCAGGACTATTCATTTCAAAATCTTGTGAGAATGTATGTTCTCAGTTGCAGCACCAAAGCTGTTGACTACTCTCCTGACTGAAGTAAAAACATTATTCTATATTGAAGGATTTCAGAAGTGACTGAAGGCAATTTTATTCGGACAGGTATACTCCTACAGTGGGTATAGTCCGATATCATACAATCCTATAACTCGGACATAGTTTTAGAACAGGTTGTTTTACTGTTTCTCTCCTATTGTTTCAGTGCATGGTCAAGTTATGGTCTTATAAAAATTTAAATGACATATGTGTGTTTTTTAAAATAAATAAATAAAAATAGATTTCCAACATACAGCAAGATTAGATAAAGAGAAGTCCTGCAATGAAGCATGCAAGGAAATAAAATCAGAAACTATTAGAGGAAGAATGAGATCATCTTTCCTAAAGCTACGAGGGTTAAAGAGAAAATTCCAGCCTTGAACTGGAATGCTGAAAGACACCCAAGGATCTGTTTGAATGATGCTGAGAAGAATACACTGAGTCATTATAATCATAAAGATCAGGTGTGTCAACAGCTGTTTCAAACTGTGCCTTATGATCAGAAAGTATTGGTGATAAAAGAAGAAGATGAAGCAGCATTGAAAGCATTATCAAAGAACAAAGCAGTGGGTATTGATGGCATTCTCATTGAAATATTACAGCAATCAGATGCAGCAGTTACAATACTTTCAAGGCTCTGCCAGGATATTTGGAAGATGATATCATGGCCAACTGACTGGAAAAGATCTGCATTCATACTAATACTGAAGAAAGGTGACCCAACTGGCTGTGGAAATTATTGCACAATTGCTCTGATTCCACATGCCAGCAAGTTTCTATTCAAGATCATTTAGGATAAAGCGGAATTGCTTAACAAATATTTTTGTTCTGTGTTCACAGATGAAGAACCAGGAGCAGGACCTCAGAAAACACCCACAAATAGGAACAGAAGCGAGGGACATCTTGAACAATTTTCAGAAGACTGTGTTAGTGAGAAACTAGCTCAACTTAAAGTAGACAAAGCGATGGGACCGGATGGGATACACCCTAGAATACTGAGGGAACTTGGGAAGTTCTAGCAACTCCACTGACTGACCTTTTCAATGCCTCGTTGGAGTCGGGAGTGGTGCCAAAGGACTGGAGAGAGGCTCATGTGGTGCCTTTACACAAAAGCGGAAGTAAGGATGTGGTTGAAAACTACAGGCCAGTTAGTTTAACTTCGGTGGTGAGTAAATTATTGGAAACGCTGCTGAAAGAGAAAATAGTGAGGTTTCTGGAGTCCAGCGGATTACAGGATCCGAGGCAGCATGGATTCACCAGAGGCAGGTCTTGTCAGACAAATCTGATTGATTTCTTTGACTGGGTGACCAGGGAGTTGGACCGAGGGAGAGCTCTAGATGTGGTGTATTTAGATTTCAGTAAAGCCTTTGACACTGTTCCTCACAGGCGACTTATAAACAAACTGAGCACCCTAGGGATGGACACTAAAGTTACTGCTTGGGTTAGAAATTGGTTGGGTGGGAGGCGACAAAGAGTACAAGTAAATGGAGCTCACTCTGAGGAGAAGGATGTTACCAGTGGTGTGCCCCAGGGATCTGTCCTTGGTCCGATTCTTTTTACATCTTTGTTAGTGATATAGCGGAAGGGCTGTCGGGTAAGGTTTGCCTCTTTGCAGATGATACCAAAATCTGCAATAGAGTAGACACCCAGGAAGGTGTAGATAACATGAGGAGGGATCTAGCTAAGCTTGAAGAATGGTCTAGAATTTGGCAGCTGGGATTTAATGTTAAAAAATGTAAGGTCATGCATTTGGGCTGCAGCAATCCAAGGGAGCAATACAGTATAGGAGGTGAAGTACTTTTGTCCACTAAAGAAGAGCGGGACCTAGGCGTGGTTGTGTCTGATGATCTTAAAGTAGCTAAACAGGTAGAAAAGGCGACGGCAAAGCTAGAAGGATGCTTGGGTGCATATGGAGAGGAATGGCTAGCAGAAAAAAGGAGGTGATAATGCCTCTGTATAAGTCTTTTGTGCGACCTCATTTGGAGTATAGTGTGCAATTCTGGAGACCGCACCTTCAAAAGGATGTGAACAGGATGGAGTTGGTGCAGAGGGTGGCTACTAAAATGATTAGTGGGTTTCATTATAAAGCATATGAGGACAGACCTAAGGATCTTTATATGTACACCTTAGAGGAAAGGCGGGATAGAGGTGATATGATTGAGATGTTTAAATACCTCCGTGGCATAAATGTTCAGGGAGAGAGCCTCTTTCAATTGAAGGCAAGTTCTGCTACGAGGGGACATGGGATGAGGGTGAAGGGAGATAGATTCAGGAGTGATATGCGGAAATATTTCTTTACGGAAAGAGTAGTGGATCCATGGAATAGTCTCCCAGTGGAGGTGGTAGAGATGAAGACAGTAACTGAATTCAAAAAAGTATGGGACCAACACAGAGGATCTATAAAGGTAAAAAGTGGACTGTTGTAGTTGTTGATATGGAAGGACAGACTAGATAGGCCATGTGGTCTTTTTCTGTCATCATGTTTCTCTGTTTCTATGTTTCTATTTAGTAGAGAATACAACCATACCTGGAATGAGAATTGCCTGAAGTACAAGCAGGATTCAGGAAAGGGAGAACAAGAGATATCATCATATATGTGAGATGAATCCTTGAAAAGAGAAAAATATACAGTACTACAAGGATATCTACATGTGTTTTATTGACAATATGGCCTTTTATTGCATAAATCATGAAAAACTCTGGACCACATTAAGAACCATGAGTAAATCAGAACACCTGATAGTTCTCATGCACAACCTTTACATCAATCAAAAAGCAATAGTCTGAATGGAACAAGGAGAAATAGAATGGTTTAAAATTGACTAAGGTGTATGACAAGGCTGTATACTTTTCATATATCTTTTCAATTTATATGCAGAACAAATCATCAGAAAAGCAGGACTGTATGAAAACAGCCAAGGTGTGAAGATTAATGGAAGACTCATAGTAACATGGTATGTTTATTTACATTCTCTTATATACTGTGCTATTCTGCATCAGTGTGGTTTACATTGAACAAACTGAAATTACATTGAACAGGGCATTATAACTTGGCAATAACTATTTTACAGGGAAGATGGGCTATGGAGGGTTAAGTGGCTTGCCTAAGACCACAAGGAGCACCTATGGGACTAGAAACCCCAGTCTTTCTGGCCCAAGGTTGCTGTCCTCTAGTGGGATTTGAACCCCTCACCTTCTGGCCTGAAGTACCTTGCCCCAACCACTAGGCCACTCCTCCACTCCCATATGATGGCAGATAAAGATCAGTGTGGTCCATCTAGTCTGCCCAGCTAGAGTGGTTGTAACTTCAGCTCCATGCAGGTCAGCCCCCCTGAATGCCTGTATTTAGGGTGTACCTGTTGTTCCATGCAGGTCATGCCCCCTCTCTTAAAAGACACTTAAGTTTGCTTTGATTTCATCCTCTTGCTATAAAGGAATCCTCTGTTTCTGTCCCATGCCATTTTGAATTCCGTCATTGTATTTGCCCCTACCACCTCCATTGGGAGGGCATTCCATGCATCTACCACTCTTTCAGTGAAAAACTATTTCCTGATGTTGCTTTTAAGTTTACCATCTTGCAGCTTCATCGTATGTCCTCTAGTTTTACAGCTTCCCCTTCTTTGAAAAAGGTTTGTTTGTTCATTGATACCCTTTAAGTATTTAAAAGTCTGTATCTGCTTATCAAGATCAAGGAACATAGTCTTAAAATGGGCCTACACCTTAACACGAAGAAGAGAAAGATCCTGACAACTAGCAAAATCAATAATTTTATCCTTGATGGAGAAGAAATAGAAATAGTAGACATCTTTAACCTTCTTGGACCAATAATAATGAAATGAGAAGCAGTCAAGAAATCTGATGTTGGATTGCTATTGGCAGAATGGTTATGAAGGATCTGGATAAGAGTTTCAAGTGCAGAGATGTATCTGCACATTAAAATCTGACGTGTCCAAGACATGGTATTTTCAATAATTCCATACAGATGCAAAATTTGGACAGTGAAGAAGAAAGACAGAAAGACAATCGATGCCTTCAAATTATGTTGCTGATGAAGAATACTGGGCATACCTTGACTTGCCCAAAGGACAAATCAATCAGTAATAGAGATCAAACCTAAACTTTCTTTAGAAGCTAAAATGACAAGTCTTCGACTTTCATACTTCAGACACATGATGTGAAGAGAAAGGTCAATGCAAAAGAGGAAGACCGGCAATACAATGGATCAATGCAATAAAACAGCAATGGATGCCAACAATTAGCTGCCTGACTGAAGACCAAACTTAGTTTAGGGCAGCTTTCCACAGGGTCACCATGAGTCAACATGGACTTAGCAGCTAAATAATAAGCTACCCAGCCCATCATAATGCTCATTGTGGAAATCCTGGAAACAAGAGTGATTTCTGGCCCACCTTGATGAGATTTTGGGACCTCTGCTCTAGATCATTATTAAAAATGATTGTATAACAGTTGTCCTATTACAGACCCTAGTGAAACCCCAATTAGAATATATGCTATTGTGATCCTCTATAACCCCCCTTCATCCACTTGCAAATGTTATCCGTATTCACTGTCTTTCTTAATTTGAAATCATTCTTTCTTGAAGTTCTGTAGCAAATGCCTTAACAAATTCAGATAAACTGTATCTGTTATGTTTCCCATATCAAACCTGTGGCTAACTGTCTTGAAAATACCCATAAGGGTGGTCTGGCAGGAACTATTGATATGGAAACCATGATGATTCTTGCTAATCCTTCTCCTCCCCTTCTACAACAAAATCATTTTTTTTGATAGCTGCTAGTGGTTTTCCTAGAACTGATATTAGGCCAACCATGGTGGTCCATATTTCTGATCTGTGGAGTATGGGCACTACACATGCTGAGGTATCTCGATATCTTCCTTGGAGCAAAACAGTAAATGGTATGCAATCAGAGAATAATGCACTGTTAATATTAATCTCAGCCCGTTATATTGCCACAAACTGGAACCACATTGAATGCGAGCATCATTGTATAAATGTAAGAATAATGTTTCAGTTCAATGGGATTGCTCTGTATTTGGAATAATGCCAGATAATGAGTACATTTACATTTTTAAAGGATTAGCATATGGAAAGCTAGATTAATCCCTTATAACCTTGGAGTAGCAGTTCACTGTATATTGTATTTCACAAGGTAATCCCTGTGATTTTCGATTCAGTCTCTCATGATGACCTCAGCCTTTCTTCAATTGTTTTAGCTGATTTTAAATTGAAAGCTTATTTTAAAAAGTAGAAGCTGGGTTGTTTTCTACTTTTCTAGTCTTAACAGTCAATGATAACAATTACCAAACCCATTGCAGTGCCAGCTAGACTCAGCTATACCTTTTCCCGCTGGTTGTAATTATGATTGTGAAAGAAGCTTATTCCCTTCTATAGCATGGGTTATTGCTTAATTATTGGGCATATTTCATTGCTTGCCATTTTGCGCTTAATGAAGATTTCTGCTTCATTGTTCAGTGAATGATTATTACCAGATTAATTGAAAGTTGCTATTTCTTTATCAGCAGAGAGCTTTACAATAAGCAACATATATGGAAGTATAAAATAAAATCAAGAGTTACAACAGTGACTGACGCAGGTGTGTTTTCATGTTATTAGTATGTTTTGCCTACCTTTAATTTTACTTCTCTGTTCATCCTGCTATGTACTAGATGCCCAGTGCTGGGGAGCAGAAATGAAGCATGAATTAGAAAGAACTTCACATTATTGAAAGACGTCTGACAATCTTCAGGTTACCAGGCTGTAAAGATTTGTCAGCCTAGAAGAGAAGAAAGGGATGGTGCCTTTCTGACTGTTACACAGAGGTATGTTTACTAAACAGCGGTAGCGGCTTCTGTGTGATATTGGAGCCGTGGCCTTATTGAAATCAATGGGGCTGCGGCTCCGATAGCACACGGAAGCCACTACCACTGTTTTGTAAAAATACCCCATAGACTATAAACCAAAACACAAAAGAAAGCTACTGTGTAATTCAAAAGAATTTCTCCCATGGGAAGCTAGAGCAGCAATGTATCCATTTAAGACACACCGTTGACTTGTTACAAAACCTTATTTGAAGACTCTATTGTGGTTAAAGAGCCTCAGTTTTGGGATAAATGAGTGGCTTGTCCACAGCGCCTCTTGACTCTGTCACACTTGAACATACACCTATGAATCCCAGATATCATTCACTGGCTCACACCTCTTGTTTTACAATTTTTCTAAATGCATTTAAAAACAAAGGGGGTCATTCTGAGGCACAAATAGCGGGGATGGATGTCCCAACTGGATGTCCATCCCTGCTATTCGTGCTGGCTCCTGCCCCTGTACAACTTCCCCGTTGATTGTGCGGGGAAGTTATGTGTGGGCGGAGAAGGGGCGGCATGGGAGCGGAGAGTGGGCAGGCAGTGAGTGGTTACCGGCCCTGGACATACAGGGCCGATTCTAATGTTGGCCCTGTATGTCCAGGACTGGCGAAATGGCCGGGGAAGTTATTCCACCCCCGGGGTGGAATAACCTCCCTGGACATTTCAGTTTTGCTGCTCTGGGGGGCAGAATGGGCTGGGGGGCAGTCTTAATTCCCCACAGCCCAACCCTGGCCTTAGGAGGCCGGATCGGGGGTCAGGCTGCAGGGAATTAATCTTTTGGGCAGGCGGCCAGCATTGCGGCTTTTAATTGGAGCCATGGCTCTATTTAAAAGCCCTGGCTGAGTTAGCTGGGGAGTGCCTGCATGCGCAGGCTTGTTCACGATTCTGATCCCGCGGTGATAGATGTGCCCCACAGGATCAGAATTGCGATCTCCTTTGTACGTCCGGGTCAGCCCGGACGTACAAAGAAGATGTACATTGGGATAAAAATCAGGCCCAAACTGAAAACACTTAACCTTTAAGTGAGTAAACAACATCAAGAGCATTCAAAAGGTTTAAGCTGGGAGGCATTAATGTCGACTCGAGTTTTTCCTGCATCTCTTTTTTCAGGCTGCATTATGACTTGTCAAACACCCTTCTGCCAATTGAAACTCTCACTCCTCTCGGATAAAACCCCCAACCTCACTAACGGTTATTAAAAGGAGGCAGCCATTACATATAAGTAACATTAACGAATCATGTTAAAGTGCTGACATCCAATCAAGGAAGTCATTCAGGCCAATTGGATGGATTGCATTTAGGTTATCGATCCATCTTTGTTCTGAATGCACCAAAAATTGCATCAGGTCCCCTCCCCTTCGATCAGTGATTTGTTCTATTTCGAACCACTGCATCTCACCCCAGCTGTGGTTGTGATATAGACAATGAGATACCAAAGGGGCTGTCAATGTGCATGTGGCTAGATGAGACTTATGCTCAGTGAGACAAACTTTTATCTTGGGGCAAGTCCTCCCATCATAAATTTTCTGACAAGGGCAAATGACCACATAAATGGCCCATGTAGTGAAACAATTTGTCATAGTTTTCAAAGTGAAATTTTTATTAGTCTGAGGATGCGTCCATTGAGTAATGTCTAAACTATTGGAACACATTGAGCAGTTACCACATGAAGCATGTCATCCAATAAGTTCTTGTTGAGATCGGAGGGAGGCCAAATCTGAATGTATGAGTACATCTTTCAAGTTGCGCGCTCGAGTAAAAGCTATACAGGGCTTGTTCCTAAAAGCCCTGTGTAGGGACAAAATCAGCCAATGCTGATATATGCTCCAGGCAATAGTTTGAGCCTGATCTGAATAATGGAAAACAACCACTTGTCTGTCCATCTGTTTCTTGTTTTGTTTATGCAATAGCAAAGACCGGTTGGCAAATTTTGCTCTTAAATAGTCTGTACATACAATCTTTTTTCGGGTATCCTCGTTGTAACAATCTCTTACTTAACATTTTTGCTTGACTACGGAACTCCTCCTTTTCAGTGCATATCTATTGAGCCTGAAGGAACTGCCCAATGGGTAGAGCTCGCTTCAATTTAAATGGGTGGTGACTCTCAAAATGGAAAAGTCTATTCCGATCCACTGACTTCCTAAAAAGAGATGTATGTATGCACCCTTCATGCAATGTCACAATAACATTCAAAAAAGGCAAACTCAATGATGACATGGAAATAGTGAATTGCAGACATGTGTCCTGGCCGTTCAATCACTTAGTAAATTCTTGTAGGGAATTTTGGTTTCCCAACCATATACAAAAAATGTCTATAAAATGAACCCAAAGACCACTCTGATGATACCACTCTGATGGATATAAAAAGGTTTCCTCAAACTTTGCGACATATAGGTTCGCTACACTCGGAGCTACAGTGGTCCCCATCAACATTCCATGTGTTTGTACAAAATACAGTTCTTCAAAACGAAAATAATTATGTATAAGCACCAATCTGGCTAACTTCAACAGGAATTCTGATGTTATTCTCTCTGATAAAAGATATTGAAGAAAAATGTCCTGTAATAACTGCAATGATTGAAGTTGTAGAATATTTGTATATAATGCTACAATATCAAATGTTTATTTATTTATTTAGCTGTATTTATATCCTGCTTTTCACTGGGTCAAAGTGGTCAATTGGGGGATACATTTAACACGAGGGGATATGAGACACATATGCTAATACTTACAGGGAACATGGGCAATGGAGGGTTAAATGGCTTGCCCAAGACCACAAGGAGTGCCTATAGGACTAGAAATCCCAGTCCCTCCGGCCTGAGATTGCTGTCCCCAGGTAGGACTTGAACCCCTGGCCCTCCGGCTTGAAGTACCTTGTCCTAACCACTAGACCACTCCTCCCTCCTCGAATGTAACCAATAAAGCTGACTGAGGCCAGTCCTTCTGACCCAATGATTTATTCAAAAAATCTGAAGTGTCTCGGATATAGGACCTGGCTTTTTTCATCAAAGGCTGCAAAAAAGGATCTAAAAGAATTGATAGGGGTTCAAGCAAAACAACATCGGAAACAACCAGACTTTTGAACAACACATCAATGGCAAGCGGAAAAGGGCATGTAGAACAAAGTCCATGCAAAAGGCAGGCAAGCCATTTAACAAATGCTGGAAAGTAATGAGTACAAATGCTGGAAGCCTAGCCACCAAAGTTCCCGATCTGGAAGCCCTAATGGTGGAAATGGACTTGGACATTATGGCCATTACAGAAACATGGTTTAACGAATCACTTGAATGGGATATAGCCATAGCTGGCCATAATCTATTTAGAAGAGATAAAGAGGGTAGAAAAAGAGAAGGAGTAGCCCTGTATGTCCAAAGCAATATTAAAGCTGCTGAAATGCAGGGGATATGGGGAAAAGAAGAAGCGCTCTGGACTGTGTTGGAAAGAGGAGATGGCACTGTCATCCATATTGGTGTGGTCTACAGGCCTCCAACTCAAACCAAAAATGGATAGCGAATTGATTGTTGATATTGAAAAGAGAGCCATGAAGGGGGAAGTGATAATTTTGGGTGACTTTAATCTACCCGATGTGGATTGGGGTGTTGGTTCTGCAAATCTGGAAAGAAGTAAAAAAAATTGTGGATGCCTTCCAAGATGCGTTACTTAAACAAATGGTGATGGAACCGGCCAGGGAGAGCTCTGTGCTGGATTTAGTGCTCACCATCGGAGATAGCGTGTCAAATATCCAGGTGGGTGCCCATGTGAACAGCAGCGATCATCACATGGTGTGGTTTGAGATAAAAGCCAAGGTGGAATCCAATCACAGCAAACTCAAAGTCTTAGACTTCAAAAACGCTAACTTCAGTAAAATGGCCAAGTACCTGAAGGAGGAGTTGGTAGAGTGGGCGGGGTTAAGGGAAGTGGAATTGCAATGAGCTAAACTAAAGAAAGCAATAAAAAGTGCAACAGATACATGCATAAGGAAAGTAAATAAAACCAAGAGGAAATGGAAACCTATTTGGTTCTCCAAAGAAGAGCTGCACAAATAAAGGCAAAAAACACAGCTTTCACAAAATTCAGAAGCTCGTAAACAGAACACAGAAAAGAAATATTTATTTATTTAACAATTTTTCTATACCACCTTTTCATTTAATCAAGGTGGTTTACATTAACTTTAACTTTTACAAAGGACCTGCAATTTTAAACAGTAACATCAAAACTTCAAAAACTTAAACAGTCTCTTGTAACATCTTACTTCAAGATTTAAATAGTCTCATAAGTTTTTATGTAAACGAAGGGGAGGGTTAGGTGGGAGTTCTGAAACTAAACTTATATACATTTTAGTAAGAGTAATGGGGGGTGAATGGAGAGACAAAAAGAGAAATAAGGATAGCAAAATCCAAGGCAGAGAAAAGGTGGCTAAAGATGTGAAATGTGGTGACAAGACTTTTTTCAGGTATATTCGGGAGAGGATGAAAATCAGAGGTGGAATTGCAGAACTCAAAAGTGCTGGGAACAGATTCGTGTAAAGTGCATTGAAAAAGCAACAATGCTAAACAAATACTTCTGCTCTGTTTTCACTAGAGAAAATCCTGGAAAAGTACTACATGTCACTGACAAATATACAAATGGGAATGGAGTAGATACCACATCATTCACAAAAGATGATGTGTTAGAATAGCTTGCAAAACTGAAAGTGGACAAATCTATGGGACCAGATGGGATACACTCCAGGATACTGAAAGAGCTCAGAGAAGTTCTTGAAGGGCCTTTAAAGGATATTTTTAATAGATCCTTGGAGACAGGAGAAGTTCCACAGGACTGGAGAAGGGCTGATGTGGTACCTCTCCAGAAAAGTGATAATAGTGAAGAAGTGACAAACTACAGGCCAGTAAGCCTTACCTCGGTGGCGGGAAAATTAATAGCGGCGCTCCTGAAAGAGCGAATAGTGGACTTCCTCGAAACCAACAGGTTGCATGATCCGAGGCAACATGGTTTTTCCAAAGGACGAGCTTGCCAAACAAATCTGATTGAGTTCTTTGACTGGCTGACCAGAGAACTAGATCAAGGGCATGCGATGGATGTGATCTACCTAGATTTCAGCAGTCTTTGATACTGTTCCTCATAGGAAGCTTATCAATAAACTCAACAGCTTGGGGATGGGTCCCAAGATGGTGAACTCAATCAGAAATTGGTTGACTGACAGATGACAGAGGTGACGGTAAACGGAATCCACTCGGATGAAAGGAAGGTGATTAGCGGTGTGCCCCAGGATTCGGTCTTGGGATCGGTACTGTTACATAGTAACATAGTAAATGACGGCAGATAAATACCAGTATGGTCCATCTTGTCTGCCCAGTAAGATGATAGGAGTAGGTGCACCTGCCACTCTGTGCAGGCCAACCCTTCCCCATGTCTTTGTTTAGGGGTGAACCTGCCGCTTCGTGTAGGACACCCCTATTTGTTGAGAAATTAGATGTTTCAGTTTATTTTGATTTTATCCTGTTGCTGTCAAGGGATCCACTGTGTCTGCCCCATGCCATTTTGAAGTCTGTCACTGTGTTTGCCCCCCCCCCCCCACTTCCATCGGGAGGGCATTCCAAGCATCCACCACCCTTTCAGTGAAAAAGTATTTCCTGACATTGCCTTTCAATTTACCACCTCGCAGCTTCATGTTATGCCCTCTAGTTTTACAGCTTCCCCATCTTTGGGAGAGGTTTGTTTGTTCATTATTTCTCTTTAAATATTTAAAGGTCTGAATCATATCTCCCCTATCCCTCCTCTCCTCCAAAGTGTACATATTTAGGTCTTCAAGTCTCTTCTCATAAGGCTTCTGACGCAGGCTCCAAATCATTTTGGTCGCCTTCCTCTGAACAATTTCCATTCTTTTTACATCCTTTACAAGATATGGTCTCCAAAACTGAACACAGTATTCCAAGTGAGGCCTCACCAGTGACTTATACAGTGGCATTAGTACCTCTTCCTTTCTGCTGGTAATTCCTCTTTGTATGCAGCCCAACATCCTCCTGGCTTTTGCCACCGCCTTGTCACACTGTTTTGCCACCTTGAGATCTACAGAAATAATCACAAATATATTTGTGAATGATATTACCGAAGGGCTGAATGGAAAAGTCTGTCTTTATGCAGATGACACCAAAATTTGCAACAGAGTGGACTTCCCTGAGGAAATGGGGAGCATGAGGAAAGATCTAGAAAAGCTGGAAGAATGGTCTAATGCTTGGCAGTTAAGATTTAATGTGAAGAAGTGCAGTGTCATACACTTGGGAAGCAGAAATCCAAGGAAATTGTATGCAATAGGGGCGAGAGATTGATGTGCATGGACCAGGATAAGGACCTCGGTGTGATTGTTTCTGACGATCTCAAGGTGGCAAAACAGTGTGACAAAACGGTGGTAAAAACCAGAAGAGGAATTACCAGCAGAAAGGAAGAGGTACAAGTCGCTGGTGAGGCTTCACTTGGATGTCAAAATGCGCTTGAAAAGAGTTGTGCCGATTGGTTGGCACAAATGACAAGCCACAGTTCAGCACTTGTTCCTGAACAGGTGACAAAGCCACAGAGGACAGATTGATTACTGCTGATTCTGTCGGCTGAATAGACGGGTCACCGGTTGGTTCCCCTCTGACAGAGGTCCATTGTTCACATCTTGTCGCCGCGTGCCCCGAAATCTCTTGCGGCCTCTGACATTTCCCCGTTGCTGAGGTTGCATGTTCTTTTAGCCCCTTGAACACTGAGGACTCATACTATAAAGGCACACTATGGTGAAAGGGAGAGAATCTAGGGGAAAACTGGATGTAGTTCCACCCACTCTACAAAAGTAGGAACAGGAAGGAGGCAGGTAACTCTACACATGCTCGTCTTACTCCAGTAATAGGGAAAGCAATGAAACATTGCTAAAGGAAATGCAGTGCCTCAAGGGTAACAGGAAGACTTCCCTTATTGCACGTCATTGTGCATGCAGGTAAACGGAGAGCTAAACCTGAGCTCAGGTTGGTGGTCATTGGAAATATTTAGTAGCACTATACAGATAGTGTCACTGAATATCCCTCGTTGCTAACTGGATAAGTGCTTTTGAATATTGACCCCAAATCTTTACTGAAGGGATTTTTCTTCAAACCAAAACAATCTGCAACACAGTTTAAATACAACATGATGGAAAGACAGTGCAGTGGAGCACGGGGCTAGAGTCTTTCCTCTTCTGCTTTCTCCTTCCTTTTGGCTAGCCCTTCAGCCCTTGGCGACTGAGGTCCCTGAATGATACCTGATTTCTCTAATGTTTGAATCTCTCCTCCTCATGGAACCCCTTGGACTTCTGGATGCAGCAGGGAGTGTGCAGTTTTATCTTTTCTCCTTTTCCTCTTAGACACCTTTGGAAATGCAGTTTCAGATCAATCTGGAAGTCAGAAACACCCTCTGCAAATTCATCTTCAGGGTGCTACGCTTCCGTGACAATAAGGACTCAGAATAAAAAAACAGGACCCAGGGAAAGTGGGAGCCCATGTCCTTCTTTTTTGTAAAAAGTGGGACCAGGCTTGCAGGACGCAGCCTTACACAAGACAGAGAAACAGGATTACACATCAGCACCTTTCCCCTTCTTCCTCAGAGTTTCTCAAAACAGAACGTGGCTTAGTTTCTCCTGCTCCCACTCTGCTATAATGCACTGCATCCGCTTCTCTGTGGGGATGGCTGGAGTGTTAGATGCATCCCCAGATCTTAAACACAGCCTTTATATGTGTAGATTGGCATACACATGTAAATACTATTCTAGAACAGGGATCTTTTAAATGTGAGGCACTTACCCTGAAAATGTGGTGAGGGCAGAGACAGGGAGTGGTTTAGGAAGGCCTATAGTATAGAGGTGGATTGTCCATTTCACAAAGGGAATCTACACCAATGCAAAAACTTATGGACGGCATTTACAGCTGCCCTTAGGTTCCCCTCACCTCCTGTGCTTCCGTGGACCTCAGTCTCCCCTTCACTTCATCACCCACAACATTTGATCCATCCTACTCTCCTCACAAGGCATCTGCTAACCCCTACCCCCCCCCCAAAAGCATTGATCCCTAACTCCCCTGATATGAATACCTATCCACCCAATGCCTTCTCCCCAGCAACACCAGGGTTGCTCAGAGCAGCCTGTCTACTCACCTCCCCAAACCCCCTCCCTGTTCTTACCAGGGTCTCTGGTGTCTAGTGGAAGTAGAAGCAGTGCCCCACAATTACTGCCAAGAGGTCATTGCTGCCATTTTGGAATGCAGCATCAAATAAGAAGGGGTGAATGGGCATTGCTCCTACTCTCATTAGACATCAGAGAGTCCAGAAAGGCCTGGGAGGGGATCGAGGGGTTGGGTAAACCAACACCCAGGAAAAAGATTTAGGTGTCATCATGGATAATGCATTGAAACCCTTCCCCCAGTGTGCAGCAGTGGCCAAGAAAGCAAATAGAATGCTAGGAATCCTAAGAAAAGGACTGGAGGATAAAACCAAGGATATTATAATGCCTCTGTATTGCTGCATGGTGCGACCTCACCTTGAATATTGCATGCAATTCTGGTCACCATATCTTAAAAAGAATATAGCTGAATTACAAAAGGTACAGAGAAGAATGACAAAAATGGTAAAGGGAATAGAAGGTTACCTCTATGAGGAGAGGCTTAAAAGTTTGGGGCTCATCAACTTGGAAAAGAGACGGTTGACTAAGGATATGATAGAGGTTTATAAATTAATGAATAGAGTGGAACGGGTAAATGTAGATCAGTTGTTTATGCCATCAAAAAGTAGAAAGACTAGAGGACATGCAATGAAGCTACAATGTAATTCATTTAGGACTAATAAGAGAAAATATTTTTTTACTCAACGCATAATCAAACTCTGGAATTTCTTTACCGTCGGATGTAGAAAAGCTGTTAGTGTTGCTGGGCTTAAAAAAGGTTTGGAAATGTTCCTGGAGGAAAGGGCCATAAACCATTATTAAAGAGGACCCGGGAAATCCACTGCTTACCCCGGGATGAGCATTGTGGAACCTGTGTGCCTTTTTGGGAACCTGCCAGGTACTTGTGACCTGGATTGGCCACTTTGAAATAGGATACTGGGCTTGATGGACCTTGGTCTGGCCCAGTATGACATTTCTTATATTCTTACATTTTTATGGGATTAGAGGTGTGGCTGTAGGTGACCTCAGGGAGCATCAGTTTTCCAGGGGGGGGAGTCAGGGGGTGTTCATACTGAGGGTTTTTTGCTTGTGGAGAGAATTGGATCGTTTGAGGTAGTTGGGGGATCAGATGCTTTGGAGTGGGTAGAGGAGAATAGATGTTGTGGGAAGGTCAAGGGAGGGAAGATCGAGGTGGGGGAAGATGGTCTGTGGAGGGTGAGCTGAAACAGATAAATGTATAGATCAGGAGCAATGATTTAAGAAATTGTTCCCATGCATATGTGGGGGGGTATTTTTACATTTTCTTTCCTCACATTCAACTTCTGAAAATCGCCACCTCCCTCCAGACATGGATAGCCGTACCTATGTAGTCCTGCACCTATTTTATAATATACAGATATAATCCTCCCAGTCCCCGTCACCAGGTACCTTATTAACTGAGCGGCAACAAGCCATACCTGCAAGTAACCTTCTTCGGATACTGAACACTCACATACACTCAATACCCTAGAGAACTGCCCTGATCTGAAAATACGTTCATGTACCTAGTCACCTGATACCCTCAGGTTAAGAAATTTGACATATTTTATCCATAGTACACCTATGTTTACCTGTAAGTTTGTTAATAGAAGTTGTACTGAGTTCTAAGTTCCATGTAACAAAATTCAATTTACATTGTATTATGTAAACCGCTTTGATTACCAGACTAAGCGGTATTAAAAAATAAATAAATAAATACATAATTTAAGAGTGCTGTTATGATAGGACAGGGAATGCCCACTCATGGTGCAGGGGGGGGGGAGGATTTGTGATATACCAGGAATGCTATTAAATTTCTGTAGATCCCTTGAAACTATTGAGCGGCCACATCTAAGAGGTAACAGCCTGTTTCTTCAGCTGCTGCACCCCAACCTGGTCACTGGAAAAGGGGGATAGAGGACGGGTAGGGTAAACCCCTAAGGTTAATAAAGGTTGGGTAGGAAGGCTGAAATGCAAGGTCTGTGAAGCTCAAATCTAGGCAGGTAGTTTTGTCTGGAAATTCAAAGAAATAACTAAATCAATAGTCCTGACAAAGTAATAACTTAAACATGGTCATGCTGGCTAAAACTTAGTGTGCGCTACCTGCCATGTGCCCATAGAAATACCAAGGTACCGCAGCAGATAGTGCATGCTAATTTTATTAAACATGGCCCTTAGTATACTCTCATTTCAATTCCTCTGGATAAAAAGGAGATTTTTTTCAAATATTTCACACAAATGAATATATTGTAAAATTTTCTTCTTTAAAACCTTGCTGAACAGTTACATTGTCCTACTTGTCTCATTTTTTAATTGTTTAATGTATTAGAAAGAATTATACATGAATGGTTGAATGTCTGTCTGCTTCGGGTCAAAATAACTCTGAAAATTTAATGAGACAGGACCAAATTTGGCATGGAAGAAAAACTGGTGAAAAGACACATTAAGTTCAATAATGGACAGACTAAACTGGGGGATACCTCACTACCTTTCTTCTCTTATCTTTCATTACACACACACACACACACACACACCTTGAGAACTCCGCTCTTCTGGCAAATTGCTTCTATCTGTGTCCTTCTCTTCTACTGCTAACTCCAGACTTTGCTCCTTTCACCTTGCTGCACCTTATGCCTGGAACAAACTACCTGAGTCTGTACGTCAGGCGCCTTCATGGCCCTTTTCAAATCCAGGCTGAAAACTCACCTCTTCGCTGCTGCTTTTGGATCTTGACTCACCTGATCTCCCTGTTTGTCTCTTTACCTTTCCTCCTTGTTTTATCCCTGTCTACACTACTGTGTTGTCTGTCTTGACTAGATTGTCAGCTCTGATGAGCAGGGACCATCTCTTACATGTCTGTGCAGCGCTGCGTACGACTTGTAGCGCTATACAAATGCTCAATAGTAGTAGTAATAGTGGCAATAGGATGCAAAGAATAAGCTCCCCAAAAATGGTCCAGTGTATTTCTATGGAAGGAACAGTTCCAACTTCTGAAGCGTACCAACTTCCATACAGTGAAATAGGAATAGCAGTTAGGGAATTGCTACTTGTAAACTGCTTCTCTCCTCTTCTCTTCCAGTCACAGACAAACCCAGAGCCAACATTTACGCACACACACAGACACACACATACACAAAGCCTAACACAAGTACACAGACACAAACGCACATTACAGCAGGCATAAACACAACAAAACACACACCCAACAGAGAAACACATACCCACAAATGCAAACACAGACATACTAACACAACACAAAGAATGCAACTACAACACACACACAACACAGATACACATACACATACATATGTAAACACAAAAGCTACACCAAAACAATAGAACACACAAAGAAACATACATCCACAAACATTCACACATACAACACAAATACACATACATACACGCATGAAAACACAAACACAGACACACCAAAACAACGCAACACACAAAGAAACAAATATCCACACACCTACACATACACAACACAGATATGCACAAAAAACACACGATACAGATACACGAACACACATGTACTGGAAATAATTCATAAGAACATAAGATATGCAATACTGGGTCAGACCAAGGTCCATCAAGACCAGTATCCTGTTTCCAACAGTAGCCAATCTAGGTCATAAGCACCTAGCAGTTTCCCCAAAAGACACAGGTTCCACAATACTTGTATTGGGTCAAGTAGTGATATCCCGGGTCCTTTTTTAATAATGGTTTATGAACCTTTCCTCCAGGAACTTGTCCAAACCTTTTTTAAACCCAACTACACTAACAGCCTTTACTACATCCTCCGGTAACAAATTCCAGAGTTTGATTACACGTTGAGTGAAAAAATATTTTCTTTTATTTGTCTTAAATAGTTTGCCCTGTAGCTTCATTGCATGTCCCCTAGTCTTTCTATATTCTGATAATGTAAACAATCGATCTACGTTTACCCGTTCCACTCCATTCATTAATTTATAGACTTCTATCATATCTCCCCTCAGCCGTCTCTTTTCCAGGTTAAAGAGCCCTAACCTTTTTAGCCTTTCTTCATAGGGGTATCCTTCCATCTCCTTTACCATTTTGGTGGCTCTTCTCTGAACCTTTTCTAATAACGCTATATCCTTTTTAAGATACGGCGACCAGAATTGCACACAATATTCAAGGTGCGGTCTCACCATGGAACGATATAGAGGCATTATAATATCCTTTCTTTTATTTTCCATTCCTTTCCTTGTGATACCTAGCATCCTATTTGATCTCCTGGCCGCCGCTGCACACTGGGCTGATGGTTTTAACATGTTATCCACAATGGCGCCTAAGTCTTTTTCCTGGGTGGTGGTTCCTAATGTGGAACCTTGCATTGTGTAACCATAGTTTGGGTTGTTCTTCCCTAGGTGCATAACTTTGCACTTGTCCACATTAAATTTCATCTGCCATTTTGATGCCCAGTCTTCCAATTTATCAAGATCCTCTTGCAATTTTCCACAATCCACTTGAGTTTTAACAACTTTAAATAGTTTTGTGTCATCTGCAAATTTGATAACCTCACTCGTTATTCCCTTTTCCAGGTCATTTATGAATATGTCAAAAAGCAGCGGACCCAGCACAGATCCCTGGGGTACACCACTATTCACCTTTCTCCATTGGGAAAATTGGCCATTTAGCCCTACCCTCTGCTTTCTATCTTTTAACCAGTTCCTGATCCACAATAGTACACTGCCTCCTATCCCATGACTCTTTAGTTTTGCCAAAAGTCTCTGATGAGGGACCTTGTCAAAGGCTTTCTGAAAGTCCAGATACACTATATCAACCGACTCACCTTTGTCTACCTGTTTATTCACACCTTCAGAAAAACATAACAGATTAGTAAGACAAGATCTTCCTTGTCTAAAGCCATGTTGGCTGTCTCCCATTAAGCCATTACTATCTACATGTTCTTTATGATGGTTTCTACCATTTTTCCCGGTACTGACGTCAGGCTCACCGGTCTGTAGTTTCCTGGATCACCCCTGGAACCCTTTTTAAAAATTGGTGTTACGTTTGCCATCCTCCAATCTTCAGATATTACAAACGATTTTAATGATAGTTCACAGATTACAGGTCTGCAATCTCATATTTCAGTTCTTTCAACACCCTTGGATGTATATCATCCGGCCCTGGTGATTTGCTACTCTTCAGTTTATCTAATAGTTGTAATACATCTTCCTGATGTATCGATATTTCCTTCAATTCTTCCATACCTTTAAATACCACTTCAGTCATGGGTAACATCCCTACATCTTCCTCAGTAAATACCGAAGCAAAGAATTCATTCAGTCTCTCCGCTATGGCCTTGTCTCCTCTTAGTGCCCCTTTAACCCTTCTATCATCTAATGGACCAACTGACTCTCTCACAGGTTTTTTGCTGTGGGAAATAAGACTTATTAAAAGAGGGCTGCTACACAGTACCCTGTCCTGTGCTTCTGAGGTAAGCTGTGACCAACTTCCTGGGTGATTAACAGTCCTTGCTTGTATAGAAGGAGTCTTTCAAAATGGCCTTTTGACCTGCCACCTGGCGTTAACACCTATTGAAAATGTTTCACAGGTCTCTTGCCCTCTAGGCAGAAGGCCTCTTTGTAAAGGTCTCTAGAAGACTTTATTTGTTGCTCAAAGAATACTGACCCTGCCTTTTATGCTAAGTTATATTCTGATTTGATTTAAATTAAAGCTCTTTGCTGCTGCTAGGCTCTGACTTATTATGAAATGTAAACCAGAAGCTCTCTGCCGGGTTCTAAATTTAACCAGAAAGCACTCTTCTGTGTTTTAAAATTAAATTAAAAGTGCTTTGCTGATACTAGGCCCTGAGTGAGTATTAAATTTAAACTACAAGCTCTCTGCTGGGTATGAAATCTAACCAGAAAGCTCTCCTCTGTGTTTTAAATTTAAACTTAAACTGCTGCTACTAGGGCCTGACTGATTTAACAAATACACTGGGTTCACAGATTAATCAGCTTTAATCCAAAGACGTCCCTTCAGAAAAATTCCCAGAAGTATATACTCACAATTGCAGATCTCTCTCCAGAAGTAGCAGCCCCCTTTTCTAGCCCTTCAAGACTGAGGATCACAGAACTCTGATTGAACTATTCATGCCTGTGCTGCTGAGGTAAGCTGTGACCAACGTCCTGGGTGATTAACAGTCCTTGCTTGGATAGAAGGAGTCTTTCAAAATGGCCTTTTGACCTGCCACCTGGCGTTAACACCTATTGAAAATGGTGCTTATGTGTACTGCTTATGTGTACTGCTGCTAATTCTTATGTGCTTATGTGTACTGCTTATATGCACTGCTGCCTAATACTTTTGCCACTGGCAGGGCTAGAGTAAGGTATTGGCAAACTACACGTATGTCTAGTGCCTAAATGTCCCGTGAGATGTACTCATGATTTAGGGAGTTAGGGCTGCCAACTATCTGGCTTTTTCAAGATTATAGAAAGATGGCTAATGTGTCTGAATATTTTTCAGAATTTAACATCTTTATCAGCTGTTCTCCAGTCCTCCCTCCTGTGTGAGTGCTTCCAGTGTAACTAGCAGCAGAGACTGGTAGAATCCAGCCAATTGGAAGGTTATGCGGGTGGAGCACTGGAAGGCTGCTCGACACAGGAAGGGAGGAATTCGGCTAGGGGGGAATTGTCACTGGTTTAAAAGTCAATCTTCTGAATGTGATGAGGGAAGGAGATTGAGTTTTGCAACTAAAGAGCCAATGAGTGCCTGTTTGGGTGCTGAGTAAGGACAGGAAATGGAATGAGGGGAAGACTCAGGCTGTAGACCCAGGGGACGAGCTGTAAGCCCTGTTAGACTGGAAACCAATGCAGAGTACTGGGATTGTTATGGTTATGGTTATTTATTGGGATCTCTGCTGGCTGCTGCTGCTATCTTCATGCTTTAGATAATCAGGGGGAGGAGGAGATGGATGAGAGAGGGGAGGAGATGTAGGTCTGCTAGTTTGTTGTCACCATCATCTGAAGTGATGTGAATTTTTAACTGCCAACATGGGGTCATACTGAAGTACTCTAATTTTCCTTTGAAGTTTTGGGCTGGTTAAGTCCACTGCTACAAATGTATCCATATGCATACTAAGCAAAGGAAGTGTTTCAGTCTGGGTAATTTACTCAGGTAACTCTAATTACCTGGCAAAATTATTTTGGAAACTGTCCTAATATTGCCTCCACTCTGTCCATATTCATTCAGAGGCATCAAAGGTAAATATTTTCTGTTCTTTCTTCCATTTGTGAAGTCTTTTTTGATACAAATCATTCTAGATTTATACCTCAGACACATCACTGGTAAACCTCTCTTTGGCCTTTAATCTTATTCTTTGGGGTGGTCTACTCTTGCATTCTCTCTAATTTGTACCAAAGGCAATGGAGAATGAAAATGACTTGGCCAACTTCCCAGGCTCTCAGCCAACTTCTCTAACCACTAGGCTAATCTATTTGAAACATCTGCTTGCACAAACCTCTAGTGCCTCCCTGCAGCCTACAGATCAGAGCCCTCTCTCTCATGATAGGCTGCATCACACACACACACACACACACCCCCTCACCTTTCTCAAAACTTGTTTGTGAACTCTGTTCACGTGATGCTAGTGAATGAGAGATAGAAGAAAGAGACAGGTTAGTGAAGGGGTGTGAGGCAGTGACAGAAGGGGAATAGAAAATTGGTTGGGAGTAAGAGACAGACGCAAGAGATTGGAAGCCAAAATGGAGTTGGAACTAGTGAGAGAATGAGAAGCAAAAGAATGTGGGGTTGAGGAGAACGGTTAGTACACAGGGTGAAAATGGGAGACTTAAGAGGGGGAAGAGAAAGAATAGAAGATGGGTGTAAGAGTGATAGACAGAGGCATACTGGGGGAACTGAGAGTGGAATATGAACAGCTGCTAAGTAGGTGAGAAGTAGAAAGAGGAAGATTTATTTATTTATATATTTGCTTTTCTATACTGCCCCTTCCAAAAATCAAGGGTGGTTAACATTGAACTTAACAAAAATATCATAACATAGAACTCACATTTAACATCTTAACAGCTGTTTAGCAAAATAGCTAGATAACATATTATAAACAATATATACAAAATAGTTTGGAATATTTTAATATTCCATTATCAAAGATTGTATATATGTGGTTGATGTCCTAGTAGATAAGTCAGTGTAGTGTGGGGTGCCGGGAGATAGTGATATAGATAACATCTATGTCAGCTGTGTATGAGGATCAGATAGGTTGCCATAATATTCTAAGAACAGGAATGTTTTGAGCTCCTTGCAGAACAATTGGAGGTCTTTTATGGCTCTTAATTTATCCGGAAGAGTATTCCAAAGTTTTGGAGCGGTGTAGGTGAAAGCCCTATTACTCGTGGTGTGGTTGGTTTGTGTATGTGATTGGGGATATCAACTGTATTTTGGGCTATATAGGTTGATGGGTGGATGAGAAAGAGAGAGGGGAAGATGTTGGGCTATATAGGTTGATGGGTGGGTGGAAAGGAGAGATTCCAGGCTGCATGGGTGGGTGGATGGATAGGTGGGGGTGGATGTTTAGTTGTTGGAGAGGAGGGAGAGAGATTGAGAGAGAGGGGAGATGTTGAGCTAAAGGGTGGATGCAGGAGAGAGAGGGAGAGAAGATACAGGGCTACAAGCATGGGTAGGTGAGGGATGGAGAGAGAGAGAGAGAGAGAGAAAGAGGAGGTGCTGGGCTATAAGGATGGGTGGGTGAGAGAGAGGGTAGGGGGGGGATAGATGCCAGGCTACAAGGGTGTGTAGGTGGGAGAGAGAAGGTAGACACTGGGCATGGTGTGGAACTTTGTAGGGGGTTTCAAAATGACACTAGTGAGAGGAGAATGGTGAGTACAGTGGGTAGAAATGTGGTAGTGGGGGTGGGTGAAAGATTGAAGGAAATAAGAGACCCAGGAGGATGGAGGAAATGGCAAAGTTGGGCTGGGCAGGAGACATGCAATAACCAGCTTCTTCTGGTTATTACATTTGAGGGTATGATGAGCAGGGAGAATAGGTATGATGGGACTATGTTGTTGATAAATACTAACATCATGTATTTGTATTTTATTCTGCTTGATATGGGCAGCCAATGTAGTTTATGAAGAAGCGGGGTGATATGGTCTGAATGTTGAGCTTTATAAGTTATTTGTGCAGTGAGGTTCTGTGCAAATTGGAGTTGTTGGGTTGTTTTTTAGGGAGGCCTTGCAGGATACTATTGCAAAAATCAAAGTGAGGTATGATTAATGCAGATTAATACAGATAATGCAGATTAATACAGATCTAAAGTCGCAGTTTTCTAGAAGTTGTCTGAGCTATTGTATCATATGTAATTTGAAATAGATGGCTTTACTAACTGATTTGATGTGGGATATTTACACTGTAGAGACTGATCTAGTGTAATCCCAAGGTATTTCACCTCTTTTTTGACATCCAGGTCGTTCCCTTGTATGTGGAATTTTGGAGGTGGGATAAAGTTTTGGTTTCGGGTTACGTAAAGAACTTCTGGTTTGTTAAAGTTTATTTTTAGATTCTGCAATGTCATACATTCTATGACATCTATTAGGCAGGATGTTATTTGGTGATACAAGGGGTTAATTGTATCTATAGGAAGATACATCATTATATCATCTGCATAGATATGATAATTTACCTTGTGTTTTTTAAAGATGCCATAGATTGGTTGGATGTACAAATTTAAAAGTAATGCAGAGCGAGAGGAGCCTTGTGGAATGCCCTGTTCCTGTTTGAAGGTTGAAGATGATTTTTGACCGATCTGAACTTGTTGTGTTCGATCAGTTAAGTAGGATTTAAACCATTGTATTACTGTGCCATATAGGCCAATCTGCTGAAATCTTGTAATGAGTGTTTTGTGACATATGCTGTCAAAGGCTGTGGCACTATCAAGAAAAATTAATATAAATGCCTGTTTGTTGCTGTTCAGGCCCCTTATGAGTTTGTCAATAAAGGCTAACATAAGGGTCTCTACACTATGAAAAGGCCAAAATCTGTATTGTTGTTTGTCTAGGGGGAGCATTTAATTCAATGAAATCCCGAAGTTGGATCTGTACTTTTTCTATTACCTTGGCCATGAACAAAAGACTAGAGATTGTCCTGTAGGAGTTAGGGTGGTCCTTGTCATTTGATTTTGATTTTAGAATAGGGCAGATTATTGGCTGTTTTAGGACATTGGGCATATGTTCTTGTTATAATGATTGGCTGACGATATATAAAATGCATGGAGAAATCTCAGCTATGGATGCTTTTAACCAACTGATTGGACAGGGATCAGTGGGTGAGGTAGTTGTATTGATGTTAGAGATTATATTTTTGAGAAATATTTGGTCAATGTTATGGAATGTATTCCATTTGTTGGTAATACGTAGTTTGTAGTCGGTAGTTGGGACGTTATTTGTGTTGGGGTGACATTTTCTCTATGATGGCGTTTGAGTTTTTTCATGTAATGGTTGGCAAAAATTTGAGGATTGATGGTTGCTATGGTTTCTTCTGGGTTTGGGGTACGAGTTAGAGATTTAACAATTGAAAAAATGTTCTTTAGGTCTATTGAGAGTTTTGGTTAGAAGTGTAGTGTGATATTCTTTCTTTCTATTGTTCGTAGCTTCTTTCTAAGCAATCATTGTGTTCATGTATTGTTTTTTATCACTTTCTGATTTTGTGTACCTCCACCTATGCTCTATTTTTCTCAGTTTTTGTTTTAGTTTTCTTAAGTCATTCGTGTACCATATTTTCGAAGGCCTATGTCTTGTTCTTTATTGTGCAGGCAAAGCAAGAGCTGCCTTGGAAATAATGGAGTTCCAATTTATCAATGTTTCATCAAGATCTGCAATAGTAGAATCTATGTGGGGGAGGGTCTCATTCAAGAGAGTCTCTTTGTTAAATGGTTTGAATTTCTTTTTAATTGGGACTGCTTCGCTGGTAGAGAGTGGAGAAGGAGCAGCAGGTAGTAAACATTCCAATAGAAAGTGATCTGCCCATGGAAGGGGAAAGGAATTGAGAGGCAAGTAATGAGCGTGTTGCAATAACTTATTAGGGAGAAATATAAGATCTAATGTAGTCCCTTTTCTATGGGTGGGTATTTGTATTACTTGTTGGTATCCCAAAGCAGACATGACATTGATAAAATGAGATGCGTGTGTGCAATGAAGGGATGGCAAGTTAAAGTCACCTAGCATGTTGTGACATTTGTTTAAATGAGCAGTGCATGCAGTTTCTAGGATGGATGTGAGGTTGTCTGTTGTGGGAGATGGCGGCCTATGTGAGGTTGTCTGTTGTGGGAGATGGTGGCCTATATATTAGGCAGATTAAAATGTTTTTATTTTCAGTTATCAGTACATCCATGCTATCAATGTTTTTGCTTAATTGTAGGGTTGCCTTTAGGTCTTATTTTGCTAGGATTAGTACCCCTCCTCCATGTTTAGATGTCCTGGGGCAATGGAAAAAGCTTGTATCCTGGGATTTAAGGTGGTTACTTAGTACTGTATTTGAGTCAAATAACCAAGTTTCGGTAGGGCAAAGTAAGTCAGGGTTGTGGTCATTGATAAGATCTAATGTTACTGGAATTTTATTTCTAATGGATCTGGTATTCAAAAGGATACATTTTATAGGATATGCAGCAATTGAGGAGGTTTGATAAGCATTAGTGACATGAGGCTTTATGTATATTAATCTATGAGGATGATTTTTATAATGATAGCAATATGGGGTATGGTGAGGATAAGGGATGTTATGTTTGGAACAATAATTGGGATGGGATGGTATTATGATGAGGCAGCTTGGAAAGAGTGAACTAGAGGTATGAGTAGTAATATGATTAGTAAGGTGCTGAAGCAAAAATACAGACTTCTGCTCTCTGTTATGCAATTGGAAAATAGGTACAGTTAAGATTGGTTACAGTAGTGTTATAGGAGGTATGGTGGTCATTCTTAGGCATGAATAGTGGGGAGGAACATCCCCATTTGGACGTCCATCCCTGCTATTCATGCCATTTCCCGGGCCTGACTACCTTCCCCGCAAGTTGTACGGGGAAGGTAGACCTGGGCTGGAAAGAGGCGGATCAGGGGCGGCGTTGGGTCGGGCAGTGGGCAGTCGCCGTCCCTGGACATACAGGGCCAATTCCAATGTTGGTCCTGTATGTCCGGGGCCGGCGACTTACACGGGCGACTTATTCCACCTTGGAGGTGGAATAACTTCCCCTAGTCGTTATGGGGTGGCGGGACCAGGGTGCAGATGGGGCAGGGGGGACCAAGGACATTCCCCACAGCCTGACCCTGACCTTAGGAGGGTTGGGCTGCAGGGAATTCACTTTTAAAGCCGGCGGCCAGGGATCGCAGCTCTTCAATGGAGCCGCGGTGCCAGGGCAACCGGACGTCATGGTGCCCCAGCTCCATTGACGAGCACTGACTGAGTTAGCTAGGAAGGCCTGTATGTGCAGGCCAGATGGATTTGGGGTCCCAGCCTGCATGTACAGGCCTTTTCGCAATTCTGATCTCGTGGGGTTAGACGTGCCTCGCGGGATCAGAATCTCGACTCCCTCTGTGCATCCGGTTCTGGCCGGATGCCCAGAGGGCCCGGACGTATAGAATGGAATCGGGCCCTATATGTATACAGATAATCTTTTGATGTAACTCAGTATTGGATTAAACAGCTGTATCCTATAGAGAAATTGCAATACTGTTGAATACGATAGTCAAGATCCAGTAGACTTAAAGAGATAAGATATATACTGTAAAGATTTACTGTACCAGCAAGTGAAACTAATCTTAGTTGCAACGGCTCAGACTTGAAGTATTCAGTATTATATTGAGGAATGATTATATGACAAACAATAGCACAAGTATTTAAATCAAATATATCAAGTGTATGTGAGAAGCGTTTAACTTGCAGAATTTAGAGAAGGAAAATCTCTTAACATGCAATGGAAATTTTCTGGGAGAGGCTAAATCTTACGTTATTGTGATCATGCCCAAGTTCCACACCTAAGGGCTTCGCCAAAGGGCCCTTTGGTGAGGCCCTTAGATGTGGGATGCCAGGCGCAGGTGCGCCTAGACGCAGCACACTATTTAAAAGAGAGTGCAGTCAGGGTGCAGTTTGTTCAGCGCCATGCTGATTGGATGTCTTGGCTGGGAGCAGGGAGGTGCTTATCTTCTTGCTCCTTGCTGATGCCTCAATCAGTCCAGCATCCGGCATGGGAGAAAAAAGGCTGGTATCAGGTCGCAGCACACTATTTGAAGGAGAGTGCAGTCCAGTTGCAGTTTGTTCAGTGCCGTGCTGATTGGGTGCCTTGGCTGAGAGCAGGGAGGAGCTTACCTCCTTGCTCCTTGCTGATGCCTCAATCAGTCTGGCGTCCGTCTTGGGAGAAAAAGGCCGGTATCGGGTCACAGCACTCTATTTGAAGGAGTGTGCAGTCTGGGTGCAGTTTGTTCAGTGCCGCACTAATTGGGTGCCTTGGCTGGGAGCAGGGAGGGGAAGAGCTTACCTCCTTGCTCCTTGCTGATGCCTTGATCAGTCCGATTGAAGACTGGAGAGTGAAAGAAGGTAGGATGGAGGAGTAAAATCTATCTATGTATGGAAAGAGAAGCAGAATAAAGAAATATGGAAAAACATGAAAGGGAAAGGCCATTGTCAGAGATAGATGAAGAGGAGGAAGGAAAGACATGGAGAGAGGAGAAACAAAACAGAAAACGAACTCTGGAAAAGGACTTAGGAAAAGATAGACAAGGGGAAAGGGGAATGACCACAATCAAGGTGAATAGCAAAATAAAATGGTCAGATGGCAAAGGTACAAAAATGCATTTTATTTTGAATTTTTAGTGATTGGAATATATCAGCTTGGGAAGATACATTTATTCATATTTTGTGAAGATCTGTCTGTCTGTGGTTTCTGCATTTGTTTGTGTTCGAGGTGAAGTATTCTGCTACGATTCTATAGACGTTCGCCTACTCTGGTTTACATACTGGATAAAAAGTGTATTAGTCTTCTAGAGGTCAGTGTAATGTTTGCAGTCTTGCCCTTCCATTGATAAAGTTGTTGCTTTATGGGTCCTGGGCGTTATTGCTGATATGGTATAGTAGGGTTCTGAGCAGGGCCAGCCCTAGGCATGTGCCCCCACTCCACTATAGGCCCTGCACCAACCATCTGCATACCTTAAAACAGTGATTCTCAACTGGTGTGTCATAGCACCTGGCTGGTATGTTGCGGAGCCAACACATGAAGGAGAGAGAGATGGGGTGAAGATCCAGGATTGTGTGTGTCAAGCCGGCGCAAGAGCAGTGGCAGCAGCAAGATCAGGAGGCATCAGCACACTGGCCCCGGCAATTCTTCTTTAGTCTTTGTTCAGACATGCTCCTTCTCTGCGTTGTAGCACCCAGGGCTCTTATTAGGATTTCAGTTCTGAGTGTGCTCCACACACCCAGAAGTGAAATCACACTAAGCTCCATTTGTACTGCAACCTAGGAAAAGAGCACAGTTGAACATACAACTAAAGAAGAATTGCCGGAGTCGATGCAGCCCTGTCTTCTGCTACTGCTTGCACCATCTCCCCCACAGAAGGGGAGAAACTGCACTGTTGGGTTAGGGAATGGAAGAGGGAAGATGCTGCAGTATGAATGCAGAGGGGGGAACTGAAAAAGAAGATGCTGCAATGTTTGGGTGTGGGGGAAGAAGAGAGGAGACAGGGAAATTTTGGACCATAGTGGCAAAGGAGCAGGGAGATGCTGGACTACAAAGGTGGGCTAGAGAAGAGGGGGAGATAATGCCAGGCTACAAAGGTGGATGGGGGAAGAGAGAGAGAAGAATAGGAAGATGCAGGGCTTCATAGGTTGGTGTGTGAGGGGAAAGAAAGAGAGAGAGACAGAGAGAGAGAGAGGATGCTAGTTGGGGTGGGTGGGTGGGTGAGAAAGAGAGAGGGGAAGATGTTGGGCTATATAAAATTAAAAATGAAGAGATAGAGGTCTAGAAGATGAAAATGAGGGTGAAATTTGAGTAGACAGGAAAACAGGAAAAAAAGAAAAGGGAATGATCAGTATATCAGAGACAGATGTAAGGAGGGAAAGGAGGAACATAAGAGAGAGGAGAAAGGATAAATGAACAGCAAGCACTGGAAAGAGTTGACAGAAGACAGACAAAGAAAGCAGAAAAGAGAAACCAGGATTGATGTGATTGGAAAAATAAAAACTCAGACAACAAATGTAGAAAAAAGTATTTTATTTTGAATATATTAACTGGAATGTGTTCTCTTTGGGAGATGTGCATTGCAGATGTTTTTGTATTTTATTCAGTACAAGAGGAAATGCATTTCTATTTTTAATTTTCCAGTGTTGCAGTACCTACCAAGTTTTACATCTTGGGATTCCCAGTTCAATTTTTGTCTTCATATTTCTATTTCTAATTTGTGGTTCTGTATTTGATGAGTCTGTTGGTATTTTACATGTGGCCAAGGTGTGGTGGCATTAGTGTGTAGATTCTGTAGTGATCTGTAGTAGTCCCACTTGTTCTGTTTTACCAGACACAGATATATTAGTGTTCTACGGCCCAAAGTAATATTTGTAGTGCTGCCTATAGGGACCTAACGAGTTCAGTTATCCCAGTAGGTATATACAGTAGACGTTCTAGGTTGTACTGCAGTATTTGTGATGGTGCACTTTTCAGGGTAGGCTCCTTCTTATGGGAGTTTTGGAATTTAGTGCAGTTATGGCATGGTAGATTTGCTCTAAGGGTCCTGTACTCTGGGTCCTTGTGTGTGGTAAACTGTAGAATGTTGGTGGTGCCTGGAATAGTGACGCAGTGGAGGTAGTAGAGACCAGAGAAAGCATGAGACAAACACAGATCTGTAAAAGTAAAAAGGGACTATAGTAGTTGGTATGGAAGGGCAGACTGGATAGGCTACATGGTCTTTATTTGCCATCATGTTACTATATTTCTGTGTGGTTGGTAGTGCAGTTTTGCATTCTTCATGCTGCCAGTCTGAAAGTTAAAATGTTTTGTCACTTTACATTCGAGGGAATCTCAGATTTTAAGAGAACATCTGTGTGTAAGTTTGTTTAGTAGCCTGATAGCTTCACTGCTGCTGATTTCCGGGCTTTTCCAACTCTGGCACGATCCAATCCAGCATGTGCACTATGTTCTTGAATTCATGGCTACTAGAATTCCTTTTTCAGATTTTGTATCTTCTCTCATCAATAAGCTGGTCATAGAACTGATCAAATAAATCTGGTATACAGATATTTAAAATGGTTTATTTTTTTGTGGGCGCATGAAAGTTAATTTTGATTCATGATTGTTGTTATGTTTAATCTGTTGTAATGACTGTTTTAATAAGCTGTGCATGTATATTTGGAAGATACCTAGGATTTTAGATGGGCACCATATAAATTTTAAAATAAATGAAAGGTATGCAAATGAGGTCCAATGGCTCTGTAAATATTTGTGCAAATAAGGCCCTGCAGTGAGTCTCTGCACATGGCCACATATGACCTTTGGGCTACTCCTGGTTCTGAGTGCCTTTTGAGAAGGGTTTTGTGTTGGGTTGTAAAGAGAACAATTGTGAGGAAAACTGAAGGTATAAAGAAGTAAAGTAAATTTAGGACACCAAAGATTCTGAATCATCATACATCAATTGTACCTCCTTGAAACCGTGTGCAAAGAGTGACATTTATTCATCATAAAACAAAGCTGAAGGATATGTACATTTGTGCTAAATAATGGCAATTATTTTGTAAAAACATCAGGCAGGGTTTTAGGACTCTTTGCAGGATATTTTCATATTTGTTGAGATGTTTATCTTTATAGTAGACTTTTGTTTGCTTAAGTTTAAATTAAGGTATGAGATACTTCCTCTTGAACATTTTTAATTTAATTGAACAGTTTCCATAAGTATGTATATGGTTTAGCGCTGGGAAGCGTTTGAAATAATTGAATTTAAATTATTTAAAGTGTTATCCATGATGCATGACAGCTGTTACAGATTACCTAGAAATCCACTGTCAGATGCACTCTAGGGTGTTATTGTTGATAAGAGTTTAACTACAAGAGCTCAGTCATGTATGCCTAGTGTAACTGGGTTTAAGAAGGTTTGTACAGATTCCTGGAGGAAAAGTCTATTAATGTAGTCCAAGAGAAAAATACTACGTATCCCTAGGGATAAGCAGCATGGAACTAACTACTTTTGGGATGTGTCAGATACTTGTCACCTGGACTGGCCATTGTTGGAAACAGGACACTGGACTTGATGATCTTTGGTTATCTTAACCTTAGGTCCCCCCAGAAATTCAGTTCTGGCTATGCCACTGACTGCAGAAGGAATTCTTGAAAAAATTGGTGGCTAGGCTTGATTCCTATCCAGCATAACTATTAAGGAAGTTGCCAGAAGAAGCTTTTTTTTTTTAAAATAATTTATTAGTTATTGGTGTTGTACTTTCGTTTCCAAACAAAATGGAAGCAGGAAAAGAAATGCAATATACATACCCACAAAAAGAAAAAACTACAGCCCACAATATCCAAAAGTAACAGTAGAATCCAAGTAAATTCATATTATACAAAAACATATGAATCAAACAAAATGGCACATCCAAATATGTACCCACCCCTATCGATCACAGTGGTGCATTTAAGGGCATACCACCTATACCCTCTCCTCCTCTTCTGCCACAATTAAATCTAAACATTGCTTTGGCTCAAAGAAAGCATGATTCTTGCCCTTATATTGCACTAAACACACACAAGGAAATCATAACAAAAACACAACCTCACGGCTAACACTCTAGGGCGCAATGCCAGAAATTCTTGATGGCGCTGCTGTGCGACTCTTGAGAAGTCCGGAAATATTCTAATCTTAGAGCTAAAGAACAATTTTTTCATAGAGCAGAAATAAAGCTTTAACACTGAATTGTGGTCATACTCAAGGGTAAACAATACAACCAACATGGACTTCAAGAACCCCATCAGGTCAAACCTCAAGGAGAGTTGGGGGAGAGTCATTGAGCCCTAACATTAGGAGCAAGGTTCACAGAGTCCATCCCCAAAACCTCAACCAGATATTTTTTAACCATATCAACTGGCAGTATAAGGGGGGACTTGGGAAAGTTCAAAAATCTAAGATTTTTCTGATACACTTGATATTCTAGATGTTCCAGCCATCAAGAGGTAACATTACTATCTTTCACCATGGCATCTCCTATAACTTGAACAGAACTTCTATTATGGTCGATGGCTTCCATTTTCACATTAATAGAGTCTATTGCCTGAGTATTGTAGGGGTTAAGTGCGAGGTTAAGTGTTAGATATGTGTTAAGGAATTATTTTAAGGGTTAAGGGATTACAATGTTCCTGGTTCATAATCACTCAATGGCTACCCTGAATCTCAAAAAATTCTAAAGAATAACAGCCAGGCTGCTATATCATGTGGGCAACACTTGGGCCAGTACGAGAAGTAACCAAGCACAAGAAAAACCATATAAGGAAATATCATGAGCCCAGTAGGTGTAGGTCTGAACTGGAAAGTCCAGACATAGGCCTACAGGGGCAATGTGCAAAGGAGCACGTACACAGGAAACCATAAGCTGGCAATGTATATGCTAGGCCCTGGCCCTGAAGAAAGCAGGTGGCTAAACGACAGTTGGTAAGTATGAGAGCAGGGGGCCAGGGGGATTTTGCAACAGGAACTAAGGGGACAAAAAAGGCAATAATAGGAAATAAGAAGGGAGGGGGGAGAGGACATAGGAGGGATAGATCTGGGGACTGTATGCATAAACAGAAGCAAGGAAAGGTATATATGTAGCAAGCTTTTTATATTCGGGGGAGGAGATATTCTCGAGATGCCTAGTGCTCGATAGAACTCTCTTCCCCACACTATTGCCTGTATTGGTCATCAGTTATCTAATAAACAGAGACTCTGATTGCACCTGTACTGACTTTCGGATCTGATCATTACAGGAAATTAGTAATAATTAGGTTGTGGTCTATTTTGTGAGTAACAGGGCCTCACAAATTTGTGACGAAACCCGGGATTGGGTACGGGTGGGTCTTTATGACCAAGATACAAATTTAAAGATTTGGATTCCTCTCAAGAAAGAAGAGGGAGGTACGTTCCCAGTGCGTAGTAGAGACCGGAGGAGAAGAAGTGAGCGACTGATTCCCTAGGAAGACGACTGTTGTGACAACAACGTCGTGAGTATACTTATCTTTGACCAAGCTTGGTAAGTGTTGTTTAATTTTTGTTTTGTTATATTGATAAAGTGTAAGGATATTTTGCTGCTAACAGTTGACAGAAAAACAAAAGGAGAACATCAAGAATAAAAATCAGTCAAAGCCTTCAGCACCATATCTTGAGACCCCCTTATATAAGCCAACATATAGGGAGATGGAAGATATAGTTTACCAAAAGGACCACTAGCCATGTAGGAGATCCTGGTCTGCATCCCCCCGCCGAGAACATCATACCGGATGGGTCCAAGTAATGGGCAAATTACATTTGACTCCTGATACAGGTTCTGAGGACCCAGGTCCATGCGAAAAGTCAGTCTTGGGGGCTATGGGCGGAGATCCCCATCCCTCTACTCACACACTTCATGAGGAAGTTCAGGTCTCAGAGGATAAACCCTCAGGGGGTACCCTACGTAAGGTACAGTCTACTCCCTCTGTTCTTGGTTCCGCTGGTTGCGATAAATCCTCCAGTGGAACACGTAGATCACCAGATCAATGGAATCTAAGTTACTATGGCAACCGACCACATGAAAGTTTGAATGATATTGTGACCCGAACAACCCAGGCACATGACTATCATGTATTGCCTGTACAGAACACTAAAGAACTAGTTCAGCCTAAGAAAACCCCTGTAGAGTTTGTTTTTAATGAGGAGGAAGGTGAAGGATTTTATGTATATCGTTGGAGTTCCAACGTACATGGATGGACCTCCGCATGTGCCCCACAATTGAGAATTTGGCCAGAACAAGGATCACTGGACACTAGAGATTTAAACCTAGCTCGTAGGTGTATTCGTGGAGGGGAAGGGGACCCACAATGGGACTATAAGTACATGGAAGCAGGACTGAGAGTATGGGAAAAATATGAGGGACAAGATCCCAATAACCCAAAGTTGCCAGGTTATATGATGTTTCCTGTGCGACGTGCTCCCCAAGGACAGGAGATATATATCCCCTGGAGTTTTACCGATATGACCAACCTGTCAGAACAACTCCCTCCCCTAAATCAAGGTGCAGGGGCATGGATACAGAAGTTTGAACGATTGACCGCAGGTTATACCTTAGCAATTGGTGATGTGAAAGCATTGTTGGCCTGGATTTTGGGTAATAATGCTGCCAATCAGGTGTTTAACAATGCACGTATAGATGGGGTGTTGGTCCACGAACCAGAATACGATGGGGCTTTGTTTAACCCTTATCGTAATTTGGTTTGGGACTCACTAAGAGACATATACCCTACCCAAAGAAGTATGGGACCCCTCACATCGATGCATTTTAAGGTAGGGGAAGATATTAGTGCTTACTTGGCAAAGTTCCAAGACCTGTGGGAAGCTCAAATGGGTGCACCCCATAATGCCCCACATATGACCCTTATGTTTTTCCAGACTCTGTGCAACACTTTACCCCTGTCCATCCAGCTGAAACTCAAAAACATAGTCGCACTGGAGTCAGAGCCATGGCAAAAGCAACAGGCACATATTTTTCATTTTATCAGACAAGCTGAAGAAGAATTAACCAGACCAGAAAGAGACAGGAAAGCTGCACAAGCCCGTCTGTTTAACTTACAGTTGAAAGAAATAGGTCAGGGGAAGAAGGAAGGATTAGTCAATAGATCTCCTGCCGACGGAAAATTAATTAAAGCTCTTTGGCAGCAAGTCAAAGAGGCAAAGCAGTAAGCTAAAGACACACGAAAACAATTTGAGGCATGTATGGAATGCTTGGATGATTCTTCCAGTGGTAGTAGTAGTTCGGATAGTGATTTTGAGGAAGCACCCAGACCGATGATACGTGCTTTGAACATACAAGGGCGTGGTCAGCCCTTCGGTCAGGAACCACGACCCTTCCCCAGACAAAAACAGGACTGAGAGAGGGATTTTTGCTGTTGGCAATGTGGTGAAAAGGGACACTTACAACGGGCCTGCCGTGCCCCTCCGCCAAGAGGGCGGAGAGAGTATAACCAAGGTCCTCCACCACTTGCAAGACCCCGCCAATACCCTACCTGGCAGCCCCCAAATAGGACAGGCTATGGCAATAGGGAAAATAGACAATGACTAGGTGTCTATAATATGCAGGTGATGCTGGGAACAGAAGAGCCCCACATAAAATTAACATTGAATGGCCAAGGGATGAAATTTCTAATTGATACTGGAGCCACATTGTCTGTTCTGAATACCATGCCCGTAGGTGGCACTATTGGCAGGGACAGTGTAATGACTACTGGGTTTGATGGTAAGTCAGTAAAGACCCCTGTAACCAATCCCATTCGCGTGGAAGGGCCAAAATTTGATCTCTATCACAATTTTCTGTATGCCTCTCACTGTCCTATAAATTTGATGGGGCGAGATTTAATTGTTAAGGCCCAAGTTACCCTAGTGGCAGGAGAATTCCAATCCACAGGAATAAGTGATATTGGTACGTACCTCCTTAGCCCTTAATGCCGAGTACGGGGTACCCCAGTCCACATACGACTAAAACCAGGGAAAGAGGGTCCAAAATTACCACAGTACCCCTTACAGCAGGCAGCTATAGAGGGTGCACGAGAAGAAATTAATCAGCTCAAACTGCACGGCATTATAGAGCACAGTACCTCTTCATATAATACCCCTCTCTTTCCGGTCAGTAAACCCAATGGCAAATGGCGAATTGTCCATGACCTACGGGCACTGAACCAAGTTGTGGAAACTCAGTTTCCTGCAGTTGCCAATCCGGCCACCACATTAAATACTGTGCAACTGTACAAGTATTTTACAGTATTGGATTTAAAAAATGCCTTCTTTAGCGTTGAAATTGCTAGTGATTCCAGGCCCCTGCTAGCTTTTCTTTTTGATCAAGTACATTACCAATGGACGCGACTACCACAGGGATATGTCGACAGTCCTAGTATCTTGTCCCAGATTCTCTCACAAGATTTGCAGGCGTTCATTTCACATCTCCCAGGAGAAATGTGTTTGTTACAATATGTAGATGACATTTTACTGTCTGGGTCAGACTATGCACAAATGCAGAAGTATACACAGGAACTAATACAGGAACTGCAGGACAAAGGGTACAAGTTGAACGCAGAGAAAGCACAGCTGGTGCAGACAACAGTTACTTTTCTGGGGTTTCAGTTAAGCCAGGGTTCCGTTCAGGTGGGGGTAAAAAC
Source organism: Ichthyophis bannanicus (assembly GCA_033557465.1). Taxonomy (NCBI): domain Eukaryota; kingdom Metazoa; phylum Chordata; class Amphibia; order Gymnophiona; family Ichthyophiidae; genus Ichthyophis; species Ichthyophis bannanicus. The sequence continues at coordinate 1,657,091,668 of CM066031.1, forward strand.
CGTTGAACATGCTTTACAACTACCTGTACCAGAGACAGTGGGGGAACTGAAATCTGTTTTAGGCACACTTAATTTTTGCAGGAATTGGATCCCTGCTTTTAGCTCTCGGACCCTTTGCTTCCGACCTTACTTAAAGGGTGGTGTAAATAATTCTGACAAAATCACTTTGGATCCTTGCCATGTAAGTGTGCTCCAGTCCATTTTGGAAGATTTAAAGTGTCTTCCAGCCTTACATCTGCCAAATCATCACAAACCCTTTCAAATGATGGTGGTAACTGGTTCCCAGGCTTGGGCAGCCATACTATTTCAGGAAAGGGTTTCCACTTTATCATTCTTGTCTGGTACTTTCGGATGTACTAAACTCCCACTACCGGACCTTGAAAAATTAGTCATTGCAGTAGCAGCAGCAATAGAGAAAGTCCTGTCCATTTTCACCCCGACTACCCTGATTCTCTATCAGTCCATCGAATTAAAGGCCATTTTGCACAAAGACACATTACATTTGTCCCCGACCAAATTGCAGCAAGCTTGTGCCTCTATCCTGAATAGTGGGGTGATCTTTCGTCCTCTCACTGCCTCCACGTGTCCACTTAGTTGGCTACAGACAGCAGTAGACGTTTACACCCCAGTACGTGAGTCATCCTATGAGGAAGTTCTATCCTTTATGGTATCTCCCTCTAACATGCCACCAGACAGTGAAATTTGGTTTACAGACGGATCAGCACAGAAGGGTGCTTTGGGCTTTGCTGCTGTGCTGGTGACCCCTGATGGAGTGTCTGAGCATCGCTTGCAGTATGCCCTGGACTCGGATCAGGGATATTCAGCACAGGCAGCTGAACTGTGTGCCATATTAGCAGTCTTAGAAGAACGTCTGGCAACGCCTTTGATTTTCTATACTGATTTACAGTATGTTCAAAAGTTGTGTGGGGAATACCTTCAGATTTGGTTACAGCGTGGATTTGTTAATTCATCTAGTAGTCAGCTAGTTCACAAATCATTGATATTGTACCTATATGACTTACTATTACAACGCTGCCAGAAAGATATTCTAACTTCCTGTAACTGGGTTCCCGGTCATTCCCGCCATTATGGTTTCCTGCAGTTTGGCAATGCCCTAGCAGATGAAGCAGCTAAACAAGTCACAGATACTGTCCCCATTTTAGTTACTACACGGGCAAAAACTTATCCCTTACCTTCACTCCAAGATTATCAACAGAATCTTGTGCAGGATGAAGTGCAGAAATGGAAATTGTTAGGGTGCTCTGAGCATAAGAAGTTATGGGTCCACCCTTCTGGGAAAGTTTGTATTTCCTTTTGGTCCTTGCAACAGTTGTGTTCCCTGCTGCATTCTGTCAGTCATGCTGCAGCTTCCAGCGTGTCTGCCCAAATTTCTGAGATCTTCTGGCATCCACGTCTTAAGCTCAGAATACAGGAGTGGTGCCAAAAATGTCCCCAGTGTTTAGAAAACTCTCCAGTGAAGGGCAAGCATATTTTGCAAGGTCACCTCCCGATAGTCCAGGGTCCGTTCATTTCCTGGTATGTTGATTTCACAGATATGCAAGTCAGTGTAGATGGATACAGATTCCTTCTTGTCTGCGTCTGTCCATTCTCCAAATGGGTCGAGGCTTTCCCTTGCAAACAAGAGAGGGCTTCAGAGGTATTCAAGTACTTTTCTCAGCACCTGTTTCCTCGCTTTGGCATACCACGAACTGTTTATTCTGATAATGGCTCTCATTTCCAGAATCAGCTAATACATCTTTTCTCTACAGCTGTGAACCTAAACTGGAAGTATGTTTCTGTCTATCGCCCCACCTCCAATGGCCTCGTCGAACGAACCAATGGCCTGCTCAAGACTGCCCTGCATTTGATACAATCAGACAAAAATATCTCCTGGTTGCAGGCCCTGCCTCTGGCACTGTTTCAACTCAGAAATCGCCCACTGAAGAATGTTGCTCTAACACCACATGAAATATGTACTGGCAGGCGATTGCTGCTATACAATCTCTCTGACACTTCTATTTCTTTACCAGATTCTCTGTCTCCTTATATTGCAGGTCTGCACCTAGCTTTGGCAGAGATTTCCCAACGCTGTGCCATTCGTGACCAACATCCGCATTCCCCAAAGGATACCTTGATTCCCATTGGAACCGCTGTCTATCGCAGAAATCCTCATCGGAGTTCCTGGCAAGATCCAACATATTCAGGACCCTACATCGTTTCTGCCTCAACCCCATTTGCGGTCTTGCTGGACGCTAGCCAAACCTGGACTCATATAGCCCATCTCTGGGTACCCTGAACTTTAATATTTGGACATTTGTGCCTTTTTCACACCATGCCTCACCTTGCTTATAAGTATGGTTTTCTATATTTTGCTATGTTACTGTCCATTTTTATTGGGTGGTTTCTTTACTTTATCTCTTTCCGCCCCCACCCTTTTCACTCTGCTCCCCCTTCGCCCCTGTCCTCTCCTTCTCCTAACCGCTCCCGTAGGTCTGCTTTCCCCCTCACTAATACTTGGAAAACAACCGTCCTCGAGGTGGTTGACCTTCTGAATATTAGTGACTGTATCATATGCACCCCGTTACCCCAAGGTGGTAATTATGCTCCTGTTCATGTGCTCCCTGTCCCATTTGAAGAATTTGTAGGTGCCATCCCGTGCTGGAATAACCCCCGCCTTATTAGGGGTTGTGTAGAGCGTGGCCCCATTTACTGTAAAGATACCTGGGCGGCCCATCAGGCTGCTTCCTTTCCTGTGCGTGTCTCTGTGCCCCCTATGGTGTTCTATTACTGCCTTATTACCAACTCCTCTGCTTCCTTTGCCAACACCTGCAATGTTTCCTGGAATGTTCAAACTAATAATTTTCACTTTTTGCACGGTACCATGCGCCCTTTCCATTATGGGCGTAATATGTCTAGGGAACATTGGTACCGCACTCAAGTCCGTAGAAATCTTGTCAACTCCACCCACTGGGGCCCGCGGGTTAAAGCACCCTCTCGGGTATGGGGGCCTGATTTTTGGAATTCAGCTTTTAATGTCGGTCCTATGGATTCTACACATACTCTCCATTTTCGTAAGGGTACTTACATGCACTCTCCTTTCACTTCCTGCTATGCCCCAATCCTTTCCTGCAACGATGTGGCCCGATGCGGTGCGCCAAACACCACTGCCAGGCAAGGCCGCAATGCTACTACTACTATCATAGGTCACCAACTTGCTGGCTGCATTCACTGGAAACCTTGTAAGTCCCGTGATGATCATCCTCTCTGTCAGACTCCTTGTACTCACTCCGCTACCTCAGGCTGCCATCCCCATTCCTCTTTGGAATATCCCAGTAAAACCTACTTTACTTGGAAACCTTCTTTTTCTCTATCTGCTATTGTGGGCCATTACTGGCTTTGTGGTGATGTTTTGTACCAGAAGGTTTCACTGTCCAACTTACCCTGTGCCTTAGTTAAAGTATCCCCCTATTCCGTCCTTATTCCCCTAAATGTCTCATATGCCCCCTTGCCTTCTTCCCCTACTCCTCCACACCAGCGCGGTAGGCGCAGTTATGTTAGCCCCTGGGATTCCTCTATTGCTGAAGATGCTGCGATACAAGCTTCCTATGCATATGTTAACTCTACTTACCCCATGACCAAAGCTCGTCTTGTAGCCCTTAGTATTACTGCCTGGCTTCCTTGGGTTACCCCTGCCCTTACCGCTGAACTTGGAATGGCTGTTCGCCGCTTGCAATGTTTGTTACATATACAAATGAAAGCTGTTACTGAATCTATCTCTCGCTTAGCTGAATCGCTTGAACAAAATAACCAGATGACTCTGCAGAACAGGCAGGCTTTAGATTTATTACTCGCTGCTGAAGGCGGGACTTGTTCGTTTGTTAATGCTACTAACTGCTGCACGGTCATCGCGAACCATACAGTATTTGTATTGGATGCTATGAATAAGATTAAGCATTTATCTGAACTTCATATTGATGACTTTAAGGGTGGCCTCCAGATTGGGGATTGGTTTTCATCTCTCTCCTCCTGGTTCCACTCTCTTGGTTCTGGCCTAAAAGGCTTATTGATTTCTGCTGGAATTATTTTAATCATTACTTTACTTTTCTGTAGTATTTTTTCCATTTTCATATCCTGTTGTAAGAAACATTGTACCAAAGTGTCTACTTCGTTCATGCCTGTTCAAACCAGTCATGCTCTTGTCAATGTTTCTTATGCTGCAGTCCCCACTTCTGACTATTCTGACTTGGACTTCTCCCCTTCTCAATAAAAAAAAAAATAAAAAAAATGGGGGAGTTGTAGGGGTTAAGTGCGAGGTTAAGTGTTAGATATGTGTTAAGGAATTATTTTAAGGGTTGAGGGATTACAATGTTCCTGGTTCATAATCACTCAATGGCTACCCTGAATCTCAAAAAATTCTAAAGAATAACAGCCAGGCTGCTATATCATGTGGGCAACACTTGGGCCAGTACGAGAAGTAACCCAGCACAAGAAAAACCATATAAGGAAATATCATGAGCCCAGTAGGTGTAGGTCTGAACTGGAAAGTCCAGACATAGGCCTACAGGGGCAATGTGCAAAGGAGCACGTACACAGGAAACCATAAGCTGGCAATGTATATGCTAGGCCCTGGCCCTGAAGAAAGCAGGTGGCTAAACGACAGTTGGTAAGTATGAGAGCAGGGGGGCCAGGGGGATTTTGCAACAGGAACTAAGGGGACAAAAAAGGCAATAATAGGAAATAAGAAGGGAGGGGGGAGAGGACATAGGAGGGATAGATCTGGGGACTGTATGCATAAACAGAAGCAAGGAAAGGTATATATGTAGCAAGCTTTTTATATTCGGGGGCACTGTTCGGGGGAGGAGATATTCTGGAGATGCCTAGTGCTCGATAGAACTCTCTTCCCCACACTATTGCCTGTATTGGTCATCAGTTATCTAATAAACAGAGACTCTGTTTGCACCTGTACTGACTTTCGGATCTGATCATTACAGGAAACTAGTAATAATTAGGTTGTGGTCTATTTTGTGAGTAACAGGGCCTCACAGTATGTTCCACCACAGTCTGTGCCACAACAGTTAGGTCACCCGCAAGTCTATCAGAAAATGTTTGCAATGAGGAAGAAAGCCCCTGAATGGCATCCCATAATGACTCCGTTGTCACAGCCATAGGTCTAACAGCCTTCCTCACTTTCTTTTTGGAAGTCATATCACCCAGCTCTTGCACGATGTTTAGCACAGTTCTTGGGGTCTTCGGAGTGACTCCCGCTGCCCCAACCAAAAGGGGAGTCAACTCCGCCACCGGCGATCCTCATGGCAGGAAAGCTCCTTCACCCAGACTTGTATGAGAGGTCTCCAAAGCGCCAGCAGCCCCCATACTTTCAGGGTTGGGAAGCGGCATACGCACTATGGGGCCTAGCGACGCCCCATCACTGCTGCCCACAAGTTGCCTGTCGGGGGGATCAAGGGGAGAGAACACTGCAGGAGCAGAGGAGACTCCAAAGCTGTCTAGAGTGGTTTGACAAAGGGGCCCAGAAACGGCGCTTCCAGAAGCAAGCCCTGCTTTTCCTTTTCTCTTGCCCATCTCAACTATAGGCAGAGAGGAATTCCAAAATGCCAAAAATCCCAAACGTAAGCTCAAGCGTCCTGAGCCACATTCCTTCACAGCTCCATCTTGGATTCCTTCCCAGCAGAAGCTTTTTATGGTTAAAAACAATATTATATAAGTCTTTAGAATCGGACAAAGTGCCAGGTGCCTTAAAATAAACCAATATAAGGCAAATTTTAAAGGAGTCATTACCAACCTGCCTATAGTATCAAAGATAAGTGAGACTGTGTGACTGTGCAATTATTATTTTGAGGAGGTAAAAGAGTTAGAACCTGAAATCAAGCTTTCACCCTGGGTATAGCATGGAGACAGTATTGGTGTCTCTACTGGATAATACGCATAAGCATTTAGATTATGGAGGTTCAGGTTTATTGATCCTATTGTATATTACAGTAGCTTTCAATACACTCATCAACTCCACCCTATTTGAGAGACTGAAAAAGTACAAGTAAATTATAGAGCACTAAACTGATTTTTCTCCTTTTTGGGAGAAAGATCATTTATCTGTCAAAATCTTAGGGAAAAGGGAATTCTTTTTGGTTGAAGCTGATAAATTCTGTGTTTAATTAAGTAAGACAAAGTGTAGCAAGTTAACATCTATTTAAATTAAAACCAGTTAGGGCATAGTATAGAAATCTGACTTTTAGTTAGTGTTTATTACCCACCCACCCCAGGCACAATCTTTGATTTATAGGCTCTTAAATCAGTTAAGGGCAAAGATCTTACTCACTTTCAGGTTTGATTGGTTATCTTCATCAGCAGGTTATTGGGCCTTATTAATACATTAATTAGGTCTTTGCAGTTCATCTTCAGGTGAACATTAAACAAAGTCCTTAAACCTATTAGGCATATTTCTATGGTTCAAGTCAGCTTAATCCCCTAGCCACTTTAATTAGCTGAACAATTTTAAATAGCTACGCTAATCATTAAAATTAAAATGCAAACAGCAGCCTAGCAGCAAGATGGGGCTATCCAGTCTTTTGCATGAATGTTGCATGTATAATTATCTCCCAGTTAGCGAAATGTCTTATGTGTGCACTAGGTGCAAAGAGCTCCTTACTCTCAAGGAATGAGTCCAATCTCTGGATGCTAGAATAGCTGACTTGGAGGAGCTGAGGCAGACAGAGAGGTATATACAGTAGATGAGACCTTCAGGGACATAGTAGAGAAGTCCCACCTCAGGTTTGGCAGCCTCTCTGCTGCCATGAAGGAGAGAGGTTATCTGAAAGGATATCATCATCTTAGTGTAACAGGAAGTGATCCTGTACCTAGGACCTGTCCTCCGGACGATATAATGCCCTCTCACACCAAGGAGGTATCTCCAGGGCCATGTGCCTATGAGAGAAGGGTTAGGATGGCTGCTATAGTTGGTGATTCGATCATTAGGCATGTAGATTGCTGGGTGGCTGGTGGACATGTGTATCTCCTAGTATCTTTGCCTGCCTGCTGCAAAGGTGGTAGACATCATGTACCACCTAGATAAGGTTTTAGATCATGCTGGGGAGGAGCATGGTGCCCATTGCTGCTGCTGATACCCTTCTGCAGGATCAAAAACAGTGGCAATATCTGCAAACAGCCCCGTGGTGCTTACCTTCAAGCTTCAGCGCTGCGGGGCTGTTTGCTTCCGCTGCTCTCCAACATCCAATGCCAACTTTCTGTGAGTATAGGTACAAACAGGAAGTCGGCACTGGGAATCAGAGAGGGGCAGAATAAACAGTCCCACGGTGCCAAAGCTTGAAGGTAAGCGCTGCAGGACTGTTTCAAGCCATTGCCGTCAATGTTGGTCCCAAAGAGGGAAGGCAGCGTTAGCAATGTGTGACTGCCTATTTATTTATTTATTTAACAAGCTTTTATATACCGCCACTTCCTGAGATCAAGGGTGGTTTACATGAAATGTCACAGCAAATTTTACATTAAACTTTGAAACTACAGTATGTACAGTTAACTTGTTATAACTATATACAATAAACTGTGTAAAGTATGGACGAAAGCATATGTACAGTATCATGAAATTTGATGCATCATTATTTTATGACCTTGCATTGCCACGTGAATTTGCTTTATAGTGCTTCAGATTTCTTGGGATTTGGGGACATTGTTTGAGTCGCCAAAATGTTCAATGAATAGAAATGTCTTTAAATCCTTCCGGAATTGCAGGATTTCGCCTTATGGTAGTGCCGGCCTTGCCTAGTCCCCTATTGTTGTGATGTCTGTCATGGCTAGACTGTAAGCTCTTAAGAGAAGGAACTGTCTCTTATATGTCTCTGTATAGCGCTGCATATGCCTTGTAGCGCTACACAAATGATAAGTACTAATAGTAGTACAGGGACTCTAGGGTACTTGAATTGCAAAAAAATATATTCTTGTTTGCTGATAAAACTTTCTAAAAGGCTATTTGTGTTACATAAAATGCCTGCCATTGAATTGACATGGAAGGTCAGTCTGTAACTCCAAATAATGAGTACCTGCGAATTGCCATTAGACCTCTTGTACATAAGTGTCCTGTTCTGCACTACTACTAAACCACCTTTATCAGCAGGCTTTATGATTAAATAAGGGTAATTTTGTAATTGCTTGAGTGCTATCCTTACATCATGTGCAATATTGCAAAACCTCTTCCCTTGAGGATATGTCTCACAATAGTAGATCACAAAAAGTAGGAAGATGAGCGTTCAAGGAGCCTGGCAGCATCCATTTAGATTTTGGTCAGACTACTGCTACTTCTTGAAATAAGCCATCTTTTTGGCTTTCGTCAATGAAACTTGATTCAGGAGCAACATTGAGGACTGGTAAAATGGATGATATTTTCAGCCTGGCACAAGCATGACGTGCCTGCAGATATATTGAAAGCTTGATGATTGTTTTTCAGAAAAGTTTCTAATCAATTTAAGGCATTTTTTGCACATTATTTACTATGCTGATGTTTTCGAATACACGTATAAAAAAAGGACTGAATATTTAAACTATATGGGAAACCAATTGGTTCTCTGTGGATAACTCTCTATTCCTCAGACCAGCTGTATTCCACGCTTTAAGAAAAGTGGAAGGAAGTCCAAAAAACTGCCAGCATGGTTTAAAGGTGAGGTCAGAGAGGCTGTTGTTGCCAAAAAAGCATCTTTCAGGAAATGGAAAAAAGAGCCAAACGACGAAACCTGGAAACAGCACAAGCACTGGCAAGTCAAATGCAAGGCATTGATAAGGCAGGCAAAGAGAGAATTTGAGAAGAAGCTTGCTGCGGAAGCAAAAACGTGAAATAAAGACCTTTTCAAGTACATTCGTAGCAAAAAACCTGTGAGAGAGTCAGTTGGTCCATTAGATGATAAAGGAGTTAAAGGAGCACTAAGAGGCAACAAGGCGATAGCGGAGAGACTGAATGAATTCTTTGCTTCGGTCTTTACTGAGGAAGATGTAGGGATGTTACCCATGACTGAAGTGGTATTTAAAGGTGCGGAAGAATTGAAGGAAATATCGATACATCGGGAAGATGTCTTACAACTATTAGATAAACTGAAGAGTAGCAAATCACCTGGGCCGGATGGTATACATCCAAGGGTGTTGAAAGAACTGAAATATGAGATTGCAGACCTGCTATCAGTAATCTGTGAACTATCATTAAAATCATCTCTAATACCTGAAGATTGGAGGATCGCCAATGTAACACCAATTTTTAAAAAGGGCTCCAGGGGTGATCCGGAAAACTACAGACCGGTGAGCCTGACGTCAGTACCAGGAAAAATGCTAGAAACCATCATAAAGAATAAAATTACTCAGCATGTAGATAGTCACAACCTAATGGGAGACAGCCAACATGGCTTTAGACAAGGAAGATCTTGTCTGACTAATCTGTTATGTTTTTTTGAAGGAGTGAATAAACAGGTGGACAAAGGTGAGTCGGTTGATATTGTGTATCTGGACTTTCAGAAAGCCTTTGACAAGGTCCCTCATCAGAGACTTTTGGCAAAACTAAAGAGTCATGGGATAGGAGGCAGTGTACTATTGTGGATCAGGAACTGGTTAAAAGATAGAAAGCAGAGGGTAGGGCTAAATGGCCAATTTTCCCAATGGAGAAAGGTGAATAGTGGTGTACCCCAGGGATCTGTGCTGGGTCCGCTGCTTTTTGACATATTCATAAATGACCTGGAAAGTGGAATAACGAGTGAGGTTATCAAATTTGCAGATCACACAAAACTATTTAAAGTTGTTAAAACCCAAGAGGATTGTGGAAAAATTGCAAGAGGATCTTGATAAATTGGAAGACTGGGCATCAAAATGGCAGATGAAATTTAATGTGGACAAGTGCAAGGTTATGCACCTATGGAAGAACAACCCAAACTATGGTTACACGATGCAAGGTTCCACATTAGGAACTACCACCCAGGAAAAAGATTTAGGCGTCATTGTGGATACCATGTTAAAACCCTCGACCCAGTGTGCAGCGGCGTCCAAGAGAGCAAATAGAATGCTAGGTTTGATAAGGAAAGGAATGGAAAATAAAACAAAAGATATTATAATGCCTCTATATCGTTCCATGGTGAGACCGCACCTTGAATATTGTGTGCAATTCTGGTCGCCTTATCTTAAAAAGGATATAGCGATTTTAGAAAAGGTTCGGAGAAGAGCCACCAAAATGGTAAAGGGGATGGAAGGATACTCCTATGAAGAAAGGCTAAAAAGGTTAGGGCTCTTTAACCTGGAAAAGAGATGGCTGAGGGGAGATATGATAGAAGTCTATAAATTAATGAATGGAGTGGGTAAACGTAGATCAATTGTTTACGTTATCAGAATATAGAAAGACTAGGGGACATGCAATGAAGCTACAGGGTAAACTATTTAAGACTAATAAAAGAAAATATTTTTTCACTCAACGTGTAATCAAACTCTGGAATTTGTTACCGGAGGATGTAATAAAGGCTGTTAGTGTAGCTGGGTTTAAAAAAGGTTTGGACAAGTTCCTGGAGGAAAGGTCCATAAACCATTATTAAGAAGTGACCGAAGATATCAATGCTTGACCCAGTACAAGCATTGTGAAACTTGTGTCTCTTGGGGAAACTGCTAGGTACATATGACCTAGATTGGCCACTGTTGGAAACAGAATACTGGGCTTGATGGACCTTGGTCTGACCCAGTATGGCATATCTTATGTTCTTATATTCTTATTCTTCTCTGTCTCATCAGCTTGCAACCTTGGGGCCATCTTTGACTCCTCTCTCTCTTTCTCCACACACATCCAACTGATAGCTAGAACCTGCTGCTTCTTTCTCTATAACATCAACAAAATTCACCCATTCCTTCCCGAACACATAACTAAGACACTTATCCACTCCTTAGTCACCTCCCGTCTAGACTATTGTAACCTGCTCCTTGCTGGTTTCCCTCCGAGTCATCTCTTTCCCCTCAATCTGTTCAACACTCTGCTGCATTGTTAATCTTCTGCCAGCCTCGTCATGCCCATATTATTCCTCTTCTCAAGTCACTTCATTGGCTCCCGATCCATTTCCGCATCCAGTTCAAACTCCTCCTGCTGGTCTATAAGTGCATTCACTCTGCGGCTCTTGACTACCTTTCCTCTTTTATGTCTCCCTACACCCCTCCTTGGGAACTCCGCTCTTGTGACAAATTGCTTCTATCTGTGCCCTTCTCTTCTACTGCTAAGTCCAGACTTTACTCCTTTCACCTTGCTGCACCTAACGTCTGGAACAAACTACCTGAGTCTGTACGTCAGGCACCTTCTCTGACCCTTTCCAAATTCAGGCTGAAAACTCACCTCTTCGCTGCTGCTTTTGAATCTTGATTCACCTGATCTCCTTTGTGTTTCCTTACCATTCCCTCTAGATGTATTCCATGTCTACTGCTACTGTGTTGTCTGTCTTGACTAGATTGTAAGCTCTGACGAGCAGGGATCATTATTTACATGTGTCTGAGCAGCCCTACGTACATTTTGTAGCACTATACAAATGTTCAGAAGCAGTGATAGTGGTAGCATCACATTATGCTGTGAATAAGCCACCTCACTGAGGTTCCTCAAATCATAAAACATTTTCTTTACTCCTGATGGGATCTATATTGGGATATATTGGTGCTTATTTGAAGAATGAGTGTTGCTTTATTCATCTGTGTCGTTGTTTCCTTCTCCCTGTGTGTGTGTGTGTCAATCCAATTGTGTGAGTGTAGATGCACGTACAGTGCAGGAATTTAGAAACTTCCACTAGCACTTGAATCTGCACCACCAGGATCCCTAGAAATCTTCAGCAGTGGGGTGGTGGGGTTCTCCCCTTGCTCCTTTTCATGCCCACCAACACACTTGGCTTCTACAACAGGTAGGGCCTGGGCTCCCTGCCTTCCACAACACTCCTCACTACACTTGTGTTGCCAACTCCAGCTCTCCTCATTCTGCCACTGTATATGTAACTTTGTTTTGCTCATATGCATATGAATCGATAGACAGACCTCAATAATAGACTGTATTGTCTTATACAAAACACACCTCAAAAAGGCTGCCCTGGGAGATGAGGGTATATTAGATGTGCTTGCATACCTTATGTTTTGAAAGAGCATGTATATTTAGCCATTAAGGAAGCTAAGTAGTCACCTAAGCAGTGACTTGTGGTGGGTAACAGTAGAGAGCAGTGGCAGTCAAAGCAAAGCGATAGGTCTTGACAGCCACATTACTCAAAGAGGCATTTGAATGTACTTCGACTTGCAGGAAGAGTGGACCATTTTCAAAGAGCCTGTTTACCTGATACATGGCTTTTGGAAATTTCCTGTGTGAAGGGTAATTCTATCATGGGGTGCCTAGCCAAAACACAATTTAATGTATCTAAATTAAGCCTGGTTAATAAAAACAAATATGAGGTGCCTACTTGTCTTTATAAAACAATAGCGCATGTGGCGGAGATCACACTTCTAGAGACGGTGTAAATGACCTAATTTTTGCAGAAATGTTCATATTCTGTAATCAACATGCCTACTTGCTCAAGCTGCTCAAACTCTGCCCATGTCCACGTCCACAGTGCGAGTACGCACCATGCAAGCCATGTGCACACTTTCACACTAGTCGGTATTTTCTAAGCAGTCACTTAATACCAACCTTTATGTGCATTGTTAGCACCTAAAAATGGACACCTCCTTATACAATTATCCCATTGTGTGTATGTGTGCATATATACACAAACACAAAGCAAAGTTTATATTTGAAAAGTAAAGATGTCCAATTATGCATTTTTACCAGATGTTGAGCTGATTATGACTGAGTTTAATTATCATTATCTAGAAGAGAGAAGCACGAGGACCTGAAATCGAATAGAGAAGGGTGCAAGGCTGAAGATTACCTAGGGAGCACTGTTCCCTCTAAGCTGTGCGCGTGTGCGCGCGCACACACCTCTCCGAGCGAGCGCACACAAATTAAAACAGAGCGCACAAGGATCTGCTTTGGCTTTTTTCACTTCATTTCATTTCAAATCTTGGATGTTTTAAAGACCATGCAGCGCTGTGGCTGCGCCGGCGATCTACATCACTTCTGAGTCCTCTTCTCCTCTCACACGTGACATGAGTCATGAGTCCGACCTCGACCAATAGGAGGGCAGTAAGGAGCCTAGGACTAGGAGGAGGGGGGCAGAGGAGGCTGTCTGAGACACCACCAGCCAGCCACGTGGCTTCACATTCCCTGCCCTGGTCATCTGTGTGGTCTGCATTGAGCCGGAGGAAGCGATTCCAGGCCCTCGTCACCGAAGCTGGGGAGCACGGCTGAACGCAGGGCAGACAGACAGCATCGCAGCCCCTTTCGCAGAACGGAGGCAATGGCAGAGACAGTGCAGGTAGGGTTGCCAGTCTGGATTGCTAATTTCGGGAGCTGGGAGGTGCCGGGTTAGGCAGAAGGCTTCTGTAGGTGTTTTGAGCACACGGCTGCGGGCTGCTTGGTTGAGGAAGGCCTAGCAGCTGTGTGGGAGATTTGTGGCTGTTTCCTGAAGACTTTGGTACTGAGCAGGAAGGGGGCTCGAGGGGGGACTCTCCTTCGCGGTCTTTTCAGGATTTCTGCTGAGAACCTTCATTTGCTTAGTTTACAATGAACCTTTTTGTTAGGAAAGAAAAAGTAAGAGGAAAAGGAGGCTGATAGGATTTGCAAACGAAGTAGCTGAAAAGGTAGGGATAAAGAGGTTAACCTTAATAAATTATAAGCACAGAAAAAGGAAGACAAACAGCAGTATCTGGGGAAGCTGGTAAAGTAGTCGGGAAAGCAAAGATGCTAATGTAATTAAAAATAGCCAGTATGGTAAAACATGGGGACAAGACATTTTTTTCAGGTATGTTGGTGACAGGAGGAAGTGCAAAGGTGGAATTGTGAGACTTAATGATGAAGGGGAGGAATGTGTAGAGGCTGATGAAGATAAAGCAGAATTGCTTGATAAATATTTCTCATAGATGAAGGGCTGAAAATGGGACCTACGAAAACACAAATAGAAATGGAAATGAAGTAGAACTCAAAACTATTTTCAGAAGATGGTAAGCTAGCTAAACTTAAAATGGACAAAGCAATGGGCCGGACCAAATTCATCCCTGGGTATTGAAGGATGTGCCGTCAGCTCCGCTGTCTGACCTTTTCAATGCTTCTTTAGAGTCAGGAGTAATCCCAGAGAACTAGAGATAGGCAAATGTGGCTCCTGTCCATACAGACAGAAGTAAGGAAGAGATTGGTAACTATGGGCCAGTTAGTCTGACCTCTGTAGTGAATAAATTAATGGAAATGCTGCTAAAGCAGAGGATGGTGCAGTTTCTGAAATCCAAGAGCTTAATATTCAAAGGATTTATGCTCCTAACTTTGAGAGTTATGCTCCGAAATTGGTCTCTTTGAAAATGTACTAGGGCTGAGTGCCTAAATATTTTCTTAAAACTTCACTAAACTCCTAAAGTTAGGAGCATAAAAAGTGGGTGGCAATGGGGGCAAATTTAGGGAAGGAAAGGAAGTTAGGAGCTTAATACTGATTTTTCAAAACTAGGTGCCTTAAGAATAAAATTACTCAGCATGTAGATAATCATGGCCTAATGAGAGACAGCCAACATGGCTTTAGACAAGGAAGATCTTGTCTTACTAATCTGTTATGTTTTTTTGAAGGAGTGAATAATCAGGTGGACAAAGGTGAGTCGGTTGATATTATATATCTGGACTTTCAGAAAGCCTTTGACACGGTCCCTCATCAGAGACTTTTGGCAAAACTAAAGAGTCATGGGATAGGAGGCAGTGTACTATTGTGGATCAGGAACTGGTTAAAAGATAGAAAGCAGAGGGTAGGGCTAAATGGCCAATTTTCCCAATGGAGAAAGGTGAATAGTGGTGTACCCCAGGGATCTGTGCTGGGTCTGCTGCTTTTTGACATATTCATAAATGACCTGGAAAGTGGAATAACGAGTGAGGTTATCAAATTTGCAGATGACACAAAACTATTTAAAATTGTTAAAACCCAAGAGGATTGTGGAAAATTGCAAGAGGATCTTGATAAATTGGAAGACTGGGCATCAAAATGGCAGATGAAATTTAATGTGGAGAAGTGCAAGGTTATGCACCTAGGGAAGAACAACCCAAACTATGGTTACACGATGCAAGGTTCCACATTAGGAACCACCACCCAGGAAAAAGATTTAGGCGTCATTGTGGATACCATGTTAAAACCCTCGGCCCAGTGTGCAGCGGCGGCCAAGAGAGCAAATAGAATCCTAGGTATGATAAGGAAAGGAATGGAAAATGACACAGATTGGTTTCAATTGCATATTGGAACACAGAGGTGCCCTTCCATTTTGTCATTAATCACAACCTTGCATTTAGGGGAAAGATTTCCTGAAAATGAAATTGAGGAATGGTCTGCTTTGACTTGACAGCAATAGCACAGTGTGATTATGAATTTGGAATTGAAAACGTCCGATCACTCTGCTTAAAGTATAAACAATTTCTTATGGAGGAACATATTGTTATTCAGCAGTACAATGACTTCAAGTTTTTAGTCACAGAAAAAATCAAAAGCAAACTGATAAACAGTTTTACAGATATGGTGACTTTGGTGTTTCAGAATGCTCACTTTGCAGATTTAGCAAAATTGTGGATATTGGTGGAACATTTTTGGCTTCTAGTGCAGATTGTGAGCGTGATTTCAGCTTGATGAACAGTTTAAAAACCAAAATAAGGAATCGCTTACATTTCGAACATTTGGAAATGTTGATGCGTGTTAAGAGTCATCTTCAAGATGGCGGATCAGTAGACCTTGATAAAATTTATTCAGACTGGGTACATTTGAAAGATCGAAGAGAGAAATTTTGAGAACATAGTAAGTGACGGCAGATAAAGGCCAGCATGGTCCATCTAGTCTGCCCAGCAAGATGGCAAGAGTAGGTGCACCTGTTGCTCTGTGCAGGCCACCCCTCCCCATGTCTTTGTTTAGGGGTGAACCCACCACTCCATGTAGGACACCGAACTCTTCTTCCATACATATATTATTTACATGGAATAACAATGGCTTTCAATAAAAATTAACTGAAATACCACATTTGTGATTGTAATTACTAGAAATTTTCCGCTTCATTTAGTAATCGTCTATTTTCATTTAATTTGATTAACATCAATGTGGTGTACATACTGTATTCTAATGTGTAGTCAAATTTTAAAGTATATAATTCCAAGTGTCGTTATGTAGCGCACAAAAAATTTAACCTTCCTTCAAATGCCGCACGGCTGATATTTTATGCGCACACAGCCTACAGAAAATTAGAGGGAACACCTAGTATAATACCCCTGCACCAGCCCTATTTCAATGTACGCTGATACTTCATTTAGAAAATTGCCTTATTGTGTGCGGGCTTGCAGGTATGCATGCACCATTGTATTAAACTGCACTACTGAACATTTATACCATAATTGCTTTGTGCTTGCTATATAGAGCAGCACTCTAACAAAGCAGAATTATGTCATAATAATCATTTGGAATTAGATAACATCTTTCTTTCTAGCTTAGAGGATTTTACAAGTCAGCCTATTAAGAGACTCAAAAGCAGTTGCTTGTAGGAGAGAGAACTTGGCAATACGAATCTGAAGGCCAGTTTGTACTAAAACTGTAGCATGAAGAAGGGACAATGTTGTTTTTGCTATTTACAGTGCTTAAGGGCATCTTCTCCAATGAGGCGGCTGCCCTGCAATGTGAGTCCTTTGTTTTATATCATCGGCCGTGGTGCTGTGCCATCTTGTGGGGGTGGGTGGGCAGCTGGCCGTCCACATGTCCGAGGGCACACGGCAGCATAAATCTGCTGCTGATCTAACGAAAGATGTAAAAACTGGCATATAAGGTGTTAGGGCTTTCTCATGATCACACAAGGAATACATGCTAGAATGGGGGTTGAAATTATATCCCATAATTTCCCATGATTTATAGTTCAAAATTCTCTTGTGGGTAACACTTAGATCCTTCATTTTCACATCTTCTTTCACTGCTCCTCTGACAGTGCTGTCGAAAATAAGTTCCTAAAATAGGATAAGAAGAAACAGAGTGCATTAGGGTAGAGCTGAGAAAACCAGCACTAGACCAAAATGTAACCACGAGAGGGGATCAGATTGGCCACAAAGATTTGGCTTCTGGAAAGTGTTTTAAAAGCCTTCGGTTCAGGCATGGAGACTGTCTCCCCACTGGCTTACTTCCATTCCGTTCCTGGCATCACAAAGCCCACACAATACTCAACTGCATCACAATGTTATACTGTAAATGCTTCTAATGTTAGAATGTAATAATGGTTCATTGTTCAATGTAAACCGCTTTGATTATGTGCAAGGCACTATAGAAAACTCTTCAGTTCAATTATTGACCTTAAAGTTCTCTCAGTGGTAGTCATGCTCTTAGGTCAAAGAATTCCAGGTGCAATATTCCAGCATGGGAAGAGATAACACTGATGAACTGATTTATCCACTGAGAATTTAATCTGTTGGCTTCTGGCTTCTCCCTGCAGGACTTTTAAGATCACGCTGTATAAAGCGCTGGCAGTATTTCCACTTTCAGTAGCATAATTCATACAATCAGAGAGGCACATGAGAAGATGTTATCTCTAGCTCAAATAAGGACATGTATTGGGTTGGCCTATGGATGAGGGTATTGTCCATATAGATGCACTGGAATGTACCAGTTTATTTATCCAGTGCTGGCCGAAGAAATCAATATAAATCAGGTGTAACACCTGATGGGCATTATAAGAAATCCTGTTGCGACTCTTGGCAGTGACATTGTATACTCTACCACTAATATATTTTTTAAAACTATATTTCTCTGCATATAAGAACATACTTCAGTTGTAAAGGAGTTATGCTAAGTGAAGGATGAGGGCATCCTGTGCCTTGAAGTCTTCTAATCTAGGGAATTCTCAGTTTCCCAAAAGAAAAATAGCCACCCCATGGCCCGGGGGTAATTCAGGCATCGTTCCTTCAGTGTATGTCCCTTTTTACACTGGGCCTAAACACTTTGACAGCTTATCATAGCTAAGCGTAGGAAGTGATGGGAAGAAAAAGCAATTCACCCATCCAGGCTGCCCAGGTCTTCCTGTCCACAATGCAAAGATAAATCACAGCTGACAATGAAACACAAAATATAGTGACAGCTAAGATCCATCCAATCTCTCCAATTTGGGGGTCATTCTGGATAGCGAATAGCTGGGATGTATGTCCGGTTTGGATGTACAACCTCCGCTATTCGCTGTGTGCCTATTCTGCCCCAAGAGCTCCCTACATGTACAGGGGCTTTGTGCGGGGAGCTCCGGATGGGGGCGGGAGGGGTCGGAGAGTAGGCAAAGCAGGGGCAGGGCACACAACCTGGACATACAGGGCCTATTCAGGTCATGGCCCTGTACATCCGGCGGTACAAAGATGCCGGAGATCAGGCCAGGAACCCTCCCCCCACATAGCGCAGAGGAAGGTAGGCCCCTGACACCCGATCCCGATCTTGGCATCTCTCGCCTAGGGTCAAGCGGCGGGGGAAATGCATGCTCATGCTGTCGGACCTTTCAGCATTCCTGCATGGCATCCTGGTGCCATGGTGACGAAATGCCACAGCACCAGGGCTCCAGCAGAAGCATAGGGAGAGCTAGCCAGGGAGCCGATTATATATCCTGCACTGCAGAATCAGGGCAAGTCCAGCCCGTCTAAGTGCCCAATTCTGCTCCCGTGGGTGCAGAATAGGGTACACATTCAGTCCGCCAATGTTTTGGACATCCAGACGGCCCGGACGTGCCCCGATCAGAATTGGCCTCCACATGTCTTAGTGTGCATCTTTAACCCCAGTTGATATCTGGCTTCTCTTTCACTTCTTCAATGGTAATGTTTTAAATGGATTAATATTGCACATATCATGACAGGAATACGCTTCACCCCTGTGCCAGGATATGCTGGAGATTATCTCAATGTAGAGTTGCCAACTTTTTGAAAGAAAAAAAACACACCACCTGGGCTACTTATGCCCCTCCTACCTGCAGCTCCACCCCCTGCCCCACCCCACCCCCAACAAATAACTGCTGAGAGGGTATCAGTGCAGGCTTTAGTATCTGCAGGCCATATCGAAAGGGGGGAGGAACACAAGAGGTTGCCTTCTTCCGCATCCTTTCAGCCACAGTCTCCTTCTCAGACGCCCAATACACATATGCTCGCCCATATGGTATTAAATCCGAATATATATTCTGCATCCACCGATTCCCCACCCCCTCACCCCTTTCCCAACAATCTGTGCAGAGCTAGGCCACTTCCCTATACAACTAACCAAACAAAACAAAGATCTCAGTAATGGCAATACAAACCCTCCAAGTACCAGGCCTATCGGAAAGGAATACAAAAAAATATCCTTCAGAGTCAAAACTCATCCAAGGACCCTATAAGGAAAACACAGCACTGTAAATATTGCAGTGGGCTAGAACATTAGTAAATCTATTAGGAAAACTGAACAAGCTAGATTACTACATGTTCTTAAATGAAATTCCATGCTAACTGAATAGCTAGCCTTGGTCGCACATTCAGAATACAGATGGACCTTCACCAAATAAAAAATAAGTTACCAAAAAGTGAAAATAGAAATATGTACACAAAAATGAAAATGAAACTTCAAAAAGCTAGATCCTGCATAGAATGCAACAGCAGAGAAACAGAAAGAGATGCATTCCCCCTGTATTGTACAAAACAAAAGATAGCAGATGGCAGGACTGGCGTTAGGACGAATGCAACCAGGGCAATTGCTCTGGACCCCCAAGACAGAGAAGGCTCCAAAACAGTCTGATGCCGAAGAAGAAACAGTCCTGCTAGACGTACATTACAAAAAGTGAGATATTCCAGTTACTAAATGGAAAATATAATTCTTTTTTCTATTTTTGATGTTGGATCGTTTAATTTTTTTAAATTGTTTTTGTCCCAGCCGCTGGTGTCTGTTTTCCGCTGTTTTCTCTTACCTATTCTTTTCATGGTCATTTGCCATATTGTCTCTCTCCTCCTGTCTTCACTTCCTCCCTTAGGTCAGTCTTTAACATTGATTTCTTCTTTTCAGTTTTCCTCCGATTATTTTCCCGCTTATCCAAGTTTCACTGAACCTTCTTACCAACCATTTCTCAATTTTACTTTTTTTTAAACTGGATTTAGCTGCAACTTTTCATCTTTTCCCTCACCCCAACCCTCCTATTCCCTCTCTCTCTCCTTCCCCAGCCTCTTATTTCCCAGTCTTTAACTAACTCTCCTCCTCTCTCTCCCCCCATATCCAGCATCTCTCATGTCCCTATCCTCCCCATGCCCATCATCTCCCCTTCGTTTCCTGCCCTAATCTTCTCTCCCCATGTCCAGAACTTCCCTTCTAATACCCTATCCTTCCCCTGTCCAAAATCTCTCCTCTGTGTCCCCATCCCCTTACCATGTCCAACATCTCTCATCAGTGTGCCCCTTACCAGCACCCCCATACCCAGCATCTTCCCATCATGCCCCCATATTCAGCATTATCAACTCCTGCCCAACATCTGCCCTTTCTCCCCTATTCTCCTGATGCTCAGCATCTTCCCATCATGCCGCCATATCCAGCATTATCAACCCCTGCCCAACATCTGCCCTTTATCCCCTATCCCCCCCATGCTCAGCATCTTCCCATCATGCCCCCATATTCAGCATTATCAAAGGGGGCTGTTGTAGTTGTTGATATGGAAGGACAGACTAGATAGGCCATGTGTTCTTTTTCTGTCATCATATTTCTATGTTTCTATGTTTCTAACCCCTGCCCAACATCTGCCCTTTCTGTCCATCACCCCATTACCTGCATCTGCTCTTTCTCCCCATGCCACTCATCATGCCCATTATCTGCCATTTTCCCCTATATACCACCACCATCTGCCCTTTTACACCTATTCCCCTATGTCTAGCATCTGCCCTCTATACCCCCATGTCCTGCATTGCCATGTCTTCCCTATGCTGCCCATCATGCCCAGTATCTGCCCTTTACCCCTATGTCCCCCCACCATCTGCCCTTTTTCCCCATCCCCCTGCATATGTTCTCTATCCTTCCTCTGGCAACCTTCTCCCACTGCCACCTCATCCCATGGCCAGCATCTGCGCTCTGTGTCCCCCCCCCCCCTCCCCCGTGGCCACCATCTGCTCTCCTTCTCCCCTGGCCAGACTCTGTCCCTCTCCCCCCCATGTCCAGCATCTTTCCTCTGGCCCCAGTATCCAGCATCTCTCTCCCTGCCTCTTCTAGTCCAGCATCTTTCTCCCATATCCAGCATCTGTCCCTCTGTCCCCTGTGTCCAGCATGTACCTTCCACCTCCGGCCCCCCTCCAGCACCGATGCCCAGCATGGCCTCTCTCCCATCTTATCTCCAAACTTCTGTCACAAGCAAAAGCATGAGGTCCCAATTCCAGCACGCTTGTCCCTGCTGGTCCCTCCCCCTTCTGGTGTAGAGACTTACAAGCGCTCTGGAATTGGGGCCCCGCAATTTTGCCTGTGTTTTTAAAATTTCCTTTTTTAAGGCACCGCTGCCACTGATGTTGAGAGAGGCAGCAGTGACTTAAAAAGGAAATTTTAAAAACCCAAGCAAAAGCTCAGGGTCCCAATTCCAGCGCGCTTGTCTCTGCCGGTCCCGCCCCCTTCTGATGCATACTTCCATATCAGGAGGAGGTGGGACCAGTGAGAAACTTACAAGCATGGTGGAATCAGGATCCCGAGCTTTGTTTTGTTTGTTTGTTTTAAGCCGCTGCTGCTCTGTTGTCAGCTGGGGGAGGCCGGGAGGGGGGGGGGGAATTGAAGCTGCTGTGCCACAGATCCAGGAGAAGTGGGGGTGAAGGTGACATCAATGGCAGCAGGTCAAGACTACTGGCTCCCTCACAAAAAACAGCTTTTCCATGGCCAGATTTAAGTCTTTGCTGGCAGCCAGTCTGACCACATAAAAACCTGCTAGTTGGCAACCCTGTAACGATATCTTAAACTCACTGCTAATGCTCATATCAATACTTGTATTGTTCCAAAAGGCCAAAGAGAGCTTCCATGTGAAGCTCATTAAGCCTAGCAGGTAGAGCTAAGATATCAAGATGCATTTGGAAATTCTTTTAATCAGGTTACTGGGTAATTTTATAACAGGACACCTAGGTTAAGACACATCAGGCCCAATACTGTTCAGTGGTGGATAGTCGATCTAATGCACATAGCCGCCGCCGCTGAACTTTAAACCGGGATATTCAAAGCCAGGGTCATGTCCGGCCTCAGCACTGAATATCTGGGTTGCTCGAATCGGCAAGAAGCTAACCGGGCAGTGGTTAGCACTTTGAAACTAAGATTTTGCATCAGCATAAAACCCCTTGAAGAGGATGGTAACATTTGGAAAGTCTTGAAGAAGATTGGAGTGTTTCAAGTGACACTGAAAGCTTGAGATAGGTTCTTTGACTTGACCCAAAACTCAGTACTGTGTAGCTACTATTAATGACACCTTGCTGTTACTATTGTGGTCCACAATTTGGGGGAGGACGTCGCTGTAGATTGCAACAGTTGCTGCGGTCGAAGTCATCTTCTGCAGCCGATGGCAACTTCTGTAGGTCTCTTGCGGTTCCAAGATCTCTTGCGGTTCAGAGCTTCAATTGCCAGCTAAGTATCCAATTTAATGTTCTTTGCAAATGGTTGCATTAATAGCTTGGCTTATTGGCTTTTAGGTACTATAACTCACATATCATAGAATAAAAGGAGTGGCTTGTTATTCGGAGGGAACTCCCTGCACAACCATCACTCCAACATTAATTTCACATTCTCTCCTCTTTTTTTTCCTCTTTTTTACTTTTTGATCGGACCTTTTTTCAGGGAGAGGAATGGCCAGCAGAAAAAGGAGATGATAGTGCCTCTGTATAAGTCTCTGGTGTGACCTCATTTGAAGTATTGTGTGCAGTTCTGGAGACCGCACCTTCACAAGGAAATAAATAAGTTGGAGTCCGTGCAGAGGGTGGCTGCTAAAATGGTTGATGGTCTTCATTATAAAGCATATGAGGACTGACTTAAAGTTCTTAATATGTATACTTTAGAGGAAAGGCGGGATAGAAGATATATGATAGAAATGTTTAAATACCTCTGTGGCATAAATGCACAGGAGGAGAGTCTCTTTCGATTGAAAGCAAGCTCTGCTACGAGGCGACATAGGATGAGTGTGAAGGGGGATAGACTCAGGAGTAATATGCGGAAATATTTCTTTATGGAAAGAGTGGTGGATCCATGGAATAGTCTCCCAGTGGAGGTGGTGGAGACGAAGAAAGTATCTGAATGTCTTTCTTCTGGTACTCCCACCTAGCTCTCTTCATTCTCTTTCTCCAGAAGCCCTAATATGTTATCACTTACACACTTCTTTTCTTTGATCTTTAGAATTAGGGAATTTAAACTTGCATCCGCTTCATTTTGCAGCTTTTCTTGGGCCATTAGTCCTCTTTCTTCCAGATTTTGGCAGACTCTCTTTGCTTATCCTTTCACTATATATATATGCAGGCTCATTCCACTATTCGTGCCCCTTCCCACTGGCATCTAACTTCCCTGATGATTGTACGGGGAAGTTAGACAGGAGCAGGAAAGGGGAGGATCGGGGGCAGTGTTAGTGCGGTCAGTGAATGGTCACTGGCCCCGGACATACAGGGACGATTATAATGTCGGCCCTGTACGTCCAGGGCCGGTGACTTGAACGGGGAATTTATTCCACCACCAAGGAGGAATAACTTCCCCGATAATGCAGGATTGGGGGGCCTGGGGCTGGGAATAGGTGGCAGGGGGCAGAGTGTATTCCCCGCAGCCTGAGCCTGACCCTGGCCTTGGGAGGCCAGATCGGGGTTAGGGCTGCAGGGAATTAGTTGCAGGAGCCGGCGGCTGGGGATCGCGGCTTTTAAATGGAGCCACGGTGTATGGCAACTGGATGCCATGGCGCCACGGCAAATGGATGCCATGGTGCCACGGCAACTGGACGCCATGCCGCCACGGCTCCATTTAAAAGCCCTGACTGAGTTAGTCGGGCAAGGCCTGTACGTGCAAGCCGGGCTGAATCACAGTCCCAGCCTGCACATATAGGCCTGATTGTGATTCTGATCCCGCATGGCTAGACGTGTCCCTCAGGATCAGAATCGCAACGCCTCCTATACGTCCAATTCAGACCGGGCATACAGAAGGCATGTACGTCCGGGATGGAATCAAGCTGATAGTGTTTGTAGCATAACGGTAACATTACATTATCTCCTCTTTATTCCCAGGGGCCCACTTAATTGAAGTTAGTCCTCTTAATTTTTTCATTAACTACTGTGGTGTATCTCATGCTGCAGGGGTCCGTGAACAAATTCACCATGGCCTCTTGCTGCAGCAGGGATGTTATCTTCATCAGCAACGTCTGCACTTTCACTAGCACAAATGCTAGCGCTAGCACTTAAGCTAGGGTTAGGCACCTATTTATCCAGGGCCAGTATGAATAATTCATTTTTCTTCTTGTCATACTTGAATTGTAGTGGTTGCCTTCCTGAGATTTGGTATAGATTTTAAAGAACAGGGTCATCATGTGAGAGTACTCAGCAAGACTTGGTAAGAGTAGTTTGCTGCCCTCCCTTCACATGCTCAGCAATTCACCAGCTTTACTGCTGACTTTTAAGACCCTTACCGTCACAGTTAGTGATCAATAGTGTTTATCCCGTGCTTCTTTGATTTCAATTACTATTTTTTCTCTACTACCTTTGCTGGGAGACCATTTACAATCCTTTGCATGGAGAAATATTTTCTGATAACATTTCTGATTCTATCTCTTTCGAGCCTCATGTCATGGCCTCATGATCTAGAGATTCCTTTCCACTGAACAATATTCACATCTTGTGCATTATTTATACCACTAAGATTGAAATATACCCTTTGTTTCCTCTTCTTAGGGTTTACATATTTACATACTTAAGTTTCATGTCATGGAATAATTGATGCAGACCCTATACCAGCTTCATTACGTGCATCACCTCTACCCTGTCTATATACTTTTTGTGATGCAGACTTCTGCAACTGATACAATATACAAAAAATGAGCTTTCAGCAATGATCTATACAAAGTATAAGCACCTCTTTTCTTCTAGTAGTTCAGAACATAAAAACACAAGATATGCCATATTAGGTCAGACTAAGGGTCCATCAAACCCAGTATCCTATTTCATGTGCGGCCAAGGGTGGTGCAGGGCCATCTGTGGAGACTAATTGTGGAACCTTATTTGCATATCCACTGGACCTCATTTGCATAAATTTAATTTATTTTATATTAAAATGTATATGTTGCCAACTAAAATTTTAGGCGGCTTTCAAAGGAGCCTTTCCCAAGCCTCTCTTTTATTTATTTATTTAATGCCTTTTTTATACCGCGCTCTTTGGAATCAGTGCGTTTTACAGTCAACAACATTCAAACAGTGCAGGCGGGCCTACACTGGACTTACAATGAACAAGGGATGATAACTTGGGATTAACGGGGGTAACTATGTACAGGGTATATACACTTAACATCTGTTACCTGGTGGTATCTTTACAGTATTACATCAATATTTACAGCAGTAGGTCACTATGCACACATTCTTTGGACTGGGGGTATTGTTGAACTAGGGGGTGGGGCTGCGATTGTGTGGCATTGGTGCGCTGGGGGTGAGGACCTGGTTGGCGAGAGTGTCTGGTTGGGATATGTCGTTTGTATGAGAGTAGTACTGGAGGAAGAGATGGTGCTATAGTGCCTTCCGAAATTGGGCGAGGTCGGTGATGGCCCGGAGGGCAGGCGGAAGCGCGTTCCAGCATGTGGGTGCGTAGAGGGCAAAGGCTCTGTTTCTGGATGTTTGTGAACATTTTGTTATTGCCTTTGGGAATCTCAGGGTGTTTGCAGCAAATGATCTCCTGGCTCTGTTGGAGGGGGCGGGGTGGATGAGGTCCGTGAGGGAGGCGGAAGAGCACTTGTTGATGGCCTTGAATGTCATCAATAGTGTTTTGAAGGAGAGTCTGCAGTGGACTGGCAATCAATGCAGGTGCTTTAGTATTGGGGTTACGTGTTCCCTCCTGGAGGCTCCGTGCAGTATCTTTACCGCTGCATTCATTGCAAACTGCAATGGGTTCAGAGTGTTCTTAGGGAGCCCTTCCAGAATTGCATTGGCGTAATCAAAGTGAGGGCAATGACTTAGGGGCATGTGTGTTAAGTGCCACTGTACCAATGAAAATAAATGGGTGTTCCTGCACTTAGAGCACATCAACATTTGTGAATGTGCATTAACTTTTAAACATGCATCTTAATGAGTGTCTGAATACCTTTTGTATGGGCAGTGAGGATAAAGAAAGATTACCAGATTTCTACATTATTATACTCCAGTGCCAACTGCCAGGAAGTACTATAAACCCTGCTCAATTAGAACCTATAGCAAACCTGACATATCATAATAGTACTACAAGGACTCAAAAAAACCCACCAAAGGAGTGGCCTAGTGGTTGGGGCAAGGTACTTCAGGCTGGAAAGTCGAGGGTTCAAATCCCACTAGAGAACAACAACCTTGGGCCGGAAGGACTGGGGTTTCTAGTCCCACAGGCGCTCCTTGTGGTCTTGGGAAAGCCACTTAACCCTCCATAGCCCATGTTCCCTGTAAAATAGTTATCTCCAAGTTATAATGCCCTGTTCAATGTAATTTCAGTTTGTTCAATGTAAACCGCACTGATGCAGAATAGTGTGGTATATAAGAGAATGTAAATAAATAAATAATAAACCCTACCTGTTAAAAGGCAACACTGCAAATATTAAACTAATTCATCTCAGAGAATATCTATATATCTCCTAAAATACACTCTGTGTTAGAGAGGGCATTGAGTGACAAAGGACTGACATTTTGCAGGAAACAAAATGCTGCTGGCATTAACCTTTAAAAAGGAGATAGAGCAGCTTTTAAACTAGATATTAGGGGAAAGCCGACAGTCGCCCAAGAGAGGATGGTTCGGAAGAATGTATCCTTGAAGGATACTACCAAAAGCAGAGAGGTTCCACAAAAGAGTAAAGTAGCCCAAATGCCCTCAAGTATGGAGCAGACAGAGCTTAAAGATCCCAATTTACCCATGTCTAACAATAGCCAAATTAACATGAATAAAATACATTCTCTAAAATGCTTGTATGCAAATGCTAGAAGTCTAAAGAATAAGATGGGAGAGTTAGAATATATAGCACTAAATGAAAGGTTAGATATGATTGGAATATCAGAGACATGGTGGAAGGAGGACAACCAGTGGGACACTGTGATACCTGGATACAAACTATATCGTAATGATAGAGCTGATCAAATTGGTGGAGGGGTTGCGCTCTATGTTAGAGAGGGCATTGATTCAGAAAGGATTAAAGTTTTGCAGGAAACAAAATCTGCTGTAGAATCTATATGGATTGAAATTCCATATAAAAGGGGGAAGGCGATGGCAGTGGGGGTGTACTATCGAGCACCTGGCCAGAATGACCAAATGGATGATGAAATGCTCAAAGAAATCAAGGAAGCTAACAAATGTTACAGTGCAGTAATAATAATGGGTGATTTCAATTACCACGGTATCGACTGGGTCAGTGTCACGTCAGGACATGCTAGGGAGATAAAGTTCCTAGATGAAATAAATGACTGCTTCTTGGAGCAGCTGGTTCATGAACCGACCAGAGGGGAAGCCATATTGGACCTAGTCCTTAGTGGAACACCAGATCTAGTGCAAGAGATAAGGGTGTTGGGGCCACTTGGCAATAGTGATCATAGCATGATCGCCTTTGATTTAATTAGTGGAGGAGGGATAGTAAGGAAATCCACAGTACTACCTTTTAACTTTCGAAAGGGAGACTATGATAAAATGAGGAAAACAGTTAAGAAAAAACTAAAAGGAGTAGTTGCGAAGGTTAAAGACGTACATCAAGCTTGGGTGTTGTTGAAAAATACTATCTTGGAAGCCCAGACCAACTGTATTCCACGCTTTAAGAAAAGTGGAAGGAAGTCCAAAAAACTGCCAGCATGGTTTAAAGGTGAGGTCAGAGAGGCTGTTATTGCCAAAAAAGCATCTTTCAGGAAATGGAAAAAAGAGCCAAACGATGAAACCTGGAAACAGCACAAGCACTGGCAAGTCAAATGCAAGGCATTGATAAGGCAGGCAAAGAGAGAATTTGAGAAGAAGCTTGCTGCGGAAGCAAAAACACGAAATAAAGACCTTTTCAAGTACATTCGTAGCAAAAAACCTGTGAGAGAGTCAGTTGGTCCATTAGATGATAAAGGGGTTAAAGGAGCACTAAGAGGCGACAAGGCGATAGCAGAGAGACTGAATGAATTCTTTGCTTCGGTCTTTACTGAGGAAGATGTAGGGATGTTACCCATGACTGAAGTGGTATTTAAAGGTGCAGAAGAATTGAAGGAAATATCGATACATCGGGAAGATGTCTTACAACTATTAGATAAACTGAAGAGTAGCAAATCACCTGGGCCAGATGGTATACATCCAAGGGTGTTGAAAGAACTGAAATATGAGATTGCAGAACTGCTATCAGTAATCTGTGAACTATCATTAAAATCATCTCTAATACCTGAAGATTGGAGGATCGCCAATGTAACACCAATTTTTAAAAAGTGTTCCAGGGGTGATCCGGGAAACTACAGACCGGTGAGCCTGACATCAGTACCGGGAAAAATGGTAGAAACCATCATAAAGAATAAAATTACTCAGCATGTAGATAGTCACAACCTAATGGGAGACAGTCAACATGGCTTTAGACAAGGAAGATCTTGTCTTACTAATCTGTTATGTTTTTTTGAAGGAGTGAATAAACAGGTGGACAAAGGTGAGTCGGTTGATATTGTGTATCTGGACTTTCAGAAAGCCTTTGACAAGGTCCCTCATGAGAGACTTTTGGCAAAACTAAAGAGTCATGGGATAGGAGGCAGTGTACTATTGTGGATCAGCCCATTTCCAATCCTAGCCCCCCCCCCCCATAAGTCATTTCCAGTCCTATCCTAGCCCCCATCAGCCCATTTCCAATCCTAGCCCCCATCAGCTATTTGTAGTCTTCTCCTAGCCCCCCATCAGCCTATTTCCAGTCCTAGCCCCCTCATCAGCCCTTTCAAATCCTAGCCCCCCAATCAACCATTTCAAGTCCTTTCTTAATCCCCTCATCAGCCCATTTCCAGTCCAAGTCCCCCCCCAATCAGCCGATTTCTAGTCCTAGCACCCCCTATCAGCCCATTTCAAGACCTAGCCTCCCCATCAGCTCATTTCCAGTCCAAGCCCCCCCAATCAATCCATTTCTAGTCCTAGCCCCCCCCCCACGAAGATCCCTGTGCCTGTCTGACCAGCTTCAGAGGGAGCTGGGGAGGCCTGAGGCTCTGGCTCACCTCTATATAGCCACTGGAATGAACAGCAGGGTTTTCCTTCACTGAGTCCAGCAGCTTTGTTCTCATGAAGCTCGCTGAGTGCCAGGAAACAGGAAATGCCCTTTAACCTCTGGTGCACCAGGGGCTCCATGAGAACACAGCCGCCAGACTCGGAAACCCTGCTCTTCAGTCCGGTGGCTGTACAGAGGTGAGTCAGGGCCTCGGCCCTCCCCGGCTCCCTCTGAAGCCGGCCCTGCAAACAATCGAGACTTGGGAGCTGAGTGCAATTGGCGGGCCGGCCCTATCCTGTTTCCAGCAGCAGCTAATCCAGATCACAAGTGCCTATAAGGTTCCCTAAAAGGTACACAGATTCTATGCTGCTTATCACAGGAGTAAGCAGTAGATATCCCTAGTTTTCTTTAATAATGGTTCTATGGACTTTTCCTCCAGGAACTTGTCCAAACCTTTTTAAACCCAGCAACAAGTACAGCTTTTAATACAACCTCTGGTAACGAATTCTAGAGTTTGATTACAAATTGAGTGAATAAATATTTTCTCCTATTAGCCTTAAATGGGCTATATTGTAGCTTCATTGCATGTCCGCTAGTCTTTCTACTTTTTGAAGCAGTAAACAAGCAATCTATGTTTACCCATTCCACTCCATTCATTATTTTATAGACCTCTATCATATCTCCCCTCAGCCATCTTTTTGTCAAGTTGGCGAGCCCTAACCTTCTAAACCTTTCCTTGTAGGGGTATCCTTCCATTCCCTTTACCATTTTGGCAGCTCTTCTCTGTACCTTTTCTAGTTCTGCTATATCCTTTTTAAGATATGGTGACCAGAATTGCACACAATATTCAAGGTGCGGTCGTACAATGGAACGATACAGAGGCATTATAATATCCTTGATTTTATTCTCCATTACTTTCCTTATGATTCTGAGCATTCTATTGGCTTTCTTGACCATTCTGCACACTGGGCAGAGGGATTCAACGTATTAATACACATAGCATTCCTCTTACTCTGGCCACTGCCTTGTCACACTGTTTTGCTCCTCTGAGCTCATTGGATATCATCCCCCAGAGGTTTATTTCATGCTTGGTGAACAATAGTAGCTCAGCCCCCATCATGTGCTGCTCACTTGAATTTTTGCACCCAAAAATGTATGATTCTCCACTCTTTTGCATTCAGTATGAGTGCAATATCTGCAGAAGAATGTAGATCACTGATGAAATTCATTAACTAAAGACCTCAACAGTTTGGGGTTTTTAAATTATTTATTATGGATGATATCCAAATGAGTATTGCAGTGGATCAATGTCAGGGGCAAGCTTTCCATACGTTGAAAAATTGGCAGCTGCTGCTGTGTGACTCTAGACATTTAAAATGAAGTTAAATGTAAAAACGTCAGAATAAATTTGGATTAGCAGGCATGGAAGATTTCTTCAAGTTCTGCTAGTTATTGGAGACTTGTCTTTAGACAGACAGAGGAAAGTAATAGATTTTGGTATAGTTTTTGATGAAGCTTTGTCCTTTCATGATCAGATTTCATCTGCTATTAGAGCCTTTTTTGCAAGATTGCAATTACTTTGGCAACTTAGACCTTTATTAGATCAAAAAGATCTAGCAACTCTTATTCTCGCATATATGACTACAGACCTGAACTTTCATAACAGCTTGTGTTGTGATCTTCCAAAATATCATTTAAAACAGCTGCAAACATTGCGGAATAGAGGAGGAAGGCTGCTGACAAGCACAAAGCTTTTTGATCATATTTCTCCAGTTTTAGCTGTTTCACATTGGTTGCCTGTGGAACTATGAATCTGACTTAAAATTTTTTGCCTGGTTTACCAGGCTTTGTATTGTGTGACCATTGTATTTGAACTGCAGATCGAAAACTCTTTTTGTAGGACCAACTTATATACTGCATCTGCTACAAAAACTGACAGTTAAACTTTATGGTCCAATTTAATGAACAATTTTACTACTTTTTATAGAAGATATTTTTTAATGTATTTTCTATAAAAAGTTGTAAAATTGTTCATTAAATTGTCCCATAAAGGTTAACTGCCAGTAACCGAGGCAGGCGGACCTAGTGCTTCGGGCCCGTTTCCTCCATCCCCCATCACCCCCAATCTCCCAGCCCCACAAAAGACACCACACCAATTTTTCATGGAACACAACTGGTCGCAGCTTTATTAACCTTTAACAATTTCACAATATGCCAACATGCTACACCTTCTCAATCGATTAGCGGTACCCAGCCCGCACCAGCCATACCTTAGCAAAGTGCCTTGCCACCGCTAACGCCATAACTTGCCCCCCCGGCAAGTTACCTAACCCTTCCCCTGACTTCGCCATGCTATTAGCAAAAGTCCACCAGGGTTTGTCCGGGTCAGGGGCACCCCGCCCCCGCCCAAGTGTAGCCTGAGGCTCCGGACCCCGGAAACCTCCGGGATCCTGCCAAACCCCCCCCTTCCCAAGCTGCAACACCCCATAATCCACACCCTGATAAATATGCGTGGGCGGGCGGGCAGGAAGCCGGCACCCCCGAGCAGCCTCTGCCGCGAATGACCACACGGAGGCTGCCCGCCGGCCCCCACCACCCACCACACCGCCAGGATCCACCCTGATTGGCTCCCGCGCGGCTGCCACCGCCGGGAGCCAATGACTTTAAACTGTCCGTGGCCGCGCGCAGGGTCCTCGCACCGGCCACGCGCCCGGTTAGGGTCGGCCGCCGGGACCCTGCCCGCGGCCTCCTCATTAACCCAGGCAGGCGGACCTAGTGCTTCGGGCCCGTTTCCTCCATCCCCCATCACCCCCAATCTCCCAGCCCCACAAAAGACACCACACCAACGTTTCATGGAACACAACTGGTCGCAGCTTTATTAACCTTTAACAATTTCACAATATGCCAACATGCTACACCTTTTCAATCGATTAGCGGCACCCGGCCCGCACCAGCCATACCTTAGCAAAGTGCCTTGCAACCGCTAACGCCATAACTTGCCCCCCCGGCAAGTTACCTAGCCCTTCCCCCGACTTCGCCATGCTATTAGCAAAAGTCGACCAGGGTTTGTCCGGGTCAGGGGCACCCCGCCCCCGCCCAAGTGTAGCCTGAGGCTCCAGACCCCGGAAACCTCCGGGATCCCGCCACCGGCACAGGTAACAACCTTGTTCCTGTGCCGCCCCCCCCAAAGCCCAGCTGCGACCAGTGAGCAACCCAACCAACACACATTCCAAGACCTCCCGCCAGTCCTAAAATAGCAGAGCCAGCACTAGTGGCGATAACTGCCCCATCACCCTTCTACAGCCCCGGCCTCAACCTCCCCGAGAAGGCATCCTCTGATACCCCCATGGCGGCCGAGCCAGCTGTTAGCCAGCCCCCCGCGACCAACGCCGCTGGCTCCAACATGCAGGCCTTGGAACAAAGTCAGACCCCAGCAACAATTACCCCCCGCAACGCCTGCAAAACCCAGCAAATCCCCCTGCGCCGCTCTGAGCAGATGCCGGCATTACCTGGAACCCAGTCGTTGCCTCCAACACTGCAGGCAGTCGCGATATCCGCCCGTGGCACTGTAGCAAAGGGAGCCGCTGCGACCCGCGGGGTCCGCGCTCACTTAGCCATGATACAGCCACCAAACCCGGGCCGCTCCCCAATTATCATTCACCGCCTCACCAGAACTCGCCGTCTGGCTCATCGGACAAGGAGTGAAGGATCCCCAACCTTCAGAAGGCTCCAGACCCCACCTGCAAAATAAATGAACAATGAAACTCCCCAACCCCCCGATCCCCCCTTAGCCGGGACAGCCGCACATAACCCCTACACGCCCGAGAGCGCCATCCTATGCCCTACAGGACCTGTGTAGCCACCCAAAAGGGAAAAGAGTGCAGCGCCAAATACGCAGGCTCACCACCCACCAAGCACAGCGCCATTCTGACCACATCGAGCGCCGGAACACCCCGGGCACCTGAAACAGACCAACACTCCCTCACCCTAGAAGAAGTCCCCCGCCTACCCGGGGGGCACCCGCAGGTATCGCCGCATGGCCGCCACAGAGAACGTCACAAAGCCTTCAGCCCACTCAGGCGCACCCACTAGCCTTGTCGGAAACTTGCCCAAACATCCCAAACCGCCCAGAAACCCAAACGTGGGGCCGTTGAAGCCCTCCCCCGCCCCCAGTCCCGACCGAAGCCATCACCCACTCCCCCCATTCAAAAGGCACTGAAAAAGGGCCATACAAAAACTGCCCAAGACATGGCGGCTTCATACCCCCATGCAGTCATCCGCAGGCTCGCCGAAAGGAGCCAGACCAGCACATCATGCGCGAGGGGCCGGCCGAGCATGCACCCCCCCTCACAGTAACCTGCGAGTTACCAATCCCCCAACCAGCGATCCGTACCCCCACCATCGCAAAATGAAACCGTCCCAACTGCGAACCCACCCTGGACTGAACCCTCCCCCCCACACCCTTAGCCACCACTATATATCAACCAAGCAATGCTTCCGGTTGCCGCCCGTGCATGACCGAAATTGGACCACTTAGTCACAACCCAGATGACACCCAGACCACGGCCCCTGATACCGAATTCTGCAGTAAACTCCGCATGTCTCCAAGGCCAGTGCTCTATAAGGTCCCCAGGCCCCGGATCCCTCATTGACCACTTCCGGGCAAGAGCCCGAAACCGCTCCACCGGAAACGCGAAAGAGCCTCGACAATTCCGGCCACACAGCCAGGGATAAGCCAAGCCTCCTTCAACACTCGCAAGTGTAGAGATGCCACCCCCACCACCTGCATTAAACCCGCCACTGGCAAACCCCTGCGGTAGCAACGATGGACCACACCGCCCACAACCGCGTTGCCGCCCACCATACCACCTCACGGTTGCGGAGCCAATCAGGCCAGAACTCCAAAACCACCCTGAGCCGAAACCGCTCCAGGAAGAAGATATCGGCAGCCGAACCCGATACCAGCCAAGACTACAGGCCCCGCCGAAGTACACTCTCCACCCGCCACATCCGTGTAGAGCTGCAACCCCTCACGGGACAACTCCTACTCCATCAAAACTGATGTCCCTTCGAAATAGGCCCAGAAGCGACTCAAGAGACGCGAATCCGCCCCCACGACTCTGCGGCCCCCCCTCCGAATGGTGCGGATGCTACGCCCCGCCCCGGGGAAACATCCACACTGGCAGCCTATTCCCGCTGCAAGCAAACTACCACGTCCACCGAGTCTAACTCCATACCCAAAGTTAGTCACATCGGCGGACCCTCTGCCCTACCCAACGCCAAGGGCCCACCTAAATCCCGCGATGGTTCTGCAAACACAGTGAATATCTCCGGGCACACCACCGACTAAGCCGCCCCCCCAAACAGAATAGCCCACCAGCAATGCACCTAGAAGCAATGTACCACATTCACCAAGCCCCGTGTTTGCACAAGCCACCACTGCCCTGAACAGTACCACGTACGCACCAGAGACTGAGCAGCCCATAAGCATGCATTTGTAAAATAACAAGCCCCTTGAAACGGAAATCCCACAATGGAAACGCAGTTGGAGGCACTGGCAACATGCGAAAAGGCTGATTCAAGATCAACCTTGGCCCACAATGCTACCCGACCCGCCTCCTGCACCATCCCCCCAGCCCGATCAAATGACATGCACCGCACTGTACACAACGCACACGGAACGTGTACCATCGACAGCGTCCCCAAAGGACCGGCCAAATTAAGAATTAGCCTGAACTGCTCAGGCACCTTCTTCGGGATTATCCCCCCAGGGGAAATCATCAAGTTCGTGAAAGGCGGATCCTGGAACAGGCCCACAATGCTGCCCCCACTCAGCTCCCCAAAGAACCACCCCACCCACGGTTCCAAAACACCGCACTGAAGGCGAACCCCGAGGACAAGGCGCCACCACTATGCCCAGCACTGTAAGGACAACGCCAAACTAAAAAACCGAACCCAGAGCCGCGGATACTGCTGAAGCCACCCCTGCAAAGCGTGACCCCTACGTGACCCCACCTTAGCAGAGTGCAGTCCGGAATTGGGCAGGTTGACTTATTGAACCCCCAACCCGCGGTAGCAACCCCCCCCTGCCCTTGCTTCCTGTTGCAAACTGGCCGGTAGCCCCACGCACCCCTCCTCCAGCACCCAACCAACGGACATTGGAGTCAGCCAAAGGTTACCTTGCGTGCCCCGAAATACCCATCCGTTCTCTTCCATCCGGACCCTGAACAATCCCACAGAGCACCACCACACCCACCCCTTGCGTGTCTGGGACGCCTCCAATACCGAATCCGCATACCAATAGCATCCCAGAATGCTCGAGCGTGCGTTGTCCCCACACCCCGGCTAAGCACAGAAGGATCGAGGCCAATACACTACCTTGCGCGCAACCTCCGTAACCCACCCCACATTATCATCCACCATGCTCCCTTGTAGGCTCTCCCCCGAGCGCTTCCTGCCTCCCAACAGTCGCAAGACATCTATATAGCGCCACGGACAGATCCTACGTCAAGTCGGTCCGGTACCCCTTCCAACAGCACCGAGAACGCGACCCCGACGGGCCCCTTCCGCCCTAGGCCCCACCACCCCTGCGCTATCCGTCCCCTTCCACGGCAGCTCCCCCACTGATGCCCACGACGAATCACCCGAGTAGGAGGAGGAGGCCGACTCCGAACTCGCCGACAAGAATGCCGCCTGTTCATCCCCGCCCTAACCCCCCCTCATCCCCCGACCGTCCAGCCCATGCCATTCCTCGCCCGGTGGGCCTGACCACTCACCTGCCTCTCGACCCTCTGCCACCGGCAGCTGCAATCCCGGCGTCCAGCTGGCTGACATCGTCACAGGTCTGCGCCGTCTCACGGCGCCTCACCGGATGCCTCCGCTGCAGCACCATGCCTTGTGGCCGCTCCACCGCCCGGATCCATCCAGAGCTCACGACCGCCAGCACCAGGCCTCCACGACTACTGCACCATCACCGGCCCCTGCGGAGACATAAGCGAAAAAACAGGGGGGGGCTGCCGGAAACCACGCATGTGGTCAGGGCCCACCTCGAACAGATCCAGACGTACCCAGCCCACCCCCAAGCCAATGCGTCCCAGGCGAAGGCCCACCAGCACCACCTAATCACCTTAAACCGTAGTCCAGCCAGCAGGAATAAGGTGTCCCCGACCCCACTGCCAAATTACCTGGCTGGATAGAAAACAACACAGACGTCTTAAAATTCAAAAGTTGTTGTGTATTTATGTTTTTCACGAGTTCTCCAATATATTCTAGTGCAATCAATGTGGTGTACATACTGTATTCTGACGTGTAGTCAAATTCTAAAGTACACCACTCCGAGTGTCGCCATGTGGCGCACAAAATTCAACCCTCCCTCAAAAGCTGCACAGCTGACACTTTATGCGCACACAGCCCATAGAAGAGTAGAGGGAACAGTGGCCTATGCCCCCCTTGCTTACCCCATTGCTAGCCAAAATCACCCACAAATTCGCCACCCCGGACCCCCCCCCCACCCCCCACAGTCGCCCCTCGACCACCCAACACCCCTGTGCAGCGCAACCCCTAGCCCGCCGGGAGAGGCTCCACGCACAGCTCCCCCCCCCCCCCCCGCGCCATCTCACTCCCCGCCCAATATCCGCATCGCTAGGGGGAGGGAGGGGGGCCCGCACGCCCCCGCCAGTCCCCCGCACCCCCCAAAGCACCCGTACACGTAGCCCCACGCCCCTTCAGCCCCCTCCGAGCCACTGAACCCCCATGCACCCCCCCAATCTTAGCTTCGAGTTATATACCCTCTTTATTTTATTTTATTTTTTTTATAAGATCCCGCACTTTTTTTTTTTTTAAAAGATCCCCCCACAAAACACAACAGGTCCCCCAGTACCATAAAGCCCCCACCCTCCAAAGCAGGGAACTCACCTGCTCTCCTGCAAGGGCCCTGCAGAGCGGGAATCCGCCGTCGCCCCCACCAATGAAGACCCAGCAGGCTGCGAAACGGCCCCCAACAGCCCGTCAGCCACACTTGTCACCATCTCTGGGCGCGCCCACCAGACCCCACAGCCAGCGACCAGCCCAGCTCCGCGGCCCCGCTGACCGCCAATCCGCTGCAGCCTCCCGCCACGAACCCTGCCGACCAGGCCGCACCCGAAGACCCGCACCAGAAGACGGCACCCCCGAGCAGCCTCCGCCGTGAATGACCACGCGGAGGCTGCCCGCCGGCCCCCACCAACCACCACACCGCCAGGATCCACCCTGATTGGCTCCCGCGTGGCTGCCACCGCCGGGAGCCAATGACTTTAAACTGTCCGTGGCCGCGCGCAGGGTCCTCGCACCGGCCGCACGCCCGGTTAGGGTCGGCTGCCGGGACCCTGCTCACGGCCTCCTCATTTTTTGTAACTTACGCAGTGTATAACTTGGTCCTAACAATAAACGTTTTTATCTGCAGTTTGATATTTCATTGGGGTCAATCAAAAAATTTTACTACCTTACAGTTGACCACAGTTTCCTTTTTGGACTGCTTTATATGCCATTGTATTTGAAGTCATTTTTGCAGTTTTATGTTCCTGGGGGAGCCTTTGCTCATCTCAGCAAATGCTGTTAACACTGCCTACAGTCGCCCAAGAGCGGATGGTTCGGAAGAATGTATCCTTGAAGGATACTACCAAAAGCAGAGAGGTTCCACAAAAGAGTAAAGTAGCCCAAATGCCCTCAAGTATGGAGCAGACAGAGCTTAAAGATCCCAATTTACCCATGTCTAACAATAGCCAAATTAACATGAATAAAATACATTCTCTAAAATGCTTGTATGCAAATGCTAGAAGTCTAAAGAATAAGATGGGAGAGTTAGAATATATAGCACTAAATGAAAGGTTAGATATGATTGGAATATCAGAGACATGGTGGAAGGAGGACAACCAGTGGGACACTGTGATACCTGGGTACAAACTATATCGTAATGATAGAGCTGATCAAATTGGTGGAGGGGTTGCGCTCTATGTTAGAGAGGGCATTGACTCAGAAAGGATTAAAGTTTTGCAGGAAACAAAATCTGCTGTAGAATCTATATGGATTGAAATTCCATATAAAAGGGGGAAGTCAATGGCAGTGGGGGTGTACTATCGAGCACCTGGCCAAAATGACCAAATGGATGATGAAATGCTCAAAGAAATCAAGGAAGCTAACAAATGTTACAGCACAGTAATAATAATGGGTGATTTCAATTACCCCGGTATCGACTGGGTCAGTGTCACGTCAGGACATGCTAGGGAGATAAAGTTCCTAGATGAAATACATGACTGCTTCTTGGAGCAGCTGGTTCATGAACCAACCAGAGGGGAAGCCATATTAGACCTAGTCCTTAGTGGAACACCAGATCTAGTGCAAGAGATAAGGGTGTTGGCGCCACTTGGCAATAGTGATCATAGCATGATCGCCTTTGATTTAATTAGTGGAGGAGGGATAGTAAGGAAATCCACAGTACTACCTTTTAACTTTCGAAAGGGAGACTATGATAAAATGAGGAAAACAGTTAAGAAAAAACTAAAAGGAGCAGTTGCGAAGGTTAAAGACGTACATCAAGCTTGGGTGTTGTTGAAAAATACTATCTTGGAAGCCCAGACCAGCTGTATCCCACGCTTTAAAAGAAGTGGAAGGAAGTCCAAAAAACTGCCAGCATGGTTTAAAGGTGAGGTCAGAGAGGCTGTTGTTGCCAAAAAAGCATCTTTCAGGAAATGGAAAAAAGAGCCAAACGACGAAACCTGGAAACAGCACAAACACTGGCAAGTCAAATGCAAGGCATTGATAAGGCAGGCAAAGAGAGAATTTGAGAAGAAGCTTGCTGCGGAAGCAAAAACGCGAAATAAAGACCTTTTCAAGTACATTCGTAGCAAAAAACCTGTGAGAGAGTCAGTTGGTCCATTAGATGATAAAGGGGTTAAAGGAGCACTAAGAGGCGACAAGGCGATAGCGGAGAGATTGAATGAATTCTTTGCTTCGGTCTTTACTGAGGAAGATGTAGGGATGTTACCCATGATTGAAGTGGTATTTAAAGGTGCAGAAGAATTGAAGGAAATATCGATACATCGCGAAGATGTCTTACAACTATTAGATAAACTGAAGAGTAGCAAATCACCTGGGCCGGATGGTATACATCCAAGGGTGTTGAAAGAACTGAAATATGAGATTGCAGAACTGCTATCAGTAATCTGTGAACTATCATTAAAATCATCTCTAATACCTGAAGATTGGAGGATCGCCAATGTAACATCAATTTTTAAAAAGGGTTTCAGGGGTGATCCGGGAAACTACAGACCAGTGAGCCTGACGTCAGTACCAGGAAAAATGGTAGAAACCATCATAAAGAATAAAATTACTCAGCATGTAGATAGTCACAACCTAATGAGAGACAGCCAACATGGCTTTAGACAAGGAAGATCTTGTCTTACTAATCTGTTATGTTTTTTTGAAGGAGTGAATTAACAGGTGGACAGTCGGTTGATATTGTGTATCTGGACTTTCAGAAAGCCTTTGACAAGGTCCCTCATCAGAGACTTTTGGCAAAACTAAAGAGTCATGGGATAGGAGGCAGTGTACTATTGTGGATCAGGAACTGGTTAAAAGATAGAAAGCAGAGGGTAGGGCTAAATGGCCAATTTTCCCAATGGAGAAAGGTGAATAGTGGTGTACCCCAGGGATCTGTGCTGGGTCCGCTGCTCTTTGACATATTCATAAATGACCTGGAAAGTGGAATAACAAGTGAGGTTATCAAATTCGCAGATGACACAAAACTATTTAAAGTTGTTAAAACCCAAGAGGATTGTGAAAAATTGCAAGAGGATCTTGATAAATTGGAAGACTGGGCATCAAAATGGCAGATGAAATTTAATGTGGACAAATGCAAGGTTATGCACCTAGGGAAGAACAACCCAAACTATGGTTACACGATGCAAGGTTCCACATTAGGAACCACCACCCAGGAAAAAGATTTAGGCATCATTGTGGATACCATGTTAAAACCCTCGGCCCAGTGTGCAGCGGCGGCCAAGAGAGCAAATAGAATGCTAGGTATGATAAGGAAAGGAATGGAAAATAAAACTAAAGATATTATAATGCCTCTATATCGTTCCTTGGTGAGACCGCACCTTGAATATTGTGTGCAATTCTGGTTGCCGTATCTTAAAAAGGATATAGCGATTTTAGAAAAGGTACAGAGAAGAGCCACCAAAATGGTAAAGGGGATGGAAGGATACTCCTATGAAGAAAGGCTAAAAAGGTTAGGGCTCTTTAACCTGGAAAAGAGACGGCTGAGGGGAGATATGATAGAAGTCTATAAATTAATGAACGGAGTGGAACGGGTAAACGTAGATCGATTGTTTACCTTATCAGAATATAGAAAGACTAGGGGACATGCAATGAAGCTACAGGGTAAACTATTTAAGACTAATAAAAGAAAATATTTTTTCACTCAACGTGTAATCAAACTCTGGAATTTGTTACCGGAGGATGTAGTAAAGGCTGTTAGTGTAGCTGGGTTTAAAAAGGTTTGGACAAGTTCCTGGAGGAAAGGTCCATAAACCATTATTAAGAAGTGACCGAAAATATCAATGCTTGACCCAGTACAAGCATTGTGGAACTTGTGTCTCTTGGGGAAACTACTAGGTACATATGACCTAGTTTGGCCACTGTTGGAAACAGAATACTGGGCTTGATGGACCTTGGTCTGACCCAGTATGGCATATCTTATGTAAAGACTTATGTAATTCGTCTTCAATGTATAACAGAGAAAGTCTTTACTATGCATGGGCCTTGTCTCTGGAATATGTTGCTTGTGGGTATACATAGTGAAGGGTCTTAATCAACTTTTACAAAGAAGTTAAGGACATGTTTGTTTAGTGGGAGGGAAAGTGGTAATGGATAACATGTCATTTGCATGAATATTGTGTACAATGTTTTCATTTTTTATTGTAACAAATTTTGAATGTGATGGTAAAGCATGCATATTAAAATTCAGGAAAATATATCCAAAGAAGGTTGTCGCCTTGCTCTTCTGAGTTAGCTATCTCACTTCTTCACTGTTGTCCCCAGCTCTGGCTGGTCCAGAAAGTCCAAGATCTAAACTGGGAATTGAACTAGGTCCTTGGCAGCACAGCCACTGAGCCATCAGGTCAAACTCTCTTCCATCCCTTTCTAGATAGTCTTCCCTGTGCTTCTCTTCCTTGATCCCTTGGACGTTTTAAATGCTATTTTTTTTACCTTGACTTTTAAAGACCTATTGAGTCTTTGGAAAATCACACCTGTCTTTTTTCCTCTTACTGGTAAGGCCAAAAAATCCTTATATAAAGAAGAAAGATTACTATCACTCATTTTAGTTTACTCCACGCTTGTTCCACTTCACAAAGAACATGTATTTATGTATTTTATTTGGTTATACATCTTTTTCGCTAGTGCCTTCTTAAGTATTTCCCAGCTTTAACGATGCTAGTATTCCCGAGGTGCAGGATTTTGACTTTTGTATGACCTCTCTTTTTTTGCTCTTTTCTTAAAACATACTGATTTGATGATCGCTGGAACTCAGGTGACCACCTATCAGGAACCACTTTCTCCATTTGTAAGTACCAAGTCCAGTAGTGCCCCCTCTCAAGGACTATTTGACTAAGGAAAGCCCCTTGGAGTCCAGCTTGTCTTTACTTCTAACCAATTCTACTTCAACCAATATTCGGCAGATTAGCAACATCATTACCACTCAACTCCCAGTCACTTTCCTTGCATATCTACCATTAACTTTATTTGCTCACTGGGAATGAAGACCTGATTTAATCAGCTTCCATCTTCATTCACCCCGACTCATTTGAACTCTTGTCAATGTATGATTGGAATTGCTCAATTAGGGTCTTGGCGTCTCTCTCTGACAAATGCAGGATATCTGTAAAAACCAATTCTGTATCTTTCAACATATTCCTCCAGGCCCCAAGATATTCAAAACCTGCTTTTTCACACCAATTCTTCAGTTGCATGTTAAAAATTCTGGTGGTGAAAACATAGCATTTTCTGTATATGGAAATGGAAAGGGTAGGCCATTGTCCTTTCCTGCTGCCTAACATAATCCCCTCATTTCTTACTCAGCACTTTTATGATAAAGTCAGGCCACTAACCAGATCAATGGTGCCCATGTTGACTACAGGCATATTCTTCTTTTCCCTTCATTCTACATCAGCAGTCCTAACAGTGCCTTTGATCCTTCGGTCTCTCTTCAATCCCTCCCTCAAGTCAGTAAAAGTTAATATATTTTCCCTCCAGTAGCATTATTTCCTGAGAAGGAAACCACACAGGATTCCAACATCAAGCAAGGAGAAGGATATTCTGTTATTTCTAGCATAGAAAAACAAGAAAGTAAAATGGAAAATGACCACAGCTGTAGACACCCAGAAGTTCTTCAATCAAGGTTTATTAAAGGACCCAACTCGGCCAAATTTCGCCAAACATGCCTGAATCAGGGATCTGGATGTTATCACAGTAATCACCAGTAACCCAGAAATTAATATAAATAGCCACTAGATCAAATGTGTCCAATAACTAAAGGCTCCTTTCATAAAACAAGGTAAAGGAATATTCCAAAAGAACACCTCACTATTCTCCCACTGAACACTGAGATCAGGCCATTTATATTAACTATTGGGTTACTGCTGATTACTGTGATAACATCCAGATCCCTGATGCAGA
Source organism: Ichthyophis bannanicus (assembly GCA_033557465.1). Lineage (NCBI taxonomy): Eukaryota > Metazoa > Chordata > Amphibia > Gymnophiona > Ichthyophiidae > Ichthyophis > Ichthyophis bannanicus. The sequence goes on from CM066031.1 coordinate 1,657,134,859, forward strand.
TGTGTTTGTCGAAACCTGGCCAAGTCAGGTTCTTTAATACGATAATCTTGATTAAAGAACTTCTGGATATCTACATCTGTGGTCATTCTCCATTTTGCCTTCTTATTTTTGTATACTGACTGACTACAGAGATTTCCTTCCCCTTTCCTTGGCATTTCTAGATAGATACAATTCTCATTCATTTGATAATTAGTTTGACTTGGGTTCCTGATCATAGAGGGTTCATTTTAGAAGCCCTATTCATGAGCTGGATGGCTGAAAAAGGGCATTCAGAGATGTTCCCAGAACCATTTTACAAAGTCAGATATATAGACATCCACAGCGCGAACATGTCCATGTAATCAGTAGCGTTCCTGGCTCCCCCACATGGCCCCCGGGAGCCACTATTCTCTCACACAAATGGAGACATGCGGAAAATTAACTTACCTTAAAGTTGGCTTCCCGTGCTGTCACCACTCTGTGGGCCTGTTGCTCTTCTCTCCCCGCCAAAGTCTCACGATTCACAAGACTTCAGCTGGGAGAAGAAAGTGGCGGGCCCACAGAGCAAAAACAGCATAGCAAGCCAACTTTAAGATAAGTTAGTTAGCTGTGCTATCTCCAAGGTGGGTGCACCTCCCTCCTGGCTGGTACCCAGGGCAGGATGCACCCACCACCCTGTCTTTGGCACGCCATTGCATGTAGCATGGGGGCATGGTGGAAGCATGGCCTGTGTGGACCAAGGGAGATGCATGTTGTGGTGTGATTTCTGAATGGTACAAGCACATCTAGACCTTGTTGCTGAGGTGTCCATGTCTATACCTGCTCCTGACTATGAGTAAGGTGCAAAAAATGGGTTTGTTTCATGGCTGCAATGCTTCTCTGGGGAAAAGCAAAATGTGCTTTCATTGCCACAGTTAATATTACCTGGCCAAAGAAACCTGCTTGTAAATACATATTCCAAACATATTGTTGACCCAGCTCCACAAATCTGATTATCTGAATTGGCCAACAAGAATGTGCTGGTCTCATAACATATATCGCCCCCCTTCTGAAATACCCTGGCAGGCATGTCCAAGTACACGTTTCTGCGGCCGTGCAATCTACGTATGTCCACATTTGTGAATTGGCCTACACCTGATCACATATCCAGCCTTGCTATCTGCGCAGGGCCCGTCTCCAGAACCAATTACTAGGATGTTCATCTTTTGGGTGGAGACAGAGCGATTTCAGAAGACACATATACATGCTTCCCTTCACTACTGCCACTCCCCCAAAGTTTTGGATGTTGTGGTCTGGACATCCCAGATTCTTCTCAGACATCCCTTCTAAAATCCCACTTAAAATAATTATCATATACAATGATAGAAATTCACAGTGAAGTGACAATGCTGAGTTGAGGAAAATGTTGGCTAATGGTACATATGGTTCAACAGTTTCCTTATAACAGGTTGGCCCAGATGTCATCCTCCATGGCACCCCATCATAGTGGGAATTATTCATAAAGTCCAGGTGCTTTCTACTCTATCATACAAAAAAAATTGTGCCCTCAAAATATATAATCACAAAACAGTTCCAGTGGTTAACCATCAAGATTGATGTTTCCTAAGATTTTGCACCAAGTCCCTAACAAGTTCTGTCCATATCTGCACTCTGTTCACCCTTACCACGATGGCACTTTGAAGGAAGAATGGCAACTTCTACAGCCAACAAGAAAAATGGAGCCGTTCCAGTCCAGCAGCAAACAAACAAGTTCCAATGAGTGACAATATAGCTCAATTTAAAAAAACTGAGGGGCAAATACAGTACTAGTTGTACCCCCTTTGCATGCATGGAGATGTAGCTCTGATTTTCTTCAGTAAAAATAGGCCTGCTTTGGAGCCAGGAGCATAGCCTTTTAAGTGAATTTAGTTCCGTTACTGATGTTATTTGATCTTCTTTTACTGATTTGTTTCTTAGGCAGGGTATTATTAGGAGAGGTTACCTATATTTGTTTCTCTTTGATGCCTACATGCTTCTCGTGTTGAGGTTTTATACTAAGTGGAACAACTAATTTGTCTCTATTTTTTCTCTTTTTCTTTGGATTAGGATCTACTGGGAAATAAGAGAGAAAGCACTAAAGGCTCCTACGGAATTAAAATGTTTACATAAGCTGGAAGACAATTAAAAGATATTATAACAATTCTCATTTTACCTGAAAACTACCAGTGCTCGTGAGAAATGAGTTAGAGAAATGATAACATTATTTCTTATCACAGCAGATGTAAATGCACTTAGTATGCATAATATCTTTTCAGTTATAGAAGGAGAAGTAGAAGAAGATTGCAATTAGGAAGGCACACTCTTTTACCCAGGCCCGATTTAAAAACACTTTTCTTCCATCCTGTGTCTAAAGGGGAAGGGTTTAGTAAATTACTACTAATATTACTACGGAACATTTGTATAGTGCCACAAACTGTACGCAGCACTCACAGACACATATGAAAGATGGTCCCTGCTTGTCAGAGCTTACAATCTAATCAGTACAGACAACACACTAGCTGTAGACAGGGATACATCTAGGGGGAATGGTAAGGAAACACAAAGGAGATCGGGTGAGTCAAGATCCAAAAGCGTCAGCAAAGAGGTGAGTTTTCAGCCTGGATTTGAAAAGGGTCAGAGAAGGTGCCTGACTTACAGACTCAGGTAGTTTGATCTAGGCCTAAGGAGCAGCAAGGTGAAAGGAGTGAAGTCTAGAGTTAGCAATAGAAGAGAAGGGCACAGATGGAAGTGATTTGCCAGAGGAGCGGAGTTCCCAGGGAGGGTGTAGGGAGAGATAAGAGAGGAAAGGCAGTGAGGAGCTGCAGAGTGAATGCACCTATAGGTCAGCAGAAGTTTGAAGTGGATGTGGAAACGGGTAGCATAAATCATAGGAAAGATATATGTCCCACTACTGAGTGCATAGGAGGACTCTACAGAAAGGCTTGCTACAAACCTGTATTAAATATGACAAATTTTTCATGTAGCTGTTTGATCAAAGATAGACTAATGATCAGGATAATCCTAGCCAAGTTTCTCTCTAGAGGAGATTACAACACAGTCTGACGACTACACAGTTCAAGGGCTCATGTCACTGTCACCCTGATTACATGTAACAGTCTCTTCTTTTTTCCTCAGTTTTCCTTTTGCTCGCTCAGTTGCTTCAGGGATGGCAAGAAACACTACAGCATGGTGAAAATGGGAGCAGGCTAGGAGATGTCTGGCTGATTGTTTGACTGACTAGCTGGGAGGTAGGAGGTACTGTAGCTGGCTGCTAGGTAGTAAGCGGATGCTAGGTGTGAGGTGAAGAGTCAGTAGTGGCTGGGCTGAGGGATGGGTTACAGAGAAACAGCAGTAGCAAGGTTAATAACCAAGCGGTATCAGCAGGGGAAGAAGGGGGAGATCAAAGGGGTGCAGCAGCAAAGAGTGGGGATGGCAGGGCCAATGTGAATTGGAGGGAATAGAGAGAGCAAAAGCAGCGATGGAGATCAGCAGGAGGGGAAGAAGTCAGAAAGATAACCGCAGTAGGAGAGATGAGCACGCAGGTAGTTATGAATCCACATTCTGCAAGGACGAGGGGGAATTCTGCAGCAAGGTAGTGGTCACAGAATTGTAGCAGATATAGAGAGTTGCTTATGACTAAATGCATTTCAGAGTTCAGTGAAGAATTTCTGCTAGGTTATGTCAAATAATTGACCCAGGGCATTTTTAGCTATAGAATCACTAGATGCATATGGAGGACCTTACAAGACTGGGGGTCTGGGCACCTAAATTGCAAATGAAATTTAATTATGAACAAATGCAAATTGATGCATACAGAGAAAAACATTTATAATTTGAGATGCATGATGCTGGATTCCATTTTAGGAATTACCACCCAGGAAAAGGATTTTGGAGTCACTGTGAGCAATATATTGAAATCCTCAGCTTAGTCATCAAAAAAGCAAATAGACTGTTGAAAATTATTCAGAAAGTGACAGAAAATAATAAATAAAAAATATCATAATTCCTCTATATTGCCCCTTAGTGCAACCATACCTGGAGTACTGTTCAATTCCGTTTGCCCCATCTAAAAAAAAAACTACAGAAAATTAGAAAAAGTTCCGTAAAAACTAACCAAGATGATGTAAAGAATGAAATGACTCAGCTGTGAAGAAATGCTAAACAGATTAGGCTTCTTCTGCTGGTAAGGGATATAAACCATGAGTGGGGCGGAACAGGGAAACAGAGAATGGATCTACTTTTTGAAATCTTGTCAGAGTCATCCCCTTACTTGGTTCAAGGAAGACTTTAAGCCTTACACCCACTTTATCAAAATCTATTGTTGAGCTTTGAATGTACTACTCTTTGCCATCTCTCCCCCCCCCCTCCCCCCATAAGTTTCTGCCCTAGGCTATTGCCTAGATCCTGCCAGGTACTTGTGACTTGGATTTGCCACTCTCAGAGACATGAAGCTGCACTAAGCGGCAGAGCCATGAGGCGTTCTGCTGTAACACTACTGCTGCACAACGGGAAGAAGCGAGTAGGACCGATTTCAGCCCCCAGCCTGGGAGGAGAAAAGCAAACAGCAGTACAAGTATGGTTTTAAAACAGCTGAAGGGAGAGAGAGAGTGATGGGGATGGATTGAGAGGAACAAGAGCGACTGATAGTGACAGGTGTGAAGAAAGAGAGAAAGTTCACACAGGAAGTTTGGAGTATTATGTGCAATTCTGGAGAGCACACCGTGAAAAGGATATAAACAGGATGGATGGAGTCAGTGTAGAGGGTGGCTAACTAAATGGTTAGTGGACTTCGTCATAAGGCATATGGAGACAGACTTAAAGATCTTGATATGTATACTTTTATGCATGTTTTTTACACATATATAATTTTCTGAACAGAAATGGGAAATCAAATGCACATCCTTAATGTGTTCTGTGAATTGGCGTAAGACAGTCATCAAGGCTTCAACCCTGGCTATTCTCCAGTCACACATCTTTCATATGTATTCATAATTCAATCATCTTTTTAAAAATCTATCTGAAGTGGAGAGTATCTCTCATATTTGTTTATGTCATGCTTGGATCTGAAATAGCTGAGCAGCCCACAGAGTAGGGCATGGACTAGGAGCGGAGGAATAGCCTAATGGTTAAAGCACTGGCTTGCAAGCCAGGTTCAAATCTCACAGCTGCTACTTGTCTTCTTGGGCAGTCACTTAACCTTCCACCACCTCAGGAAAAATTCCTAAATGTAACTCACCATGAACTTCTGAGAAAAGGAGTGAGCAAATTCCATGACCATTGAGCATTTTTTTCTGGATATAGGTAGGCAGGTTTGTAGGAGAATGTGATTGGCCAGGGGGGAGGGGGGTGACGTAGAATGGGCAAGAAGCACATTTTTTTTAATACTTGGGCCATTGTCCTGGAACTGCAGCTAAAATCATAAAAATATACCAAGAACCACACATTACCACTAATCATGTCACAGTTCTTACCCTCCCAAGCTTTTAGACTGTCCATTTTAATTAAATTACTCCTGGAATACTCACAGACAAGTAACAATCTCGGACACAGAGTGCAACCATTTCCTTGGGCCTGTAAAGATAGTTTTCTTGATACATAATATGCAAAATCTGGCTAACTGTAATTACACGGAAAGATAATGCATGTGCGCACATTGCATTAGCACAAGAGTATGTTTTGTTTGTTACTATGTGCCCAATATAGACGTAATTATCTCTCTGTGTTCTGTAAATGAATCTCTTGAAGCTCAGTGAAAATGTAGTCCGTTGTTACTGTTCATCAAATTACATGGCTGAATATTTAGACTGACCTAAAAAAGACCTGAATGTACATAGCTGTGGCCTATATTGAATGTTTTACATAGAAAATCGTGTTGGCGGGTTATTTTCAAAAACCAGCCGGCAATAGGTTTAAAACTAGATCGCCTTTCAGATGGAGCAGGTTACATGTGAGCCTTCCTGGTGAAATGAACCAGTTTGAAACTGATAGCACAGCACAAAGTAATAAACGTCCCACCGCTCAGCACCTGATGGAAGCACTGCAGAATGACACCCGCAATTTACCTTTTATCACATCATCATCTCCTGCTCAAGCATTCCCCATCAGAAAGATCAATTAGCACGAAACAGGTTTTTCAGAATTCCTTTAGCACTACAAACATCCTAGTCTCCATTTTGTTTATTTGGAAGGCACTGTTTTACACAAATGGTAAAATTTAGTTTAGGGATGCGTGCAAGTTATCACTAGCTGCCACTTGCAGATCTGTGAAATCCTGGAAGCTCGGAGGAATAATAAACATAAAGTGACATTTTAGAAGGGAAGTCTAGGAAGAATCTGGCTTGTCCAAAAATTGGAGGGAGTGGCAGTAATGAAGGAAGGCACATGTAAGGACCTTCTGAAATTGCTCGATCTCCAGCCCGAAAAACGAACATTCCTGTAACTGTTATGGAGGGGGCCCTGTGCCAGCTGCAAGACTGGATACATGCATGGGTGTAGGACATTTCACAACTGTGGACGTCCCAGAATTGCGTGGCCTCAGAACTAGGTACTTGAATGTGCCGGCCGGGGGGTTTCAGAAGGAGAGCAACAATGCTATGAGACTTGTACATCCTGGCCTACCATTTCAGATAGTCATGTGGCAGTGGGCCAGTAATAAGTTTGGAATATGTATTTACACTCTGGTATTTTTGAGCAGGAAATAATAACTGTGGCAATGTAAGTGCATTATGTGCTTCCCCTGGAAGAGTTACAGCCATGAAACAAGCACTTCTTTACCTTATTTGTGGTCAGGAGCAGGTATAGCATGGACGTCTCACCACCCAGGGTCAGACATGCTTGTGCTGTTCTGAAATGGCACCGTGACGTGCATCTTCCTTGGTCTGCCCAGGCCACACCTCCACTGTGGCCCTGTGCTGCATGGATGTTCTAGCACCGGAGATGTCTATATATCTGGCTTCTAAAATTACTCCGGAGACGTTATGTCCAAGTGACCATTTTCAGATGTCCACCTCATGGATAGGTCATCTAAAATGCCCCCTATGAGACTGAAATTCTAAAACTTCAGAGTAGGGGGTCCTAAAATTACAGCAGCAGGCCACATCCAGCCAGTGGATGAATTTTAGCAGCCCATGACTAAAAGTGACAACCAGGCTGTGATGGCAGCAGAGTGAACATAAGATTTGCCATACTGGGTCAGATCAATGGTGCATCAAGCCCAGTATCCTGCTTCCAACAGTGGCTAATCCAGGTCACAAATATCTGTCAGGATCCCAAACAGTAGACAGTTTACATGCTGCCTCTCCCATGGATTTTCTCTGATCCAATTAAAAAGTGGTTTATGGCATTTCCTTTGTGTTTCTTTAAGATAAAGAGGCTCTATTACATCTTTATTTCAAGAAGTCGGATGTTATTTTTATAGAAGGAAGAATACAGATATTTCCAGATGCTTTGAAATGGATTCAGGAGTAGAGAAAAACATTTCTGAGCTATCACTCTGAAGTTCTCGCATTGGGAGTTACTTTTCAGCTAAGATTTCGATGCAAATGTGCGATACGTTATGAGAAGAAATTATTTCATTTTTTGAATACCCCCAGTTTCATTGTTTTTTTAGATGCTAAACAGATGAAGGACTAACCAAAGAGATTTACTGGACCATTTATAGTTACAATATATGATTTAGCACCTAATCTATTCTTGCTGTATTTTTTTTTATTTCCCATCTTCCCATGGGTATGTGGATCCTTTACTCCCCTTTCCATTTTGTGGACTACAAAAGCAATGAATTTTGATTTGTTCTTTGATTGATTTGCATTCTTGGGTGTATTCTTATTTCAAAGTTTTGATAGCTTTGATGTATACTATAAATCTTGAATTTAGAAAATGGTTTATGGACTTTAACTCCAGGAACTTGTCCAAACCTTTTTTAAACCCAGCTACACTAACAGCTTTTATTGCATCCTCTGGCAATGAATTCCAGAACTTAACTATACATTGAGCAAAGAAATATTTTCCCCAATCAGTATTAAATGTACTACTTTTTAGCTTGATTACATGTCTTTAAATTTGTTGGAGTAAATAACTGATCTATGTTTACCCATTCCACTCCACCCATTATTTTATAGACTTCTATTATATCTTCCCTCAGCAGTCTCTTCTCCAGAATACAGAAAGACCAGGGGACATACAATGAAGCTACAGAGTAACCTATTTAAGACTAATAAGAGGAAATATTTTTTCACTCAACATGTAATCAAACTCTGGAATTCATTACCGGAGGATGTAGTTAAATCTGTTAATGTAGCTGGGTTTAAAAAAGGTTTGGACAAGTTCCTGGAGGAAAGGTCCATAAACCATTATTGAAGGGGACCCGGGAAATCCACTGCTGCTATACAAGCATTGGTGAACCTGTGTCTTTTGGGGAAACTGCTAGGTACTTGCGACCTAGATTTGCCACTGTTGGAAACAGGAACTGGGCTTGATGGACCTTGGCCTGACCCAGTATGGCATATCTTATATTCTTATGTTTCCTCAGCTGTCTCTTCTCCAAGCTGGAAGGTCCTAACCTTTAAGCATTTCCTCATATGGGTATCCTTCCATCCCCCTTATCATTCTGGTCACCTTTTTCTGTACCTTTTCCAATTCCACTATATCTTTTTATAGATGCAGCGACCAGAACTACACACAATACTCATGATGTGGTCACACCATGGAGCGATACAGAGGCATTATGATATCCTTTAGTTTATTCTGCATTGCTTCCTTATAATTCCTAGCATACTATGAGCTTTCTTGGCTGCTGCTGAACACTGGGTGGAGTATTTCAATGTATTTGATCCTTTTCCTGGGTGGTAGCTCTAGCTAGACAGAATAGCAGAAGGAACAATGGAAGCATGTTTTACTGCCACTTCCCACTCTGATGCATCATGTAGTTAAAGTTTGGGTTGTTCTTCTCTAAGTGCATAACTTTGCACTTGTCCACATTAAATTTCAACTGCCATTGATGCTCATTCTCCCAACTTCTCAAGGTCCTCACGTAATTTTTCAGAAACCTCTTTTGATTTAACAACTCAGAATAATTTTATGTCGTCTGCAAATTTGATCACTTCATTCCTTCCCATTTCCAAATCATTTATAAATATGCTAAAAGTAGTGGGCCCAGTTCAGATCCCTGGGATACTCTACTATTTACCTTTCTCAAAGGAGAAAATGGACCATTTAGCCCTACTCTTCACTTTCTATCTTTTAACCAGTTCCCAGTCCAAAATAGGACACTCCCTCCTATCCCATGACTTTTTAAATTCCTCAAGAGACACTCATGAGGGACCTTGTCAAAGTCTTTCTGAAAATCCAGGTACATTATATCAACCGGCTTACCTCTGTCTATCTGTTTGTTCACATCTTCAAAATAATATAGTAGATTAGGGAAACAAGACTTCCCTTTGCTAAACCCATGTTGACATTGCCCCATTAAATCCTGTCTAGCTATGTATTCACTAATTTTGTGCTTTATAACGGTTACTCCCATTTTGCCTGGCGCTTACATCAGGCTTATCGGTGAGCAATCGGAGAACTTTATGCCACTACCACCTGCTCTGATGCTCACTTCTGGCACCATTGCCATAAGATCAGTGAGGAGAGGTGGTGCTGTGTATGAGTTTTGAATGTACTCACAGTTCTGGTGCCCACCGTGAGCATCAGAGTAGCAACTAGTAGTAGAACACGCTTCCATTGCCCTTCTGCCTCTGCTTTCTAGTTGGAGAGAAGAGTCCGGGCAGGGTGAGGACTAGGCTACAGCCTGATGTTTACCAGTGGGGCAGAGCCTGCTTGGGACATTGAGGTGGGTGGCAGCCTGCTCCCGAATCCTCCCACCTCACTCTAAGCAGCTTCACTTCATGTTGCCCCTGCTACACCCAATCCTGCAGCCCCTTATCCTGGGGAAGGGAAAAACACAATGGAAACAAGGAACACTGGGAAGGGTGGGGGGAAGGACATGCACAGGGTAAGGGGAGAGGTGGGAGCAGACCCTGTGGAAAGAAGGGAGGTGGGCCAGGGTGTGCGATGGCATATAAGAGCATCAAGAAACTAAGAGGACGAACACACTCCCAGCCCTCATGGTAATTTTAAATATTCAGTGTGGTCCTCCTGTCAATAGTTTGCAAACTCTTTTTAAAGTTATGGTGGCACAGGCAGCATGAAAGCTGGGAGTAATAGCAGTTTAAGTTTTGTTATAAAAGTGGTACTAAAGTGTGCGGCATAATATGGAATTAAAGTGTTCAAGTATGAGAAGTGTGGTAATCCATGACCTGGACACAGAAACCTTCAACCTGCAGAGCAAAACCATTTCCAGTAACACTGCTCCTGTAGATATATCTGCCAGAGAAAGGAAATCTCATTCTGGAAAATCCTATTTGTTTATTCTAGCACATACAAGCCAAAACTCTCCTCAGGGCATTCATGTACATGTACCTTAGCCTCTGGGCTCCTGCTGTTGCTTTCAATAATGCCCTGACTTCCCATTTCATTGTTTGCCTAGTATAAAAGCTTTATTTGTCTTTCTGTCCTGCTGCTCATCCTGTTTGTTAATCCTCCTCTGTTTTCGCAATGGTTGATTGGCTGAAGAGAATGTGATGCTATTCCATGTGACCAATCTAAAACTACTGAGGCAGAAATTAAAATAAAAGCCAGAATGAAAAGGTAAACTGCCTACCTGCCTGAGACATCTGTGGCCACTGGTAACTAGAAAGATGAGATCCAGTCCTGGGCCCTGAATTTAAACAGAAAGGATGCACAGTTTATCGGGTCTATTCTAGGAGGGCCGTTGCATTTAGGCAATAGTGAAATTAAGCATTATGCAGATGCTTTAATTGTGTTAGCTGGCTAGAAAAAATTACATAATGAAAGAGCAGAGAGCTCTCATTTAATACATTGAAATAATATACAATCCAGCCTCATTACCCGTCCTAATAACTAAAGAAACATTTGATTCTTACTTTACTGTACTTGATAACGGACGTCAACCAAAAAGCCCAAACTGTGCAAGAATTGATGATTAAAATAAACCCATCCCACACCTCCAACCCAGCCCCCTAAAGTTAAATTCCTATTAGCTAGAAAATGCCTTGTTACAAAGCCATGCTTTTAACTAATTCTTAAAGGTAGAACAATACCTCTCAAATCACAATTCTACTGGCAATATATTCCATAACTTAAGTTCAGTTACCGCAAATACTCACAAGCAAGTAGGCTGCAGCCTCCATGGAGCTAATAAATCAGATGAAACTTATGCAAGTATAAGGGACCATCCAAAATAAAGCTTGGAATACCATGTAAAGGATCTTAAATTGAACCCAGTACTCAACTGGTAGACAGCGGAGCGCAGTTAAGGCTGGAGAAATACGATCCACAATAAAGACTATTGCAATAGTCTAACCTAGATATTATAAAAGCATGAACTAATGTGACCAACTTACTCTGATTCAACAGGAAATGAACACGCCTCAACAACAACTGATGTAATCTATTTCTTAAGGATAGATCTCTAGCCAACAATACACCTAAGTTCCTCAAAAAAGTATGGGAGAGATTGGACTGATGGAGGTGGTGGCTAGTGGCCACTGGGCTAACAAGAAGTTCTCCTTTGGAGGTTCAGAGGGGTGAGGGGCTATTGAGCCACCACAGAAGGTTGGTTTTTTTTTTTTTGGAAGTTTGGAAAAGTAGGGTGTAGGGACCACTGGGACACCAATGCTATATTGGTGGGGTTGGGCTTGGAAGGGACTGCATTGAGGGAGGTGTCTGCTTTGCTCATCTGAGATGAAGTGCCAAACTTCAACTCAGATAATACTTTTGCTACCTGCTGCATTTTGACATCTGCTCGAAGCTGTCATAAAGATCAGCATTAAAAGAAATACTGCACTAGTTTCAGTGCAACATTTAACAATAGCCCGTCAGATTTTCAGAGATTTGCATACGCTGCTGCCATTGTATGCAAATATTTCTCATGCATATTCATTGTGGTTATCCTGAAAACCTGACTGGCTAGGTGTGTCCTGAGGACTGGGTTGAGCAGTCCTGCTTTAGCGCAGTGGTTTTGCTTATGATTTTCCTATGCTAACTTGCTTTCAGCATCGGGGAGCAAGACTAGCATGGCAAAATCCATAGAAAAACGCTGCACTAGAGCTTAGTGCAGCTTGCTGCATCAAACTGTGAGAGAGAGAAATCCACATGGTTTATTATGGTTTATTTTTAAATACATCACTTGATATACCACATATTGTCTACAATAACACCTAAATCTTTTTCCTGGGTGGTGGTTCTTAAAGTGCACCCTTACATTGTGTAGCCATAGTTTGGGTTGTTCTTTCTTAGATGCATAACTTTGCACTTCTCCACATTAAATTTCATCTGCCATTTGAATATCCAGTCTTCCAATTTATCAAGGTCCTCTTGCAATTTTTCACAATCCTCTTGGGTTTTAACAACTTTGAATAATTTTTTGTTATCTGCAAATTTGATCACCTCACTCGTTATTCCCATTTCCAGGTCAGGGCACAGCACAGATCCCTGGGGTTCTCCACTATTCACCTTTCTCCATTGAAAAAATTGGCTATTTAGCCCTACTCTCTGCTTTCTATCTTTTAACCAGTTCCTGATCCACAATAGTACACTGCCTCCAATCCCATGACTTTTTAATTTGGCCAAGACTCTCTCATGAGGGACCTTGTCAAAGGCTTTCCCTCATTGGTTCTCTATCATTGTAGATAGATGACCAGACAAAATACTGTACATAATCCAACTCTCAGCATCCATCCAAACACTCATCTCCACCAAATTTTCCTAAACGAAGCACCTCATATTATCTGGCTTACATAAATTCATACGATCTCAACTGAACATTACCTGGGCCAGCCAAATATATTTTTTTCAACTAGGCAAAATAAAGACTGGTAAATTTGTATCTTTCCTCACCTAGATACTGTACATGCCTCCATAATTAATTGCAGCCTGAATATTACATACTCTCAGTGAATTTATTGGGCATCTGCATTCAAGTTCTTCTCATTCCATAATTCTATTGCATACTGTGAAACCAAAAGACATGCTAAGGTTACAATCCAACAATTAAAGTGAATAGCATTGGAAAAAATAGTTTATATACAGAGTAATTATTCAATATACTTTACTCCATCAGACTTCACAGGGTCTCATAGAAGACAAAATATACTAAATGCATACATAGAGATTCTTATTTCTCTATTATCTGTATGCGTTGATTATTAATCTAGAAATTACTGCACTGAGTAGATTAAGATATATACTCTACGCACCGTCCCTTTGGAACTCCCTACCAGACTCAATAAGAATATCACCAGCCTCTCCTCCTTCTGCAAACACCTGAAAACCCGATTATTCTCTGAACACTTTGGATCCACTACCTAACACCCTCTCCAATATGACACTAAAAACGGCAGAATCTGCACTTGTAAATAATTAAAGAACATACCATTTGAGTATTTCTCCCCTATTGTAAATAGTTCAATGATTGTAAATAGTTTGCTGCTATATATACTATGGGGATCATTCCTCCCTGTACGAACAGCAGGTTTGTACATGGGGGCCTATACGGGGGCGGGATGGGGCATTCTGGAGGCAGAGCGAGGGCGGGGCATGGGTGGGCTGTGATCCCTGACGTACAAGGCCGATTCATAGGTTGGCACTGTACGTCCGGGGCCTTGAATCTAGATGGGGGACTTATTCCACCTCAAAGGTGGAATAAGCTCCTCTGGATGGAGTGGGATCGCGGCGTGGGACTTGGGGACACAGGTGACAGGGGCAGGGGGTTCCCTGTAAAAGCCAGATTGGGGGTTGGGCTGTGGGGAAAAAAGAGCTTGGTTGGTGGCCAGGGATTGCGGCTCCTGAACGAAGTTGTGGTGCCATGGCGACAGGACACCATGGCACTGTGGCTCCATTCAGGAGCCTGGCTGAGGTAGCCGGATCCGTGATTGAGCATGCAGGCCAATCAGAATCGGGGCCCGGCCTGCACGTCCAGGCTGTAGACCCGATTCTGATCCCACGGGCACATCTAGCGCCCATGGGATCAGAATCAGAATCAGGTCTACCTCTGTATGCTCTGCTTCTAATGGGCTGCACAAAGTCTGTATGGCCTGAATGGAATTGGCCTCCATGTAACTAACATGATATTTGCTCCATATAACTGTGTTAACTGTTTTACTTGCTTGTTAAGGTGTTAATTGTTCAATGTAACTGATGTTCTGTTCCCTGTAAACTGCTTTGACCCGGTGAAAAGCGGTATATAAGCCTAGCTAAATAAATAAACAGGTACTTTCCTTTCTGAAGAAAACATATTTGCACATGTCAAAGCAATACAGTGAAATCCTACTGAGCCTTGAAACTAATCTAATGTTAGCACCATCCATCATCAACAGACACAGGCTTCCAGACATTAAAAAAGACCCTTTACTGCCTCTATAAAAGGACACTTTATTGTCTTGGCATTTTTGAAGAAAGAGTCCTAGGGGATTATACGTATGCTCAGCTATTCTGATCAAAATCTGCCAGGCCTGATTCTCCTTTCTCAGCATTGAAGTACTTGAGATAAAAATATTTCAGACTTCAGAACTAACACTACTCTTGCAACAGTAGAGAGCTTTCTGAAAATTTAAAGACTAGATCGCAATCATTTTGTCCTCACAATGCCTGATCCCTCATAAATAAACGACAAAATCATTTTCAAAGACAAACTGCTTATACAGTTACCTTTTCAAAATTCAGGTTGGACAGGACTGCAGATACAGAATCCACCTGCATATTTTCCGTTCCCCATCCTAACCCTACTCCAGGCCTGCCTTTTCCTCACACTTAAAAGTGCGCGTGGTGAGAGGAAAGTCATTTTCACCTGTGGGGATTTACCTGGGAAAGTCTTTTACTCAGGTAAATCTCTTTAAAGCCCCCCACCTGCCCCCATTTGCACGTGTGGCAGGTTATATGATCATGGAATTTCTCTGAAAGGCATAAAAAATAACTTCAGACTGGCTTTTGCATTACCTTGACTTGATTGACTGAAACATTCAGGATTTAACTCTGTGGCATTTGAAAGGAGGGTAATGAACAAATATCAGGAGAAAGTGAGAGCTTGGTAGGTTTTCTCAGATCCTGAATTTTCTGATAGTCCTCTTACTGTCTTACAAAAAAATCCAGACTGCACAGCACACTTGACTTCTATACATATGTAACTCTGCCTCCAAACCATGTATTAGTGCAACCTCATTTGGAGTATTGTGTGCAATTCTGGAGACCACATCTTCAAAAGGATATAAACAGGTTGGAATCGATGCAGAAGGTGGCTACTAAAATGGTTAGTGGTCTTCGTTATAAAGCATATGAGGACAGACTTAAGGATCTTAATATGTACACCTCAGAAGAAAGGCAGAATAGAGGAGGTATGATAGAGATGTTTAAATATCTCCATGGCATAAATGTACAGGGGGAGAGCCTCTTTTGATTGAAAACAAGCTCTGTTATGAGGGGACATGGGATGAGGGTGAAAGGGGATAGATTCAGGAGTGATATGCGGAAATATTTCTTTACGGAAAGAGTGGTGGATCCGTGGAATAGTCTCCCAGTGGAGGTGGAAGAGATGAGGACAGTATCTGAAATCAAAACAGCATGGGACCAACACAGAGGATCTCTAAAGGTAAAAAGTGGACTGTTGTACTAGTTGATTTGGAAGGACAGACTAGATAGGCCATGTGGTCTCTTTCTGCCATCATGTTTCTATGAATTTGAGGTATTTTGCTGCACTCCCAGCTTATTTCCATTGCAGATGACTGTTAGAGCAGAGGACTATAGAAAGTAAGGGGGCATTTTCAAAGCGATTAATGTGGTTAGCACACTTGCTAACTGGGTTATTCATGGTGAGTGGGATATTCAGTAACACTAATGCTCCCTACCCTAGCACCGAGGTGTTCCAGGAGCTGAGACCCAGGAATAACCAGCTAATGGCAATATTCAGCCGATAGCCAGTTATCCCTTAGATCACTAATGAAATAGCCCCAAACAAAATGGCAACCAAATACCAATCACTACTGTGTAGAGGTTGCACTTTAAATCTCATCAGGTAAAGAAATAACTCAAAACGTTTTGTCAGAGCCTCATTCGAGAGAGGGGCAGAAGAGATAGCTCACTTCCTCGCTGTAGAGGCTCCTTTTTAATTTTAATTTATCCAAACTTAAATATATAATAACTTATCTTATAAAGACGCCAAGTGTCAAAGAGTCCTGTTTTCCACCAATATGAACAACGTACCACGTGTCGGACCCGTCACAATTATGGTCCTGCTTCAGGTTTGCATTAGTCTGACAAGTGTTGCTTCGTTCATACGAAAGGAAAGAATCAACCCGCAGACATTTTAACTGAATAGCAGCTGATGTCATGCTTGAATGGGGCTCTGACAAAACTTTTTGAGTTATTTCTTTACCTGATGACATTTAAAGTGGAACCTCTACACAGTAGCAAGTTATCCCTCAGAGGCAAAAGAGAGGCACCTGAAAGGCTTGCCTAACTTTTACCACTAAAGCTAGCCAGGCAGCGGCTCAGTATCACCGCTAACCAGCTGACCCGGATATTCGATGCCAGTGGCCAGATATGGCTCCAGCATTGAATTTCCGGGTTTTAAGTTCAGAGCACTGTAGATGTGCTAGTCGCCATCTCTGAGTCTCGCCTCTAAATATTTAAGGGGCTCTTTTACTAAGCGCTGCTAAGCAGTTAATGTGCATTATAGTGTGTGGTAACTGGCCATGTTGAACACCAACATGTGGGCATGCCAGCTACCAACTGCCAACTGCATGTTAATGGGCACTTGCATGCTAACGTGGAGAGTGGACAGGTTTTATTTATTTATGTGTTTTTATATACCGCCCCTTTCAGTGATCAAGGGCTGTTTATAATTAACATAACAAAACTTAATAATTAAGCATGCGACTTGAACTATAATAGTGTGGTACATTGAAGTATATACAGATTAGAAGCAGAGTGATGGTGTGAAGAGCACATTAGCACTGAAACACAGTTAACATGGCAGCTAATGTGAGCTCACATAACCATCATCAGTGTAATTTGCCTTCTTACTTGAGGGGACGCAAAGAGTGAGAAAGTCATGCTGGCAGTGGGGGCAGGAGAACCGGTTCACCATTAGTGCCTGCAACATTTGGTGGGGCAGTGCCCCAAACTATGCCCATGCTAATGGCACCTCTATAGGCATTGCTTTGTGCTACTGCATTAACTGTGCTGCATGGTATTGTACTCAGTCCTGTGTTAGCAGCAGGGAATATGCTGATCATGTCCCCGACAGGTAATGCAGAGGGCTTTGCACTTAGCTTGATTTTGTAATACATTTTAAGTGCAAAGTTGTAATAGACTTTAGTAAAAGGGCCCCTAAGTTACTTACTCCTCTCTGGGGGGGGAGGGGGGGAGGGCAGAGTAGACAGAAGCCTGTGAAGCACTCTAGCTGCTAGAAAAAAAAAGGAGGATCCACATGGTGGAGCTCAGATGCCGATGGAGGAGTTAGGGCATAAAAGGAGGCCATGAAGACTGGAAGATTCTCTCACCCAAGAGCTGTAGAGATAAAAAGCTGCGGAGGCTGTACTGAGCCCCAGAGTCCCCAGAGAAGGTGACCAGAGCCCAGCTGGAGGAGGAGAAGGTAACTTGAGGCAGCTGAGAAAACCTGCAGAGCAGAGAGTCAACAGATGCAGTTGGAGCAGAGGTGCTGCAGGAGACCGCATGACCCAGAGAGACACTGCAGTGATGAGCAGAGCCCAGCTGAAGTGAGGGAGGAAGAATACAGAAGAGGCGAGAGTGAGACTGCTGTGTGTGAGAGCCCCAGGGAACCAGAGGATCTAGCCTGGGGGCTTGTAGTGAGAGAGAGAGAGAGAGAGAGAGGGTCCAATCAAAAGAGCTGCAGAGAGGTGTGGCGAGCAGGAGCCTGAGCTACAAGGAATATGTACATAAATGTTTATTTAGTAATAGCATAGGAGATGCTACCTCTTGGTGTTATCCACTTCTGCCAAACAGATGCAACAACCTTCATTTTATAAACCCTAAAAAAACAATTTGCATAAGCATTATATATGGCTAATGGTAAATCTATCTATATGTCTATATTCTTCTTCTGCCCTTGTATTTCTGTCCTGTTAATAACACATTCGAGAACAATTTCTCCTCCTCAAAACAAAACATTTTCAAAAGAACAACTTGACCTGGCTTTAATTCCCAGAAAGTTATACTGTGGATGTGACAAACATCACTATAGAGCAGGGGTTCTCAACCCAGCCAGTCAGGTTTTTAGGACAGTCACAATGAATATGCATGAGGGAGATTTGCATACGAAGGAGACAGTGCATGCTCATCTTTCTTGTGCATATTTGTTGTGGTTATCCTGAAAGGATAACTGGCTAGGTGTGTCCTGCGGATGCCACATAGCAGTGTCACCTACCTTTTCCTTCTTCTCAGAGGAAAATTGCCTACAGCGATGCAGAGAGGCAGACATATAGCCCAGAATGAGTGCCACTGAGAAAGTACAGACATTCCTCTACTTACGAACTTTCTAGTTACGAACTTTCACTGATATGAACAAACCTGTCCGCAACTCTAGAAGGTCCCAGAAAGCAGGAAAAGGCGGAAAAGGGTTAGTTTAAGGTGTGCCATCGACGTTAGGTATTACGGCACACCCACCAACTGCTTCTAGCCCGTCTCCTTTTGTTGTTGATATCTCTGAATCGCCTATTGCTGATGACCCACCATCGCCACCGGCTCCACTCACTAACACCTCCTGCCTTGCCACTTTGCCAGCCCCAGTAAGCTACCTGTGCCACTTATATAATGGGCCCGATATTCAAAAGGCATTTACACTGTTTACAGCCCTGTAAACCATTTAAATGCCTTAGACGTGGATATTCAATGATACCTACATGGTTAGTGCTGTTGAATATGCCCGTCTATGGCCCCTACGCGCCCCTATGCTTTCTGGTTAGCATTGGAGCATATTGGGAGCATTCCGGGGCGGAGCGGAGGTGGGGAATCCTGGTAACCGGGTAGCAGCAATATTGGACCGTTACCCAGTTAGCCATCACCATGGCATTGAATATCCAGGTTTAAGGGTCGGCGGGCAGGACTATGCGCCAACATGGTGCATAGCATGCCCAAATAAATATCGAGCCCAACAATCTTAATTTTGCAATAAGCTGCCTTAGGTGGTGTTTACTCTATAAAATGCTCATTATAATACCACGCATACTTAAAATATGTTCGCTGATAGGTTACACATTGTTCGCCCATATGTGTACTAGGCTGTACACAGGAGGTTGGACTTATGAACAAAATGGACTTACGAGTAGCCTCTTGGAATGTAACAACCCCTTTCGTAAGTGGACTAGAGCAGCAGGTCGCAAGAGATGCCAGGGAAGAGATCCTGAGGAGAGCAGCAGGGCAAGCCTGGGAGAGCTGCTTCTGAGTGCATGCTGCAGGCGACAGAAGACTGGAACAGGGATCTGGGAAGACGGCCAGTGTCTGTTAAAGCTGAACATAGGGAGGGAGGGTGGGCAGCATGAAACACAGAGCCAGTGTGAAGCCAGCCAATACTGCAGCAGCTCCTATGCAAAGAAAGCCCCATGTCTGTCAGCGTGTCACAAGCGAGCAAGTATCCCTTTCCCATTTATATAGATAGAGATCTCGAATTGTTTTCCTTTTGCTAGTTAGATCCCTAGCGTCTAGAGGCAGTCTGTGTCAAACACTACTGTCAGCAAACTAGAAGACTAATGGTAGAACAGAGAGGCTTCTTTCCCTTTTATTTTAATAAGGCTGAAAAGGTTAGGGCTCTTCAGCCTGGAAAAGAGATGGGGGGAGATATGATAGAAGTCTATAAAATAATGCGTGGAGTGGAATAGGTAAAAATAGATTGGCTGTTTATTCCTTCAAAAAGAAGACAGAGTAGGAGACATGCAACGAAGCTACAATGTAGCGCATTTAAGACAAATTGGAGAAAATATTTTTTCACTCAGTGTGTAATCAAACTCTGGAATTTGCTGCCAGAAGATCTAGTAAAAACTGTTAGTATAGCTGGGTTAAAAAGAGGTTTGCACAAGTTCCTGGAGGAAAAGTCCATAAAGCATTATTAAAATGGACTAGGGAAATCCACTGCTTACCCCTGGGATAAGCAGCATGGAATGTGTCTACCTTTTGAGAACCTGATAGGGACTTGTGACCTGAGTCGGCTACTGTTGGAAACAGGATACTGGGTTTGATGGACCTTTTGGTCTGACCCATTATGGCATATTTCATACTGTTAAGTCAGATTAGCAGATACCCAGCATGAGTCATGAGATTGGTGGAGGGTTACAACATGGAAGCAAAGCCACACTTCCAGCCCAATCCTACTACAGCCATTTCCACGTGTACATGTGTAATTTTACATTTGGAAATTGTGAATAAGGGCTAATAAAGAAACTCCTTTAACTTTTGCTTTTCCATCCTGGCCTCTTTTCCCTATCTTTGGAAGATGCCTTAATAGGGTGGGGTTACCCCTTGTTGAAGTACCCTGCTAGAGGGGTAGGATTGTGGAGAAGCGTGGTAAGATCTTCCCCATCAATTTATGTGTGCTCCAGATGACATGGGATAACTTGTAACACTTTTCCCCAACTGAGGTGCTTGACACTATGAAGTGGGAGTGGCCAGCATATGTACTATCAAACATATATTAACACCAAGCCAGACAAACCTAGGCCTCAAAAATGCTGAAAAATGGGCAGATTCTGGACTGGACTGGAGGGTCTAATTTCACCTTTCTTAGTGTCCCTCCAGTCCAGTCCAGACTCCTGGGATGTACCAAAGCAATATTTAAGAATGGGAGGGACTAGCGAGGTCGGCTTGCAGAACTCGCATCATCGTGCGTCTGCACATCCAACCAATAGTGCCACACAAAAGTGTGGAGGGACAACGACGTGGCTGACTTGCAGATGTCCACTGGTGGCATGAGACTGAATTCGGCCCATGACACCACTTACACTCTGGTGGAATGTGCCCAAAGTCCCACCAGAAGAGACTTATGGCACATGAAATAGGCAGATGAAATTGCCTCCTTCAGCCAGCAGGCAATAGAAGCATTTGATGCAGTGTCCCCCCTCTGTAGCCCACCAAAGAGGATGAACAAACGGTCCGACCTTCAAAAGGACAGTGCACTTGAGACAATATGTAAGCACCCTACATATGTCCAGGCTCCGCAGCCAAACATCCTCCAAGTCCAAAAAGGCCAGAAGCACCATAATCTAATTTAAGTGAAACCTAGACACAATCTTTGGTATGAAGGAGGGAACTGGGCACAGGACCACGTTCTCCTTTGAAAATACCAGATAGAGCTCCCTACACAAAAGAGCCTGTAAGTCCGAAATGTGCTGTGCAGACGCAATGGCTACCAAGAAGACCACCTTGAGAGTAAGGTCCTTAAGAGAAGCAGCCACTAAGGGCTTAAAGGGAATCCCCATCAGCATTTACAAGACCAGGTTCAGATCACAAGTTGGTACCACCAAGCACACCAGCAGATGGAACTTCTTCACCGCCCAGAAGAAACGGGACATGTCCAGATGCACCACCAGGGAGACCCCTTGCACATGCCCCCAATAGCACGCCAATGCAGCCACCTGGACACACAATCAACTCAAGGCAAGGCCTTTATTTACTCTGGCCTGCAGAAAGGCCAGAATGTCCGGCACCAATGCCAACAATGTCCATTTCCCTCTGTCCGCACACCAGTCCTCAAACACATGCCATACCCACACATACAACAGGAATGTGGAGCACTTACAAGCCCAAAGCAAGGTGGTGATCACCGGCACAAATAACTGTGCCTTCTCAGTCATGCCCTTACAAGAACCAGGCTGTAAGTGAGAATCAATACACCTGCAGCATGAGAATTAGCCCTTGTGCCCGGAGAGTCCTCCATGCCAACAACTGAATCAGATCAGCATACAATGAGGCCAGTCCAGAGCCACTAGCACCAATAGCCCCTTGTGTGCTTCTATACGGTGAATCACTTGGCTGATCAGAGGCCACGGTGGGAACATGTACAGCCACCCCTGTGAGGGCCAGGGCTGAGCCAAGGTATCAACTCCCTCTGACATCCTCTCCTGATGCCAACTGAAGAAATGACTTGCCTTTGCATTGTCTGCTGATGCCATAAGGTCCATTATTGACTCTCTCCATCTTCGAACAATGTCATTGAACACAGAGTCCTCCAATGTCCACTCACCCGGATCCAACCGTTGGTGACTGAGGAACTCGGCCTGCACATTTTTCTTCCCCACTATGTGCACTGTGAACAGCGCAAGGAGATTTTGCTCTGCCAACTGAAGAAGCATTATGCTGTCCTCCACCAGAAGCACATTCCCCATGCCGCCCTGTTTATTGATATAAGCCACCATCGTGGGATTGTCAGATCACACTCTCACCGCTTTGCCCAACACCAAAGTCCAGAAAGTCTGAAGCACTAGAAAGATCGATCTTATCTCCAGATGATTAATTGACCATTGTTGCTCCTTGCCTAACCAGCAGCCCTATGCCACCTGCATCAGACAATGAGCCCTCCAACCCATCAGGTTGGCATATTTTGTCACCTCCGTCCAGTCTGGCAGATCCAGAGGGACTCCCTGCAGCAAGATCTCGAGTGACAGCCACCAATTTAGACTCCTCCGAACCATCCTGAGCAGACCAGCTTCTGGGCGAGGAGGTAGTGTTGCAGGGACCACCTCGACAGCAGTGCCCTTTGCAAAGACCACATGTGGGTCCACACTCAGGGTACCAAATCCAGTGCCACTGCCATCAACCCCAAAACCTGGACCATACCAACAGCGCCAACTACAAAAGGAAGTTGCGAATCTGACCCTGCAACTTCAGGATGCGGTCCTGCGTCAAAAAAATCAGTTGAGATGGGTATTGAAGCACATGCCAAAGTAAATGAGGTCTTCTGAAAGTGTCAGAGAGCTCTTGGCCAGGTTGACAACACAACCAAGCTCCTGGAGGAGCTGGAGTACCTTCTGAATGCTGGCAAGGCTCTCCTCCAGCAACTTTGCCCCGAAGAGCCAATCATCCAGGTAGGGGTGAACCAACATTCTGTCGCACTGCAGCAACCCTGCCACTACCATGATGATCTTGGTGAACATCTGTGGAGCAGTTGCCAGTCCAAAGGGAAAAGCCTGAAAGTGAAAATGCCCCATGGAAATTTCGAAGTGCAGGTTATGCTGATACTTGGTTCAGACGGGCACTTGCAGATACATTTCTGTGAGATCCAAAGCTGTCAAAAACTCACCCTTGTGTACCGCCACCATGACAGAGTGCAGAATCTCCATATGAAAATGCGGAACCCACAGAGCTCGACTGATGTACCTCAGGTCGAGAATAGGGCGAAAGGACCCCTCCTTTTCGGGGACCACAAAATAGATGGAGTATCAACCTTATCCACATTGGTCTGCGGGCATCGGAATGACTGCCTACAGTTGTAGAAGGTGTGCAGTATGTCCTGAACGGCCTGATGCTTGGTCAGAGCCTTGCAAGGAGATAACAGAAAAGCCTCTGCAAGAGGGCACACAAACTCCATCATGTACCCTTCCCGAATGACCTCCAGGACCCACTGGTCAGAGATAAGGTGGACCCAGGCAGAGTAAAACTGGCAGAGTCTGCCTCCCACAGCCGGGACCTCCGCCTGAGCTCTCCTCATCTCACTGGGACTTCTTGGCTCCACTCTAGGCCCTGGGTTAATAACTACTACCAGCCCAATGACTTCCATGAAAGGACTGTCCCTGAGGAGCATAGCGACCCCATTGATAGGGAGTGAAACAAACTGCCCAAAAGCACCTAAAGTCCTTCAACTGCCAGCGCCCTGCCGGACCTGCCTTCGGGCTCTTGGGCTTATTCTCCAGTAGCCTAGTTGGTTTAGACTCCACTAAGTCTTTCACCAGCTTCTCCAATGCTTCCCCAAACAACAATTTCTCCTTAAAGGGAAACCTACTAAGTTATGCTTTGGATGACACATTGGCTGCCCAAGTCCACAGCCACAGCAAATGGTGCACTACCACTACCAATGCCATACCTTTCACCAAAGTCCGCAAGAGATCCTAAAAAGCATCTGCCAAGTAGGCACAGCCTGACTCCAACTTGGAGTCCTCCTCCATGGGCAAGGCCCTGGCATCTGCTGCCTCTGGCAAAGCCTGTGTCCACTGCAGGCACGCCCACATCACATAGAGGCCCCGCAGACCGAAGCCTGCAGAGCCAAGGCATTTACCTCAAACATCTGCTTCAGCAAGGTTTCCAACTTCTTGTTCTGCACATCTTTTAGGGCCACACCACCTATCTTCTGGCCTCTGCCCTCTGGAACTCATTCCCCCCTGACATCCGGTTAGCTCCATTTCTCTCATCCTTTAAATCACAGTTGAAAACTCACTTGTTTAATGTAGTGTTTGATTTGTCTGTTTGAATTAAATCTGACTTATTTGTTTGTAGTTTATTTTAATTTGTTTATTATTTAATATTATGTAATCTGCTGTGTCTTTGCTTTTTTTTTTTGTAGTTCCTTGTATGAATGATGTCGCAGCACTTTCCTATTTTTATGGAGTTCTTTTCTTATATCATGTTTTCATTGTTATTTTAGACTTTATTTTACACCGCTCTGCTGAGACCCCTTGAAGGGCAGTTTCTCAAGCACAATAAACCATAACCATAAATCTTCCACTAGGATGGTGATCTTCTTGGTGTCTGCTGAGACCAGAGCATCTACCCTTGGTAGCTTGAGGAACTGTTTTTCTGAGACAGGAACAGGGTACAGACGAGCCATAGCCTGTCCTCCTCGCATTCCAGCCTCCGGCATCTCCCACTCCAAGTCCATCAGCTGCTTGAGAGCCTGATGGATCAGAAAAGCTGCCTCCTGTGTGGAAAGCCCCTGAAGCAGCAAATCCTCCAAGGGGATGTCCTGCACCAGAAGGAGCTGTGGGATATTGAATGCCGACAGGGATGTGCTGTGAGCGCAGACAGTTCCTCCCGCCTGAACATGTAACAATACTGGGATCTTCTGCTGAAAGAATCTCTCCCTCTTTAAAATCCATATCCGCAGAACATCTGGGCTCTGACCCAATACCCGAAGGCCCTTCAAGAGCCTCATCAGAATTCTCTGAGGCCTCTGACGTCCCCTCGAGGCCCCCGTCCTCGGACTCACTCTCCCATCTGTTCAGAGGCGCCACTGGCCCAATCCCAAGCAGTGTTTCTCTCACCAGCTTAGAAGGAGCCCCCTTCTTCTGTTCCTTGCTCCCCAGGCCCTGTTTCATGCAGTAGGCCTGGTGGAGAAGCATGAGCCCCATGTCTGGCCTTGGAACGAACCCCAGACTTGCAGGAGGAGCCCGGGACTGAACCCTTCTCTCCCTTGGCCACTTGAGATGGTGTCCTCGATGGACTTAAAATGTCCACAGTTCTCACCAAAAACACGGAAGCGTGGCCATGCCAAAGCAACCTCTGTGTCACTTACAGGGGAATCCCACAGTCCAGAGACTTCCCCCTGCTGAGAAACCGAACCTTGAAGCGTCTCACCTGTGGTGCAGTCCTGCAACTTGCAGCCGCAACACAGAGGACAACTTGGCCTTCCTAAGCTTGCAGGCCGCACACTCAGCTTTCTGCATGGCTGGCATGCGCAATGGAGGATGCCAGCATGACGCACTAACCAGACCATGAAAAAAGACCTCCAAATCCTTTCTGTCCCTCTCGCAGCCTCCCAAGTGCAGCTGGTACTCACAAAATATGGTCTGTGTTGTTCAGCTGTCCCAACTGAAAGGCCCGCTAGCCGGCTGCACTTGCATCTCTCCTCTGGCGGCCACGAACATATGCAGCTAACAGCTTGCTAAGGTAAATAGAGCTGTGCGATCTGAAGCGTCTAAAGGGACAGCCCAAGCTTGAATGAATGGACCACCACTGTACCTCCCCTTCTCTAAGAGAAGCCTTGCTGATTAAACAATCCCAACCAGTTCCCCTCAGGGAGAGAGAAAGAGTGACGCAAAGTGCATCACACTCCAAAATTGCTTGTTTATTTATTTTAATTCCTAAGCATTCTTGTCCGTCCAGTGCAGCCCACACTGCACAGGCCTTGTCCCATCTTCTGGAGACTGAGAAATACTGTTTTTTGGAATGGGTCCACTTCTCTTAGGGGGTGACATCACAGCAGCTCTGAAGTTCTCAGTCTTCATCTCTGGAGAGGGGATAAAACCCAGGAGTCTGGACTGGACTGGAGGAATGCTATAGAAAGTTATGTACCTAGGAAAGAACAATCCAAACTGTGGTTACACGATGCAAGGTTCCACATTAGGAACCACCACTCAGGAAAAGGATTTAAGTGTCACCGTGGATAATTTATTCATTTGCTTATTTTATATACCGATTTATCCAAGTAATCAAACCAGTTTACAGGAAACACCATGGCATGTACTGCTCTCCGCAGTTTACAAGGAACAAGAAACAAATTGAACAATAACAATAATCAACATTATAAAAGAATTTTACATTATGTGCAGACATTAAGGTGCAGTGATGTATGTAAACTATTTACAGTGGTTATTTACAATAGGATGATGTGAGCAATATTACATGTGATTAGCATTCTGCAACCAAGGATATGTCTATATGGTGAGGTGGGCATGAGATGTGTGAGATGTAGGTTTCTTATATAGTTATGTTTTCCAATGTGGGTCGGTAGTATTCTGCAAATAGGAAGGTTTTGAGGTGCTTCCTGAACATTGTTAGGTCTTTATTTCTCGCAGGTTGTTGGTTAGTGTATTCCATTGGGCTGGGGAGTAAAACGTGAATGGCTGTTAGCTGTTGATTGGATTGAGTTTCTGAAAACCTTAGGGATAATTAATAGGTTCTGCATATTATCCCTTCTTCTTCTTGTATCTTGTTGCTTCTTTATTAATGTATTAAGGTAAGTTGGAGCGATATTGTTTACTATTTTGAATATTGTCATTAGAGCCTTGAATTTGATTCTTTGCATCACTGGTAACCAATGTAGGTGGTACAGGATGGGGGTTATGTGTTCAGATCTGGCTACTTTCATTATTGTGTGTGCAACTGTACTCTGTGCCATTTGTAGGGGTTTCAAGGTTTGTTTGGGCAGGAGAATAATGTTACTAATATCAAAGTGTGGGCATATCAGTGATTGAGCTATTGTGCGGAAGTCTTCTGTCGATAGTAGAGGTCTTAGCTATTGTATCATTTTGGTTTTGT
This sequence comes from Ichthyophis bannanicus, assembly GCA_033557465.1. Lineage (NCBI taxonomy): Eukaryota > Metazoa > Chordata > Amphibia > Gymnophiona > Ichthyophiidae > Ichthyophis > Ichthyophis bannanicus. Next base: position 1,657,162,174 of record CM066031.1, read on the forward strand.
TGTAGATTGTTCATGTTGTCATGTTAATAGTGCGGTATATAAGAAATTGTAAATAAATAAATAAATAATATGTTTGATCATATTAATTATACATTGAAGCCCTCCACCCAGTGTGCAGCAGCGGCCAAGCAAGCAAATAGAATGCTAGGAATCATGAGGAAAGGAATGGAGAATAAAACCAAGGATATTATAATGCCTTTGTATCATTCCATGGTGCGCACATTGAATATTGTGTGCAGTTCTGGTTGCCGTATCTTAGTGCACTGCCGGTTTATGGAGGTTGGCGGTTTTTGCACCTAAAGCAGAGTTGGGTATTAGCTCGAAATGTGCACGTTGTGTTGAACGCAAGATAAGCCTCTTTTCTTCTGTGGTGCTAGAACCAGATAAGTTTTATCAGTTTCTTGGAAAATAAAATATTGATTAAAAGGAGGTTTGCATCCTGTGAGAATGGAATTTCCCTCTCCTGGCGGTTCATCCGACAAAAGAATTGTGCTTGATGCCTTCATATATTTTTGGGGGGTTTTCTTATTATTACATTTAGAATCCATAGCAAAGCCACCATATCATAACAGCACTACCCAGGACTCACAAAGCACCAAACCCTACCTATCAAAACGCAAAACACTGCAAATATTAAACCAATACATCTCAGAGAATACCAATGCATCTCCTCCTGGGGAAAGAGAACAAGTGGGACTGTGCCACATAGAAAGTACAAGAACAGAATACTGCAGCTCAGTTCACATGGAAAACATAGTCTGTCACCAAATATAGAACAAGGATCACAATTTAGAAATATGAAGACAATAATGGGGAACTCCAAAAGCCAAACTTGGAATGTACAACAATGGAGAAATAAAACTATAAATTAATTTCCTCTTATATTAAACAAAATGCAAAATGTTAGCGATGCACATTTCCCAGAGCTGACATATTTCAGTTCATAAATTCAAAATAAAATAATTTTTTCTACCTTTTGTTGTTTGGACATTTTATTTTTCAGTTGCATTTGCCCCAGTCACTTTCTTCTGCTTTCTTTGTGTCTTTTGCTAACTCTCCATTGTCTTCTGGTCATTTGTGCTTTTTTCTCTCTTCTAGTTTTTTCCATTCTCGCTACATCTGCTTCCAACATGCTGATCTTTCCCCCTTTTGCTCTTTTCTCCATTTCTTTCTTTATTTCTTTTTCATCCATTCAAATTTCACCTCTTCATCCTTACTTACTCTTCCCAATACTCAGCCTTTCAAAGATTTTTCTTCCCTCCCACACAAAATATCTGCTCCTCTCTCCATCTTCACTCCCCCAGCTTCTTTTTTTTCCAGCCAGTCCCAGCCCCACCTCCTTTCTGGTCCTCCCCCAGAATCAGCTCCCTTCTAGTTCCAGCCCCTTCCAGCATCCAATCCTTTCCAGTCTCATTTGCCAATCCTCCCACATCAGCCCATTTACAGTCCTAAACCCCCAGTATCAGTCCTCCTCCAGTCCCTCCCAGCATCAGCTTCCTTCTAGTCCTAATTCCCCATCCCCAGCCCATTTCCAGTCCTAACACCCCAGCATCAGTTTTCTTCCAGTCCTTCCCAGCATCTGCTCCCTTCCAGTCCCAGTCCCCCATCCCCAAACATCAGCCCATTTCCAGTCCTGGCTCCCCCCCCCCTTCTCATTCTAGCCCCTACTCCTCCCCCATTCCATTCTAGTCCCCCATTCCCGTGCCTGTTCTTGTTCTAGCCCTCTTTCCTCCTATTCCAATTCTAGCCCCCATTCTAGCTCCAAGTCCATCCCCCACTAGCCACACACCAAAAGGGGACCCGCTCCTGATCAGCTGCAGAGGGATCCAGGAAGGCCCGAAGTTCCTGCTCACCTCTGAACAGCCCTATTTGCTTTCTCTCCCGCAAAAAGTGATAAAATGGAACCCACTGGCACACTGTCGGGAGGTCAAAAGGGGGTACATCCAATGCACCCCTGTTTAATCTCCCGGCACTCAGCGCGCCAGTGGGCTTCTTTTTATCACAGCCATGGGAGAGAAGGCAAATGCCGCTCTTTACACCCACGGCTGGGGCCCCCCGAGGTGCAGGGCCATGTGTGGGCAATATTCCCACACAATGGTTTTCTAGACCATGGGATGCTGTTCCAAGGGTTACAGAGCAGAGATGGCATCCATCTGTCCAAGAAATGTCAACGCGTCTTCGGTAGTAGACTGGCTAATCTACTGAAGATGGTTTTAAACTAGATTCGTTGGGGATGGGTGAGGAAAGCCCCCAGGTAGGTGAAAGCCCCCAGGTAGATGATACATTAAGTACCTTTATGGAAATGGGTAACAGGGGTAACATATGGAAAGCAGTGTGTATAATTGCCCATAGCATAGGAAATAAGATCCCTGATGTTGAAGCTTTGGTGGGAGTGGCTGACTTGGATTTAGTGGCAGTTACAGAAACATGGTTCACAGAAAACCATGATTGGGCTGTAACTATACCTGGCTACAGTTTATTCAGAAAGAACAGGGTAGGAAGAAGGGGAGGAGGAGTGGCACTATATGTAAAAACTACTATTAAAGCTTTGGAATTACAGAGCTTAAAAGGGAGAGAGGAGGCATTGTGGGTTAAACTAGAAAGAGGGAAAGAGAAATCTATTTGCATTGGTGTGATATACAGACCTCCCTCACAAGAGGAAGAGGTGGACAGACAGTTAACTGAAGACATATGCAACATTGCTAGGAAAGGGGAAGTGCTACTGATAGGAGATTTCAATATGCCAGATGTTGATTGGCACATTCCTGCTGCAGTATCATCTAGAAGTAAGGAGATCCTGGATTCTCTACAGGGAGAACTATTCAGGCAATTGGTAACAGACCCCACACGTGAAGGGGCCATACTGGACTTGGTGCTTACCAATGGTGAAAGTGTTTCTGATGTTGTAGTGGGAAATCATTTTGCATCCAGTGATCACCAGATGGTGTGGTTCAGTATTAGGACTAGGGCTGTTAGAATCCATTCAAAGGTGAGGATCTTAGACTTTAGGAAGACTAACTTTGCCAAGATGGGCCAATACCTCAGGGAGTCGTTAGTGGGATGGGAACATTTGGGGGATGTAGAAAAACAGTGGGCAAAACTGAAAGGGGATATTTTAAGGGCAACCAACATTTTTGTTAAAATGGTAAATAAAGGTAAAAGGAAAAGGAGACAGCTATGGTTTTCGACAGAAGTAGCTGAAAAAGTGAAGAAAAAGAGGGAGGCCTTCATGAAATACAAGAGATCACAGAGAGAGGAAGACAGGCATCTGTATTTGGAAAAACTTAGAGAAGCTAGCAAAGTAGTCAGGAAGGCAAAGATTCAAAAGGAGGAGGAAATAGCCAATGCAATACAATGGGGGGATAAGACATTTTTCAGATATATTAGTGAGAAGAGGAAGGGCAAAAGTGGTATTGTCAGACTCAAGGGTGCAGGGGAGGAATATGTAGAAGCTGATAAGAATAAAGCAGAATTGCTTAACAAATATTTCTGTTCTGTGTTCACAGATGAAGAACAAGGAGCAGGACCTCAGAAAACACTCACAAACAGGAATGGAAGCGAGGGACATCTTGAACAATTTTCAGAAGACTGTGTTCATGAGAAACTAGCACAACTTAAAGTAGACAAAGCTATGGGACCGGATGGGATACACCCTAGAATACTGAGGGGGACGTTCTAGCAGCAACACTGACTGACCTTTTCAATGCCTCGTTAGAGTCGGGAGTGGTCCCAAAGGACTGGAGAGAGGCTCATGTGGTGCCTTTACACAAAAGCGGAAGTAAGGATGTGGTTGAAAACTACAGGCCGGTTAGTTTAACTTCGGTGGTGAGTAAATTATTGGAAATGCTGCTGAAAGAGAAAATAGTGAGGTTTCTGGAGTCCAGCGCATTACAGGATCCGAAGCAGCATGGATTCACCAGAGGCAGGTCTTGTCATACAAATCTGATTGATTTCTTTGACTGGGTAACCAAGGAGTTGGACCGAGGAAGAGTCCTAGATGTGGTGTATTTAGATTTCAGTAAAGCCTTTGACACTGTTCCTCACAGGTGACTTATAAACAAACTGAGCACCCTAGGGATGGACCCTAAAGTTACTGCTTGGGTTAGAAATTGTTTGGGTGGGAGGTGACAAAGAGTACAAGTAAATGGAGCTCACTCTGAGGAGAAGGATGTTACCAGTGGTGTGCCCCAGGGATCTGTCCTTGGTACGATTCTTTTTAACATCTTTGTTAGTGATATAGCGGAAGGGCTGTCGGGTAAGGTTTGCCTCTTTTTGGATGATACCAAAATCTGCAATAGAGAAGACACCCAGGAAGGAGTAGATAACATGAGGAGGGATCTAGCTAAGCTTGAAGAATGGTCTAGAATTTGGCAGCTGGGATTTAATGTTAAAAAATGTAAGGTCATGCATTTGGGCTGCAGCAATCCAAGGGAGCAATACAGTATAGGGGGTAAAGTACTTTTGTCCACTAAAGAAGAGCGGGTCCTAGACGTGGTTGTGTCTGATGATCTTAAAGTAGCTAAACAGGTAGAAAAGGCGACGGCAAAAGCTAGAAGGATGCTTGGGTACATACGGAGAGGAATGGCTAGCAGAAAAAAGGAGGTGATAGTGCCTCTGTTTAAGTCTTTGGTGTGACCTCATTTGGAGTATAGTGTGCAATTATGGAGACCGCACCTTCAAAAGGATGTGAACAGGATGGATTTGGTGCAGAGGGTGGCTACTAAAATGATTACTGCTCTTCATTATAAAGCATATGAGGACAGACTGAAAGATCTTAATATGTACACCTTAGAGAAAAGGCGGGATAGAGGTGATATGATTGAGATGTTTAAATAATTCAGTGGCATAAATGTTCAGGGAGAGAGCCTCTTTCAATTGAAAGCAAGTTCTGCTACGAGGGGACATGGGATGAGGGTGAAGGGAGATAGATTCAGGAGTGATATGCGGAAATATTTCTTTACGGAAAGAGTAGTGGATCCGTGGAATAATCTCCCAGTGGAGGTGGTAGAGATGAGGACAGTAACTGAATTCAAAAAAGCATGGGACAAACACAGAGGATCTCTAAAGGTAAAAATGGGACTGTTGTAGTTGTTAATATGGAAGGACAGACTAGATAGGCCATGTGGTCTTTTCTGTCATCATATTTCTACGTTTCTATGTAATGGACAGGCCGGCCCTGCTGACACGTACTTGTGACCTGGATTGGCCACTGTTGGAAACAGGATATTGGGCCTGATGGATCTTGGTCTGACCTAGTATGACATTTCTTATGTTCTTAATGCAGTTGAAAAGTTAGTCCATTGAAAATGTGTTGCCTATAAATGTTTAGTAACCTTTGTTTCTACCAAAAACTTACTTAGTAATACTTATACTGTAAGTGTATGTTTTTTCTGCAGTAAAAAAAAAAAAAAGTAAAGTTGCCTTGGTAAAGGGTAAACACATTCTCTGGGGTAGAAAATGTTATAGTTTTGTATGTTCTCCTTTGGGAGTGCAGTACTCAGGTTTGCCAGTAGTGGGAGATCAGAGACCTTTATAGAAAAATCTCAGTTCTTCAGTTTTCCATTGTTGAAGGGAGAAGCAGCACCTCTAAAGGAGAAAAGGCACTGAAACCTGGGAGTTGAACAACTCCCTGGGCTCACTTCTATGTCAGAGGCATCAAGACGAAGTTTGCAAAGCCTTAAACATCTTCCCATTATAGAAGCGGGAAAGTAATAACAGCCTTAGGAAGCTGGAAGAGTTGCCAGACAGTAGTACGATCTGGAACCTTACAACCCAAGGGGAGTTCCGCAATAAGTCTTAAAGGCTTATACACCAGTCATGAAGACAGTAACATCCTAATAAAATGGACTGTAAGGGAGGTAGCTGTCCCAGCTACTGGACTTATTCATTTTCCTATGTTCAAATGTGGCTGTTAATCTTCTTGATATATTTTTTGGATCAAATGAAAGTAGACTGTAAATATTTTCCTTCACACTGTCAGTGATTTGAAAGTCTGTATATCCTGTGTGTTGTGTCTTGATAGTATAAGTTAATTAAAGTAGTAACAGAAGCTTGCCATTTATCAAAGTGCCTTGGAGATTTAGTATGCCTTTCCTTCCCCTGATTAAGGAAAGGACCCCAACATTTTTTCATAAAATGGAACCAAGGATACATAAGCATAAGGAAAATTATCTTCCAAGGAATAACCCAGGGGGCTCTAATACTGGTTCTCATGGACTACTTGTAAGAAAGATGGGGATTCACCAGGATAAGGCACGGTCATCCCAGCATCTAGTCCTCCCTTTGTCAGGCCGTCTTCCCCCAGCAACCATTCCTCTTCCTTTTCTCTCTCTAACTTTATGCTATTAGGAGTAGCCTAATGGTTAGCGCAGTGGGTTAAGGATTGTAGAAGGCAGATTTGACTCCCGGTGCTGTTTCTTGTGATTTTGGGCAAGTCACTTAACTCTCCCTTGCCTCAGATACAAATTTAGAAAGATCACTGGGGATTGAAAATACCTATTAAACCTGATTGAAACTCACCTTGAGAGAAATGTGGGGCAAATCAAATATAATGACATTTCCTTTCTCTCTCCACCTTCCCCAATATCCATTCTTCCCCCAGTTCTCCCCCTCCCCCCACCACGTCTTACCCCACTCTCCTTCCTCTTAGTATCTGCCAACATCAGTCCCCAGCCCCAGCCCTTGCATCAGCACCTTTCTCCTAGCCCCAGCCCTTTGGCTCTAGCAATGAGGCTTTGCATTTAAACCCTAGAACATGATCTTGCACAAGCTTCAAGTGAGACAGATCATATATGATCCTGAGTATTGGGATCTAGTGCTAAAAAATGACAAGAAACCAGAATATAGGAAATGCACACTGACATCTGTTTCACTTAGCTTCTTAAGGTAGGTGGAAGTTCCCTACTACTGTCATTGTTTGTTGTGCTTCAGATGACGATTTCAGTCTCTGCTAGCATTTCATAGATGTTGGCCTCAAGGCTAATCTTTGTCCCCGTGGAGGCTGTAAAGTAGGAGTGTTTATATAAAGTATGTTCTCCATTGGGAATATGGGAGGGGATAGTCATAGGCATTGGTAAGGTAATTTTTAGTATGAAAGTCCCTGTTGAAAGGGATTTTTTTTCTTTTATTGCCTTCTCTTTTATACTGCTCAAGAGTGGAATACCTAGATGTCTCAGATCTGGGTCCTAATTTACCAAATTGGTCAAGGACAAAGGAAAAAGAGAAGTTTGTCCCTTCTCCCTCTTCCATGAGAGCAGATAGAAGTTGTGGAGTGAGCTGCTGGACTCCTTAAAGTGTAATTTATGCATAGAATAGTTTGTGATAGAAACATTAGTTAATACAGTAGGAGTCCATATTAGTATAGGCTTTGTATTGCATGATAAGTGTTAGTATATAGGGGTCTTTGTAAGCTATCTGTTCTACATGTATTTCTTTCTATCTCCCCCTTCTCTGGAGATTTCTGGTTTTAGAGTTATTCTTCCAATTTTTCTACAATTTCTCCTTTTCTCTTCACGCCCTCTGGCTCTTGCTATATATCTCACCTCCTTGTTTGTGCATCTGTTTCAGTCTTAAAATAGTCCGTTACTGGGTAATATTCTTCTTGTTCTCTCTTTCCCACCTTCTGACGTATATCTCTGTGTCCCTCAAGCTCTTTCTCCCCCTCACTTTGCTGCCCATGATTTCTTGGCAGAGCTAACAGAATCCCAGCTCACCACATTTCACGTTCAGATGAGTCCTGTCTGAACCTGGACTAAAATATTTGCATCTACTGTACCTACACTGACATTCAGATGAAATGCACCTTAGTTTTATGTATGTGTAACCCAGTTTTTGTATAGATTATTATATGCAAAAGATATGTAAGAGTCTTGGGGTGGGAGCAGCAACAGGATGAGGGGATCACTCACTCTTGACTCCACAACAATAGTCTAACCTCCAGATATTTGTTCCAAACCAAAGGGAGGACCAAAGGGAGGAAAAATGAACCACACGGTTGGCAAAAATGTTTAGAATATTACAGGGAAAACAAAGTCTATAACTTCCACAGTTTCTAGTCTTCAGCAGTTATGCACTTCTAACACAGTGACATGGAGAGGAATTTTAGCAGACACGTCCAAATGCAATCTGGGATGTCTAAGCCAGAAAATCTGAAAAAAAAGCAGACGTGTCTAGTTGCAGACGTGATTTCACAAACATGGATGTGTCCAATATGGACGTCTGCAGGGGCATCTACATAGACATCCCCAGAATAGTATGTCAGAACCTGGACATGTAGCATAGTCTGATGCTTAGAGTAGTGAATTATGAACAGGGCGGCCAAGGTTTAAATCCCATTGTGCTGGGGGTGATGGAGCGCATTCTTCTCTACAACGTCTGGATGTTTTTCAGCTGAAACAAGCACTTTACAGGTGCCTGTTTGTGCCTGGAGCATTTTTCAGGTCCCTGCTCATGCCTGAAGCGGGTCTAATGTTAGATGTGATGCCAGATGTCTACGATGTTTCTGAGATCGGGCGAGGATGTCCAGGATCCTAGGAATGCCCCAGCCATGCCTCCAGGTTCCTAGGAATGTCCTGGCCACATATTCTCCACACCCCTATGCAGATTTTCACACTGGGGATCTCCCCACAGCTGGCTTCTCAAATGGCTCTGAAAATGTCTCAATGCTGTGGATGTCTCTAAGCCTGTTTTTTGACATCCAAAGCATGAGTAGGGCTTCTAAAATGACCCCCATAATAAATGACAGCAGATAAAGACCAGCATGGTCCATCTAGTCTGTCCATTTAGGTGGTGAGAGTTGTACCGCTCCTCCATGCAGGTTGCTCACCTTTACGCTTTACTTTAGGGTTGTGCCCACTGCTCTGTGCAGGTTAACTCCCTCTATTTTTTGAAGTGTAAGAGTTATTTAAGTTTGCTTTGATTCCATCCTCTTGCTATAAAGGGGTCCTCTGTGTCTGTCTCGTGCCTTTTTGAATTCTGTCACTGATTTGCCCCCACCACCTTCACCGGAACAGCACTCCAGGCATCTTCTACCCTTTCTGTGAAAAAGTATTTCCAGACGTTGCTTTTGAGTTTACCTCCTTGCAGCTTCATCTCATGTCCTCTAGCTCTAAAACTTGCCCATCTTTGAAAAAGTTTTGTTTGTTCCTTAATACCCTATAAGTATACAAACATCTGCTTCATATCTTCTCTGTCCCTCCTCTCCTCCAGGGTATACATATTTAGGTCTTCTAAAGTAGAAAATATAGGAAGAGGTCTGTTGTTAGGGTAGAGGTGCCACATGGTGAGAGGTGCCACCACAAGCTTCGATAGTGCACATGAACCAAGAGCAATGTTCCCGTGAAGCTGCCAGGAATCTTTTGCCTGCACTGCTATAGGCAGAGGGAAGTGCTGCAATATCATGTTTTCAGTTGCAAGGAACAGGCCCCTTGTTGGTAACCAGTACAGCAAGGACACTGTTATATAACGGTAGAAACCCTACTTATTGCACTAATGGACAATCTACTCAAAGGGATTGAAAACAAAAAGAAAATCTTCATTCTCATATTCATAGACATCTCCGCAGCTTTCGATACTGTTCACCACCAAACACTACTAAACAGATAGAGAGATTAGGAATAACAGGAACCCCACTAAATGGTTCTCATCTTATATCTCCAACAGAATGCAACAGGTACAGTTCAATAACGAAAAAAGCAAAGGCTTTCCCACAAACACAGGGCATACCACAAGGCTCAGCCCTATCTGCGCTTCTCTTTAATGTGTACATGAGACCAATCTGCGAAATATTCAAAAAGCATAAAATCCAATATCACATATACGCTGACGATATTATGCTCTATACTCAACTTGATGCAAGCAACCCAAACTACTCTCAGCTGGAAACATGCTTAAAAAACATGCAAGCATGGCTCCAGCGGAACAACATGGCCATAAACCACAAAAAAAACCGAAGTCATGTTCATCTCAAGAAAATCAGATTTCAACCCTCCAGCCTCAATTACCCTAGGTGACAACACTTATCACACAAAAACTGAAATAAAATACCTCGGAGTAACACTGGATAACGAACTAAAGCTAATAAAACACCTTCGCCTAGTAAACAGAGCCATCTTCCACAAACTCAGGGTTATACAACCTCTCAGGAACATCATAGAACACACCGACTTTAGGACAGTAGCCCAAGCCCTCATCATACCACATTTCGACTACTGTAATGCAATCCTGCAGGGCCTGCCAAAGAAACACTACACATACTACAGATGGCACAACATGTCGCAGCCAGTATCATCACCAAAACAGGTGTGGCAGAACATATCACCCCGGTGCTGGTTGAACTACATTGGCTCCCCATCGTAGCCCGTATAAAATACAAAATCCTAATAACGACGTTTAAAACCATCCACAATCTGGCACCAACCTTCCTCACAAACCTAATCACCTTACAACCTGCTAACAGAAACAGGAGAACCGCCACCATAAACAACCTGCAAGTACCAATAAGTATAAGATCAGTCAATGTAGCCACAAGCAACAGAGCATACTCCTTCACTGCCCCATCACTTTGGAACCAACTACCGCCCGAACTGCGCTCAATAACGGACCTGATGGGTTTCAGAAAAGATCTGAAGACACACCTATTTCAAGAGGCCTACAATGTACCATAAATCAACAATTTACGCACCAAGAGCTACAGCTTATTATAAATCATCTCAATTTGTATTTATGTTATATATGTAAAATTTAAATGTCTATATTCTGTAGAAAAGTATAATTATAGCCGCCCCACCCCCCACGGTACCCTATTATAATGTTGAAAAATCCTATATACCTTAATTGAACCTGTTCTACACACTCCAAGGAGACTTACTGTAATCTCTTAATCTTGAAATTATGTTGTATACAATAATGAAACTCGCTCGAGTTGTTTTGAAAATCTGCTGTATACTTTAATGAAACCCGCATGATTTGTTTTTTAAAACCTATCACATAACCTTGTTAATCACAATGTAGTGTTTAAATTCTGTCAATGATTTGAATTTCTCTGTATCCTTAATCAAACCGCTGCTGATCGCTGGAAGTAGCGGTATACAAATATGTGCTAAATAAATAAATAAATAAATTATTCCCTTGGCCTCCAAGGCATTTCTCCAATACGTCTGCCTTTGACTCTAACAGAGAGATAGAAAGAATTGCCACAGCTCTTCCCCTCCCAGGAACACTGGAAACAGGATGTCTGCCTTGGAGGGGGTGGAAGCAGCAAGTCACAGAGAGCAAGAGAAGCAGCACAACACCAGAGAGGTTGGGTAAGTGCTACATTGCCATTTAAATGGCATTGCCACTGCTGTAGGTCCCAGAGAGGGCCAGCAGTGGCAGCAATAGGGGCAGGGGTGGAAGCAAAGGGAAGTGGCAGGATTGAGAACTCGCCTAGGGTGTCTCTTATCTTTGTATCAGTCCTAGCTCTAGGCAAAATATCTTGCATTACGGCTGAAGAACAGCAGCACAGAGCATAGCAACATGATCATCATTGAGAATAAACACATAGCTATATGCCTCACCTATAGAGCTCCAATACCAAGGCAGACAAGTTCTTCACAACACTTGAGTCAATGTGTACATTTAACTCCCCTCATATGCCATTGATAGTTCTTGGAGACTTTAACCTCAACTCTACATCCAACAAGGAGGCCAACACTTTCCTGAGAGCTATGGATTCATTACAATACGTACAACTTCTAACAGTGCCCACACATCAGCAGGGCTCGACCCCTGACCTCATCTTTGCCTCTAAGAGGCTGCTAGAATTTAATGCCATAATGTCACCCTCAATCACCCCAATACCCTGGTTAGACCATCACATCATAAATTTCAACATGAAGATTCATAACCCAGCCACACATGAGCAAAAACAACACCTGTGCAGAAGATTCAAGAGCTTCAATAACGATCAGTTCCTACAGGAAACCCTTCCTCACTTAAACCAAGATAGCACAGACCTTGACAACATGATTGAGAATTGGAATAACACTATTGCTGCAGCTGCTAAAGCACCAGACAAAATGAATACTATAACACAAGGAAGAAAAACAAGATCAACACCATGGTATTCTAATGAAATCAGAGAAGCAAAGAGAACCCTAAGGAAAATTGAGAGAAGATGGAGACAGAACAAGACCCAAGACACCTTACAGCAGTACTGAACAAAACAACATAAATACAATGAACTAATCAACTGACACAAGCAAGAATACTACATCAACCTCATTCTGAAATTCCCAAACAAACCCAGGGAGCTATTCAATATAGTTCGAACCCTCACAAAAGAAACAGCCCCCATAAGCACCAACTCAATATATCCACAAATCATAGCAAATTTCTTAATAATGAAACATAAGACTGCATACCGGAATAGCTCCCTTAACAAGACATGCGACACCAATGCCACAACCCTCAAGGATACCTGGGAAAGAATTCAGCATATCTTCAATTGAATAGATAGTCCGTACAGTTTCTACACTGAACACTAGCACTGAACCATCTGACCCATGCCCAGTATCATGGATTAAATCAGCCAAGGAAAAGCTCAGCCAACTCATCTGCAAAATAGTACAATTATCCCTCACCCAAGGTTGCATACCTACGATCCTCAAACAGGCAAACCATCTGTCAAATCCTCAAGAATGCCTAACTAGACAGAGATGATCCGGCAGCGTCTCAGCCAATTTTGAGCCCTGCCAAAATCATAGAAAAAACAGTACAGCTACAGTTACAAGACCATGTAGACTCACAGGCACCATTGGACCCTCACCAACATGGTTTCAGGCCAGACAACATAGAAACCTTACTTACATTGCTTTTTGACAGCCTAATTAGAGGCATTGACAACATAAAAACAGGTTTCCTCCTTATCTTCCTAGACATCTCATCAGCCTTCAATACAGTATCCAACAGCATTCTCCTTCAACATCTACAGAACATTGGCCTCCACAACATCATGGTCAAGTGGTTTCTCTCATACCTAAGCAATAGACAACAGTTAGTCAAATATGGAGCAACAAAATCCACTCCATTCCCCGTTATCCAGGGCATACCACAAGAGTCATCCTTACCAGCACTGCTCTTCAACCTGTATGTACAGCCTATCTGCAAGGTCATCAAAAAGCAGAATATTCAGTACAAAGTACATGCTGACAACATCATGATTTATACCCCAATCAACCTAGACAAGCCAGACTGCACAATGATAATAGGATGCGGAGGATATGACCAATTGGCTCACCAACAACAACTTATATATAAACAACAACAAGACCGAAGCCCTTTTTATCATGAAGAATACATCATTTACACCACCCATATTCAATCAAATTACCCTATAAGAGCATATCCATAAAGGAAGAAATCAAATACTTAGGAGTCATGCTGGAATGCAACCTGACCCTACAATCCCACATAAACAAGACTACCAGGAACGCTTACCACATGATGAAAATCATCAGGAGACAGAAGTCTCTCCTCAGCCAGAGTTATTTCCATACAGTTTGCCAAGCCATTATTACACCTATTTTGGACTATTGCAACTCCCTATATCATGGCCTCCCAAAGCATACTATCCGTCCATTGCAGATGGCGCGGAACACCATTGCGCACATCATCATTGGGTCAAGCAAGACATGATCATATTACCCCTATTCTGAACCAGCTATACTGGCTCCCAGTTCACTCCGGATCAAGTTTAAGACGGTGCTCAACATTTTCAAAGCTCTACAGAATACATCGGCAGACATCCTGAAGAACCTAATCAAAAAAGACCCGAACAACTGACCCAGAAGGCACAACAAGTCAAATATTATTACCACACCCAGTGCCTACACAAAGTCTAAACAGTCCATATCTAGAAGGGCATTTTCCCTCGCTGTTCCAGCCCTATGGAACTCTCTACCAGACAATTTAAGAGCTACCATAGGCACCAAAGACTTCAGAAAAAAATTGAAAACTCTCCTATACATGGAGCACTTCGGTAGCATCACCTAAGCATGTAGTAACCTCCCTTACAATGGTGCTCCTGGCCCCAGGATGATCTTAAGCCACACTAACTAATCTCCCATGATCCTTCGCTACCACTTTATACATAATGTATATAGGTTATGTTGTTCTGCAATTCCCGCATGCCGTTTCTCCTTCCCTGTCACATTGTTACTATGTAAACTGTTCAAAGTTATAATATAAACCACGTTATTGAAGAATAAGGCGGTATAGAAAAACTGTTAAATAAATAAATAAATAATGAGCAAGCAACCTTCAAAGACTAACAGGTAGATATTCAAAAGTATTTTTGGAGTCAACACTGGGTACTAACTGCATAGATGCTTTTCTTAAAAAATATTTCTATGCCAGCTAACAGGAAATTTTGGCTAATCAATTCAATGTCTAGCCTAAATTTATCTGTATAACATTAGGAGAGGCTAGGACACTACAGGACCAGAATGTATCCAAACAGTGGCGATATTCAGCAGCCCTCCCTAAACAGATAGTTCTGCTGAATATAGCACATAAAGAGAGCAGATAAATCTTCTGATTATCTTTATATGGTGGTCATAAATCTGAATAGTGCCTCCACAGTAATTCTGTTTCAGAAAAGATGCTTTTTTTAAATTGTATTTTTATTGCAATTTTAAAGTACATCAAGGCATAACTTTTGAAACAGAAATACACTCTCAATCATATAACACAAGATACACAGGAAAAACAAAATAAAAAATAATAAAGCATCATTGGCTGTAAGAAGTCCACAATATATAGTAAGGGGAGGAGGATCCAAGATTCCATACCATGAGAAGATGGATACAGGAAATAATGAAACAAGAAATAGAGTAGGCTACGAAGCTCCAAAAGCGCATATTGCCCATCTACAAATCTTCTGGCTATCCTTTCAGCTGTTTAGCGTTGAAGAAAAAACATAACTGAGAAGGTTCAGAGAAATGATAACTCTTATTCAGACAGGAGAGGTCACATTTACAGGGAAACCTCAACTGGAACCTCGTTCTCAAGGCAAGTTCCTCGGCATGAAGCTCCAGAAATTTTTTCTTGCTAACCTGTGTCCATTTGGAAAAATCCAGAAAAATCGGTATTTTCCCACCCAAGAATAAAACATCAGACTTTTTAAAATGCAAATGCATCAATGCTTCTTTATCTTGAAGAAAAACAAATGAAACCAAAAGAGTAGGCCTAGCTTGCACCTCTTCACTGGATTGCTCAAGAACTTCAGTCAGATTGGCTAAGTCCAAAGAGTCAGATTAAACTTCCACCAAAGAGGATTCAGCATTCTGAGAAATATCCTTAGTTGCCAATGGGGGAAGATGATAGATTTTCTGGAAAGGTGGTATACCAGATTCAGGATAGTTGAAAGCCTACTTTAGGAATGTAGAGCCCGATATTGATTTGTGACAGCTATGTGACTCTAAGGCGCATAGCCATCACCGCCGAACTTTAACACTGGATATTCAATCTGGGTCCATTTCCGGCCACCAGCATTGAAGATCCAGGTTTACTGTACAGCCGCACATGGTACGAAGCTAACTGTGCAGTGACGATATTCAGCCGCAGCCCGGTTAGCTTCAGCAGCAAAAGGTAGGACAGCTTTTGCTGCGCCTAACTTTCACCGCTGAGGGATAACCGAGCAGCTGCTGAATATCGCCGCTGCACAGTTATCCCCAGGGACCACCCCTGGAATGCTGCGACACACCCTGATGCTAAGCAGTTAGCACTGGGGCGTAATGCGGCATCACTCTGGGATATTCAGCTGTGTTAGTGCCGCTGAATATCCCACTTAGGGGCATTTACATAGTTTACAGCTCTGTAAACCACGTAAATGCCTTTGAATATCAGGCCCCTAGAAAATAGGTTCCTGGGGAAAACTAGAGCGACCCATGGAAAGTTCAAAACACAAAGATTTCAAGTCCTATTCTGGTTTTCCAAATTCTCAGTTTTCCACTGCACAATTACCCTATCCTGGACTAGAATTCCTTTCAGCTCCTGGAACTCTGTCAGGTGCTCCTGCTGGCCCTCTAATTTATTTTCTGCATTATCCAACCTGAGAGAATATAGAGCCGAAATCTGGAGAAATGCCAGCACATACCTTGTACACAGACTCCAAGGCTTGCCAGATAGAGTCTAGGGTAACCTCCTTCAGTTGGGTCAGCGGTGGTAAGGTTACAAGAAATTGCAAAAAGGAATCTATAGAATCCACGCTCGATGCTCTGCAAGGTCCTTGGATACACACACCAGCTCCTGCAGGGGAAGATGCCCGTTCCTGCCTGCTGCAATCTGCAGTAAGCATGGCTGCTGGAACAAAAATGCCAACGCTGACACTGTCTGGCTCTCTGAGCCTGCACTTGTGCTCAGCTGGCCAGCCCCAGAAGCCAAGGGAGCAGGAGGAGTGGATGGGCCCGCAGAGCTGAGCGAAACATCGCAACCCAAACTAAGGCTTTCCCCAGCCTCTGTAGCGGGTATGCCCGCCAAAGGCTTCTGCACTGTAAAGCTGTCAATGGTCTGCTACCCAGCCACAACTGCCTCTGCTTTCGGGGGTAGAACTCCCTTGGCTTTGGCTTTACGTTTTGGCATGAAGCGGTAACAGGAAACCACAGAAGAAGGTAAACAGCAGCGCTTAGACAAAGAGCAGGAACCAGCGCATCCTACTCAGACACCATCTTGGATTTCTCCAAGATACAGTTTTAAAAATCTATATTCTGTGTGCATGTGAGAGAATCATTATATTTTTTATTTTCAAATTGGCCTCATTTTTCATCAGTTTACTTCAGACCGAAGTTAAGACAAATGGAAATGTATTTTTGAGTCAAAATGCTTTTTAGAAACCAGCTGTACTTTCTTTTCCCATTCTCAAAAATCTTCCCGAACATAAAAAGGCACATTTTACAATGGACGTCCAAGTGCAATCTGAGACATCAAAGTCAGAACGCCTAATAAAAAAAAAAGCAGGCACATGCAAGTTCAGATACGATTTCAGAAATGTGGACATGCCCAATATGGATATCCCCAGAATAGTATCTCAAAACATGGATATCTAATAGCATAATGGTTAAAGTAGTGGGTTAGGAGCAGAGTTCAAATTCCAGTGTGGGTGTTTGTGATCTTAGACTAGTCACTTCATCCTTTTTACATTCTCTGGATGTTTTAAGGCCAAAACAAGCACTTTCCTGATACCTACTCGTTCCTACAACAGGTCGAAATGTGAACATGCCTGCAGACATTCCCATCATTCCTGAAATCAAACAGAGACATTTAAGTCCATTGCACCTCCTCAGACACACCTCCACCTTGTCTACTTGGACTTTCCTGCGCCGGAGATGTCTGTAAATGTCATTTGTGGAACGGCTTTGGAAACGTCTCTGTGATTTTGACGTCTTCAGGTTCCTCTGAGGTGGAATAAGTTCCCCGTCTAATCAGCCTACCCCGGATGTACTGGGCCTACCTCGGAATTGACCTTGTACGTCTAGGGTGATGACCTGCCCATGCACCACTCTCACTCCACTTCCCACACCCTCCCGCCCCAGACTAAGGCTCCCCGTGCAATTCTGCTGTTCATACAGGGAGCCTTGCACGGGGATGGCAAGGGAGACATATAGCAGGGATGTACGTCCAGGCAGGGCATACTTCCCTGCTATTCGAGACTCGGAATAGACCCCTTAGGGAAGAACAACCCAAACTACATTTACAGAATGCAAGGTTCCACATTAGGAACCACCACCCAGGAAAAGAATTTAGTCATTGTGGATAGTATGTTGAAACCCTCTGCTCAGTGTGCAGCGGCAGCCAAGAAAGCAACTAGCATGCTGGGAATCTTTAAGGAATGGAGAATAAAATGAAGGATATTTTAATGCCTCTGTATCGCTCCATGGTGTAACCACACCTTGAATATTGTGCCATTCTGGTCATCATATTTTAAAAAGGAACTACAGAGTTAAAAAAGGTACAGAGAAGAGTGGCAAAAATAGCAAAAGGGATGGAAGGCTACCCCTATGAGGAAAGGCTTAAAAGGTTAGGGCTCTTCAGCTTGAAAAAGAGATGGCTAAGGGGAAATATGATAGAGGTTGTTATGGGGTCTATAGAATGCTACTCGTCCCTCTCCAAAGGGATTATCAACAGTCCCCTTTAAAAGAGTCTGCAGCCCAGATTTCAGGGCCGGGAGGCCGTGGGTCAGAAGGAGAGGTTAAGAACCTAGCAAACTGAGGTAGTGGAAAACAAGATGGCGATGGTGCTGTTGAGCTGAGTGGCACGGCGTTTTTTCTTTCTTTGTATGGGTAGGAAGCGGAAAGCTAGGGGGGCGAAACAGCCTACTGCCCCGCTGGCTTCAACACCCTTACCCTTGGAGGTTGTTGGTCCTCTGGATTCCTATTTTTCGCCGGTGCCTCATCAGTTGGTTTCGGGGGAGAGAGTCCAGGCTACGTGGAGTTTGGAGGAAGTGTCCTCATTCTCCGCTTCTGGAAGCGATCTGCTATCCCCTGCCTCAACTCGAGCCCCGAAGCTGTTCCGTCATCTTAGCGGCGAGCTGGGAAGTCAGCGTGAGAGTGCGGAGTTGGAGGGCTCCGCAAGCGGACGGAGCCTGAGAGCAGAGTTTGGCTTGGGTTCTGTGGCTACTGGCATGGATTGTCCATCGGTGGAGGCTCTGGATGGTATGGCAGAAGCAGGCGCATTGTTGGTGCCTAGTGTGCCTGCACCCTCCGCTTTGACCCAGGGCGTTGGTGTCTTGTCTTCCTTGGTGCAAGTCTCCCCGCTACCTCCTATGGATTCTCCGGAGGTGGTGACGTTGGAGGTGATCTGGGCCGCTATCATGAAGTTGCGAGAGGAGTTGGTTCCACGGATGGCTGCGTTGGATGTACAGGTTGCCATTAATTCTCAGGCCTTAAAAGATACTATGACTAATGTTGCTGCTTTGCAGAATGGTGCTTCTCAAACTCAGACAAAATTGGTGGCTTTTGAGAATGAAGTTGACTCTTTGAAAAAAATATTACTATCTGGTTTATCTAAATTGGAAATGTTAGAAAATGCCATACGTATGCCTAATATTCGTTTAGTTAATTTTCCTAAAGTTTCTTTAATATCTGCTAGAGACATGTTCCGTAAATATTTAACTGAAATATTAGGTGTTCCTCCTGAATCTCATCCCCCTTTGGTGAAAGCTTATTATTTGTCTTCGGGTAAAAAAGAGGTGGGGGTTAGTAGTGTAACAAGTGTACCTCAGATGGATGTGTTAAATCTTACTGAGATTTTGGAGTCTTCTAGTGAGGAAAAGGTTTTGTCATCTACTTTATTGATCTCTTTAGCATTAATATCAGATAAGGAATGGCTTATGAAGTTGTTTTTCAAAAAACGCAATATATTGTTTAAGGGATTGGCGGTTCGGATGTTCCCGGATCTATCTAGGGAGACCCAGAAAAGGAGACGTGAATTTTTACTGTTAAGGTCAGGTATATTGCAGATGGGGGGGGGGGGTATTTTTCCTTAAATTTCCGTGTAAATGTTTGATTAAATATCATTCTAATTCCTATATATTTTATGACCCCTCCCAATTGATTTGTTTCATCAATGCTAGGGTGTCTGAGAGGGGTGCAGAGGCTCTGCCACTTCCTGTTGAGTAAATATTATATGCTGCTGTCTAGCTCACTCCTTTACCTTTATATTTCGATAGATTTTTATTATCGATTCTTTGTTTTCCTTGTTTGAGGGCTAGAGTAGGGGGTCCATGTGTAATTTCCTACTGGGACAATTGTGTGCTTGTAACACATATTGTATTTTTTGTTTCCTTTATTGTATTTGTATACTTTCGTGGTATCCTCCTTGTTTCCGTTTCAAGATGTATTTCTTGAATTGTTTGTTAAAATTCAATAAATAAATAAAAAAAAGAACCTAGCAAACTGCAGGAGGGGGAGAGGCCTATAGAGTCAAACGTTCTTCCAAGGCAAGCTGTGCAAAGGAGTTCTGAGATAGGAACTTTAACTGTTGCTGGAGGAAGGGCTGGGAGAACCAGTTTGTGGAGATTTAACGAGCTGGGACAGAAGTTAAGCTGGTTTTGTTTTCCTTGAACTGCTGTCTGTTCTGAGTTTTGTTTTGAGGAGGTTTAAGGAAGCTGGGACAGAATAAAAATTGCTTTTTGTTTTCCCTTAACTGCTGTTTGGCCTGTCTTTTAAAGAAAACCCCTTCGCACTACATGCCACACTACCACAGCCGTCTATAAAATAATGAATGGAGTAGAACAGGTAAATGTAGATTGGTTGTTAATTCCTTCAAAAAGTAGAAAGACTAGGGGGACACACAATGATGCTACAATGTAGCACATTTAAGACTAATTGTAATAAATATTTTTTTTACTCAACATGTAATCAAACTGGAATTCATTAACAGAGGATGTAGTAAAAGCTGTTAGTATAGCTGGATTTAAAAGAGTTTGGACAAGTTCCTGGAGGAAAAGTCATTAAACCACTATTAAAGAGGACCGTGGAAATCCACTGCTTACCCACTGGACAAGCAGCATGGAATCTGAATATCTTTTGGAAACCTGACAGGTACTTGTGACCTAGATTGGCCACTGTTGGAAACAGGATATTGGGTTTGATGGTCCCTTGGTCTGACCCAATATGTTCTTTTATTATATTAGCTTTCCAGATGCTACCCTTTTTTCTCATTTCTATATAGGAATCTGATGTTTGGTATTTACTGACTTAGGGCTTTGTTCATGCATCCCTGATAATGTTAGTTTAAAGCTCTCTTTAGTTGGTTAGCTAATCTGCTGTGGAAGACACTTTTTCCCTTCCCTATCTCTGCTCAGCAACTCTTGGAAAATTATCCCATGATCCAGGAAGCCAAAAAAATCTCAATGGCACATCCGTTCACCCATGCATTCATTTCCCTAAAAAGGGAGGATTGAGAAGAATATCACCTGTGCACCTATGTATTTCACCCTCTTTCTCAGAGCCATGAAGTCACTTTTGATACATTTGGAGGGATACCTAGCAGTGTCATTTGTCCCCTCCTCGAGAACTCTGCTCTTCTGGCATATCCCTTCTACTGTATCTGTGCCCTTCTCTTCCACTGCCAATTCCAGACTTTGATTTTTCCATCTTGCTGCTCCTTATGCCTGGAACAAACTACCCGTGTCAGTATGTCAGGCTCCATTTCTGGCCCTGCTCAAATCCAGACTGGACATGCACTTCTTTGAGACTGGTTTCAGGTCCTGATCCTCTCAGCCTCCTGTTCATCTCCTATGTGTTTCCTTACCATTCCCCTCAACATATCCTAGTCCCCAATTGTTGTGTTGTCTGTTTTGACTAGACTGTAAGTTCTGTGATGAGCAGGGACAGTCTCTTTCATCTGTCTGTACACCGCTGCAAACGCTGTGTAGCACTACAGAAATGATACATAGTAATAGTAGTAATAATATGTATGGAGCACCATCAGATAATAACCAATAGGCTTGATGAGTCTTGGCAAACTCTCTATAACATCTCATTTTATTTATTTAAGCTTATTTCTATGCCGCCTTTCTACTATTCAAAACGGTTTACATGAAACCAAAATTTAACAGGACATGGTAAGCCTACTGCTGTACAATGAAACCAAACTTGCGTATAAGCTTATAACAATAACATAAACTTCAGATTACATTTACAAATTATGATACACTTGCATGATTATATTCAAGGGATATTTACAATTATCTTTGACATGTTATTGTGCTGCTATCTATATGTTTAGGTTATAGATGGCTCTGGCTCAAGGTCTGGTCAAGGTTCGGAGTTGAAATGTTCTTGGAATAGATGTCTTCAGCTTTTTACAGAATTCTGCTAGATCTGAGCATCCTCTTAGTACTGGGGCAGTAAATTCCAAATTGTGAGGGCAAAGAGAGTGCCTGATTGGAAGATGACTGTTTGCTCTTGGTTTTTTGGGAAAGGATGGTTAGGAGGTTCAGTGAAACCTGCCTCCGAAGTCTGTCATTTTTGGGTTTTGAAATAAGGAGGTGAAGGCAGGATGCTGTGCTGCTGTGCATGATATAGTGATGAGTGCTTTGTATCTTATTCTTAATTGGATAGGTAACCAATGTAGATGCATCAGAATGGGGGTAATGTGGGATTGTCGAGGGGCTCTGTTGATTATTCTTGCTACTGTGTTCTGGGCCATTTGGAGGGGGTGCAGGATGTGTTTGGGAAGGCCATGGTATATAATGGTAGCATAATCCAGGATGGGTGTGATGAGAGATTAGCATACTGTCCGTAAAATGTCTGGGCTTATCAGGGGATAGAGGTTCTTAAGAGTTTGTAGTAGACTAAATTTGTTGTTCTCTTTATTTGAGACTGGAAGTTTAGTTTCTGGTCTAATATTATACCCAGATATTTAACTTCTGATTTCACTTTGATGGTGCAGTCCTTAAGTCTCAGCAATTGGGGTGGCGAGAAGGATGGAGCTGTGAAAACATGGAGGGCTTCCATTTTTTCTTGATTGATAAATAGGTTGTGTTGTTGAAGTCACTGTTTTATAATCCTTGAAACAATTGTATATCTTGGAGAGGTCAGGTTTTGTGGTGTTGAATGGGGTGTAGAACATAATGTCATCTGCGTATATCTGGTAGTGGATCTGGTGTTCTTTGAATATTGTGCAGAGGGGCTGGAGGAATATGTTGAACAAGAGGACCAATAGGCTTGAGCCTTGAGGTACTCCTTGTAGTTGGCTGACTGGGTGTGATGTCTTGTTTCCAATTCTTACTTGTTGACTTCTATCATTCAGGTAGGAACGGAACCAGTTTATTGTGGTATCTTGCAGTCCAGTGTCAGAGAGCCTTTGTAGAATTTGATGGTGGTGGAGGGCATAAAAAGTTGATGCTATGTCAAGAAAGATGAGGAGGAACTCTTGTGTGGAGGTTTGGGTGCAGGTAAGAATTGTGTTAAGCAGTTATGTAAGGAGGATCTCTACGCCGTGATTCAGTCTGAAGCTGTGCTGGTGAGGATCTAAAGGAGCATGGGTGTCAATATCATTTTGAAGTTGCATTTGTACTGTTTTTTTCTAGCATTTTTGTTATGATAGTTATAGATGAGGTTAGCCTGTATGAAGTTGAAGCACTGCTGTCAAGTGTGGTATTTTTTAGTAGTTGTCTAACTGAACTTTGTTTGAGGGATGCCAGTATGTGTCCTTAGGATAGTGATATATGAATTATGCTCTGTAGATAGGAGCTGAGTTGGGTTCTGGCAATCTTAACCCAGCTCACAGGGCAGGGGTCAAGTGCCGAGATGGTTGTGTTGCAGGTCTTTATCATGTCTTCGATATTTTCCAGTGATGGTAAGTAAAAATTTGTCCATGTGCTTTGGGGGGTAATCTAAGGAGTTGGGTTTTTTTGGAAGGAGGCTTCCGGTGGAGTTAGACTTCTGTTTGGCGTTGAGGTAGTTTGTTATTTCTTGGGGGCATATCTTTTCCTGTGGATTTTGTTCACTGGATTTCCTTAGGAGTGTCTTTGTAATAAGGAAGAGTCCTCTCAGTTTATTTATTGAGTTCATGATTGTTTTGGTATAATACTCTCTTTTACATCTTAAGGTCTCCTTACAGTATGTCCTGTGTTTGGCACCTGGAAGACAGCATGGTCCCTGGGACATTATGTCTGGTCAGCCGATGGGCAACTCTGTACCCTTGATCCAGCAACTTTGGGATTTTTGAACTCCAGTTCCTTCTCTTCCTGGGATGTTCTTGCCTTCACTACTTCCAAGACTGCATACCTGCATAGTGCTTCTTCAGTTCAAGGGAAGACTTGGGATATTGATTCTGCAGGGTCCAGTGATCTGTATCAAGCTGTCCTCTTTCAGTACCATTTCATCTTCTCTGCTGACAATCATTGATGCCTTCAGAAGCATTTCATCAATGTAGTTCTCACTGTCATGGATGCCTCTCAGCCATGTGACCGCCTCTCTCTTCCTTTATCCTCTCTTCCTCAAGCATCTTGCAAATGAAATCAGTTCCTTGCCATGGATCAGGCTGTTAGATGGGACAGAGGTAGAAGCTGTAAGGGGAGCAACAGCTTTTGTGACATATTTCCAAGTCATACTTCACTTGTGGGAGTGGGAGTACCTGTTGAACAAAATTAAAAAAAGATCTCAGTTTGCAATGAGCTTTTCTTAGGATGGCAGAGGTTTCTGAGGAGGTCTGTAGGCTGTTATAAAACTCTGAAACTCTGATTTCTCTGTCTTTTCTCTTCTCTATAGTATACATATGGAAGACTTCAAGACTCTTCTCATATATCTTTTGCAGATGGCACCCCTCTCTCCAGGGTACTGGAGGTGAATCCTCCTCTCGGCTCCAATCAGAGAACTGGATGTATATGGAGATATGTGTGGGATTTAAAGGTATTTGGGTAGGAGTTGGGTATGTAGAAGGCAAGGGAATATGGTGTGGGGATGGGGATGTGTGGAGAAGATGATGTGTGGGAGGGGAGGGAGGGAAAGCTGGAGAAGAAGACACACAAGAAGGAGAAGACTATAGCAACTCACGATCTCTTTATCTCCTATGCTTTCCATCTTCTATGTCTTACTGAGACTTGGCTCCTCCCCAATGACACAGCCTCAGTTGTTGCCCTCTGCAATGGCAGTGACCAATTTTCCCACACACCTCGTTCCACTGGCCGTGGTGGCGGTGTTGGGTTTCTACTCTCTCCCTCCTGCCAATTTCAACCTCTCCTTATACCTCAGTCTTACTCCTTTTCCTCCCTTGAAGTCCATTCCATCTGCCTTTTTAATCCCTTACCTCTCCAGATAGCTGCTATTTATAGATCTCCTGACAAATCCACCTCTACCTTTCTCACTGACTTTGACTCATGGCTGTCTTTTTTTCTGTATTCATCCTCCCCCTTCCTCATTCTTGGTGACTTTAATATTCATGTTGATAACCCTTCTGACCCCTATGTTTCTAAGATCCTTTCCCTTACCTTCTCATTTAACCTACAGCTTTGCTCGACTGCCCCCACTCATCAACATGGTCACTGTCTTGACCTTGTTTTCTTTTCCAATTGTTTACCCTCTAATTTCTGTACCTCAGTCCTTCCCCTATCTGATCATCACTTGCTAGGCTTCACTCTTCATCACTTCTTGCCTCAATCTCACCCAGTCTCCTCCTACCTTTTTAGAAATCTTCATGCTATGGATCCATCTGTTCTCTCCACTTTTGTCTCATCACATCTTTCCTCCACCCTGTCTTCTAAAATTGTTGAAGAGGCTATAGTTTCCTATAATACTGCACTCTCCTCTGCTCTGGATGCTCTTGCTCCGCCCATGCGATGTCCTGTGAGGCATACTATACCTCAGCCTTGGCTATCTTCAACTACCCATTATCTACACTCCTGTGACTGCTCCACTGAGTGCTTTTGGCTCAAATCCTGCACCCTTTCTGACTTTATTCACTTCAAATTCATGCTTACCTTCTTCCAGTTAGCCTTAGCACCCACCAAGCAAAACTACTATGTTCATCTAACTAACTCTCTTGCCTCTGACCCTCACAGCCTCTTTTCAACTCTCAACTCTCTCCTCAAGGCACTTCCGCCTCTGACCTTTCTTCTCTTACTGCCCAAACCCTAGCCGACTATTTCCATGATAAAGTCCACAAGATTACACTCCAATTCCCCACAAAATCAGCTTCTTCCTCTCTTCCACCTCTTCAATACCAGCTCTTCCTCACAATCTCTGCTACCCTAAAGTCCTTTTCTAAGATCTCTGAAGAGGAAACCTCTCATCTTCTTTCCTCCTCTAAACTCACTACTTGTTCCTCTGACCCTATCCCTACCCATATCTTTAACTCAATATCCTTCTCTGTCATCCCTTCCATCTCTCATATTCTCAGCCTATCACTCTCCACTGCAACTGTCCCAGTAGCCTTCAAGCATGCTGTGGTTACACCTCTCCTTGAAAAATCTTCACTTGACCCTATTTGTCCTTCTAGTTATCATTCCATCTCCCTTCTTCCCTTCATTTCTAAACTTCTTGAATGTGTAGTTCTCTGCTGCTGCCTTGAATTTCTCTCCTCTCAACCCCTTCTAGATCCACTACAATCTGGATTTTGTCCCTTTCATTCCACTGAAATGGCTCTTGCCAAAGTCTGCAGTGACTTGTTCCTGGCTAAATCCAAATACCTTTATTCAATCCTCATTCTTCTTGACCTTTTGCTGTTTTTGACACTATTGACCACCACCTTCTCCTAGACAAATTCTCCTCTCTCGGTTTTAGGGACTCTGTGATGTTCTGGTTCTCTTCTTATCTTTCCCATCACTCTTTCAGTATTTGTTCTGGTGGTTCCTCCTTTACTGCTGCCCCATTCTCAGTTGGTGTACCCCAAGGATCTGTTCTGGGCCCTCTCCTTTTCTCTCTCTATACCCAATCCCTTGGTGCTCTCATCTCCTACTATAGCTTTCAGTATCATTTTTATGCTGATGACTCTCAAATCTATCTCTTGACACCTGAAATTTCTCCAACACTCCAGGCCTGAATTTCTACCTGCCTATCTGACATAACTGCCTGGATGTCACCACCATTGGAAATTGAACATGGCCAAAACTGAACTTCTTATTTTTCCCCCTAAACCCTCCTCTCCCTTCCTCCTTTCTCTTTCTCTTTCTCTGTGGATAACACTCTTCTACTCCCTGTTTCCTCAGCCCGCAATGTTGGGGTCATCTTTGACTTCTCACTCTCCTTCTCCACTAACATCCAACTGATTCCTAAAACCTGTAATTTCTTTCTCTATAACATTAGCAAAATTCACTCCTTCCTTTCTGAACACACTACTAAGAACTTATTCACTCTTTAGTCACCTCCCGTCTAGACTACTGCAACCTCCTCCATGCTGGTCTCCCTCTGAGGCATCTCTCCCCTTCAATCTGTTCAGAACTCAGCTGAGCGCCTAATCTTCCGCCAGCCCCTCTATACATATATAACCCCTCTTCTCAAGTCACTTCACTGGCTCCCCTTTTGTTTCCATATCCAATTCAAACTTCTCCTTCTGACCTATAAATGCATTCATTCTACTGCTCCTCACTACCTTTCCTCTCTCCTCTCTCCCTAAACCCCTCCTTATGAACTCCGCTGTTCTACTGGCATGCTTCTCTTTATGCCCTTTTCTTGCACTGCAAACTCCAGACTTCGATACATTCACCTTGCTGCTCCGTATGCCTGGAACAAACTACCTGAATCTGTACGTCAGGCCCCATCTCTGCCCATTTTCAAATCCATGCTAAAAGCTTACCTCTTTGAGGCTGCTTTTGGATCCTGATCCCTCATGTCTCTCCTACCTTTCCCTACGTGTACACTATTCTCTCCTGGATAGTCTCATTATGGGAATGAACAAAGCGAAGCAGGGATTCATTCTAATATTCCTGGATATCGCATCGGCCTTTGACACAGTCAATCCCAATCTCCTACTTGCTTGCCTACAACAGAAAGGTATACAGAACTTAACCCTAGACTGGTGCAGATCCTATTTAACAGATTGCTAAGAACTGGTGCGCATTGGCGCTCAGGCATCATCCACATACCAGCAGATGCAAGGATTTCCGCAGGGTTCATCTCTATCTGCCTTGCTCTTCAACATTTACATCCCGCCAGTCTGCCTGATAATCCAATCATACAACATACTATACCACATCTATGCTGACGATGTACTACTATACACTCCATTCTCCATGGACAGTCCCAATTACACCAAGATTACAGAATGCTTTAATGCAGTCTCAGATTGGCTCTGTACACACAACCTGACAGTGAACTGCAAGAAGACTGAAGTGCTGTTTATCACAAAAGACCCAACCTTCATCCCACCATTTTCTCTACAGGTAAAAGATGCAGAACTGATGACGAAGCAAGAAGTGTGTTACCTATGTGTCACCCTAGATCAATGATTGAGTATGGAAACCCACATAAATAATTTTACCAAGGCAGTAGACCACAAAATAAGGACCCTACGTCATCTATGTCTACTGCTGGAGGCTGCCGACTTCCGCACTGTATTCCAGGTTCTTATCCTTCCACACTTTGACTATGCAAATATCATTCTCCATGGCCTGCCAGGCTATGCACTTCATCCTCTGAACATTGCAGCCCAAACCCTTTATGAAGCCTCCAGATTTGAACATGTCACACCCATCCTAAGGCAATTGCATTGGCTCCCAATATTGAGCCATCTAAATTACAAAGCTCCACTGATGACATTTAAAATACTGCGTAAGCTCTCTGCATTCTCTCTTGCAGAAATCAGACAATGGACACCGAACAACAGAATGAAAAGGACAAACATGACAAACACACCACCCCTTCAGCAATAAGAAAGAGTTCCCAAGCTGCTAAGAACCGAGCTTTCTCATTTTACACACTGACTCTTTGGAACACCCTCCCTGCCCCGATCCGATCCATCTCCGACCTATCAGCCTTCAGGAAAACAATAAAGACTCATTTGTTCCAACTATACTATGACCATATAACATAGCTATGATACAGACTTTGCCTGCTGCCAGCCCTAGCTCCGACCACTCCAACTGCTTACCACCTTGTAACTTAGTTCTTCCTGTTACTACCCAAATTTATGCCCCTGTTGAATGTAATATGCTTATTGTTTATTGCAATGTTAGACATTTTTTATATTGTTCTGTGATGCCTGTTCAATATAGAATGTTTATTCTTGTTCTGTGTAAACTGCACTGATTTCAAAATAGTGCAGTATATAAAATCAAATAAATAAATTATTGTATCATCTATCGTGTTTAGATTGTAAGCTCTGACGAGTAGGGACTGTCCTTCTACATGTATATGTACAGTGCTGACTAAGCCTTGTAGCGCTATATAAATGATAAATAGTAGTAGTAGAAGTAGCAACTGTGGCGAAGATGTAGCCAGTGTGCAGTGAGAATCCCAAACTCCACTACGCAAGGAGAGATATCTTGTAACCACAATGTTCACAGGAACTGATCGCTGGTCAGTGCAAGAAGATGCGCTATTCTGACTACTGTAAAAGGTAGAAAGACGTTTGGAAGAAGGGGGAAGGAAAAGGATTGAGTGTAAGGGGACAGGGGAGAGGAGCAGTTGAGTGCAATAAGAAGGAAAGGGAAAATAAGTGCAAGGGAGGGTAGAAGATTAGACACACTTTATCATGTTTCATCCCACCAAGTTCCACACACAGACATGTCTGAGTCTGGGAATGTAGGAAAGAAAAACGTGCCATTGTGTTTATATGAGAAGCGCGCACTTTTCAGCTTGCTTATATAGAAACAGAATTGATAAATGATACTGCTCTATTCTCTTTAGCTCAGTCTCCAGCATTTTTATTAGTTCCACCTACTGTTTTTTTATTTTATAATAGGACTCACAAAAAGATCCCAGTTTTATAAAGGCTTTCCTCCTCTTATCACCTCAATATATAATGGACCATCAAAAGGGAGAGTACACATCAGCGGGACTTCCAATTTAGTGTGTCAGCACCATATTTTCCTCATAGGCCCCATATTGATTTTTTTCAAACTTTATTCAATCCAGTTTTACTGTCTATATACCAAAGTCATTCAAAGGTTGCCTATATGCAATACAATCACAGTGTTGTTGTGTATCACTG
Source organism: Ichthyophis bannanicus (assembly GCA_033557465.1). NCBI lineage: Eukaryota > Metazoa > Chordata > Amphibia > Gymnophiona > Ichthyophiidae > Ichthyophis > Ichthyophis bannanicus. Next base: position 1,657,191,808 of record CM066031.1, read on the forward strand.
AGCTGACATTGACTCCTGGTGACCCTGTGGATAGTTGTCTATCTTGTGACTATCCCCTGGATTTTTTCTTGGCAAATTGTGACCAGAAGTAAATTGCCACACCTTTCTTCCATGCAGTAAATCTACAGCAATAGGTATTCCAAGATGGTCCCCTATGAGTATATGGCTTTTAATTGTGCTTGTCATATATGGTATATTATGGATTGTGTAGGTATTTTTGCAATCTGCCCAGAGATTCTGATAGAGTGGACAATGCATATTTTTCAATAAATAAATGAGGTCACGTGACACAGTGAGCTTAGGAGGACGTGTCTTGCTGAGCTCTGAAGCTGTCCACCTCAATTAACTTTTTTTAACATCACAAAATCTTCCATAATCCATTTCCCTGCTACACGAGAGATACTCGGAGATAGCCAGAGGGGGCTTGAACGTTGATAGACAAAGATTATGTCAGCCAGGACACTCAAAAAAGACCGGCAGGAGCAATACAAGGTCCCAGACCTCAAAATGGCAGAGACAGTGCCAAAAAGCCCAAGGGAGCCTGCACCGACTGGGAATCTTGTGGAAAAGGTTTCTGCTGTCATTGTGAAGGTACTGGACAGACACTTGCATGGCTTGGCTAACAACATGTCACAGATTTCCCAGGCAGTGTCGGATTTTATTGACTGTTTGGGTGGACTGGAGCAGTGTGTGGCAGCAATTGAGGATGACGTGCTGCCGCCCTCAGAGGCCATTAAAAGACTGGAACAATAGCTTCTTCAGCATGAGGCCTAGCTGGATGATTTAGAAAATCATGGCCGGCAGAAGAATGTCTGCATTATAGGTATTGCAGAAACTGTGGGGGGAAAAAGAACTGTGTGGGTTCTTAGACACATGGCTTCCGGCACAGCTGCAACTGAGTGAATTCCAGAGCAAAATGCTCATCGAGCATGCACACCACCTAGGCCCCCAACGGGAAGGGGAGAATCAGCCCCGGGTGATGATAGTACGCTTCCATAACTATCTACACAAAGAAATGGTGCTGTGGGCAGTGAGGGAGTGGCGGGGAGGAGAACATGAAGGCTGTAAGATCCTGGTCTTTCAGGACTATTCCCCCATGGTCACTAAACACCACAAAGAGTTTGCTCCAGTGTGCAATCAGCTTGTGCAAAAAGTGATTCGATTCATGTTGATGTATCCTGCTCAACTTCGTGTTGTGCAACAGGGGAAGACCTCCTTTTATGAAATGCCAGAGATGGCGGCTCCCTTATTGAACACATGACCAGACTCGCAAGACTCTCATTGAGATGGTAAGAGTACTATAATCTCCAGGACATGGGTAAAACAGAAGATTTGTACAGTCACTATGGATCACCCTAAAAAGCAGGAACGGAGCCCCCCTGAGAGATGCGTTCTGCCGGCAGATGAATGTGACTGCTATCGCATGTGATGATGGCTCTACTGAATAACTTGTTCAGCATGGACGTACCGCCCGGCAGACACATCACCGCCTCTATCATGGCCATAGAAGACCAGGCCTAGCATGGGTAGAGGTGGTAGGAGAATGTAAGATGGACAAGAATGAACTTTAAAATGAACTCTAATGTTGACTAGCATGTGAGGGACTCTGTGTGGTGGGTGGAGGAGTTACAGCATGGGGAGGTTAAATGAGTAATTCATGTGGGGCGAGATGTGAGAGACCTGATGCTATAGGGTGCATGGAGGGAAAGGGATCATAAAGTTGATAAAGGTTTGTTGACATGTTATGGTATCACGGAAGAGTTAATTTTGTAGAAGTTAGAGATAAATTTAGCTGGGGACACCGGAGTTCCCTTTTTCTTCTTAAGATGTCCAAGCATAATAGTAGCACAGGGATCTGAGGTGGCCTAAAGGTAATTGGAAGGGCTGGAAGTGTAGGGGTATGTATGGATGGCTGATATGAATGAGGCACATGATACATTGTTCAAAACTGGGCAAACACCGGAAATGGGGGTCCCTAGCTATAGCAAATGAGGGGACTAGGGAATAATTTGATATGAAGCGGGAGTATAAACGTGTGCGTGCATGTTGAGGGGAGATATGAGGTGAAAGGAAGGGTGACTAGGAAGGGAGAAAATTAGTATAGAGCCAGCAATGAAGTGGGGAGCCTCCATGCATAACTACATCGAGTGTTTGGATGGCTTAGATAGGGGGGGGACAGAATGATCAGGGATAGAGGCAGGGAAAGGGATAGTAGGAATGGGGAAGGGGGGAAGGGAAGAGGGGAGGGGAGGGGGAGGGAAGGACTTTGGGGTCAGAAAGTAATTGACTGGCATGAACGTTGGGTTTGGTGGATGGAAGCTTTAGGCAACAACCCAGGAAAGCTAAAACATGGGGACCTGAGGCTGGGCAGGGACCCATTCAATATAAGGTGGTACCTGAAGGCATGTGCAATCTTTGCCAGAGGCGGATATGGGTGATATTCCTATTCAATGTTTATCTTGGAATGTATGTGGGATGGGTCTCCTATTAAGCACTATAAAGTGTTAAAGCGATTGAGAGACCTGAAGGCAGACGTGATGTTTCTTCAGGAGACCCATATGGATGAGAAGGAACACGAAAAGCTACAATGATGGTTCGTGAGATAGTCTTATGGGGTGGCAGCCTGCTCCCGGAAGGCCAGAGTGGTCATTCTAATTCAAAAAGGCCTTCACTTTACCCTGGAAAAGCAGATTGTAGACCCACAGGGACGATATATTGTTGTGGCGGGAAACGTTTGAACACTCACTACACCTTTTGCAATGTCTATGGCCCTAATGCCTCAAGTCGATCCTTTTTTTGTGTCTCTGGGAAAGATGCTAGACAGATTCCCCCACCACTTCTTATTAGTGGGAGGCGATTTGGAGGCATTACATTGGTCATCCTGCAATCTTCAGATATTTCAGATGATTTTACTGATAGTTCACAGGTTACTAATAGAAGGTCTGCAATCTCATATTTCAGTTCTTTCAACACCCTTGGATGTATACCATCCGGTCCAGGTGATTTGCTACTCTTCAGTTTATCAAATAGTTGTAATACATCTTCCCAGTGTAGCGATATTTTTTTCATTTCTTCTGCAATATCACCTTTAAATACCACTTCAGTCATGGGTAACATCCCTACATCTTCCTCAGTAAAGATCGAAGCAAAGAATTCATTCAGTCTCTCTGTTATGGCCTTGTCCCCTCTTAGTACTCCTTTTATCATTCTATCATCTAATGGTCCAACTGACAGGTTTTTTGTTGCAAATGTATTTGAAAAGTCTTTATCATGCATTTTTGCTTCCACAGCAAGCTTCTTCTTAAATTCTCTCTTTGCCTGCCTTATCAATGCCTTGCAGCTAACTTGCCAGTGCTTATGTTGTTTCCAATTTTTGTCATTTGGCTCCTTTTCCCATTTCCTGAAAGATGCTTTTTTGGCAACAACAGCCTCTCTGACCTCACCTTTAAACCATGCTGGCAGTTTTTTGGACTTTCTTCCACTTTTCTTAAAGCATGGAATACAGCTGGTTTGGGCTTCCAAGATAATATTTTTAAACAAAACCCATGCTTGATGTAAATCTTTAACATTTGCAACTGCTCCTTTTAGTTTTTTCTTAACTATTTTCCTCATTTTATCAGTCTCCCTTTTGAAAGTTAAAAGGTAATTCTGTGGATTTCCTTGCCATCATTCCTCAGATTTATTAAATCTCTTGCACCAGATCTTGTGTTCCACTAAGGACTAGGTCCAAAATGGTTTCTCCTCTAGTCGGTTCATGAACCAGTTGCTCCAAGAAGCAGTCATTTATTTAATCTAGAAACTTTATCTCCCTAGCTTGTCCTGCCATGACTGACCCAGTCGATACTGGAGCAATTGAAATCACCCATTATTATTACTGTGCTGTAACTTTTGTTAGCTTCCCTGATTTCATTGAGCATTTCATCATCCATTTGTTCAATCTTCCCAGGCAGTCAATAGTACATCCCCACTGCCATCGCCTTCCCCTTTTAAAAATGGAATTTCAGTCCATAGAGATTCTATTGTGAATTTTGTTTTCTGCAAAACTTTAATCCTTTATCATCCTGCCACTGAAGCTATGTCACTTTAGATTGCTTTTTCATGCAGGTGACTAAAGACAACATTTATTTAAAAAGACAAAGTTGATAAAATGGAAATGGATGATATTTGTTTTCATCCGTGACGTGGCAATGAAATATATAGGCTGAAGCGCAGGGAATCAGCTGAATCTCATTGGAGGGGTGGAGAGGGGGTTGGAGAAAGAGCCTGCATTATTGCAAGCTGAATATTTGTACTGTGGCTTCCCAAGGACAATTGAAAATACAGCAGAGGACTCAAGCATAGGGCACAAAGGTCCCTTTTGTTTCCACTGAGCATGCACCAATTTTAAATGAGGATACAGATGTTTAAAATAATGATGTGGTTGAAATTCCAAAGTTGTTATCTGCGTCGCAGGCGCTGCTACCCAGATATATGCTGCTGAGGCCGCCATTCAGCAGCACAATCCACATAGTGCCGCTGAATACCATTACAACCACCTTGGCACTATTCTGGTACTGCCAGGGTAGTCCAGGGATGGAGCCGCGATGGGGAAAAGAATCATCCAGAAAGTGGCAATTTTCAGCTGTTATCCGGATAAGTTATAACAAGTGAAAACCTATCCTAAGCACTATCTGGACAACTTATCCGGATAGTGGCTGAAAAATTGCCACTATCCAGAGAACGTCAGTGATGATCCATTTAATGGCTGCACAATCCAAATATTCAATGGCCCCCACTATCCAGATAGTGCCACGGAATATCTAGATATTCTTGTCTGCAGAGGATGGTATTTTTAAAAAATTCTGACAACCATGGGCTCAATATTACCTCTTCTATTTTTAATTTAAACGAATGTCATTTTGCAAGCTTTTCAGCCGTCATCTTCCCTTAAGGTGCTGTAGCAAATGCAAATTGAAGTTAACAGACAACATTCGACAAGGATTCACCCTTATCTTCCTGGATATCACAGCGGCTTTTGACTCTGCAAGCCACATGATACTCCTGGGACGTCTCAAGGAAAAGGGAATACAGGACACAGCTCTAAGTTGGTGCAAATCTTATCTGTCCAACAGATGGCAACACGTGAGAACTGGCACCACAACCTCGGAACCGTTCCTACAAAAACAGGGTGTGCCACAGGGTTCCTCGCTATCGGCACTGATGTTCAACATATACATGCAGCCCATCTTCACCCTGATATGCTCATTCAACGTCGCCTGCCTGGTATACGCAGATGATGTTCTACTATACATGCCATTTGCAACGGACCAGCCAGACTTCTCCCCACTAACAAGCTGCTTCGACGCAGTTGCTGACTGGCTCCATACGCAAAATCTCAGAATCAACCACAACAAGACAGACGTCCTCTTCATCACGGGGAACCAAGGATTCACTCCCCCACCTTCATTAAAAAGCTGAAAGCCAAACCCACAATCCGTTACCTAGGTGTCACCTTGGACCAACGGCTGGACATGAAAACCCACATAAGAAACATAGTCAAGACAATATACCATAAAATACGGACACTATGGCATCTACGACCTCTACTGGACCCCGTCGACTTTCGAACAATTTATCAAGCCCTAGTAATCCCACATTTCGATTGCGCCAAAGCAATCCTATATGGGCTCCCACAAGCATCGCTAAACCCACTCCAGCTTGCAATGAATACAGCCGCGAAAGTTCTATACGGAGTCTCAAGAACGGACCACATTACACCAATCCTGAAGAAACTCCACTGGTTACCAATCCATGGCAGACTACATTACAAGATCCTAGTAATGACCTTCAAGGCCATAAACAATCAACCCTCCACCTCCATCACTGAATTAATCCACTTCACACCCCCAAACAGACTCAGAAGATCTACAGCTGTCAATACACTGATGATCCCAAAGGAAACAACGAAGTGCACCCAGGCGACATCTAATAGGGTGTTCATGATCTATGCCCACAGATGTTGGAATGTCCTCACAGAGATCAGCCCCAAAGACCATAGTGCAAACACCCTCACCAATCACCACGACTCCCCCAACAGCACACCCAGCGCACGAGAGGGCAGCTAGCCCACCAATGCAACTCCGAGTAGATCTCATGTGTACAGTATATTTATTAGTGTAAATAATTTGTAGAAAGTTACCCCAGTTATATCCAAGTTATAGTTCCTGTTTATTGTAAATACAATGCAGACTGACTGCATTGTATATGATTCTGTTAAATGTACAGCGCACTGATGTGAATAGCGCGGTATAGAAGAGACATTAAATAAATAAATAAACAGAACTGGTGCATGCTACTGAGCCCCACTAATTACACCTGTGGAGAAATATCAGCCATTGCTGTGTGCAACACACCAATCTCTAGCTTTGCTTTTGTTAGTTCCTAGAGACAACAAATGCATTTCTATGTTTATCAGGGAAACTCGGTAGATTTAATCTGTTTCCTCCACCCTGAATTATTAGACTCCTCATAATCAATTTAGTATGGGTAGTTACTATTATTGCACTTACAAGCAGCAGAAAACTGTAATCTCTCTGGATTCAGAGTTCTGGAAGATTCAGGGCCCAGGATTGCGGGATTTCGGAAGAAGACCTAGTGCATAACTTCTGGCCAAGGACTGTCGTTGCAATGAATGGACTAAAGTAAGTCTGGAGGGGCTAGAAAATAAGAGAAAATATCCCCAGTTGTGAATGAAAGTTCATGTGCCAGATCCCAGTGCTAATTCCAATTGATCTTGAAGTTGAAAGGAACAGAAGGAACTGTGTTGGTTCACCCCTCTCCCCCCTAAATTAAAGAAAAAGAGAAAATAATCACAGTCTCAGGACTGGATGAATGACAAAATGTGGCTAGTGTGTTCTTTTCTCTCTCTGCTATTGATTCCTTTGAGAAGTAAATTCTCCTTTTGAGTCTGGAGACCAAAAAACACACTTGACAAAGTCTCCTGCATATTTCTGGCATTAGTTCAAACATAATAGATCAGAGGTTCTCAGCCGAGTGTACATCTACCCCTAGGAGTACATAGAAACCTGTACTGCAAGGGGAGTCTGCTCTGCAAGAGACAACCTTCTGCCACTGCAACAGGAAGAGACAAAATTATTTCTGTCAGTGCTCCATTGCCAACACCAATCGGCATGCTTTATCATCTCACGGACCACCTTCAGCAGCCACCAGTCAAATGGCCGCTGGGCAGCAGGCACTAATGCATAGGCCGCGGGGCAGGGTCCCGGCGGCCGTTGGTAACCGGGTGCTCGGCCGGTGCGGGGACCCTGGTCCGCGGATGTCATCGCCGAAAGGGGCGGGAGCGCGATGACGTCGAGGGCGACGGTGCCATTGACTGGCTCCAGCCGCGCGCGGGAGCACGGTGGAGTCTGGGAGGCGGGAGGCACGTGGCCTGGAGGGGAGGAGCCAGGAGTCGGCAATGGTTGCCGAAGCTCCTGCTCCTCCTCGGGGACGAGGCCGGCTTCTCCTGTGTGCCCCTCGTCCTTGCGGTGGGGGGGAGGGCTTGCGTTGCCAATTCGGGCGGCGTCGGGGGCTTGAGGGCACTCGGCGGCGCTGTTTGGAGGGCTTTGCGGAGGGCTGAGGTCGCGGATCCCTGGCGGAGGGACTCGGGGCATCTGTGTGGGAAGCCCGGCGGCTTTGGGTGCGAGCGAGGAGGGGCGTGCGCCTCGGGGTGGCCGCCGCCAGCGGCGGCGGAGCGGCTCCCGAGGTCGGCGCGAGCGTTTTGCCCCTCGCGCGCTCTGTCTGGCGGAGCCTCCCGCGTTTGCGGCCAGGCGGGTGGCTTCAACTTCGCGGCCGGCTTTGGGCGCAGCTTCCTCTGCCTGCAGGAGGATGGACGGTTTTGGCAGCTGCCGTCCCGGGCCACCAGCGCTGAGGGGGGAGGGGAGGGGAGGAGGCGGCGTGTGTCACTTGCAGACGAGCGCCCGTGGCCGTTGTGTGTGTGACTGCTTTGTGGGGTTTGATTGAGGGACGGTCCGCTGTCAGCTCCTCCGGTGGGAGTCCCCGCTTTGATTCTGGGAGTGCCCTTCTTGCTGCTCCTTTGTTTTGCATTCAAGATTCTAGTGCGCGCGGCTCCCGGGTAACAGCGCGGGGTAGGTCCCTTGTGCCTGGGGCACATTGCTGGAGAGGCTGTACAATTAGGGAGACCCAATCGCAAAAGGGGGAGGGTTCATTTGGGATTTTCCTCTTGCTGTGTTGCTGCGGGGGTTGAGAGGGTCCTCGGAGTCTTAGCATGCAGACTGGATGATAGGTGGGTTAGTTTTGTAGCTCTTGGCCTATTATAGCTACAGGTGCTTGATTTTACTGATGTAAACTGTTGTGGTGTCTGGATACTAAATGTCGTAATCCACATAGGAATAAGGTTTGTTAGTCCCTTCCCTCAATTGCAGTTATACCAGCACTGGCCCAAACCATGGGTTCTTCGGTGCCTCCTACCATTGGTAGTGTGGTCGACTAGGTGGTATGGTCCACTTTGAGGTAAGGCGAGATTTGAGATTTTGCGGCCATAGATATGACCAGAAAGCATATCCTGGAGAGCCGGCAGACGATAGTAACCCACCAGTACATGCAGGTACATCTGACGTAAGTGAGCCAGGCTTCTCTTTGGTCTGGGTATTTGATTCCCTAGGCTGTTGCCTATGCCTAAATTTGAACCTGCTTTAAAGGTTCCAATGTTTGCCCTCTGCCTTTCGGCATGAGGGCCGGCAGTGCGGGAGGGAAGCCCCTGGCTGGCGGGCTCAGCGGAGATTTGTCTTGGCTCATCCTGGGGAGAGGCATGGGCTTGGGAGCTGAAGGGGTTCACCGGGCGGTGGAGGTGTGTGCACTGGTTACGGTGGGCCGGGGGGGGGGGCCTTGGCCGTGGACGGGGTGGGGCGGCAGCTGCTGTGATGGTGCGCAATGTGATGGGGGGGGTCAGAGCAGGGGGTTTCCCAGCTTCCCAGGGCGGATTGCCGGTTTGTCAGTGGCCACAGTGTGGTGCAACAGACACAGCCAGTGCCTGTAAGACCAGAGGGTCACCGGTTCAAATCCCAGCTGGGGCTCCTGCCAACCCAGTCCCCATAGTTTGGGACTGGCTGTAGTGCCCTGGGCCGATCGGGAGGGAGGACTAGCCTAGTGGTCGAGCAGCTACCCGGTGCCCGGGAGACCAGGGGCTCTCGTTTCTAATGGTGCTCCGGGTATCTGGGGGGTCGATGGCAAAAAAAAAAAAACAAGCTATATTAATGATGGCTATGACTAAGGGTCTAGGATGCCTTGTGCTCCAGTAGGGGTGCGGCTCATGGGCGTGGGGTTGGGGTGGACCGCAGTCTGGGTGGGGCAGTCGGGTGGGGGTCGTGGCGCTCTCGGGTCTTCAGTGCTTTCCCCACCTCGGGTTTCTCTGTGTTTTCTTTTTATGTCTCCACAGGTGGCGTGCAGACCTTGGCTTGCAGACTCGGAGATGGACCATGCGACACCGGGGCAGCAGGTGAGTGCTTGCGGAATGGGGGGAAGGGGCTGTGATCGCGGGTGGGGGCAGGATACCGTGCGTTGGCCATCGCGGTATTGTGTTGGCAGCGCCGTTATTCGGAGTCGTCCACTCTGCAGCGCCGACGATTCGTCCGCGTGGAGAGGGGCGGTAAGGGCACGGGGTGGGGAAGCGGCGTGCTGGAGGAGATTCGGCGGGGGGAAGGTCTCCAGACCGTGCGCCGGTGGAGTTGGCAGCGGTGTTCTGCGGATTGTTTAGCCTTATCCAGGTCGGTTGACAGTCGGAGAGGGTGGCGAGACGGTGCTCGGGTCGGGGGGGGGCTCGGCAGAAGGTTGGCTAGGGCAGTTACGGCATGTGCAGGAGATGGAAGGGGGTCTTTCCAGGCGGGCAGGAGTGGTGGGGATGTAACAGCTAGGAGGCAGTGGGGCGGGGGTCTTATGGCCCACCTGGGAATGCACTTATCAACCGGTCTCCTCGGTCAGTGGGGTGACCATTTAAGTCTCTGTGAATACTCTGCCGAATAGATGGGCCAAAAAAAAAAAAAAAACAACTTAAACAACATTAATAGTAATGACCGGGCATAGCTATCGTAATTTATTGGACTGGGCGGGGCCCCGTGCGCTGCCGAGCCAGTCCCTCAAGCTCTCTGGGAGGGGTGGTTGGCCTGTTACTCAGGTGGTTACGGGCCTTACAAATTGGGCTGCGGCAAGACCTGGATCGAGGGGGGGGTGTTTCTGGCGGGCCCTGCAACTGCTGGCGCGTTCCATGCGGGCACTTTCCTTGCATGGTTAGGGGGGTAGGAGGTGGAGCTGACGGTAGGCGGAACCCGGCCCCTTATGGGTGTATATCAAAAAATAAATAAATAAATATATAAATAAAATATTTAAAAAAAAAAAATCCAAACACAAATGATGTTTTCCCTCGGTAATTTCGGCTGGGCCGTCACTTGGTTCCGGGGGCCTATGCTGCCGGATCGGGGGTGGGGATTGAGGGTCATGCGCCTTCGGGATCGGAGGGGGGGAGACTGTGAACGGGGAAGTTTGTTCGAAATTGCATGACTTAGGGGCTGTGCTGTGTTCCTTTCGTGGTTTTGGCCGTGCCGGTCTGGCTGGGGGGTAGGTGATGGGCCGGACGACAGGTGTTCTGGGGTAGTGCGTGGGTGTTGGGGGCAGTGCCATCACTGAGGTGTGGAGAGCTACTTCACTGTGGGGTAGAGTGCTGGTACGCTTCGGGTATGAAGAAGTCTCGGTGCTGCGAATTACGGCTTCCTCGGCCTTGCTGAGGCAGTGGGCGGCGACAACTTTCGGAGTGTGGGGACTGCTCCGCGGTATGTCAGATTCAGTGGCAGGCATGTGGATTGGGGTCGGTGATGTCTGGGGAGAGACTTTCACGGGCATGATGGCTATGTGGGGGGCTGTGACCGCCAGTTATCGGTCCGGGTCTTCTGTCAGGGGTTGGGTGGTATACGGGCAGCTCATCACCAGTTTGGTTTGCAGCCAGTCTAAGGCTAGCTAGCCTTTCGTGAGTGTCGCAAAAGGGGGGCTGGAGAGTCCAGCACAGCCACGGGCAGGGTGGGGTGCGTGGCACGGCACCAATGGGCAAGGGAGTGATGAGGTGTGCGCCCGTTGCGGCCGAATGCTGGGATCAGTCTTGTGTATCCCCTCTGGGTAGCCTGGGGTGGTGGACTGCTTTCCAGTCCCCATCGGGGGTCGGTGGCGGTCCAAAAGGTTGGGAGGTCCAGCATGAAAACGCAAGGGGCGGGCATGCCGTTTGGAGACAAGGGGGGGGTATTCGACTCAATGCCTTTGGGGGCTACCGGGGACTTGCTGCTCGGCTACGCTGGAAGGATGTTGAGGTCTGCTGCCTCCCTCTTCCGGGCTGGGATGCCTGGTATAATTCGGGGCCTTCTATCTGGGTGGGGGCTGGGCCACGCTCCAGCAGTGTGGGGGTGGGTCGTGGTCTAGAGGGGCAGCAGGAGGCAGTACATTGGCGGGGTGGCAGTTGTTGCATGGTCATCCAGCTTTGGGGGGCGACTCATGGGGGTTGTGGCGGGGTTGCTGAGCAAGGAGTTTTTTGGCCATGGCGGTCGGGCCAGGGTTTCTGGCTGGTTTCGGCTCCCGGGAGGCGGGGGTCACGTGATTTTCGCTGTCTGCTGGTGGTGGGACAAACAACCTAAGGCCCCTTTTGCCCATGGGTCATTCCCTCGGGGCAGGGACGGTTCGGGAGAGTCGGTGGACGGTGTGGCCCCCTCCGCTCCTGATCCGGCAGGGACATCGTTTATGGCGGGGGAGTGTGGTCGCAGTGTATGCAGCCTGTACTTTTGCTGGGGCAACTGGGAGTGAGCCGGTTTGGCTCCGGTTACGTGTTGGGGGGGCGCTGACGGGGTCATGCCGCCGCCCTCGGCTCTGGTAGGTTATCTAGGCCGTCAAAACCAGAAACCGAAGAAAACGGGCGGGGGGGGGAAGGGTCTTGGCAGTGCGTATCCGGTGGGTGGATTTTCCTGCATTCCTGAGGTGCGAGCATAAGGCTGTCTGGGGGGGGGGGAAGTCTTTCTCCTCTAGGGGTGGCGGAGTGTTTAGCCACCATTGGCCGGTGTGTTGGGTATGTGTGATTCGGCAGGGGGTGCACCTGGTCGCAGCTTGGTTTGGGGGGGGCAGCTTCGGGACATTAATGTCGCCAGTGCTGGAGGAGGGATCTCGGAGGTGTCCGGGATCCGGAGCTCTAGGCCGCACTGGGGCCGGGGCGGGGCGCCTTTGACCTGACATTAATGTCCTCTGTGCCGGTGGCGGGATCCCGGAGGTTTCCGGGGTCCGGAGCCTTAGGCTATACTTGGGCCGGGGGCGGGGTGCCCCCGACCTGGGCATCCCCTGGCTGACTTTTGCTAATTACATGGCGAGGTCGGGGAAAGGGGATTAGGAAGATTGCAGTTGGCATGACCGCGGCAGAAGCGGAGGCAGGGTCACCTTGCTAATAGCATGGCTGGTGAGGCATTGCTCCGCTGCGGGTCACCTTGCTATAGCATGGCTGGTGAGGCATTACTCCGATGTTTGGATTGTTATGAGGATTATTCTTGAACTGTAATGTTCGGTATGTTATAAATTAATAAAACTGCGACCGGTGCTTTTCCCAAGAGTGGTGTATGTGTGGATTCTTTGGGAAAGGTGGGTGGGGGGGCTAAAATGTGGAGGGGGCAAGGGTGGATGGTTGAAGGGGCCCGGAGCACTGTGTCCGAGCTACCTCGGTTAATGCATAGGCCGCAGGGCAGGGTCCCGGCGGCCGTTGGTAACCAGGTGCTCGGCCGGTGCGGGGACCCTGGCCCGCGGACGTCATCGGCGAAAGGGGCGGGAGCTCGATGACATCGAGGGCGACGGTGCCATTGATTGGCTCCAGCCGCGCGCGGGAGCGCGGTGGAGTCTGGGAGGCGGGAGGCACGTGGCCTGGAGGGGAGGAGCCAGGAGTCGGCAACGGTTGCCGAAGCTCCTCGGGGACGAGGCCGGCTTCCCTCCCTCCCTCCCTATTTTAGGGATGTGGGTTGGGGGCTGAAGGGGTGTCGCAGCTGGGGGGGGGCGGGATCCCGGAGGTTTCCGGGGTCCGGAGCCTTAGGCTATACTTGGGCCGGGGGCGGGGTGCCCCCGACCCGGGCATCCCCTGGCTGACTTTTGCTAATTACATGGAGAGGTCGGGGAAAGGGGATTAGGAAGATTGCGGTTGGCATGACCGCGGCAGAAGCGGAGGCAGGGTCACCTTGCTAATAGCATGGCTTGTGAGGCATTGCTCCGCTGCGGGTCACCTTGCTATAGCATGGCTGGTGAGGCATTACTCCGATGTTTGGATTGTTATGAGGATTATTCTTGAACTGTAATGTTCGGTATGTTATAAATTAATAAAGCTGCGACCGGTGCTTTTCCCAAGAGTGGTGTATGTGTGGATTCTTTGGGAAAGGTGGGTGGGGGGGGGGCTAAAATGTGGAGGGGGCAAGGGTGGATGGTTGAAGGGGCCCGGAGCACCGTGTCCGAGCTACCTCGGTTACTGTTAACCCTAGAATGAAAGGAGCAGGAAAGGCAACATGCTGTGGAAATAAAGCATAGGCACTGCATGGGACAGTGAAAGCCAAGAGCAGCTTTTGGAAAGGGGGGGGGCAAGTAGGACAATTGCCTAGGGCTGAAACACAACAAAGTGAAGCTAAGTGACATTATTGAGGCAGAACTTCAGGGCATCTAATGCTGGCTGGTCACACTTGTTATTTTCTGCCCTTAGCCCACTATCTGAAAGTGCTACACTTCCTGTACACACTATTATTACTGCTGCACTTCATTTTTTCAGCTCAACTTGATGTAAGGAGATCATTTTATACCACATCAGGAAGTCTATTCCAAAGATATGAGGGTTGCTCAGAAAGTAATGCCCCACATGTTTTTTTCTCAGTCCAGAATGAAGATAGAGGTGTGAAATTGAAAGGGTAGTAACTTGGAACTTCAAAGGACACATGTGTGTAATTTTACAGTAGTCTGACAAATAGCGAGGCGGTAGTGATCCTTCAAATGGCGTCTGTGAGTGACACATAGTACAAACAACGAGCTGTAATTGAATTCTTGGTGGAGGAGAAAGAAAGTGTGAGAAACATTCACAAAAGGTTGCGTGCTGTGTATGGAAGTTCTGCGGTAGACAGGAGCACCGTTGGACGATGGGTGAAGAGAGTAAAGGCTTCTGGAAGTGGTAAAATGGAACTGGAAGATCGGCCATGGTCTCGGCGTCCTGCCTCAGCCACCAGTCCAGACAAGTAGCAGCGCCCTGCGATAGCTGCCAGTGGGCATTAAAATACTGTAAGCTGTTGTGGTGTGCCTTGCACACACCTTTGAATATCCCAAAGAGTCAATAATTGCCATTGCACTACCTCTAATGACGGAAAGCTGTACGGACAATTCCCGACTCATGATGCACCAGTCCACACGAATAATGTCATCAGCGAGCTGCAACTTGTCTAGACTGGTGGCTTAGGCAGGATGCCCAGTCCGTGGCCGATCTTCCAGGTACATTTTACCACTTTCTGCTCACTGACTACCATTGCTCTCATTTTTTTGATGGTTGCCTTATTGCTCTTCCTCAGTTACCTTGGAAAGAAAGTATGATTAAATAGATGGAGGAATAGAGATAAAAAGAGGTAAGAATGGAAGTGGAACCTGGGAACTAGATACAGAACACGATTAACAAGATGAGGAAAAACATGACGAGGAAGCAAGTTGAGAGCCAGTGAAATAGAGACAGAGGGCTCAAAGGCATTAATGAGGAAGATGTAGAGAAGTAGAAAGGTGGGAAATGGAGCAATGAGGGATGGAGAGAGATAAAGAAAGAGAAAGGGAGTAAAATGTTGAAAGGAGACATAGTTGGAGACAGAGAAGCATGAGAGTAAAGATAGATACCTGAGAGACAGGTGAGAGACAGGTGAGAGACAGATGGATGAAGAAAGGAGGAAACAAGCAAAGAAGAAGAGACGCAAAGAAGATCCCAGAAACAAAATTAGAAAACATACAAAATAATAATAAAAAAGAGACCAAGAGTGTGAAAAAATATTAAACAAACAAATCAGAGAAAAAAACATGTTGGGAATAATTGTATAAATGTTTTGCATATGGAAACCTCATTTGAATAATATTATATAATGGGATAAACTTATAGAAATACATGTGGTGACAAAGTGCACGCTTTTATGCAGTTCATGGGTGGAGCGTGGGCAGAGCTGCAAAGTATGACCATTCTTTATAAAGCAAGATTGTCACATACATATTTCCACTGGCTTCCTATGCTGGTATAAGTATCAGGGCGCGGGCAGGGTCCCGGAGCCCGCCCGTAACCGGGTGCGCGGCCCGGCACGGGACCCTGCTCGTCGGGAACAAGGGATGCGCGCGCCTGCGTCAATATGCTGGGGCGTGTCGTTTGAATGGATTGGCTCCGCTCGGGGCTTCACGAGCGGAGCCAATCAGAGGCGTGCATCTGGCATGTGCTCCGGAGCGCGTGGCCTGCACGGAGCACATGCAAACGGGCGGCCAACAGGCAGGAGGTGCACCGGCGGCATTTGTGATTTCGGCGCTAAGGTCTCTGTGCGGTGGAGGCCTCCGGGAGAGCAGCGTGACCGGGACGGGTCTTCGGAGTCGAGCTGCGGAGTATTCTTCAGGCGAGTAGGTCTTGCCGGTGCATACCGCGAGCTGCAGTGAGTGGGGGGTGGTGGGGGGGGGGTTGTTAGGATCCCCGGTAGGGACGGCTATATAGATACAAAGCAAAAAAAAAAAAATTAACTTGAAGGACGGGGTCTGATTTTTGGGAGAGAGTTCAGGAGGGAGACAGCTTATCCCCACTGTTAGCTGCTAAGCTTGTTCGGCTGCGAGGAGGGTGGTGGGAATAGGGGATGGGGCCAAAACGAGCTGCAGTGCACCCAGTGGCACGAAGGGCAGCATCGCTAGGGAGGGCTAGAGGGCAGCGTGATAGGGGGTCCCCTACCAGGGGTGGAGTGAGACAAAGGGGCATTGGGGCCCGGCAAGCTCCAGGGGCAGCGCAGGGCTCTTCAAGGGGTTCCTCCTTGTCTCCAAGGGTGGGGAGGGTTGCTGGAAGAGGGCGCTCGCCTAGGCCCCGGGGGGGCGCGGACTTTGGGGGGATTAGTTGGGTCGGTAGGAATGTCACCCGAGCCGGACACTGCCGGGATGGGATGCAGGGACGAGGTAGCCGTAGGTAACATGGGGGAGAGGGGTACTAATTTTGGGAATCTCGAAGGGGGAGGGGGATTGGGTTCTTTTGGGCCTTGGGACTGGAGTAGCCTATGGGCCGGCTCCTTGCGAGGCGGCAGCGGGGGTAGAGAATTTCACAGGGGGTCTGTGCCATCGCCGGGTGGTTTGGGGCATCAAGGGCAGCAGACTGCTTGGGATAGGTGGCATGCGGGTGGGCAGGGTTCATCGGGGATGGATTGGGTGGGGGCATGGCAGCCTTCTTGGCCCTCAGTTTTCTCCCCGCCGTGTCCCCCCTTTTTCTCTCCACAAGTGCCTTTTCTTGCGGCTCCGCGGGGAGTGCTGCCTTCTGAGGATTCAACGCGAGCGAGGAGTATGGAGTCCGGCAGCGGTTGTGTGTGGCGGAAGCAGCAGTCTTGGACGTGGCGGAACAGGAGCGGGGGACCCACGCGCTCAGCAGCGGGTGGTGGACCCTCGTGACGAGATGCCTGTTGTGTCCGGTGGGGCAGCGGCTGGAGGAGCGGCGGGTGAGTCACAGGGCAGGGGCTTGGAGAGAGTGGGGGGGGAGGTCCCGGGGCAAGCGACCTGGGAAGGCGCGTAAGAAGTGGAAGCATGCCTGTCGGCGGAGGCATAGCTCTGACTCCTCGTCCTCTTCCTCTTCTGAAAGTTCTGATTCCTCTTTGGACTTGTCGCGGAGATCGGTAGCGGCTGGAGACAGGGGGATTGCGGGGTCGGGGGCGTAGGTTCGGCTTCTTTGGCGGCGGTGGCCGAAATATGGGAAGGTGTACCAAAGAAGTTGCGGCGGAAGATATTAAAGCGCAAGTACATTGACATTTTCCGCCTGCTTGTAGGGCGGAAGCGCTTCGGGGATAGCAAGAAAAAACGTAAAGAAGATGAGAAGGCTGGGCGGGTCCGTTCTGTATCACGCAACGTCGTTAATTGGGTCCGTTCGTTCTTGAGATTGGCGAGTGTGTGGGGTCATCATTTTCCGGAGCAGTATGGCAGTTTGCTGTCGTATGCTGACGCTATCTTGGGAGCTTCGCAAGCGCACGACGGCTGGTCGTGGCTTAATTATGACGAGAGGTTTCGGGACAAAATGGAAGAAAATAAGCTTTTAACTTGGGGGACGCAAGATATCAATCTGTGGTTGACGCAGATGTCGGTTAAGACTGGAGCAGGAGGTGCGGGGGGAGTCAAGTTGGGGCAGGGGGGCACGGGGGGACCGAGTCGTTCCTTTTGTGCAGCGCCCCCCGTGGGGCAGCCGAAGTCGGTTCTGGGAGCGGGAACTGACCTGTGTTGGAGATTTAATAGGGCCACTTGTCCCTTCCCGGACTGTAAGTTCTGCCATGCCTGCTCGGTTTGCGGAGGGCCCCATTCTGCGACAAAATGTGTTAAGAAAGGAGCTGTGCCGCCCGCGCTTCCGGGAGCCAAGTGAGGCGGCGCTTAAGGAATTAGCTCCTTCCCCGATTTGGGTACAGGTGCTATGTCGCTGGCTGCTGCGGTATCCAAAGAAAAAAGATAGTTTGACGTTGCAATTCGGTTTTAAGTGTGGCTTTGTTATTCCCCGGCAAGGCGAAGTGGTCCCGGGATCGGTTAGGAATTCCACGAGTATTCGTCGCTGGGCGGCGATAGCGCGTGAGAAGTTGGCAGGCGAATTGAGCTTGGGGAGAATAGCTGGGCCTTTCGGCAACCCGCCTTTTCCGAATTTTGTCATCTCCCCTTTGGGTGTTATTCCCAAGAAGGAGCCGGGCAAATTTCGACTTATACACAACTTGTCTTCGCCGCTCGGCACGTCCGTTAACGATGCTATCCCACGTGAGCTCTGTAGTGTGAGGTATGCCTCTTTCGATAAGGCGGTTGAGTTGGTATCGAAGGCTGGTTGCGGGGCACTGATGGCGAAGGTGGATATTGAGTCGGCCTTTCGATTGCTGCCGGTCCATCCGTCGGCGTTTCGGTTGTTGGGTTTTCAGTTTGAGGGTGCCTTTTACTTTGACAAGTGTATGCCGATGGGTTGTGCGATATCATGCGCCTATTTCGAGATGCTTAGTAGCTTCCTCCATTGGATGGTGGTGCAAAGGGTGGGTGCCTCCGCGGTTGTGCATTATCTCGACGATTTCCTATTTGTCGGCAGAGCCGAGTCGGACACCTGCGGGGACTTGTTAAACGGTTTCATGGCCATGGCTGGGGAGTTGGGGGTTCCGCTCGCTGAGGGCAAGACGGTGGGTCTGACCACGCAGCTGAGTTTCCTAGGTGTGGAACTGGATTCGCAGTGCATGGTGGCGCGGTTGCCCCAGGACAAGGTCAGGAAGCTCAGGATCCTAGTAGCCAATATATCGGCCTCGACCAAAGTGACATTAAAGGAGTTGCAATCTCTGTTAGGGTCTCTTAACTTTGCATGTAAAGTCATACCTATGGGGCGAGTGTTCAGTAGGCGCTTGGCGGCGGCGACGGGCCGGGGTAAAAAAGGCCGCATCATCGCATTCGGGTGTTTCGGGTTATGCGAGAGGATCTGCGGGTATGGGATACATTTTTAAGCGACTTTAATGGGACGTCCGTGCTGCACGAGGCGGAGATCTCCAGCGGCGACCTGCAGTTGTACACTGACGCGGCGGGTGGAGTTGGATTGGGGATCTATTTCGCGGGAGCTTGGTGTGCTGACAGATGGCCGCAGGCTTGGGCGGACGCGGGTTTGCTGAGCAACATTACTTTCCTGGAGCTGTTTCCCATATTGGTCGTGTTGGAGTTGTGGCCGGATAGGCTGGTGAACCGTAGGGTTCGTTGGTGGTGCGATAACGAGGCGGTTGTCATTGTCATCATTCGTTATTCTCCTCACTGTAGTCGGGTGGCGTCGCTTATGCGTCAGGTGGTATTGGCATGTATGCGTTTGAATATTGACTTAAAAGCGCGGCATATTCCAGGGCATGTTAACCAAATAGCTGATGCTCTTTCCCGTTTACAGCTGGAGCGTTTCCGGAAGTTGGCGCCAGAGGCGGACGAGGTGGGGCTGGTGGTCCCCTTGAACTTGTGGAGCTCTGGCCTGCAGCAATGAGGCACCTATTGAAGAGCTCCGTGGCAGCTCACACCTGGGAAGCTTATCAACGGGGTTGCGAATGAGTGCAGCACTTTTTGCGTGAGAGGGGCTGGCATGGGCGGAGGGTGCCTGACATGTTGCTCGGGCAATACGTAGCGTGGGCGAAGGAGCATGGGGTCACGAGGTCGGCGGTGCATGGTCATCTCGCGGGGTTTGGATTTTTTGCCTGGGCAGTTGGGTGGGAGTTCGGAGGTAGCTTGTTAGCTCGGCGGTTGCTCACAGGGTGGGAAAGGTCTCAGCCTGCCACGCGGGATCACAGACGGCCGATAACACACGAGTTGCTTGAGAGGGTGTGCCGGGAGTTGACGCATGTGGCGAGTTCCCCCTATGAGTACGTGCTTTTCCGGGCGGTATTCTGTTTGGCCTTTTTTCGGGGCCTTCAGAGTCAGTGAGTTGGCTGAGGCTTCGGGTAAAGTGGATAGTGGCAAGAGTTTGCGTCGGCAGCATGTATGGCTTGAGCACGAGCGTATGCGGGTTTTGTTGGCTAAGTCCAAAATGGACCAAAAGGGTAAGGGGTTATGGGTGGTCCTTCGCGGGACGGGCGGGCTAACATGCCCTCTTGCTGCCATGCGCGAGTACTTGGCCATTCGCCCGGCGCGTTTAGGGGGTCTGTTTGTGCACGGGGATGCCTCCCCGCTGACGCATTTTCAGGTCACGGCAGTTTTGTGCTTGGTTTTGCGGGGGCTCGGCGAGGACCCTCGTCTTTTTTCGTCGCATTCCTTCTGGATTGGAGCGGCTACCAGTGCGGCAGCGGCGGGCCTGTCGAGCGAGCTGATACGGAGCATTGGCAGGTGGCGCTCGAGGGCTTTCGAGGGCTATGTCCGACTGTGAATGTTCGGGGGGGGTGGGGGGTTTGCTAATGCTATGTTTTTTCTCTTGCAGATGGGGGTGTGCCAGTGCGGGGCTGCTGGATGTTGGGGCACTCCTTCGTCTATTGGGCTGGCCAGCGGGCGGCGCAGCGACCTTGTGGGGCGAACCTGAGTCTGGATCCTGCGGTGGTGGCGGTGTCATGGCTGGGCGAGCGGGGTCTGCGGTGGTCGCAGCTGATGCCTTTGCTCCATCACCATGGACGCATAAGGGGACAGCCAACGATTTTGTTGGTGCACTTGGGGGGTAATGATTTAGCAGCTTGGACTTGTAAGCAGCTGATCAGGGCAGCCAAGAAAGACTTTTCGGTTTTGTTTAAAATGTTTCCAGGTGTTTTGTTAATGTGGTCTGACATCATACCGAGGCCAGCGTGCTGGGATCAGCGGCGCTGGTCTCGGGGCCTGACCAAGATCAATAGGCAGATAGGGAGGTGGGTCTGCGCTCAAGGTGGCTGGCAGGTTCAGCATCCCTGGGTTGAGGTGGCCTGCTCCGGACTGTACAGAAATGATTGGGGTGCACTTATCTCCAGTGGGAATGGATTTGCTCCTGAATGATTGGCAGGAGGCACTGGAGAAGGTGGTTCAGGAAAGGCCACACTGGTCGCAGCTTGGGGTTTTTGGGGGGCGGCGCAGGTAGATTTCATCCCCTGCGCCGGTGGCGGGATCCCGGAGGTCCGGGGTCTGGAGCCTTTGGCGAATTGGGGAGGGGGCGGGGTGCCCTCGACCCGGACGACCCCTGGAAGACTTTTGCTAGTAGCATGGCGAAGTCGGATAGGGGTGGCAGAACTCGGCCGTTGGTGGGGACCACGGCTTGAGCGGAGGCGTGGCCGCCTTGCTAGTAGCATGGCTGGTGGTACATAAATCCGCGGGGGGAGTTGGGGGAAGATATTTGTTAATGTTAATGATGTTGATTGAAATAAAGCTGCGACCAGTTGTCACCAAAAATTGATGTCTGTGTTGTTAATGATAGTGGAAGGGGTGGGGGGTAGAATAAGGGCGGATGGGGGGAAAAGAGAAAGGGGACGCCGGGTCCGGCTACCCGGTTAGTATCAGGGCGCGGGCAGGGTCCCGGAGCCCGCCCTTAACCGGGTGCGCGGCCCGGCGCGGGACCCTGCTCGTCGGGAACAAGGGATGCGCACGCCTGCGTCAATACGCTGGGGCGCGTCGTTTGAATGGATTGGCTCCGCTCGGGGCTTCACGAGCGGAGCCAATCAGAGGCGTGCATCTGGCATGTGCTCCGGAGCGCGTGGCCTGCACGGAGCACATGCGAACGGGCGGCCAACAGGCAGCCCACCCGCCCACCCAATTATGACGGGTAGGGCGGAAGTTAGTTGGGGTGTCGCAGCTGGGTGGGGGGGGTTTCTGACAGGCGGGATCCGGAGGTCCGGGTTCCGGAGCCTTTGGCGAATTGGGGAGGGGGCGGGGTGCCCTCGACCCGGACAACCCCTGGAAGACTTTTGCTAGTAGCATGGCGAAGTCGGATAGGGGTGGCAGAACTCGGCCGTTGGTGGGGACCACGGCTTGAGCGGAGGCGTGGCCGCCTTGCTAGTAGCATGGCTGGTGGTACATAAATCCGCGGGGGGAGTTGGGGGAAGATATTTGTTAATGTTAATGATGTTGATTGAAATAAAGCTGCGACCAGGTGTCACCAAAAATTGATGTCTGTGTTGTTAATGATACTGGAAGGGGTGGGGGGTAGAATAAGGGCGGATGGGGGGAAAAGAGAAAGGGGACGCCGGGTCCGGCTACCCGGTTACTGTTTGCGGCTTCAATCTAACTGTGATTTCTGCTGATTTATCCCTAGTAATTTATAAAGACACATGCGTGTCTATATTTAGTCTATTGTACAAAGACACAAAAGCACCTTCTTGCCCTCTTAAACTAAGTGATCTGTTATAAATGACATTGTGAAATGCTAAATTACTTGATAGTCCATGTGCAATCTGCTGGAATTTTTTAAATTATGTAAGGGGTCTGTTTATTAACGTGCTCCACTTTTGCAGGTATCCCACCTTTAAGTTACATATATCTATGCGAGGTACGTGCATGAACAGAATGGCCCCGGCAGATACCACACTGATTCAGATCCTACTGCATGCCAATGGCAACGCGGATGCACTTAAAGCTGTGGTCAACATTATTGGCACCCTTGCAGTTCAACCCCTTAATGTCCAATATCTCCTAAAAAGAAAAGTGGCCAGTAAACTGGCTTTGGACTATAAATGCACACTTATTTGGCACATAAAAAATCAAATAAAACAAGACCAATTAAAAAAGGAAATAGTTGGAAACAGTATAAAAACTGGGACATTGCCAGGACATGATTATTGTCACCCTTATAAACAATTCAGATCAGTTTGAACAGAAGAACCACATTCCCATTGCAGTAAAATTAGACACACCTGTGAGCAACTATCAGTATTCACATGACTTGAATCAACCAACAAATGATGGCTCTAATGTTTAAAATGGCCACATTCACTCCCTGTCCGATTTTCACAATGGTGAAGACAAGAGAACTGCCTGAGACTGTCAAAAAAGCCATTATCATCAAACTTCAAAGGGGTACAAGGCCATCTCCAAAGACCTTGGGATTCCTGTGTCTACAGTATGCAATGTTATTAAGAAGTATTCTGCTCATGGAATTGTCAAGAACCTCCCAGGACGTGGTGGAACGAGGAAAATTAATCCAAGAAGTACTGTTGGAAAAACACCGTGTACAAAATCCAAAAAGCTTAAGGCTGACTTGGAGCAACCTGGAGTGGTGGTTTCAACCCACACCATATGCCGTGCACTAAACAAAGAAGGATGTCATGGGCGAAGGCCAAGGAGGACCCCACTGCTCAAAGACAGGCATAAAAAGGCACACCTGATCTTTGCTCAACCCCACCTTGAGAAACTACAATCCTTCTGGGTAAATGTTCTGTGGACAGATGAAACCAAACCTGAGCTCTTTGGCAATGCAGACTAGCGATACATTCACAGACAGAGAAATGAAGCTTATAATGAAATAAACACCCTTCCTATAGTTAAATATGGTGGAGGTTCCATAATGTTGAGGAGCTGTTTTGCTGCCTCAGGAACTGGAGGCCTGTAATGTATTAAAAGAATCATGAAGTCAGAGGACTACCAATATATTTTAGAGCAAAATGTGCTACCTAGAAAACCAGGTCTGGGTCAAGGGTCATGGGTCCTCCAGGAAGACAGTGACCCAAAACATGCATCTAAAAGTACAAAAAGAATGGTTAAAAAGGAAAAAATGGACTATTTTAAACTGGCCAGCAATGAGTCCTGAACTTAATTGATTTGACAACCTTTGGAAAGAGCTGAAATATGCCTTTGGTAAAAGGAATCCTGGAAACATTCATGAGCTGGAACAAATCGCAGTTGAAGTGTGGGGAAAACTACCAGCAGACAGATGTATGAAACCTATAGATGGCTACAAGAAATGCTTGGAGGCTGTCATCCCTGCCAAGGGTTGTGCAACCAAATATTAGTGAAGGGTGCCATTAATCCTGTCCAGAGAGTAACGAGTACCAAAGGAGAGCACCAGGTACCTGCATACTAGAAAGAGAACTAACCAAGCAGGTACACAAGGACTGATGACAATTCTACAGGTGAAGGGTCTTTATTATTGTGCCCCAATATTTGTAGAATTGTCATCAGTCCTTGTGTACCTGCTTGGTTAGTTCTCTCCCCCATTAATCCTGTCCAGGACATATTTTGTTTTTTTCTCAGAAATTACTGGGTCTAAGTTGCACAGATATCTTTTTTTATTGTATATCTTTGAGCATACTATTAAAATATTATGATGACATACAGTTGGTATATTTCCAATTATTTCTCAAGATATTGTACACAACATACCTAAAATGCAAGGGTGCCAATAATGTTGACCACAACTGTAACTACCCCCATTGAGGTGGTGTCAAGTGCACCCACACTACCTACAACATTAACGGTGCATGTGCACCATCAAGCCTGCGCTACTCGGAAATATGCAGGCACACCTGTGCCTCGCCCCTACCTCACTCATTTACCTCTCCTTTGTGTCCTAAGCAGATAATGTGGAATTAGCCTTGCACTGTCTGTGTAGCGCATGTGCTGTTGCCGTGGGCCATTAACCTTTGCTCAGGCCCACACTGACAGCTAGAACAGCTTAGTAAGCCTGCTCCTAAGTCTTGACAAATAGCACTGCTGTATTTTTTCTAGATTAATATTTTGAATTAAGTATAAATGCTTGAACTACACCAAGAGGGGGATTTTAGAAAGAACATCCATGTGCATTCTGGGACATCAAAGCCAGAACATCTGAAAAGAAAGCAGGCACATCCAGGTGCAGACACAATTTCACAAAAATGGATGTACCCAATAAGGACGTCTTCGGGGGACATCTGCATAGACATCCCTAGAATAGTATTTCAGACCCTGGAAGTCTAGGAATAACCTAATGGTTAGAGCAGTGGGCTAGGAACAGGGAAGGCAGGATTCAAATCACTCTACTGCTATCACTGAAATTGTACTGAGTACAGGGGACAATGGAGTGCTTTCTCCTCTATACCCTCTGGATGTTTTTCAACCAAAACAAGCACTTTTCAGGCACAGGGAACGAGTCTAAACTTAGATATGACACCAGATATCCAGGATGTTTCTGAGATCAGGTGAGGATATCCAGGTTCTTGGGGACACCCCAGCCATGCCTCCACCACAACCCCGTTCAGACTTGGATGTCCAGAGACCCAGTTTCTAAAATGCCTCTAGAGATGTCTCTGTGCCCATTTTCAGACATCCAAAGCATGAATAGGACTTCTAAAATAACCTTCTTAAAATGTACATTTTATTCCTCTCACCTAAACAGGCTTGTGTGAATACTTCCTCAGAGTACATCCATACATTGAAAAGCAATGAGGGAGGATCAGTTTTGAAATGGACAGGTTATGCCTCTAAATCACTATGTTCATGCACAAGGAATGCGGACCAACTCAAAGTAAGATACACAAAATGTGGAACCTCTACAGTTCAGATTCAGGGGATTATTATGCCCCCCCCCCCAAAAAAAAAACCTGAATCTATTAAAGTATTTTGTTTTTGTTGGCTGCTTTAAGGATTCCGAAAATACCTAACAGGCCACTCAAGACACCTTCACACCTCTATTTACATTTCCCCTAAGAGGGATTTCTCCAAAATCAGTTACAGCCAGCTTCATTACAAATCTCTATTGATTTCTCCCAATTGGTGAACAATAACAATAATGCTAATTTAGTTCTATTAAACCTAGCCAGCAAATGGTCCAAGGCAGATTATGATACAGCATAAAAACATAAGAAAAATGCATAAAATACAAAATTAATATATAAAGCAAAATATAAAAACACAAAAGAAAAACATCAAAATACTTACTACATTGAAAATTAACTTATTAAATAGCAAGAAAACAGCAAAAAAAAAACAACCCAAAAATATCAACTGACTATAACTTGTTTTCATTTTCTTTCTAAAAGAGAAATAATCTGGTTCAGGTTTCATATCCAAAGACAAAGTATTCCCATGCCAGTGTAGATCTTCCTTGAATGGTGCCTTTCTGTCTTGAAAAGAATTACAGCTGGCAGTATCAAACGACAATCTTGTTAGGGCCTTAAAGCCCTCATGGGTACATGGATCCAGAACCAGTGCAAGGTTATTAGGTATCCTGGGCGAAACTTCAGCCTTGCTCTCCTTCGCAATTAGTTTTTAGACCCCTAGCGTCCCTTCCCCAAGATTTTGTATTATTAAATTCAATTGGAATCATCTTGATACCATCCCTCCCAGAACAACAATATAAAAACACATATTTGGATATCACATTTTTAGATGTTAAATGTTATTTTGTAAAAATACAGTATATAATGAGGGAGATTTTAAAAAGCTAATTAAAATGGTAAATAGACTATTTGCATATTGCCCATTCTTCCTGCAGATAGAAGTGCATACTAATGACTTTGGGGCCCTTTTACTAAACGATGTTAGCTGTTAGTGAGAATTCTTGCGTGCACCAAAGGCATGCTGGGACAAGCTTTGACAGTTATCATGGGGCCATGACAGTACCACCGGAATTTGGCACTAACTGTCATTAGGGGAGCAAGTGGGTGGGTTTGGAGCAGGGTAAGTGCCTTAGCACTCCTGTGCGAACTGCAAGGTAGCCAGATATCATGGCCTACCTCAATAGGTGGAGGTAAGTGCACCCGTGCTACTTTTATAACACGTTAGGGCAGGGTAAACCCTGTTAATGGCCAGAAGAATGCTTTCAGCACCCCTGAAAGTTAACCCCTCCCAACCCATAACACAATCATCTTCTGTGGTTTGAATTTCAGGTAACCCTCGCAGAAATCACCTTCCTCACCCTCTTCAGCTTGGGTCTTGTTTCCCCTACTGGTTCTCATCACACATTTCTGTGGTGGAAATGAATTCAGTCAGGCATGGCCTAGCCATAGTCCTAGCAATCCCTAGAATTATAAATAATAAATTATTAAATCTCATTAATAAAGCATGGATCTGATTCGGAGTATTGATGCAGATAATTGGGCAGTGTGCAGAATGTCCCAGGGGCAGTCCCAGCAGCTGTGAAAGAGCCGTGCACTTATGAAACAAAATGATTCTTATTGATTTCTTTTAACCAAAGCACTAAAAACTACAGGCTAATGGCATATATTCAAAATGCCAAAGAAATAACAAATATTTCTTATGCGTTTCTTATAGTGGACTAGTGAACACCAAGACAAACAGCAGAAGTCTTTTTTTTGGTGAATACATGTCTTCAGGAGCCTCCAGAAAAGCATGCATATATTCTTACAGGGGTCAGTTTGCACTATTTGAGAGCAGAGATGAAACAGAGGCAAACAGCAGCATGTGAAGGTCAGGCAGAAGAAAGAATGCTATTGAAACTTTGATTCAAGGCTGCAAGACAGGCTGAACAGATACAAATAGAGCAATAATAAACGTATAACAGTACTGGGCACCCCCCTGCTTCTGAGCCACAGAATACATTGTCAGCCATGTTACAGTAAGAGCGATCCAGCAACATTTGTTCCCTGTAGAAGAAAGGAAAAGCAAAAAAAGTACATTGAACAAGTGCAGGCCATGACATCAGTGCAAACTAACAGCAAAAAAGCCAAAATGGACAAACATTACATTAATGATTTTGGAAAGTAGAAAAGATCAGGTGCTGTCATCCGTAGAACCAACATGCTTGCAAACCTCCTCTCTGCCATCATTGCACTGAGGAAGACTTGTCCCACTCTCCTTGGATAGTAAAACGCATAGTTTTTGTTATTCCAAGGAAGTAGCACTCCACTTCTCCAATAGATTCTGTCAGCCAGGGGGAGCATAAGGCTTAAGGTTTGCCTAGGGAGCCAACACCTTGACCAACTCTGGGACCGACCCTGACCATACCAAGCTAGAAATACACCCTATGTGACTCACAAACCTAGAGCCCCTCTTGCCCTGCAGCCATGTGCAGGAACTCACTCTTTTTGAGCTTCCTTGAAGCCCAGTGATGGTATCAGTGACCCTTCCATACTTGTGCCCTGTGCGACCACACAATTCACACATCCCTTGGTATGGCTCCTCACATAATACACACTTGAAGTTGGATGAAGCGAACTCTGGGGAATCTTTAGTACAGCAACTAAATATTTCTTGAACATGTCAAGCAGTGACATTTATCAAACTTAGGAAAGCTTATCAGTCTTAAATTTCTCCTCCTATTCTGATTTTCAAAATTCTCAAGCTTGAGATGCATCACATTGGGGGTCATTCTGAGCCACAAATACCAGGGATGGACATGCCCTTTCCCATCCCTATCCTCCTTCCCCGCTCATTGTACAGGGAAGTTAGATAGAGGCAGGGAAGGGGCGGATCTGGGACAGCGTTAGGGCGGGTGGTGGGCGGTTGTTGGCCCCAGATGTTCTGGGCCAATTCCAATGTTGGCCCTATACATACGGGACCGACGGCTTAGATGAGGAACTTATTCCACCTCTGAGATTGAATAAGTTCCCCAATTGAGAAGAGGACAGCGGCCCGGGGCATGGCAGCGGTGGGAGGGGGCAGAGAGCATTCCCCACAGCCTGACCCTGGCCTAGTGAAGCCGGATCAGGGGTCGGGCTGCGGGGAAAGCATTGGTGGCCAGGGATCGCAGCTTTACAATGGAGCCACGATGTCATGGCAGACTGGGCTGAATCACGGTCCCGGCCTGCACATACAGGCCTCTGTGTGATTCCAATCCCATGGGGCTAGACATGCCCCATGGGATCGAAATCGCAACTCCCTCTTTGCATTTGGATCCAACTGGGCACACAAAGGTCCTGTACATCCGGATTGGAATTGGGCCCATTATGATCAGTAAGCAAGGCACCTATATGTTCTACCACACCAACAACCTTTTGCTCAAAAGGTATCCATTTTAGAGTTCACTTTTATTATTCATTCTTCAAGCCCTGAAACTGTTAAGTGATCCCAGAAATCTGTTCAGTGAGGGATCTACCAAGCTGCTTTATCATCAACCAGATAGAATCCAACTAAATTGTAGAGGGCTTGACCAAGAAAATGTCACCTACTTATAAGAAAATTTCTGTGTGCCCTTTCAGTGAAGCAAGTATTCCCATCTCCCAGCAAGACATAGAAACATAGAAACATGATGACAGAAAAAGACCACAAGGCCCATCTAGTCTGTCCTTCCATAACAACAACTACAACAGTCCACTTTTTACCTTTAGAGATCCTCTGTGTTGGTCCCATGCTTTTTTGAATTCAGTTACTGTCCTCATCTCTACCACCTCCACTGGGAGACTATTCCACGGATCCACTACTCTTTCCGTAAAGAAATATTTCCGCATATCACTCCTGAATCTATCTCCCTTCACCCTCATCCCATGTCCCCTCGTAGCAGAACTTGCTTTCAATTGAAAGAGGCTCTCTCCCTGAACATTTATGCCACGGAGGTATTTAAACATCTCAATCAAGACAGGCATTGACTTTCCACCTTGCATGGCTGTTGCTTGCTCAGTTACACTATATAGCAAAAATAACTCCTGGATGCCAAAACCAGCAGACTCAAAAAACCAAAGACCTCCAACAAAATCTCACAAAAGAAAGAGACCAAAACAAAATTTAAAAATATAAAAATAAAGACATGGACAACAATCATTGGACACTGCACCAAACTAAACCGAAATCCAACAAAAAGGAGAGTGAAAAAATATAATAATAATAATAACATCAGCAGTTGAATGGCATACTCAGAAATGCCTAATGACACCACTCTATATGACATCAATGGTCAAAAAAAGCTCATTAATGGGGAAACACAAAAAAGATCCAAAAGAGAACCTCCAAAAAAACTGCTGAGAATAAAGTGCTGATAAGCCAAATAATCCACCTCAGGAAGGCAACAGAATCCAGCAGCAAAAGAGTAACAAAAGTAACTTAGCTTGAAGCAGCAAGGAGAGGCAGCCAAATACAGCAGGAAGCACTCCTTAATGAAACGTCCGCGACGGCCATTTGACTTACTCATCCTTTTTGCTCTGATTTGCATGAGGATTGGCTGAAGTGTTTTTTCCTCTATTACTGCTGATGTTGTTATTATTATTATCATATTTTTTCACTCTCCTTTTTGTTGGATTTCTGTTTAGTTTGGTGCGGTGTCCAAGGATTGTTGTCCATTTCTTTATTTTTATATTTTTTATTATTGTTTTGATCTCTTTCTTTTGTGAGATTTTGTTGTAGGTCTTTGGTTTTTTGAGTCTGTTGCTTGCTCAGGCATCTCTTCAGATGGAGCTGTTTCTCCAACCTGCCATGGATTCTGCAATTCCTGCTCCAGCATGGCAGAACACTCCACAGCCACAGGATTAATGGGCATCCTCTGTTCCTCTGGGTTCAGTGATTCCTCAAGAGCTGTGGTGGAGGACTCCATCTCCCCCCTCCCTCCTCCACTAGCTGAATAACAAGTGCCAAGAGGTTTGCCCTGCCTATAGTAATTATACATAAAAAAACAGGTACTACCCCAATCAATATGACCCAAAAACAAACAAAAAAGGCTCAGGACTAGCCGATTACTGATATAGGAGGAAAAAAGACCTCAGTATCCCCCCGCACAAAAGTGACAGGAGTCAAGTCTGTCAACAGACGCCAAACGTCTAAGGAAACTGAACAGACTGAAAATTACATCAACGGTCATAAAAAAACCTCCAACCAGCAGGCTTCCGAGCACAGAAATGCTAACGTCACACCACATTAACAAAAAGAGCTCCGGACACTTATCTTTAGATGATTACAGTCACTTGAGAATGATGATGATGAAAAAAAGTAATTGTGAGGATGTTGAATCCAACAGCGATGAGCTGAAGACCACGTCGAAGTATGCTTCTACAATGGTGTACTTCAGGTGATAAGGAACTCCGACATCAGATGTTTCGCTTCAATGGCTTCTTCAGGGAGCAAAAATCACTCGTCACCGTGCAATCATGTGACTCTATGAAACGAAGCACCGGAGCAAGAAAAGCCTGTATGCTGGATTTGAGAAATAAAGCATAAAAATGCAAAAGATAGCAGCCAAACAGAAGCTAGTAAGAAAACCGGCTGCTGGCTCACCTTCCCAAAACCATTGGGAAGGTGAGCCAGCAGCCGGTTTTCTTACTAGCGTCTGTTTGGCTGCTATCTTTTGCATTTTTATGCTTTATTTCTCAAATCCAGCATACAGGCTTTTCTTGCTCCGGTGCTTCGTTTCATAGAGTCACATGATTGCACGGTGACGAGTGATTTTTGCTCCCTGAAGAAGCCATTGAAGCGAAACATCTGATGTCGGAGTTCCTTATCACCTGAAGTACACCATTGTAGAAGCATACTTCGACGTGGTCTTCAGCTCATCGCTGTTGGATTCAACATCCTCACAATTACTTTTTTTTCATCATCATCATTCTCAAGTGACTGTAATCATCTACCGATAAGTGTCCGGAGCTCCTTTTGTTACTGTGGTGTGACGTTAGCATTTCTGTGCTCGGAAGCCTGCTGGTTGGAGGTTTTTTTATGACCGTTGATGTAATTTTCAGTCTGTTCAGTTTCCTTAGACGTTTGGCGTCTGTTGACAGACTTGACTCCTGTCACTTTTGTGTGGGGGGATACTGAGGTCTTTTTTCCTCCTATATCAGTAATCGGCTAGTCCTGAGCCTTTTTTGTTTGTTTTTGGGTCATATTGATTGGGGTAGTACCTGTTTTTTTATGTATAGTTTTCTTGCCCCTTGAGAGGATTTTTGTTTAATTGATTATATAGTAATTATACAGCACATTGAGAGGTGGAAGAGTGGGTTTTCACTCGATATATGAGATTGGATAACAGGAATGAAAGAGACTAATAATGACTGTTCTTTCCTACTAGATTTTTCTCAGTTGGGATCCAGAGTAGGAATGGTTTGGATTGTGGGTTGTTCCTTCATTTCCCTGATGTTTCTGAAGGCCCTACCCAGATCATATGGACCACATCAGCATTAGTACCAACTTGTACAGCAGTCGTCTGGATGGGACTCAGAGGCATATGCTGAGATTAGCTGATATCTCAGATGAGTTCCACTCATCAGATCAATTTGTGTCAGAAGTAATCGTAGTACACCTGCACGAGAACGATAAAGAAATTGTGAAAAAGGATTTATCCACTTTGATGAACTGGATGCCTGGCATGAGAATGGGAGGAATGGGAGACATAGAATGGGGGTGGTCAGACATCATCCCAAACCCAGGTATATAGATGGCACATTGTGGACTAAAGGTGTCAAGTAAGCAGATAGCTGAAAATGTGGGTTATTGGGGATGGAGGATTCATGATCTACCATGATTTGTTAGAGGAAAGTTTGGCAGGGAAGATACTATGAAAGATGACATCCATCTTTTGGAAAACTAGGCATAAACCTATGTAACAATGAGATTATAGAGCTTGTTTTGAGCCAGCCATAAAAGGATCTACAGATGAATTGTAATGGAAACCCACAGGGCTATAATTGGTGCTGTGCAAATGGCAGCAACAATTGACTGCAACAAGAAGGAAGGTTATTTCACAACCCCTTGAATTCCTGCTGGGAATCAGGGGTGCTCAGAAAGGGGATGAAGGAGCAATTGACAGTAGCCTATTGGAGCAGGGAATTGGCTGCTCTGGTTTCATATGTGGCCAGCTGTCTTGCTTGTTTCAAGGTTGAGGCTGGCAGATAGGTGGAGTGAAGACTCTTAAATGGATTTGAATATCTAATCAGCTCAGGTTGTATGTTTATAAATAAAGCAGTGGTCTATTACATCTCAAAGTTCAATGTCACGAGACATTATTTAAAGCTGTAAGGGTGGAAAGAATGTCACCGGGGGGGCGGGTGGAAGAGAAACATCTCATGTGCCTATGTTAATGGAGAGGCTGGCTGACTTATTTGGCCAGCCGTAGATAACATAGCCATGAAGGTTATCCAAAACCCTCACCCTTTTTCCCTAAGTCCAGTACCCTGAAAGGGCATGAAGGGGAGGGGATGGAACTAGAAAGGCCAAGGGGGGAGGGGGAGGCACAGAGTAAGGCTGACAGGGATCATAAACTTGTTCAAGGTCGGGACTGAGAGACGGGAGGGTGAGAACCCCCAAGCGGGTTTAAATAACTACTCAGCTTGGATTGTATGTTGACGTGTAAAGCTGTGGCCTATTAAATCCCATCATTCGTCATTACAGTACATTGCTTAAAGTGGGAAGGGGAGAGACATTGTTGGGGAACAGAGGGGAGGCATTTTGTGTGCCTGTGTTATCAAACCAACTAGCCAAGTAGGCGCTGAGCCATTCCTGCAGAACCCTAACTGCCTTCAGCAACATTTCTCTGCTGAAGCCACACAAAGAGGTGCCACTGGCATGTCTATCACCCATACTGATCTATGAGAAAATCCTCTGCGTTCACGTTGAGCACCTCTTGATCCCATTGCCTTTCTTCTCAGCCAAGGTGCAAAGAATACACAGTTTTTGAAGGGAAAGGCGTACTTGGATAGACAAAAAGCAGCCAAGTCACCACTGCCAAATGTAGGTCAGCAGTGATAAAGCTAACAATTCAAGTGGCCAAGTAGAGCGAAGTCGCATGGCAGAAATGAGAAATAAAAAAGGAGACTAAGAGGAGCAAAAAAATAAAAAAAAAACAGATTTTAAAGAAGCTCAATGGGAAATGAGAGATTCAAAAAAACAAGCAGAACAAGTTGTCCAGATGATGGGAAAAATAATGGCTTTGGGTGGGAAAGCATCATACATCCTCAGACTCCGTCTAGTGACTTTCTTAAAGAATCCTATGGCGTGGACCAGCTTAATCATCAGGCAGACTAGGCAGTTGACTAGGGCATTACCTGCAAAGAGACGCTGCAGTTAAAGCAAAACAATAGAGTCTAACACCCACACAAACTCAAAGGACCATCAATGTGTATTTTACATGTACCAGGGTAAATGTCTTTTGGAAATGGCCCTCATTACGTGCATATACCCAAAACAAAAGTTAATATTGACAAGTATGATGTCTAATTATGCATTTTTACAGGATCTTTCTGGGATGGGTGGTGTTGGGGTGATCATGATTGTTGAGTTTAATTATTGAAGTCTCAATAGGGGGACGGGGGCCTATGGACTGAAAGGTAATGAAGGCACAAGGCTGAAGGTTTGCCTAGGGCACCTCATACATTGGCCTTTGCCTCTGGAGTCAAATAGTAAGAGAGTTATAAGGTGCCCATCTGCGTAGTTCACTGTATCTACTTCTTATCAGACAATTAGTGTTTACACATGCATTATAATTGTGTTATGTACAGCTTTCAATAGCCCATTTATCTATAATGTTCATGCATAATGTATATCTGTAGACCTAGGAGGCAAGTTTCAAAGAAAACGTTACACATTTGTTTTTCTTTTTAAATTACCTAGACAAGGACTTGGAGACAAAAGTATCCCTGGACTTCGCACCTCCTTTTTTTGGGGTGGAAGGGCAAAGAAAGGAGGAAAATGCCTCTATGCATTCCCCTAAGATCACTCACTTTTCAAGCAGCCAAAAGTGTGCATATTGGGAACCCTTCACGTAAATATTCCGATGGGCTATATCACGATTTATCCAGAAAAATAGCTCTGGAATTTTTTCTCTTTAAAGTGCTTGCTAGTTTTGGCTTTTTTTTTTTTTTGCACATTTTCAGGAAAGGACAATTCTCAAAGCAATTTAAGTGGATAAAAATTACTTTACCCTCCTTACTAGGCCATCTGTAAAGTCCTCTCTGTCAATGCAGCAAGAAGATCAAACAGGGGATTATTCTGAGCCATGAATAGTGGGGATGGACGGCCCGATGGGACATCCATCCCCGCTATTCGTGGCTTCACCTGCCCCCGAATAACTTCCCCACCGGTTGTGCGGGGAAGTTAAATGGGGGTGGGGAATGGGCGGTACGGGAGCAGAGAGTGGGCGGGCAGTGGGCAGTCACCGGCCTTGGACATACAGGGCCAATTCTAATGTCGGCCCTGAATGTCTGGGGCCAGCAAAATGTCCAGGGAAGTTATTCCACCTCTGAAGTGGAATAACTTCCCTGGACATTTGTTTTTGGAAGGCCCGGGGAGCAGATGGGGCAGGGAGAGCCAGGGTTTATTCCCCGCAGCCTGACCCTGGCCTTAGGAGGCCAGATCGGGGGTCAGGCTACGGGAAATAAACACTTTTTCTTGGCGGCCGGCATTACGGCTTTTAAATGGAGCCATAGTGCCATGGCAACAGGACACTATGGCACTGCGGCTCCATTTAAAAGCCCTGACTGAGTTGGTCGAGCTACTAATGTACATGCAGGCCAGACTGAATCGCAGGCTGGACTGAATCGCAGTCCAGGCCTGCACATATATTGCTGTTCGTGATTCAGATCCCACGGGGCTAGACGTGCCCCATGGAATCAGAATCACAATCCCTGAAATGGACGTACAAAAGGGATGGACATGCGGGACAGAATTGGGCCCACAGTGTTCCACAATGACGACACTTTAAGCCATATTAAGAGGAGACATTCTCAGGCAAAGCCATTGCAAGGGGTGGTCAAGAAGGATGACTACCTTGAATGCCAAGTCTGTAAGGGGCCACATCACCTTCTTGAGTGAGTCTATGAGCATGCAAACCAAAACTAATCTTGGTCAGAAGTGTCCTTTTGCCCAAGGACTGCTCTATTACCAGGATGTTATATATCTAGCTTTTTATATCTAGCGAGCCAGGGATTTGAACCTACTATCTGCTGTATGACAGGGCAGTGAATGTGCTGCCTGAATCAAAGAACCAGACATTATATAGTTATATATTGGTACAGGGGTTGTACCCCTAAACAGGTAACTCACAGGCATCTTCCCATTCTCACTTCAATTACTGTAAAACTCATCTCTTCATCAAAGTGTTCTTTGTCCTTTATACAATCAAACGTAGACACCACCCCATTCCCTGAATGTATCTTTGACGTCATTCTTGATGTGAGTATAAAATGTTGCTTTCGTTTTCAGCATTCCAGGGATCCCTACAATCAAATCTCTAAATAAATTAAATGCCTCCACCATATCCAATGTGTATAAGTTCACGCCATGTTCAATGCATATAAGTTAACACCATGTTCAATGTAACCGCTTTGACCCGGTGAAAAGCAGTATATAAACCCAGCTAAATAAATAAATCCTGTCTGGAATTGATGGCAGACTTTCCTTCCTAGCATAAGGATTAATTCCATGAGGTGAGACTTATTTCCTGGCTGTGATCCAATTAGTCACCGAGCTATCCCTGAACTAATCAGAAGTTAGCTTACCTGTGTGGATTAAAAGACTGTGCAGAACAGAGAGGGAAAGGAGCTAAGTGGGAGACTGAGCGGGAGGAAGACTGTGTAGTTGCATGCTGCACTGGAAAAATCTAGAAGGCAAAAGATTCTGCAGACTTCAGAGTACCAAGTGAACTGTTGCAGACCCACCAGATCAGACCATCTTTTCTCCAGTATGTGAATAGTTGTTATAAGTAAACTTTGCTATCTGCTCGTTTCCCCTCAGCAACGAGCTGAATATGCGCCATACTGTAAGAGCTCCCTGCTATGACTATGTCTGCTTAAGGTTTTCAGCAGTGATATATTCACTGGGGAAGAGCCAAGATATATCACAAGTTAGAAAAATAGGTATCATAACACAGGTATAGCTTCCCTTGTTACTGCTAGGGGGAGTTGTGGGCCACTTGCAGGCTGATTGGGTACCCTGCCTCTCCCGTGAACAGTTATTTCTTCCGTAGAGGGCCACTCTCGGGACAAAAAACAAGCTCATGTTCCACACAACCTTCACATTATGCTCATATACTTTATTTCCCAGCTTTCCCAGTCCAAACAGACAAACCAGAACAATGAGGATTTGTGGTAAAATAGGCATGCACCATAGAAGAACACTGGCTCTTTAAGACACAGATTGTAGCATCAAACACTTTAAACTTTTCCTTTAGCCATAGCCAATAGATGGAAGGAGTCTGGTGGCCCCTCTCTTGAGGAATGGTCCCAAAGTGGAAGCTGATGGTTGCTTATGAGAGGCTTGCTTGTTCCTTGAAGGGGAAATTAGAAAGGTTTAAATTATGGTCCCTGATCATCTCACTGGTTTCATTGTGAACCTGCTCCTCCAGTTCTTTCATGAATCTTCTGTAATTAAAGTGCAGTCTTATGTTTGTGCTAACTATGTTACAAGTTTGAAATATCTCTCGCTTTTTGCTGACTGCATCTTGGCTACTTTTTGTGGATCACTTGTATTTTACCTATTTCCCAGTGCTTCTGAGGGTGTCTCAGACTAATGCACCTTCATAACGCTTTGCTGTACATGTTTTGTTTGTTATTTTTCTCTTCTCCCAGGAGGGGGATTGTGTAGTGCCTTTATGCAGACAGCGTTCTGATTTTGCCTGTGATGACTGTATTTACTCAATAAAATAAAAAATGAACAATTTAAAAAAAAATTGAGCTGCAGTGATCCACATTCTTTCTGAAAGGCCAGCCAGTATCTGGCTAATAGTTAGAGCTAAATGTCCAGACAGCATGGCCTGCACTTCTGCTATGCATATAGCAGCAATATTCAAACTGCTATACAGATAATCTATCTAGGTAGCCTTAGAACAGCTTTTTTACCGTTCTAGGTTATCCAGATAGATATCTGTATAGCGGCACAGAGTATCGCCACTAGATGGATAATTTCCGACTCTACTCCCTCTGCCCACTGATCGCTCCAGCACTAGCTGCATAGTGCTGAGGTAGTCCGTAATGACTTCAGTGGAGCTCTCCAGATAGTGCTGCTGAATATCCCCGTCAGTGGCACTTATCTGTAGGGCTGGATTACTTTATTAGCGCCCATAGGCAACAATGGAAATACTCTGGCAACTTATCAAAATTTGGTGCCAGAGGCAGTTGCCTCCATTGCCTAGGCCTAAATCTGGGCCGGCTAACCAGATAAATGCTGCTAAATATTGACCCCACAGTTCCCTGGTGCCTATCTTTTACACCTATGTACAGTTTTATCAGTTATTTTCTGTACATCAAATGTATTTCACATGCGGAAAATGCTTTGTGGAATTACCCCCTTAATGCACATACTTTATGCTACCTCAGTTTCAAAAGGGAGGTGTATGCTTAGTTTCCCTTTGAAAATTAGTTACAAGATGCCTGGAAACTTACTTTCATGGTCTACTCAAATTACACCCAGATGACCAATCACTACTTCTATGCTCATTTTCTGGATTTAGCTCGTTAAGTTACATTTATTTATCTGTTCCCAGATGTCTCACAATTTAAGTTTGCACTAGAGGAAAGTGAGGGTGCAATGACTTGCCCATGGTCACTAGGAGTATCAGCAGGATTTCAACACTGGCTTGTTTAGTGCACATTTCACCCTCTAACCATTAGGCCATTCGTACACTATATAACTACATTTGAATTTTAGTTGTCATAATACTCCTACCAAGTGAATCTTTGACCCTATGGGCCTTGTGAAACTCTGGAGTTGACTGTATCCTAGGGCCAGAAAGCTCATCAGATGTGAATTGATTTTAAATCCATTAGAGAGGCAATGTGTAATCTGAACAAGGCCACTAACATCCATAAACATCTAATGAACACAATTATTGTCTCGCCTCACGATCTATTTCTTAAGCATTACTCATGAGCTGGATACTGTTGCCAGTGTTCTGTGGTGGGACTACCAGCTGGAATTGTCTTCATCAGCTCATGCAGTCCCACATGGCTTGGTTCGTCCCATTGTTGTTATGGTCGTACAATTCTTGCTCATTTTTCTGATAGGATGGTATTCTTTGTTCTGTTATGTCAGATGAATGTTTCGTTGCTTGGATATTTTGGAACTCTGTTTTTAAGACACAAATAGGAATGCTAGCATGAGTTCATCGAGGGAGGAGTACTGAGACCCAGACTTTGAACATCTCATGACCTTGAAGAAACTCCAGTAGGCCATTCATAGCAGTGTTTTGGAGCCAATCCTTAAGCACCCCTAGCAAGTCTGATTTTTAGTATATCCACAATGAATGTGCAGGAAATAGATTTCTATGCAGTGGCTCCACTACTATAGAGAATGCACAAGGAGGAGAGACACCTTGGAGTCTCTGACTGTGAAGCTGAAATGGCATACAAGAAATAATTTCATGTAGCACGTGAGCCTGTCATGAAAGCAATTCATGGTGAGACAAAAGGCAGAAGAAATGAAAGCGGTTGGTTGGTAAGCTGGCATAAAAGTGCCAGAAGGCTGGGTACTACAAGAAAAAAATTGTATACATATTACAGACTCCCATCCATTCCAGAGCTCTCAGAAGTCAGCAGACGGATCAGTGTGGTTGACCACTCCTGGTAGCTATATGCATTGTTGCTGTTCATTTTGAGCTTTTTAGAAACATGGCTTATATATTTGAGAATTAAATTAAAATTTGGCTTTGTATTCTTAGGTGTTGATGCCTAAAGAATATAATTACAACAAAAAAGTTTCTGGATGTGGTAGTAGTCTAGCACCATGGTCTTGTATAACACATGACACTGGCCTCATGAAACTCCTTCCAGGGTAACAGATGATATTTCTAAACTTCTCGCAAGAGGCAAGAATGAGCCATGACAGGGCATGTTGTAAATTGCTGTGAGGTCTGTTTTATAATTCATCGAGTCGCAACTTCTTCGGGCATATAACACATTCAATTTAGGGGTGAAAAGCTCTAGGGCTGGGGCAAGCAATTGTGCATTAAATTTACATGCATTTTCAACCACTTGTGCTAGTATTTTATAAAGAAACATAGGCACCTATTTTCAGGTGTAAACTAAGCACCTCCTTATAAAATTACCCACCACATGTCTTGGACCCAATAGCAGTATAAAATAATGGCATTATATGTACATATCTCATTGAAATATATAAGTCTGAGTTATTCATTGCCCTTAACCTCTTTGTTTCCATTTTTTCTTAATGTTTAATTCCTTGCTTATCTTTTCTACATGAAGGACTAACTTCCTACTGTGAATCTACATTTGAAAAATTCTTTAATACACTAACTTTTTATTATTTTTATTAACATGATTTCTATAGTGCATGCAAGATGCACATAGAAGGGCATTTTACATAGGGCATACTGGGCATTCCGAGGATGTCCAAAGGGGGATGCCTGGAAAAGTAATGCGATGACACAACTGGGTCTCTGGATGCTCAGGCTGGTTGAAAATTGGAAGGGTGGATGTCTGGCAAAATCGATGCCCAGGCAGATGAGGTAGCTGTACATCTAGCCCATGCATAATACAGTGACAAGAATGTCCAAAGATAGACAGGCACCAGGACGTTCAGACAGCAGCAATGATAAGCCAGCATGTACAGCTACGTAATGACAGAGCACAAGGACAACTGAAGAAGATGACAGGATGACTGGGAAGCTCCCAAACATTTCAAGAGCAGAGAGCAAAACCCTCTGTTGCCTCATCCTCACAAGCGAGTAGTTCTTGTACTCCTTCGATGGCATATGCATAGACCACTGAGACATGCAAGTGGCCTGGCATGCAATATGCACGACACTCCATCAGTAAGTGCTGCTGCAGGGACAGGGCTGCAGCACCAGCCAAGACATAAGGGCCACACAGGGGCAATAGTCTATGTTGGCAGAGCAGTGCATCAAGGGCTGGGGCTGTGGGGATGTGAGGGATACACAGTGGTGCACGAGCCACAGCCTGGTCTTAAGCAGTAAGGCATGTCCAACAGCTGTGCAGGACCTCCAAAGCATGAGAATGGCTAAGGTGAGCACAGATGCACGTTGCTGGTGTGCGATGTAGTCATAGTTGGCAACAGGGACACTAACCCTCATATGTTTTGATTGAAGGATAAGGCGGTATAGAAAACTGGTTAAATAAATAAATAAATGTTCATCCATGGGTGCTACAGGATCCGTAGATCAATTGAGGCCATCAAGTACCATTTCAGGGCAGCCAGGCACAAGCGGCCATATCTGCTGGAGTGGCTGCAGCATGTGATGCAGGAACAGCAGGATAAGGAAATGTGTCACTAGCATTGATCAACCGAGGGACAGGACGCTACAGGTCCTGTGGGGGGTGGTCGTGCATGGTAGTTGGCAGGCAGGTGGGCAGGTGCCCAATGGGACTAACTCCTTGAAACCCTCTGTTCATAGCCCAAGATGCCCCAGCACAGCAGCAAGCAGTAGAGGAGAGTCCTGCAGTGCCCGCAGGAGAGGCAGAAGGGAAGGCCGAAGGGAAACACAGCAGTGCTAACAGCAGCAGTGGGAGGCTTGTAATTTACACCTCATGACAGGAAGAAGAGGAGATGCTGAATGAGCCCCTCCATGTAGCGGTGTCTGCTGCAACTACTTTATGCTGGCCCACTGGACCCACATGGAGAGCTACCCACCCTTGCCTACATGGCCGGGCAGCAATGGCTAATGAAGGGGGACATGCAAGAGCAATTGGACTGCTTGGCACTTACAGCTTTTGGTGCTGAGGATAGCAGCCAGCAGGGAAGGGATGAGGTGGGAGGAAAGAGCACTGGGACAAGGGAGAAGAGGACAGTGGGGGAGAGAGTAGTGGGTTGTGAGAGGAGGGAGGGGAGGGTGATGATGGTGAAAGTGGGGGGATTGTAGGAGGAGGAAGCAGAGGGGCACTTGGAAGATGGCAGGGAGGAGGGAAGAAGTGGTGGAGTGGGGGTTGCGCGAGTATCAACCTCGATGTGCAACAGCATTTGGAGTATGTTGCACATTCAGGGCTCCCACATGTGCCACCAGTGGTGGCCACCATTGTCCTATGTGCTCTGGGCCTGAGCACATAGGACATCCTGCTGCATCTGTAGGCCTTATGGCATTTTTTATTTATTTATTTTATTTATTTAAAGTCTCTTTTATACCGCGCTATTGACATCAGCGCGGTTTACAGTGAACATTAAACTACACATCTCAGCTTGCTGATTTGTGTTTACAATAAACAGGTATCATAACTTGGGTATACATTAAAACAATTTTTAACAGGGAAAAACATGATAAATATATACAAACCACTTTATGTAGCTATATAAAGGGTTAAATGAACTGTACAAGCATCTCATAGTGGGGGAAAGTTAATTGTGTGCATGAAGTGCAGCAGGGCTTTGCATTTATAGCCTGAGTTCAGGACCTCATGGTGAGCCACCTGGAGGGCATCAGAGAGGAGATGAGAGCCCTCACACAGGCCCTGTTTTCCCAGTGAGGCCTCAATTCCAACCCGATGCCACCCACTCCCAGGAGGGAGGGAGCAAGTTAGGGAAAAGGAAGAGGTCGCTGTGCCAGACACCATAATAACTAATGTAAATAAAGTTTGTTAAGTATGTCAAACTGCATTGTCCAAATCAGTTTTTTCCCTCCATAGCACGTCCATAACACAAATGCAATGCAATCCAAGCCCTGTCACTCACAGGCTAGCCAACATTGTGCTAGCAAATAGGAACAACACCCCTTGAAACCTGTGTCAGGATCTAGACATGTGTAGGAAGACCACATACAATGAACCCTGAGCGCACATAATGCATTGCACCAGAACATAGAGATTCATGACTAATGCATGTACTTGCCTAGGCAACCATCCTGATATGGTCCCTTTTCCCTTTGCACCACAATTGTGCCATCATCCACAGCACATGTACACATGGCACTGTGGCACTAGGTTTCCTGGACCTCTGACTGACATCACTGGCACAGATTTACAACATCCATCCCATGCGCGATGGCTGTTCTGGTGAGCCAACCTCTGTGCACCCTTGCAACAGGTTCTGAACATTACTCTCTTGCTAAAGCTGTCTGCCATACAAGAACTGGCTGAATGCTCATGCACATTATTGTATATCAACATGGCAGCACTGGCAACAAATTGACTGCGACCATTCATCCATGCCATCTCAGAATCTATGAACAGTTCAAAGATCAGTCTCACCAGTCCCCACCATGCTTCTCTGGGTACCCTGGATGTGCAGTGGAACTCTCTGTAGGTACCACTGGACCTATCTAACCCATGCTCATTGCTGGAATATCCATGATATCAATTACATCAACATCAGTTAGACGTCCAAGACATGAGGATGCATTGGTGGACGGTTAATTTTGAATGTTGGGATGCCCAATTGTGGGACATGCAGATGCAAGGCAACAGGACATTCAAATATGAAGCAGCCTACGTGCATATTGCTGGATGTGGTATGTGGCCATTCAATAGACAGCATAGTGTGGGAGTCATTGGTGCCAAAGCGAAAGAATCGAGTAGGATGTCTGTGCAGGCGAGGTCAAGCTGCTGATGCACCAATTACTGTACAAACATAACATCTTATTTGTAACACTGCCTCAAACTACAGTACCAACCAAAAGAAGTGCCTGTGGCATGGCGTATGCACCACACTAAATGCCACATATCACCATAACCAGGATATAGAGGATGGTAGAAAGAAATGGAGGTCAGTGAAACAGAAGGCAAGGCAGCAGACCAAGGTCCCAACAGGCAAGCCCAAGCACTGTCAGAGCTGGTGGAACATGTCCTGGGCACTGTAGATGAGGAGACACAGAGTGATGTTGGTGATCTGGATACCTTGAGGACATCACAGCAAAGAGGTGGACGACAGTCCCCTGTAATGTAAGATTTAATGTTAGACACCCTGGCATCAAGGCTGGTCAGAGATTCTTAGACAGGCAGCCTGACATTTCCCCCTTGCCTGAAGGTACTGCTGCAAGATTAGAAGAGATCCAGCAATCTCAGGAGGAAGGTGATGGTCATCCAGAGGGGATCAACCAGGCTTGCACAGCAAGCATACCGAGCACAGGCTATCAGTAGACACTGAGGCTGAAGAAGGGCAACATGATGGATAGGGGGAGGGGGAGCCAACAGAGATGAACCTGCAGGAACAAGAGACAGAGGAAATGGAGACAGTGATGAGGCAGGTGCCTGCTAACCCAAGAGCCACACTGGATACACCTGCTGAGGAAGCAGCATATGCCTCAGAGGGGGAGGGTCGGCCTGCCAACAGGTGCACACAGCGGCGTCTGCCCTG
Organism: Ichthyophis bannanicus; assembly: GCA_033557465.1. Classification (NCBI taxonomy): domain Eukaryota; kingdom Metazoa; phylum Chordata; class Amphibia; order Gymnophiona; family Ichthyophiidae; genus Ichthyophis; species Ichthyophis bannanicus. The sequence goes on from CM066031.1 coordinate 1,657,235,563, forward strand.
TGGGGAGTACCTATTGAGGCAGAATGAGGAGTTCCTCAAGCTGGAGTGGGCACGCAGCGGCATCCTTGAGAGCATCACCAGAGCATTGCAGGAGAGGAACAAGACAGATGCACACACTCAGAGAAGCCTGGAAGACATCAATAAATCCCTGGAGACTCTGGAGGAACATGGAGTGCTGGTGTCGCACCATACCCAATCGGTGCATTCTCCTGCTCATGTATCAACATCGCTTCCGGCTACCATGGTAGCATCTCAGCTGGACAGCAGGGCAGCCAGTCCACAAACCCTGCAGTCATGCTGGGCCATTGAAAAGCAACATCCTTGGTGCACCCCCATTGGCACTGGCACCCCCATGCGATTTCCAGATTTTCATTCTACTGCGGCACAGGAGGCATCCTGTTCAGAGGAAGAGAGTTCAAGTTCATCCGAGTCCAGTGGTGCCTTGGCAGATCTCTCTCAGGTCCACAGCAAGGCACTACCAGTGGCAGGGGAACAGGGCAGGAGGAGCCATGGAGCACGAGATCGCACCAAAGGTAGGGTCAAGCATAACACATAACCATCAGCATTTCAGAATTGTACAAGCAAGGTTGTACAGCTATAATTCAGGGCCATGCAACATGTCATATGGGCAGAGCGGGTGCTGGCGGCAGGGGCTCTGGGACAGGATGCTGCCCAGGCGGTCAGTTTCCAGGGCAGCTCTTGAGACATCTGCGGCAGCGAGTATTGGTGGGGAAGGGGTTGCAATGGGGTCATTTGAGCGGTAGAATTCAGACGTACACTGCTGGGACAGCCGGGGGCATTGTGGGGGGGGAGACAGGGACTGTGGAACAGACAGGTGGGGACAGGGAAGGGGGGAATGGATGTGGGGGGGATGAGCATGGGGATCATGCTGTATGCATTCTGGGATACTTATGAATAAAATCTATTCCTTAACAAAAGTGGTTTTGTATCATTCTCTGTCTTGCTCGCTCCCCATGTGCATGTGGCTGGCCTATATCGTCGGCACCTCTGTCATGGTCTTCCTCATTGTCGTTGTCAGGTGCGCTCTCCAGTGGCATGGGCTGCCTCCTCCTCTTGGCCAGATTGTGTAACATGCAGCAGGTCATGAAAATCTAGCAGACCTTTTGAGAACTGTAAAGCAGCTTGCCCTCTAACCTGACCAGGCAACAGAAACATGTTTTTAACTGACCAGATGTGCACTCAATGATGGCATGCATTGCCCTGTGTGCCATGCTGTAGCACTCCTCAGCCTCATTGTGTGGGTTGACTATTAGGGTCAGTACATAGCCAGCTCCTTAGTGGGTAGCCCCAATCACCTATATAATGTGAGATATGAAGAGGGATGGGGCCACAATCAGAATGTGTTGGTTTCTATACATCACTGCTTTCTCCTACCCAGCCATTACACCTCTCAACCTGGTTTTTCTGTGGTGAGCTTGCTCCCAACCCCTGCTGCATGGTACTAGCTGTAGCCATGGTGCAATGCATCACCTAGGGAGGTGTACATTTACCTAGGAGCCAGCTGCCTGTGATCTCTCCACTGCAGAAGTGCTTGTGGATGCCTGACTGCAACAGGATAAAGGAATCATGGCATGGCCCTGGGAAACGGGGGAAGACATTTGTTATTTCACCCTCAGCACACAGCCTGCATGTTCATGGAATGATAGCACCTGTGATTCCTGTATGTTGCTTCCCCGGCACTCAGGGGCTGTAGGGCCACATGGGTGCAGTCAATTTCTCCAAGCACCACAGGGAAGCCTGCTATTCAATGGAAGTCCATTATGGTTTGTTGGCACTGCTTGGTGGTGCTCAGAAAACATATGTATTATGTCATCTTGGGGAGGAACGCAGCAAGGATCTGCATGAAACAGAGCAACACGCCACATGCCCAGTGAACCTCTTTATCCTTGACCTGTACCAGAACTGTGAGGGCTATGGTGACCTTTACAAACATTGGTCTGGGTCGGCCTCACTATGTGCCTGCACTGACATCTCAATCTAGATCCTAGCTAGAGTGCAGTATGATGGTCCCATGAAACCGGTATCACATCAGACACTGGTTATCTGTCAGCCCCATATACTGATCTCTTGAACAGTCTATTCAATGGTATGGGTACCTCCTGCTCACCTTCCTTCTCTCTCTCTGCAGCTCCTCCTCAATGGCTTTGGCAAACTAACCGTTCACTTGATGCATGTCTGCTCTCTACACCAACACCCATGGGGGCCCACTACTGCTTGAACCTCTCCCTAATGTCAATTACCCTGCGCTACCACCACCAACACGCAGTGCAGTGTGTTGTGTGCATCGACAGGGATGAATATGGACACATGGGGATGTTCAACTAATGGATATTCACACAGCCTCCCCTGCTCCTACACATGTATAACGATGCTCATTACCACTCCATACGCACTTGCACTGATGGCGTTACCTTGTGCAAACACTGAGTTTATGGGATCTAGGAATCAAAGTGGGAGGATGGGGAGGGGGCAGTTGCCTCTTGGCCAGTCTTGGAACAGTCATTTTAGAAGAAAACACAATTAAAGAAAAGAGCGGTATCACTCAGCAGCTTGTATGTGTAAGTGCCATTGCCTACACATATAAATGCTGATTTTCTGATTTTCATAACACCCTTCAATCACTCCTATGAAACCTTAGCCAAAATGAGCAATTTGCTGACATTTCTGCTTGTCTTAGAGGAGGTGCAAAGTCAACAGGGAAAGATTTTAAAATATACATGTATTCCCATGCAACATCTTTTTTTGTGTTGGTGCCCTAGAATCAGGCAGGGTAGGCACAGGCCACGATCTCTTTGGGTGAGCCACTTAGATTTAGGCAGCAAGGACAAACACAAATGAAGGTATTTTCGTCATTTACATCCATAAGTATCCACATATGCGCATAAATAAGCACACTCGCACCACGTCCCATTCTGTAAGTAGACATGTAAGCGCAATGGCAAATACTTTCACTGCGGGCATGTACAGGAGCAGAGTTTGGGAAGAGAGAGTAGAACCTAAAGTTACACGTATAAATTATAAAATACTATAATGTACCCGTGTTCCTTAGAAATCTAGGTGCAGACATTTATAGTAGCTCTAAGGCTGATGTAAGTGATCATGCCTTAAATTTACACACATTTTCGACCACTTGCATTAGTATTTTATAAAGAAAAGTAAACGCCTACTTTTCTTTAAAAAATTGCACCTAAGTGGAAGCCTACTTTCAAGTGTAAAGTAGGCATCTCCTTATAAAATTGTCCTTTACATGTCATGGGCCTAATAGCAATATAAAATTATACTGTAATGCCTACATGTCTCATCAAAATACTGTACATGAGTCTGAGTTACTCACTGCTCTTAGCCTCCTTGTTTCTGGGTTTTCCTTAATCTTTAATTCCTCGTGCATCTTTAGTACAAGGTACAGTGTAGAAATTGAGGAATCATTCCGTCGATTCTGAAATCAGGAAGCGAGACTATATTTCCTACTGTGAATCCATATCTGCAAAGCTCTTTTATACACTCATTTTTTATTGTTATTACCTTGATTCATAGCAGGCACAATGCGCATAGTGCTTTGCAGAAACATGACGAGGGAAATTTTATAACAGGTCACCTAATTTGGTCTTTAAGTCTATTTTATAAAGACACACGGGTGCCAAAATCATAGCTACAATGTAGCCGCTTACATTTACCCAAATTCCAGTCCCTATCCCTTGGAAAGATAGACAGGATATGCATTGAAAAACACTTAAGAGGATAGCGTGGTTCAGTGGAGAAATGTGATTCTCACCATTGCCAAATGTGATTCTCACCATTTAGACTGCAAGCTCTTTGCAACAGGGATATCTTGTAACCAAATGCTTATCACCAATGCGCAGTGCTCTGTAAGTCCCCTTGTGCTGTAAAATGATAAATGGGACCCCTTTTTTCTTTCATCACAGAAAAGTTCAACATCTTAAGTCAGGGCTCAACAAATCCCAGGCGCCAGGTTGCCATGGTGACCAGAAAATTTGCTCCTGGCACCGGGGATTTTCGTGCCTCCCCCTTTAAAAAGAATGTGACGGTGGCACAAGACCACTTCTGTCTGCCCTTGGGGATCTGATCTCCCACGATTGCAGCTCTGAGGTCGCTGACTGCCCATGGGGACCCATTCCCTGTGGGCAGAAAGCTGCGCTCATCAGAATGGCCCCTTCTGTCTGCCCACACACAAGCACCCTACCTACACATGCGCACACACAAACAGGCACTCCACCTCTGCATGGCAAACACACACACTGCACTTCACCTCCACACAACAGACACTGTCCACACACTCACACAAGCACCTCACCTCCGCACCACATACCATGCACACGCAGGTACGCCACTTCTGCACCACTCACACAGATGATCCCCAGCTCTGCCGCATATACACACAATCACTGCAGCTCCGCACAAATTCACTCACTGCCATATCCCTTGCACAGGCTGGCAAACCACTGTTGCACCACACATATGACACTCGCTTTCTATATATTTCTGTCTCAAGATGCCTCATTCAGTCCCTGCTACCATAACAAGACACACGTTATCATTTCTGTTCCACCCTCCTGACATGTATACGTTTGCTAAAGGGGGAACGTCAGTGGAGAAGGGGACAAGGGAGGGAGGGGAAGGGGGAGTGAAAGGGGGTCTCAGTCACTGGCTCCTAAGATTTTGGCCTGGTTCCTAAATCCAAACAAAATTTGTCAAGGCCTGACTTAAGCAACAGACAACAGAATAATTTAAACTACCGGTCAGATGTATAGCCAAAATACTACCCTTTTTTAAGCTCCCTAAGGATAACCAGGGAGTAGAGAGACGTCTACAGAGAAAACTGTTTGAACCCGACTGGGTTTTAAGAATATACCTAAAAGAAAGAGGAAATAAATGGCGCACAGGGTTTTTGTTGAGGGGGTTATGTGGTGATACTGAGTACCGGAATCTGGTAGTGCATATATGGAAAGTGATAATGGAAAGAAAATAAACTGATAAAAAATGGAATTAAATCTGAAGCCAGAACTGTAACAAACTATATTACTATAGATTCCATAGTATAAAATAACTAAATGCTAAATCCCTTCTATGGGATTCTGTTTTCTAATATGCTTTAACAGTGGTAATGATGATTCAATTAGATTTGCTTAAGATCATTAATTAATTTACCCCAGGTGATGATTCATTGGCTTTGTTTGCAGCCAAGGTATGGCAGTGAATTGGAACTACGTTTTTCACTAAACCTTCAGAATTCATCTGCTTTGATCATAGTATTAGATCTAAATTATACATAATTAGAGCTGTGGGCTTTGCAGAACGAAGCTCACCTTGGTGATTCCCTTAGTGACCAGCCACAGCTTGTGCATCACCATGGTCAGATGAGCCAGGTGGATATGCTAAACCACTCCGCTGTCTGCAGACCAAGTGCAGTGGGTTCAATTCAGTGCTATCCCGTCGATCAGCAACTGCTGCACTCAGCACCCGTTCTTAATGCAGGGGAGTAACTGGGCATTCGGGGAGCTGACTTTGAGATTAGTCGCTGCTCAAGAAAATAAATTACAAGTGAAAGTTATAATAAACAAGACCTAGAGAAAATGACATGGTCTTTGCTATATCAAGGCACTAATACAGCAGTACTGTGACTGGCCCAGCAGGCTGTAAACCCTGGAAATCTAGACTCAGCCCAGTCTCTTTCTCTCTCTCAATTATTACAAGCCATTGATGAGGTAAGCAGCAGAATTCATAGATTCATGGGAATGTGGCAGGCCTCAGGATATGAATGTTTCTGCTCTGGTCCCTAGAACTAGATTGAGACTACTAATTAATTCCACATAGGCCACCTTTTGAAATCCTTACAGATCTAAATAGGATCTGGCCAGCGGTTGTAGGTAAGTCATGTAATTTCCCCATGCTCCAGCAGGGATTAGAGGAGTTTAGTGAAGGGCTTTCGCAATCATTTACACTCAACAGTGCTGTACGAGGTGGGGGCTGATAAGTCTCTGGCCTTGTAACGAAACAAAAAGCTATGGGCACACTTCAGTTCCAGAGATCCAAATGATCTCTCTGCCCCCCTCATAAACCACATAGAATAACATACAAGTAATGTGCACTGCTATCAGCACATTTTGTATTCAGTCAGATTGAAAAAGACAGTGAATAAATAAAAAGAATTCAGAGAACAGTTATACAAAAAGATATGCTTAAAAAGAAGGAAGATGGCTCTGCACAGCATGACTGTGATTGTTAAACAATCTAAAATAATTGTCTTTCCATTTATTTTTAATGGAAATGTTCTGTCACTATAGTATCACCACATAGGCAGTAGCAATATCCATATTTTCTGAATTGGCTGAATCAAGCCAATGAAGGTTTTTCCTTCTGCTGAGTATTTTCATAGGCCTCAAGAAAAGGTGCAAAAAAATCCATTTAAAAGAACCTATGTACGTTGTTGAAAACTCAGCATGCGTTTTGACGTTTCCTGTTTATTTCTGGGTCAGCAGATGCAAGCAGAAGCCGCACCTACCAAGGGACTGGTACTCAGAACCAAAGGCATTGTGCCCTGCAGGACTTTCTCTAATGGTGCTTGTGAGACTCCCTGTACTTCTGGGAGCATAGCACACACTCCACCAGAAACAACAGAACAGACATAAGTTTATCCTACCTGCCAGCAATTAGGAGAAGAGAGGGATAAACAAAAAGCAAAAGTCTTTATATTTTCCCTGCCCCTATGTCATCAGTTCCTGCTTATACAACCTATATATAGCATAATTAACCTCTGACACTGTTTTCATTTGATAGCAAGAAGAACAAAACCAATTAAGTGCAGCCTTCAGCGTGCCTGGTATGTCTGGTTCTCACAAGTGTGCTGTCATGCCTTCTACTGAACTATCAGCTGGGATTATTAGTATTATTGCACTGTTGTCCAATACCCCTATTTGTGCAGGCACTTTTAGGAAATTAAAACATCTAGTTCTAAAACAGAGCTTAACTGGGTAATTATCACAAGTCTTTGTTTAGAGACAAGCATAAATTTAAGGCAGCACACAAACACTCAGACTGCTTTAATTTTATGACAACTATTTTTCCGGCCAATGGCTGGGGCAAACAATGACAGAAAGGACAGAGCAGCATGTTGAGGTTTGCTAGTCAGTAGAAGACTGTGGGCCAGTAGAGGTGGATTGTTTCATTCCCCCCATGTTAGAGACTTTGGGGGCAGAAACTTGCAAGGCAGCTACTTGATAGCATCTGGCTGCTAATAAAGTTCAATGAATCCTTGAAACCTCTTTAGTTCAATAAACAATGACAACTCCTAAAATGTCTTAAATCCCTCCCACCCATATTGGACAGGAAGGCATTTGTGACTTAAGCGTGAAAGAGACTCATAAAAGACTCTCAGATTTCCACTTACACAGACAGGAAAGCAGCAGATACTCTCAGAAAGTTGAAATAAGGTGGTTAGCAGCTGGCCAGATACAAGAGACTTGTACAGCTACTATTAAGGATAATCTCACCATTGCCTTCTTACAAAAGCACTGTCTGACAGTCATGACAGTGTCAAATAATTTCATAAGGAAATACTAAAATGCTTTAACTTACAGTGGAATCTTGTAGCAATTAATAATCCATGTTACCAAAACACTACATTGCATATTAACTCCATCTATGCAGTTGCCTTATTACAGAATGTATAGGTGATAACTATCACACGGCATATGCTCCATAGGTGCTATTTTGCTCCAAAGTTTTATAAATATAGATAGATATAGGTCTGTATACACACATACATATAAAGAATAGAAGTGAGGAGGAGGCTGGGAACTACAGGCCACTTAGTCTAACATCCATGGTGAGTAAATTACCAGACTCGCTGCTAAAACAGAGGACAGTGCATGGGATTTTGAAAACGTGTAGTTATTGAAAAACTGCATACACTCAGAATATATTTGTCACACATTAATGTTTCCAATATATGCCCAAATAAAGGAGTGAGAAACGATATACAATCAAAAAAGGAAAAAACTCATCCAAAAAAACATACAAAGCTCAAAATTTCCACAGCATAAGTAATAGCTTATTGAGAAGAAATGGATCTCAGACCATCTGCAACTCGCCATTGTGCATAAACATAGCACCAAGGCTCAGTGTTGGGATCTTTGCATCAAGGATCCTTTTATAATATGCATACAAATTTTATAGAAACAGTTTCAAAGGGAATTTTTTTCCAAATAAAATAGTTCAATCACGAGTATGCCTTCAATCCCACAGAGCAAGCGTCCAGTAATTCACACGTCTTCACTTCTGAACCATTTTCCAGAAACACAATTAAAACCAATACTTATCTGTATAGACAGCATTCCCAACACCGCAAGTGATGTCATTCAGGCATTTCCCACTGCTTCCTCAGGGGTAACTAAGTGTCCCATCAAAACTTCATAAGTGTTGCTATGAGAGAGAAGGCATAAACATTAATCTAAAAGATAATAATATCACTTAGAAAAAAACTTTCACAAAACTATAGGAGCCCCAAAAACATCTCTTACTGGACAGAATCAGCATTCACTTCACCAACAGAGGTTGAGAGAATCACATACAAGACCAACTCTCTCAACTACAATCAAAAAGGAGAGAAGGGGATTGTGACTATATACAACAGCATCACACCATCAAGTTCACATTCACTACTATAGGATCCCCTGCAAACCAGTGGAGTCTATCTTTTACCCCAAACCCAAACATAGCTTTAGGAACCCAGACCACTCACGATAGATGTTGAAATATAAAGCGACATTCACCAGAAACGTTTACAGATCATTACTGACATTACTCAAACACAACCTGGGAGGAAAAAAGTATATATAAATAAATAGAGGGATTAGAATGTTCACTACAACTGCAGCATTCCCAATTCACATACAAGCCCACTTGCAGTATATCAGTGTCACGAGCAGTCACACTAATCCAGTAGAGATCCTCACCCAACAGGACAGTCGGGCAAAAAGAACATATTTAAGATTTATCAATTTCCCCAGTACAGCAGCACCATACCTAAATTACCCAACATAATGCAATAAATATCTTTATGCCAGTCAAACTTACTTCAAAAACTCATGGTACTCCGAGATGCACATACGGACGGATCCCGCCAGTGCTCTGCCAAAGAGAGATTTAAAACCTTCCTGCACATGCTTAGTATTTACTCTATCTCCAAGTAGGCAAGCCTCCACAGGCAGCCAATCACAGAGCATCAACTCAGGTAGCTCTAGTAAGCCATACCAGTAGATCAAGTCAAGACAAATTCAAGACCCTTATTCTTAGCCCCCAACAAATTCCTTAACAGCACACCTCCCCCCCCCCCCCTTCAATCTGCAAGTTCAGGCCCTTCGGCCAAATAGTATTAAGACGGAAGATCCATCCTTGTTCTCTATACAACAGGGACTGATCCCCATTTGAGCTTATCCTTTACATTCTAACTGCCCTAAGCAAAAACACCATAAATCTTCAAAGAGGTGTCCCCGGTCCACACAATGTGGACTAGGAGAGCCTTCCGATGACCACAATGAAATTGTCTCTTGTGTTCCTGCATCCTCAACTTAAACATGCAGATAGTTTTACCTATATAGAGAAGTCCACATGGGCATTTTACAAAGTACATTTCAAAACTGGAAGTGCAGGTGATAGAATGTTGAAGGTCATACTCATGACCTTCATGGACAAAACTGGTCAAATCCAATGAAATGGCACAAATTGAACACTCCCCACAAGGATGGTGTACTAATGGGAGTTCTGCCTGAGCTACCAGAGGTTGCAGACGAGAGGGGCATAAAAGCTTTTTAAAAGTTACACCCCCTAGAACATAACGGAACATACTAAAGTATGTAATTTGTTATTAGTCTATATGTTGAAAAAAAACAGATCTGAAAACTACTTTGGTGCATCTTTTTACCACTATCACATGAGAAAAATGGTAAATATTCTTACTATTTAATATAATTATGTGGCACTAATTGGATATTATAGATCACATAAGAACATAAGAAATGTCATATTGGGTCAGACCAAGGTCCATCAATCCCAGTATCCTGTTTCCAACAGTGCCCAATCCAGGTCACTAGTACCTGACAGGTTCCCAAAAAGGTACACAGATTCCACAATGCTTATCCCGGGATAAGCAGTAGATTTCCCAGATCCTCTTTTTAATAATGGTTTATGGACTTTTCTTTCAGGAATTTGTCCAAACCTTTTTTAAACCCAGCTACACTAAGGGGTATGTTTACTAAACCGCGCACACGTGCGCGGCGCACAGTAGTGTACGCTAATGATGCACTTAAGTGCTCTTAAGTGCCCCGCACGCATGTGCGTCACACTAACGGGCCCCCGCACACGTGCACCTCACACTGATGGGCCCGCGCAAGTGTGCGGTGCGCTGACGTGCGATAGAGGCATGGAAAGGCATTTCGAGGGTGGAGGAAGGCTCCCAAGGGGCAGGGGGACGGGGTCAATGGGTGGAGAGTGGGAGGGGAAAGGCTCCACGCACAGGAGCAGGGCTGAATTTCGGCAAAAAAAATACCGCGAGTGAAACCCTCGCGTTAGAGCCGATTTAAAGGGAAGAGAAACCATTTCCGTCAGCAATGTACAGCAAAACCGGGGAAACCTACAAAACGTGAGCAGTGTGATACATGTGCACAGAACAAAATAGCAAATATAAATTGAAAATGACCACAACAAATTCCAAAAAAATTATAATCCAGCTGGGCAACAGTGATATTAATGGGCAACCATAAAAAACACTCCCAGGAAAGCTCCAAAAAAAAGAAATGATTTTTGGAAGGGTCTACGCTCCGTAGATTCTTTCAAAAATCACTGCATTTTATTGGAGCTTTCCTGGGAGTGTTTTTTATGGTTGCCCATTAATATCACTGTTGCCCAGCTTGGTTTTGGTTTTCTTCCCCTTTTTTGGAGGTCATTTTTGAGGTTTATTTGCACCTTTGTCCCCATACAAGGTAAATGAGCCCACAGTAAAATTGTGCAGAGCAGGGTGTCTGACTCGTGCGGCCAGGTTTCCTATCTCCAGAGACTGCACTGTTTCTGTGGCCACAGTGTGGTGCAGCAGACAAAGCCAGTGCCTGTAGGACCAGAGGGTCACAGGTTCAAATCCCAGCTGGGGCTCCTGCCAACCCAGTCTCCATAGTTTTACCCACCACCAAACAGTGATAGTACAGACACTCCTTTATTGCTGAGAACATAAGCATAGTTCAAACACCCATATTTTACCCTACACCACACACAAACCATAACAATGGGCATTACCTACAGCCGAGTCCCCCAAATTCAGTCCTGGAGTGCCACAACTCAATCAGGTCATATGCTTTTTCCCAGATAAGGACATGTCTGCATGTTGGCGGAGGGTACAGGTGGTGGAGGGGGCAGTGGCTGCAAGCCACAGCAGACAGTGGCCTAGGCGTGTGCAGGCTGGCACCGTCCACTGCAACAGACAGGCTCTGTTGGATGTACAGTCATGGACTCCCCAGGGAAGGCAGCATATCTGTGGCAACACAGTGGTGCAGTGCACACAGACAGTGTGTGCAGGAACAGAAGGTCACAGGTTTAAAGGCCAGCTGGGGCTACCTCCAATCCTGTCCACATATTTTTCCCACAACTAAACCATGATAGTAAGGACAAACCTTTATTGCTGAGAACATACGCATGGTTAATACGCCTATATTTTACCACACCAAACACAGACACCATAAACAGCCGCATTACCTAGAGCAGAGTCTCCCAAATGCAGTTCTGGAGGGCCCCACACCATTCAGGTTCCATGCTGCCTCTAATAAAGATGCCTGTGCTACATATCTATGCACCACCCCCATGGTATGCAGATGTAGCTCATGCATATTTATGAGGGACAGCATGAAAACCTGAACACTGTTTGGAACACCAGGACTGGAGTTGGGAAACTCTGCAGTAAAGCAGCAGCCAACAGGGCCAGACACACCCACACACACACCCACAGGCCCCATTGGCCAATGCCTCCTGGAGAGGCAGGACATTGGGCCCTGCCTGTATCTCCCAATACTAGCAGTTGCATACCTTAGCAATGCCACCCTACACCTGGGTATATGGTACACAGCTATCAAATGTTTCCCATGATAACTGGCAGATATCAATTCCTACGTTAAGCACATTTTGCTCCTTGGGCTCCACCATAACAATCATTCTGATGTCTGCGGTGTGTGCTGCAGGTCTGGTCTCTGACAGTGACCCCCAACAGTATTGCGTACCATATCCATGCCTGTACTGTGCCCAGGACTGGTGTGGTGGGTATGGCTGCTGAACCCCTCTATAGTAGCACAATGCTGGCATAGGTGTGGGGGTGGCTGTCTGTCTATGCAGTGTGTGGTGGCTGCAAACACCTTCCACAGCCCACACTGCCAGCAATGTTGCCAGTATTGGGCTGCCAATGTGCATAATGAGGAGCAAGGTACCATGGGTATAGGCCATACAGGGTGGCCTGGCCAGGGTGCATCTGCACAGGGCATAGGGCACTGACTGGGACATTTTAGTGCCCGACCACCACCTACACGGACAGGGTGACCTCAGTATGTCCTGCTGAGAGATCACTCTCACCCTGACTGTGCAGTGACCACAGCATGGCTAGGCACCCCCATAGTGCCATATAGTATTTCTCTCATGTGATAGATATGGGTTTCTTTTTGGGGCCCAGTCACTGATTTATCTGCTTGCTGTGTATGCTGACATCCCAGTTCTGGGTGCATGCATCTCCACTGGGAACATGCACTGTGGACTAACTAGCACACTGTTTGCAGCTGGTATGTGTTGTGATGGAGCAGCTTGCAGGGTGCAGTGGATGATGACTTGCTGCAGGAGAATATCAGATAGTGGTGGGGTGCAGCTCACCATATCCATGCCTAATGTCTGTCTGCTATTGTGTTATGGATGTGTATAGAGCTGCATTGACTGCCCTGTGGGGTGTCTGCTCCTCAGCAGGACTGGGGTTGATGGACCCCTCTACTGCCACCTTTGCAGGGTGGTAGAATGTGGATCTATTGATAGGAGACCCTGTTTGCCACCCTCAGCCCTGGAGGAGGGGGGTGGTGGTACATGGCCCACCTAGGGGTCCATGGGGGCTACACCTGACTGAGTCAGACAGAGATATCCAAGGTGTTTGTGCAGGAACTACCTATCTCACACATTAACACTGCTTTGGACCTCCAGCATGGCCTCTTTCAGCCATGGAAGGTGTTGTGGACCTGGTCCTGGGCGCCTCATTGCACCCTCAGGGTGAGCACAGTACCCGCACAATGTGACGGTGTGTAGCTACTCTGTGCCAGTAAAACACACGGTCAGTACCCCCTACCAGGCCGAGGTGGTGTGTGGGTGCACATGGTCACTTCCCTCTACCGGGCCAAGGTGCTGTGGGGGTGCATTGCCCATCTTGTGTTAATCTGTGGACAGCTGATATGCATGTGCAGTGCATCATGGGTATGGGTGGGCTAACCCTATCCTGGTGACCACAGCAGACTGTCTGTGTGGTGACGTGCATGCTCTCTGCAGCCAGCCAGGGGCTTGCTAGCAGCTATAGAGCTGTAGCCCAATGGTTACTTCACTGCCTCTGAAGCCAAAGGTCATGGGTTCAAACCCACAGTGGGGTTATTTGATAGGGTTGTCCAATGCATTTTTTTTAATGTACATATTTTGATGCCAGCAAAAACACCCTCAGCGGACTGTACCCATAAGGTGCCTCTGAGGGTGCTTTATAGGGCGCCCTATAGGGCACCTTATGGTTCCCGTCCATATAAGGTGCACTATACAATATCCTGTGATGCAACCTATAGGATGCCCTATAGGGGACATTTTAGGGTGCTGTGGCGGACAGTGCAATTTATAATGTGCCCTATGGAGTGTCTTATAGGGTGCCTTATACGGCACCTTCAATTACGGCACGTGAGGGCATGTTTGCTGGCAGCAATTAATAACATAAAACTAAAGTGCTGCAGGACAAAATATGTACAATGCAAAGCTGATGCCACAGCCAGCCTTACATATTAGGCACACTGGGGAGCAAACTCATGACCCCTGTATCAGCAGTCAGTGCCTTAACCATTGTGCTCCACTGCTGCTCCTCCTTGCCTGTCAGCGCACCTACTTATGCTTTTCATTCCTTAAACTGCACAGTGCTGCCATAAAAAACAGTACACTGACCTTGCGGTACCTCATACGTTACCCTCTAAAGCGCCCTATAAGCAACATTCTAGGGTGCCTTGGCTGACAGTGCACTTTAAAATGTGCCTTATAGGGCGCCTTATGTTAACACGCTTTGAGAGTGCGTTTGCTAGTAGTGATAATTAAAATATGAATAAAATGCCTCCTAAAGCAATCTTCCCCATAATATGTTATGCCTCAGCCAGCCTTGTTCATTGGGCACTTTGGGGGATTGAACCCCTGATCCCTGCACCATTGGTCAGTGTCTTAACCATTGTGCTGTGGTTCTGTTCCTGTGATTACACATCAGCGCGCCGCCTTATGCTGCCCAGTATTAAAAAGCCTCCTAAAACATTAGCGCGCCGCCCTATACCGCCCATCATAAATGCCTCCTAAAATAATGCCTTAGCCAGCTGTCTCCATTGGGCACTGTGGGGGATTGAAAACCTGATCTCTGCACCATTGGTAAGTGCCTTAACCATTATGCTGTGGCTCTGCTTTTCTTCCTGCACATCAGCGTGCCACTTATACCGCCCAGTATTATAATTTTATTTATTTATTTTATTTAGACAGTTTTGTATACCGCCTTATCCTTCAATCAAAGCGGTCACAACACAATTGGGGGATACATTTAACACATGGGGATATGAGACACATACACTAATACTTACAGGGAACATCGGCAATGGAGGGTTAAGTGGCTTGCCCAAGACCACAAGGAGCAACTGTGGGACTAGAAACCCCAGTCCTTCCAGCCCAAGGTTGCTGTCCTCTAGTGGGATTTGAACCCCTGACCTTCTGGCCTGAAGTACCTTGCCCCAACCACTAGGCTACTCCTCCATAAACATCAGTGTGCTGCCTTATGCCGCCCAGTATTAATATGCCGCCAAAAACATTGATTGAGTTCTTTGATTGGGTGACCAAGGAACTAGATCTGGGGCATGCAATGGATGTCATCTATCTGGATTTCAGCAAAGCCTTTGATACTGTTCCTCATAGGAGGCTTGTCAATAAACTCAGTAGCTTGGGGATGGGTCCCAAGATAGTAAACTGGATTAGAAATTGGTTGACTGACAGACAACAGAGGGTGATGGTACATGGAGCTCACTCGGATGAAAGGAAGGTGATTAGCGGGGTGCCTCAGGGTTCGGTCCTGGGCCCGGCACTGTTCAATGTATTTGTGAGTGATATTGCTGAAGGACTGAATGGAAAAGTCTGTCTTTTTGCAGATGACACAAAAATTTGCAACAGAGTGGACTCCCCAGAGGGAGTGGATAACATGAGGAAAGATCTACAAAAGCTGGAAGACTGGTCTAATGCTTGGCAACTACGATTTAATGTGAAAAAGTGCAGTGTCATGCACTTGGGTAGCAGAAATCCAAGGGAAAAGTACACAATAGGGGGTGAGAGGTTGGTATGCACGGTTCAGGAGAAAGACCTTGGTGTGATTATCTCTGATGATCTCAAGGTGGCAAAACAGTGCGACAAGGCGGTGGCAAAAGCCAGGAGGATGTTGGGCTGCATTCAAAGAGGGATTACCAGCAGAAAGGAAGAGGTACTTATGCCACTGTACAAGTCACTGGTGAGGCCTCACTTGGAATACTGTGTTCAGTTTTGGAGGCCATATCTTGCAAAAGATGTAAAAAGACTGGAAACTGTTCAGAGAAAGGCGACCAAAATGATTTGGAGCCTGCGTCAGAAGCCTTATGAGAAGAGACTTGAAGACCTAAATATGTACACTTTGGAGGAGAGGAGGGACAGGGGAGATATGATTCAGACCTTTAAATACTTAAAGAGAAATGATGAACAAACAAACCTCTTCCAAAGACGGGGAAGCTGTAAAACTAGAGGGCATAACATGAAGCTGCAAGGTGGTAAATTGAAAGGCAATGTCAGGAAATATTTCTTCACTGAAAGGGTGGTGGATGCTTGGAATGCCCTCCCGATGGAAGTGGTGAGGGCAAACACGGTGATGGAATTCAAAACGGCATGGGACAAACACAGTGGATCCCTTTACAGCAACAGGATAAAAGCAAAACAAACAGTACCATCTAACTTCTGAACTATCTAGCATCTGAACAAATAAGGGTGTCCTACATGGAGTGGTGGGTTCACCCCTAAACAGAAACAAAAACATGGGGAGGGGTGGCCTGCACAGAGCGACAGGTGCACCTATTCTTGCCATCTTGCTGGGCAGACTAGATGGACCATGCTGGTCTTTATCTGCCGTCACTTACTATGTTACATTAGCGTGCTGCCTTATGCTGCTCAGTATTTCTGCGCCTCATAAATTAATGCCTCAGCCAGCTGTCTTCATTGGGCACTGTGGGGGATTGAACCCCTGATCCCTACACCATTGGTCAGTGTCTTAACCATTGTGCTGTGGCTCTGCTCTTTTTCTTGCACTTCAGCGCGCCACTTATGCCTCCCGCGCAGCTATCTCATGCGGTAAGGTGCGGGGCGCACATGGGCGCCGCGCACCTTAGCGCATATGTAAATTCTGGCTTTTCTTTTTCAGGACGGAACGCCCACTCCTTATATGGCACCCGCACACTACCGGGGCCCGCACTTTACCGGGGTTTTAGTAAACATACCCCTAAGAGCTTTTACTATCTTCTCTGGTAACGAATTCCAGAGTTTGATTAGTCATTGGGCAAAAAAATATTTTCTCCTTTTAGTCCTACATGGGCTACATTGTAGCTTCATTGAGTGTCCCCCTAGTCTTTCTACTTTTGAAGGATTAAACAATCAATCTACATTTACCCATTCCACTCCATTCATTAATTTGTAGACCTCTATCATATCTCCCCTCAGCTGTCTCTTTTCCAAGTTGAAGAGCCCTAACCTTTTAAGCCTCTCCTCATAGGGGTATCTTTCCATCCCCTTTAACATTTTGGTGGCTTTTCTCTGTACCTTTTCAATTCTGCTATATCCTTTTTAAGAGATGGAGACCAGAATTGCATACAATATTCAAGGTGCGGTTGCACCATGGAATGATATAGAGGCATTATAATATCCTTGGTTTTGCTCTCCATGACTTTCCTTATGATTCCTAGCATTCTATTTGCTTTCTTGACCGCCACTGCACACTGAGCCGAGGGTTTCAATGTATCATCCATGATGATGCCTAAATCCTTTTCCTGGGTGGTGGTTCCTAATGTGGAACCTTGCATTGCATAACTACAGTTTGGGTTGTTCTCCCCTAAGGAGGTCATTCCAGAATATGAATAAGAGGTTTGTACGTGCGGCGGGGATGTTTATGTGCCAAAAACGTCCCTAACCGTATTCTGAAACAATGCTGTCATGCACATTCACAGTGCTAGCACAGGGATATCAGAACGTGCCCAGAAGGGGCAGAACGGGGGTGTGAGCTGCAGAGACATATAAAGCATATTCAGGAAAGGCCCATGTACGTTTTCAGTGCTTCCTGTAGATTTCCATGTTATTCCTGCGGAAACATCATATAAGGTCAACATTTAGATAAACTTCCAGATTGAAGAGTGATTGTGACAATCATGTTTTGAACTGGTGTGACTGAAGTCTGGAAAAACACAAGATGCAGCTTTAAGGAACAGAAAGCAGAGATGAGGGAATGTTGTAAGGTATAGAAACATTAATAAACACTCTTACAGAAATATAAAGGAGCAATAGTATGTATTATGGCTATGCCGAACTATGCTGTTTATGCTAAAGGAGCCAATCTAGGGGACCCTAACAATTCCCATGTTCTGAAAAATGGGACTGCTGATGTAGGGATAGTATGGGCATGAGCAGGAAAAGGATTTTTGTTTGGATGAAAAACTGAAATCATATTTGTAGTCCTGGTACCCCATGCTTTGATGCTATGTCATAGCTGTTATGTATAGGTTCAGAGCATCTTTTTTGCAGAATTATGTTTTTGTGACTGAAAGTGAGAGTGTGTGTGTGTGGTTTGAGGGGTACACGGGAGGATCTGGTGTGCTCATCCACAATTCAGGGACATGAAAGCCTGGCCAGTACCTGGACCGTATGGATGACCACATCGTCACCAGGTGCCAGTGTGATTGGGCAGACAAAATCATAGAGGTTCTCTATAGCTAAATGTCAAAACATATCCCTATCAATAATAAGGGACTCTCAGAATAAGAGCATTCAACAGTGAAAACAACACTAACACATGCCCATAATGCACATTTTTTGAGACCAATGATGTTGTTGAGCATGTATTAGTGCTGTTTTCACTGCTAAATGCTCTTATTCTGAGGGTCCTTTATTATTGACAGGGATATATTTTGACGTTTAGCTAAAGGGAACCTAGTCTGATTCCTTCTGGATTATTTTTCATAGGGTATTTATTAAAGATAATATATTGCTGGCAGTATGATAGGGCAGCCATATGTCCACTGTGCCAGGCACTGGGAGACATGACTGATATTGTGTCAACATTTCCCAGATTGTTCCTTGAGGTCTACATACCTACCAAGCCCAGGATCTATGAAAGCTGTGAGAGTGGTGCTGTATCTGGAGGCTGGCTACTTGGTATGATGGCACAGGGATCTCCCCTCCTGTGCCCACACAGGCCTGGCCAGAGGAGCAGTGCCACAAAGCAGACTGTGGGAAGGCAGATAGGGTTGCTCCACAGATAGAGGACGTATACAGACCAACATATGCCACAATGGGACAGGCGTAGCTGCTGTGAGAAATGCCAGTACCCATATAGGTAGGAGTCAGATGCCATAGTCAGAAGGCCCTACTACTACTGATCATTTATATAGTACTACAAGGTATACGCAGTGCTGCACAGACACACGTAAATGATAGTCCCTGCTCAGCAGAGCTTACACTCTAGTCAAGACAGACAACACAGCAGCTGTGGACGGGATACATTTAGGGGGACTGGTAAGGAAACACAAGGGAAATTAGACAGATCAGATCCAAAAGCAGCAACGCAGTTGTGAGCACTCAGCCTGGATTTGAGAAGGGCAGAGAAGAAGCCTGATGTACAGACTCAGGTAGTTTGTGCCAGGCATAGGGAGAAGCAAGGTGAAAGGTGTAAAGTGTGGAGTTGCCAGTAGAAACGAAGGGTACAACTAGAATCAATCTGTCAGAAGAGTGGAGTTCCCGAGAAGGGATGTAGGGAGAGATAAGAGAGGAATGGTAGTGCAGAGCAATGGAATGAGTGCACTTATAGGCCAGAGGCACAAAAAGGGCATACATTTGTTGCTCAGCAATATTATGCATCCTTTGGGAAACTGCAATATTAGTTCTGAGTTTTGTGCACTTGGTAAGGGCATATTCTTAGCAGTTTAAAGCATGTTTGTAGAGATGACTAAAGCAAGAATCACTGGGGCCAGGGGCGGGCTCTACAGTTTAATGAGGCGAAGTGAGGCGGCTGCCTCAGGCGGCAAGGTTTTGAGGGTGGCAAATGTCCCCAAAACAGTCACCTCACTTCGCCTTCAAAAGTAAAAAAAAACAAAACAAAACAAAAGCCCACAAGTTGCTGCTGCTGCCGAGTCTGCTTCTTGGCAGCGGCAAACTCACCACCTCCCTTCTTCTCCTGCAGCTGTGGCTCTCTGCCTCTTAGGGAACCACAAAAACAAAAATAGAGTGTAAACAGAGCAAAACAAAAAATGTGAAAAAAAAATTTTGTCGGAAGGCAGCCCTGAGGATGAAACTAACCTCTTGAAGCTGTAACTTCCATTTTAATCAGTGTTCAATAAACCCTGTGAATAACTGAATAAGGGTTAACACTAAGGTAAAAACACCATAATAAGGCGTGACCTTAGACAATAATTTAAAATGTAAGAAGGCAGGAAAACTGTGGTACTTATCCAAACCGCTGTATCCCCTCCACGATCATATACTTTGCGGGGGCAACAAACAGCAACCTCAGAAATCCAAAATCCAAAGTCCTTGTAATGAAAGGCACATCGGCAGCAAATTTTCAAAAGGACACAGCACTGCGTTTCGGGCGAAAACCAATTTTGTACATGCCCTGTATCAACGCTCTGAAGAAACTGCCATGAAAATGAACCACAGCGTCTCCCAATCTCTGAGACACCGGCACATGCTCGTTGATGATCCTAAGCCAAGCAGCCGATTTAAATGTCCGTGGTGGGCCAATAGCAAGAAGTGTTACTTAAAACATTGTAAAAGACTATTGATACCAGAGTACAAAGTCCAAAAAATGAATTAGATGAATTAGATAAGTCCAAATTTTAATTTTAAATTTAAAGAATACTGACCCAGTCTAATTCCCTGTTCAAACCCAAAGGTTCAACGGTGTTCCAGGTAAAAATCCACTTTTGTTCAAGTCGCTGCAGGGATTGCTCCCGGTCCCCCCCTCGAGGGTACGCCGGGACCATGTCCAAAATTCTCCAAGTAAAATCAGCAAACACATGGCCAGAATCTAAACAATGTTGAACAATCGGGGCAGAGAGAACAGAGTTCTTAAGTCTGGAAGCATGTTCTGTCAAACGAACCCGCACAGAGCGAACTGTCCATCCAATGTATAAAAGATTACACGGGCAAACCAGCACATATACCACATAAGACGTGGAACAAGTAGTGTGCCAGCGAGCCAGCGATTTTACTTGGAGAATTTTGGACATGGTCCCGGCGTACCCTCGAGGGGGGGACTGGGAGCAATCCCTGCAGCGACTTGAACAAAAGTGGATTTTTACCTGGAACACCGTTGAACCTTTGGGTTTGAACAGGGAATTAGACTGGGTCAGTATTCTTTAAATTTAAAATTAAAATTTGGACTTATCTAATTCATCTAATTCATTTTTTGGACTTTGTATTCTGGTATCAATAGTCTTTTACAATGTTTTAAAGTAACACTTCTTGCTATTGGCCCACCACGGACATTTAAATCGGCTGCTTGGCTTAGGATCATCAACGAGCATGCGCCGGCGTCTCAGAGATTGGGAGACGCTGTGGTTCATTTTCATGGCAGTTTCTTCAGAGCGTTGATACAGGGCATGTACAAAATTGGTTTTCGCCCGAAACGCAGTGCTGTGTCCTTTTGAAAATTTGCTGCCGATGTGCCTTTCATTACAAGGACTTTGGATTTTGGATTTCTGAGGTTGCTGTTTGTTGCCCCCGCAAAGTATATGATCGTGGAGGGGATACAGCGGTTTGGATAAGTACCACAGTTTTCCTGCCTTCTTACATTTTAAATTATTGTCTAAGGTCACGCCTTATTATGGTGTTTTTACCTTAGTGTTAACCCTTATTCAGTTATTCACAGGGTTTATTGAACACTGATTAAAATGGAAGTTACAGCTTCAAGAGGTTAGTTTCATCCTCAGGGCTGCCTTGCGACAAAAACTTTTTTTCACATTTTTTGTTTTACTCTGTTTACACTCTATTTTTGTTTTTGTGATTTAATGGGGTAGAGTGGGGGGTTTTTTGTTCTTAGGGAACCCCGGCTGCACTGGTAACTGCAATAGACTGAAAAGAGAAGCTGGTGTGGAGCCTTCCCATCTCTTGAAGGACTTCGTGCAGCTTTGTCCAGCCCTCAAAGGAAGTTGTTACTAGTTTATGAAGATGTTAAAAAGCAGTGGGCCCAACACAAATCCCTGGGGTACTCCACTATTCACCTTTCTCCATTGAAAAATTGGCCTTTAGCCCTACTCTCTTTTTTCTATTTTTTAACTAGTTCCTGATCCACAATAGTACATTGTCTCCTATCCCATAGTTTTTAATTTTGCCAAGAGTCTCTCATGAGGGACCTTATCAAAGGCTTTCTGAAAATCCAGATACACTATGTCAACTGGCTCACCTTTGCCTACCTCTTTATTCACACCTTCAAAAAAATATAACAGATTAATAAGACAAGACTTTCTTTGGCTAAATCCATGTTGGCTTTCTCCCATTAAACTATGACTATCATAATAATTCAGTAATTTTATTCCTTATAATGTTTTCTATCATTTTTTCTGGTACTGATGTCAGGCTCACCAGTCTATAGTCTGCTGGATCACCCCTGGAACCCTTTTTAAAAACTGGCGTTACAATCTTCAGGTATTACAGATGATTTTAATGATAGTTCACAGATTACTAATAGTAAGTCTGCAATCTCATATTTCAGTTCTTTCAACACCCTCAGATGTATACCATCCAGTCCAGGTGATTTGCTTCTCTGGGATAGGTTTAGAAAGTCCTGGTGTAGGGTTAGGGTAATTGCTCTGGTCTCTATCTCACTTTAAGCAGAATTCACTGAGAACAACTGGAGTCACGTCTGCCCGCAGATTACTTGTGATAATTTGAACCTCTTTGATAGTCTCTGACCCACTGTAACTATTGTACCCATTTTCCTATTAGTCTTGGACATGCAGGTTGTTAAAGAACCTTACAGAAGTCAATCATTACAAAACAAGAGAACAACATGGTTTGTGAGCAATGTTTTGAAGAAATGACTGATGAATACAAAGAATCCAAGAATTCTCAAGTAATTACCTTTGAAAAACTGCAATATCACCAAATGTCCCCACTAAAATGTATATTTCCTCCTATATTCTATATTATGCAAAGGAAGAAACTCCCATACAATTCTGTGAAGCTTTATCCTAACAACAGATAATTAAATGCCTGCACAGAGCTGAAATGCAGTTGATGCACTCAGAATCTGCTTATGCCAGTCAGAAAAACAAAGCAATTACCCATTAAGTATGTGACTTATACAAAGGTTATATCTACTGTCCTCCTCCAAATTAAAGCAGTCAATACACACAGCCTATGATGTTAACAAGATATTAAGCACAGTTGTAAAACTTCTCCCGACTTCCTTATTGCTACTATATGGGCTGGAGGCACTTTCCAGGTCCCTCCAGATGCAAGTCTTCATTACTTCCTGAAGCTCTGACGCTTGCTTTACTCTCCCTAACTGGGGCCACTTTCTGTTCCACTCTGCTTCAATGACACCCTGATAACCAGTGGCATCATGGCTACTATTTATCGCTACTGTGAATTATGACGATTCTGGTCTGGCTGTAGAGCTTCTTATAAAGAGAGGGTTGTAAATAAATAAGACATGGTAGCAATGACACATCAAAGTACTTCAGTCTCATGGTTTACACTGACTCACCAGATGTGGTGTTATTAATATTACTGTCCTATTTTGTACATTTGCCTACAAGTGTGTGTGAGTGTGCGCACACACACACACACACACACACGCACACACTGTCATGTGCAGTATAGACAGTACAAGCTTTTCTTACCAGCACATACATTAATCTAACCAAGCAGTGAGCCAGTAGGTAGAATTCATATAGTCATGATGGGTCTCTATCTTCCTGAAGTTGCTAAAAATCTGTAGCTGAGCTCAGGGAGGTTCAGTGCTGTTCACAAGGTCACACAGAGACGGGATAAGGACATCAAACTGGGATCAACAAATTTCTAAGTACTAAACTACATATATACAAGGACAAGAATCAGTCATCTTAAAAGGTAAAACAATCCTTTCTCTAACCTCGAAAGTCAATAAATATTGTGGAACCTAACCCAGCCTGTTAAAATTAAAACCGCTGTTATGATTAGCAGACTCCATGACCGGGTAGAAAGCAGAAAGATAACAGGACGGACAGCAGAGAGCAAAGAGTCAGCATTTGATAGACTATCAAAACTCAGACAACTCTCTCCGAGGGGAGAACTCTACTGCACATCCCTCGCTGCCTTCCCCCTGCTCCATTACGGGAAGTATCAATGTGGACAGAACTTTGCTTTACGGACACTTTCATCCAAGCCCCTAATAAAATGCAGCGTGGAAAGCTCTGACATTCATGGCAGGCAGCGCTCGGGCTTCCAGGCGGAGCTTCTGTGTGCTCCCCGAGCTGGAAGAAAAACAAGCCTAGCTAGCAAGGGAATTATAACTGTGTGAAAAAGAGGGCTGGAGGAAGGAGCAGCAGCGATGGCCACCGTAGGTGGAGTGGGTCTGTGACATCCCTTCTGAAGGTGGGCTCAGCCTCAGAGCTTGGGCTGCAAGGAGCTGTCCGTTCAGCACCACAGCACCGCCAGTCAGCCAGCAACGCTAGCTCGGTCTTTTCTGGCACCATGGGTGCCTTCCTGCTCCCTCCCACCCCCTTGATCGAGTGGCTGCTCCGCAGAATGAAGCACTTGCAAGTACTCTAGCCTCAGAGGCTGAAAAATCCTCGCCAAGATCTAGGAAGGGAAGTCTTTCCAAGCCGACGTGCAGAGGTAGGAACATGTCGCTGATGGGGCCGGTACTTGGCATCTTCTCAAGAGGGAATACAAAGAGCAGAAAGTGCAGGGGGAAGTTTCCCGGGTGCATCTCCTCCAGGGCTTTATTTGTTCCTTCAACTATTTAAGGAAATAATACGGAAGAAATGTTTCTGTTTCAAGGTGGAGGTAGCGTTTTGCCTGTGTGTATTTCATGGGGGAGGGGGAAGGTAAAATGGGTGAAAATAAAAATCTGCTTCCTCAAATTTATGACGCTTTATAATATAGAATCCGAAAAGCAAAGGTCAGGAAAACGGGCATTGTTTACAAACGTGAACGTATAAACTGGTAACCCACTGGATCGTCAGCTTCTATACACTCATAGGAGGAATTCCTTTTGATCTATATGAAATTATGCACCATACCTGAAGCGATACACTGATTCTAGCGGCGAGCGCATAAAATAACCATATACTGGAGCTATTCAGCGCTGATATTCAACAAACAGGATTCCCTGAAGTGATAGTAATGAATGGCACACCAATAATAACGGTTCCAATATACCATAGACTGTTTGCCTTATCACACGGCTCAGGTATAATCCTCTTCCTCAGTTTCAATATTTTGTACATTACGGTAGGTTAGACGATAACCTATTGAGAGATGCTGGAAAGGGGTTTTTTTTCGCTACAAAGGATGAGAAGGAAATAACAACAAAGTTAAACCTGAATTTTGAGTATGATATAAAAAAGTTCTTATAAAATTTGAACAATTAATATGTTTATGAAATTGGATTTATGCATTCTTAATCATAATATCTGTTTAATTGGCTGATATCTGTGCGGATGCTGAAGGGTTTTTTTTATTGTGAAATAATTATTTGCTACAGATGCTCATATACTAATGTTTCTGTATCTACTTCTGCCTTGTAGGTAAATTGTTTAACTACGTTTGAAAGATCACTATGACAGGTCAGAAGTTAAAGCTATTATCTGAAGCGGAATTTGAAGACTGTGAGATTAGTATCAACGTTGGGGGGTTTAAGAAAAAGCTGAGATCCAACACACTCCTGAGATTTCCAGAAACTAGGCTGGGGAAGTTGCTGAATTGCCGATCCAAAGAGTCCATACTTGAACTCTGTGATGATTATGACGACACCCAAAATGAGTTCTATTTTGACAGGAACCCTGAACTTCTCCCTTATGTATTACATTTTTACAATACTGGCAAGCTTCATGTCATGGGAGAGCTCTGCGTTTTTTCTTTCAGCCAAGAGCTTGAATATTGGGGAATCAATGAATTCTTTATTGACTCATGTTGTAGTTACAGCTATCATGGAAGAAAAGTGGAGCCAAATCAAGACCAATGGGAGGAGAGAAGTGAAGAAGAGAGCACCGCCTCCTCATTTGATGAGATTCTGGCATTTTACCATGATGCTTCTAAGTTTGACAATCAGCCATTTGGAAACTTCAGGAGACAGCTTTGGTTAGCTTTAGACAATCCTGGCTACTCAGTAATGAGCAGAATATTTAGTATCCTCTCAATCTTGATAGTTCTGGCATCCATTGTAACTATGTGCCTCAATAGCTTGCCAGATTTTCAAATTGTCCACAGCAATGGTAATACAGAAGAAGACCCAAGGTATGAAATTGCAGAACATTTCGGCATAGCTTGGTTTACTTTTGAATTGGTGATAAGATTTGCAGTAGCACCCGAATTCTCCACATTTTTCAAACTTCCATTAAATTTCATTGACCTTATGTCTATTCTTCCATTTTACATTACTCTAATTGTCAACTTGGTTGTGGAAAGCAGTCCAGCTTTAGTAAATTTAGGCAGAGTTGCCCAAGTTCTGAAATTAATGAGAATCTTCCGCATCTTAAAACTTGCTAGGCATTCAACTGGCCTTAGGTCTCTTGGGTCAACCTTAAAGTACAGCTACAAAGAGGTGGGACTCTTGTTACTTTATCTGTCTGTTGGGATCTCTATTTTCTCGGTAGTTGCTTACACTATTGAAAAAGAAGAAAATGATGGGTTAGCTACCATTCCTGCCTGCTGGTGGTGGGCTACTGTTAGTATGACCACAGTAGGATATGGAGACGTTGTCCCAGGAACCATTGCTGGAAAATTGACTGCCTCGGCTTGTATTCTTGCAGGTATTTTGGTTGTGGTGCTTCCTATAACTCTGATATTCAATAAGTTTTCTCATTTCTATAGGCGCCAAAAGTGTTTAGAAAATGCCATGAGAAGTTGTGATTTTGGTGATGGGATAAAAGAGGTTCCATTGGTCAATTTAAGGGACTACTATGCCCACAAAGTCAAATCACTAATGGCAAGCCTTTCAAATATAAGCATGACTAGTCAAAGTGAACAAAGTCTCAATGAAACCATACATTGAAATACTGTGCTTTTTACAAATAAAACACTGTGCTAACATTTGGTTGTCTATTTTTGCTCTAAAAATGTTGATTGCTTATAAAAGTACTGTTTGCATAGTAACATAGTTGCATTTATAAAGATACTAAATGTCTGTCAATTTCATGCTACATTTAAATGAAACTGAATGAAAATGTTCTTTGCAGTTATTACCACACAAATCATAGAGTATAACAAATTTACCAATTTTATTGGTACTAATTTGAAATCTGCAGTTTGACCTTGAAATTCTTTGATGAATGCAAATAAGTATTTTCAAAATCCTATACCATATAAAACCAATTTTCTGCTGTCTATCACACTCCTAGAAAAGGAATCTCAGAAAGTCTCTCCCTGGCCAATTAGGTTTTTGACCAGATGCCAAGCAACCAAGCAACCATACTGCTAGCTATCCAATAAAAGCCCCAGTTTTGTTTCACTTCGAGTTGTGAAAGGAACTTCATGTGGTCAACATTATTTGCACCAGGGGCGGCCCAAGGGGGGTGCGGGGCCATGTGCGGAGACTCTGTGCAGGGCCTCATTTGCATAAGGTGCCTCATTTGCATAAATATTTGCATAATGTTACCATACACTAACTTTTAGTAAACATGCCTCTTAATGAGTATATGGATAAAGAAAGACTAAAAGATTTCTACATTACTATAATCCAGTACCAACCGCAAGGCACATTAGGAACTACTACAAACACTGCCCATTTAGAACCCATAGCAAACCCGCCGTATCCTAACAGCACTACCAGGACTCACAAAGCACCATACCCTACCTATCATAAGGCAACACTGCAAATATTAAATCAATACATTTCAGAGGATAACAATACATGACCTACTGGGGAAAGAGAACAAGTGGCAATGTCAAATAGGAATTATATAAACAGAATACCTCAGCTCAGTTACACATGCAGAACATAGATCACCAAACAAGGAATCACAATTTAGAAACAGGAAGACAATAATTAAACTGGGAACCCCAAAAGCCAAACTTAGAATGTACAACACTGTAGAAATAAAACCAGAAATTAATTTCCTCTTGTACTAAACAAAGTGCAGTCGTTAATGATGCACATTTCCAAGAGCTGACATATTCCAGTTAAAAAAATTCAAAATAAAGAGATATTTTTCTACCTTTTGTGCATTTTTTTTTTCCAGTGGCAATTGCTCCAGCAACTTTCTTCTGGTTTATTTGCATCTTCTGCTAACTCTCCATCGTCTGCTGTCCATTTGTCCTTTCTTCTCTCTTCTAGTTTTTTTTTTCCATTCTCTCTCTACATCTGCTTTAACATACTAATCTTTCTCCTTTTGCTCTTTCCTCATTCCTATTTCATCCACTCAAATTTTACCCCTCCATCCTCAATTCCCACTTACTCTCCCAATATCTCGCCAATTGTAGATTTGTCTTCCCTCCCACACAAAATATATTTCCCTCTCCATTTCACTCTCCCAGCTCCATCATATTCTAATCCTCCTCCAACATCAGCTCCCTTCTAGTTCCAGCCCCACCCAGCATCCGCTCCCTTCTAGTCCCTGCATCAGCCCATTTCCAGTCCTAGCCCCCCATCAGCCCATTTCCAATCCTATCCTAGCCCCACCATCAGCTCATTTCCAGTCCTAGCTCCCCCATCCATTTCCAGTCCTATCCGAGTCCCTCCATCAGCTCATTACCAATCCCAGCCTCCCCATCAGCTCATTTCTAGTCCTTTCCTAGCCCCACCATCAGCCCATGTCAAATCCTAGCTCCCCTCCACTCAGCCCATTTCCAATCCAAGCCCCCCATGAGCCTACTTCCAGTTCTAGCCCCTCCATGAGTCTATTTCAAGCCCCCACCACAGCCCATTTCCAATCTTTGCACCCCCCAACAGCCCATTTCCAGTCCTATCCTAGTCCCTCCATCAGCCCATTTCCTGTCCTAGCCCCCCCCCCACTCAGCCCATTTCCAGTACTAACTCCCTCCCCTCACAGTCCATTTCCATTCCAAGCCCCCCTCCCCATCTGCTATTTGCAGTTCAAGCCCCCTTCCACTCAGCCCATTTCCATTCCAAGCCCCTTCCCCATCAGCTATTTGCAGTTCAAGCCCCCCTTCCATTCAGCCCATTTCCAGTCCTAAGCCCCCCATCAGCCCACTTCCAATCTAACCCCCCATCACCCCATTTTCAGTCTTAGCCCACTTCCAATCTAACCCCCCATCACCCCATTTTCAGTCTTAGCCCCCCATCATCCCATTACCAGTCCTAACCCCCCATAGCCCATTACTAGTCCTAACCCCCCATCAGCCCATTTCCAGGCCTAGCCCCTCCCATAACCCATTACCAGTCCTAAGCCCCCCATCAGCCCACTTCCAGTCCTAATCCCCCATAACCCCATTTTCAGTCTTAGGCCCTCCCATAGTCCATTACCAGTCCTAACGCCCCCATCAGCCCACTTGTAGTCTTAGCCCCCCCCATAGCCCATTACCTGTCCTAACCCCCCCATCAGCCCACTTCCAGTCTTAGCCCCCCATAGCCCATTACCAGTCCTAACCCCCTCCACCCCCCCCCCCCCATCAGCCCAGCTAGGTTAAAAAAAAACAAAAACCGGCTGCTGCTGCCGCTGCTGCCGTGGCAGCGGCAGAATCGAGCATCCCACGGTGCCCCCCCTGCTCTGCAGTGTCCTCCATGCGGCTTCAGCGTGAGCTTTTCAGAGCCGCGCGAAGGGAGAGTTTCTATTTCTCGCGGCTCTGTTAATCCCACCACGGGGCTGATGGGAAATCGCAGCGGGATTAACAGAGCCGCGAGAGGAGAAGCTCTCTCTCTTCGCACGGCTCTGACAGCCAACACTGAGGCTGCATGGAGGACACTGCAGAGCAGGGGGGGGCCCCGCGGGATGCTCAATTCTGCCGCTGCCACGGCGGCAGTGTCAGCAACCGGTTTGTATTTTTTAAACCTAGCTGGGCTGATGCAAGATGTTTTTTGCGCGGGGCCCCCTGAAACGCGGGGCCCTGTGCAAAAAACATTCTTGCTCAATGGACAGGCCGGCCCTGATTGGCACCCTTGCATTTTAGGTATGTTGTGTACAATATCTTGAGAAATAATTAGAAATATTCCAACTGTATGTCATCATAATATCATAATAGTATGTTCCTAGGTATACACCAAAAAAAGAAGATGTCTGTACAACTTAGACATAATCATTTCTGAGGAAAATATGAACTAGACAGGACTAATGGCACCTTTCACTAACAGTATTCCTTGTTACCATGTTAACCCTCTTAACAGCATTACAGTATTAACAATATTGACAATGTTAACAATATTCACTATAGCACCCTCTTAATCCTAGGCCCCCAGATGGGCAGGGCCCCCCACTGTGGGAGGTACCACACTGCTGCCTATTGTAATCCCCTGGCCCATGCCATGGGCATGGAGAACCTTCTTTCCCCCCCCCCCCATGCCAACTGCTCCATGTTGGTGCTGGGTAGGCACCCGATGTCTTGCATGTTCCTTGTAACATAGGCCAGGCACCCCCAGGCCCTGGTACCTAGTCCCCCCACTACCAGGCCCAGACACCCCCAGTCAGCACCTGCACCCCCCTCTCTCCCCCTCTCAACCTGTGGTATCCTCCTCGCCTTCTTAGTAAGGTCCAGTCAGCAGGAGGGGCCACAGCCCCCCACCTGTGAGCACTGAACCAACAACCTGCCACAGGTCCGCCAAGAAAACCTCAAACCCAATGTCATTTAGATGCACTCCATTCCCTTTATAAGCTTCAGCCCCCCTGCCACTATGTTCTCATGCCTGAGCACCCTCCCTCCCAAGGCCTGCACAAAGTTGCCCAATTCTGCGTTCAGTTTCTTCCTGCTCTTCTCAATCCCCCTGGGCTGGCTGGCTGGCTGGCCCCCAACCACATCTGATGGGGAAGGATCTGGGACCGATGATGCCCGCTCCCAGCTCAACGTAGATCCAGGCCAGGTGCCTCTTGATTTTAATAATCAGGTCTATACCCTTTATGGCCACTAAATCATTGCCTCAGAGGTGCAGCACGATGAAGTCTGGAGGGTGGCCCATCTGTCGCCGGTTGTCAAGTGTGGGCTGCAGCTGGTTACATCGCATTCCCCTTTTCCCTATCCACTGTACCTGCACTACCTCTGGGGGGTAACCAAGTTGCTTGCCGAAATGGCTGCCCAGCGCTATTCTCCTGGCCCAGTAGATATGAGTGCCCCACTATCCAAATGGAGATTGGAATACCTATCAGAATGAAATGACAGTGGTTAACCAGGGTACCTACTCCCTACCTATCGTGCATACAGCTTGAACCTGTCCGAGTGCCACCTGCCAATGGCCCGGATGTAGCCCATCCCCAGTTGCAGTTCATGGGCTGCTGTGGCCATCCTTATCCAAAATGAATGGAGGGTGATCCCTTCCCTTCCAAAGCCTGAACCCTCCACTGTTCTAAGTCACATCATCCTGAACTGCAACTGTGACAAGCAGGAGCTGTCATGGTATCACAGGAGTGCCCTGCCCACCAGCGGGCGCACCTGCATGTACTCCTGCATGATGCTCACTGGGCAAAGGTCTCAGACCCTGGTGGCTTGGAGCTACACCATTCTCCCCTTATGATACAAATCCATCTTGGACCTCCTCAAGAACAGCCCGACTTTGCCCTCTCCCACTGTGACATCCTTCACCCTCAGGGTAGAGCCTGCCATATCCACCTTGGAACGGGCTATGGCCTCTCCCATCCTGAAGGCTCCAAAGAACATAATCAAGAGCTTGAAGAGCTGCTCTTCAAAACCATCCCTAGCCACTTATGGGGCCATCTGGATTGATCCCTGCAGCATGGGCAGGGTGATAGGTCTTCGCCTGTCTGGACCCAGAGTGGCCTCCTTTGCCCAGCCATCTATTACCTTCTTTATCAAAAAGTCTTTTGTTCTGTCCCTTCTGCCTCTGAGCTTCAGAAAGAATGCCACCCCCGCTTCCATCAGATTAGTATGCCTGAGTGAGGCTCCCTCCATCTTCAGCCCATCATGAATTCTAGAAGCTGCTCCATGGTCAGGCCCTGGTCCATGCTGAAGCCCGCTGCTCGGTGAAGCTGTACAGACAAACCCAAACTCTCCAATATGTCTTACATATGCTGGGTGACAGGGATGCCATCAACACTTCAGAGGCACTCAGAATGCATGGCTTCACAGCTCGCTGCCATGGGGGTCGGCCAGGGGGCTGCCTCCGGGGCGAGTCATCTGAAGCAGTTGACTGAAAATGAGAAAGAGCGTCAGCTACTTCATTAACTACCCCAGGCACATGACTGGCTATGCTGAAGGCGTTCAGCTCTAGGCTCAGGAAATCCAATCTCCTAATCAGCTTCAACACCCCCCCACCCCCCCCCCCAGCCAACTACCTGTTTATGGCGTACACCACGGCAGCACTGTCTGATCTAAAGATTATTCTCTTGTTCTTGAACAGAGATTTCCACAGAACCACTGCTACCACGATTGGGAACAACTCGAGGAACGTGATCCCCTGAGTTATACCACTCTTGCGGCCATTTCTAGTGGCACCACTGCCCCTTGAAGTAAATCTCGAAACCAATGCCACCCACCGCGTCTGTAAACAGCTCCATCTGGCTGTTGCTGGTAGGGGTTCTTTCCATATATTCAAACCATTGTACCTCATGAGGAATTCCTGCCATATTACCAGGTTCTCGCAGACCTCTGCAGTGACCCTGATAAAGTGGTGGCTCCTCTGAACACCCCTAGTAGCCTCTGCCAGGTGCTTTGTAAACAACGAGCTCATCGGCATCACCCTACATGCAAAGTTCATCAGCCCAATTAAGGATTTCATTTGCTTCAACATGACTTTTCTGGCTGCCACTGGAGATCGTATGGCCTCCCTCAGGGCCTGCACCTTGTTGCCTGGGAGTCTGGTGACCATCACTACCATGTTGATTTTGATTCCTAGAAAGGACAGGCATTAGGCTGGACCTTCCATTTTACTGATCACCATTGGGACCCCCAGTTCTGCAACCTTGGCCTGGAAGCTTTTGAGGTTTTGCTGGCAGGTGAGCCAATCGCTCGCCATCAGCAGAAAGTCATCCAATAATGAATGATCCTGTCCTGGCCAATCACCCACTCCACCATAAAATGCATGGCTGAACTGAATGCCTTTAAGTATGCGCAGGACACCGAATAACCCATGGAGAGGTGCTTGTCAAATTAGTAGTAGCAGCCACTGAAGCGGAAGCCAAGCAAGTGGAAGCTATCCAGGTTTATTGGTAGGAGCCTGAAGGCTGCCTCCACATCCGACTTTGCCAATCATGCCTCCTTTCCCTGTGCCCTCACCATCTCCAGGGCCTTGTCCAACATGGCATATTTAACCGAGCATATCACAGGTTCCAGATGGTCATTGACCGAACCACCATCCAGGTAGGACAGGTGGTGAATGAGCCGGTACTCCCCTAGTTCCTTCTTTGGGACCAGGCCCAGTGCATGGGCCGGCTCCCAAAGGGTCCTGCTATCCTCCCCAATGCCTGCTCCTTGTCAATCTTATTCTGGACCACAGCCTTGTTTTCCAGGTCTGACTTTAGGTTACCCACCCACCATGGCTCCGAAATCCATTAACTAACCAAGCCACCATGCGTTTATTGTAACCCACCAGGTTACCATGCAATGCATAAATCTGAATAAGTGTGGTGGCCCGCCCGAAGGGGATTGGCTCATCACACCCACTGTGGGTCCCCTCCCTGACTCTTTCTGCAGTGGGTTTGTGGGTGCCCTTCACTGCATACTGCACACACATGTCTGAACTTACAGCCACTGCCAAACCTGCAAGATCCAACAACTCCAGGATCATAAAGAAACACATCAACTACTTGACCACGAACAATACGGATTCAGACTGCACCAAGGAGTGGAATCCCTAATGACTGCCTTACTAGACAGTCTAATTAAGGGCACTGACAAACTCAGAACCGGCCTTATATTCATCTTTTTAGACATAAAAGCAGCATTTGACTCCATTCCACACAACCTGGCAGGACAGACTAGATAAGCCATGTGGTCTTTTTCTGTCATCATATTTCTATGTTTCAATATCTCTAAAGGTAAAAAGGGGACTGTTGTAGTTGTTGATATGGAAGGACAGACTAGATAGGCGATGTGGTCTTTTTCTGTCATCATATTTCTATGTAACCTAATCATTCAGTGACTGCAAACTCTTGGACTATCAGACACACCCCTTACTTGGTTCAAGTCCTACCTAACAGACCGACAGTTTCAAGTAAGATCAGACCCTACAAAATCTACCCCATACACCCAGTCTCAAGGAGTCCCACAAGGCTCCACCCTCTCTTCACTAATTTTCAACATTTTTCTACAACCAATCTGCACTATCATAAAAACATTCAACTTCCTATACACATCTATGCTGATGATATAATGGTCTACATGCCTATCAATGCCCATAACAAAATGTTTCTCCTCGGTCAGCATATGGCTCAAAAGACACAACAATATGGCAATAAACTTCAAAAAGATGGAGGCCAGGTACATCACGAGGGACAATAGTTTTAAACCACCGAGCTCCATAGCTATTGATGGGACCTAAATCCAAGTGAAACAGGCTGTGTGATACCTTGGAGTTATATTGGATCAACAACTCACTTTTACAGGACACATACGGAACATTACAAGAAGCATTTACTTCAAACTCAAAACAATCAAGCACCTTAAACCTCTTCTAACCAACCATGACTTTGGCTCAGTCCTCCAAGCAACCATCTTTCCAGATTTCGATTACTGCAATATCATCCTTCAAGGCCTACCAAAAGCAGCTATCCACCTGCTCCAACTCATGCTCAACACAGCAGCACAGACCCTCCTCAACTCTCAAAAAAACAGAACACATAACACCCCTACTCAGACAGCATCACTGGCTACCAATAATAGAATGCATAAAATACAAATCCATTTTCACAACCTTCAAAATTCTCAATAACTTATCTCCGCCACACCTGAAATCCCTACTTCAAGTCACACTTGATAACAGAAAATGATGAACCGGCTCACAGAGCATGCTATGCATACCACCACTATTTACAAAAACCAGTTCCACCACTTCAAAGAGAGCCTTCTCACTTTACGTTCCAAACTTATGGAACTCTATTCCTGACAGACTACGGACTACAATGGACACAGTAACCTTAAGAAAAGCCCTAAAAACTCACATATTCAAAGACTGCTTCTCTGACAGCATCACTTAATCCAATTAACAACCATCTACCCAACCCCTCTCATACTGCTCCCCCCCAAGTTTACCCCCCCCCCTTGACCACCTCCAGTCATTAATGATATCCTAGACCTACAAACTTAAGCTAATGTAACTTCGAAGTTGATTTCCCTGTTCTATATATAATGTTATGTTACAATGTAAACCGCTTTGACCATAGGATAAAGCATTATAGAAAAACTGTTAAATAAATATAATAAATACAAGATCCCCAGTTGAACAGCCTACATACCGCCGCCGCCCCCCCCCCCCCCTGGAAGCTGGGTGGGCAGTGGGGTATGGCCACTCTCCCAGCCTCCCAAGCTGTGTTCGGTCTGAAAGGGCTGCTGCCCAGGGGGCCTACTGGGCCACTGAGGATGTATGTTAACTGTAGGGTGGCCCCCCACCCCCCGCTAGCCTTCAGTCATCAGCCTAATCCACAGATCTATATCCTTCCTATCCCAGCAAAGCCCACACATCCCCACCATCTTCCACCTGAACTGCTCATCATAATCTAACCAGGTGGAACCCCTGTAGACCCTGTAGGCCTCACAGATGCTGTCCTTGTACTTGAACAATCTTCTGCACTGTTCGGGGTGCTTTTCACCCATGAAACTGGCTAAGATCTGGAAAGCATCGGACCAATTTGCGATTGTATTATGTTATCTGCCTTCTTATTGACCAGTTTGTACTTGGTGGGGCAACTCAAGCAGTCGCAGTTATTATCGGGCCACCGGAGTAGCAAGGAGAATGTGTCCACATATTAATCTTTCCATATCTTTTCCTTCTGCGCCAGCAGTATATAGCTATCTAAGGCACTAGTCAGGCACTCAGCCGGCTTCGCCTCACTTGCTATGCACCCGTCGCTATCCCATGTGTTCGTCTCCAAACTAGCACCCATGTTTTATGACGCCCCCCCCCACTGGGGTGCTTGGTGTTGCACTGTCCTCCTTGCCTGTCCTGGGGGGCATGCCAGTGCCACCAGGCAAGCCCAATACCCACGTCTGATCTGCCCCCTGTGCTGCCTGCCCCCACTGTCATGTGGACCAGCCTCTGCAACCACCCCAGGATGTCCTGCTGCACCACCCCCTGTCCCTCTCTTGCCCCCCCAACCCCCATACCTCCCTTGCAGCTCCAAAACCTTCTGTCTCTACCACCATATCACCCCCAGGCTGCAGTGCCAGAGGCGAACCCACATCTCTCTGCTCCTATAACCCTCATACTCTCCCAGCATCCCCTGCCTGACCACTTCCTTGCCTCCCCCATTGACCCACATGTCCCATGTGTCCTGTGTGTACTCACTGCATTGGTGCCGGAATGGTGACCGCATCCCCTGGCATCTGGCATAATGCCTCTCATAGTGCCTCCAGTGACCCTAGGAGAACTGCATGCATCCCACTCCATGCATTGTGGCCAAGGCTCATACCTGGTTCACAAGATCTTGCAGAGCAGATTCCTCTTGCTGATCGGTGCCCAGTGCTGGCATTGCCTCCATGTCTATCACCTTTGGGTGGGCCCTGGCTCTGCTGAGTGCTGGTGTTCACCGACCCTCCGCCTCTCTTCTTGTCCGGGTTCCCTTTCTGCCGTGCCGTCCTGGCTGCCACTTGCCTGCTGCTCCCTGCTGCTACCACTATTGTCTGGGCCCTGTTGCTGGATTGCTCCCCGCTGCCACTCTTGATGGCCTTCCTCTTGTCCCCTTTCTTCTGGGGCTGTTGTCTGTGCCCACTGCTGGCTCACCGACTGGCCATGTTGCTTCCCTTCCAGTAGCCACTGGTCAAGAGGTTCCCCTTTCTTTTTTTTTACTAGCTCCGCCTCTGGTTGTGAGGTCAGAACAAGATGGCCACCACCTACCTCGCTTCTCCCTGCTCCACCACGGCACAATCCGAGGAGAACGGGACAGCTTCCCAATGCTTGCTGGCTCTGGACAAGGGGGGGCCCTGGCTGGCCCAGTGCTCCTTCTGGTCCCAGGCTGGTGACCCCTTCATCAACTGGCTCCCCACAGTCACACCTATGCCCCGTTCCCCTCTCTCTCCTTCCTCCTCCTCTTCCTTCCTTTCTTTTTTTTTTGAAGATCCGGTGCTCATGGTTTCCTCCAATGCCGCATGCAGCTGCCACTCATCTGATCAAACCATGACCGGAAGTAGGAGAGCACAGACCAGGCTGCTACAGGAGAGGGGGGATGGAGGCAGTATGCATGGCTGTGGCTTCTGGAAAAGAGAAAGCAGTGCCCACTGCTCCTGGCCTTTATTGGCCTTGGCCTCCCTGCCACCCTTCCCTCCACGGCAGGCCTATTCCCATGCGCCTTGCCCCATAAAAGGCCCGCCTCCTCCCAGCAGCCTGGTTATGGGCCAGGCGCCCTTTCGTGGCTGGCCTCTATTACATTTTCAAACTGTCATATCCGGTCATTTCTGCTGGTCTTTCTATGATGAAAGATAACTAGCAAATGTCAGCTTTGTACTGTATATCTATGTTTTTGAGCTACAGTATTTTGGCATCATCATATACCTGGAAGTGTGTGGAGGATTTTAGCATGAGTACAGAACATAAGCGTATTTTGTAAGGCATTCATGAATATGTAGTTTGCACAGAAATACTTCTCCCTTTCTAGTGAAAGGAATAAGCAGCATTTATATAACAAAGGTTGTCCAAACAGGATTCCAATGAGCAACATACAAAGCATAAAATTGAAAGAGATGGGGAGAGTCGGGGAGACAGCGTGGTGCACGGAGGCGGCAGGCTCCTGGTCCAGCAGCCCCGACGTCATCGGGGGCCTTCCCTTGAAAGGCGGAGCAGTTTGTGAGCATTGCCGGGAGAGTCGGGGAGACAGCGTGGTGCACGGAGGCGGCAGGCTCCTGGTCCAGCGGCCCCGACGTCATCGGGGGCCTTCCCTTGAAAGGCGGAGCAGTTTGTGAGCATTGCCGGGAGAGTCGGGGAGACAGCGTGGTGCACGGAGGCGGCAGGCTCCTGGTCCAGTGGCCCCGACGTCATCGGGGGCCTTCCCTTGAAAGGCGGAGCAGTTTGTGAGCATTGCCGGGAGAGTCAGGGAGACAGCGTGGTGCACGGAGGCAGCAGGCTCCTGGTCCAGCGGCCCCGACGTCATTGGGGGCCTTCTCTTTAAAACGCTCCACGTTTCAGGCGCAGCCGGAGGCGCGGGTCGGGAGCAGCGATCAAAGGGGCACGATATAAGGGGTGAGTTAGGCCCCTTGGGAGCCCCTTGGAGCAACGCAGGAGCAGTGGTTTGGAATCTAGGCTGCCGCAGAGACTGCGATGGGGAAAAGAAAGAAAAAGGTGATTCCAGAAGCAAAAGTGGAACTGGTGGTAGGCCCCATGGACAAGCACCTTCAGAAAAAGGTAGGGGCAGATGTGTCTCTGGACCCAGACTTTCTTTCTCTTCACTCATCAGCGGTGTCTCTGAGTTCTCCGGAGAGATCCCCACCTTCCCCTCCAGCATATATTTCTCCACCTTCTCCAGTGACTGTGGGGGATCACGTAAAGCAAAGCACTCCGGTGGTTTCCCGGGGGAAGTTAACACCAGTTGCTTGGGTTTCGGATCCAGGTGTCATTAAGGAAGTACCTGAAGCTCAGGTTACCCTTACTGACATTTGGAAGAGTGTTACTCGTATAGAAAGTATTCTTGCCCCCACTGTCTCACAGCTGTGCAATTTCTCTTCGGAGGTTAGTGACCAGCTGTTTGAGGTGGAAAGTGTTTGGGGAATATGTCTTCTCAGCTTTCTAACTGTGAGAATCAGTGTGCTACTCTTAAGGCTACCAGTGTGTCAAGTATTAAGGAGAGTTTGCTTGTACATCATAGGATGGAAATGTATGACAATTTGTTTAGAGCTAAAAATATTAGGTTGTTAAATTTTCCTATATGTCATTTGTTATCTGCAGAAATTTTATTTAGGAAGTATCTAAAAGAATCTTTGGGTCTGGCTTCTGCTGACTCTGTTTTAGTTTCTAAGTTATATTATTTG
Source organism: Ichthyophis bannanicus (assembly GCA_033557465.1). Lineage (NCBI taxonomy): Eukaryota > Metazoa > Chordata > Amphibia > Gymnophiona > Ichthyophiidae > Ichthyophis > Ichthyophis bannanicus. The sequence continues at coordinate 1,657,274,608 of CM066031.1, forward strand.
ACTGGGAGGAAGGTATCTGTTGGCGCACCTGGTGAGATGGATACTCTCCAGGGAGGTGCTAACTTAGACCTTACCAAGTTTCTTGAAGATTCTCAGGATACTATTATAACTCGGGCTACCTTACTAGTCACTTTTGTATCTGACTATGATAAATCTGCTGTGTTTAGGTTATATTTTAAAAGGTCATCTGTTCTGTTCTGTGGTGCTAGGGTACAGATGTTTCCCGATGTCTGTAAGGCCACACAACTTAGGAGACAGGCTTTTTTAGCTTTGAAGCCTAAGGTGTTGGCCCTATCAGCAAGTTTTTTCTTACGTTATCCTTGCAAATGTGTAATTACATTGCAGGGATCTAAATATATCTTTGTTGATCCTTCTCAATTGCAGGTATTTTTGGATAATAAATAGTAGTGCACATTATGTTTGGAGTAGTGGGATAAATAAGTTTGTGCTGTCTTAATAGTAGGATTTTGTTCCTGGAATTTTCTTTATATATTTCCTTGGAAATTCTCCCCTTTATAGTGGGCTAAGTATATGAGGACTGATGCATTTCTTTTGTTTTCTTATATATGGATAGTTTCCTTGTTTTGTTTTGTTTATGTAATGGCATTGGCTTCTTGATTTCCTGTACTTTATTTTGTAAGTATGTTTAAAAATTTCAATTAAAAAAAAAAAAATTGAAAGAGATGAAGGAATGATGCTATTATTAACATTATAACCCAACAGTGTTTGGATAAACACCACTTTGAGCATTTTGCTTCAACTAGAGTTAATAAATAAATAACACACAGTTGACTATTTGGAGCCATGGTAAGAAAAAAGTGACTCCTTCCTGTTTAAAGAGAGATTCAGTGGAAAGGCAGAATTTGAATGCTTGCATGTCGTGCACCCCGTTCCCCAAACTAGTCACTGCTCTTATTGCGAGACTACATCCTCCCTCCTTTTGGCTGAATTGTTCTGTTAGCATAACGTTTCACTGAAAATGCTATTTACTAGCTAGTAAAAGCCTTGAAATCGGTTCATGCAATGTGGGCCTTTGAGCCAATGCTGACTCCTGGCGACCCAGCAGCTCCTAGGTTTAATTGGAAGTGTGACAGGAAGTAGATTGCCAGGCCTTTCTTCCAAGGCAATGGAGGGTTAAGTGATTTGCCCAAGGCCACAAGGAGTGCTACTGCGAATCAAACGTTGGTCTCTTGGTTACCAAGCCAGTGCTCTAACCATTAGGCTACTCCTCCACTCCTGCTCATGCTTATTTATTTATTTATTTTTATTCTCTTATATACCGCGCTATTCTGCATCAGTGCGGTTTACATTGAACAAACTGAAATTACATTGAACAGGGCATATTATAACTTGGAGATAACTATTTACAGGGAACATGGGCTATGGAGGGTTAAGTGGCTTGCCCAAGACCACAAGGAGCACCTGTGGGACTAGAAACCCCAGTCCTTCCGGCCCAAGGTTGCTGTCCTCTAGTGGGATTTGAACCCCTGACCTTCCGGCCTGAAGTACCTTGCCCCAACCACTTATATTCTACCTAAAATGCTCCAGTGTTTTCCATTAGAAAAGGGTAGCTGTAGTATTTGCATTTTCAGTCGCAAGTCAAGGTTAAGACTCCATTTGAATGCCTCATTGTTTCACTTCTTTCTTGTCTACCTATGAAGAAGATTATTGCTTTAAAGGTTGGTGCTTATATAGCTGCTTGCTAATTCATTCCAAATCATCATTATGTATGATATGCTACCTGTTGTCATCCAAGGACAGCTGCAGTGAGTGCTTTTTATTCATTTATTTCTTGCAACTACACCTTTTTATCTTCAGCTAGCACAGAAAATAAATATAATTCTAACCTTTAATTAGACAAAAACACAAAGGGGCTTGTTTACAAAGCTGCAGTAGCGGTTCACAATCATTATCAGAGCCACGGCCCCAATGGGGCTGCGGCTCCAATAACGATCGCGAACCGCTACCACGGCTTTGTAAACAAGCCCCAAAGAGTATTATAAACTCGGTCTGAGCTGTGACTAGAGTTCCAAACACTCCTAGCTCTAGCTACAAATAGAGTAGAATAATGTACAATATATTCAAAGCTTCAAGACATGGTCTAACAAAAAGCAGTCTAAACTGAGCAAAACCTAGTCAACTAAGGTGGACTGAACAAGGACAAATTATAAAACTCTATAGCTATGCAGCACTCTTGGGGCATTCTGGTATAAAGTGGCCTGTCATGCTAGCCTCTATATGCAAACCTACTATATAGTGGCCTAGAGAACAAGAGTTATGCCATTCTATATTTTCAAAAGAGATATTGAAAGCCTTCAGAAACCATGTGGTCAAGGCATCTAGGATCTAGCATAGCTACGTTTAAAAGGGGTTTAGATAAGCTTCTGGAAGAAAAGTCCACAATTATTAGCCAGAAAGACTTGGGGAAATCCACCACTTATCCCTGGGAATGAGCAACAAGCAATGGATTTACTTCTTGGGATGCTACTGGGCACTTGTGTCCCGGATTGGCCAGTGTTGGAGACAGGATACTAGGTTCAATGAACTTTTGGTCGGCCTCGGCATGGCACATCTAATGTTCTTATTTAATTATATAGGAATATCTGTAATACAATAAGATATGCTCTGAACAGCTGTCCTATGACTGGTATAGCAGAAGGGGAACCCGTACAATAAACAAATTATAATTGCAAATGTATATTGAAATGACATTGTGTGCATATAGACACACAGATCGTATGTGGGTAGATAGACCAATAACAATGGCCTCTGCCTTCTTCTAGGGCATGTGTACAATATCAGAATTTTCATCCAATACCTAAGGTCTTAAACTAAGAAACTAGTCAGTTTTCAAACAGAGTTATATTTTCAAGGTATTCAAACACTATGAGGCCATCTATGTGTTTATTTATTTATTTAGTATACATTTGTATACCGCTACTTCCAGCGATCAGCAGCGGTTTGATTACAGATTGGAAATTGTCAAATCATGACAGGAAATTTTTGAGGTATAAACACATTGATTAGACAGGAAAGCACAGCACACAGAGAACTATTTTACAGGGAACATGGGCTATGGAGGGTTAAGTGGCTTGCCCAAGACCACAAGGAGCACCTGTGGGACTAGAAACCCCAGTCCTTCCGGCCCAAGGTTGCTGTCCTCTATTGGGATTTGAACCCCTGACCTTCCGGCCTGAAGTACCTTGCCCCAACCACTAGGCCACTCCTCCACTTAATAGCTATTTTAGAAAGCACTGAATTTACACATGGATTTCACAATGACATGTAAGTTATATGGGGGGGGGTACCAAGAGCTTGTTTAGGGAGTGGCCAGGGTGGGTCATCAATCAAAAAAGCATGGGACAAACACAGAGGACCTCTAAAGGAAAAAAGAGGGCTGTTGTAGTTGTCGATATGGAAGGACAGACTAGATAGGCCATGTGATCTTTTTCTGTCGTCAATTTTCTATGTTTCTATATGTGTATTCCCCACTTCAGACAGGGAAGAAGAGTAAATTGAGATGCTGTACAATATTGCATATGGCTTGTAGCGCTATACAAATGATCAGTAGTACAGCATCTCAATTTACTTTTCCTCTCCGTTACGTGCAAGTAGAGCTCATTTTAGCCAGTCTTTTACAAGAGGAATTAAGGGGCTATCTCCTTTAATCTCCCCTAGTTTATTCCTCACGCCAAATTGTATTTAGATAAAAATAGCAGTCTCTGTGGTTAAGTATAATTTAATATCATTTATGTGCATACTTGCAAAAGTAAGCACCAACTCTACCACTGATAGACGTGATTGCACCTTGATTTAAGGCACATTCTCTGCCTTTTATAAAAGAGGTGCTTAAAATTCACATTAACTAGGTGCAACTTTATAAAGTTACCATTTATATATATAGTAGAGGGGAGGAGGGACAGTGCAGTGAGAGCATTACCAAAATATTATGGACCCAATATTTTTTGGAGGCAGCAGTGGCTAGCGCTGCTAAAACGACTAGCCACTGCCACTGAACATTAGACCCAAATATTCAATGCTAGGCCCATATTCGGCTCCCAGCATTCAATATCCAGGGAACCACAGGAGGCACTGGAAAAGCCTGGGTCAAACAGGAGGGGGAAGGCAAGGCCCAGTTATCAGGGGAAAGGTTAGAATCCTCTTAAATTTCAAACTTCCCTATCCAGGTTCACGCCCCAGTATAACCCCTGCGAGCTATTCATAAGGGAGAGAGAACTGGGGGGAGGGGAGGAGTTCGCCAGACCAGAGAACACTAAGCTTGCTTCTCCTAAGGCAGCTGGGACAAAGGTACCAATGAGCGGAGAGCAGCTGAGCAAAGAAGAACAAATAAAGATTGAACAAACCTCAATGGAATCTCCTCCTCAAGATATAGAAACATAGAAACGTGACGGCAGAAAAAGACCACATGGCCTATCTAGTCTGCCCTTCCATATCAACTACAACAGTCCTCTTTTTTTCTTTAGAGATCCTCTGTGTTTGTCCCATACTTTTTTGAATTCAGATACTGTCCTCATCTCTACCACCTCCACTGGGAAACTATTCCACAAATCTACCACTCTTTCAGTAAAGAAATATTTCTGCATATAACTCCTGAGTCTATACCCTTTCACCCTCATCCCATGTCCCTTCATAGCAGAGCTTGCTTTAAATCGAAAGAGGCTCTCCCCCTGTGCATTTATGCCATGGAGGTATTTAAAAGTCTCAGTCATATCACCTCTATCCCGCCTTTCCTCTAAAGTATACATATTAAGATCTTTAAATCTGTCCTCATATGCTTTATAATGAAGACCACTAACAATTTTAGTAGCAACCTTCTGCACTGGTTCCAACCTGTTTATATCCTTTTGAAGGTGCGGTCTCCAGAATTGCACACAATACTCCAAATAAGATCACACCAAAGACTTATACAGAGACACTATCACCTCATTTCCTCTGCTGGCCATTCCTCTCCCTATGCACCCAAGCATCCCTCTAGTTTTTGCCGTCACCTTTTCTACCTGTTTAGCTATTTTAAGATCATCAGACACAATCACATCTAGGTCCCACTCTTCTTTTGTGGACAGAAGTACTTCACTCCTTATACCATATCGTTCTCTTAGATTGCTGCAGCCCAAAGGCATGACCTTGCATTTTTTAACATTAAATCTCAGCTGCCAAATTCCTTCTCTTCCTAGGTGTCTACTCTATTGCAGATTTTGGTATCATCCGCAAAGAGGCAAACCTTACCCAAAAGCCCTTCCGCAATATACTACAAAGATGTTAAAAAGAATCGGACCAAGGACAGATCCCTGGGGCACACCACTGGTAACCTTCTCCTCAGAGTGAGCTCCATTTACTTGTACCCCTTGTCGCCTCCCACTCAACCAATTTCTAACCCAAGCAGTAACTTTAGGGTCCATCCCTAGGGTGCTCAATTTGTTTATAAGTCGCCTTTGCGGAATGGTGTCAAAGGCTTTACTGAAATCTAACTACACCACATCTAGGGCTCTCCCTCGATCCAACTCCCTGGTCATCCAATCAAAGAAATCAATGAGAATTGTCTGACAAGACCTGCCTCTGGTGAATCCATGCTGCCTCGGATCTGGTAATCTGTTGGACTCCAGAAATCTCACTATTTTCTCTTTCAGCAGTGTTTCCAATAATTTACTCACCAAAGAGGTTAGACTAACTGGCCTGTAGTTTTCAACCACATCCTTATTTCTGCTTTTGTGTAAAGAGGCCACATGTGCCTCTCTTCAGTCCTCTGGCACCAATCCTGACTCCAAAGAGGCATTGAAAAGTTTGGTAGGTGGAGCTGCTAGAATGTCCCCAAGTTTCTTCACTGTCATCTTTTCTACCTGTTTTGCTAGTTTAAGATCATCACACACAATCACACCTAGGTCCCACTCTTCTTTTGTGGCCTTCCCGCAGTATTCTCGGGTGTATCCCATCTGGTCCCATGCTATGTCTACTTTAAGTTTAGCTAGATCCCCATGAACACAGTCTTCTGAAAATTGTTCAAGATGCCCCTCACTTCTGTTCCTGTTTGTGGGTGTTTTCTGAGGTCCTGCTCCTGGTTCTTCATCTGTGACCACAGAACAGAAATATTTGTTAAGCAATTCCGCTTTATCCTCATCAGCTTCTATATATTCCTCCCCTTCACCCTTGAGTCTGGCAATACCACTTTTGCCCTTCCTTTTCTTACTAACATATCTAAAAAATGTCTTATCCCCCCTTCCCCCCCCCCCTCCCCATTTTATTGCATTGGCTATTTCCTCCTCTTTTTGAATCCTTGCTTTCCTGACTACTTTGCCAGATTCTCTGTTTCCAAATATAGATGCCTGTCTTCCTATCTCTATGGTCTCTTGTATTTCATGAAGGACTCCCTCTTATTCTTCACCTTTTCAGCTACTTCTTTCAAAAACCATAGCGGTCTCCTTTTCCTTTGACCTTTATTTACAATTTTAACAGAAAAGGTTGGTTGCCCTTAAAATATCCCCTTTCAGTTTTGCCAACTGTTTTTCTACACCCCCCAGCTGAACCCATCCCGCTAAAGAAGTCCTGAGGTATTGGCCCATCTTGGCAATAAATTATAACAATGAATTATAGGGAAATGTAGCCTATGGTCTGCTCTTTAGTCAAAGGGGATGTTTGGGTGCTATGAACTGATGAAAAGAAACTGTGGACTTAAAGACTGTTTAGAAATGTACCTTTTGATTGCTGCATTGCCGTGCAGGAGATAAACCCAGAGACTGGTTAGAAACTTACCTTTTCATTGCTGCCCTGCTGTGCAGAAAATAAATCCCCGAGTAAAGGGAGGGGAGCTGACTTTCCCTGTGCAGTGTGATGGCTTGAGCCTGCTGGGCCACCTGGAATCTGAGGACTTGAGTGGAGGCAGCCAGTCAGCTAATTAAAAGCCTAAATGAACAAAGTATGTGAATGTTGCAGTTCCTAACTGTCAGGCCGATGCAGAAAGCCAGTGCTAGACCCATGCTGGATCGATTGTTTAACGTTCCTGACAATGCACACATTTTAACGGGCGATGCAGGAAGGTTAGAATATGCAAATGCAAACCACGGTAACCCTGTGCATGCAAATGAGCCACTGCAGTGTTAAACTGAGAGAGCAAGCCAAACACACATGTGCACAAGAAGTCTGCGCTAGTTTGGCTTGCTCTCCCCAAGCACCGGTGGCTAATGTGCATTTCTTTCCTTCATCATCCCTTTGCTTCCTGACTATTTAAAAACAGTAGAGTTATCTGCACACAGCAACTTCTTATCTAACTGGATGACAGACTGATGAACGGCACGGTACTGGACACCAGAAAACTGGTTTCACTTTGGCTTTATCTTTTTGTTTGTCGGCACGGCCCAACAGTATTTTGATGGCATCGGGGGCTTTGCCCAATGCCTGATTATTTGGGGAGAAGATGATCTAGCCGTCGGGGAAAGTACCCAGTGCCATCAAAATACTGTTGGGGGCAGTGTCAGAGGTTTACTTCAACTCAGACCCTGCAGTTAAAATTTTGGCGCTATGGCTGGTTGTGAAATCATCTACGCCTGTCTCTGCATACCAGCCCAGCAGATTAAAATACATTTAAATAATGAGCATTCATTTTAAAAAGCATGGTATTAATTGGTCGCTAGCTTTTCCGCCAGCGTTTAAGTCTATTTCCTGCATGGGGAGGATTGTAAAAATGTGCTTAAATGTGGCGTTATGGGCTCATAAAGGCCACACTAGCTTTCTGCATTGGCCTGTATGGGTTTCAGGAAATTAAAGTGCTGCTGGTGGTGGCAACAAACTGTGAGACTTTTGGTTGCTTTAAATACTACCATTTTGACACTACAAACAGGAGATCTGACTCCCAGACTGTGGCTCTTTGAACTTGGTTTGTAAGACATTGTGGGGATGGAACACTGTTATCCCAGCAATACTAGGCACTTAAAACCTGTGAAGAGGTGTGAGTAAACTGTGATTGGCGTCTTTTGGTTAAATAATTACAAAACTGAGTTTTGTTGGATAATTACAGAACTGAGAGGGCTAATTGGGAGTGTGGCCAGTCTACCAGCATATTTTGAGTTTGGTACTACTGTGCATCCAGTCAGAGAGCATCCCCTGGTGGAAACACTAGATAGAAATTACACTAACTGGGCAGCGGCAATATTCAGCCGATGACTGGCTTGCTTCAACGCGAACGTTAGGGCAGCCTCTGCTGCACCTGACTTCTACCACTTTGCAGTAACCAGGCAGCTGCTCAATATCGCCACTGCCAAGTTGTCACTGGGTATCCTGGAACACCCCAGTGCTAACCATGTTAGTGCTGCTGAATATCCCGGGCAAGGAGATTTACACAGTTAGTACAGTAGGTCTGCTAACCGTGCTAATCCCTTTGAATATCGGGCCCTATCTGCATATCAGTAGTATTAGGCAACTAAATGGCTACTTTACAGAGGTGATTTTATAAGGAGCATGCAGAAAGTTAAAAGCTAGAAATGTGCTTAAGTCCCTATATTAAAGGACTTAACTGGCATGCTATTTTGTAAGCACGCACGCACGCATGTCCCATCGTGCATACCTTCAGTTTGGGTGTGCACAGGGATGGAGCATAGGCAGGTCTAAAGTTACATGTGTAAACTATAAAATATTATAATTTATGTGTGTTTCTGAATTGATCTGGGCATATGCATTTAAGTTATTCTAGAGGACGTGCGACTTCTTCATCTAGGTTAAGGCCATCATTATGACCCTATTTTAGAAAGTAAAGTACACATGTACTTCACATTATATAACAGGCCCCACATAGGTGCATGGTAAATACATGGGACATTCTAAAATTGCCCTCAACATGTTTACTTTTAGGCTTGATGAGTAGCCCATCGCGCGTATCTTCAGGTGGGCCATGACTGGGGGCAGATTTAATGTTCACACCTTCAATGTAAGTATTTTAGTTGCCATGTTAGTCCATTTGGATATGTGCAAAAAAAGGTCAACAAGCAAGGGTAGGTGATACTTTTTATTGAACTAACTTAAAAATATATTAAGTTAGTTCAATAAAAAGGTATCACCCACAACTTGCTTATTGACCTTTATTTTTTTTTTATTAGGTTTTAACAAAATACATTGTCGAAACATGATACAAAGAAAAGTAAGCTCCCAATAGCAATATAATGGAAAAAAACTACAAGTCAGAATAAATATATAAGGGAAGCAAACATAAATAGCCCACATTGAGAGAGCCCAACTGTTATACAACATGAAGAGTTAATACAACCATCCAAAAATATGGAAAGAAAACAAGTCCAAAAGTGCTTCATATATTTTTCAGGACGTGACTCATCTGGAGAAATTTCTTCTGGATAGGCAGGGTTCGGTAGGGGAAGGTGATGCTTGATTGATTTACCTCCTATATTGACCTTTATTTGCTAATATTTTATAATAACAAAATCAAAAAAATCACCAAACAACCCCCCAGGAAAATTTACCAAATAAATATTTTTGTCGGATGTTGCAGGAAAGGAACATGTAAAAATACTATGTCCACCACTCAGTTACATCCATTTTAATCGTTTTCTTAAAAACCATGAAAAACTCTACTTAGCTGGATTAACAAGTCGCAGACTACTCAGGCACGCTCAGGCACCTTGTTATAAAATTACCCCCTGGAAGTAATTTATAAAATGTTATTGCGTGGAAAAAGCCTCTTATGAAATTAGGTCATGTCTAAAAGTGCGCACGGTGCAAGCCAGCATTTACTTGTACAGTCAGAGGACAATTTTGCAATCCCCATGTTTGCAACATGTGGTTCAATGTGCACATTTCAGGCCTGTTTTATAAGGTACAGAATGTGTATGCTTTATGTTATAAAATGGGGGCATATGGATGCGCTGGAACCTAGACGCAGCCACTTGTATCTGCTCAAGGGCAAATGTAGTATGCCAGACCTTGATTGGCGATCTTACGTATGTAAGTAAGTCATAGAATTTGATCATTTATGTGCATTAGCAAAGATTACACCTATGTTCCATTCAAGCACCGCTCCCAGTCATAGTGCACTAGAAGATACACATGAAGGGCTCTTAAGCGCCAACTTACAGAATAACATCCAAGTGAAGTGCATGCGTAAGTGCCCAATCACATTCAGAAGTCTTTGAAAAAAGTGACTTGCCAAAGTAAACAGCATGTAATGTTCCATTTCTCCCATATTGAATCAGCCTCTAAACATGTTCAGGTGCTGAGTTGTGGTGGATCATGGGCAGCATCAAGATGTACATGCGTATTTTTTAACACACAGTTGTCCAAGCATAAAGCATGCACTAACATTTATGCATGATGAAGAGCAGCCATAATGTCCATGTCTGGATTCTAGCACCATTTCTGCACATTGTTTGCTACCATTTTATAAAGATAAATAGGCACCTATGTGTGTGTCTATATGACATAGGGAAAAAAAGTAGATGCTCAGTCAGCTCATGTACCCTGTTATAAAATTACCTTCGCTATATATAGTGATGCTGAATATATACCTATTAATTGAAACACTGTGACTGGCATTTTAATAACATGCCGACTACAACTGCTGAATATTACCTTCTAGGTAGACTTCCAAGGAGAGATCATTCAAAAATGTAATCAAGTTAAACTTGAGCAAAATGTATTTTAGTTTCACACAGTGATACAAAAAAAGTCATAAGAATACCATTATTACCTCTCAGATTATGAAATGTGCAAACAGTTGTAAAGATGATGACTTAATGGTAGTAGCAGCAGGTGTTCAAGTGTTACTGCTTGATCACAGTACTAAAAAAATATATATATTTTTGGTATAACGAGTTCTCTCTTTTTTTGGGTATGATTATTTTATGAGAACCGTTAAAAGGTTTGTGGGTTAGTTCTGATCACAGTACTAAGCACCTGACCCAGAAAATGCATACCAAAAACACCAAACATTCAAAACACCAGTACAACCCTGTTACTCATCACTGTCATACTTACGAGCAAAGACAACAGCCGGTTCCCTGTTCAATATGACATGTGTTTGCTAAGCTCACCATTACTATTCCACCAGAATATCAATCATCACCTCACATATCCCACTTCTCCCCTTCCAGGCAATCTCTTACCAGGAGAGACGCGCTCTGATAACTCCAACACAGTCATCCAGAAACAACACATCTATCTCATCACCACAGGAACTCTGACAGAAAATTTACACACACACACACACATACAATCATCATCTTTACAAATGAATCAATCCAAACAAATTTAATATTATACCAAATTCCACATTAACACTCCAGTTTCTGCAGGCATTTTCACAGGCTTAAGCACTAAGAGGCTTATTTCATGAGGAGCCATGGAAAGAAACATGCCATTTGAAAGCATACGTCAATTAGTTTCAAGGCTTACATGCACGAATGGGCACTTACGTGTGTACTGTGTGCGTGTGCAAGGCCATTCGTGCGTACTTTCAATGTGGACATGCATGAGGCGAAATGTACACCATACAAATCCTAAACCCCCACTGTAATAAATGTTAATTTAACTAAGGTAAATAATTGAAGGGTAAATAATTGAACAGTAAATCCATCATCATATCTTTCAGCCAGACAAGACCTCAAATAAAGGCCGGAGCTATATAAGACCAAATAATGGTCTTCCAGTATAATGGCCCAAAAGACCTGTACTAGAATGCTCCAATCTGATCAATGGTCATGCCCTGGCATAACACAGCTCATGTACCTTGTCATAGTCCACTAGAAGATACACATGAAGGGCTCTTAAGATATATCAGGAGCACTAATATCAGACATGCACGAGGCCGCAGGCCGGGTCCCGCGGCCGACAGTAACCTGTGCCCGGGCCCGGCCTCGGCCTCCTGCACGTGTCAGGGGTGCGGGGGCGGAGCCTGGGTGACGGGATCGTTGCATGGCAGTGGGGCGATCCCATTGGCTCTGGCACTGGGAGGCGGGGTTAAGGTGTCTGAGGAGCCGTGTGGCCGGTCTTTTCGGCGCGGCTCCTCGGGTAGACGGCCGCGTTTTGAATTGCGGCGAGATCTGGGCCGGAAAACTAGGGCGCAGCGGCTGTCTGGGGCCCATTTCGAGCACGGGTGAGCGTGGGGAATTGGGGACAGGGAGGGATAGTGCAGCGAGGGATAGTGCAGCGGCTTGTGGTGCGGAAAGGAGGGGGAGAGGAGAGAAGGGGGGGCTGGCAGCTCTGCAGTTCAGGATTGCCAAACGGCCAGAATCAAAGATTTCAATTTGGGTAGGGGGGATTGGCTGGGCTAGAGCCATTATCAAAGACTGAACTAACATAAAATAAAGTTAAATTAAATTACAAAAATAACACAAGGCATACTGTGGGGCATGGCACGCTCTCCAAGAGGGCTGCGGGGGCAGCAGACGGGTAGAGGATGTGGAGCCCGTGCTGGGGGGAGGGGAGGCCGGTCTCAGGGGACCGGTGGGTCCAAAGGGGCCAGGGCTAGTGGGCAGTCATGGCAGAGGGCCGGAGGAGCCGCTAGGCTGGGGGGGGGAAGGGGGGGCGGAAGGGGCCGGGGGGTTACTGATGGGGGGGTTACTGGTCCTGGGCTAGCCGTGGGTATTGCACAGGTGGGGCTTGAGGCTCAGGGGTCTACAGAAGGGGGGGCTGTGGGGGGCGGGTTGGACTCGGGGGGAGCAATGGCACTGAGGGGACGTGGGGCGCTAACTGACAGGGGGGCTCAGGTGGGGATGCCTGACACGGGTTCTAGTGCTGCGGGGGCCCCCTGTGTTCCTGTCGGGGCAGGGGCATATGCGTCGTGGTTTCCCGGAGGACAGGGAGGGCCATATGCACAGGGGGAAAGGGTGCCGAGTTGGCCACAGGGTGTAGGCCAGCCCATGAGTATGGGGCCATGGGGGCAGGGTGGGGGTGAGTGGAGTGGCTCAGGATTCCCTTGCCGGGGGGTGCAGCCTACCTGGGGGGGGGCTAGCTGGGCAGCAGGGGGACTAGGTACTTCCTCATGGCCGCAAGGGGGGGCTAGGTTGGGGGCAGGGCTGTACGGGATGGGTCCTCCTCCGGTTTGTTCTTCTCTTCCCCTGCAGGTGCCAGCGAGCGGAGCGGCGGGGGGCAGTCAGCTGATGGCCCTCACCACAGAGCGGGCCAGTCCGGCCGTGGGGGCGCCGGAGCAGAGCTAACGAGTGGCGGCTGCCGAGGGTGCTGGAGAATCAGATAATGGGGGGGTAACAGGTTGGTGGGGGGTGAGACGGGGGCGGGAGGGCGGAAGGCCAAAGTGAAAAGGAAACATCGGCAGCGCTGTAGGCAGAGTTCGTCCTCGTCGTCTTCGGAGAGTTCTTCAGACGGCTCGCAAGCGGGGAAGCGGACTGGGGAAGGGTCTGCGTCATCAGTGGTGCGTTGCGCGGAACTGTGGGAGGGAGTGCCACGCAAGCTCCGGCGCCGGATACTGAAACGGAAATACATTGATGTTTTCCGGCTACTTGAAGGCAGGAAGCGCTCGGGGGAGAGTAGGAAAAAGCGCAAGGAGGACGAGAAGGCGGGGAGGGTGAGGAAGGTTTCCCACAATACTTTAAATTGGACGCGTGCCTTCCTGCGGCTAGCGAGTGCTTGGGGGCATGCTGAACCAAGTCAGTATGGGGAGTTGTTGGCATACGCGGATGCCATCCTGGCAGCGTCACAGGCACATGAGGGCTGGGCTTGGCTTAATTACGACGAGGAGTTTTGTGATATGATGGAGGAGAATAGGCAGTTGTCCTGGGGGATGAAGGATGTTAATTTATGGCTGACACAAATGTCGGCCAAGAGAGGAGGTGAGGGCGGTGGGGGTGGGGCGGCGGCTAGGACAGTGAGCCATGCGCCGGCTGTGAGTGGCCAGTCCTTTCGGACGCCGGGGGCGGCGCCCGGGTCGCCCTTGGGGGGGCCGGGGGGGACTTATGCTGGCGCTACAATAAGGCTTCATGCCCCTTCCCGGACTGTAAGTTCCGGCACGCCTGCTCGCTGTGCGGCACGGGTCACTCGGCTGCAAAGTGCAGTAGGAAAGGAGTGGCGGGGACGGCGGGGGGCAGTAAGTGATAGGGGGTTCGGGGAGTTGGCGCCTACTCCCGTAAACCTCAAGGTGTTGCAGCCGTGGCTAGAGCGCTATGTAAGGGCTAGGCACGGCAAGGCGGGTAGGCTGTTGTGGTTGGGCTTTACTGAGGGGTTCCAAATACCGTTTCAGGGGGAGGTGGCTGAGGTGGCGGCCCGCAATCCTAGCTCGGTGCGCCTTTTGGCGGGGGTCGCCCGGCAAAAGATCGCGACAGAATGTGCTCTGGGTAGGGTAGTGGGGCCATTCGATCACCCCCCCTTTTCGCCTTTTATGATATCACCGCTAGGGGTGATCCCAAAGAAGGAGCGCGGGGGTTATCGGCTTATACATAACTTGTCATTTCCGCCGGGGGATTCCGTGAATGACCATATACCGCAGGAGTTATGCTCGGTGCGGTACGCGCGCTTCGATGAAGCACTGCAGTTGGTGCGGCTTTGTGGGCAGAGGGCGCTGCTAGCGAAGGTGGACATTGAATCTGCCTTTCGGTTGCTGCCAGTACACCCGTCGGCATATCCTTTACTGGGATTTAAGTTTGACGACCAGTATTATTATGATAAGTGTTTACCGATGGGTTGCACAATCTCCTGTTCTCATTTTGAGGCCTTCAGTTCCTTCCTGCATTGGGTCCTAGTGCAGCGCTCTGGGTGTATGTCGATGGTCCATTATTGGGATGATTTCTTGTTTGTAGGGCCGGCGCAGATGGCGGGATGTGCATCACTGTTAGGACTGTTTCAGGATATGGCAATTGAATTTGGGATTCCGCTGGTGGCGGATAAGACGCTAGGGCCAGTGACTCGCCTTTCGTTTCTGGGGATCGAAATTGATTCGGTGGATTTTGTGGTACGCTTACCGCTGGATAAGGTGGAGCGGTTGAGGGAGCTGGTGGCGGTGGTGGGGCCGGCTGCGAAAGTGACGCTGCAAGAGTTACAGGCTTTAGTGGGTCACTTGAATTTTGCCTGTAGGGTCATTCCCATGGGAAGGCTGTTTGCACGGAGGCTGTCCCTGGCTATGGCGGGGGTGCGCCGTTCTCATTACCGCATTCGAGTGACGTCAGGTATGAGGGAGGATCTGCGGGTATGGCAAGCGTTCCTCTCAGAGTTCAATGGCAGTGCGTTGGTGCAAGCATCTGAGCTAACGAATGCGGACCTGCAGTTATTTTCTGACGTGGCAGGAAGCTCCGGGCTGGGCCTGTATTGTCAGGGAGCGTGGTGTGTGGCTGCATGGCCGGCGTCCTGGACTGAGGTGGGGTTGACGCGTAATGTCACGTTCTTGGAGTTGTTCCCAATAGTGGTGGCATTTTGGGTGTGGCCGGACAGGTTACGGGATAAGAAATTCGTGTTCTGGTGCGACATGCGGCAGTGGTGCAGGTAATTAATAGGCAGTCGCCCAAATGCCCTAGAGTGGCGGCGTTAATGAGGTTGTTCATGCTCACCTGTCTGCGTCTAAATGTCACGGCCAGGGCACGGCATGTGCCGGGTGCGCAAAATGCTATTGCTGATGCTTTATCCCGTTTTCAGTGGGCACAGTTTCGAGCCTTGGCCCGGGGGGCGGACGCATCATCGGCGGTGGTGCCGGAGCACCTGTGGCGGATTGGGACCCAGCAGTGTTAGAGTTGTTGCCCTGTGTCCCATGACTTGCTCGTGCTTATATGGGGCATATTGCCGGCGGTGGCGACGTCGGATTTTGAGATGGTATTGTTTCGGGCATTATTTGTCACTGCCTTTTTCGGGGCGTTTCGGGTCAGTGAGTTGGTACCGAGGTCCTGCGGGTGGGGGGTTGGGGGTGGGTTGGAGGTCCAACACGTGGAGCTGACAGAGACGTCAGCGAGGATTTTTCTGTCGCGCTCCAAGATGGACCAGCACGGGATTGGTAGCTGGGTTTCCTTGAAGACGATTCCCGGGCTATGCTCCTGCCCGGTGCTGAATTTGCAGGCATACTTGCAACAGCGACCGGAGATGGCAGGTCTCCTGTTTCGTCATGCGGACGGCAAACCTGTCACGCAATTTCAATTTCGGGCAGTTTTGCGTTTGGCGCTGCGGCGGCTGGGGTATGCGGATTGGCAGTATGCATCCCATTCCTTCAGGCCTGGAGGAATGGGTGATTAAAAAGATTGGAAGGTGGCGGTCCGGGGCCTATGCGGGTTATGTCCGCCTGGACCGGGTCTGAGGGTGCAGAAGGGAGGGGGAGTTGGGAGGTGCGGGGGGGGTTCTTAATGTTGTGTTTCCTGTTGCAGGGTGGCGGCCTGGTCTGCATCCTGGGACCGAAGAGGCGAGAGTGGGCCTGGCAGGCGAATGGTGGATTATCGGGCACTCCTTTGTCTACTGGGCGGAGAGGAGAGCCTTGCTGCGCCCGCTGGGGCAGCATCTGGGACTGGCGGCCCGCAACATCCGGCTGCTGTGGATGGGGGAGCGTGGCATGCGTTGGTGGCAACTGCTTCCTTGGGTGCGGCGACAGGCGGATCGACGGCAGTGGCCAGTGGGGATGTTGCTACACTTAGGTGACAATGACCTAGCCAATTGGACGTGCCGGCAGCTCATTCGAGCGGTGCAGCGGGACATTCGAATGCTGCAGGAGGAGTGGCCTGAGGTGGCGCTTAGATGGTCAGACATTATTCCACGGCCGGCCTGCCAGTCTCAGCGGCGATGGTCGAGAGGCCTGGCAAAAGTCAACAGGCAGATTGGACGTTGGTTTCAGCTGACGGGGGGCTGGCAGGTGCAGCACCCGTGGGCGGATCCAAGATGTGCAGGATTATACCGTACGGATGGGGTGCACTTATCTCCTGTGGGTCAGGACCTATTGCTAAATGATTGGCAGGAGGCACTGGAGAGGTGCACTGGTCGCAGCTTTATCGGGGTGGGCGGTGCGTGGTTAGATGAGCTACCTCACACCGGTGGCAGGGTAGAGAGCCCACGCTCACCAAGGCGGCAGGGCTTTAACCGATTTAGGACCAGTGGGGGAGCGATGGGCTTCCCGGGGTGGGGCGAGACATCCCGGTTGGGGGTCTCGGCCCGGTATAAGGGGTTGGGGGCCAGCCTTTGCTACTAGCATGGCGAGGCCGGCGGCGGGGGGCAGGAGAGGAGAATGCTCCGCCTTGCTACTAAGATGGCGGGAGGGGGCATTGTCCGGTGCCGGGGTGGGGGGTTATGTTGGGGGATGTTGAATATGTTGGCCCATGTTGGGCGGTTATTACAAGTGTAATAAAGCTGCGACCAAAGTTGTACCATGTTTAGTCTCTTGGGTGTTTTATTGAGGGGCAGCAAAGGGGGAGGTAGATGTCTGGGGTGGTGGGGGGAGAAGGCTGGCTAAGCAGAGGCAAGGTGGGCCTCCGGGTCACCAGAGTTACTGGTAATTGTGTAAGGAGGTACCTACTTGGGCACTATTTTATAAAGAAAAGAAGATGCCTACTTTTATTTATAAATTACCAGCATAACTAGCAGGATCTCATCTTAAATTAAGGCAAAACACCTACGCATGGTTTCACAAATTTGTCAGACATCACAACATTGTAGAGAAAAAGCTTTTGGGGTATGCCCATTGAGCGGGGGCCTATAGATGTGCAAGGCCAACAATCCAGAACATGTTTTCTGTGCAGCTCAGGAGCTGGGCAATGGTGGATCAATGTATGTGGGGGGAGGGGGAGGAGTGGCACCAGGGATATCTCACATAGTTTAATGCAGACTTGATGATTTCAAGCCTCCATAGCTCTCCTGGGGGGTGACTACCAACATAGGAAAGGCCACTCGATCAGGGGCAGGGCATGGGAAATACTGTCTCCGTGGACCAGAATGCTGTACCTTCTGTATCTGCCTGGCATACTCATGAATCTGCTTCAACCTCTGGCTGTTTTGCCCAGGGCCACATCCATCACTGTGAGGGATATGTGGGGCACACATTTCCTGGACCAGCCCCATGAACAAACATGAAAGGTGATGCTGCAGACCCAGAGGTAGATAGCTTGGACAGTGTGTTCTGTATAACAAGAAAGGGACATGGCGGTTGCCCTCTGTCACACATACAGACAATGTAGTGACCTGTCTGGCACACATGCAATGGGTGTGGCCTCACAATGACATGCAGCTATCCAATCGCATGCATGCCATGTTAGCAGAACAGCATAGCACAACTATGCTAGTGAACACATGTCCACATTTTGCCTCCTACCCATATATTGCCTATGTCCATGATGGGTGCCTGGCCAGACATGCAGCAGTCTGCAATGATGGTACTGCCCTTTCCATGCTCCCTGTGTCCATCCACGCCTGTCATATGGAGGCCTGCTCCACTGCATACTGATGTCACTGATGTCAAGTAAGTCAGGTGGACACTGTGGCCCAGGGCTGAGTTGCATCCAACAGTGGGAATGCTCAACTGTTCTCTGTTGTTGCTTGGCACTGCTTACTATGGAAGGGACACAGATGAATACCAACTATCACAGAGCATATGCTGTACAACATGTATGCCTGGAACAAACTCCCTGTGTCTGTATGTCAGGCTCCATCTCGTCCCCTTTCAAGTCCATGCTAAAGACTCAACTCTTTTAGATCTTGACCCCTCTTTTTCCTTGTGTCTCCTTCCCTTCCCTTTCCCTTCTTCATATCCTTTGTCTTGTCTGTCTTGATTAGATTGTAAGCTCTAATGAGCAGAGACTGTCTCTATATATGTCTGTATGTACAGCGCTGCGTATGCCTTGTGGCGCTATATAAATGATTAATAATAGTAGTAGTAGTAGTAGTACTAGTGTATATATCTGGACACAGATCATGCCAAGGTCCACAACCATATAACCTTGCCAGTCAGGGGCTCCGTGTCTGCATTGCTGCCATCAAGGCCTGCCAAACTATGTCTGCATATGTGACAGAGGACAGTCACCCTTTCTAATCATATAGTACACATTGTTCAAACCACTTACCTCTGCAGCATCAACTCTCATGTGGAACCCTCATGGCTAATATAAAGAAGAGGGTTAACAAACCTGCCTCTGTCTATACTGGGTGCTTTCATCATAGGAGCATTTTCTGAGAACCTAACTGCCTCCAACATCACACTACTTTTTCTACTTGCCTGAAACATTCAGTTTCCTTTCAGCTATGTTGTATGTGTAGGCATCAGCCACCACCACCTCTTACTGCCAAATTAAAACTGGTTAACAGGTGCCAAACATGGCAGGAGATATCCCATTTTCTTCAGATATGCATGAGGGTGTGAATATGGCCTTTTGGTCTCTGTAGATCATCTGTGCAGTGGGGAGTCATAGGACCTTTGTACCCCAATCATTATTTTTTATTTTATTTTTATTTAACAAACTTTTATATACCGCAACCTTCCGTTGATCAGGTGCGGTTTACAAATAACAGTCGAGGAGACAGAATGGCATTTCTGTTTACATTGAACATTATATGAATTATATACATGAACAAATTAACTTTTTTAAACTTTTAACTTTGGAGAACTATGTACAATTTAAACTATGTACAATTAACTATGTACAGTAAGTTCGACAGTATCAACATCATTAGGCAGTGTCAAGGTCAAGCTATATGAAGCATTGCAGTGTTAGTTTCAGAGTGTTATATAGATCATCCCTTTTCATTTAGGAGTTGAGAATTTGCTAGTGGGCTGTAGTGGGAGATAAAGAGGTGAGTTTTTAAGGTCTTACGTAGGTCTTTAAGGTCGGTTAATGCTCTGATTTCATCAGGTAGAGAGTTCCAGAGTATAGGGGCAGCATGGGAGAATGCTTTTTTATTGGTTGTTTTTGAGGTCTTTGTGAATTCTTTTGGAATCTTTATTTTGTTGGCGTTGCCTCTTCTATGTGCGGATTGGGGTGTGTCTTTAGAGAGTAGTCTATTTAGAGTGGCTGGGGCAGTGTTATTTAATGCTTTGAAGGTGGTTATTATTAATTTATAGTTTATTCTGCATTGGATAGGGAGCCAGTGTAGTTTGGCTAGATAGGGAGATATGTGCTCAAAAGGGTGTACCTTCATTATAGTTCTGGCTGCAGCATTTTGGGCCAATTGGAGCCTTTTAATGTTTTGGTTGTTTGTGCCTAATAGGGAGAGGTTGGCGAAGTCAAAATGTGGTGTGATTATGGCTTGAATGATGCTTAGGAAGTCTTGCAGGTGGACTAGAGGGCGTAATTGTTTTAATACTTTGAGTTTGAAGTATATTTTTTTGGTTGTATTTCTTATGTGTGTGTTCATGCTAAGGTGGGTATCTAGTATCACCCCTAGATATTTTATTTCGTCTTTTATTTGAATGTCATGTTTCTGAAGTGTAATGTGGGTGGGGGGGGGTGTAGGATTTGTTTTTTGTTACAATCAGTATGTCAGTTTTGGAGTGGTTAATAAAGAGGTTGTTGTCTTCTAGCCAAGTTGCTAATTCCTTAAAACAATCTGTTAATAGTTGAAGTGGAAGCGTGGGGATAGTGAAAGGAATGTACAGCATGCTATCATCCGCGTATATGTGGTAATGGCATATACATGGCACATCCTCTAGTTAAGTGTCCTTGTTAGTGGGGACATCGGAGCACCATCTGGACAATGTTGTGTTCACATAAGCCACAGATGACTACTTTGGATTTTAAAATACATCTTATTATTGCTGTCTGAGGGTAGATATATGTTCACAACAATGGCATAGACATAGCACACATAGGTAGAGTGCTGCTTCATACTTCCCTTCCACTCCCACATCCGCAAGAGAGCAGAGGGGATGGATTATTAGTCATGGGGCTGTACACAGGGCGTTAGGGGTGCATGAGGGTTTTTGTAGTGTACCTTGGCACCTGTGGTATATCTGCACACATGCCTGGGAGGAGGGGAAAGAATGTAGTGCATCCGCACTACCCTTCCCATGAGTGCCTGCTATGTGCTTAGGACAGGCCTGTGTGCTGCATGCCTTCTTCACCTAGTGAAGCATGACAGACACATACACCCTGTGCACCATTCAGCCATTAGCCATAGGGGACCATTGCTGGTATTTATGCCTTGCAGAGGCAGATGCTGATTCAGGACCAGAACATTTACCAACATTCACCAACAATCACAATAGCTGTTCACACGACTGATGCACTGGGTATGGACTGCATGTGGGTGCAAAGATGGATGGTGGGGGCCTGGATGTACCTTCTCCCCTATACACCTCTGTGCCTCATGCTGCTTCTACACAACCTGTCTTTGTAGACTGCTCGGGCAATGTCTGCATCATTTTGCTCCTTATTCTTTTCCTACAGATTAATCTCAGGCAGGAACCTCAGGGTACCCAATATAAGACCGTGGATAGCAAAGGAAGGAATCTTTATTAATGAACACTTATGAGCCAAGGCCCAGTTTCGCTATTAAAATTCCTCATCCTCTCTTTGTAACACTATATAGATTGCAAGGAACAGTACATTGAACAGACAGGTATGTTTTATTTTCTTCAAGTTTATGTTGGTGGAGTCAGTCACTTCTACATGGCAATTAATTTTGTTTATAATAATTTATAGGAGTTTTATTTTAAGCTTAACATATTATTTTGAAGTTATTTTTTTCACATGAATTTGGACGATTTTAGCTGTATATGAATTATCCGTACATTATTAATATTAATATTAGGTTCAATATATATGTTTTACCCTTTTTTTGGATGTAATATATGTTTTTAACGTGCTTTTTGACATTTAATTGTTTTTATGTGCGTAATAATTTATTTGTTTTATTTGTTTTTATGCATTCAATGTTCTGTATGTTGTTTTTGTAGCCAATAACAGCCCCTGATGAAGGCATAGCGAAACAAGGCCTGTGTCGGGCCTTGGCTCATAAGTGTTCATTAATAAAGCTTCTTTCCTTTGCTATCCACGGTCTTATATTGGGTGCAGTGTTTGCACGTGGATTTGTGCTCCTTGATTGGACTAGGAACCTCAGGGTAGCCAGTGGTGGGTAGATCCACAGAAACACAGGAGGAGGGCCTCTCAGAGAGTCAGCCAGACATAACAGCAGATCCACAGCAGGAGGAGCCATCAAAGGGGGTACAGAGGCTACCTAATCCTCAACAGCAGATATAGTAGCCTGAGCCTCATAGATGCCAGATACCTCCTCTCATATTCCTATCCAAGAGGCAGAAGATAACTTAGGGGAAGAAGATGAGGAACAGCAGCTAGAAAGGGAAGAGGTGAAGATGGTGGCTGTCACTCACCACATTGCTGAGGCCATGGTGCCAATGCAGGACCATCTCAGATTCTAGACCCAGATGCTGGAGGAACATTTTGGCCAGCAGTCCCAGGTGATGTGGGAGCAGCTGTGAGGAGCTGGTAGCCTACCCAGTGAGCCTTGCTTACTCCCTCTGGGACATTCCAGACTCTCTGAGAAGTGGTGGTACAGGTGGGACTCTACAACCTCCATATCACACTGATCCACTGGCTGCTTCACAGGTAGGAGCTGCCTCTGCACCTGAGGAGAGGGATGATGAGGGGAATGCAACCTCCAATATGGCACCATTGCAGTAGAGTGCATGGGTGGGGAGCAGGCACACATGGGTGAGGATAGTGAGTGTAGGGGGAAGAGAGCACAGTACACATGTACTGATGTTCTACCACCGTCCTTTGCAAATGTATGCACCTCACCCAACAATGGCATGGAAAAACTGTATGGTTCTGCCATGCAGTGGATGAAGTTCAGGCTGACTGATGTTTCAAGTTTCACGAGGCTTGAAACCTCAATCAGCCTGAGCTTCCTCCACAGTGCAGCTGAAATATGCACACAGTTGGGTCACGGTGGTGGAAATGCTGCATGATTATGTCGTACAGTGGACAAAGTTCAGTGTGATTGAGATTTCAAATTTCATGAGGTCTGAAACCTTGATCAGCCCGAACTTCTTCCACAGTGTAGCTGAAACATGCACACTGTTGGTCACGGTGGTGGAAATATTAAACCCTGCATTACAGGAACTACAGACAGGCAGATGAATTGGTGAATGAATGAGAGCATGATCAGATGAAGGGAGGTTGTGTATGAATGAGGCAGAGAGAGAGAGAGAAAGACAGATTGGGTAGTCTGGGGAGAATCATAGAAAAGAGAGAGAAAGAGACAATGGGTGAAGTCTGGGGAGGTCATGAGAGAGAGAGACTAGTGAAAGTCTGGGGGCATCATGAGAGAGAGAGAGAGAGAGAGATTGGGGGAAGGCTGGGGAGATTAAGAGAGAGAGAGAGAGAGAGTGACACCACACATACACACAGCCCCAACACTCTCCATGACACACAGAAACACACACATACACATGCAGACCCCGACGCTCTGCATGGCACATGCACATATGCACATACCCAGCCTTGACATTTCCGTGACACACAGACAACACATGCATGCATGAAGCCCCTGACACTCCCATGACACATGCACGCACACTGCTCCAAGCCTCAAATTCATGCATGCAGCCCCCAACACTCCTCATGACACACAAACATACAGAGCCCCTGACATGTCCCATGACACAGAGACACACATGCACACACACACAGCCCATGACACTTCCTATGACACACTCACCCACACAGTGCCCAATACTCCCATGAGATACAGATATATGCACACACACGCAGCCCTGGCACTCGCCATGACACACACACATATCCATACATGCAGCTCTGGACACTCCTGACACATAAACCATGCATGTATGCAGCCCTTGACAATCCCCATGACACACAGACATGCAGCCTTGATACACCCCATGACACACATGTGCATGCATGCACACAGCCCCAACACTTCCCATCACATACATACATGCCTATTCAGCTCCTGATGGGCCCCATGACACACACACACATACATATGCGTTCCCATCACCTATGCACCCACACATAGCCTACAATACACACGCATGCATGCACCCCCCTGACATTGCTATGAGACACATATATCAATTTCCCACATGCCTAATTTTGCAAATGGGGTGAACGAGTCATTGTGTGTACACTTTTCAAGTTCTTTACTGTCTTTTTTCAAGATCTAAGGGCTTGAAACAATTTACAGAATCTAATAAAATACAATGCAAAATCTACTCTCACTAGGATATGAAAGAAGTCACATCAGAAGCAACAGAAACGTGCCGGTAGAAGCAAGTGTGTGAAGAACAGAGGCATTCTCCAGGGGTGAGTTGAGGTAGGACTTGGACTCACCATGGTGGCGGGTACAACCCTAAACAAAGGGGAGGTGACCTACGTAAAGCGACAGGCACCTCTCTAGCCACCTTACTGAGCAGACTAGATGGACCATACTGGTCTCTATCTGCCATCATTTATTATGTTACTATGGGCATACATTTCTGTGTAAAGTTTGTGTCTATTAATAAGCAAGTATGTGTGCGTGTAGTTTCTGTGGGGTAATTTTCAAAGAGAAAATATGCACATGCATTCCTTTTGGAAAGCAATCTAATTTATGTGCGTGCTTGCTGCACAAATTAGGCAGCCTGTTACAAAATTACGCTCTTGATTGCTGATAGGCTTCAAGAAGTACCAGAAGAGCAGGAACATCTAGGTTCTGATGTATGTCAGACAGTCAATAAATGGGCAAGCAGAATTGTTTGTGCAATTGACACAATTAATACTGCAAGAATACTTGTTTCAGTCCTCCAACCCATGGTGTACAGGGAGACTTTGCAGCCTCAGATTAAAGTTGCTTATAATTTACCTCCTAAATTTTATTAGGCTAAGATCAGGGAATCGGAATTATCATTTCAGAGCAAATTAGAAAATCTCATAATTGCCCCAGGAGCTTTATGAAAAAGCAAATTATTATAGGAAAACTCCTATTAATCTGCAGGAACGATAGGAAATTATCCTATCGGCTGCTAGTACTGTTAATTTTTCCAGTCAAAAATACAAAAGATCAAGGACAAGAATTCACCCCTCCATCCAACACTTTGCCTATACCAGCCTGTAAAATGTGATTTATTATCAAATAAGGAAACTGAAGGCATTCTTAAACAGATTATCACTCAAGTTATGAGCTCGATCTGGGCCCAAACTTACCCATTAAAAGCTGCGTGGGTTTTTCTTTAATACCCTAAAAAATATTATAAACTTATCTTTAAAGTCTAGGATTATGCTTCCAACAATGAAAGAGACTCAAACCAGAAGTCTGGGTTGGGGGGCGGTGGAAGAAAGGATAGTACAGGGCAGAAACCACGACGCAGCATCGGCAAGTTGAGGTAAGTGCTGTTTTGTGGTTTCTGAACCACTGCTGCAGATGTAGGACCCGGAAAAGACAGTCAACGGCAGCAATGGGGATGGGTGGAATGGGGGGGCAGCAGGATGGAGGGCCCCAGCTAGGGTTCTTCCAATCCCTGCACTGGCCCTGATCCTCACAACATAGCAAAGACAAATAGATCATAGCAAGATATAAGGCTCAGTGCCGTACCTAGCTCTGTGCGAGCAGTGCAACCGCACAGGGTGCAGAAAAATAGGGGCTCATTTAGGGCCGACTGCCAGCCTCAGCTCCCCCTCATGCTGCCTGCCCTTGCCCTGCTGCCGCTTTTCCTGTTCCCTTGGCGGCAGTGATGGCAACAGTGGACCTCCAATTTTTAAAAAAACACGTAGGTCTTTCTGACACCATGCATGCATGGCTGGTCTAATCCCTCCCTCTTATGACGCGAGCATACGTCAGAGGAGGGAAGGATCAGACCAGCCATGCAAGCATGGCGTCAGAAAGACCTGTGTGCTTTTTTTTTAAATGGAGGACTGCTCCGCTGCCGCCGCTGCCACTGCCGTGGGAACAGGAAAAGTGGCTGTGGGGCAAGGGCAAGCAGTGCAGTGGGGAGCTGGCTGGAGATGAAGAGATATGGGGCAAGATGAAGAAATGCTGGGCATGGAGGGATGGTGCAAATGACAAAATGTGATGTTGGGGGGGGGGGGGGTGCGCCAGGTTTGCAAGATGCACAGGGTGCATTTATGGCTTGGTATGGCCCTGATAGGACTCATCATACATCTTTCTTTCCTTTTCATAGGCTTCCCTTATTGACATGAATTATTTTTTCTTCTCTATTTGCTGTGTTATATTATTTAAAATCAATAAGGATTCCTTTTAGAGGGATCACTTAACATGCCTCCCTGGTCACATGTTAAGCTGTCAGTCTCCAAGCATCACATGGATATGCTTGTAACCACACAGCTGCTGCTGCTGTCAGGAGGTGGGGCGAAAGCAAATGCTCCTTTTCTGCATTGTAGCATACTGGGACCTTCACAACCAGATGTACCTTTAGCAGATATCCTCTTCTCCCCAAACAGACATATCTCTATAATTACATAGTTTGTTTAACTTTATGTTTGAATTATCTAACATATGAATTAACAGGGAAATGTAACAGAAGCCACCCCCAAACATAAATGATTGAAACTTCATTCATTAAAAAGGAAACATTATCGAACCGTATGCCAATCCACTTGCAAATTCATGCCTGTTGGATATACAGTATTCAAATGGATTTAATGGTACAAAGTCCAACACACGCCAACGAAGTTCTTCCAAAGTGTGCGACATCTCCATGCAGTGTGCAACCATTGGAGTTGATGCCATTTTTGTTCTCAATCTAGAGGCATGAGAGTGGCGTTATATGAATTTTTTAGAAAGCTACGTGTCATTCACCATTTTTCCAATCAGGCTGATGGTTTGGATGTTTCTTTGGTGAAAAAATCCTCTAGATGGCAACCACCGGGGCCTATGGATGCTGCGATTTCTACTTATCAGAGATCTTGTTTTGACTGAGCTTTCACGTTTGGAACAGGATGGTTTTCCTCTGTATAATAACTTGACACACAAACAACATATAGCTTTAAAACAATTGACAGCTTCTAATTTGATAATTCGTAGGGCTGATAAAGGGGGAGCCATCGTGATTTGGTCTTTGGAGCAATATGAACAAGAAATCCATGGATAATCGTAAATATTATGCTTTGATTGAGGATCCTACAGTCAAGCTTATGAAGCGCATCCGTGAGGTGGTGACTCAGGCTTTCCTTAGTAATTGGCTAACACGACGAAAATCTGAGTTTCTGGTTAACAATTATCCAAAGACGTCAACTTTTTATCTTGTGCCAAAGATTCATAAATCACTTGTAAATCCCCCTGGTCGACCGATTGTTTCTTGCTGTGATTCAGTTCTCGAACCACTTTCAAAATTTTGTGATCTTTTTTTACAGCCAGCAGCGGCCACGGTATCATCTTATATAAAAGACACTGGAGATTTTTTAAGACAATTGGCAACTTGTACGGCAATGTCTACTTACACTTATATTTATTTATTTATTTATTTTATTTAACATTTCTTATATACCGCACTATTGTCATCAGCGCGGTTTACATGGAACATAACATATACATACAGGATAACTGTAGTGCATTTATCCTGGTATCTTTGGATGTACAATCTTTATATACTAATATAGATCAGAAAGAAGCATTAACATGTTTATTGCATTTTTCTCTGTTATTACCTAATCGGGTCCCAAAAAGCTTAGTTTTAGATCTTTTGGACTTGGTGCTCAATAATAACTATTTCATATATCAGCAACAACATTATCTTCAGACCTTTGGTATAGCCATGGGGGCAACTGTGGCACCTTCAATAGCCACTATTTACATGGCTTGGTTTGAAGAACACTATGTTTATGTTCATCCGTTATATGAGAAAATTCCTTTCTGGCGCAGATTTTTGGACGATATTTTCTTTCTGTGGACCGGTTCCAGAGCAGATCGTGATTCTTTTGTATGTAGTTTGAATTCTTTTAAACAGAACATACAATTTACAGCACAGATAGAAGATCGAAAGATCCAGTTTTTGGACATTACTGTTGAAATGTCTTCAACCGGGTTTTTGACCTCATTGTACCGTAAACCTGTCCAACGTAACACCTTACTGCGCTATGATAGTTTTCATCCTCCAGCGTTAAAAAGAGGTTTACCATTTGGTCAGTTTTTATGTCTACGTCGTAATTGTACAAATTTGATGGATTTTAATAAGCATGCGAAGGATCTCAGTCAACATCTGTCTTTACAGGGTTATCCTAGCAGGGTGATCAGACAAGCGTATAAACGTGCTCGCCATTTACATAGGCAATGGCTTCTGGCTACCCCAGCCCCTTCACAATCTCAACAACTTCAGGATACAATCACTGGCGTCTTTCCTTATATGAAAGGGTCAGCTGCTGTTATAAAATTAGTACATAAATATTGGCCAATATTGGATTTGCATGCCTGTTTTAGAGGAAAACTTCAGATCGCTTCTTCTCGTAAGGCGAATTTAAGGGATCTATTAGTACACACTACTGCGGTAGCTGATCGTCCTTTGACCTTCCATGATTCTGCTGGCCATTTCCCTTGTGGCTCTTGTACATATTGTTCCAATACCATTTCTGGTCTGATTTGGGTTGATGGTCATACTCAAATTACTTACTCGGCCCGTTGGCACACTGATTGCACCTCATCTTATGTAGTGTATTTGATAATATGCCCGTGTAATTTATATTATATTGGCCGTACATCGCGGCCATTTAAAATACGGCTGGGTGAACATGCCTCTACAATGAGAACAAAAATGGCATCAACTCCAATGGTTGCACGCTGCATGGAGATGTCGCACACTTTGGAAGAACTTCGTTGGCGTGTGTTGGACTTTGTACCATCAAATCCGAGAGGTGGATATCGACTTCAACTCTTACAAAATTCAGAACAGAGATGGATTTTCCATTTGAATACTGTATATCCAACAGGCATGAATTTGCAAGTGGATTGGCATACGGTTCGATAATGTTTCCTTTTTAATGAATGAAGTTTCAATCATTTATGTTTGGGGGCGGCTTCTGTTTAGTGACTCCTCCCCTTCCTCATTCTGATTGGCTCCTTACAGCACTGTTTTTGATTGGTGCATTTAGTTACAGCTGGGTGAACGTTGGCAAGACTGGTGTATATAAAAAAGCCATTCTTTAAACAAACGAGTTTGATGGCTGAGTTTTTACCACACAGCGATTTTGACCTGAAGCAGGGGGATTACCATGTACACCCCGAAACGTGACACGTCATATTGCAGCTGTCTGTGGCATCGTTGAGCAGCCTTTTCATGATTGCGATTCAGCTAAGTAACTTAATGGAAGCTGTTTCTAAAAGTATATAAGACTGTTTATTATTTAATAAAATGGACGGGCCACAACAGTGAGAGGCACACTCCTCTTGGCTTGGTTGGCCTTTCTGACAAAAAAAGTGGTTACATTGAGTGTTTCAGAACATTTGCTTTATTAATATCGGGTTTCATTTTTGGGATTATAGATTTTGACCTGACTATAGGTATTTTGTTTTTTGTGTGGGTTCTAAATGGGCAGTGTTTGTAGTACTTCCTAATATGCCTGGCAGTTGGCACTGGAGTATAGTAATGTAGAAATCTGGTAGTCTTTCTTCATCCAGACACTCATTTAGAAGCATGTTTACTTAAAAGTTAGTGCATGTTAACATTAGGCAAATATTTATGCAATGAGGTCCCACATTGAGTCTCCGCACCTCCTTAGGGCTGCCGGTAGGAGCAGCAGGAAGTTGCCTTGAAGGGGGACAGGAGCAGTAGGCCATGAGCACGCTAATGCGAGCACCTTAAAGCCTGATGCAGTGAAGGCATCGCCGTACCATCCCCCTTTCCCAGGTGAGAAGATGGATGCTGGGGGGGGGGGTACCCTGGTAGGCCAGGTGGCGATGAACTGCTGTTTCACTGTGGGAGGGGGGGCGATGCCGCCCAATGGGGGTCTGTCACCCTGGCAAACAGCCTAGTTCACCTAGTGGATGGGCTGGCCCCGGCATGTGAAACTGGTTATTGTATAGCTGTGGCCAGCATTATTGCCACCCTTGCAGTTCAACCCCTTAATGTCCAAAATCTCTTTTAAAAAGTGGTCAGCGAAATGTCTTTGGACTATATATTGTCCCCCTCAGCCCCCTCTGGTGGCGGCGTAGTGGTACCACCGGGGCTGGGGAGCGCATAAGAAATAGGGGTTTTAGGGTTGACCTGTTGTGAGGGTCAATGAGGTAGCAGCCCTCTGTGTCAGCCTCATGGTCAACTTCCCAAAAAGCAACTCTTAGCCAAGTGTAGGGTAAAGAAAAGGCATTTATTTCACCTTTGCGCAAAAAGAAGTTCAAAATAGGCGGTTATGAGTAACAGAGCGATAACTTTCCTTGTATCAAAATGTAAATCAGCAAAACATTCAAAGTAACATTGTTAACCTTCACAAACTTAAAGCATAAGGTCTCCTGTATTCTTTTCATACATTGGGTTTGCTTCCCTTAACTTAAACACGTCTCATTGTGCAATAATTACAGTCCATCGGTTCGATGGCTTCCATAACCTCAGATTCCCCTGGCAGCCATTCCATTTCTGAGGGGTCCGAATCTGATGTCTCAGGGATGTTAAAATCTGACTTTCTAAAAGCATGCCATACCGTATCCCAGTGTTGGCTTGACAGTTTGGGGCGTCGGCTTTTAGGTATGTTGTAACACCCTGGATTTTCTGCTGTTACAGGCTTATAAGTTTGCTTATTCCAGTCTTTGGCAGCACTAACCTTTTTCCTATAAAGCTTATCTGGTATTTCTGGTTTAAAACTGTCCTTATCATCCAGATAAAAGTTAGTCCTTTGTTTCTCTCTTGGTCTAGGCCTTGGTAGACAATTACAGGCACCAACTGTTTCCCCTTTAAACTTCCTGCAATCCCTTTTGTGTAAGGCTTGAGGCCTAGTCTGAATGTCCTCCGCTTCAGGCAGTTTCCAGTGATCCCAGGATATCTTTCCTGCTTTAGAATAGGGTATAACTCTTTTGAGGCAGGGCTGCTGCTGAGGCGCCTGTCTTCCACCTCCACCCCTGTGGCAGTTGGCTACTGGCCGCGCCCTCTCAGCTATGTCCTCTTCCCCATGCCTCTGAATCTTTCTTTCATCTTTCAGGTCACTTTTATAAAAACTTTTAAAAGTACCTTTTCCTCCTTGAAGGTTCCTTTCCAGTGGATATATCTTCCTCTGCTTGTATCCCCGTCCTTCTCCTTGGACAAGGCTTCCTCTCCAGCTGGAAGGGTAAGCACCTCCTTCCTTGGCTGCACTCTGTAATACTGCCCCTTGCAGTTGTGTATGGCCTTCCTCTAGGCCTGCTCTTGGGCCTTCACCTCGGCCTGCTCTCCCAGTAGCTTTCACTCCTTGAGTTATTCTGGGTCTGTCAGTGACTTCACCCCGGTCTCTGACTCCGGCTTCTGGAGCTGCTCTTGGCACTGCTTCCTGTAATGCTCTCTGTGAAGCTCTCTGCCAAGCTCCTTGCCTCCCCTCTTGTAATGCTCTGTCCCTGCTTAAATCGAGACCAGCTGCTTCTGGGTCCTGCCCATAGAGGCGTGGTTCCTCTGCTTCCAGGCTTGCTCTCCTGCTCCCTCTATGTGTACCTTCATGTAATTGCGGGTAAATCTTGTTTTTTTCAAGATTTAAAACTTTTTTTCTTTGTGTCAGAGGGCCTGCAGTATCACAATATGCACACATAAAATAATAAAATAAAGACCAATTAAAAACAGCAATAGTAGGAAATAGTATAAAAACTGGGACATTGCCAGGACATGATTATTGGCACCCTTAGAAACAATTCAAATCGGTTTGAAAAGAAGAACCCCATTTCCATTGCAGTAAAATTAGACACACCTGTGATCAATTCTCAGTACTCACATGACTTGAATCAACCAATGAATGATGGCTCTAATATTTAAAATGGCCACATTCACTTCCTGTTCCATTTTCACAATGGTGAAGACAAGAGAGCTGCCTGTCAGAAAAGCCATTATCACCAAATATCAAACTTCAAAAGGGTACGAGGCCATCTCCAAAGACCTTGGGATTCCTGTGTCTACAGTTTGCAATGTTAAGAAGTTTTCTGCTAAAGGAACTATCACGAACCTCCAAGGATGTGGTGGTGGGAAGAAGAAAATTAATCCAAGAAGACTTTGAAGGTTAATGCAAACTGATGGAAAAACACCACGTACAACATCCAAAGAGCTTAAGGCTGACCTGGAGCAATCTGGAGTGCTAGTTTCAACCTGCACCATATGCCATGCACTAAACAAAGAAGGACTTCATGGGTGAAGGCCAAGGAAGACCCCACTGCTCAATCAGACATAAAAAGGCACGTCTGATCTTTGCCCAAACCCACCTTGAGAAACCTCAATCCTTCTGGGAAAATGTTCTGTGGACAGATGAAACCAAACTTGAGCTCTCACAATGCAGACTAGCGATATATTTAAAGGCAAAGAAATTAAGCTTATAAGGAAAAAAACACCCTTCCTACAGATATATATGGTGGAGGTTCCATAAAGTTGTGGGGCTGTTTTGTTGCCTCAGGACTGGAAGCCTGGAACGTACTAAAGGAAGCATGAAGTCAGAGGACTACTAAGGTATTTTGGAACGAAATGTGCTACCTACTGTCAGAAAGCTAGGTCTGGGTCGAAGGTCATATATCCTCCATCAGGACAATGACCCAAAACATACATCCAGAACTAAAAAAGAATGGTTAAAAAGGAACAAATGAACTGTTTTAAATTGGCCAGCAATGAGTCCTGACTTTAATCTTAAGAACATAAGATTTGCCATATTGGGTCAGACCAAGGTCCATCAAGCACAGTATCCTGTTTTCAACAGTGGCCAATCCAGGTCACAAGAACCTAGCAGTTTCCCGAAAAGACACAGGTTCTACAATGCTTGTAATGGGGCAAGCAGTGGATTTCCCAGATTCCTTTTTAATAATGGTTTATGGACCTTTCCTCCAGGAATTTGTGCAAGCCTTTTTTAAACCCAGCTTTTACTACATCCTTCGGTAATGGATTCCAGAGTTTGATTATGCGTTGAGTGAAAAAAATATTTTCTCTTAGTAGTCTTAAATAGATTACACTGTAGCTTCATTGCATGTCCCCTAGTCTTTCTACTTTTTGATAACGTAAACAATCAATTTACGTTTACCCGTTCCACTCCATTCATTAATTTATAGACCTCTATCAAATCTCTCCTCAGCCATCTCTTTTCCAGGTTGATGAGCCCTAACCTTTTATTTATTTATTTATTTATTTAACAGTTCTTTTATACCGCGCTCTTTATCATCAGTGCGGTTTACAGTGAACAAAACGACTCACGGACAGCAATAGGCCTGAGTTTACAAATAACAGGGAAATTAACCAGGACAAAAGCTTTGGGAAACTTTGTATATTTATGTTATACAACTATATACAGTGATAGTGTTCTATTTACATAATGTGTGCCATGCGACAGAACAATTGCAACTTCATACTGAGGGATTCGGTTGTGTTGGGGGAGTCGGTGAGGGGTTATGGTAGTGGGAGAAGCCTCCGCTCATAGGGGTATCCTTCCATCCCCTTTACCATTTTGGTGGCTCTTCTCTGTACCTTTTCTAAGTCCACTATATTTATTTTATTTATTTATTTATTTACATTCTCTTATATACCGCGCTATTCTGCATCAGTGCGGTTTACATTGAACAAACTGAAATTACATTGAACAGGGCATTATAGCTTGGAGATAACTATTTTACAGGGAACATGGGCTATGGAGGGTTAAGTGGCTTGCCCAAGACCACAAGGAGCACCTGTGGGACTAGAAACCCCAGTCCTTCCGGCCCAAGGTTGCTGTCCTCTAGTGGGATTTGAACCCCCCGACCTTCAGGCCTGAAGTACCTTGCCCCAACCACTAGGCCACTCCTCCACTCCTTTTTAAGGTACAGCAACCAAAATTGCACACAATATTCAAGGTGCGGTCGCACCATGGAATGATACAAAGGCATAATAATATCCTTTGTTTTATTCTCCGTTCCTTTCCTTATGATTCCTAGCATTCTATTAGCCTTTTTGGCCACTGCTGCACACTAGGCGGCGGGTTTCAGTGTATTATCCATGATGATGCCTAAATCTTTTTCCTGGGTGGTGGTTGCTAATGTGGAACCTTGCATCGTGTAACCATAGTTTGGGTTGTTCTTCCCTAGGTGCATAACTTTGCACTTGTCCACATTAAATTTTATCTGCCAATCAAGAACCTTTGGAAAAAGCTGAAATCTGTCATTGGTAAAACGAATCCTGAAAACATTCATGAGCTGGAACATATTGCAGTTGAAGAATGTGAGAAACTACCAGCAGACAGATGTACGAAACTTACAGATGGCTACAAGAAACGTTTGAAGGCTGTCATCACTGGTAAGGATTGCACAACCAAATATTAGTGAAGGGTGCCATTAATCTTGTCCAGGTCATATTTTGTTTTTTTTCTCAGAAATTACTACATCTACAGTAAATTGCAAGACATCTTTTTTTGTTGTATACCTTTCAACATATTATTACGATATTATGATAACATATAGTTAGAGTATTTCCAATTATTTCCCAAGAAATTGTACACAACATACCTGAAATACAATGGTACCAATAATATTGACCACAACTGTAAATATGTAATCTGTGTAATAAATTTCAAATATTAACATGTTCTTTCTTTATCTTTATCATATGGACCAAGACATCGTTATCCCTCCCCAATACAAACCAGAATACCATCTAGATATTGACTTCTAGCTTACAGGCTTCAGTCATTTTTATTTCTTTTAAGTTTTTAGCCTTTATCTTTGTCATGTTGTTAAGTGCCGTCGAGTCCGAGTCGACTCATGGCGACCCTCTGGATAGCTATCCTAAATTGTGTTCGGTCTTCAGTCAGGCGGCTCATTGTTGACAGACTGGTACCCGTAGCTGCTGTTATTGTATCGATCCATCTCATTGCTGGCCTTCCTCTTTTGCGTTGACCTTTTATCTTGCCAAGCATGATGTCTTTCTCTAATGATCTCTCTCTTCGCATGATGTGTCCAAAGTATGAAAGTCAAAGTCTTGTCATCTGAGCTTCTAAAGAAAGCTTAGGTTTGATCTCCTCTAGTACCGACTGGTTTGTTTTCGGGCAGTCCATGGTATACACAGTATTCGCCGCCAGCACCATAATTCAAAGGCATCAATTTTCTTCCTGTCTGTCTTTTTCACTGTCCAGCTTTCACATCCATATGATGTTATTGAAAATACCATGGCTTGAACAAGTCGAATCTTTGTATGGAGAGAGACATCTCTGCTCTTGAGAATCTTATCTAGGTCTTTCATAGCCGTTCTGCCAAGAGCAATGCATCGTCTGATTTCTTGACTGCTTGTTGCTTCTTTATTGATAGTTGATCCAAGTAGGTTAAAGTTGTTCACAATTTCAATTTCTTCTCCTTCAACGATGAATCTGTTGATTATGCCAGTTGTCATGATCTTTGTCTTCTTTACATTAAGGTGCAGGCCCATTTTGAGACTATGTTCTTTGATTGTGAGAAGCAAATGTTTCAGATCATCTTCACTTTCAGCCAGTAATGTAGTATCATCGGCATATCTTTGTCATAGGTTTTTTTAATTTATTGTAATTTCTGAATTAATTATATATTGCTTATGGTTACTGATATGTTTTCTTTTTTTATTGAATTTTGCTTGCTGCAATACATTTTTCAAAATCTGGAGAATGAGAAGACGGACCATAGCTTTCAGATTAAATTAAGTTGCAGTAGATGGAATGGTGCCTGCTGGGTTGGAAGAGGGACTGCGAGGCTACCAAAGGCTAGATTGTGGATTCTGCTGATTACATACCTATGGAGTAACTCTTTTAAAGTTCTGAGTGCATGTGCTCTAAAAAGTAGGCTTCATTAGATATGAGTGCATTTTCTTGTTTTACCATCTGATCCACTGTATAATATAACATGCAGTGACTCAGTACTATCCTCAAAATGATAGGGCATTTGTTCTGCACTAAAAGGTTTACAATTAAAACTATTACTCAATTTGTACTGAATAAGCTGGCTTGATAGAATTACACAGGCTCTGATTAGACCTCACCAAGTTTTTCTGATCCTCAGGGTCCCATATCAGATTCCAATGATTTCATTGTTGAGTATGGGAACTTGAATAAATGAACATTTAGAAGGGTAGCTAGCATGCTCTAGTTAATTGCAATTGCATCATCCTGATGTTTTTTTCTGTAAGCAGAGAGAAAACAGTGATTCAAAAGAGATGTGAGGCATCATTTTATTAACCCTTTCCAAATTCTCTTTCCATTGCGTGTCATATTGAAATAGTACTTTGTTGGAATACATTCTTACCAATAGAATATGACTTTAATCTGAGTATAACTTTGAAATATCAGGATATTTTGGTAGAAATGAATATTGGAATGGCAAGCAAAAGTGACACATTGATAATATGGTTTTTATATTCCTTGTTTTAATTATTCCTGGCGGGAGCTTCTTTTCCTTTGGACTTCAAGCCTAATCAGAATTGTCTTCTACTGTGGCTACACAATGAGCCTTCAAGAGCAACACTTTTTCTTCCATGTTTAATGCTAATTATTGCAATAACAGCAGTCTTTCAGGGTAAGACAATACAGCAGATGAGGGCAGAAAAGTACCAGTGTGCTCATCCTGTCTTCCCAATTAATCCTATATACATTGTGAGGAGCGAGCTAAGGCTTCTATTTTGAGTGTTCATGTATTTTTAAATTTAGTAGTTTATATTCCAGCTCCAGTGCTTGCCTTTGGTAAGAGCTATCAGTGGAGGGAGAAGGAGAATTGATGGCCATCATTTGCTAGTAGCTCTAACCAGTAGACTATACCATTGTAGAGGAATAACCTAGCGGTTTGAACAACAGGCCTAAGCAACAGAGAAGTGATGGTTATGCCTAATATTGCTTGTAACCATGAGCAAGTCACAAAAACATAGAAAATGAGGACAGATAGACAATAGTTTTAAAATAGGGCACCCAAGATAAGGCAGTCAAAATGATCCTAGTTTATAAAGATAAGTTTATCTATTTAACAGGTTTTTTTATACCGCTTTATCTTTTAGTCAAAGTGGTTTATACTGCAACTTAAACTTGGTAATGCACATTAAACAGGGACACTAATAACTTGGATTTTTCTGAGACAATGGAGGGTTAAATGACCTGCCCAAGACCACAAGGAGTGCTAGAGGGAATTGAATCCTGGTCGCTTGATTCCCAAGTCAGTGCTCTAACCATTAGGGTACTCCTCCACTTCACTAGTCTTTATAAACTAGTAAACAGCATAGATCATACCTTAAGTTAAGGAGTAGACAATTATACTACTCTACTGCAGGTATAAATGAACGTGCACAAAATTCACAAGAATGCACATAACATCTCAGAACTTAATGTCATCTTCTGGCGGCACTCAATTTATCAAATTCGTAATTTTGAAGGGGCTGCCTCTGTTTTTCTAAATTGATGTATATTTGTTAATGTCATGAAGGATTTGATGTATATTATAATTATAATTTGACCTCTGTTTATTTTATTTTATTTTTTATGGGGAGGTTGGACTTTGCATTCTTGAATGTAAATGGTTACATTTATCTATTTTTGTATGGAAAATTTTTAAAAAAAGAATGCACATAAAATAAGAAATTTTATAATCATCACACGTACTTGCTAACTCTGCCCACACTCTGCCAATAGCACACCCCCTGCTATGCTTACTGGCAAAATGCACACCTTCATATTAAAACTTGTCATTTTACACCAGTTGGGATTTTATAAGAAGCCATTAAAATACGGAAACTGCCACATATGTGAAGAGACTGAATGACTTATTTACTCAGTCTTTACTGAAGATGACATAGGAAAGGTTTCCTTATCAAAAATGATATTTAAAGGTGATTTATCAGAGGAATTGAAACAAATCTCGATAAACCGGGAAGATGTAAAGTAGCAATTTGATAAACTAAAAAATAGGAAATCACCTGAACCCTGGTAGAGATCCCAGGATTCTGACAGAACTCATAAATGAGATTTCAAACCTACTATTAGTAATCTGTGAATGATCATTAAAATCATCTGTAGCACCTGAAGATTAAGAGTGGTCAACCCATTTTTTAAAAAGGGTTCCAGGGGTGATCAGGAAACTAAGACCAGTAAGCTTGACGCAAGTACCGAGCAAAATGGTAGAATCGTAAAAAACAAAATTACTGAACATACAGATAGTTGTGGTTTAATGGGACAAAGCCAATATGGGCCCGATTCTGTCCTAGACATAGATCCCCTCTGTACGTTTGGTCTGAACTGGATGTACAGAGGGGATTGTGATTCTGATCCCGCGGGGCATGTCTAGCCCTGCGGGATCAGAATCGCAAACAGTCCTGCATGTGCAGGTTGGGACTGTGATTCAGTCTGGCCTGCACATGCAGGACTGTCCCCAGCTAACTCAGTCAAGGCTCTTTAATGGAGCCGCAGTGCCACGATATCGGCCGCCGGAAATTAAAGCTAATTCCCTGCAGCCCAACCACGATCTGGCCTCCTAAAGCCAGGGTCAGGCTGCGGGGAATATCCTCCAGCCCCCCTGTTCCATCCGCGCCCTAGACTCTACCACCGAGCCCCCCCTCCCCCCCCCCCCAATCTAACTTCCCCGCACAACCGGCAGGGAAGTTAGTCCATCTCCGCTATTCATGGCACAGAATAACCCCTATGGATTTAGCCAAGGAAAGTTTTGTGTCACTAATATCTATATTTTTTTGAAGGTGTGAATAAACAGGTAGATAAAGTGAGCTAGTTGATATAGTGTATCTAGATTTTCAAAAATCCTTTGACAAGGTCCCTCATCAGAGATTCTTGAGGAAATTACGAAATCATGGGATAGGGGGAAATGTCGTGTTAGGATTTGGAACTGGTTATAAGATAGAAAACAGAGAATAGGGCTAAATGACCAATTTTTTCAGTGGAGAAAGGTGAATAGTGGAGTGGAGGAATCTGTGCTGGATCCGCAGCTTTTTAATATCTTCATAAATGACCTAGAAATGAGAACAATGAGTGAGGTGATCACATTTGCAGACGACACAAAATTACTCAAGATGATTGTGAAAAATTGCAAGAAGACCTTGAGAAATTGGGAGATTGGATGTCCAAATGGCAGATAAAGTTTAATGTGGACAAGGGCAAAGTTATGCACTTAGAGGCCTATACTAATGTCTATCTCCAGAGCCACTGTGCATCTGGCTGGAACTGGATGCACAGTGGTAGACGCGATTCTGATCCCGCGGGGCACATCTAGCCCCACGGGGTCAGAATTGCGCTTAATCCTGTATGTGCAGGCCAGGACCCGATTCCAGTCGGCCTGTATGTACAAATTGCTGCACGGCTAACTCAGTCAGGCTCCTGAATGGAGATGCAGTGCCATGGCATCCGGTTGCTATGGCACTGCGGCTACATTCAGGAGCTGCGATCCCCAGCTATCGCTGGCTTTGTTCTTTCCCTGCAGCTTGACCCCCAATCTGGCCTCCCAAGGCCAGTGTCAGGTTGCAGGGAATCTCCTGCACCCCTTCTATCTTTGACGCTCCTCGGGCCTGCCATCCCCTAATGTCTAGGGAGACTTATTCCACCCTCCGGAGGGTGGAATAAGTCCCCTTTCTAGTCTTCCGGCCCCGGACGTACAGGGCCAACATCAGAATTGGCCCTGTATGTCCGGGGCCGCGGACCATCCACTACCCGCTCTAACTCCATCTCCACATCGCCCCCTTTCCGCCCCCTCTAGCCTCCATGTACAAACTCCTTGTTCATACGGGGAGGCTTCGTCGGGGACGGGAAAGGGGGATGAATAGACTCCTTACTGTAGGGAAGAACAACCCAAACTATGATTATACAATGCAAAGTTCCACATTACGAATCTCCACACAGGAAAAGGATCTGAATGTCATCATGGATTTTAAATCAAGGATAATACGTTGAAACCCTTTGCCCAGTTCACAGTGGTGGCTAAGAAAGAAAATAGAATTTTAGACCTCATAAGGAAAGGAATGGAGAATAAAATCAAAGATATTCTAATGCCTCTGTTTTGCTCCATGGTGTAACCGGACCTTGAATATTGTGTGCAATTTTGGTCGCCATACCTTAAAAAGAATATAGCAAAATTAGAAAAAGTACAAAAAGTAACCAAGATGATAAAGGGAATGGAGGAGGAAAAGCTTAAAAGGTTAGGGCTCTTCAGCTTAGAAAAGAGACAGATGAGGGGAGATATGACAGAGGTCTATAAAATAACAAGTGGAGTGAAACAGGTAAATGTAGATCGGTTGTTTACTCCTTCAAAAAGTAGAAAGACTGGGAGACATTAAATGATGTTACACTGTAGCACATTTAAGATTAATTGGATAAAACATTTTTTCACTCAATGTGTTATCACACTTTGGAATTATTGTTGGAGGGTGTAGTAAAAGTTGTTAGTGAAGTTGGGTTTAAAAGAGATTTGGACAAGTTCCTGGAGGAAAAATCCACAAATCCTTATTAAAGTAGACTAGGGAAATCCCTGCCTACCCCTGAGATAGGCATCATGGAATCTGTTTACTTTTTGGAACCCTTACAGACACTTGTGTCCAGGATTGCCCACTGTTCGAAACAGGATACTAGATTTGATGGACCTTTGGTCTGACCCAGAATGGCATTTCTTATGTTCTCTTGTACCTCCATAAAGACCATTTGATCAATTCCATCTTCCCATCCACACTACCCGCACAGCTCTACAATCCATTTCTTGCCCTCAAATATCCTTTTTGCTTGTCCCATGCTTTCTTGAATTTAGACTTCTCATCTCTATCACCTCCATTGGAAGGCTGTTCCTCATGTCCACCACCTTTTAAGTAAAGAAATATTTTCTTGATTACTTCTGAGTCTACCCTTTATCGTTCTCATCCTACGACCCTTCATTCCAGAGTTTCCTTTGCACTGGATGATGCCTTCCTCCTATGCATTTATATCTTTGAAGTATTTGTGTGTCTGTCATATTGTTATTTTATTTTTATTTATTTATTTATTGTATCCCCTATTTATTTTTATTTATTTAATATATCCCCCTATCCTGCCTTTCTTCCAGAGTATATGCATATTTCATTCTTTAAGTCTGTCCCCATATGCATTATGATTAGGACTATTGGCCAATTTAGTATTCATACTATGGACTGATTCCATCTTGTATACATCCTTTTGAAAGTGTGGTCTCCAGAATTGCACACAATATCCCAAATGATGTCTCACCAGAAACTTACATAGATGCACTATCACCTCCTTTTTCCTGCTGGCTATTCCTTTTCCTATGTAACCAAGCATACTTTTGACTTTTATTGTTGTCTTCACTACCTGTTTGGCTACTTTAAAAACAACAGATACAATCACCCTCAAATCTTGCTCATCTTCCAGTCACAGAAATTCACCCACTATACTATAGCACTCTCCTGGGTATTTGCAGCTCAGATGCATGACCCTGCATTTTTCAGCATTAAGGGGGTTACTTTAGAAGCCCTATTCAGCACTGGATGTCTCTGGTGTATTAGTTCTATTTTGTACACTTTAGACATATGAGGTTTTGTATAGTATTTTATTTATTTATTTATTTATAGTTCTTTTATACCGCACTCGTTTTCATCAGCGCGGTTTACATTGAACAAGAATACTCACAGCAAGCAACAGACTGTTGTGAGTTTACATGTAACAGGAGATTTCAACTGGGATTCAACTTTGGGAAACTTTGTACATATATGTTAAGGAACTATATACAATGAATAGAGTTTTTTTAATAAGTGGATTTCCAGTTTATGTATGTCACCTATGTGGAACTGTGTCTAAAACTATACTGAAATCCAAATGTACCATATCTAGTGCTCTCCCCTGATCCAGCCCTCTGGTTACCCAGTCAAAGAGATTGATCAGCTTCATCTGACAAGACTTATCTCTACTAAAAGCATACTGCCTTGGATCCTGTAATCCACTGGATTCCAGAAATTGCATTCTCCTCTGTTTCAGCAGTGATTCCATTAATTTGCTCACCACTGAGGTCAGACAAACCACCCTGAAGCTCCAGCATCCTCCTTCCTTTTGTGAAAAGGAATCACATCTCCCCAGGGTCGATGCAATGGTATTAGGCAGCCTTGGTGAAATTTCAGCTTTGCCCCATCAAATATCTTTAAGCTATAAATTTTATGTCATGTCTCAAATTTGAGTAAATTAAGCCTATAAAGGGGAAAACAACCCTTTTCAACAATCCTGATGCATATTGTCAAACTCACTCAGGGCCATTTTTTGAACCGGCATCTTATTTTCTTCATACGGAAAAATGCTTTTAAAAACGGGGATGTTAAAGGATAGCCACATCGATAGAAATCTAACTGTTGTAGCTCCCCCATGCATCTTTTTTCTGAAAAAAAAAAGTCTTATGGAGTCCATAAGGTACAAAAATAT
This sequence comes from Ichthyophis bannanicus, assembly GCA_033557465.1. Lineage (NCBI taxonomy): Eukaryota > Metazoa > Chordata > Amphibia > Gymnophiona > Ichthyophiidae > Ichthyophis > Ichthyophis bannanicus. The sequence continues at coordinate 1,657,317,009 of CM066031.1, forward strand.
TGGGGGGGGGGAGGGCATTTTCAAAACAGTTAAAACAGCTGACCAGTTAAACTATTGTCAGCAGGTTATTCAGCACCACTACAGTTTAGTGCCACTGAATATCCCCTCATACTGGGTTTGAACCCCCTGATGTTAGCTGGCTAGCTCCAGGGGGTTAGCCAGTCATTGGCGATATTAAGCTATTGGCTGGTTAAGCCAAACTGGCTAAAGTTAAGATGGCAGAATGACTGTCCTAATTTTAGACAGTTTTCCAATCCGACCTGCAGCTGAATATCGTCACTGACTGGATTGCATTCCGGGCAACATGGGTATTTAATGCCGGTGACTGAATATGGCCCTGACGCTTAATATCCGAGCTTACATTAAAGTGGCGACAGCCAACCACTTTATGTATACTGGCCACTGCCACTGAAAATGTCCCCCTCCCATTAATTTTAGAATGTAGATTCCTAAATGAAACTGAAAATCACCCCATTATCCACCCTCCCCCAGGTAACAGTTTGGTGCATTTGCAGTCCGTTTTAGGGAAAGGGAAAGCTGATTTCCGATGACATTCTGACTTTCCATTTTTTTCTGCAGTGAATGACAGTACATCTTAAAGGAAGCAGCTGAGCACTCAGTTTCGGGAAGCTTTCACATACTCGGCTCCCTTCTCACATACCAGTTAAAAAGCTTGTCTATTTTCCTGGTAGCAGCATGGAATAGCAAAGACTTCTTAAAACCCTCTTGCTATTGTGCTAGTTTTACTTAAACAACAGATGTTCATACTGAGGAAAAACTATTGCCCTCCTACCAAGAGTCATGAAAGTAAATCACTATCTAGTGTCTTCAAATTATACATTCAAAATTCATTCTGCAGACTTGCTTCCATTGCTTGCAGGCAAAATAAATATGAATAATAGGTTTGCAAAAGCGCATATGTAAACAGAGTGAGAGGCATTACAATAACAAATGGATATAAACAATATTATATACATGAACTTAAAGATGTTATAAACCATAAGACTATACCTGAGACTCATTTTGACCTCTAGCCATGGCCTCTCTCTAATGCCACTCACAGAAAAACTATTTATTATCTATAAGGGCCAATGTTTTTTTCAGGGGTACTCGGTGTTACTAAGTAGTGGCACCTTTCCCATTGTCTGCTAAAATTGAAGCTTGATCCCCAAGTATTAATGAAAGAGCCCAGGCTTTGCACATCCCAAAAACACATATACATAAAATGCCATCCACAGGAGAAGTACATACTGCTCATATACCTGGCTTAGCAGTGAGGTTCATTACTGTCATGGTATGCGCAAAACTAACCCTTTTGGAGGCATTATCCCTGAGAGATGCAGTATCTTTAGCCAGTTCCCACAGGCCCATGCAAGAATGTGGGGGTGCATGCTGCAGCCAGCATATAACTCAACCACTGCAAAAGGTGGGACACAGAGGCTGAACTGCTAGACAGAAAGATAGACAAAAATTTAGTTTGTTCCAGGCATAAGGTGCAGCAAGGTGAAAGGAGAGAAGTCTGGAGTTCGCAATAGAAGAGAAGGGCACAGATAGAAGCAGTTTGCCAGAAGAGTGGAGGTCCCGAGAGGGGTTGTAAGGAGAGATAAGAGAAGAAAGGTGGTGAGGAGCTACAGAGTGAATGCATTTATAGTTCAGTAGGAGAAGTTTTAACTGGATGCGGAAACGGATAGGGAGCCAGTGGAGTGACATGAGAAGAGGAGTAATATGGGCATGACGAGGCTGGTGGAAGATTAGTCGTGCAGCAGAGTGTTGGACAGATTGAAGGTGAGAGAGATGATTCAAAGGGAGACCAGCAAGGAGTAGGTTACAGTTGTCAAGACGGGAGGTGATTAAGGAGTGGATAAGCGTCTTAGTAGTGTGTTCAGAAAGGAAAGGACAGATTTTGCTGATATTATAGAGAAAGAAACAGCAGGTCATAGCTATCAGACGAATGTGTGTGGAGAAGGAGAGAGATGAGTCGAAGACAACCCCAAGATTGTGAGCCGAGGAAACAGGAAGGAGTACAGAGTTATCCACAGAGACTGAGAAAGGAGGAAGAGGAGGGGAGGGGAGGTATTAGGGGAAAAGATAAGAAGTTTCATTCCTAGCCCCCCATCAGCCATTTTCAGTCCTATTCCAGACCCCCATCAGCCCATTTCAAATCCTAGCTGCCCTATCAGCCATTTTCAGTCCTATTCCAGCCCCATTCCAGCCCCCATCAGCCCATTTCCAATCCAAGCTCCCCCCATCAGCCCATTTCCCATTCTTTCACACCCATCAGCCATTTCGAGTCTTATTCCAGTATTTCCATTAGCCCATTTTGGTCAAAGCGCTCCCCATCAGCCCATTTTAATACTAAACCCCCCATCAGCTATTTCCGGTCCTAATACAGCCCCCCCTCAGCCTAGTGACAGTCCAAGTTCCCTCCATAAACCCATTTCCAATCCTAGCCCCCCATCAGCCATTTCCTGTCCTATTCCAGACCCCATCAGCCCATTTCAAATCCTTGCCGCCCTATCAGCAATTGCCAGTCCTATTCCAGCCCCATTTCAACCCATTTCAACCCCCCATCAGCCCAGTTCCAGTCCAAGCTCCCCCCCCCCATCAGCCCATTTCCCATTCTTTCACACCCATCAGCCATTTCGAGTCTTATTCCAGCACTCCCATCAGCCCATTTTGGTAAAAGCGCCCCCCATCAGCCCATTTTAAATCCTAAACCCCCCCCATCAGCCATTTCCAGTGCTATTACAACTGAGAAGTTTTAACTGGATGCGGAAACGGATAGGGAGCCAGTGGAGTGACATGAGAAGAGGAGTAATATGGGCATGACGAGGCTGGTGGAAGATTAGTCGTGCAGCAGAGTGTTGGACAGATTGAAGGTGAGAGAGATGATTCAAAGGGAGACCAGCAAGGAGTAGGTTACAGTTGTCAAGATGGGAGGTGATTAAGGAGTGGATAAGCATCTTAGTAGTGTGTTCAGAAAGGAAAGGACAGATTTTGCTGATATTATAGAGAAAGAAACAGCAGGTCATAGCTATCAGACGAATGTGTGTGGAGAAGGAGAGAGATGAGTCGAAGACAACCCCAAGATTGTGAGCCGAGGAAACAGGAAGGAGTACAGAGTTATCCACAGAGACTGAGAAAGGAGGAAGAGGAGGGGAGGGGAGGGGAGGGGAGGTATTAGGGGAAAAGATAAGAAGTTTCATTCCTAGCCCCCCATCAGCCATTTTCAGTCCTATGCCAGACCCCCATCAGCCCAGTGCAAATCCTAGCGGCCCTATCAGCCATTTTCAGTCCTATTCCAGCCCCATTCCAGCCCCCATCAGCCATTTCCAATCCAAGCTCCCCCCATCAGCCCATTTCCCATTCTTTCACACCCATCAGCCATTTCGAGTCTTATTCCAGTATTTCCATTAGCCCATTTTGGTCAAAGCGCTCCCCATCAGCCCATTTTAATACTAAACCCCCCATCAGCTATTTCCGGTCCTAATACAGCCCCCCATCAGCCTATTTACAGTCCAAGTTCCCTCCATAAACCCATTTCCAATCCTAGCCCCCCCATCAGCCATTTCCTGTCCTATTCCAGACCCCATCAGCCCATTTCAAATCCTTGCCGCCCTATCAGCAATTTCCAGTCCTATTCCAGCCCCATTTCAACCCCCATCAGCCCATTTCCAGTCCAAGCTCCCCCACCCCCATCAGCCCATTTCCCATTCTTTCACACCCATCAGCCATTTCGAGTCTTATTCCAGCACTCCCATCAGCCCATTTTGGTAAAAGCGCCCCCCATCAGCCCATTTTAAATCCTAAACCCCCCCATCAGCCATTTCCAGTGCTATTACAACTCCCCATCAACCCATTTACAGTCCAAGTTCCCTCCATCAGCCCATTTCCAATCCTAGCCCCCTGTCAGCCCATTTCCAGTCCTAGCCTCGTCCATCAGCCTATTTCCAATCCTAGTCGTCCATCAGCCATTTGCAGTCCTATTCCAGCCCCCCCATCAGCCATTTCCAATCCTACCCCCCATCAGCCCATTTCCTGTCCAAGCTCCCCCTCATTCCATTTCCAATCTTAGCCACCCCATCAGCCATTTCCAGTACTATTCCAGCCCCCCCAAGCCGATTACCAGTCCAAGCTCCCCCCATCAGCCCATTTCCAATCATAACCCCTCTTTAGCCCATTTCCAGCGGAGCCCTCCCCATCTGCTCATTTCCAGTCCTAGCCCCCATCAGTCAGTCCAGTCCTATTACAACCCCCATCAGCCCATTTCCAATCCTAGCTCCGTCAGCACATTTCCAGTCCAAGCTCCTCCCATCAGCCCATTTCCAGTCCTAGCCCCCCATCAGCCATTTTATACCTGATACCTTGATGAGATCTCTCAACAAGCCACACGACCTTTTTGACCTAGTTAAGTCCCTATCTAAGGAGCCATCCTCAGGGCCTCAAGTGGAGATACACCCTCAAGACTTTGCAATCCACTTACAATCTAAGATGTGCCTTATCGACAAAACCTCTGTAACAACCACCACACCTGTGCAGAACATCCCTGGAGCTCTTTCTGCATTCTCTAACCCCTCCAAGAAAGGAATTGAAGACACCATTACAGCCCTCAACATCACTACATCTCAGTCCGACCCATGCCCTGCCTTCTGGATCAAGGAGCTCCGCAGTCACTTTAGCCCAGTAATTGCCAAAATAATGAACCTCTCCTTTTCAACAGGATCATTCCCTTCAGCCCTTAAGCATACTTCAATTAGATCCCTGCTGAAAAACTGCAAGCTCGACCCTCTAAAGGTAGAGTCCTACAGACCCATCTCTAGCATACCTCTAACTTGCTAAGATCATCGAAAAAGAGGTTCAACGACAGTTACTGGACCATATTGACACCATTGCACCGCTAGACCCCTGCCAACATGGCTTCAGGGAATATCATGGAGTCGAAACTCTCCTCACCATTCTCTTCAGCAAGATAATCTCAGGCATAGATAACATCCGCCAAGGTTTTGCCCTCATATTCCTGGACATCGCCGCAGCGTTCGATTCAGTGAATCATGAACTCCTTTTAGTGAGACTAATTGAGAAGGGCATCACTGGAACAGCGCTTAAATGGTGCAGGTCCTATCTATCCGAAAGATGGCAGCATGTCCGCTCAGGAGGCAGAACTTCAGAACCCTTCCATCTCGATCAGGGAGTTCCTCAAGGTTCCTCACTCTCTGCCCTTATATTTAACATCTACATGCAACCAATCTGTGAGATCATACGGTCATTTAAGGTCGATTACATGCTTTATGCCGATGACGTTCTACTCTACACCCCCATCTCTACTGACCATTTGGATCTCTCCCCTCTAATAAACTGTTTCAATGCAGTTTCTGATTGGCTTCTCTCCCAAAACCTCCGTATACAACATAAGAAAACGGAAGTCCTCTTTATCACGAGGAATCCCAACTTTAACCCACCACAATATCTCAAAACTAAGGAAGCCGAACTGCAATCCAAACCCTCAATACGCTACCTAGGAGTCATTCTGGATCAACACCTAGATATGAAGTCCCACATAGGAAACACGGTCAGAACAGTATACTACAAGATCCGCTCTTTGAGACACCTACGCTCCATGTTGGAACCAAAAGATTTCAGGACAATATACCAAACACTGATCATACCCCACTTCGATTACGCTAATGTCATTCTTCAAGGTCTTCCTCAATCCACCTTAAACCCGTTACAGCTGGCAATGAATGCCGCAGCAAGGGTACGTTATGGAGCCGCCAGGACTGACCATGTTACTCCTCTGCTGATTCAATTACATTGGCTACCCATTCAGGCCAGAATTCTCTTCAAAACTTTACTTCTCACGTTCAAAGCTCTCAATAAACTCTCTGCTGCATCCTTATCTGCCCTTATTCACACTACTACACCAAACAGAACAAGAAGATTCTCGTCCATCAACTCCCTAAAGCTCCCAAAGGCCCTTACAAGCTTCTCTTCTTCTACAGCCAACAGAGCCTTTATCCTTTGTGCCCCTAGGTGCTGGAATGCACTACCCCCTGGCATCCGGGCTATCAACAGCCTATCACAATTCAGGAAAGCCCTCAAATTTCATCTCTTCAACAAGTACCTTATAGAGTCATCAACACCCATTGACATTAGTGTTCCCACCCAATTACCAAATTCCATAATATCTCAATAACATGCTTAGGCTGATTCTCTATAACGATTGATCCTGTTCCTAGTAACATGTTCCTATTCAGTAGTACTACATCTGTAAATAGATTGTAAATAGTTTCCCTTGTTATCCAAGTTCCTTCCCTTGTTATCTGTAAACTCATGCAAGTTAACTGTACTGAGATTTTTGTTCTATGTGAACCGCGCTGATGCTGAATAGTGCGGTATATAAGAGAATATAAATAAATAAATAAATAAATTTTCAATCCTATGCCAACCCACAATCAGCCCATTTCCAGTCCAAGCTCCCCACATCAGTCCATTTCCAATCCTACCCCACCCCTCCATCAGCCATTTCCAGTCCTACTCCAGCCCTCATCAGCCCATTTCCAGTCCAAGCTCCTCCCAACAGTCCATTTCCATTCCTAGCCCCTAACCAGCTATTTCCAGTTCTATTCCAGAACCCCTATCAGCCCATTTCCAGTCCTAGCCCAGCATTAGTATTTGCAGTCCTATTCCAGCCCCACATCAGCCCATTTTCAGTCCTAGCCCCCCATCAGTCATTCCCAGTCCTTTTCCAGACCTCCATCAGCCCATTTCAAATCCTAGCTGCCCTATCAGCCATTTCCAGTCCTATTCCAGCCCCATTCCAGCCCCCATCAGCCCATTTCCAGTCCAAGCTCCCCCATCAGCCCATTTCCCATTCTTTCCCACCCATCAGCCATTGCCAGTCCTATTCCAGCACTCCCATCAGCCTATTTTGGTCAAAGAGCCCCCCCATCAGCCCATTTGCAATCCTAACCCACCCCCCAATCAGCTATTTCCAGTCCATGTTCCCTCTATCAGCCCATTTCCAATCCTAGCCCCCCCTATCAGCCTCTTCCAGTACTATTCCAGCCCTCCCAAGCCCATTACCAGTCCAAGCTCCCCCCATCAACCCATTTCCAATCCTAGCCCCCATCAGCCATTTCCAGTCCTATTTCAAACCCCCATCAGCCCATTTTGGTCAAAGCGCCCCCCCCCCCCCCCATCAGCCGGTTTTAAATCCTAAACCCACCATCAGCCATTTCCAGTGCTATTACAACTCCCCATCAGCCCATTTGGAGTCCAAGTTCCCTCCCTCAGCCCATTTCCAATCCTAGCCCCCTGTCAGCCCATTTCCAGTCCTAGCCCCGTCCATCAGCCCATTTCCAATCCTAGCCATCCATCAGCCATTTGTAGTCCTATTCCAGACCCCATCAGCCCATTTCCAGTCCAAGCTCACTCCATTAGTCTATTTCCAATCCTAGCCATCCATCAGCCATTTCCTGTCCTATTCCAGCCCCCCATCAGCCATTTCCAATCCTAGTCCCCTATCAGTCTATTTCCAGTCCTCTCGCCCCCCCCCCCCCAATCAGCCCATTTCCGGTCCTATTCTAGACCCTCATCAGCCAATTTCCAATCCTACCCACCATCAGCCCATTTCCTGACCAAGCTCACCCCATCAGCCATTTCCAGTACTATTCCAGCCCCCTCAAGCTGATTACCAGTCCAAGCTCCCCCTATCAGCCCATTTCCAATCATAACCCCTCTTTAGCCCATTTCCAGCTGAGCCCTCCCCATCTGCTCATTTCCAGTCCTAGCCCCCATCAGTCAGTCCAGTCCTATTACATCCTCCATCAGCCCATTTCCAATCCTAGCCCCGTCAGCCCATTTCCAGTCCAAGCTCCCCACATCAGTCCATTTCCAATCCTACCCCACCCCTCCATCAGCACATTTCCAGTCCAAGCTCCTCCCAACAGCCCATTTCCATTCCTAGCCCCTAACCAGCTATTTCCAGTCCTATTCCAGACCCCCCATCAGCCCATTTCCAGTCCTAGCCCAGTATTAGTATTTGCAGTCCTATTCCAGCCCCACATCAGCCCATTCCCAGTCCTGTTCCAGACCTCCATCAGCCCATTTCAAATCCTAGCCGCCCTATCAGCCATTTCCAGTCCTATTCTAGCCCCATTCCAGCCCCCATTTCCAGTCCAAGCTCCCCCTATCAGCCCATTTCCCATTCTTTCACACCCATCAGCCATTGCCAGTCCTATTCCAGCATTCCCATCAGCCTATTTTGGTCAAAAAGCCCCCCCCCATCAGCCCATTTTCAATCCTAACCCCCCCCCCCCCATCAGCTATTTCCAGTCCAGGTTCTCTCTATCAGCCCATTTCCAATCCTAGCCCCCCCCCCATTAGCCACTTCCAGTACTATTCCAGACCCCCCCAGGCCCATTACCAGTCCAAGCTCCCCCCATTAACCTATTTCCAATCCTAGCCCCCATCAGCCATTTCCAGTCCTATTCCTGACCCCCATCAGCCCATTTCAAATCCTAGCCACCCTATCAGCCATTTCCAGTCCTATTCCAGCCCTCATCAGTCCATTTTTAATCATAAGCCCCCAATCAGCTATTTCCAGTCCTATTACAGCCCCCCACCAGCCTATTTACAGTTCAAGTTCCCTCCATCAGCCCATTTCCAATTCTAGCCCCCCCCATCAGCCACTTCCAGTACTATTCCACCCCTCCCCAGACCCATTACCAGCCAAGCTCCCCCCATCAACCCATTTCCAATCCTAGCCCCCCATCAGTTATTTCCAGTCCTATTACAGCCCCCATTAGCCTATTTACAGTCCAATTTCCCTCCATAATCCATTTCCAATCCTAGACCCCTGTCAGCCCATTTCCTGTCCTAGCCTCTCCCATCAGCCCATTTCCAATCCTGGCCGCCCATCAACCATTTGCAGTCCTATTTGAGACCCCCATCAGCCTATTTCCAGTCCAAGCTCACACCAGCGGTCCATTTCCAGTCCTAGCCCCCATCAGCCATTTGCAGTCCTTTTCCAGCCCCCCATCAGTCATTTCCAATCCTACCCCCTGTCAGTCCATTTACAGTCCTCGCCCCCCCCAATCAGCACATTTCCAGTCCTATTCTAGACCCCCATCAGCCAATTTCCAATCCTAGCCCCCCATCAGCCATTTCCAGTCCTATTCCAGCACCCCCATCAGCCCAATTCCAGTCCAAGCTCCCCCATCAGTCCATTTCCAGTCCTAACCCCCATCAGGCATTTCCAATTCTTGCCCACCATCAGTCCATTTACAGACCTTGCACCCCCACAATCAGCCCATTTCCAGTCTTATTCCAGACCCCCATTAGCCAATTTGCAATCCTACCCCGTCAGCCCATTTCCTATCCAAGCTCCCCTATCAGCCCATTTCCAGTCCTAGCCCCGCCCATCAGTCCATTTCCAATCCTAGCTGCCCATCAGCCATTTGCAGTCCTATTCCAGCCACCCCAGCCCATGTCCAGTCCAAACTCTCCATATCAGCCCATTTGCAATCCTAGACCCCCTGTTATCTAATTTCCTGTCCAAGCTCCCCCCATCAGCCATTTCCCGTCCTAGCCACCTATCAGTCAATCTAGTCCTATTAGAGACCCCCATCAGCCAATCCTGGTCCCCTATCAGTCATTTCCAGTCCTATTCCAACCTGCAATCAGCCCATTTCCAGTCCAAGCTTCCCCGTCACCCATTTCCAGTCCTAGCCCCCCCCCCCATCAGTCCATTTCCAATCCTACATTCTCCATCAGCCATTTCCAGTTCTATTCCAGATCCTTGTCAGCCCATTTCCAGTCCAAGCGTCCCATCAGCCATTTCCAGTCAGTCTAGTCTTATTAGAGACCCCATCAGCCAATCCTAGACCCCTATCAGCCATTTCCAGTCCTATTCCAACCCGCAATCAGCCCGCTTCCAGTCCTAGCTCATCCCATCAGCCCATTTCCAATCCTAGTCCCCCATCAGCCATTTCCAATCCTATTTCAGACCCCCATCAGCCCATTTCCAGTCCTACTCCAACCTGCAATCAGCCCATTTCTAGTCCCAGCTCCCTCCTTCAGCCCGTTTCCAATCCTAAGCCCCCGTCAGTCATTTCCAATACTATTCCAGAGACCCAACAGCCCATTTCCAGTCCTAGCTTCCCCCTGCAGCCCATTTCCAATCCTAGTCCCCCATCAGCCATTTCCAGACCTATTCCAGACCCCCATTAGCCCATTTCCAGTCCAAGCTCCCCCCCCCCCCATCAGCCCATTTCCAATCCTAGGCCTCCTATCAGCCCCTTTCCAGTCCTAGCCCTCCCCCCATCAACCCATTTCCAATCCTAGTCCCCCATCAGCCATTTCCAGTCCTATTCCAGAACCCTATCAGCCCATTTCCATTTCCATTTCAAGGCCCCCTGTCAGCTCCTTTCAGTCCTATTCCAGCACATCAGCCCATTTCCTGTCCCATCTCCCCCCATCAGTCCATTTTCAATCATAGCACCCGCATCAGCTCATTTCCAATCCTATTCCAGCCTCCCATCAGCCAATCCCAGTCCAAGTTCCCCCCATCAGCCATTTCCAGCCCTATTCCAGCCCCCCCTCGGCCATTTCCAATCCTAGCCCCCATCAGCCCATTTCAAGTCCTAGCCCCACCATGAGCCATTTCCAGTCCTTTTCCAGACTCCATCAGCCCTTTTCCAATCCTACCCCCCCCCCCCCCCCGTCAGCCTATTTCCAGTCCTAGTCCCCCCACAACTCATTTCCAGTCCTAGCCTCCCATCAGTCCATTTCCAGTCCAAGCTCCCCCATCAGTCCATTTCCAATCCTACTCCCGTCAGCTCATTTCCAGTCTAGTCCCCCCATCAACTCATTTCCAGTCCTATTCCAGACCCCATCAGCCCATTTCCAGTCCTAGCCCACCATCAGCCATTTCCAGTCCTATTCCATCCCCCAATCAGCCAATGTCCAGTCCTAGCCTTCCCATCAGCTCATTTCCAATCCTAGTCCCCCATTGGCCCATTTCTAGTCCAAGCCCCCTATCAGGCCATTTCCAATCATAGCCCCCCATCGGCCATTTCCTGTTGTATCCTAGACCCCCCTCCCCCCCCCCAAAGAGCCCCGCAGCTGTCTAAGCTGTTTCAGAGGTGAGTCAGGGAAACCTGCACAAGGCCCTGGCTCCCTCTGAAGCCGTTCATTGTGTGAAAATGAAGTTTGCGGAGCACCTGTCTGAACATTTTTGCACAATGGACAGGTCAGCCCTGCCCCTAGCTCACAGGACTCCCTCTGTTTCTCCCTCCCTTCCCTCCACAGGCACACACTTACTTTCCTTCCCTTCTAAAGGCACTCTTTCTCTCTTCCCTTCCCCCTAAGGCATTCTCTTTTTTTCTTTCTTCCCTCCTCCCCTTGTATGGTCTCTCTCTCCCTCCCTTGCTCCTGTGGTGCAAAAGCTCTTTGGGTCCTAGTATGCCTTCTTTACAGTGCAAGCTGTCAGGGGAGGGGTAGAGAGACACGCTAATGCACACTTCTATACCCCTACCTGATTCCTGTTACTGGGATCTCTTACTCTTATTCGCTCTAAAAATTGTGATCCACTGTGCATCCCCCTCCCTTATCCCACCTTGGCAGCTGAAGAATGAATGACAGACATCTCACACCTCTATCACAAATTTATATATATAAATAAGATACTTTGATCTTTGTCAAGTGCCCAATGACCTTTACCTACTATACTCTTCAACCGCCGTCTGTGTGACTATGGGGAAACGCCGTACCTCAGCTGTCATCGGTGTGGTGTATGAGTTGCACATCCCAGTTGGATATCCATAGGTTGTCATCACTACAGTTAGGAGTGTTGCCAAGTCAGTATGGTGCTAAGGAGAACATTCCTTAAGTCAGGGCTCATCTGGCTGCCCATGACACTGGCTAGCTTTGTTGCTGGGGTTGCAGCAGTGTGGGATCTTTTGCATTGGTAATCCTGCAGGCACAATTTTGGGCCGAGCCCCTGGAGCCTGTCATGGCAATGCGCTGCTGGGGTTGTGTCAGGGTAGTATGCTGCATGCTGCATTAGATCATTCTAGAGCCACCGCATCCCTGCCCTTCCCGGCAGAATTGGATTTCTCGGTACTGCTGGTATGGAAGATAAGTGCCATATCCCAGTTGAATATTCTTCTTTGTTTCCTGTCTTACTCATTTGTGTTGTGTTTTGGGTTTGTTTTTTTTTTGTTTGTTTGTTTTTTTTGTATGCAGTCTCTGGAAGCTCAGAGAGCCAACGGGATCTCAGGGAGGGATGCCAGCACCTGGTAGATGTGAGCATGTAGTCCTTGCAGGACATGCCTGATGAAGGAGGTGTGTTTAGAATGATAAGCAATCTTGGAGGTGCAGTAGGAGAAGCAGACACTTGAATCACTGCCCTCAACCAAGTCAGCATAGTGACAAGGAGAAGGCTCTTTAAGACAGCAAGGACAGGTGAGCTGTGGGGTCTTTCGGAAGCCCTCGACTGTGGGCTTGCCTAATTTTGTTTTGTGTCATTTTAGGGGTACAGTGGTATGAAGAATGTTTGCCCTAGTCATTCTGCAGGCACAAGCCTGGGCCATGCTCCTAGGGACTGCCGTAGCACTGTTTTGCCAGGACCAGGATGAGCTACCATGTTGCATAAGGCCACTCTTTCCCCAATCTGAGCAGGACGACTAGAGTTACTGCCTTCCTGCCTCTCAAGTGCAAATCCGGCCATAGCTGGCGCTAGAATTGCTCAGGTTTGTCAGTGCAGGAGCCAAGGTAGGTTGTAGCTCTGAACGGATTAAGTCCCCATCAGGGTATTTGTAGGCATTTACGGTGAAGGGAATAGTAGAGCAATTTGGACCTGGCTTCGATGGTTTTCAATGCTCTGCTCTGGATCATTGAGTTACTTTTACCCTGACTGGTTTTCAGAGAAGGAATGGTTTCCAGGGATTCAGGGGCCAGAGAGCTTACTGCTGTTCCTGTGGATGCAGATGTTGTGACGGCTATGGGGTCCCCCCTATGACAGGTTGGCATTGTAGGCAGGGCAGATGCTCCAGTGCCACAAGGTCAACAATGAGATGGATCAATACAATAATAGCAGCTATGGGTGCCACTCTGTCACTTAACAGCAACACACCACTGTAACTCAGTTTCCCGTGTGCACTATGACATCAACTTCAGAACTTCTTTTTTCTCCTTCTATAATACATTTTCAAAAACAAGGCTGCCTGGACCCTAGTGATAGATTCGCGGTAGTTCCACTAGGGGTCAGGCTTCTCAACAAATAAGTTTTCCAGAGGTACTGCAGGTTAGTGAATCCCACAGGAATTCTTTGCAGTGCAATAGCATGTAAATCTGGTATTTTACCATGGGTTAGAGTAAATGGGCCTCTATAATTAATAGCAAAAGAAATTCTAGAAAGGAAGGTCGAATTACCAAAGTCAGTATCTGCAATAACGGTGTCCTAATATGACAGGTAGAAAATCAGATCTGTATAGCATGAGTATCCTTTACAATTCATTGTCTAAAGACAACTTATCAACTCTGAATGAAGCATTGACAATTGTTGCTAAAACTGTAAACACCATTAGTGCATGTGCTTCAAATAACCATGTGAGGCTGATTCTTCATTACGCTCAACCTCTAGCGGTAGTAATTCAAGACTACTGCTAGGGGTTGCCATAGTTGTGGGCATCATTTTGAACCCAGCACAGGTAGGGGAAGGCGTGACTGGGGATTGTCCCTTATTCAACACCACCAGGGAGTGGGGTCCAGGAGCTGTGTAAGCCTTGTAGCACTATAAAAATGATTAGCAGTAGGAGAGGGGCTACAAGAGAGTGAAGGGGCTTCAGGAAGAAGCTCTGTATGGGAGATGGGGGGTGGTATTCTTGGGAGAGGGGGTCTTTGCTGAGGGGGGAAGCAGGATCCCCCAGACTGAACATTTTTTAAAATTCTCCGCCAGCCCCTTTAAGAAAGGCTCCCCAGGAGCATTGAGCTATATGTTAGCAGCCCAATACTCCTGGGGAGCAGAGTAACTCAGTTGGTGAGGTTGACTGCAAGCTCCAATATTCTATTACTGTGGGAGTTACAAACCTGTGGTACTGAGTTACTTTAGGTTAGTGACTTCTGCAGTAAATTAAGATGAAGTAAAATGCAAAGGTTTACCACAGCTTAATAACTAGCCCTCTAAATATGGATTTGGAACAATGTTGTGAAATAAAGTTATTTACCTGTAGCAGGTGTTCTCTGTGGATAGCAGAGTAAGTCCTCACATATGAGCATTATCACAGATGGAGCCCCACGTGGGAAAACTCAACTAGCTTTTGGAGTGGCTCCACTGTGCCTGATTTCTGCCTATCCCTGCCATGCCTCATCTCCTCAGTCTAATTAGAAACATAGGCCGTCACATTTCTATCTAGTCTGCCCTTCCATACCAACTACTACAAGAGTCCCCTTTTTTTCCTTTAGAGATCTTCTGTGTTTGTTCCATGCTTTTTAAATTCATATACTGATATTCTGATTCACTGGGGTCTAGGGAAATACAGAAGAAAACAATCAGACTTTGATAGACTTATGCATTTGGCTCTGGGGCCACACTATTATAGAGTTGGCTCTCTCACTCACCCATACCAGTTGGTTAAAAGGGGTACTGAGAAACTATTTCACTGTTCCTCAATGCAAGTATTTAAAATTATTTCACCTTTACCAAATGATACACTGGAACAGTTTGCATATAGAGCCTGGATTTTAAAAGCAGTTCTTAATGAGCAGGAGTCCTGGCCCAAGGCAGAAGATTATGGGGAGAGCATGCATAAGGAATTTTTATTAGAATTGCTATCCCCCGAGATTACAAAACACCTTCTGTTATTTTCTGAAGACCCTGAAGCAACCCCTTTTGATACTTTAATGCTCAGAATTGGGTCTGTTTGGAAGACCCAGCCCTCGCAGGTCATTACAGTATCAGAAGCACGGAAGTGGCAAACCAAGGAATCCTCTCAGTACACAAGAAACACAGACAGAGGACACACACATAAGTGGCAAGCCGAGGGATCCTCTCAGTACACAAGAAACACAGACAGAGGACACACACCTTGGAGAGCACATGGCAGAGATACTTTTAGAAACTCCTCAGGTTACATTCCTTTTCAGGAGCTCAAAGCACAGAGAGATGGGTTAGAAAATGAGAAAACTAAATGGGAACAAGACAAACATATACTGCAGATAGAAATAGATAAATTAAAACAGGATTTACAAGCAGCTCAGGACAAACACAAGGCTAGTGCATAGGGATGTCCTGACCTCTTGAGTTCAGATATCAAAATGTCTCAAGCCTTCATAGCCCAGCCTGCCTCCTTTATCTCAGCAGAGGACTCAATTCCAGAGCCTCTGGATGATGAAATGGATACAGGCCCAGGACACAATTTAAGGCTTGTAACACCCTTGATACTGGACTCTTGTGCACGCCCCAATGTTATCAGCAGAATAGGGGGTCAGGATAAATTAGCTTTGATTGACACAGGGGCTGGAATTAGTTTTACTAACAGAGCTTCTCCCACTGCAGATCAGAAAAATATGGAAATTTATGAAATTCAAGGAATTAATGACACAGCTTCCAAATGTGTGGCTATCCCAGTTAAATGGGGTATCCCTGTGCACAGTGAACAAAACAAGGAAATGTTAGAAACCACTGCTTCCACTATAGTGAACACACCAAAAGAAATAATTGGAATTGATGTTCTCAACCAGTTAAATTTGGTGGTGGATATGGCTAATCTTAAATTGTGGCAGTATTCAGAAACTTCAAGTGCTTCTAAAACTTTAGTGCATGAAGTCATTCCCATGCAGTTAGCAACTCAGTGCACTAAGGCAGCTCAGCAGCATGATCTGTGTGTAATTCCCTCAGAAGTGGCTGATATTCCAGTCTGGGCTCAAGACAAGTTAGATTGTGGGAAAATGCACACAGAAATACTGTTGGAAGGTGAGGATCCTCCACCACAGAAACAATACCCAGTACCTCATCAGGCTATAGAACCAGTGACTAAAATTGTGAAGATACTGGTCTGATTAGACCTATTTCTTCCACATGTAATTCACCAGCCTGGCCGATAGTTAAACCAGGGGTTTCCTTCAGGCTCACTATGGACTTCCGTGCCCTTAATCAAGTTTCAAAATCTGTAGTGCCCGTGGTAGCCTCATACCCTGAAATGATCTCTAAACTGAATCCCAAATGTAAATGTTTCTCTGTTTTAGACATATCCAATGGGTTTTGGAGTCTGCCCCTGGCCCTTGAGTGCCAGTACAAAACAGCCTTTCAGTGGCTGAATAAACAATATGCATGGACTGTGCTTCCACAGGGATATAAGGATTCCCCATCAATATTTCATGAATACATGAAGGAAGCCCTGTCACTAGTGTCTTGCAGAGATGAGACCTAGACCAAACCTCCCCTTTGGAACTGCACAGTGGGAGGGACCATACTTAGTTACTGATACTTTAGGCCCAAGTCTATACCAGATCCTAATGCCTGACAACCAGCAGTACTGGAAACACATCACCCAGTTAAAACCATATGGGTAAAACGTGCTTTATCAGTCTTTGTTTTCAGACACCACCTGAAGACAGCACGGACAGCTGCTTTCTGAACAAAAGTCGCTTGAGGACGGTAACTAGTTACTCCTGCTGTACAAGTGTTTAATAGTTACGTAAATAAGTAGTAGAAATTATTATTATTATTTTTTGTTTTGTTGTTACATAGTATAAGTGGGGAGCATTAGTTTACTCCCTAGTAGAGTGAAACAAGTTAGCTTTTATTATGTCTTGGCTTCCTGGTGTTCTTGTATCTGCTCTCTTCTACTCAAGTCTCATTACAGGAACTAACATCCGAATATGCACGATTGGCTGGGCTAATTCCACAGGTGGAGTGTATCGCTACCAAGAAATACCCCCACCTTTCCCGGAAGGAAAGGATCTGGTCATCCTGAGTTTCTGTTCGGTACAGGACAAGCCAGTGTTCTATTCATTAAACATCACTCAAGTACAGTGGGAGCCACCAGTTTCCACTTCTCTAGAAAGGACACAAGAATTGAGGGCACGCCCAGAACGTTACTTTCTAGGTCCTCCTGCTTTGATTTGGTACAATATTTCCTGTCAGGACAGAGGTACCTGGAAAATAACTTATACATGGGTTGTGAGTGATCAACAGCACATCACTGAGACTTCATTCCTTTTGGAGGTATCTTGTTTACCTACCACCCCTCATCCCACCCCTCCCATCGCTTCTGCTCCTCCTGTCCTCTACCTTTCTGATATCCACCCATTTCAGGAAGGACATCCCTTTCAGATTAAATATGATGCACCACACGATGTTTTATATGATGTGGAATACCATTTTCTTACTTGGCATCTATTTCCCAAATTGTTTCTAGTTACTCACAAATATCCAAATTGCTCTCAGTTTGTTGCCAACCACATACAAATGCTCAATACTTGGTTTGATATGCAGTCAGTAACACCCAGAGCTAAGCAATTTCGACACAAGCGTGAATTAATTGATACAATTTTAGGTGGCACAGGGACTGCACTGGGTGCCCTTAATATAATTGATATAAAGGTGCTCCGTAATAAAATGGGATCCACTGCTCAGCATGCTGCTGATGGTTTTACCTCTCAACATATTATTAATGAAGCTTCCTCTAAACTGTCCAATGTCGTTGTAGATACCTTTGCTCTTATATCTCCCATTATAGAACAGAAAATTGTTACCTTAGCACATGCAGAATATAGATTGGGAAAGAATATTTCCTGGGCTCTTGCCTGTGATCAAGTACAGATCGAGCTTATTACTATACTAAAGGAAATTCTGATCACTGCTAAGTTAGGACACTGGCCACCATCTCTCATTCATATGGCTAGTACCAAAATACCTGAATCTGCTATAGCACGCCTTGATTGGTGGACAGTTAGTGTTCCCATTTGTTCACCACAAGGCTGCTCTATCTGTACTTTGATCCCATGGTCAGGACAGCACACAGTTATTTATCCTATGGTTAATATTGGGGTGCAGTTTGATAATATGCTTATGTATCCTGTGGACCATCTCACATGGGTGCAGCCACTGGACGACACCTGGACTTCATTCAAGCCGATGGACCCTAGTTTGTGTGAGCAGACTACATTTCAGTTCAAGTGTCAACCTCACCAGTTTAAAGAGGCTGACACCTCCTGCTGGAACAATTCCTCCTCTTGCTCCCTGACTGTTAAGCTCTCATATTCCCTGACTACCTCACACAGTTTGTATTACCTGGGAGCTGGACACTTTTGTTTTCATCTGTTCTTTCCTGCATGACATTCGCCTTCCCAAGAACACTTTGTTGTACAGTTCAAACTATTTACCAAACAATACCTGTTGCAGTCATACACCACTGGTCTCCCTCACCATTAATGGGACAACTTATTCCACACCGCTGGTTACCAATGACTCTATGGACATTCCAGACTTTATCTCATATGCTGTACATCCCTTACCACTTGGCATGGGAGAAGAGACACTACATAAACTGCTCAACTTTACAGAACTTCATGCCTATATTGATTACCTTAAAACAACATCCACTGAAGTGAATCACACCATCGCTTATGAGAATGGACACATTCAACAAATTGTTGGACACTTGCTACAAGATGCTCATGTGTCTGTGTGGGAATTGTTATTTGGTTACTCACCTACTGCTGATCATGTCTTTAATGTTTTTATTCACCCTATTATTATTTTAACTGCTATACAAATATTGCTATGCATTATTGTAATTTTCCTGTGTTGTAAAATGAAAAAAATGTACATATCCTTGCAGCACATGTCATACAGAACCACAACATTTTAAGGTAGTTACACTGAACTTCTCCAGCATCCACCCCTACATCTAGGCTAATTTGGCAGGCTAATTTGGCTAATTTGGCATTTCCTATTACACTGAATACCAGCGTCAGCTGCAGTCTAGTATTGCTTCCTATCCTCACTCATAGCATCCTGGTACCTTTTTGCTTTAGCCTCCTCAAAAATTCCTGCAGACCTTATGCACTGTTCACTCTCTCTAAGATGGGCACGGAGGTAGCATATTGGGTCCCACACCCCCCTCCCACCCCCAGTAGTGGCTGCTCTACCTAAGACATGAGGTTTGGACTCATAAGGAGACTTGTTTATCTCTAGAACACTAGAGACAGTACTGTGCAGGACAGGGGACTTGCTGGACATAGCAAGGTATTTAATACAGGAGGTATTAGACAAGCTGCCTACTATCATGTAATGGCAGCTGGGACAGGTACCACAGGCTTGCTTCCACCATTTCCAGGCACAAATAATAAATAAAAAAGGTGTGGGAGATGTCAGCATACATTTCATGCAGCTTTGGACTCTGGTGACTTCAGTCTCCAAAAGTAATAGGACAGTTTACAAGATGAGATTAACTCTGACCCCCTGGTGATTTCATTCTCCAAGGCCTGTCTGAAGCCCCTCCTTGCTAAATCAAGAATAGCAGACCTTAAAGGGAGTGGCTAGCAGACCTCAAGGGGAAGTGCTGGAAAGGATTCAGTTCACTATAAAAGACAGAAACACTTCCTGTCTCTCTCTCTCTCTCTCTCCCACCATCCATTGGACATGAAGGACAGGAGGCTCTGATAATCAATTCCCTTCACCCCTCCCCCGCTCTCTCTCTCTCCCTTGCCATGAGGCTCTGAGCCACATGTTCGGGCCTATCTCTCTCTCTTACACTTCACACTTCACACATGCACACCCAGATTCATTGATGCACACTGAAACAGCTCTGTAACAATCACTATATACCTCTGTTCAATACCTATGTATTAAGCCTATTTCTACATAAAAACCTTTCTCCAAGCCATACCTGTTTGCTTGTTTTGTTGCAAACCCTACTGCCTCTGTGAAGTGAAATGAACCCAGGACCTACAGAAGAATAACTGACCAAATCTTACACTGTCCTCATCTGCAAAAAGAAAATTTGCAACAGAGTGGACTCCCCTGAGGGAGTGGGGAACATGAGGAAAGATCTACAAAAGCTGGAAGAATGGTCTAATGCTTGGCAGTTAAGATTTAATGTGAAGAAGTGCAGTGTCATGCACTTGGGAAGCAGAAGTCCAAGGGAACCATATGCAATAGGAGGCGAGAGATTGGTGTGCACTGACCATGAGAAGGACCTCGGTGTGATTGTTTCTGACGATCTCAAGGTGGCGAAACAGTGTGACAAGGCGGTGGCCAAAGCCAGAAGGCACTATCACCTCCTTTCTTCTGCTGGCCATCCCTCTCCCTATGCTCCCAAACATCCTTCTAGCTTCTGCCGTCACCTTTTTTATCTGTTTATCTACTTTGAGATCGTCAGACACAATCACGCCTAGGTCCTGTTCTTCTTTTGTGGACAGAAGTACATCACGCCCTATACTGTACCGCTCCCTTGGATTGTTGCAGCCCAAATGCATGACCCTACATTTTTTATAATTAAATCTCAGCTGCCAAATTCTAGACCATTCTTCAAGCTTAGCTAACTCTCTCCTCATGTTATCTACACCTTCCTGTGTGTTTACTACTACCCCTTTTGTGCAAAGGGACCACATGTGCCTCTCTTCAGTCCTCTGGCACCACTCCCGACTCCAAAGAGGCATTGAAAAGGTCAGTCAGTGGAGCTGCTAGAACATCCTCAAGTTCCTTCAGTATTCTCAGATATATCACATCTGGTCCCATCGCTTTGTCTACTTTTAGATTAGCTAGTTCCTCATGAACACAGTCTTCTGAAAATCATTCGAGATGCCTTTACATCTGTTCTTGTTCGTGGGTGTTTTCTTAAGTCCTGCTCCCAGAGAAATATTTGTTAAGCAATTCCACTTTATCCACATCAACTTCTACATATTCCTCACCTTCATCCTTGAGTCTGACAATACCACTTTTTCCCTTCCTCCTCTCACTAACATATCTGAAAAATGTCTTATTCCCCATTTTATTGCATTGGCTATTTCTTCTTCTTTTTCTATCTTTGCTTTCCTAACTACTTTACAACTCAATTGCCAGAGGAAATGTGATCAATACTGAAAAAACCTCTGCACTGCACCTTGAAAGTATACAATGTATCCTTCTTAAGACTTGATACAATACTTATATGCAGGTGACATTTTCAATATCAGTTTCAAAACAACTGCTGTTAATAGTAACTTAGTAGCAGAAGGTCTTAGTAAATTCAGGCTGCCATTTGACTGTCACTTTATCGTCTAATGGACTCAATGCCCTTTTAACATCAACGACCTTTTTTAATCCTTATATAACTATTCCGCATGCGCGGCGTCTCACAACCATTAATGAAAGACCGTTGAGTGAGCTTTTGAATGATGTTTTCTCTGGATTTGAGGTAATGAAGAGAATTATACCTTCGGTATCTGTATATCATCATAGAAAGTTGGTATCTGATGAACTTGTTTTGTTTATTTTTTAGTGCTTTACAAGATTCCCCTGACGAAACCTGAAAGGGTGAAACGCAAATATTGGCGCGTCTGTCAGCATTGGGATATTTAAAGTTGAAGTTCTCTTCGAAAGTTAAGCACTTGTTCTTTAAATTAAGCATCAGTTCTTTAAACTATTTTCTAAACCATTTTTATCTTTGCTTGTGGTAGCAGTTCAAGTAAAAAAATGGTCGTTGATGTTAAAAGGGCATTGAGTCCATTAGACGATAAAGTGACAGTCAAATGGCAGCCTGAATTTACTAAGACCTTCTGCTACTAAGTTACTATTAACAGCAGTTGTTTTGAAACTGATATTGAAAATGTCACCTGCATATAAGTATTGTATCAAGTCTTAAGAAGGATACATTGTATACTTTCAAGGTGCAGTGCAGAGGTTTTTTCAGTATTGTTCCTAACTACTTTGCCAGCCTCTCTAGGTTTTTCCAAATATAGATGCCTATCTTCCTCTCTCTGTGATCTCTTGTATTTCATGAAGGCCTCCCTCTTTTTCTTCACCTTTTCAGCTATTTCTTTTGAGAACCACAGCAGCCTCCTTTTCCTTTTACCTTTATTTACCATTCTAACAAAAAAGTTGGTTGCCTTTAAAATATCCCCTTTCTGTTTTGCCCACTGTTTTTCTACATCCCCCAGCTGTTCCCATCCTGCTAATGCCTCCTTGAGGTATTGTCCCATCTTGGCAAAGTTAGTTGTCCTAAAGTCTAAAATCCTTGCGTTTGAATGGATTTTAACAGTCCTGGTCCGAATACTGAACCACATCATCTGGTGATCACTGGATATAATATGATCTTCCACTATAACATCCAAAATACTTTCACCATTGGTAAACACCAAGTCCAGTATGGCCCCGTCAGGTGTGGGTTCTGTTACCAGTTGCCTGAATAGTTCTGCTACGAGGGGACATGGGATGAGGGTGAGGGGGGATAGATTCAGGAGTGATCTGCGGAAATATTTCTTTATGGAAAGAGTGGTGGATCCGTGGAATAGTCTCCCAGTGGAGGTGGTAGAGATGAGGAAGGTATCTGAATTCAAAAAAGCATGGGACAAACACAGAGGATCTCTAAAGGAAAAAAGGAGACTGTTGTAGTTGTTGATATGGAAGGACACTAGATAGGCCATGTGGTCTTTTTCTGTTGTCATTTTTCTATGTTACTATGTTTCCAAAGAATCCAGGATCTCTTTTTCTCTAGATGACACTGCAGCAGGGATGCGCCAATCAACATCCGGCATATTGAAATGCCCTATCAGTAGCACTTCCCCTTTCCTGGCAATGCTGCGTATGTCTTCTAGTAACTCTCCATCCACTTCTTCTCCCCATGAAGAAGGTCTGTATATCACGCCAATGCAAATAGATTTCTCTTTCCCTCTTTCTAGTTTAAACCACAATGCCTCCTCTCTCTCTTTTAAGCCTTGTATTTCCATGGCTTTGATATTATTTTTTACATGTAGTACCACTCCTCCTCCCTTTCTTCCTACCCTGTCCTTTCTGAATAAAGTATAGCCTGGTATAGTTATATCCCAGTCATGGTTGTCTGTGAACGATGTCTCTGTAACCGCCACTAAATCCAAGTCATCCTCTTCCATTAAAGCCTCAACATCTGGGATCTTATTTCCCATGCTACAGACATTTATACCCACTGCTTTCCATAGGTTGCCCTTTACCCATTTCACTTACCTGGAGGCTTATTTCACCCACCCCTATTGAATTTAGTTTAAAGCCCTCTTCAGTAAGTTAGCCAGTCTACTACTGAGACACGTCGACCCTTCTTGGACAGATGGACGCCATCTCTGCCCTGCAGCCCTTGGAACATCATCCCATGGTTTAGGAAACCAAAACTCTCTTGATGACACCATCCACGCAGCCTTTCCACCATCCATTCGCTGATAGATGAATACAACTCCAGGGAGAGGGGGAAGGGTTGTGAAGATGTATCTTGCTGTCCAAGGAGAACACCTGCTACAGGAAAGTAATGGTTTTCTCTGTGCACAAGTAGGATAAATGCTCTCATATGGAATTTCCTAGCTAAAGACCATCTCTAAAGAAAAGGGGGAAAATTGGTGTTGCAACAAGATAATACTGAATAAACACATGTTTTTGGTGGCAATAGGCCATTTAGAAATGTATACTATGCTTTTTAATTTTTTTCAGCTTCTGTGCAATTTCTTCTTCTTTTTTTTTTTTTCTGAAAAGAGGCAACTTGGAATAGAAAATAACTGGGCCTGGAGGGGGGTGGGGGGGGGGGGAATCGAGCTGGATCCTACTCTCCCAACAGATTCTGGAGAACAGATTGGCCAAATCTGTTGCAAGAGTCCCTTTCCAAATGGTACTGAGATGTGAATGTATTTACAGAAATCCATGTTGCAGCTCTGCAGATCTTTTCTATG
Source organism: Ichthyophis bannanicus (assembly GCA_033557465.1). Classification (NCBI taxonomy): domain Eukaryota; kingdom Metazoa; phylum Chordata; class Amphibia; order Gymnophiona; family Ichthyophiidae; genus Ichthyophis; species Ichthyophis bannanicus. The sequence goes on from CM066031.1 coordinate 1,657,340,910, forward strand.
GAGGCTGATCATAAATGGGCCATTGACACAGCCATGGCTCGAGCATTATGGGCCATGACATGACCCTCATGAGTCAAGCCAATCTGGGCATAACTGAAAGAGAAACAATCTGCTTGCCAAATTAAAAGCATATGTTTGTTGACAGCAGTCCCCAATTCTCTTGGGGTAAAAAGAAACAGACAGGTGGACTTTCTATGTGCCTAAGCCTGCTTCAGATAGAAGTTTAAGGCTCTCTTGCAGTCTCATGTGTATTCTCTTTTGTGAGCATAGGATTCTGGGAAAAATGAAATAACTATTGCCCGATAAAAGTGGAATTCTGACACCAACTTAGGAATGAACTTTGGATAAGTACCCCAAACCACCCTATTGTTGAAAAATTTAGCATAGGATAGAACGGTTACTAGAGGTTGGAGCTTGCTAACTCTGTATGCTAAGATCACTACCACCAAAAATAAGACCTTCCAGGTCAGGTACCTCAGTCCATCAGCTAAGTTAAAATAATGTTATGATCCCAAGACACTGCAGGAGCCTTAAGGAAAGGCTTTGTTAGAAGCAAACCCTGTATAAAGTGAACAATTGAAGGCTTTATAGAGATGGGTGCACCTTTTACATGATGGTGGTAAGCACCAATTGTACACCCTTATGGACTTGGTTTTTAGGCAAGAATCTGACAAATGTAGAAGGTATTCAAGCAGTTTTGAATGGGAAACGAGATAGAATCTAGGGTCTTTCCCACACACCAGATGGCAGACCTCTTCTATTTAAAACCATATAACCTCCCTCGTGGAATCTCTCCTGGAAACGAAAAGGATGTTGGCCACACTAACTGGCAGGTTTAGGGAGGACAAGATTAGCTTGTCAACTATCCAAGTTGTGAGGGCTAGGGACTCATTGTTGGGATGTAACAGTGTCCCTGATCATACATAATGAAGGCTGGAGAATTGCCCAGACAAACCAGTTTCTTGACGGAGAGCACAAGAAGAGGGAATCATGGTTGTCTGGGTCAGTAAGGTGCTATGAGAATTATTGTTCCCTTGTTGTCTCCGAGTTTCAGGAGAACCTTCACTATCAGAGTTATAGGAGAATATGCATAAAGAAGACCCCCCCCCATGCCCCCCGCCCCCAGTTGAAAAGGAAGGCATCCAAGGTTTGTTTGCTATGTGCCCCTACCCTGGAGCAGAAATGACTCACCTGTCTATTCTAAGGAGTGGTGAACAAATCCTATTAAAGGGGTGCCCCACTCTCAAAAGATGTTCAGAGCAACTCCTCTGTCCAGTATCCATTTGTGAGTTTGAAGGAAATCAATGTAGCTCGTCTGACGGAGTATTTTCCTTGCCACTCAGATATGTGGCCCTGACAGTCATCCTATGACAGATTTATTTTATTTAACTGTTTATCTATACTTATCTACGCTTAGTCAAAAAAATCAAAGCGGTTTACATAAAACCATATAGGAACTCATTATAACTTTAGATACAATCTACAATAAATCTGAATGAACAATTCAGGGAGAAAGTGTAGTTACTCACCTGTAACAGGTGTTCTCCATGGACAGCAGAAATTAGTCCTCACATATGGGTGACGTCAGCACCAATGGAGCCTGCATGGTAACCTCTCCCCAGCCTTCAAAGAAAGCCTTAGGAAGATCCACCACACATGTATGGTTGCCTTCCCACCAAGGGTGCCATCTTGCTTCAGTATGATGCCATAGCTCGATAGCAACAACAAAAAAAGCAACTCCATGTGGAAGAGGGAGGATTGTGAGGACTGATTCCTGCTGCCCCCGTAGAACACCTGTTACAGGTGAGTAACTACACTTTCTCTGGGAACAAACAGGCTACTGAAAAAATCTGTAAGCCATGAGCAGCCCCCAAAACATAAACCATGAGAGAGTACAATTTTGTTGCAAGACCTCAACAGTGACCCCAGTGTCAACTAGAGAGCCAGCTCTCCGGTAGCCTGGACATAGAGAAAGTCTGGAGGGCAGGAGTTGCCTTAAAACCCAAACAAATGATGGAGTACTGCCTGGCTGAAGGCGCTTTCCTGCTGGGACTCCTTCTCTAGGCAGTAATGTGATGTGAAGATGTGAACTGATGACCAGGTGGCAGCCTGGCAAATCTTCGTTAAGGGGATTGAGTGAAGGTTTTCCACAGAAGCTGCCATGGCTTGAACACTGTGCACCATGAAGTGATGCTCTAGCAAGAGACCAGCCTCATCATAGATGAAGGCAATGAGTCTGCTACCCAGATGGATAAAATATGCTTGGAGACCACTACACCCAGGCGATTAGGGTTGTAGGAAATGAAGAGCTTCAAGGAGTGGTGATGGGGCTTGGTCATTTCCAAATAAAATGCCAATGCCCGTTTACAGTCCAGTGCATGTAGAGTGGCCTCCTCCCTACTGGCGTGAGACCCAGAAAAAAAGTGGGAAGAACCGCCTCCTGGTTGAAGTGAAACAGAGAGACCACCTTCGGGAGGAACTTGGGGCATCCAGAGCACCACCCTGTTCCTGTGAAATCTGGGGCATGAGCCACCAACAGCTAGAACTCACTAACCCTGCAAGCAGATGTGAGCACCAAAAGGAAAACCACCTTACAGGACAGCTACTCGAGCTGGCAGGAAGCCAGCGGCTCAAAGGGTGGAGCGATGAGCTTTGAGATGACCACATTAAGATCCCATGGGCTTCTCTGAAAGTGAGCCATGAGAGGTTGGGTGGAGACGGGCTTCCCCTTGATGAGGTGGTGGTGCACCGAGAGCACAGTGAGATGAACTCTGATGGAGTTAGATTTCAAACCAGCATCAAACAGGTGCAGCAGATACTGCAGCACCAGCTGGACAGAACAGAAGGGATTGGCACCCCTTTCCACACACCAAACCGAGAAGTGGCACCACTTGAAGACATATGCCCACCGGGTAGTCCTTTTGTGATGCCATTAGGATCTCCTGCACCTCTCTGGGCAAGTCGAACTGGGCCAGAGCTACCCTTTCAGCAGCCAGGCCAACAGGGCCAGAGACCCCAGTCTGGGTTGCAGGAGAGAGCCTATCTCCTGTGAGAGCAGGTCCGGGGCATTCCCCAGGGGGTCTGGGGGCACCCAAGACAGATTGAGGAGCTGCGGGAACCAAAGTTGCCAGGGCCACCAGGGCACTATGAGGATCAGGATGGCCCAGTCGAGCTGGACCTTGAAGGAGGTCTTGGCAATGAGTGGTGTGAGGGAAAAGGCATAAAGGAGTCCTTCCATCCACGGAATGAGAAATGCATCAGCCAACACCTGGGAGGGGTGCAGCAGTCTTGATGAGAATCGGGTCAGCTGAGCATTGGCTGGTCTGGCAAAGAGATCCAGTACAGGCAGGCCCCACCGGCAGAACAGTTGGTTGGCCACCTGCAGGTTGAGTTGCCACTCATGGGGCTGGAGAATCCAGCTCAGGTGATCTGCCAGAATATTGTCATGTCCAGGAAGGTACACCACCCTTAGGAGCATCCTGCTGTCACTGGCGAGCGTGTAGAGGCGGACTGCCTCCGAGGATAGGAGGGATGATTCCGTGCCCCCCTGTTTGTTGATGTAAAGCATCACTACCTGACTGTCCATCTGGATTAAGATGGCTTGTTTCCGCAGGTAGTACTGGAAAGCTCGGAGGGCGAAGGCAATTGCTCGGAGCTCCAGGAGGTTGATACACTGGAGGCTCTCCGATGCTGACCACATGCCCTGAGTACGGAGGCTGTCACATTGGGCCCCCCAGTCCAACTTGGAGGCGTACATGGTGAGGACCCTCTGAGGAGTTGGGACCTGAAAAGGCATTCCAGCCCACAGGTTCGATGGCTGCTGCCACCGGTTGAGGGACTCGGCAAAGGGACGGGTGATGGTTACCCTGTCCTGCAGGTGCCACATTGCCTGGGACCACTGAAAGCAGAAGGTCCACTGGACCAGCCGCATGTGGAGGCAGGCATCAGCCGTGACATGCACTGTCGAGGCCATGTGTCCCAGGAGGCACAGCATAAGCAGGGCAGAGGCGGAGGGACAGCCCTGAATCTCCCCTGTGAGGGCCACCAGGCACTGGGCCCTGTCAAGGGGAGGAAGGCTCAGTGCCTGGACCATGTCTAGCAATCCCTCTATGAACTCCAGGCTTTGGGTTAGTTGCAGATGGGACTTGGAGTAGTTTATTTTATTTATTTATTTTTATTTTATTTATTATTTCTTATATACCGCCTTTCATGATATCAAGGCAGTTTACATTGAACAAACTGAAATTACATTGAACAGGGCATTATAACTTGGAGATAACTATTTTACAGGGAACATGGGCTATGGAGGGTTAAGTGGCTTGCCCAAGACCACAAGGAGCACCTGTGGGACTAGAAACCCCAGTCCTTCCGGCCCAAGGTTGCTGTCCTCTAGTGGGATTTGAACCCCCAACCTTCTGGCCTGAAGTACCTTGCCCCAACCACTAGGCCACTCCTCCACTAGTTGATGACAAACCCCAGATGCTCCAGGGTTAGAATGGTGCAGCGTGCTGCCCACTGCACCTCTACAGCAGTGCTACCCCTGACCAACTAGTCGTCTAGGTAAGAGGGTTCCAGATGTCTGGGGCATACATGGAGAAGGCATAGTTCCACATTCAGACTGTCTTCCAACACAAGAGGGACAATCCTGTTCCTCCATGCTTGTTAATGTAGTACATGGCTACTTGGTTGTCCATTTGAATTATGATAATTTGGTTGGCCAACAGATCTCTGCATTTGAGATTGCTCATTGCTCTCAGTTCCACAAAATTGATCTGATGAAGACTCCTGGGAGGGTCTCAACCAATGTTCCCTCTAATTTTCTGTAGGCTGTGTGCGCATAAAATATCAGCTGTGCAGCTTTTGAAGGAAGGTTAAATTTTTATGCGCCACATAACGACACTCGGAGTTATATACTTTAAAATTTGACTACATGTCAGAATACAGTATGTATACCACATTGATTTTAATCAAATTAAATGAAAATAGACTATTACTAAATTAAGTGGAAAATTTCTAGTAATTACAATCACAACTTTTAAATTTTAAGACGTCTGTGTTGTTTTCTATCAAAATCAGAACCATAATTTTTGTGAGCTCTGTTGTAAAGCATGTGTGCTCACTCGGCGAGGTGTGTGCGCGCGCACATGCGAACATCTTAGAGGGAACAGTGGTCTCAGCCTTGAGTGTGAAACCCAACCACATGTGCTCCCCAGCCCACTTTGGATGCAACTGTCATGAGTAGTTTTTAATAGAGAGGAATTTGGAAAGTTAATCCTGTGGATTGGAATGAACCATTGTAGGGAGTCCTGGAAAGGAACTCTTACAGATATTATGTTATTGAGCCTATAAGTGGACTGAATGCTCAAGATCCACTGAGTCTGTCTCATTTTGAGATGTCCTAAGGCTGTTTTGAGGAATGTTGAGGTCATGTGACTCAACATCTTCAATTTGTTACTCATTGATGTCTGTTAATTCTTTTGTATTTCTTCCATGATCACCACCAGTCAGGTGAACCTGTCTTTTGGAAGAAAGGCTTTCACTCTAGCACAACTCCAATGAATTCCAATTGGCATGAGAGACTTAAATTTGACTTGGGATAATTTATGATGAACTCTAGCAACTATAGCACCCAGATGGTTGTGCATATAGATTAAGAGCATAAGATATGTCATACTGGGTCAGACCAAGGTCCATCAAGCCCAGTATCCTGTTTCCAACAATGGCCAATCTAGGTCACAAGTACCTAGAAGTTTCCACAATGCTTGTATTGGGACAAGTAGTGGATTTCCCGGGTCCCCTTTAATAATGGTTTATGAACCTTTCCTCCAGGAACTTGTCCCAACCTTTTTTAAACCCAGCTACACTAACAGCTTTTACTACATCCTCCAGTAATGAATTCTAGAGTTTGATTACGTGTTTAGTCTTATATGGGTTACACTGTAGCTTCATTGCATGTCCCCTAGTCTTTCTACATTTTGATGGCGTAAACAATCGATCTACAATTACCCATTCCACTCCATTCATTAAGTTATAGACTTGCATCATACCTCCCCCTCAGAAGTCTCTTTTCCAGGTTGAAGAGCCCTAACCTTTTTACCCTCTCCTCATAGGGGTATCTTTCCATCCCCTTTACTATTTTGGTAGCTCTTCTCTGTACCTTTTCTAATTCTGCTATATCCATTTTAAGAAACGGTGACCTAAATTGCACACAATATTCGAAGTGTGGTCACACCATGGAACAATACAGAGGCATTATAATATCCTTTGTTTTATTTTCCATTCCTTTCCTTATGATTCCTAACATTCTATTTGCTTTCTTGACCACTACTGCACACTGGGCAGAGGGTTTCAACGTGTTATCCACAATGACGTCTAAATCTTTTTCCTGGGTGGTGGTTCCTAACGTGGAACCTTCCATCGTGTAACCATAGTTTGGGTTGTTCTTTCCTAGGCGCATAATTTTGCACTTGTCTACATTAAATTTAATCTGTCATTTGAATGTCCAGTCTTCCAATTTATTAAGGTCCTCTTGTAATTTTTCACAATCCTCTTGGGTTTTAACAACTTTGAAAAATTTTGTGTCATCTGCACATTTGATTACCTCACTTGTTATTCTCATTTCCAGGTCATTTACAAATATGATTCTTGAATCCCTTCCTGCTCTTGACCAGCCAATTGTCCAAGTGGGGAAACACATGTACACCCAGTCTGTGTAGACATGCTGTGACTACTGTGAGGCATTATGCAAATACCCAAGGAGTGGCCAAAAGGCCAAAAGGTAGTACACGATATTGGAAGTGGTATTTTCTTATAATGGATCACAGATACGTCTTGTGACTGCGATGTATCTTAATGTAGGTATGTATCTGAATATCTTATGTTTTTTTGTCTTGTTTAGATTGTAAGTTCTGATGAGCAGGACTGTGTCTTACATCTATGCATGCTTGTAGTGCTATACAAATGATTATTATTATTAGTAGTAGTAGTAGTAGTAGTTTAAGTCCAGAGAACGTAGCCAAACTCCTTTTTGAAGAAAGGGAAGTAGGGTGCTGAGGGAAACCATTCTGAACTTTTCTCGAATGAGATACTTGTTCAGATTCCTCAGATCTAGGATAGAACAAAATCCTCCTGTTTTCTTGGTGACCAGAAAGTACCTCATATAGAATCCCTGCCCTCCTTGCCCTGGTGGAACAGACTTGACTTCACTGGCCTGTTTCTAAATAGTTAGATTATGGTTGGCTCAACATTGCTTGATGATCAATTTAAAGAAAACTGGAGTTATGAATATTTTGCAAGATAAAAATAGATGTTGGTCCTCCTCTGTGCAACTGGGTGATGTGGAGCTTCCACTGAGTTCTGAGAGTATTTTCCTTGGAGTTAGAATAGACACTCACTTAACCATGTGCCCCTTTGATAAAGGGATTATGAGTGTGGTTTTTATTATAAGAGTCGTGTGCTGTGTTGCCTATGCCCATTGTTGGAGGCTCCTGATTTTTGCACTGTCTTTCAAGTATTGATTTTTCCAAATCTTGATTTCTGCAATATTATGCTGTGTGGTCTACCAGCCACTACACTAAAGGCATCACAATTGCTCAGAATGTCATGACCCATCACTCCTTGTCTTATGGATTTATACTGACTGCCAATTATACTCTGCATTAGGTATAAAGTTGTGATGACTGCGTTCAAAATACTCTGAGGTTTATTCGCCAGTTGTTTGTAAATTAAACTACAGCCTTTAATTTCTAACTGGCCAGTGTAATCATCCCTTATTTTACACTTTATTTGTTCCTTCTGTTAAACTAGCATCCAAGTAAGCTACACATAGCACAGCTTTTGCTGTTTATGTTCCACTAATATGAAATTGTCTGCCAGATGGCTTAAGTTCATTCAAAAACTTGTTATTATTTCATAGGCAGGTAAAGACAGTTTTTCTAATCAGATCTTTAGTATGGATCTTTTAAAGCTCATAATGCAATTATTTTTGATGATGAATTGTGTAGATGCACTATTATGTACAGGGGCGGTCCAAGGGGGGTGCGGAGACTCAGTGCGGGGCCTCATTTGCATAAGGTGCCTCATTTGCATAAATATTTGCATAATGTTACCATACACTAACTTTTAGTAAACATGCCTCTTAATGAGTGTATGGATAAAGAAAGACTAAAAGATTTCCACATTACTATAATCCAGTGCCAACCGCCAGGCACATTAGGAACTACTACAAACACTGCCCATTTAGAACCCATAGCAAACCCGCCATATCCTAACAGCACTACCAGGACTCACAAAGCACCATACCCTACCTATCAAAAGGCAACACTGCAAATATTAAACCAATACATTTCAGAGAATAACAATACATGACCTACTGGGGAAAGAGAACAAGTGGCAATGTCAAATAGGAATTACATAAACAGAATACCTCAGCTCAGTTACACATGCAGAACATAGACCATCACCAAACAAAGAATCACTATTTAGAAACAGGAAGGCAATAATTAAACTGGGAACCACAAAAGCCAAAGTTGGAATGTACAACACTGTAGAAATAAAACTATAAATTAATTTCCTCTTGTACTAAACAAAGCGCAGACGTTAATGATGCACCTTTCCTAGAGCTGACATATTCCAGTTAATAAATTCAAAATAAAGAGATATTTTTCTACCTTTTGTGCATTTCTTTTTCAGTTGCAATTGCTCCAGCTACTTTCTTCTGGTTTCTTCGTGTCTTCTGCTAACTCTCCATCCATTTGTCCTTCTTCTCCACATTAGGAACCACCACCCAGGAAAAAGATTTAGGCGTCATTGTGGATACCATGTTAAAACCCTCGGCCCAGTGTGCAGCGGCGGCCAAGAGAGCAAATAGAATGCTAGGTATGATAAGGAAAGGAATGGAAAATAAAACAAAAGATATTATAATGCCTCTATATCGTTCCATGGTGAGACCGCACCTTGAATATTGTGTGCAATTCTGGTCGCCGTATCTTAAAAAGGATATAGCGATTTTAGAAAAGGTTCAGAGAAGAGCCACCAAAATGGTAAAGGGGATGGAAGGATACTCCTGTGAAGAAAGGCTAAAAAGGTTAGGGCTCTTTAACCTGGAAAAGAGACGGATGAAGGGAGATATGATAGAAGTCTATAAATTAATGAACGGAGTGGAACGGGTAAACGTAGATCGATTGTTTACCTTATCAGAATATAGAAAGACTAGGGGACATGCAATGAAGCTACAGGGTAAACTATTTAAGACTAATAAAAGAAAATATTTTTTCACTCAATGTGTAATCAAACTCTGGAATTTGTTACCAGAGGATGTAGTAAAGGCTGTTAATGTAGCTGGGTTTAAAAATGTTTTGGACAAGTCCCTGGAGGAAAGGTCCATAAACCATTATTAAGAAGGGACCCAGGATATCAATGCTTGAACCAATACAAGCACTGTGGAACCTGTGTCCCTTGGGGAAACTGCTAGGTACATATGACCTAGATTGGCCACTGTTGGAAACAGAATACTGGGCTTGATGGACCTTGGTCTGACCCAGTATGGCATATCTTATGTTCTTATGTTCTCTCTTCTAGTTTTTTTCCATCCTCTCTCTACATCTGCTTTAACATACTAATCTTTCTCCTTTTGCTCTTTCCTCATTCCTATTTCATCCACTCAAATTTTACCCCTCCATCCTCAATCCCCACTTACTCTCCCAATATCCGGCCAATTGTAGATTTGTCTTCCCTCCCACACAAAATATTGTTTCCCTCTCCATTTCACTCTCCCAGCTCCATCCCATTCTAATCCTCCCCCAACATCAGCTCCCTTCCAGTTCCAGCCCCACCCAGCATCCGCTCCCTTCTAGTCCCTGCATCAGCCCATTTCCAGTCCTAGCCCCCCATCAGCCCATTTCCAATCCTATCCTAGCCCCACCATCAGCCCATTTCCAGTCCTATCCAAGTCCCTCCATCAGCTCATTTCCAATCCCAGCCCCCCATCAGCCCATTTCTAGTCCTTTCCTAGCCCCATCATCAGCCCATGTCAAACCCTAACTCCCCTCCACTCAGCCCAAGCCCCCCATGAGCCTACTTCCAGTTCTGGCCCCTCCATGAGTCCATTTCAATTCAAGCCCGCACTACAGCCCATTTCCAATCTTAGCACCCCCAACAGCCCATTTCCAAACCTATCCTAGCCCCTCCTTCAGCCCATTTCCTGTCCTAGCCCCCCCCCACTCAGCCCATTTCCAGTCCTAGCTCCCTCCCCTCACAGCCCATTTCCATTCCAAACCCCCGTCCCCATCAGCTATTTTCATTCCAAGCCCCCGTCCCCATCAGCTATTTGCAGTTCAAGCCCCCTTCCACTCAGCCCATTTCCAGTCCTAGCAACCCCCCCCAGCCCATTACCAGTCCTAGCCCCCCATAGCCCATTACCAGTCCTAAGCCCCCCCCCACAACCCATTACCAGTCCTAAGCCCTCCCATCAGCCCATTTCCAGTTCTAGCCCCCCACATAGCCCATTATCAATCCTAACGCCCCCATCAGCCCATTTCCAGTCCTAGCCCCCCCATAGCCCATTACCAGTCCTAACCCCCATCACCCCATTTTCAGTCTTAGCCCCCCATAGCCCATTACCACTCCTCATCCCCCCTCAGCCCACTTCCAGTCCTACCCCCCATCAGCCCAGTTCCACTTAGCCCCCCTGCCCCCATAGCCCATTACCAGTCCTAACCCCCCATCAGCCCACGTCCAGTCCTAACCCCCCAGCACCCCATTTCCAGTCCTAGCCCCCCCATAGCCCATTACCTGTTCAAACCCCCCATAGCCCATTACCAGTCCTCACCCCCCATCAGCCCACTTCCAGTCTAAGCTCCCCCATAGCCCATTACCTGTCCTAACCTCATCAGCCCACTTACAGTCTTAGCCCCCCCCATAGCCCATTACCAGTCCTAACCCCCCCATCAGCCCACTCCAGTCCTAACCCGCCATAACCCCATTTCCAGTCCTAGCCCCCCCATAGCCCATTACCTGTCCTAACCCCCCATAGCCTAATACCAGTCCTACCCCCCATCAGCCCACTTACAGTCTTAGCCCCCCCCATAGCCCATTACCAGTCCTAACCCCCCTCCCCCCATTAGCCCAGCTAGATAATAAAAAAACACAAACCGGCTGCTGCCGCCGCTGCCACCATGGCAGCGGCAGAATTGAACACCCCACGGAGCCCCACCCCCCCGCCCTGCAGAATCCTCCTTTCAGCATCAGCTCCCAAAGCGCGGGCTTTTCAGAGCCGCGAAGGGAGAGCTTCTCCTCTCGCGGCTATGTTAATCCTGCTGCGGGACTGATGGGATTTCCTTACTACTGGAAGGTTATCTAGAACCAATGTGGGAGTGTTGGCTATGTTATCTAGGAGTCAGTCAAAACCCCACCCTTGGTTTTGTCTGGTGAGCAGACTGGGACTTCTGGGTCCTCTGCTGAGGAGGCTGAGAGCAAAAACCCTGTTTAGTTTGGGTTGAGTGGGAGGAAGGAAGATACCTATGACTATGATAGTAATAACCACCTTTTCCCTCTGCTCTGGTACCTCCTGGATGACAAGGACAGGTCAGAAATGGACTTGGAGAGAGTCATGTTGAGGGTAGCAGACTCTTGCATCACATCTCCAGATTCTTTCCACAGCATAGCATGTCAGCAAGCTTCTCCTGAAAACTGTATTGTAAGTGTGAGACCATGTGTCATGTAGTCTCCAAGCGCCAATACTGATAGAGGAGGCTCTTGATGCCATATCAAAAATATCATGTTCACTCAATGTATTTTCTGCACTCCTTCTCTTGGCTCACTAGGGATTGGAGCTGCACGGCTTTTTTGAGGAAAAGAGTCTGCAAACTCCTGCATGTTCTGCATGATATTCTACAAGTGCTTGCCCATGAAGTGCTGGCAAGATTCTACGCATGATTTTAGCATTGTGCTTTGAAAAAAATTCTTCCAAAGGAATCCAATGTCCCGGCTTTCCTCCCCAGGGGTGTTGAAGAGTGATATTTGGACATGTTGGCCCCTTTGAGAGAGGATCCAGTGACCATGTAATGGTGCAGCAGCTGTAGCTTTTTGAATTTCAGACCCTTTTGGACAGTATAGATAGAGTTGACCTTTCTGCTAACAGTTGGTATAGAGAGAGGGTCATATTCTCATCCATAGTCTCTGAAGGATTCCGTGAACAGGCACTGTCACAGCTTTCTTTTGGAGATTACAAAACAGGAGGATTTCTAATTCTTCTGCCCTAGTATCCTCCTCTGATATGTACTTACCCATACTCAGAGAAAATCATAAAAGAAGAGTTCCTCCAGAAGGGATTTACATCTCTCATGAGGCATCATGGGACCTGACTGCAATTCAGGAGACTTCTCCTCCAAGTAGTATTCTGAATCATAGTCAGATTCACAGGAGCACTCAGATCCTGAGTCAGAGGTACTTCCGCCCAGGGTCACAGCAAAGAAACTGTCCTCTCCTTTCTTAGTGAGTTGCACCAGTCCCACTATTGTGGTGACATCTCGTGGCAGTATCTCTCGATCTATCTGCAGCTTTTGATCTTGTCGATCATGACACACTGCTTTTCAGTCTACATGATCACGGGATCAGAGGGACTGTCTGTCATTGGTTTCACTTTTTTCTTATGCATCGCTCTTTATTGGCATCGCCTCTACACTGTGGTATATCACAAGGCTCTGTGCTTGCACCTCTCCTTTTTAATGTCTCTTTGTCCCCGCTAGCCCTTCTGGTGCAGCAGCATGGTATCTCAGTGCATTTCTATGCTGATGATATCATCCTCCTTCACCACACTAGCCCGGTCTCCCCTGATATCTCTCCACTTAACACCTGTCTCTCAGCTGTTTCTAATTGGCTATCAGATAACTTCCTTCATCTAAACATCACTAAGTCGTCAGCTATTTGGTTTACTTTCCATGGTCCTATCCCTCCCCAGTCCCATCTCTCCCAGGTTCTCCACTTCCCCTAGTTGACTCTCTGCAGTATCTTGGTGTCATCCTGGACTCAGTTCTGTCATTTCAGTTCCATCTTTCTTCTCTATCTTGTCGCCATTTTCTATTTCTTAGGCAAAAACACGCAGTACGCCCTTTTCTCTCACCTCAGTCCACTGCCACTCTGCTCCTTGCCCTTGTCATATACAAAATTGACTATTGCAATTCATTTACTTGGGATTACCTCAACATCAGCTTCAGTGCCTTCAACTAATTCAAAATACCTCTGTTCGCATTTTGTCCTATTCATCTAGATTTGACCATGTCTTCACCACTTCTCATACATCACCACTGGCTTTTGGTACGATTCAGACTCCAGTTTAAGATACTTATTGGTTCACCGTGCCTTTCACTCTGGCTTCCCCAGTTACCTCTCTGACCTCCTTACTCCTCATGCCCCTCACTACACCCTCAGAGAGATTAATACCAACCACTTGCAGGCTTGCCTAGAATCCACTTGTTCCTCTGCCTTTTATGTACGCTCCAGCTCTCTGGAATTGCCCCCTCCCCCCCCACCTCTGACCTGAAGCATCTTACACTATCTTCAAGTCCCACTTAAAGACTCACCTTTTCAAGTGTAAAAGTGTATTAATTCCTTGCCCTCCTGAACCTCCTTTCTTTACTTTAGAACTACAGACTCCTCTTCTAGTATGAATGCTTCTATCTCTGTCCTATGATTTATGGAGTTCCTTTCTGTTTTTCCTTTTAATAATTTTTGTTCTTACTGTACACTGCTCTGCTGCTTTTGCGAAGGGCAGTTAAGAAAGTTTTAATAAACATAAACAATAAGCATAAACTACTATTACTACTACTACTGAGCATTTGTATAGCGCTACAAGTCGTACGTAGCGCTGTACAGACAAGTAAGAGACAGTCCCTGCTCATCAGAGCTTACAATCTAGTCAGAACAAACACAGAAGGTATACACAGGGATAAAGCAAGGGAAGGAAAAGGAGATCAGGAGAGTCAAGATCCAAAAGCAGCAGCGAAGAGGTGAGTTTTCAGCCTGGATTTGAAGAGGGTTAGGGAAGGTGCCTGGTGTACAGACAGCGATAGTTTGTTCCAGGCGTATGGTGCAGCAAGGTGAAAGGAGAGAAGTCTGGAGCTAGCAGTAGAAGAGAAGGGGACAGATAGGAGCAGTTTGCTGGAAGAGCGGAGTTCCCGAGGGGGGTTGTAAGGAGAGATAAGAGAAGAAAGGTAGTGAGGAGCCGCAGAGTGAATGCATTTTAAGGTCAGCAGGAGAAGTTTGAACTGGATGCGGAAATGGATAGGAAGCCAATGACATGACTTGAGAAGAGGAGCAATATGGACATGACGAGGCTGGCGGAAGATTAGCCACACAGCAGTGTTGAACAGATTGAAGGGGAAAGATGATTCAAAGGGAGACCAGCAAGGAGCAGATTACAGTAGTCAAGACGGGAGGTTATTAAGGAGTGGATAAACATTTTCGTAGTGTGTTCAGAAAGGAAGGGGCGGATTTTGCTGATGTTATAGAGAAAGAAGCGGCAGGTCTTAGCTATCAAATGGATGTGTGTGGAGAAAGAGAGGGAGGAGTCAAAGACAACCCCCAGATTGCGGGCTGAGGAAACAGGAAGGAGTACAGAGTTATCCGCAGAGACCGAGAAAGGAGGAAGAGGAGGGGAGGTTTTAGGGGGAAGGATGAGAAGTTCAGTCTTGGCCATGTTCAATTTCAAGCGGTGGTGAGACATCCAGGCAGCGATGTCAGAAAGGCAGGCTGAGATCCGGGTCTGGATAGCCGGAGAGATTTCAGGTGTAGAGAGGTAGATCTGGGAGTCATCAGCATATAGATGGTACTGAAAGCCATGGGAAGAGATAAGCGCACCAAGGCACTGGGTATAGAGAGAGAAAAGGAGCGGACCCAGGACAGATCCTTGGGGTATACCAACCGGGAGCGGGGTAGCAGAGGAGGAGGAGCCACCAGAACACACACACAAAGAGCGAAGGGAGAGATAGGAGGAGAACCAGGATAGTACCGAGCCCCTAAAACCAAGTGAGGACAGGGTGTCAAGAAGAAGGTTGTGGTCAACAGTGTCAAAAGCAGCAGAGAGGTCAAGAAGGATGAGGACACAGTAAAGGCCCTTGGTGTTTTGCCAGGAAGGAACAAGTCACTGGAGACTTTGGCAAGAGCCGTTTCAGTAGAGTATAAAGGACGAAAGCCAGACTGTAAGGGATCCAGCAGGGCATGAGAGGAGAGGAAGTTGAGGCAGCCGAGGTAGCGGCAGTGAACCGCATGTTCAAGTAGTTTAGAAATGAAGGGAAGAAGAGAGATGGGTCAATAATTAGGACAGGTGGGATCAAGCAAGGGTTTCTTGAGGCGAGGTGTGACCACAGCATGCTTGAAGTCTGTGTAGCATATGTTATTTACAAGCAATGAGGTAGCAATGGAGTCTACAGGCTGTGTGGCATATGTTATTGTTACAAGCAATGAAGTAGTAATGAGGTAGCAATGGAGTCTACAGGCTGTGCAGTGCAGGTTATCTTGCTTATCGTGTACTGCTTACCAGTTTGGGTGGCTTGTCTTAGGGTGTGTAGGTTCATAGTAAATGATATAAACTCTGAGGCAAAGGTATACAATGGTGTGGTCTGCGATTTCACTTTTTATGCAGCTCACAGCTTGGTAGTTTAATTTGATGTGGCAGGTCATCCGTTTCTAAGTGGAGGAGTAGGAGTGTTGATTAGGTCCGTCATGTGATCCTCATCTGGCCATGCCAAAGGGCCCTCTGGCGGGGCCCTCAGGCATGGGGCCGCCAGGCGAGGGCATGCCCGATGGCGCCTACAAGTTTAAAGGTGCAGCAGGTAGCTGATAGGCTTAGGGCTCTGGAGCTGGGAGGAGTCCTTTCTTCCTTCTCCCGGGCTCTGACCCGATCGGGGAGCTGCTGGTAGTGCGATCTTCCCACGCCCGATGGCATCCACAAGTTTAAAGGTGCAGCAGGTAGCTGATTGGCTTAGGGCTCTGGAGCTGGGAGGAGTCCTTTCTTCCTTCTCCCAGGCTCTGAGCCAATCGGGGAGCTATTGTTGGTGTGATAAACATACACAAAGGAATCTGATCCTCTGCCTGGATCAACTTCCGCTCCTCCAGGCATGTTGATGCACTAATCTGTACAGATGTCTCGCGAAGCAATCAGCCCCCAGTACTAGAGATGACTCCAGTGACTTTCTGGCTGGTGTCCAAGCTCTTCAAGGTCTTGATGATAGTATGTTTATTTCATTTGATATACTGCCCTTTATAACATCAGGGCGGTGTACAATCATAAAATGTAGAAAGTGGCTGTAGGCCTGAAAAGGAAAGGAGCTACAATTTATTATAAGAAAGAGACAGAGCTCAATCAAGCAGACAAGATGAAAGAGGCAGACAACATAGATAAGCAGAGTCACACAATAGGAGTCAGGAGGTCAAAGGCACAAGAGAACAAATGGGATTTGAGAAGTGATTTGAAATTAATGTAATTCTGTTCTAGTCTAAGAGAAGTGGGGAGAGACTTCCTAGGGCAGGTTCAAGGAAGAAGAAAGCAGAATGGCGAGTGGACTGTAGTTGGGCACGGGATGGTGAAGGAGAAGATGGTTGATATATGCTGAATGAAGACAGCGACTGGGAGTGTGGAAATTGAGGAGGTCTGTTAGGTATTGCAGGCTGTGAGTGTAAATAGCTTGCTGAATCATAATGAGGACTTTGTAGCGGATACGGTATTCTAAAGGAAGCCAGTGTAATTGAAAAAGAAGAGGAGTGACGTGCTCTCAGCAGGTGGAGTGGGTGATGATACGGGCTTCTGTGTTCTGAACAAGCTGGAGTCTATGGAGTTGGGTGTAAGGAATACCAGCGAGAGCAGAGTTGCAAAAGTCTAGACGGGACATAACCAAAGATAACAGAAGAGTAGTTAGAGCTTGGGAAGTGAGAAAAGGGCGGACGGCTCAAATTTGGCGGAGATAGTAAAAGGATTTCTTTGTGAGCTGGGAAATGTGGTCCTTGAAAGAGAGTAATTCTCTCACAGGCTGATGGTGAGATTCGAGAATTAGCTCGATGTCTTGGTATGCTGGCCTTGATGAAGACCTCCATTCTTTCCTTGAAGATTCTCATGAGCTGCTTTTTGAGGGCAGCATTCACAAAGGCAGGGAGAAGGATCACAGCAGAATTGACCAATGTCTGCGGAGTCTGTTGGGAGTATTGGCAGGCTGGTCTTGGCATTGTGGAGACTGTGTGGCTTTTCTGGTGCCAAGAAGAATGAGTGGCTCTCACTCTGGGGCTGCTTTGAGACTATCAGCTCATTCGATATTGCAATGCTCTGGAGCTGGGAGGAGTCCTTTCTTCCTTCTCCCGGGCTCTGACCCGATCGGGGAGCTGTCAGTGATGCGATCTTCCTGCGCCCGATGGCGCCCACAAGTTTAAAGGTGTAGCAGGTAGCTGATTGGCTTAGAGCTCTGGAGGACTATGATGCCATTGCATTTCACCTATGCCTGATGCTCCGTGTCCTTAGTCCTCAATGTCAATGAAGCGTAGTTACTCACCTGTAACAGGTGTTCTCCAGGAGCAGCAGGAATCAGTCCTCACTTATGGGTGACGTCGGCGCCGACGGAGCCCTCGCGGAGCAATTTTCCCCAGCTTTCAAAGAAAGCCTTTGGGAATTGCAGCGCGCATGCGCGGTCGTCTTCCCGCCCGAGGGTGCCATCTTAGCCAGTCAGATGACATAGCTAAAAAAGACAGCATAAAAATTTGCAAAAAAAGAACATAAGCAGACGATTGCAACTCCAAGGGGAGGAGGGAGGGTAGTGAGGACTGATTCCTGCTGCTCCTGGAGAACACCTGTTACAGGTGAGTAACTACGCTTTCTCCAGGACCAAGCAGGAAGTCAGTCCTCACTTATGGGACTCCCAAGCTCAAGGCTACCGGAGACCCTAAGCACAAAAATGAGCTCCCTCTAGCTCAGCAGCACAGAAGGATAGAATCTTCGCTGAATTATCACCCACCGGTAGCCCACATCCGGGATGGAGGGTAGGAGTTGCTCAGACCTCAAAGAGATTACGGAGGACTGCCTGTCCGAAAGCACTGTCCCTACGGGACTCCCTCTCGAGACAGTAATGGACCGCAAAAGTCTGGCTCGAAGACCAAGTAGCGGCCCGGCAGATGTCTGCCAGCGGAACAGAGCGGAGGTAAGCCACTGACGTGGCCTTTGCCCGAACGCAATGAGCCGTGACTCGACTTTCTAAGGAGAGTCCGGCTGCCCCATAAGCCCAAGAGATACAGTCCGCAACCCAGATGGACAGAGTACGCTTGGAGACCGGGAGCCCCAATTTATTGGGGTCAAAAGACACAAAAAGCTGAGCAGCTTTACGGTGCTCCCGCGTACGGTCAAGGTAGAAGTTCAATGCCCTTCTACAGTCCAGGGTATGGAGGACCGTTTCAGCTCGGCTGGAGTGTGGTCTGGGAAAGAAGGTTGGAAGTACCACCTCCTGATTGATGTGAAAAGGGGAGACCACTTTAGGCAGAAATTTTGGGTGAGTCCGTAGGACTACCCTATTCTTGTAGAACCTAGTGTAAGGGGGATCAGACACAAGGGCCTGCAATTCACTTACGCGCCTAGCGGAAGTGAGGGCTATCAAGAACAGTGTTTTCCAAGACAGAAAACGGAGAGAACAGGTAGCCATAGGTTCAAAAGGCGGACAGGTGATCCGCTGCAAAACCACATTCAGGTCCCAGTCAGGCGCTGGCGGGCGCAGAGGTGGTTTAAGTAGAAGGAGACCTCGGAGAAACCTCGCTACGAGAGGGTCATTGGAGAGAGGTCTGCCGTCCACTGGCACATGATGTGCTGAAAGAGCACTGAGGTGAACTTTGACGGAGTTGGACTTAAGTCCCAGATTAGAGAGGTGCAGCAAGTACTGCAAGATCACCGACACCGGGCAGGAGAAGGGATCCTGAGACTGTTGGGTACACCAGACTGCAAAGCGACGCCATTTAAGGGCGTAGCATTTGCGGGTAGAAGGCCGTCGCGAAGCTAAGACGACCTCCTCCACCTCCGCCGGCAGGAGAAGGGGAGCAAGGACTACCCTCTCAGCAGCCAGGCCATGAGGTTGAGAGACCTGAGGTTGGGGTGCAGAAGGGACCCCTGATCCTGAGTGAGGAGATCCGGTTGTACCCCCAGAGGGATTGGATCCTCCACCGCCAGTTGCAGCAGGAGCGGAAACCACGGCTGCCTGGGCCAGCGAGGGGCCACCAGGATCATGAAGGCTTTGTCTCGAAGAACCTTGAAAAGAGTCCGAGAGACCAGCGGGATGGGAGGGAAAGCGTACAGAAGGCTCCCCGACCACGAGATCAGAAAGGCGTCCGCCGCCACCCGAAGGGGGTGTGGCTGACGAGAGCAGAAGCGAGGAAGCTGCCGGTTGTGAGGACTGGCAAAGAGATCCACCGTGGGGAGACCCCACTTGAGGAAGAGCTTCTGAACTACCAAGGGATCCAGACGCCACTCGTGCGGCTGGAGGACCCTGCTGAGTTTGTCTGCAAGGCAATTTTCTTGGCCCGGGAGATAAACTGCCTTGAGGAGAATGCCGTGACTGACGGCCCAAGAGCAGAGCTTCTGTGCCTCCCGGCAGAGGAGGAAGGAGCCCGTGCCCCCCTGCTTGTTCACGTAGAACATGGCAACTTGATTGTCCGTCTGGACAAGGACGGACTGTTTGGAAGTCAGGTGGGAGAAGGCCTTGAGAGCTAGGCGGATCGCCCTGAGCTCCAGGAAGTTGATCTGCTGAGCAGACTCCCACGTGGTCCAGAGGCCCTGAGTACGTGCCTCTTGGCAATGCGCTCCCCAGCCCAGGAGGGATGCATCGGTGGTCAGCACCCGGGTCGGCTGAGGTGACTGGAAAGGCATTCCGAATATCAGGTTCGGCTGCCGGAGCCACCACCGGAGAGACGAGAGCAGCGGCTCGGAGACGCGCACTAGGTCCGCCAGGCCGCCTGTGGCTTGTCGCCACTGCTGGCGGAGACACCACTGAGCAGACCGCATGTTCAGGCGGGCATTGGGGGTCACATGGACGGTGGAAGCCATATGGCCGAGCAGTCTCAGGAAGCGCCTGGCGGAGACCAGGGGCTGGCTGCGAAAGCGGTCGGCTAGGTCCATGAGCCGTTGCGCCCTGTCGAGCGGTAGGTACGCTCGTGCCCGAGGAGTGTGCAGCCTTGCGCCGATGAACTCGAGATCCTGTGAGGGGAGCAAAGTGGACTTTGCGAAGTTTATGACAAAGCCCAAGTGCTGCAGCAGAGTCACCGTGCGGCGCGTGGCGTTGGTGACCTCCTGAGCGGACGCTGCTCTGATGAGCCAGTCGTCGAGGTACGGAAAGACATAGAGGCCGTGAAGCCGGAGATGGGCCGCCACGACCGCGAGACATTTTGTGAAGACTCGCGGTGCGGAGGATAGGCCAAAGGGCAGTACTCTGTACTGGTAATGATTTCCTGCCACCACAAACCTTAGGTATTGGCGGTGGCTTGGGTGGATGAGGATGTGCGTGTAGGCATCCTTTAGATCCAAGGAGCATAGCCAATCTCCCTGCTGGAGGTAGGGCAGAAGGATTCCAAGGGTAAGCATTTTGAACTTCTCCCGCACAAGGAACTTGTTGAGGTTGCGCAAGTCCAGGATGGGTCTGAGGCCCCCTGTTCTCTTTGGTATCAGAAAATACCTTGAATAAAAGCCTTGACCTCTCAGGTGGTGGGGCACCGGTTCCACCGCCTGTTCCTGCAGAAGACCTGCTAACTCCTGAAGGAGCAACTCCCTGTGCAGAGGGGGGCGCGAAGGTTCTCCCGGAAAATAGGAGGGAGGGACCTGATGGAAGTTGAGAAGGTAGCCTTCTCGCACGACCTGAAGTACCCAGGCATCTGCGGTGATGCTGGACCACCTGTGGCCGAAGTGAACCAGCCGGCCTCCGGTGCTGGGAGGAACCAGCGGGGGGGGAGAGGCTATGCTGAGCGAGTCAAAAACCCCCACCCTGCTGAGCAGGGGCTGGTGGTGCAGGCTTGGGGGCTTGCTGCCTACGGGACCCGTTACCCCGTCCCTTGGCCTGCTGGCCCTGTTGGGGAGCTGCAGGGGCCTGATAATGGGGGTACTGTTTGTAGGCAGCCGCCTTCCTCGGGTAAAAGGACTTTTTTCCCGAGCCCTTCTTTTTCTGGGAAGGGGCGGAGGTCTTCCTAGAAAGCCTGGTCCTGGTGAGAGTCTCAGTCTCAATTTGTGCAGCCTTTTCCGCCATGGGCTTGCCAAAGAGGTTTTCGCCTCGGCAGGGGACATCGACCAACTTGTCCTGTACCCAGGGCTCAAGGTCCGACGACTGAAGCCAAGCCTGTCGGCGGGCACCGATGCCGGCTGCGGCCACTCTAGCCGAGGCCTCAAAGCCATCATAGGCTGCTCGGGACATGAACTTTGAGCATTCCCGAATGCCCGTGGACAAGGCTAGGAACCTCCGCAAGGGCTCCTCGGAGAGACCAGCGGAGAATCCGGCTAGCTCTTTAGCCAGATCCCGGAGATACATGCCCATGTAGAGCTGGTAAGTCTGGACACGACATGCGAGCATAGAGCCCTGGAAGCACTTCTTGCCAAGGCCATCCAGGTTACGGGCCTCCCTTCCAGGAGGCACCGAGGAGTGCATCTTCTGGCTCTTAAGACGATGCATGGCCGATTCCACTACCATGGAATGGTGTGGCAGCTGTGCCTTCTGAAAGCCAGGGCTCTTGCGGACCCGATAGATAGAATCGACCCGCTTGCTCAGGACCGGCGAGGAGGCCGGACTCTCCCACATGCGGAAGAGTAGTCGTTCCAGCATAGGAGGAACCGGCACAGTAAAGTGCTCCCTCGCGGGAGAGTCATACTGGAGGGCGTCGAGCTCTTCGGCTCGAGGCTCCTCCTCGGGATCCGCAGGGAAGGCCAAAGCCTTGGCCATATCCCTAACGAAGTCCGAGAACCGGGCATCCTCCGGGGGGGACTGCTTCCGAGGCTCGGACCCCGGTGAGTCCGATGGGACACACCGAGTCCGGAAAGAATCAGGTGACTCTCCCTCCTCAGACTCCCAGACCGACTCCGACGAGGACTCGGTGGGGTCGGCCCGGGCAGGGTGTGGCGCCAGCCGTCCCGACGTCGAGGGAGTCGGCGTCGGCGACCTCGGTCCCGAACGGGAGGCCGAGGGTGACCTCGACCGAGGATCGACTCGAGTTCTCATTGACTCGAGGATCGGCTCGGTCTCCGGGGTCGACTTGGACGTCGACGTCCCGGCGGTCGGGGCAGCGGCGCCAGCGAGGCCAGCGAGCAGTGCCCGCTGCTGGTCCATGAAGGCAGACAGTCTGCTCTCCAAGGCCGTCAACCTGAGTCCGAGCTCAGGTGACCCAGCAGCCCCCGACTCGGGCCCCGACGGCGTCGGGCCCGACGTCGGCTGTCGCGGAGGCGAGTCCAGAAGGACCACAGGACTTACCCGGGCAGGCATCTCCGACTCCAGGCGAGGTCGCTTCGGGATGTGCTCCTTCTCCAAGGACCCGGGGCGGCTGTCGGGGCTATGCGACCTGGCCCTCGCGGAGCCAGGAGCGTCCACCGACGCCGCCCTCGCGGGTTTTTCCTTCCGACGATGGTCCCCGGAGGGAGAACCCCGGTCGGAGGAGCTCCGTCGACGGTCCGAGCTGGAGCCTTTCGACGCGGAGGCCTCCGACGAGGTCCAGGTACGGCTGGGGTCAGCGAAGATTCTCTCACGCTGATGCCGCCGACTCCTCAACGCCTTTGAGGACAGTTTGCTGCAGGGCCCACAGATCAGTTCCTCATGATCCGGGCCCAGGCAGCGGAGGCAAAAGTCGTGTGTGTCGGTTAGTGACATATTTCGGTCACACCGACCACACCGCTTAAACCCACTGGCAGCCATCGGGGGAAAAAGGGCCCCTGCGAGGTCAAAGGACCGGGCTGCCAGGGAAACCGAAAACGAAAGCTGACTAAGTCAGAAAAACCGAAAAAAGTAAGCGGACTCGAGACCGGCGTCGCGAGTCCGGGCGGGAAAGCGATCGGCGTCGAACCGAAAGGAAAAAGAATAAAATAATGAAGAAAATCGACTTTTTCGCGGGGACAAGACGGGGACGTCTGTAGGGCTCCGCGGAAAAAAGAAGACTGGCTAAGATGGCACCCTCGGGCGGGAAGACGACCGCGCATGCGCGCTGCAATTCCCAAAGGCTTTCTTTGAAAGCTGGGGAAAATTGCTCCGCGAGGGCTCCGTCGGCGCCGACGTCACCCATAAGTGAGGACTGACTTCCTGCTTGGTCCTGGAGAAAGACAAGTATTAATCCTTCCTCTTCTTTAGGTGGAACTCGTTGGATGACTAATTCCAGGATACCCTACAAACTACTTGACTCTGAGTGAACTCAATGACTCATCGATGTTGATGTACCATCAGCATCCGGAGCAGTTCCTGAGGCCAAGGAAACTGATGCAGCTGATACTGAAGTTGATGGACTAGTCTTATCTGCACCAAAAATGTTTTTTTTTTTGCTGTTCCCCACAACTCTCGATCCCCACCTTTTATCATCTATGAACACAAGAAACAGCAAGAGGGTTCATGGTTGGGCGCCAAGCACTGCAGGCCCCAATTGTGAGTATCTGTTGTACTGGGAGCACATTTAAAACCTACTGGAAAGTTTACACTGGGATATGTCATCTAGAAAAATAACTTCGGCAAAATCAAATGACTCAATGTGAAAAAATTAACCTGGCACATGAGGCATCAATGTGGTCTATGTCTGCAATACCATAAAATAAAGGAAACCTGTAAAGGGCTGAAAAAGCTGACAAGAAGAGGCTAAAGGGGTAGAAAAACACATGGTAGTGGCAGGGGGAACAGAATAAAAAATTTGCTAATATCAGTTTAATAAAGTTGAAAATGTCACAGATCATGGGACCAATACATCTGGTGGGCTCCACAGGAAAGAGAAGACTGAGGAGATGAGGCTTGGCAGCAGCAGATGGGAAGAGACATGCAGGCACAAATGGAGCCACTCCAAAAACTTCTAGAAGAAGCTGGGAGAGGTTTCTGCATGGAGCTCAATCAGTGATGTCACCCATATGTGAGCACTCATTTTGTTTATCCACAGAGAAAACATGTCTGTCACGGGTTGTATATGTCGCAATTTGTAAATATTTAAAAACTTTTGTTATAACTTGTAAATAACTACTTTGCATAAATAGTCAAAAGTTTCTGTTATGAGCTGTAAATAATTACTTTGTTTATACTGTTCTCTGCATATATATGCAATGTTGCATAATGTTCCATGTACTTTTACCCTTGTTCTCTGTAAACCGCCACTGATCCTGGGAAGTAGCGGTATATAAAAGTTTTCAAATAAATAAATAAATAAATGAAATATTCAAGAACAGAAATATTGTAGGTGTTTCCAGTGCTTTACTAAATGTGTTTTCTTCCCTTAAATGTGTGTTGGCCGTTTTGCTAGCACTATTTGATTCAACTCATGTATGTGAACAACTATATTCTTCTAGAGATTACACTAATTCAGCTATAAGAAACCACTTTTGTTTGGCATGCATCATGCTTAATCATACTACATATGTATCAAAGATCAAGGACACAATGCTGATAAACTTCTAGATCATGCTATTTCAAAGTAAGCACAATTTTGTAAAAACCCTTGGGTGAACTAGAGAATTAGTAACTCTTCAGCCAAGTAATTTTAAAACTGAAGCTGAGGAAACTTACGGAAATAAGAGACCCATCTTTGTTGTCCGACAAGCAAAAAGAGTAAGAGTGAATTAGAAAAATAATGCAGGATAAGTTCCTTCTTGCATACATATTAATGCTTTAATATATATATATATATTTTTTTTTTTGAAACATTATCTAATTCTTCCCCAGATCAAATGTTCCTACCTCTCCTACTATCTGCTGGTATCTACGAGTTACAATTAATATTTGAATGTTCATTGTTCTAAATCTGTTCTATGTAAAATAATAGTACTCTATTATTAAAGTTTGCTACCTGTAAACCGCCACTGATCTCTGGAAGTGGCGGTATAGAAAAGATGTATAAATAAATAAATAAATAAAATATATATACATACATACATACAGACACACACACATACCTAATTTACAGCTGGGCGTAAAAGCCAGGAGGGGCTGAAATGACATGGCAAACTTTGGAGCATGTTTAAAAAACCCCATTAGAAATTTGCAACTAATGTAGAATGTTAGTGCAAATAAAGCCAAGTTAACTGCAAAAGCCGTGCAGTATCTGTTGGGGGCATGCACAGCATTTCCCCAGCAGATACAGCACCAAAAATGCAGATAACCGAGGCAGGCGGACCCGGCGCTGCAGGCCCCTGCCTTACCCCCCCCCCCGCTCCGCAACCACATCTCAACCCCCCCTCCCCAATCCCCCCTCCCCACAAAATACAACACACAATGTCTTATGGAACGAAACTGGTCGCAGCTTTTATTAGCCAACAATTTAACAATCCAACAATAAATTTCCAAAGCCATTCAATTAGCGGCACCCGGCTGCACCAGCCATACCACAGCAAAGTGCCTGCCACCGCTAATGCCGTAACTCGCCACCCGGCAAGTTAACATACCCCTCTCCCCGACTTCGCCATACTAAGCAAAAGTCGTCCGAGGGTCTGACCGGGTCAGGGGCACCCCGCCCCCGCCCACTTGTAGCCTACTGCTCCGGACCCCGGAAACCTCCGGGATCCCGCCACCGGCACATAACCCGGTTCATGTGCCGCCCCCCCCATGGCCCCAAGCTGCGACCAGCGAACATCATGGCCAGACATGTATTCCAAAGCCTCCTGCCAATCATTAAGAAGGAGGTCCATACCCACAGGCGACAAGTGAACCCCATCAGCCCGATAAAGTCCCGAACACCCCACGTCCACCCAGTCATGCAGGATCTGGTACCCGCCCCTCTCACAGACCCAACGACCAATCTGACGATTGACCTTGGTCAACCCCCGAGACCAGCGCCGCTGCTCCCGGCAGGCCGGCCTTGGAATAATGTCTGACCATATCACAATAATCCCAGGAAACATTCGCAACACAAGTCCCAGATCATCCTGAACCGCCCGAATCAGCTGCAGGCAGGACCAGGACGACAGGTCATTTCCACCCAGATGCACCAACAGGGCGGCCGGCCACCGCGACATCCTCCCGTGGCGTCGCAGCAAAGGCAGCAGATGCGACCACCGCATGCCTCGCTCACCCAGCCATTGGACAGCCACCGACGACGGGTTCAATCCCAAATTGGCGCCGATAGGGCGTTCCGCAGCACGCTTATGCACCCAATGGACGAACGAGTGGCCAGCAACCCAACACACACCAGGACCGACACCCCCATCTGAAAAAGAAATAAACAGTTAAAGCCCACACCCCGCAACACCCCTGCCCTACAAACGTACATACCCTTTAAAAGCAGAAGAACGCCACCTCCCAATGGCCTGAATGACCGGAGCAGGCAACCCCGCCGCCGCCGCGCTAGTGGCAGCCCCTATCCGAAAAGAGTGGGGAGCAAACCGGAGCAGATCTTCTCCCACCGCGGACAACGCCAGCCTCAGCACAGCAGACACCTGGAAGCGGGTTACAACCCGCGCATCCGCGTGTACAAAAAACCCGTCTGGACCCGCCGGGCGCACCGCAACATAATGGAGCAGCGCCCGCACCGGGCAAGTCCGTGAGTCTGCGCCCAGACCCAGGCATACCCATAAACCCTTCCCCATCGGATCCGTTTTGGACAGCCAACAAAATCCGCGCCCCCCCCTCCGCCACCCGGACATGATGAGCCAACAGCCCCCCAACGCCCCTGCCCCGCCCAGAGCTCGGAACAAGCTCCCCAATCCGAAACGCCCCGAAAAAGGCCAGGGAAAAAACCGCCCGGAACAAAACGGCCTCATATGCAGACGAAGCCACCTGCTCCAAAGCCCCGCACACCCGCACTAGAAGCCCGTGCGTAATCGGCAACCGCGAATCGCGCGGAGTCAGATGCGCCCACTCCCAACCCTGCATCAGCCTCCGCGTCAACACCCCCCCGGCCGGGAGACCCCAACCGACCGCACTCGCAAAGAAGTGAAACCCTGACAAATGAGCACGCACCGCCGACCTCGAAAACCCCGCGCTCTTGGCCGCCACAATATATTGGCCAAGCAAACCTTCCGGGACCACCCCAGCCCGCCATCCGCACGAGCCCAAAAAAGCGACCACCCGGTCGCACCCCCTCCGGTACGCAGACCAGGTCCCTGAAGACACCGAACTCCTCAGAAGGTCTAACATCTCTCAAGGCCAATGCTCCACAATTTCTCTGGGACCACAGCTCCTGCCTCGTCCGCTTCGGGGGCCAACACCCGGAACCGCTCCCACTGAAAACGAGAAAGAGCATCAGCAATCTCGTTAGTGGACCCTGGAATGTGCCGCGCGCGCACCGCCTCATTCAGCCGAAGACACGCTAGCACCTCCTCCCGCATTAAACTAGCCACCCACACGCACCTCGGGGTGTATCGGTTAATCACACTGACTACCACCGCGTTATCACACCACCAAAGCACCCTCCTATTCTGAAGTCGCTCAGGCCAGAGCTCCAAGACTACCAAAATCGGAAAGAGCTCCAAGAATATGACATTCCTGGTCAGGCCCGCCGCACACCACGCTGCCGGCCACCGATCCGCGCACCAGGCCCCCCGAAATACACTCCCAAGCCGACCCCCCCAGCCGCATCGGTGTACAATTGTAAATCATCACTGGATACTTCTGGCTCCAGCAACACTGAAGTTCCATTGAAATCCACAAGAAAACGATCCCACACCCGCAAGTCCGCACGCATTGCCGCCGTCACCCGAATCCGATGATGAGGTTTTCTCACCCCGGCCGTCGCACAAGCCAATCTCCTGGAAAACACCCTCCCCATCGGAACCGTCCGACATGCAAAATTTAAGGACCCCAACAGGGACAGCAACTCCCGCAAGGAAACCTTACGAGCTGACAACACATGGGCCACAGAAATCCGCAGACGAGCGACTTTGTCCGGAGGCAACCGCGCCACCATGTCCACCGAATCCAACTCCACACCCAAAAAGGTTAGCCGCGTAGTCGGACCCTCCGTCTTCCCCTCCGCCAAAGGGACGCCGAACTCCTGCGCCATCCGCCCAAAGCCGGATAATAGCCTTCGACAGTCCCCGGAGTCCGCTGCTCCCACAAACAAGAAATCGTCCAGGTAATGCACCACAGACGACACGCCCGATACCCGAACCAACACCCACTCCAAGAAAGTGCTAAACATCTCGAAGTAAGCGCAAGAGATCGAACATCCCATCGGCATACACTTATCAAAGAAATACTCGCCCTGAAAACAGAACCCCAGCAAGGGAAAGGAAGCCGGATGGACAGGTAACAAACGAAACGCTGATTCGATGTCCACCTTCGCCAGTAACGCCGACCGGCCGGCCCCGCGCACCAGCGAAGCCGCCTTGTCAAAGGAAGCATAACGAACCGAACACAATTGACGCGGGATCGAATCGTTCACCGAAGCCCCGACGGGACAGGACAAATTGTGAATCAAGCGGAATTTTCCCGGCTCCTTCTTGGGCACAACACCCAAAGGCGAAATCACCAAGTCAGGAAAAGGCGGCTCCGCATAGGGGCCTGCCACCCTACCCAACTGCAATTCGCTCAACAATTTGTCCTGCACCACCGACGCCCAACGACGCACCGAGGGAGAGTTCCTTGCCGATGGCGCCGACACCACCCCCCTCACCGGTATGACAAAACCATTTCGAAACCCCGCCCCCAAAGTCGCCGCCTCACGCCGTTGGGGATAAAGGCTTAGCCACCCTACCAACGCCTCCACCCTCACCGGGGAGGGGGCGCGACCGCGCCACTCACTGCCCTTTCGGTGCAGGAGCGGCCATGCCAGAGGCGCCCTTCTTGATACATTTGACCGCGGAATGGGGACCCCCGCACAAGGAACAGACGTGCTGAAACTTGCAATCGGGAAAGGGACAGGTGGAACGGTTGAAACGCCAGCACACGTCACCACTCCCGGCCGGGACTGCCTTTGCAGGCACCCCGGCCGCCCCTCCTCGAAAGGGCCGTGCCGCCCCCCCCACCGCCCCGACGCCACTCTTGGTCCCACCGCCCGCACTTGCACTGGACCGTGCTGACATCTGGGTCAACCACTGGTTAATATCCTGCGTGCCCCACGAAAGCGCACGGCTTTCCTCCATCCGATCCCTAAACTTCTCATCGTAGTTAAGCCAAGACCATCCCTCGTGCGTCTGAGACGCCTCCAGGATGGAATCGGCATACGCCAACAACATCTCATACTGCGACGGGTCGTTCTGCCCCCACACGCTGGCCAACCGTAAAAAGGAGCGCGTCCAGTTAACCACGTTACGCGCTACCTTCCTAACCCTCCTGGCCTTCTCGTCTTCCTTTCTCTTTTTCCTGCTTTCGCCTGATCGCTTCCGCCCCTCCAGCAAACGGAAGATGTCAATATATCGCCACTTGCGGATTTTATGCCTAAGCTTCTGAGGTACCCCCACCCATAATTCCGGCAAAGACACCACCGCGGAGTCTCCCCCCCCCCACTCCCCCCCCACCACCCGAAAGCTGCCGATCCCCCCTCCTGTCTGACCCCCCGGACGAACTACTCGAGAACGAGGAAGACGAGGACGAGTCGGAGCTGCGACGATGCCTACACGACCGCCATGACCCACGGGAGCCAATCAGTTTAAAGGACGCGCGCTCGCGCCCGACTGGGCCGAGCGCACACGTCCTTACCAGGCCGCGCACAGGGTCCCCGCGCCGGGCTGCGCGCCCGGTTAGTAGCGGCCGCCGGGACCCTGCCCGCGGCCTCGGAAAAGTGTGGTCAGACAGCAGCCAGGATGCAGCTAATGCCACCTATTGACCTGCGCGGTAACCATTTGTCCCACGATAGCTGTTAATACGGTGCACTTGGTAAGCGGTATCTGCAGTATGAATAGCTAACACGGTTTAGTAAACATGCCCCTTTTTCTCATTAGATTTCTTTCCTATGTTCACGGTGTATATTTGGTAAGCTCAACAAGCCAAAAACAGATGAACCTTAATTCCTAACATTTGGATGACTGTGTAACATAGCTCAATACCCTTTAAATTTCTACTATCTGTCTGACCAAAATACAGCTAATATCATACAGCAATAAACAGTTTAAAATCATACACAAATTGTGCTACAATAGTAATAGAGACTGAAAGACTGATGAACAATCACAGGACAACTGTTACAGAAAAATTACATTTATTGGTTTGTAATTATTTTATGATGGACAAAACATTCAGAAATTCCATGAGAAAATGCATATGGAAACACAATGATACACAATTATATTGGACAGAAATTTGTATGAAAATACATTTTGGAAAATTAACTACTGGCATTCCTAGAAAACCAAACATCAGTTCTGTAAGAAATGTAATGGTTAACATTAAACTGTATTTAGCGTTCGTTTCATATTACCAATGCATAAACTGGAGCAGAAAAATGGTTGACGTGAAATAATGTTAAAATGAATTATTCAGTAACTGTTAAAGCTACAGTGGTATCGAGACATCTTGTGTTATTATACTTGCTTCTGTTGCTTTGAAGTATATTTTGTTTTGTTGTTTTTATGCTTATTTCTATGTCTCTATTTTATTTAGTCTATATATTTGCACAACCTTGTGGAATTAAAAAAATGTGGCTAGTCTCTGTTGTATTACTTTCCTTCCCTGAGTCCACAGTCCAGTTTGTTTATGTTGCATTTACACTTTCTATCATTGTGTGTTCAGACGGGGAGGCAACACAGCAGCCCTCCTGTCTACTTAAAATTCATAATGTTGGGATGGCCAAGTAGAAAGTGTTTTCTAAAGATATGAATATCTAGTCTCAGAAAGTGAATAAAATCAGAACACAAGCAAGGATCTTAATGATTCTCTTTATTAACTGAAATTGAGATGATGGCTAGTACTGCTGCTTTAACATTTCCATTCCCTGAAAAGAACTAAAACATTTGTAGACCACACAAAGAAATTCTGCTAAAAATCTACCATAGGAACCAACTTTTCAGAAAGGAGAAATATAAGGTTAACTCCCAGGACACAGCGCAGAGAAAAATTCAAAAGGCACTCTACACAAATTCACTTGCATAACCTTTGTGTTGAATGAAACTAAACCCAACATGGCTGGGTTTTTCCTGGGTTTTCTTGGCAGTGTCACTGGAAGTAGATTGCCAGGCCTTTCTTCCGAGGCAGTGGCAGGTTAAGTGACTTGCCCAAGGCCACAAGGAGTGCTAGTGGGAATCGAACCCTGGTTGCTTGGTTACCAAGCCAGTGTTCTAACCACTAGGCTGCTCCTCCACTCCACTTTAGTTTCATGCAACCTTTGTGTTGCATGAAACTAAACCCAACATGGCTAGGTATTGGGAATTGGATTAACTCATGCCTTTCTCAGCATTTCAAGGTGAGTTACATTAGGTATAGTAAGCATTTTTCCTATCCACAGAGGGCTTACAATCTAACTCTGTACCTGAGGCAATAGAGGTTTAAGTGACTTGCCAAATATCACAAGGAGTGGCAGTGCAATTTGAACCTGAATTCCCTGGTTCTCAACACACTGCTCTCACCATTAGACTACTCCTCCACTCCTTCCAGGACAGTATTCACATGTAGGCCATTCATCAGAGTGGTTACTAAATTCAATACAAGTTAGATTATGAAATTTCAAACAATTAATTATGTCTAGCTTTGCTTTAACACAGTATTTCATTACTCAGTGGTGCTACAATTTGATAACATCACTATAATTTTAAAATCGACAGTCGCCTGACTTGATAATAGATATAGGCCATGTAGGAGAGCTCTGTGGTATATATATATATATATATATCTATATATTGCAGCTCTGCAGCTGAAGTTTTATTATAATATTTAATTTAATACATTCAATCCTTAAATTTGCAGTGTTTGGAATTAGTGATTAAATTAATTTGCATATTTTTAATATGAAATGAAGTGATATTTTACAATATACAAAATAAATTTAGGGCCCAAATGTCAAAACTGCCAATATTCAAACATCACGATGGTCCGCCATAGCACTTAAATATCGTTGGGATATTCAGCAGCAGTATGTGGATAGGAGCTGCAGCTGAATAACTGGGTAACTGCTGACACTTACCCGGTTAGCAGGATTTTCAGCCAGCACTTGCCGGGATTCTAACTCAGACTGCTCCAGGCCTAAGTTGTCTGCATAAGGGTTACTGAAAATCGCACTAACTGGGTAAATGCTGGCAGTTACCTGATTAGCGCCAGTGCTGTCCCCGCTCTGCCCCTGCACTATCTGGTTGTTGATGGTTGTTTGGCTATACTTTATGAGTAAATATACATATACAATATATAAATGCAAAGAGCTCTCTCTCTTTCTGTGTAGAAAGAATGGAAATAAAATGGTGTCACCAAGGAGCTATCAAGATGAGCGAGGACATGTCGAAGAGGGTCCTGAACAAGGTCTTGGCGATTAGCGGTGTCGGAGGGAAGGCGTATATGAGGCCTTCCAACCATGAGACTAGGAACGCGTCCGCTGCCACCCTGGAGGAATGGGCCTGCCGAGAGCAGAAGCAGGGCAACTGAAAGTTGTCCGGGCTGATGAACAGGTCCATCACGGGCTCCCCCCAGAGCTGGAAAAGCCAACTGGCTACCCTGGAGTCCAGCTGCCACTCGTGCGGCTGGAGAACTTTGCTGAGTCTTTCGGTAAGCAGGTTGTCCTGGTCTGGCCAGGTACACTGCCTGCAGGAGGATACCCTGTCGGATTGCGTATGAGCAGAGGGCTAGAGCCTCCTGACAAAGGGTACGAGACCTCGTGCCCCCTTGTATGTTCATGTAGAATATCGCCACTTGGTTGTCTGTCTGGACTAGAACCGGTTGGTGACGCAGGTGGTGTTGGAAGACCTTCAGAGCTAGGTATATGACTCAGAGCTCCAGGAGATTGATCTGCTGGGTGCTCTCGTCTAGTGACCAGTTGCCCTGGGTGCAGAGATCTCTGCATTGGGCTCCCCAGCTGAGCAGGGAGGCATCCATGGTGAGAAACCTCGAGGGGCTTGGGGTCTGAAAAGGCATGCCTGTCTCGAGATTCTGGGGAGACTGCCATCAGACCGGGGAGTCCGCCAATTGGTGGGTCACAGAAACTCTGTCTCGGAGGCAGCCTGTGGCCTGGGACCACTGCTCCTGGAGACACCACTGCGCCCTCCTTACGTGAAAGCGAGAGTTTGCAGCGACATGGACCGTGGAGGCCATGTGCCCGAGGAAGCGCAGGAGAAGCTGGGTGGGCACGGAGGGACTGTACGTCCTGAGCTAGAGACCTGAGATAATCGGTTCGGTTCCTGGGCAAGAAAATCTTCGACTGAAGAGTGTCGATCTTTGCCCCAGTGAACTCCAGACACTATGTCAGCAGAAGGTGAGACTTGAGGTAGTTTATGACAAAGCCCAAGTGTTGCAGAACCTGGATGGTGCGTGCAGTGACCTACTGCACCTCTGAGGCCGTGCCTCCCTTTATGAGCCAATTGTCCAGGTAGGGAAAGACGAAGACCCCCTGGAGCTGGAGGAAGGCGGCCATGACTGCCAGGCATTTTGTGAAGACTCTTGGAGTAGAAGCTAGGCTGAAGGGGAGCACCCTGTATTGAAAGTGCCTGCCCCCCACTATGAACTACAGGTAATGCCTGTAGTTGAGGTGGATGAGGATGTGGGTATAAACATCCTTAAGGTCGAAGAAGCATAGCCAGTCTCCCTGCTGGGGGTATGGCAGCAATGTTCCAAGGCAAGCATCTTGAACATCTCCCTCACCAGGAATTTGTTGAGGTTGCACAGGTTGAGGATGGGCCTTAGGGCCCCTCTCCTCTTTGGCACGGGGAAATACCTGTAGTAGAACACCTTGCCCTTGAGGTGTTGGGGCACCGGTTCCACCACTTTGTCCTCGAGAAGACCTGCTAACTCCTTCAGAAGGTGGTCCCATGGAGGGGAGACCTGAGGGGCTCTCCCGGGAAATAAGGGGAAGGTGTTTGAGTCAGGTGGAGGAGGTAACCTTCCCTGACTACCCTTAGTGCCCAGGAATCAGTTGTGATGGTCACCTACCTCTGGGCATAGAGGGCCAGTCGTCCCACTGTGGGTTGCTGATCTCCTTGGGGTAGAAAGGCTATGCTCAAGAAATCAAAAGCTCCCCCCTGGCTGGGCTGGAGCCGGTGCCTGAGGTTTTGGAGCTTTCTGCTTATGTGGGCCATGCCCATGTCCCTCGGCCTGCTGACCCTGTTGGGGAGCTGGGGAGGTCTGATAAGGTGGGTAGTTTCTGTAAGCAGCTCCCTTCCTCGGGTAGAAGGGCTTTTTACCCGAGTCCTTCCGTCAGGGAGAGCAGAGGTCTTTTTAGAGAGCCTGGTCCTCATCATGAACTCAGTCTCCAGCTCGGCAGCCTTGTCAGTCATGGGTTTGCCAAAGAGGTTCTCTCCTTGGCAGGGGACATCGACCAATTTGTCCTGAACCCACTGTTCGAGGTCAGACGACTGTAGCCAATCTTGGTGGCATGCACTGACCGATGCCAGCCACCGCTACTCGAGCTGCCGACTCAAATCCTTCATAGGTCGCCCAAGACATAAATTTGGAGCATTCACGGACTGCTTTGGCGAGGTTCTTGAACCGCTGCAACGGTTCCTCAGAGAGACCAGCCAAGAATCCCAGCAGGTTCCTTCACCAGGTCTCTCAAGTAAATGCCCACGTACAGCTGATAGGCCTGGATGCGGCCGATGAGCATTGAGCCCTGGTAGTACTTCCTGCCAAGGGCATCGAGGGTACAGGCCTCCCTGCCGGGGGGCACTGAGGAGTGCATTTTCTGACTTTTCAGGCAACACATGGCCAACTCCACCACCATGGAGTGGTGCGGCAGTTGTGACTTCTGGAAACCCGGGCTCCGGTGGACTTAATACATCGAGTTGAGCCGTTTGCTCACCATCAGCACTGAAGCCGGTGTCTTCCACATTCAGAGCATCAGCCATTCCAGGAAGGGAAGAATAGGCACCGTGAGCAATTCCCGCGGAGGGGCCTCATACTGGAGGATTTCCATTTCATCCGCCCGAAGATCCTCCTCCGACTCAGTCTGGAATGCCAGGGCCTTGGACATGTCCTTGACAAAATCAAAGAAGCCCATATCCTCAGGTGGAAACCTCTGACAAGGCTCCGAGATGGGAGAGTCAGATAGGATGTTGCAGTGGCGATGGGTATCGGGGGACTCCTCATCCTCCGTCTCCCACTCAGAGTAGTCCATTGAGGACTCGTAGGAGGGCTGCTCCATGGGCTTCATGGCTCCCTATGCCCTGCAGCCAGTGCCCGGCAGACTTGCTGGGGATGACCGCGGTCACGTCGAGCGGGACTCAGATCACGACCTTGGCCAAAGATCAACTAGAGGCCAAAGGACCTAGAGGATCATCTTGGCCTCCGGGGATGTCTTGGACGTCAAGGGCCCGGTGGTCGGGGCGGATGAACCAGTCATGCCGGACAACAGCGCCTGCTGCTGGTCCATGAAGGCAGACAAATTGCGCTCCAGGGCTGCCATTCTGGACTCCAGACCAGAAGGTTACACGGCTTTTGGTGCAGGCACCAAGGGGCTCAGGCTCGATCTCGGCTCCCCCAAAGGGGAATCCTCAACGAGGATAGTGTCTGGGGACTGAGACCGGTCTGCGGTCAGATCCTTCCAGGGAACCTTCACAGGCCACTCCTTCTCCGATGCCTCGGATGAACGTCAAGGACAGCGGAACCGGGATCAGGCCCGAGAAGCCCCCGGCCGGTCGGAACCATCCAATGACGCCGCCTTCGAGGGTTCCTTCTTCCTGGGTTCCCTGGAGGGAGACCCCCCTTTCTTAGGACCCACGATGATGCATGGGTTTGAAGGGTTCCGCCTGAGATGTTGGGCCTCAGATGAGGCCCTGGCCTTTCGAGAAACCGGGGACTCGGGGAGAAACTTATCATGCTGCTGCTGGCGGCTCTTGAGAGCCTTACTGGACATCTTCTTGCAGAGACCCCAGGCTGATGGGTTGTGATCTGGCCTTAGTCAGCGGAGACAGCAGTCATGTGTGTCGGTCAAAGACATAATTTTGGAGCATCAATCACACTTCTTAAAGCCACTGCTAGCCATGGGGGAAAAAGTACCTCTGCGAGGTCGAAGACTCTCCGGCTGCCAGCGGAAGAAAAAAGGCACGAAGACGACGGGAAAAGAGAGAATGAAAAAGCTACAAAGATGGGCTGAACTTGATGCCAAGGCAATGAGGTCGGCAGGTGGGAAGAGTACCGGTGCAATACTGGAGGAGAGTATGAAACTCGGATAGAAAAAAAATCAACTTTTTCCGGGGACAAGCCAGACGTCTGAAGGGCTCCGCGGAAAAAAGGAGACTAAACAAGATGGCATCCTTGGGCAGGAAGGGTACCAGGCATGCATGGTAGCATCTCCCAAAGGCTTTCTTTGAAAACTGGGGGGATGCTTCTGCGAGGGCTCCATTGGTGCCGACGTCGACCATATGTGAGGACTGACTTCCTGCTTGCTCTCGCAGAAAGCAACTTACATGCACAAATTCCACCGCGCTAAATGCAGAAAGGAGTCTGACCGCATATAAACAGCAAAAGTATGCACACACCACAACATATTTAAATAATACACAAATGAGCTGAACGTATTAAATTGGAATGTTAATAAGATCTGCACCCAAGCAGAGAAATGCGTAGAGGATTACATAACCAGCAAGAGCACCAATATTTCTAATCTGATCTGAGGACACTTAAACATATTGCACATGTAGGGAAAGACTGTTTCAGGGTATGTAAAAATTTTCTGTGTGTATCTTTCAGCATTTAAACAAAAGTTCGGCATTCAAGAACAAATGTCTTTTGCTTCTTATCCTTGTGTGTTTTTTGGACTCACATATCATTTTACATTTATTGTTAGGTCTCTTTGTTGTGATTTCATAAAAAAATTATTATGGGCCGAGTGCAAAAGAACCTGCATGTCATGTGCGCATAATGTGAGCATTTGACATTTAATACGTCTGTTGTTTGCTCATGCATTGGCTCCCCTTCTTTCAACATTATGGCAAAGTTTTGTGCACAACTCATTTGCTTATATGCCCTTTGCTGCATACCAGCACTGAATTCGCACACTACTGGTGCACTACAAAACACATACACAGCTAATAGTGCGCGACTTCAGGGCCCTCTTTCTGCATCAGCCTGAATGTGTTTATAATCTGCCACTAAGAGGCTGAAGTGGGGCAGGGAATGTCCTAAGACTGCATGGAAGATTTTTCACTATTTTAAATAATACTAGGGCATTCCAAACCTCATAGGCCATCCTATCAATGGTGGGTAATAAATATGCCCATTATCAGAAAATGTAGCATACAATTTTTTGCTTTATATTTGTACTTCACTGTTTTGCATCTACAGTTTTCCACTGGATCTAGCCGTGACTTCCCAGTTTTACACTTGATTGCTATGTTATTGAGGTTGCACTATCGCTTTATCTGCAAACCAGATAAAGGGATAATATAAGCATTCTTAAAACCTATATCATACTCAACTTGTAAATGCAAATTTCCTAAACACCCTTCCAAAACTTTGCCAAAATAATGGAAAAAATAAGTCTTCTGATTTCAAATACATTTGCATAAACCAAGACGAAAAAAGGTGCAGACTTTATATCAATTTCAAGTACATTAATTTCTTGATATTGTACAGTTACAAGAAGAGTAAATAGTGAAGATTCCAGGTTACCATATAAAATCTTAATGTGTGATGTAGCAAGAATAAGATTTATGCGGCAGAAGACTGTGAGCTAGATGAAAGACTATCACAGTTCAGAAAGGCACTCAAATACCATTTATTCCTCCAATGCTACCCAATTATGGCAAGATTTCAATGTCTACTAATAGTGTAATCACTCTAAGAAACAACCCTCACTTTTCTTATGTAATTCACCTACTCATTGCCAAAATATCTCATGCTATAATCAATTTTACCACTAAGTCTTAAAACCATGGTAACAGATAAGATATGAGTAATGATCACTACCCCTGTTATCCAAGTTTGGACCCCTGTTCGAAGCTAAATATTTCAAACAGCAGAAGAATGTAGTGTTATAATGTAAACCGCGCTGATGCCAAATAGCGCGGTATATAAGAATTTGTAATAAAATAAATAAATAAAAAATAAATAAATAAACATTAATTGACAACTACTCTGGCAGGGCTTCTCAACTACTCTGCAATGAACACATACCACTACTGCATGTATAGGAATGTTTTCCACCAATGATGGGTATAATTTTACCTGTATACCCAAAGAACTTATTAAATGATTGTTTGCCAAGGACACAAATTGGAAAAAATTCTTGAACAGAGGAGCACCTAGTGATCTATTTTTAATAAGGCCTCTGGCTGTTATTGAGGCGTTTGAGGTAGTATGGGTGATAGAGTTGAGAAAGAGAGGAAGAAGAGGTTTCAATTAAATGGGAGGTAGTAGAAAGGGCATGTAGCTATAATTTGAATTCTAGTTTAGGCTGAGTGGGGACTTCCTAACTCGTTAGGATTAGTGATAGGAGTGGGGCTGACCAGAATTGATAAGGGAGAATGAGGATGGCTTTGAAACCTTTTTCAGCCATTCCCTCCCCCGTGAGGTTTTTCCCTCCTGCTCTGACAACCAGGCGGGCCTATTGCACAGTTGCATTGGTTGGTTGAGGATCCTGAGTCTGGTGTGGTCAATCATCTAGTAATATGGCAAGGAAGAGACGGGGTGATGGATTGTGTTTTTTCACATCATTTGGATGATGGGTCACCTAACTAGAAATCTAGTGGGTGGTTTCTCTCTCATCCAGTGGGGGAGGGCTTCTTTTTGGCTATTATGATGAGGGCTGGTTTTTGGCTTGTTTTCACATGGCTCAGGTAAAATGCTATTAACTGTTCTAAGATACTCTATAAATAAAGCTGCTACCAACTGGTTTTTCCATGTGGTGTGTCTAGTGTGAATTATTTGGGATGGGGTCTATGGAGGGGATATTTTAGGTTGGAGATGATCCGTATGGGGTAGGATGGCATAGGACCTTACCTGGCACCCTTGTTATTGTTGGCTCATCAAGCCTCACGTTCCCCACAAGCTGAAGAAATCCATCCATACAAAATGTAAATGTAAATTTAATGGAAATTACACTAACCTGGTAATTGTAGTTCCTGGAGGGTCCAGTTTAGTCCTCCAACATCGGGTAGTGCCCCTCCTCCTGCAGCCTGGAGACTGGACCAATCAAGTCTTCTGTAGTATATATGCAGACGGAGCTCCCAGAAGCCCCCAGTGTACTAGTAACAAAGCATACTTAACGAAGCAACACATTAGATTAATATACAAAATGACATAATGAAAATGACATAATTAAAGAACAATTTGTTTCCCCCCCACAAAAATATCCAACTTTCTCTCCAAACGAGGAAGTCAGAACACTGTATTGCACTGGAACCAATGCCCCAGAAATCAAAATACAGCTCCGTATCAGAAATCTCAGGAGCTGACTGAACACCTGAGAAAGGAAGAGCCATAGCCAAAAACGCGGCTGCAAAAAAGGTTCGAACGGCAAGAGGAACCGTCTTATGATCCACCGTTCGGAAAGCGCGCCGCATTTTTATAACAGATAGTCGGGAGGGAAGGAGGACTAAACTGGACCCTCCAGGAACTACAATTACCAGGTTAGTGTAATTTCCATTTCCTGTTCGGTAATCCAGTTTAGTCCTCCAACATCGGGATGTAACAGAGCAGTTAAGACCGGGCGGGACCTTGCCATCCGGCGCGCAGAAACCGCCGAACAAAAGAGGAATCCCGAGCCGCTGACACATCTAAACGATAGTGTGTACTGAAAGCATGCAGAGACGACCAGGTGGCCGCCTTACAGATATCTGCTGGCGGAACTAGGCTATACTCCGCCCAAGCGGTAGCCCGAGCCCTAGTGGAATGATCCAGTAGCCCCTCCGGAACAGACCGCTGCTGCAACAGATACGCAGACGCGAACGCTTCCTTGAGCCATCTTGCAACGGAGGCCTTAGCCGCCGCTTCCCCTTTACGTGCACCACCGAAGAGCACGAATAACCGGTCAGTCTTCCGAAAGATTCGGTAGCCTTCAAAGAACGACGAGGTGCACGACCCACATCGAGACGGTGAAGACCTTTGTCCGCCGACCCGACAGAGTGGGAAGAAAGAACTGGAAGAAACACTGCCTGATTCACATGAATAGGGGAAACCACCTTCGGCAAAAAGGAAGGGACCGGGGTAAAAGACAAAAAAGGTTCTCGGCAGGACAACGCATGTAGATCTGAAATACGCCGTGCCGAACCGATGGCTACAAGAAAAACCGTCTTCAGCGTAAAATCTTTCAGAAACGCCCTACTCAGGGGTTCAAAAGGTTCACGAACCAGGGCCCGCATCACTTGATTCAAGTCCCCCGGAGGAACGAAAATCCTGCGGGAGGGCCGCAAATGAAAAACAGTCGTAAGAAGACGACGTACGTCCGGATAAGAACCGTAGAGACGGCCTAAAACTTTGCATCGATAACAAGAGATAGCCGCCAACCGGACTTTCAGAGAACTAGCCGCAAGGCCCTTATCAAAAGCAACCTGAAGAAACTTAAAACGACGGAAACGAAAACCGTCGCTGCCCGGACTCCACGCCGGGAGCACCAGTCTTCAAAGATCCCCCAAATCCGAACGTAAGTAAGAGAAGTGGACGTTTTCCCCGCCCGCAGTAGGGTAGAAATCACCGCGGGGGGAGTAACCCTTCTTTTTCAGCCGAGCCCTCTCCCTGGCCAAACCGTATGCGAGAATTGACCCACTTGGGGCATCCGCAAGGGTCCCCGAAAAAGAAGATTCGGCAGTGTGGATAGGAGCCAAGGAATGCCGTCGCTCAGCCGGACCAGATCGGCATACCAGGCCAGTCCGGGTCCACCAGTAACACTCGACCCCGATGGCCCTCGATGCGCTGAACGACCCGGCCAATCAGAACCCACGGAGGAAAGACATAAAGAAGGCCGGACGTTGGCCACGGCTGAATGAGAGCATCGAGCCCCTCGGACATACGCTCCCTTTGCCTGCTGAAGAAGCGTCCTGTCTCGGCCGATTGAAATGTCGCCATGAGATCCATGAAGGGCGGCCCCCCCCCCCGACGAACTATTTGCGCGTAAACTTGCGGGTTTAGCTCCCACTCTCCGGGGTCCACCCGCACTCTGCAGAGAAAATCGGCCTGAACATTGTCTGCGCCTGCAATAGGCGCTGCCGAGATGGCCGGAAGACGAGACTGCACCCAATTGACCAAGGCCATCGCTTCTGATTCCAGGGCCATGCTGCCGATGCCCCCTTGGCGATTGATGTAAGCTACGGTGGACGCAATGTCCGAAAGGACTCGCACCGGCCGGTCGAGAACTAGGGCTTTGAGGCCAAGAGGGCTAGCCGTACCGCCCGCCATTCGAGGAGGTTGATCGACCAAGAAGTCTCCAGGGGAGACCATTCCCCTTGAGCGAAGCGGGTCTCGCAGTGAGCCCCCCAGCCGGTTAAGCTGGCATCCGTTGTGAACGGAACCCAAAGTGGAGGCTCCAGGGAATCCCCCGCGCCAGGTTCTCGGAGGAGAGCCACCACCGGAATGATCGGCGAACTGCCCTTGGGCAAGTCAATCTCCTGTTCAACGAGTCGAATTGGTTGGACCAACGGCGCAGCAGGGCACTCTGCAGCCGGGCGCATGTGGAAGCGCGCCCAGGGCACCACCTCCAAGGTCGCTGCCATCGTACCGAGGAACTGTAGCTATCACCATGCAGACGGAGCGGGCATCCCCCTGAAGAGTCGGACAAGAGACCGAATGCGGCACTCCGGCAGGCACACCAAGCCCCGTGCTGTGTCGAGGCTCACTCCCAGATACTCGAGATCCTGAGTCGGGCACAGACAACTCTTGCATTCTTTCACCACCCAGCCGAGGGACCGCAGCAGAGCCACCACCCTGCTCGTGACGTGCACACACTCCCGACTGGACTTTGCCCGAATCCACCAGTCGTCGAGATACGGATGGACAAGGATGCCCTCTGTGCACAAGGCCTCCGCGACCACTACCATCACGTTTGTGAAGGTGCGGGGGGCCGTGGCGAGACCAAACGGCATGGCTGGAAATTGGAAGTGGCCCCACGGAAGAGCGAAGTGGAGAAACCGTTGATGAGACGGCCGGATGGGAATGTGTAATGTGGTCTGCAGCGGCTGTGGAAGATCCTGCAGCAGGGGCTCTGAGGAGGGGGGAGATAAGGTGCTGGGGGACCCAGCTAGCAACGCAGTGGGTATGGGGAAAGCCTCCGGGATGCAGCGTGCAGGTGTAACACAAGCAAGCTATTAATGTACCCTTCGGCTGATTACATTTCACATATAATACAGCCATAGAAAAAAGCATTGTAGAGACTTAAACCACCTTTCCTCTTCTTGTGTGGGGTTTCATTTATTTATTTATTTTTTTTTATTATTTTTTTTTTTATTTTTTGCATTTAAAACAAAAAGCAAGGAAGGCTCAGGGAAACCCAAGATTGTTTAAGAAAAGGATTTTGAAACTGCACGTGCCTCCACAGCATGATTAAGTGTGTGGAAACTGCTGTTTAGAGCTGTTGCCTCTAAAAAGAAACACTGAAGAGAAAAACAAAAAAGCCGCTGGCACCGAAAAACTGTCAGGTATTCGCAGAACTGAGAAGGGAACTGTCAGTCATTCACTGTGCTGGCATAGAGAAACTTTCAAGGTCAGGGTAAGGCAATTACAGTGACTGAAAGTAGGGAAATTAGAGTGGGATCCCTCCGCAGCCATTCAGACCTCCATGGTAGGGGCTGAAAGGTGTTTCTGGGGAGGGATGTAGAAGCTCAATCCAGCCATAGGAA
The DNA here is from genome assembly GCA_033557465.1 of Ichthyophis bannanicus. Taxonomy (NCBI): domain Eukaryota; kingdom Metazoa; phylum Chordata; class Amphibia; order Gymnophiona; family Ichthyophiidae; genus Ichthyophis; species Ichthyophis bannanicus. Next base: position 1,657,383,916 of record CM066031.1, read on the forward strand.
AATTACAGTGAGCATGCTTAATTAGGCCGAGCCCAAAACAGTCAGGATCCAAAACACTGACTTAAAACCTCAACCAAATGGTATATTGAATAAGACAGGTACAATAATCAGTAGGACGTACAAAGTAACCCGGCTGCAGTTTGTGGACTAAAAAGTCAAAGTAGGCACTTCCAACTCAGGGGCAGCCGGTCCGGATACAGCTGAAAGCATCCCAGAGCAGCTGAGGCAAGGAAGAAAAAACAAAAACAGAGTACGCACAGTTTTCTTACAGAAAATGATACCTGAACTTCCTGGAGGTATTCAAACTCTCGTGGTAAAGACTCAGTGCAGCGTAAAGCCAATGGAGAGCTCCCCGAAGCCAAGCTCCGGAGTTCCCAAGTTCCTCAGGGGAAGCAAGATGCGGGGGGAAGAGCAGAGCTGATGCCTGAGGTCCCTGTGTTTCTTCTGACAGCCTATGCAGCTTAAACCTGAATAAGGCACAGGGAGAACTAAAAAGAAATAACTGCGTCCCGCAGGAACAGGCATTTAACAATATTCCCCATAATAGGTAATGCCTCAGCCAGCCTTCTTTGTTGGGCACAGTGGGGAATAGAAGCCATGAGCCCTGCACCCTTCATCAGTGACTCAGCCTTGTACTGTGGCTCTGAATTGCATACTGTTCTCTATCCATGCCTTCTGTACTTTTTATCCATTATGTTCATACAGAGGCAGAGAAAAAAGTAACCTCTGCACAACTGACCTCTAGCAAGTGTTGTGGAAAGAAGAAAAAAACTGAAACAACAATATAGCTTTTAGAAGCCAGCAGAGACGTAATCTGGCTTCCCGCCAAAAACCGAGGCTCATTAGCTATTCAAAATGGCCACCAGCAAAAATAAAACACCAAAAGAGTGAATTAAAACCCCCAAAAGCTAAGGAATTAACTTAAAAAGTCAAAGAAGAAGGTGGGAGGGTTGCAGGCATGAGAGAAATGCCTAAAATCGCTGAAAAATCAAGAAAAATCAATCGAGTTACCACAGAGCTGCAAACAGCAGAGGGAGAAGACATTCTAGTGCTGAATAAACTGCAGCACAGCTCTTACAGATGCCAGAGTCAGTCATTGTACCTCTGCGGGACCCACAAATCCCACTTTGAGGTTTGGCAGCCATGCTAAGGCAACCTGCTTCCAGGGGGAAAGAAGGAAACAGGAACAGGGAAGCCCACAGCAAAGGGACTAACCATATTCAAATCAGTACAGCTTTAAAATTAAAACTTTTTTTTTTTTTTTTTTACAGAAAACAAAATACTCCCCAGAATCCTAGGGGTGCCCTGAGCAAAATCGCCAGCAAAAGAAACCCCAAAAATGCCAGGGGAATCCGTGCACAAGTGTTAAAAAGTGCCCTTAAAAAGCACACTTTAGAAATCCAAAATGGCCGCCGCACTTTTTCACCCACAATAAAAAAAGGCGCGAAAATACAAAGGTAACCAAATAATATGGAAAAGAAAGAAAACGACCCTCTAATACAGGGCAAGCGAAAAAAATCAGGAAAAAGTGCAATTCGGAAGCCAGGGGAGCCGACAGAGCCTCTGACAATGCAAAAAATAACAGAGCTGAAAAGATAAAGCAAGGAAAATTCCTACCAGCTCAGGGAACAGCAAGGAACTCAGCCAACTCCTCCAAGTGACAGGCAATGCTGTAGCAGGTATGGCTCTTCCCCGAACAGTCCTGGGGAGAGCTCAACCCAGGCTTCAGATATTCCCAGGCAGGAAGGCAGGAGCCCAATGCAGGTCTGTCTTCCCCCAGGATGTCCCCTGTGGCAATGCTCTTTTTTCTTTTTTAAAGATACAGCTACCTAGCAAAGAAATGGTAAATAAAGGACCCAAAATAAAACCCCAAAAGAACTAACTAACTAGTGTTGCTCCTTCAAGTGTCACTTAGTGTGCCCAGAAAGGGCACAGAGGTCTGCAAGCTGCAAGGAGACTGGACACACTGGGGGCTTCTGGGAGCTCCGTCTGCATATATACTACAGAAGACTTGATTGGTCCAGTCTCCAGGCTGCAGGAGGAGGGGCACTACCCGATGTTGGAGGACTAAACTGGATTACCGAACAGGAATTTCACATAGCATGTCTGGATTTAATGCTTTTCAATTCCAATACTGTATATAGTAGAACATTTCCATAATGCTTTGCTAACACTTATTTCATTCTTTCAGATGTGCATGTTTATGTTTATTTAACTTGATATACCGTATCCAACAACAAGGTAGCATTGGAGGAACTATCAAGTAAAGCTCTTAGGAATTATAAAACTACCCTGCAATTCATTAGGAACTTCTAGTGGTCCAAGGTTCTGGCTACTGTACCACAGTGCCAGCATTTGACTAAATGATTTAAATGCACAAAATAATGAAAAAAGAAGCTCACCTGGATAGCACGGTCAGCTATTTCAAGTTGAACTGGTAACGGAAATTGGTATATGCATGTAGTCCTTAAAACTAATTTTTGGGTTCATTTAGAAAGTTTTCCAAAATTATGAAAGACTCACAAAAACCCTCATTGCATGATATGAAATATATCAGTCTCTGATAACATGCTTACCAGATAAGCTGTGCCTTCCAGAAACTGAACATCTGAAATGCTCAAATTTAGCATGAAAGAGCACAAAAAAGACAAAGATGCATTTACTATACTGTAATATTATGTGGTTTATTTTAGAAGCCATATTTGCAATTTATAATCAGGTATATATACATGTAAATGGCCATTTTAGAAAGGGCTCAGTTTATACATGGATGCTCTTACTATGTGGAAGTTTCCAGGGGGCATTTTGGGAGCATTTTTAGAGAGTGGCAAGGGCAGGCCAAAAATCTACCTGTGTATTCTTCACTTTAGATAAGAAATACACATGTATGGGCAAAATTGTGCATGTTGGGATTTATATGTGCTCCCTGGCACATGTAGGTTTTCAAAAAGTGCAAGTTTCATCCAGCCCTTTATTGGAGGGATTATGTAATTAATTATTTAAAAAATGTACTTTATGGGATTATCCTTCTAAATCCCTCCTAGTTTATTTCTCACTCCAAATTTAACTTAGATAAAAACAGCAGTCTCCATAGTTAATTGGAAGCCTTTACACATGTAGCTTTACAAATGGGTAGCCTGCACATACAAGTGCTGGCACTTACACATGGAAGTTCTGAAATACCAACCTCCAGGTGCATGTGTCAGCACTGACAAGTGGGAGGCAGCATGATGCTATCCTTGATTTTTCCAGTGTGTAGGTTTGTAAAATGGCTCCACATATCGGTACATACCCATGCACTCCTGCACCTTCATACCTGACATTTTAGATAAGGCTTCACATTTAGTGGAGCCTTTTCTAAAATACCACCAGAGTTGTAAACATTTCCACTGTGATGTCTCAATTCCGATTTCCATCTCTTTCCTAAAATAGGCCTCCATGTGTACAAACAACATTAACAAAAAAATCTAACCCAATTCATATGGAGACATATTTTAAATACTACATGGATACTGGAATTGAGATGCACACAATTCTGGCAGTAGTTTAGAAAAGGCTCTGCTAAATGTGGAGCATTTTGTAAAATAGTGCAGGAATGCATGTGTATTTGCCGATATGTGGACCTGAAAGAACCATTTTTTCAAGTCTACATATGGAAAAAAAATCAATGAGGAAAACTGCAGTTTCCATGTGTAGATACTGACACTTATACATTGGAAGTTGGTATTTCACAACTCCCTAAGTGCTGCCATTTTCACATTTATGTCGGCAGATGCTACTATCTTTATCTAATTTCAATTTGGAGGGGAAAATAAACAACAGGGGATTAAGGAGGATAATCCCTTTAATCCCTCCAGTAAAGTGCTGACTGAAATGAGCATGTTTTATAAACCTAAGAGTGTCAGGGAGCAACTGTGGATCTCGATATAGACAACTGCAGTCATACATGTGCATTCCTATATGAAAGGAGGAATACATGTGTAGATTTTTGACCTGCTAAAGTCACTCTCTAACTATGCCTCCTACATGCCCCCTTGCAATTTCTATGTAGTAAGGACATCCATGTGCAAATTAAGCCCTTTCTAAAAAATTTCCATTTTCCATGGGTAAATGTCTGATTTTACAAGTGTAAATTATGAATAATGCTTCTAAAATAACTCCTTAAAGATGTTTCTTCACACATATGTCCCATATACCTAAAGACACTAAACTTTGAGAGATGACTACTCAAAAGGTTTGCCCAGATAAATTTGGGAGATACCCAGGCCAAATTTTGCTTTTAAAAATTCACTCCCCCTCTCAATTTATATGATTTGCAGTTGATAGTGTCTTTTCGAAAACAATAAAGCAAAGCAATGAAAGTCTGTACCCGGGAATTCAAATGTAAATTTGTTCATTGTGGGATCAATATATAACCTGTGATTGTTTCTGGTCTACCCTTGGAAGAACAGACAGTAAATTATGGTTATGATGCTAATAGTTGTTCCTTTTCTCTTCTCCCTCCTCCAAATAAGAAATTAAGATAAATTAACAGATTACTAATTGAACATCCTTAGCTACAGCATGACCTCATCTCCAAACCTGGACTAATGCCCAATGCCAACACAAACTTTTTACTGATAGAAATTTACGCATTACTCTTCGTAAATGCATAAACTCAACATGTTCAGTCCAGATAGTTAGCTACTCCTGGCCAGTACAGATAGCAGGTTATCTGAAAGGAAAAGAAGTAGAAGTAGTAAAGAGGAGTTCAGACTCATGCGCAGGCCCCAGTAATCCTATCACTTTTCTTTTGTACACAGGCCAACTGTTGATGTAGCTTTCTTAGTCTAAGAAACTATGGGGCTTGTTTACAAAGCCGCGGTAGCGGTTTGCGATCGTAATCGGAGCCGCGGCCCCATTGATTTCAATGGGGCCGCGGCTGCGATCGCGATCGCGAACCACTACCGCGGCTTTGTAAACAAGCCCCTATATGTTGTTCTGCACTATATGAAGTGCCTCTTGTGATATAAAAATGTCACTACACATCCGATGTGAGGGCCATGAGAGAAGAACAAAGCAAGGCAAACGGTTCTGGCAGCCAAACATGTGACCAATAACACCCATAATAAGAGATAGGAGCATTAGTCCACATTAACTTATTATAAAGCACATATGAACTGTATTTTGTAGGTGCCTTGTTGTAATTTTTTTTGTAGTTGTTATAACAGTGTCCAGGAAACAGTTCTCCAATGACTGCTCCATTGAAATTTGTACCATTATTAGAGACAAGGAATATGTTAGCCAATCTAGTCACCTGACTGGTTGAATAATCCCTGGTGTGTTAGAACAATCAGGTACTTACAGTCCCCTACAAAAGGGACACCAATTGATCTTGCAATATCTGCTGTCAGAATGTACTTCCTTTTGTAGCCATATCCGAACCTGGTTTTTTTTCAGATATGGCTACAAAAGGAAGTACATTCTGTTGCTTCAGAAGTCTCAGCCAGGATTGAATCTATGAGGCCTTTTACTAAATTATGCTAGGGTTTTGCAATAACGCGCATTTGGCGTAGTTACTCACCTGTAGCAGGTGTTCGCTGTGAACAACAGGAATAAGTCCTCACATATTGGTGACATCACCGATGGAGCCCTGCACGGAACGCTCCTCAGCTTCCAAAGGAAGCCTTTGGGAGGTACACCTCAGATGCACACCTGCCTTGGCGCCATCTTCCCCAGTCAAATAACATAGCAGGAGCCAAAAAGGCAACTCCCCGGAGAGGTGGAAGAGTTGTGAGGACTTATTCCTGCTGTTCACGGAGAATGCCTGCTACAGGTGAGTAACTACGCTTTCTGCGTGAACAAACAGGAAGTTAAGTCCTCACGTTTGGGACTCCCAAGCTATGGCTACCGGAACCCTAGGAGATCAACAGTCCAACAGGGGTAACGAACCAGAGAAGCCAGAAAGAACAGGAAGATAATACCTGAGGGACTCATCTGATTCAGTATCCTCAGCAGACACTGACCTGAGAGGTTTTTCAGGTAGCCTGGATGGACAGAAGAGCCCCGATGGGCAGGAGTTGACACTAAGACCCAAAGAGGTGCCGGAACACGGCCTGGTCAAAATTGCTGTCCCATTGGAAATCCCCATCTAGATAGTAATGGGCTCTGAAGGCATGGACTGAGGACCATGTAGCAGCCTTGCAGATTTCCTTTGCGGAGACAGAGCAGAGGTTAGCCACCGACGCAGCCCTTGCACGGACATTGTGAGCTGTGACATGAGCAACAAGGCTCAACCCAGCCTGGGCATATGCGTAAGCATTGCAATATGGAGTGGAGGAGTGGCCTAGTGGTTGGGGCAAGGTACTTCAGGCCGGAAGGTCGGAGGTTCAAATCCCACTAGAGGACAGCAACCTTGGGCCGGAAGGACTGGGGTTTCTAGTCCCACAGGTGCTCCTTGTGGTCTTGGGCAAGCCACTTAACCCTCCATAGCCCATGTTCCCTGTAAAATAGTTATCTCCAAGTTATAATGCCCTGTTCAATGTAATTTCAGTTTGTTCAATGTAAACCGCACTGATGCAGAATAGCGCGGTATATAAGAGAATGTAAATAAATAAAAATAAATAAATAAATATGCAAGCCAGAGAGATAGCGTGTGCTTCGAGACAGTGATGCCGAGCCTAGTGGGTCGAAGGAAACAAACAGCTAAGTGGACTGTTGCTGCACTTTCATATGTTCCAGGTAGAAGGCTAGAGCCCGTTTGCAGTCCAAGGTATGCAATGCTGCTTCACACCAGTTGGCATGAGGCCGGGGAAAGAAAGTCAGTAGGACTACTGACTGGTTGAGGTGAAATGTTGACACCACCTTTGGTAGAAAGTGCGGGTGTGTATGGAGCACCACCCTATTCTGGTGAAATCTGGTATACAGAGGGTGAGCAATCAGAGCTTGGAGCTCGCTTATGCGTCGCATTGATGTCATTGCCACCAGAAAGTGGACCTTCCAGGCCAGGAATTTCAGAGGGCACGGGTCCAGTGGCTTGAATGGGGCCACCATCAGCTGGGTGAGTACCATGTTAAGAGCTCAAGCTACCATCGGGGGCTTAAGTGGGGGCTTCAAGAGGAGCAGAACCCTCATGAATTGAGCCACAAGAGGCTGAGCTGAGATGGGCTTCCCCCTGGAACTGTGATTGTATGCTCCTATTGCGCTGAAGTGAACTTGCACCGAGCTGGACTTCAGGCCGGAGTTGGAAAGGTGCAGAAGGTACTCCAGTAGCTGATCTATGGTGTAGGAGAAGGAATCCAGCGCCCTGCTCATGCACCAGGCGGCAAACCTCCGCCACTTTTGCATGTAGGCCTTGCGGATCGAGTCCTTGTGGGATGCCAGGCAGATGTTGGTGACACCCTCTGGAAGGCTGAGCTCGGAGAGGACTACCTGCTTGACATCCATGCCATGAGGGCCAATGAGTGCCCTCCTGGGAGATGAGGTATAGGGTGAAGCCCAGGCAAAGAGGTTCCCTCTGCAAAAGCTGCAGCAGTAGCGGGAACCACAGCTGCCGAGACCAGTAGGGGGAAAAGAGGATCATGGATCCCTTGTTGGCCTGGAGCTTCAAGAGGGTTTTCACCACAAGTGGTATTGGGCGGTATACATACAGCAAGCCCTCTCCCCAGTGGAGGAGGAAGGCATCTAAGGCTAGGAGGTTGCTGGCTGGCCTCTGCGAGCAGCACCGCACCACCTGGGTGTTGTGTGCCGTGACAAAGAGGTCTACCACTGGAGTGCCCCACTCCCAAAAGATCTGGTTCACCAACACCCTCTTGAGGGCCACATGTGGTTGAAGCACCTGGCTGAATTGATCTGCCAGACGGTTGAGCTCGCCGGGTAGATAAGTTGCTCTGAGGTCCATGCCATAGAGCAGGGTGAACTTCCAGAGGCAAACAGCCTCCCAGCACTGGAGGTACAAGCCCATGCCCCCCTGTTTGTTCACAAAGAACATTGCTACCTGGTTGTCCATTTGAATCAGGACCTCCTGATTGGCCAGGTGTGCCCGAAAAGTGCAGAGGGCATTTGCTATGGCCCGGAGTTCAAGGAAGTTGATTTGATGCAGACTCTCCTGCTCGGACCACAGGCCCTGGGTGCGCAGGCCATCTAGCTGCGTCCCCTAGCCAAATTTGAATGCATCCATTGTGAATGTCTTGCAGGGGGCTGCCAAATGGAATGGGAGCCCTCACAGCAGATTCCCGGGCTGAAGCACCAGTAATGCAGTGACCACAACCCTGTCCCGAAGGTGACCCATTACCTGTTTCCATTGTGTGCTTAGGGTCCATTGGGCCTGTCACATGAAGAGTTGGGTCTGAGGGGTAACATGGTCATTGGCAGCCATGTGCCTGAGGACTCTCAACATTCTGCGGACTGTAATGTGGCGCTGGTGCTGAACCTCATCCACCACTCCGATAAGCCACTGCAGACGGTCCACCGGGAGAAAGGCCTGCACCCGAGTGGTGTCTAGGAGGGCTCCGATAAATTCCAGCTGCTGTGCCAGCTGGAGGTAAGACTTTGGGTAGTGGATCACAAAGCTGAGCTGCTCTTAGCATCTGAATGGTGAGTTCAGCAGACTGCCAGATGCCATCTGGTGTGGGATGAGTCAGTTGTATAGGTACAGGAAGATGAAGACTCCAGGGTCTGTAGGAAAGAGAGCACAATTACCAGACACTTCGTTAAGACCTGTAGGGCTGAGATCAATCCGAAAAGAAGCACTTAGTACTGATAGTGCTGACCTTCCAGCACAAACCGTAGATATTGACTGACTTGGATGAATCGGGATGTGCATATACGCACCCTTTAGATACAAGAAGCATAAGTAGGGAAGAAGGTATGGGAGCAGCGTCCCTAGCGAGACCATCTTGAACTTCTCGCGCATGAGGAACCGGTTTACGTTTTGCAGATCCAGAATGGGCCAGAATCCCCTGCTCTTTTTGGGAATGAGGAAGTACCTGGAGTAGAAGCCCCATCCGACCTGAGCCGAGGGAGCCAGCTCGATGGCTAAGTCGGCTAGCAGGGCAATGACCTTGGTTTGCAGCAGGCTCCAGTGCGTGGGGTCCATGGGGTACTCCCTGGGGGCGTATGGAGGTGGTAGCTAGATGAAGTGCATCCAATAACTGCTTTGGATGACCTTCAGCACCCAGGTGTCTGAGGTGACAAGGGGCCACTTGTGGGTGAAATTGACAAGTCGCCCCCCTACTTGCGGGGGTACCTCAATGAACAACGGATGTCTGGCTATGCTCCTGAGAAACATTTATTTATTTTATTTTATTTATTTAGCTGTATTTATATCCCACTTTTCACCGGGTCAAACATGTCAAAACTCGCACCTAGCTGGGGCTATGGGGCAGGCTGTGCCTTTGGGGTCTTCTCCCTCCGTTGCTGACGGGGAGTCTGAGCCTTGGCCTATGCCTGCGGCTGGGCTGGGTAATATCGGCGTGGGTAGAAGGCCGTCTTAGCCTGGTGTTTCTTCCACACAGGATCCATGGTCTTCTTGGAGAGCCATGAGAGAATCACATGCTTCTTCTCGAGCTCCTTTGCTTTCTCCTCTACCAGTTTCCAGAAGAGGTCCTCCCCTCAGCAGGGGACATTGGCGATCTGGTTCTGGACCCATTGCTCCAAGTCTGAAGACTGCAGCCATGTCATCTGGTGGGCGATGATAACCACGGCTGCCACTCTGCTGCGGACTTAAAGGCATTGTAGGTGCCTCGCACGATGAATTTTGAGCAGTTATTGCCATGAGCCACCAGACCCTGAAATGTCTCACAACGGTCTTCGGGGATGAGGGCGGCAAAGCCCTCCAGGTCCAACAGGATATACTTAAGGAAAATGCTCATACAGGTCTGGTAGACCAGGACTCTGGTGACCAGTATAGAACCCTGATAGCATTTCCTCCTGAAGAGTCCAGGGTGCGCCTCACAGTCCAGATGTACCAAAGAATGAGTTTTGGCACTCTTAGCGAGCTTCAAGGCCAATTCCACCAAGATGGAATTGTGGGGTAACTGAGGCTTCTCAAACCCTGGGGCCTTCTGAACCCAGTACAGGGAATCAAACCTGCGATAATGATGGGAGTAGTAAGTGGTATCTCCTATAGCCATAGCAGCAACCTCTGTAGGACATGGTGCACAAGAACTGTCACTGCCTCCCTGGGGGCCGAGGGGTACTGGAGAAGCTCTAGTTCCTCCATCTCCTCCAATTCCAAGGAAAAGGGGATGGCCTTGGACATCTCCCTAATGAAGTCCTGGAAGGACATGTCCTCTAGAGACGACCTGCATCACTCAAGGGGAGATGAAGGGTTGGATGGAAGGTCCAGGGACTAAAGGTCCAAAGTTGTTGATTCCTCCTCAATCTACCATTCCGATTTGGATTCGGAGAAGAAATCGAAGTAGTGCCGAGTCTCCTTCTCCCATGTCCGCAGCTTAGGAGAAGGCGGGCGCTAGTAACCCCCATGTCGCCCAGTGCGCCATTGGCAATGTCCCTGGGCCTCAGACTCCGACACACTTGAGAGGGAGATTTCGATCTCCTACCCAATGTCCCCACCTCGATAGGTAGGGCATGGGTCTCCAGATTTGGCTGGATGGAGTGTGGTGATAACGCTTTCCGCGTCGCAAAGCCTGCATTCTGCAAGGCTTCCACCACCACCAAGTGAACTTCGAGGCTCGAAGGCATTCCTCTAGAACCACCACCTGTGAGGGGGCCAATGCTGAAGCTGTGGATACCAGTGTCAACACCTCAGACGGGGACTCCACAATGATAGGTATATCGGGAGACATCTGGCTGTCCTCCTGGGCTATTGGAGTCGACTCCGCTGTCTGGGTCGAGTCCTCCTGCTGGGGAAGCTTGGTCAGTTGCTTCCAGCCATTGCTCTCCGCATTGCATCAAGAAGGGCTGCGATGACGCTGCACCCGGAATTTCTCCTGGTGCTCAACCTTTGACATCCATGGGATCTCATCAGAGAGTCTCCTCTCACTGCTCGGGCCCCTCTGCTTCAACTGGCCATGCAGCTCCTTTCCCTTGGACACCTCAAGACCTTTGGCAGGCATCGACGAGGGGGACGGGGCTGGGGATGCTGAATCTGATGAGCCGAAGAGGGACTCCTTTGGTTTTCCCGACCCTTCAGGCTGTGGTGTATCATCTGAAAGTAAAGCAAGCTCACAGGATGCCGGCTGATGATTGCGTCCAAGGCTTTGTAAGCACTAGTTGAGGAGGTCGGTGGCAGAAATGGTCTTGCCACACTTGGTGCATTTCTTAAAGCAACTAGCTGGCTTAGATATGCCGAAAAATACCACCTTGGCAAAATCAAACCGGAGAGCCGGCATGGGTGGGAAAACAACCCTGAAGGGGTAAAACACGCTAAAATTGAGTAAAGAGAGGGAGAGAAAAAAATACCTAAATTGGTAAAATCGATTAACCGAGGACAGGTGGAAAAGAAAACAGAAAAAAACAGTTCCAAAGGGGCAGAAGAGAAAACTTTTTTCCAAACTGCAGGAACACATCCTAGGGGCTCTTCAGAAAAAAGAAGACTGGGGAAGTTGGCACTGCGGAAGGTGGGAAGGCAGGTGTGCATGTGCGGCGTACCTCCCAAAGGCTACCTTTGGAAGCTGGGGAGCATTCCGTGCAAAGCTGTCTGTGATGTCACAAAATGTGAGGACTTGCTTCCTGCTGGTTTATGGAGAAAGCACAAAACCTAATGTACAGTAGTTGAAATATCTGTGTGCTATCAGGGGTGTGTCCAGCATGTTCTTGGCAATTACCATACTGAATGGTACCCTAACATGATGCAGCAGCATGCACAATTACTTAGGGTACATGTAATTCCATCTATTGAGGTGGCGTTAGCTGAACCCGCACTAACTGCAAGGGTCACAGTCAGAGCGCAGTGTTTACCCACACACTAACTGTGCAGTGCTCACCAGACCCACTCTCCCCCCAAAATGCATGATTCACATCATGGAAAATGGCTCACGCTAACAGTATTGGCCCCATGTTAATAGGTACTGTGGGCCTCAGGGCCCACTTAATGCATGCCAAAACCCATGCTACCTGCATAGCACAATTTTGTAGAAGGGCCCCTAGATGTGTTTACTCAGCATCTTAAATGGCTGACCTGAGGGTCACCTGTTACTTGTATTTCTTCAAAGAGAAAGCATAATCTACTCAAATTAGGTTTGTATTTGAAATGGTCCTCTTCACAAGCACACCTGAAGTTCAAGATTTTGTATGAAGTATCTGCTAAAATCAGGGCGACACTACAACTTATGTATGGTGATAGTGATCATTTCTTTAGCTAACAGTCCTCAAAGGTACATCAAAACATATAAGAAACAGCTGTAAAATACAGTAGATGTCTTGTGCACTTAAAGTAGATGCTGAAAAAATATCAGTGTTTTAGAGGATACTACTCCTTTTTAAAGAGAAATCAGGTAGTGGGATTCTATTGTACAGCATCTCTAAAACACATTTTTATTAAGCTTATCCTGCTTGCTCAAATAAAACTCCTCCAAAAAATAAAACAAGCAAATCAGAATAGAAATAAATAAGTTCATAAGAAGTATGTATAATAAATACGCTTTTAAATGAGAAGCAAGAAAATAGCAGCACAGAGAACTGCAGTATTTCACAATCACTAAAGGCTTTTTTGTCTTCATTGCGTAATAAACAATAAATTGCAATGCAGAACACATACAGCTAAACTCCAGTGTGCACAGAGACCTGACGTATGACAAGCTACAGTGAAATAAAGGTTACAGGACACAAGTCAGTAATCTAAGGGACTTTGTGTACCTCTAAAAGTAAGTAAATGGAATCAACAAAAGTAAACAGCCTGTGTTGTTCTTTTATCATATTTTTAAAAAGATTGTGCTGTGTTTTGACTTAGAAAAATTGTAAAAGCAGTACCATTCAAAATGTCCACCAAGGGTGCCCCATTGAAACTGACAGCAGCAAAATAATTTTTAATAAACTTTGCATTTTGAAAATGGTTTTAAAGAACAACAAAAATAAGCAAAAGAGCTTGATTCCCCCCCATCCCCTCAAGAAAACATCACCCTAATTAACTGACCTCTATTACACCTTTAGATGTACAACATTTTCTGCATTAGGGTATGCACCAGAAAAAGTATGGTCCTTCAGAGGGGATTAGAAAAGTAGCCTTTTGACTTTCTAGCATCTTAGCATTTTTTTATATATAAAACAACAATGATGTGTTCACTCTAATGTTTCTGAGCTTGGAGAACAATAAAATGGGTGTTTACTGTTGGAATGTCTTTTGTTCTATTGTAAAAGACAAGTCAAAAATATTGTGGGGTTCTTTTTTTTTTCATTTTGAAGTGTCATACCTATGCAATATAGTATAGTGCTGTCCCTGTGAGCAAAATGCATTTTCTGTGTGACAGCAGATCACCCTCAGAAATTTTGCTGCCTTCGTTTCTTGGCATCCATTGCATCCAGAATGGGCTGTCTCTTAGCTGTGTACCTCTGGCGTAGCTCTTCAATTTCTCGCTCCATCATGGGGTCCAAAGCTTTTAATCTCATCTGTAGTTCTTCAAAACTCAGATTTTTAAGCTATAGAGAAAAAAAAGGAAAATTTCATTATAATAGAAAAACAAATGTTAGGATTTAATATTATTTTTCTTGAAATAAAAGTAAACAAATGAGACAAAAAAATGGCAAGCACAAAAACATTTCTTAAATATGTTAAAGAAATGCTAAAATTTGGTGGCATCACTGATCTTTTTATGCCAGCGCTGCTCTCAAACACAAGTGAAAAATGAAGCCATAATATGTAAATGAAGCCAAAATATGTAAACTCTGATTGCCTTCGCTGTCATTGAGTCACTTTGTTCTCTGTAAACCGCACTGATGGAAAATAGCGCGGTATAAAAGAAATGTTAAATAAATACATAAAATAAAATAATAACTTTCATCATAGTAACCACCCGGACTCATTAGCAGTTTCACACCTTCTGCTGCAACATCCAGCAAAGGCAGAAAAAGTACCAAATTAAAAGCTGATCACATAATCCAAGCTAGCATGTGTCGCTGCCATTATATTGATGTAAAAATGGCAACAATTTCAATTCTGCTATTAGGTAAGCTAACTGCAGTGTGTGGCTGCATTGCTCTTATATATGACTGCACAATAAATAACTTAGAGTAACTGCTGAGCAATCTGGCACTTCTCAACTTTTATTTTCTTTATTTGATGGTACTTGATATATAATTGAGTTCTAAGAACAAACATCTGAAGACATATTTAATATCCTTACAATGCTTGTGGTCCCTTTACACAACGTGGAAGTAAGGATGTCGTTGAAAACTACAGGCCAGTTAGTTTAACCTCGGTGGTGAGTAAATTATTGGAAGTGCTGCTGAAAGAGAAAATAGTAAGGTTTCTGGAGTCCAACGGATTACTGGATCTGAGGCAGCATGGATTCATCAGAGGGAGGACCTGTCAGACAAATGTCATTGATTTCTCTGATTGGGTGACCTGTGAGTTGGACTGAGGGACAGCCCTAGATGAGGTGGATTTAGATTTTAGTAAAGCCTTTGACACCGTTCAGCACAGGCGACTTATAAACAAACTGAGCACCCTAGGGATGGACCCTAAAGTTACTGCTTGGGTGAGAAACCGGTTGAGTGAGAGGCGACAAAGGGTACTGGTAAACAGAGCTCACTCTGAGGAGAAGGACGTTAGCAGTGGTATAGCCAGGGATCTGACCTTGGTCCAATTCTTTTTAACATCTTTGTTAGTGATATTGCGGAAGAGCTGTCGGGTAAGGTTTGCCTCTTTGCGGATGATACGAAAATCTGCAATAGAGTAGACACCCAGGAAGGTGTAGATAACATACGATAGTTTTATTGAGCACTTTTTGCTCTATTCTCCTCCTAAATAGAGTAGGAGTGAAAATACTAGTCAGCTCTATGAAATTAAAGCTGTCCAATTCTGATCTCATTCCTCCCTTTCTCATTAGATATGTTAGCCTCCATGTCTAATGTTTTTGGATATTATAAATGTAAGCTTAACATTGGATACTGCACCAAAGCAAGGGAAGAGAGCCGTGGTTAGGCCCCGATTGAAAGGCTCAAAATCAGACTCCCTCATTTCCCTCTAATTATTGCCCTCTCTTAGCAAAAGTGGCTAAAAAGATGGATGCTCAACATTTAAACACTTTTTTCAAGGTTAATAATTCTTTTCATCCAAAACAATCTGGATTCGGAAAATTTCACATTACTGAAACTTTACTGGTCTCTCTATATGATGAGATCCTATCTCACCTAGATGAGGGCAAGAGAATCTTCCAGTTGTAACTGGATCTTTCAGTGACTTTTGACTTATACTGATTGGACAGCTTTGATATCATTGGCTTTCTCTTCTAAGTAGAATAAAGTACAAAGTTCTTTTACTTGCCCATCGGACATTTTACACAGTTACTCCTTATAACTTGTAGAATTTTTGATCCCCTATTCCCACCAAGATTTCTGCATTTCTTAAATGCATATGTCAGTAGTCCCCTCGTACCACAAGTTATAATATGAATGAATTCACACCTCCAGTTTTGCTTATTGGATCCCCTCTCTCTGGAGTGCCCTTCCCCCTGACATTTGCTCAGAGAGCTTGTACAATAAATTTAAGAGATTGTTGAAAACGTGGTTATTCCAAAACTCTTTTAAGGCATTTCTCCCTACCTGAGGATATGTTTCTGCACAGGATAGAGCCTGAGTCCCCCTGCTCTCTTTTTTCCTTATGTGTCCTCCACTATTTACAATGAAACTGGTTGTTACTGTGAGAGTAGTTCCAAGAGGTAACCAATAGCAGAGATAATAGGCCTTCCTGGCAGATTCTGTAATGTTTTATGAATCTTTGTTAAGATGTAAATCAAGGGTATCACGGAATGTGGGACCCTCAAAAAGTCACTCTTTTTTTGTCAAAAAACCTATAGCAAGGCCATCCTGAACCAAGGAATCAATCTTCTGTTCAATCACTGCGGTGGGATCCTTATCCAATCTAACATAAAAATCTTTATCTTGAAGTTGCCTTCTAATTTCTCCAATGTAATCCATGCAGTTCAAGACTACAATGGCACCCCTTTATCGGCCGGTTTGATAACAATCCGATGGTCCATTTGTAATGTGTTAATGGCCTGTCTTTGCTCACGTGTGATGTTGCAGATTGTATGTGGTTTTTTACATTCAAGAATAGCAATATGTGACAAGACTACGTTATTGCTATGAGAGCTACCAGTTTCAAGGAGGGAGGCGGTGGAGACTATGGGCCCGATTCTGACCCGGACATAGATCCCCTTCTGTGCGTCCGGGCGGAACTGGATGCACAAAGGGGATTGCGATTCTGATCCCGCGGGGCACATCTAGCACCACAGCATCAGAATTGCGAACAGTCCTGCATGTTCAGGCCAGGACTGTGATTCAGTCCGGCCTACACTTGCAGGACTGTCCTTGGCTAACTCAGTCAAGGCTCTTCAATGGAGCCAAGAGCCGCGATGTCGGCTGCCTGAAAAAGGGGTTTATTCCCCGCAGCCCGACCCCCGATCTGGCCTCCTAAGGCCAGGGTCGGGCTGTGGGGAATAAATCCTGACCCCCCCTGCCCCATCCGCACCCCAGGCCGTACAAAACTTCATGTGCAGGGAAGATATTCCACCTTGGAGATGGAATAACTTCCCCGGACATTTCACCGGCCCTTGATGTATAGGACCAACATTAGAATTGGCCCTATATGTCCAGAGCCCGCGACCGCCCACTGCCTGCCCAGATTGGCGGGCAAGTTAGCTGGGGGCAGGAGGAGCCGGCACGAATAATGGGGACGAACATCCCGTTGGGCCGTCCATCCCTTCTATTCGTGGCTCAGAATTATCCCCTATATGATCTTCTGAATGGCTCCTACTCCTCTTTTTCTGAGGTTCTATAATCTCTCTAGACTCTAATGTTGACTCAAAGTCTACTTTTTCAAAATAAATTTCCCAGATAATTCAAGAGGAATGGCATATTCTTAAAACAATGCCTGCCTTTGCTGACCAGGACCTTACAATAGCATATAAGAGAAACCAGAACCTCTCTAATTTTTTGGTGCCCTCTGCTTTACCTGTCCCGCGTCGCAAGCCTCTCACTTTGGGACGTTTTCAATGAGGGTCATGTTCTATGTGTCGCCATGCCATTAGCACTAAAAATTGTTTATAAATCCATTGACTGGAGTACGGTTCCCCTTGTCCACATTTACTAATTGCAGCACAGAAAACGTATTATATGCAATCTTGTGCCCTTGCAAACTAATATACGTTGGAAAAACAAAAAGATCAGTTCGGACAAGAATTGTGGAACACCATAGCAGTATCAAATGTGGGATAACACAGAAACCGTTAGTTGCACATTGGCAGGAGTTTTCACACAGTCCTACAGACCTCAAATTCGTAGTGTTAAAACAGGTACATCTACATTGGCGTGGGGGGAACACGGATAGGACTTTATTATAGCTTGAACAAAGCTACATTTTTCACATGAACTCTATGACTCCCCTTGGGTTGAATCTAGTGTCCGACCTTTCTGTTTTTTTTTTTGTAGAATCAACTATAGTATGTATTCTCCCTTAGGTATTACATATATTTTGTAATAATCAGTCCTGGTTAGACAGATCATTCTGTCTCCCATTCCCTTGCATTGATTGGCTGACATCACATCCGATGGCTATTGAAACTCAATATGCAATGATGTTTATAAAACAAACATGGCACACTAATGCACCATTAATTTTTTTTGGTAGGATAAGTGGTTGATGCATAAAGGGCAGGGGGATGACATTTTGTTTCTTTTTTACAAAGTATTTTTTATATATATATATGAAAAAGGTCTTCCTTATATACCCAGAAGATATGTGATATTAGATATATGCTGTCTGATCTATCATTTTAGCGTATAAAGAAGCATATAATTTCTATCATGACTAGCCTTTGGTTTGTCAGGGTTAACCTTTTTGATATTTTCCTGTTCACCATAGGACTCCGGGTGATGTGATTAGTAGCAGACATTTTAAATTATGTTATTACATTGCATACCCCATCCTGTATCACAAATACTGAGATCTGCTGTTTTAACCTCGCAGATATTCATTTAACACTTAGTAGTGCCACTGTGTACTTTTACTAACCCATATAATCAATTTTGATGAACTGATACCTTGACGTTCGTTCATGAATATTCAATATGATGACATCAATGAGCCTCTCCTTGAAATGTACTGTTTGGCGCCAAACCTCTGTTTCAGAAGTTTTCAACTATTGCATTTGCCAGTCAAGGTGAGTGTTTCACTTTTGTTTGACCAACATCGAGATAGTGGTGATTCAGGCTGTTAAAAGCATCTGGATAGTAATCGAAAAGTGCATCTGTGTGTAATAATTATGTAGTTTTACCTTGTAATACATGCATAGTGCTGCTGGGGCTCTCGATTTTTATCTATAAAAAGACTAAGGATCAGCTGTTTAGCTTTTATACACTGCTCTGAGTCTAAGGGACTTAGATATGGATTGTAAAGTTCCCTTTGTTTTAATGGGTTTTACTTTGGTGTGCTTACAGCTATACTTTGAAATTACGTGAGACTGATGTATTATTGTTTGTTGAGAATCACTGGGGCTCTCTGTCTTCATTTATAAAAAGACTACGGATCAGCTGTTTAGCTTTTAAACATTGTTGTGAGTTTAAGGGACTCTAGATAGAGATTATAAAGTGCCCTTCTTTCTAATATGTTTTTTACCTCGGTGTGCTTACGATTATGCGAGTTTGATAGGTTATGTGGCTGTAGAGAATCACTATGGCACTAGCTTCCCTTGTCCTTAATGTACGATAAACATTGTGTGCGGAAGAGAATGTTCGATTACCATCACATCCAGGATAGGACTCTAAATCTGAGCTGGCAAAATACTGGTATAATTTGAAAAACACCCTTGATGGATATGGACTACTGAGTTATTTATTTAATGGTTTTATATACTGCCTTTTTGGGTAATCAAAACGGTTTACAGAATAACAACAGCATTACATTATAATATAGGAACTAATTACAGTGAACATTTTAACAGAGGTTGTTACATCAAGCTTCTTAACCAAAAAATAGGAGAAGGAGGCCTTCCGCAAAAGGGCAAACTGAACAACAGCGGAGGGCAGAGACCTTGGCCAAACACTTGGTGGTTAATCAGAGGAAACTTTATTGAAGACATCAAGCTTCTTAACAGTGATTGCTGCTAATATTTTGAAAACACCATCTAGTGTAGGCTGCAGGACTCCCATTGCCCATGTGTAATGATATATATGGTCAACACTATCCCTTCGCACTAACATTTATACACATATATGGAAACACCTGATGGCTAGCAGATTCGTTTATTAAATAGCGCTAGTGATCGTCAGGGGGTCATGATATGATCTTCAATCTGGATGCATTAGAGAAGCCCATATCTGTTGAGGTTCTATTATTCAATGAGAGTTTATTCACAAAAAATGGAAACTAAAATATGACCTCTTTTGTTCACTACAGGTCCATAAGTTACACTAGACCAGGAGAGTAAACAATTAGGTTCCTATCTCTTGGTAAGCCTAAGATCATGGTGTACACACTTGGTGGTCACCTCTTGTCTCTCTCATTATATTTGATATGTTCTTTCTGTACACTTTTTGTACTTAGTTTTAGGTTTATTTATTAACATTAGGCAAATAATGGAATATATTTTATGGATTATTAGACCACTACACTTTTGCATACATGCTCATTATCTATGACGTTTGTCTTTTTACATGCATTCAAATGTCTCATGCATTCATTCATTTTTAAAAAAGTTTTATATGTTCCCCCAAATGGTCCAGTGATATGAATTTATTGGTTGTATGTAACAAGACCATATATTGAGGGTAATTTATTTACCTTTAAATTCTATGAAGATTTGGGAATAGCATTATGACCTCTTTGTAGGTAAAATAACTATTTTTAGATGTTTTATGTTTTATATTTATATGATTGTCATGGTTTTATTTAATTTATGTTTTTAGAGGTCAGTTACCCCTGAAGAAGGCATATTTGCCGAAACACATGTAGGGTGACTTCTTTAGGTACCAATAAAAGCTCTCTCCTGTCCCAGTTGTGGAGTAACCTGCTCGTTCTTGTGCCTGTTAAGACTGCAAGTGGGGTGGTTCCCCTCTGTGCCTGGTCTCTACTACTTTCACTGAGAGACTATTCCATGCATCTACCACTCTTTCAGTAAAGAAATATTTCCACATATTACTCCTGCGTCTATCCCCTTTCACCTACAGCCTATGCCTCCTTGTTGAAGAGCTTTCTTTAAATTGAAAGAGGCTCGCCTCCTGTGCATTTATGCAACAAAGGTATTTAAACATCTCTATCGAAGGTCATGTGATGTGTTGAGGGCAGGTGAGCACGTGCAACTTACTCTCTGGTGACCCTCCCGCTTGATCTTGCCTTTACTGCAGCTTAATTGGACCCTCCTCGATCTTAGCACTTGCATAAAGTGCCCCTGGGCTTACGGTTGCATTTTGATGCGACTCTGACCATTTTCACCATGATGTCATCCCGTAAGGAAAGGAAGAGGAGCATGGCCAGAGGCAGCAAGATGGCGGATGAGCCTTCATCGCCGCCCTCTTTGCAGACTGCAGGGTTAGTGGAGGAAGTTACCGCAGCAGTGGTGGGCGCACTTGTGGACCACTTTGAAACGGTCACCCAAAAGCTTGATGTGGTGACACAAACCACGGAAGGCTTCGACAGTCATATACAGGGAGCGGAGCTCGATATAGTGCAGGTGGAAGATGAAGCGCAGGGAACTGAAAGCTATTAAAAATCTGGTAGAGCGGCAATCAGACAAGCTTGAAGATCTTGAGAATAGAAGCCACCGGAACCAACTGCACTTTGTAGGCATAGCAGAAACTGTGGCGGATGCGGAGCTACGAGGGTACTTAGAAACCCTACTGCCTGTTCAATAGGACTTGGATACAGACTGCGGCCCCTTGGTGATTGAACGAGCACACCGTTTAGGACAGCGGAGAGACAGTGACCAACAGCCTCGAGTAGTGATAGCCCGCTTTCTTAACTACATACAAAAAGACAAAATCTTGCGGGCGGTGCGAGGAAAGGGGCTGCTGAAACATGCTAATTGAAACATCCTAATATTCCAAGACTATTCCGCTGCTTTAAGCCAATGAAGACAGGTTTTTGCCGGACTCTGTAAAACAATTTTGGCGACAAACATTAAATTAATGTTTCAGTATCCCGCTCGCCTCCACATTACTCATAATGGGGTCCTCAGAGAGTTTGAAGAACTCTCCGCAGCTGTGGCCTATGTTCGCAGGCTCGTGCCTCAGGCAGGAATGACCTAAGTGCTGCCTTGAAGATGAACTTTAGAGGACCTTGGTTTATAGGGTTATCAATGCTATGGGAGACTTAACACACACAGCTTATTGGTATATATATAGATTGTTGATAATGTTGAAAACCCATGCTGTTTCTCAAGTGTGGTGGTGTTGTACCACCTCCCCTCCCTCCCTTTATCCCACTGGGTTCGCTAAGTGTAGGAAGGCTGGAATGCATGGTGATCGGTAGGGTGGGGGAAGGAGGTGTGGGACTGTTATGGTAAGTGATGGTTTCTGAGTGATGGTGTGCTGCATAAACGGGGAATCGAGGGATAAGTGGTCAAGAGCAACTGGAGCATTAGTGGTGAGCCCGATAGCTCTCGAGATGGTTGGCCTGCCCCCCAGAATCACACAGGGTATCCTGCAGTGCGAGATGATCTGGGAATGTGGGAGGCACCACTATGAACCTAGAACTAAGGGGAGGGAAAGACAGAAGGTGTGAGTGAGGGGGGCTATGTATGTCTAAGCGGGGAAGGGGTCCCTGGCATCTCGTGTGATCTCGTATGATGGGTGAAAAACCTAAATTGTGGGTCCTATGGGGGTATGGGAGCAGGAGGGGGGGGGAAACAAGATGGAATAGGTGTGAGTGGGGTTGCCTCTGGTATGGGAGAGATAGGTGGAGGTGTACCAGGACCTTTCTGCAGTGGGGTGCCTAGGCTGGGGGGCACCTTGCTGACTTGTTGGTGATCTAATGCTATCTGGAAATGCTTCCTTGACACTCTGAATAGGTGATTCTTCTGTCAGATATTTTAACATGGAATGTTTGTGTAATAGGCTCCCCCATAAACCATTACAAGGTACTGAAGAGGCTGAGAGATCTAAGGGCAGACATGGTATTTTTACAAGAAACACACACGGAGGCTGTGGAACATGCTAAGCTGCAATGCTGGTGGGTGGGGTAAATGCTTGAGGCTGCGGCGTGCTCTTGAAAGGCAGGTGTTGTAATCCTCATGCGTAAGGGACTGGACTTTATGATAGACAATCAAGTGGTCGATCCACAAGGATATGTGATTGTATCAGGGAAGTTGGCGAATACCAAATATACTTTTTATAATATCTATGATCCCTGTACCCCTAACGGTTCTTTCTTTGTGGAGCTGGATAAGGTATTGAACAACTATCCGCATCACTCTCTTTTGCTGGGCGGAGATTTCAATTGTGTTCTGGATCTGGTAATGGACAAGGCCCCGCAGAGTGCTCTGGGACAGACAGGCTCCAAACAGGGATTGAACACCTTTGTGAAATTCTGGATTTGGTGGATGTGTGGCGCACCCTGCACCCACAGGATCGTGATTATACTCACTTATCGCGAGCACATGGTACACTCTCACGTGTTGATTTTATGCTGCTTCCTTGGCCCGGGCAACCCTAGCAGGTATCGAGGCTATCGTTATTTCGGATCATGAGCCAGTGTGGGTAGATCTCGACAACCAGAGGGAATGTTTGGGTGGGCAGCGATAGCATTTCCCGGTTCATCTTTATCAAGACCCTTCCTTTCTGCATTTTTTACAGAACAAGTGGGACATGTATGCTGCCACTAACAAGGCTCATATGGATGATCCGGTCCTGTTCTGGGAGATAGCCAAAGCCGTCATCCACGGGCAAATCATGAGCTTCGAATATAGCCATCGTAAGCAGATTGACTCGCAAATTCTCCAACTTTCCCGGCAAATTGGGGAGACCCGGCGTCTCTTAAGCAGACGGTATACTGCCATAAAGCAGGAAGAATTGGTGGCTCTCCAAATAGAATCAAACACTTTGCTACATCGCCGAGCTTATAAATCTATGATATACTACCGTTACACACTTCATCAGAATGGAAATCGGGCGGGGCATCTCATGTCCTCTTTAATTAATTATTTTTTTTTATTTATTGCTTTTATACCGCGCTCTTTAAAATCAGTGCGGTTTACAGGTAACATCTATGCATCTCAGGATGTCTGTTATGCACTTACAGTGAACGGGAGATACAACTTGGATTTCAAACTGGGAGAATTATTTACAGTATCTACAACTATGTACATTATAGCTATGAATTGTCTTGTGGTTTATCATTTAATTAAGTGCATGCAGGGCCCTGGGAGCGTATCGGCACTCTCTGATGCTGATAACATTGTGATGAAGGATACTCGCATACTAGTACTGTTTCGGGAATTTTATCAGACCTTGTACACCTCAGGTGATGGTCCAAGACTAGGAGACACCACGGTTTTGGAAGGGGTGGAACTTCCTTGGTTAGCGGTAGACCAGATTTCTCTGTTAAATAGGCCCATCTCGGAGGAAGAGGTCAAATACGCCATATCCCAATCCAAGACACACAAGGCGTCTAGCCCAGACGGGTTTGGTAACAAATGGTACAAGTTGATGCGTGATCATATCACGTCCCCTTTAAAGCTTTTGTTCTCCCGCCTAATCGATATCTAGGCTTTTCCTTACAACACTAATGTTGCACATATAGTGGTGCTTCGAAAGCCAGGAAGGGATCCCCTTCTGACGGCATCTTATCATCTAATATTGCTAATCAACTGAGATAACAAGATACTAGCCAAAATACTGGTGAACCGACTGGCTCAAGTTATGCCATCGCTCATTAGTGAACATCAAGTTGGGTTCATTCGCAACAGGCACCCAGAGCTCAATCTGAGACGCATGATTGCCTCTTTGACGGCCTGCAACGCAGAACATCAAAATTCCATGCTGATCAGTTTTGACACTGAAAAAGCGTTTGATCTTATGGACTGGGAGATCCTGTTTAAAGTATTGGTGGGTTTTTTCTACAGGCTTTGAGATTATTGTATACCTCCCCCAGGGCAGCTGTTGTAATCAATGGCCAAACATCCGAAGATTTTGCTATGGGGCGAGGTACCAGCCAGGGTGGTCCCCTCTCACTGCTCCTGTTCCTTCTGTTCTTAGAACCTCTGTTACAAAAGGTACAGGGCGATATACGAATAGAGGGGGTTAAAGTTGGGCATATGTCCTTTAAGATTGCAGCATATGCAGATGACATTCTCGTACACTTGGGCCAATCTCAGACATTCCTGGTGGCCTTCCAAGAAGTGATTATGGTGAGTGCTCTGGATTAAAGATTAATATAGACAAGTCAGAGGCCATGCCTTTGGACCCAGACCTGCCAAAAGTGTGGCCAGGTCCCTTTCCTTTGAAGTGGACTATGGGATCCTTTAAATATCTAAGGTCGCTTCCAACTTGATCTGGCTATACCAACTTAATGTCCTACAGATATTACCTAAAGAAAAAGAACAACTGCATAAATGGAAGAACCTGACGTTATCGCTTCCGGGACATATTGCCCTATATAAAATGACATTTTTTCCCAGATGGCTGTAATTACTGCAGGTGCTCCCACTAAGGCTGTTGAAAGGTGATCTGTGTATGTGGTGACGGAATTTGAGCCTTTTTCTGTGGAAGGGCGTCATCTACACATATCATTCACTCAGCTATTCGGAAGCATGGAATCAGGAGGGCTCGTTGTACCACATTTGGAAGCAGTATAACATGAGTTATTTATTACATCATGTTCAAGACTGGCTCTGTCAGAAGGGAACATGTACCCCCCCTGTTGCTGGAAAGTGAGCTACTGGGAGCCTTGCACCCTGTCTATGTGCTGCATGCCTCTGGGGCACGACTGTCTTCTGTGGTCCGGTCACTATGTGCAGCTTGGTGGGTCCTCTGCGCTCAGTTAGAGCAAGTCTCGGAATACTCAGGTTTCTTACCACTGGAATTCCCTGCTGGAGAACTGTCTCGAGGATTCTGTCTATGGCAGAGAAAGGGCCACCTTTCCCAATTCTTGACACAGGAGGACCAATTCAAATCCCTAGCTGATATGGTGCGGGAGTTCCGGATTGATATAAAGGGATTCTTTGTGCTCCACCAAATGCAACATTATATTGCGATGTTGAAGGGGTCAAATGTGAAACCAGCCTTTGTAGACTGACAAAGGCCATTTTTTGAGATTGAGGACAGGGAAAGTGGTTCTCTGTTCCACATGTGAACTACTTGGTCGGCTCTGATGCAGCAGAACCGCCATTAAGAACTGGCGCAGTAGTAGAATGCAGACCTTGGAATGACCTGGACAGCAGACACACTTAGGCAGGCTCTCCGGCGTATACCGCAGGTCGCCACTGAAGTAGTACTGCACAAAATGCTCTTTAAGGTGATTTTGAGAGCCTTCTTCTCACCAGTAAAGGCATGGGCAGCGGGTTTGGTAAGTGAAGGGACAGCGTAGTTACTCACCGTAACAGGTGTTCTCCGGGGTCAGCAGAATAAGTCCTCACATATGGGTGACAATGGCACCAATGGAGCCCTTGCAGAAGCATCCCTCCAGTTTTCAAAGAAAGCCTTTGGAAGATGCCACCATGCATGCGTGGTCCCCTTCCCACCCAAGGGTGCCATCTTGCTCAGTCAGATGACAGCTAAAAGACGGCAAAAATAAAAGATGGTAAAAAAGCAACTCCAAGGGGAGGAGGGTGGGTTGTGAGAACTGATTCCTGCTGTCCCCAGAGAACACCTGTTACAGGTGAGTAACTATGCTTTCTCCGGGAACAAGCAGGAAGTCAATCCTCACATATAGGACTCCCCAGCTACAGGTTACCGAGAGCCCATAGCAAAAATAGGGGCTCCCTCATGGAGAGCCGCAAGCAGCAGCAATTTAGTCCATATACACAGACCATAGTAGGCCCCCTATGTCCGATGAATCAGCACTCCGGTAGCCTGAACACAGAAGGGTCGGAGGGTAGGAGTTGTCTAAACCCCAAAAAGGTTACAGAGCACAGTCTGGCTGAAGGCATTCTCCTGTCGGGACTCTCGTTCCAGCAATAATGCTACAAAGGTATGGACTGAAGACCAGGTGGCAGCCCAGCAGATGTCCACCATCGGGACGGAGCGCAAGTTTGCCATTGAAGCTGCCATGGCCCTGACACAGTGTGCCATGATGCGGTCTTCCAGTGGGAGCCTCGCCTGCTCACAGGCAAGGGTGACACAGCCCGCCACAAATGTGGACAGCATACGCTTGGTCACTGCCTCCTCCAACCTACTGGGGTCGTAGGAGATGAAAAGCTGAGAGGCTTTGCAGTGGCCCTGAGTGCGTTGGATACAGAAGGACAAAGCCCTCTTACAGTCCAAGGTGTGGAGGACTGTCTCTCCCCAACGCTTAGCCAGTGTAATTCATAAAATAGTGGAATCACTGGGGTGTATCTAGATACACCATATATAAGTTGTGCCCAATGCACTCAAGCACCCTTCTGGCTTTTTCTGTTGCCTTTTCTACCTGTTGAGCCATCTTAAGATCATAAGAAACAATCACACCTAGGTCCCGCTCTTCTTTTGTGGACATAGGTACTTCACCCTCTATACTGTACCACTCCCTTGGATTTTTGCAGCCCAAATGCATGACCCTGCAATTTTTAAGATTAGATCTGAGCTGACAAATTCTTAATCATTCTTCCAGTTTAGCTAGATCCCTCCTCATGTTATCTACTCTTTCTTGGGTGTCTACTCTATTGCATATTTTGGTATCATCTGCAAAGAAGCAAAACTTACCTGACAAGTCTTCCGCAATATTACTAACAAGAATATTAAAAAGAATCGAACCAACAATAGATCCCTATGGCACACCACTTATAACATCCTTCTCCTCAGAGTGAGCTGCATTTACCTGTACCTTTTGTTGCCTCCCACTCAACCAATTTTTAACCCAGTCTGTTACATTATGGTCCATTCGTAGGGTGCTCATTTATTTATAAGTCGCCTGTGCAGAACAGTGTTAAAGGCTTTATTGAAATCTAAGTAAACCACATCTAGGGCTCTCCCTTGGTCCAACTAGTTGCCCAGTCAAAGAAATTAATTAGATTTATCTAATAAGGCTTGCCTCTAGTAAAACCATGGTGCCTTGGATCCTGCAATCCACTGGACTCCAGAAACCTCACTATCCTTTGTTTCAGCAGAGTTTCTATGAATTTACTCATAACAGAAATGAGGTTAACCAACCTGTAGTTCACAATCACATTCTTACTTCCGTGTTTGTGTAAAGTGACCACATGCGCCTTTCTTCAGTCTTCTGGGACCACTTCCAACTCTAAAGAAGCACTGAAAAGGTCAGACAGTGGAGCCGCTAGAATTTCCCCAAGTTCCTTCAATACTCTCGGGTGTATCCCATCTGGCCCCATTGCTTTGTCTGCTTTTATTTCAAATCATTTTTATTAGGTTTTTCAAAATATTTCAGGACCAGCCAGTACAGAGAATGAAAAAGTACAAAAGCTCAGTTGTCAGAACAGCTGCTTAACAATCAATTCTAGAACACTCAGTGCTACAGGAAAGTAAGTAAGTGCATTTGTACAGCCAGCATAGAAAACACAGTAACAAAAACATTAACACCATCTGAACAAACCAATGAATTCTCCCCAAGGAACTAGCTAATGGGGTTACCTAATGAACCAACCCACATATTACACACAATATGCTCGAAGCAATGCAGACTCCCCAAAAAAGAAAAGTGGACATACATATCGGAAAAGGAAGAGAGTCACCAAAAAAGAGAGAGCTAAGGGACACTGTGTCAGTCCACAAAAATAACTACAAGACTGCGTTGTCGAATACATACTACCCATGGAGCACCCCATCTCTTATCCCCCCCCTCCATACCCTATTCCCCTCCCCCCCCCGTCCTCCCCCCTCCTCTAGCGCGGGCAAGGTGTCAATAGCTCGGCAGGATAACAATGCACAGATCCTCCCCCATCCATCCATCACCAGAGGCAGTCTCAAATCTCTCGGGGCAGTACTATTCCCATGTAGTGCAGATTCCATCATCAATGAGGCACGTAGGGGGAAGTCGGCCAACCTAGACATTCAGAACTAAAGCCCGTTCCTTAGGGGACAGGTGAAAGATCATAGGGGACCACAATGCCATGAACGCATCCCAACTTTTACCTCCTCTTTGCTTCGCCGTTGTTTTTTCCAGGCGTAGCAAATCGAACATAGCTGATTCCCAAAGTACAAGACCCAGAGGGGTGTTCTCAATCCAGCGGCGCAATAGGGACTTCTTTACTACCAAAAAACCGCGCTCCAACAGCCCGATGCCCAGCCGTCAGCCCATCAGCGCACAACCCCCAACTATGGAAAAGACAGATCTCTCTGTGAGCCACAAATCTTATGCCCAACCAACCCGCAAGCCTCCGACAGACCTGCATCCAGAGATCCTGAACCAGCCGGCATGCCCAAAATTTGTGCAGGAGGGTGCTGGATTCAGAGCCACACCAGCCACAGAGAGCCGAGTCCTTAAGCCCCACCTGTGAAGCCCATTTATCACTGGTGTATGCTCGCCACAGAAATTTATATTGAAGCTCCTGCAAATACACCCACTCCGGCCCTTTCACAATCCCAAGAAAAGCCGCCTGGAGTAATTCCGTCGTCAAGTCATCCACTCCATCCCGTTGCCACCGCGCGGTCAACTCCGTGAGGAACACGTCCCCCCTACTTGGCCGAATGAGCGTCCTACAGGCCTCATCTCCCCGTTGATTTTCAACTAATTTCTCCAGTACTAAGCGGGGGTATCCTTCGCTCCCCCATCATGTCGAGTCAGGGTCAGGCCCCGCAAATAATGCCGCACTTGCAAATACCCATAGAAATCTTGTTTCGGAAGAGAGTATCGCCGCTGCAAATTCTGAAAGCTATCTATAGTCCGACCATCCGCCATATAGAGGTCTCCCACGCAGACCACCCCTTTCTCCAGCCAACCCTGAAACACATTCTGTCTAAAGAAGCCAGGAGCAAAATCTGGGTTGCCCACCAGTGGAAGCAATGCCGAGCCTCTCCAATTCCACCCGAAGCGCTGACATAGTACTTGCCATGCGGAGCGCAGGGCGCCCATATAACTCCCCCCCACCCCTTTCCGAATGTTCGACGCTAGCTTGCCCATCTGCACAACATAGAGGCGATGATAAGGGTCGAAGGCTTCATCAAGGGGCGCGCAGCCCCCAGTTCCTCCCAATAGGGCTCCCACATGAAAAACTAAATAACGAAGATTGTAATTTCATAATGAGGGCATTTCCAAGCCTCCTTCTTCCCTCCTGCTCATCAGTGCCTGCAATGAAATTCAAGATCGCTTACCCTTCCACAAAAACCCCCGCAAACCCATTTCAAAACGCTTCCAGTCCGCATTTGAAATCCACAGTGGTAACATACGGAGGACATACAACCATCGGGGAAATTCTACCATGACATAGAGAGCAATTCTCCCCCGAAGAGACAAGGGCAGACGTCGCCACCCCTGGAGGGTTTGTAGGCTGCGAGTTAAGAGGCCAGGAATATTCGCTTGATATAAAGAGTCTGGTCGGTCCGGCAATTGTATCCCAAGATACTTAATAGCCCCATTTGCCCAGACTAATGGGAATTCCCCCTCCCATTTTGGCTTCACCTTGCCCCCCACGTCCAATACGACAGATTTCAGTGCGTTAATTTTTAAACCCGAGAAACTGCCATATTCCCTTATCAGCTGGAGTAAGCGCTGTAGGGAGGCAGGCAGATCAGTTAAGCAAAGTAGCATGTTGTCAGCAAAAGCGCTGATTTTTAATTCCTCCCCACCCATCCGAATGCCCGCTATCCCCCCATCCTGCTGAATGGCCCGGAGTAAAGGCTCCAACGCAAGGACAAACAACAGGGGCGACAGCGGACATCCCTGGCGCGTGCCTCTCTCCAGAGTGAAAGGCTCCGAGAAAATCCCATTAACTCCCACCCTAGCTGAGGGTTGTTCATAAAGCGCTCTAACCCAGTGCACAAAATTTCCGTGTAAGCCGAAACCCGTCAAGACATCCCAAAGATACGCCCAGGCAACCCTATCGAATGCCTTTTCTGCATCCAGACTCACCAATAGTAAAGCTTCGTCTTTCCTTAAGCAGTGCTCCATGCCTAACAACAGTTTGGTAATATTACGGGACGTCTCCCTGCCCTGCCCAAAGCCCACCTGTAGCTCATCGATTAGCCTTGGCAGGATCGGATTAAGCCGGTCTGCCAAAATGGACGCCAAGATTTTCATATCGCAGTTAATAAGAGATATGGGTCTGTAGGAGGCCGGGTCCACCGTATCTTTGCCCGGTTTCGGAATGACCGTAATATCGGCACAGCGCATATCTCTAGGGAAAATCCCCGCGGTACGGGCATCGTCTTACATCACCACCATGGACGGAGCCAACCGCGACGCCAGCATTTTATAATATTCAATACTGAACCCATCTGGGCCGGGGGCTCGATGCAGTTTACCCCTTTTAATGCCCTGGAGAATCTCCCGTACTGTCAGCGGTGCATTCAGCACCTGCAGTTCGTCCACCGTCACTTGTGGGAGTGATAAGGCGGCCAAGAAATTAGCTCCCTTCGTGTAGTCTCTCTCCTCTTCACTATACACCTGGGCATAAAACGCTCTAAAAGTCTCAGCTATTCGGGCCGGCTGATGATGCAAGAAGCCTGACTCTCCCCGAAGGACGGGAATAAAGCGGGCCCCCCCAAGGATCCCGAACAAGTCGGGCTAGTAAGGTACCCGAACGATTTCCATACCGATAAAGGATATGCCGATAGTAGTACATTGACAAGCGTGCCCTGCTTCCGAGTAAGTCGTTTAATGCCGCCTGCGAGCGTAAGTATTCCCGCTGCAAAGCCTTATCTCCCCCTTTACCCAGCCGACATTGGAGATCTTGCAGATTACGTTCCAATACAAGCAAACTTCGATCCATATGTCGGCGTCGCGCCGCAACATAGGAGATAATTGCACCCCTTATCACCGCTTTACTGGCTTCCCAAAATAAGATTGATGAACACTGGGGAGTGTCATTAAAGCGAACATACTCATCCCACTGTTTTTCAAGATATTGCCGAAAGGCCTCGTCCTCCCAAAGATAGGCGGGGAACCGCCACCCCATCCTCGAAGGTCCTTGAAAATCCCAAAGAATCCAGATTAACCCATGGTCTGAAACCACGATAGGGTCTATTCCCGCTTGTAATACCCGGGGCAGCCCTCCTTTGTTGACCAAGATGTAATCTATACGAGACCACGTGTGATGCGCACGCAACTGGTGTGTATATTCGCGTGCCCCTGGATTGAGAACTCTCCACACATCTATGAGATCTCCCATTCTACACAGGTACCCAACCCCCTTTCGTGTCCAGGAGCCCATGTTAGTCTGTTGGGATTTATCCAGACCCGGATCGTGCGGGCAATTAAAATCTCCCGCAATAATCAATTTATTCTTTCCAGGGTTGGCTACTAACCTCAATATCTTTTTGAAGAAATCATGGTCATAAGCATTCGGGGCATAAAGGTTCATGAACCACACGGATTCATTATACAGCTTAGCGCGCATTAAGATGTAACGGCCCTGAGGATCAGCCTCTACATTGCTCACGTCACAGGGCACACCCTTTTTTATTAAAATCACAACTCCCGCTTTTTTTGTGCCTGAAGCCGCCCCGTAAGCAGCCGCCACCCAATCTCTAGCGAGCTTGCGATGTTCCAAGGCACTTAAATGAGTCTCTTGCAACATGGCGATATGGACACCCTTTCTCTTCAATGTCTGCAAAATTTTAGTGCGTTTAATTGGAGAGCCTATCCCTCCCACATTCCATGAAACTATCTTAACCTCAGGCATGGCACCAAAGCACATCAGAAAACCGCAGCTGATACAACTGTGTGCGCCTCCAAGGGTGCCCAGCCTCACCCCCAGAGTTCAAGCGGAGTACCATCCCCATGCGAGACCTCCTAACAAACAAACCTGTATCCCAGACCACCCTCCAGACATTCCAAAATACCGTGCTATCCCACCTGCAAGAACCCCCCCTATCCTTTCCCCATCCCTGCTCCCCCCCGCCCCACTCTCCCACCCAGTCTGCGCCCACCCCTCTCCCCACCCACTCCCCCCATTCAGCACTCCCCCCTCACATACACAAACTTCATTTGCAAAGAGAACCACAGATCCCCCATCATCCAACTCACACAGTCTTCCTACCTCACGTACTCCCCCCCCAACAAGAAAACCTCAATCAAACCCCCACACAAACCAACATGCATACAAATATACAAAATAGCAATAATATCGACAACAGTAGCACACCCTTCTCCCTCCCCGCACCCCCCCATATCTCAACATCCCTTCGGTCCTGCAGCCTTGAGGCAAGGCCCTCCCAAAGGGAGACAGATCACTGTTCATAGCGCCTCCGGGCCACCCACAAACGGGCGTTGGCACCAAATGATTGAAAAATATCCTTGGGCACCGCACACGGATCCCAAAAGCTGAGCAAGCTCAAAGCCTGCAACCAATAGTCACGCAGGTTTGAAGCACTGCAAGCCTGAAGGAGTGTGCACCCCCGAGCATGGTCTCCTTCGGGCCCTTCAGGGCTCTGTGTCCCCAGAGGCTCCTCGTTTGGCCGCAGTCGGTGACAGAGGCGGGTTCATTTTCGCCAGAAACTTGCGGGCTTCCTCCGGCTTCTCGAAGGAATGAGCGGCGCCCATGTGGAAAACCTTCAAAATCGCCGGGTATAGAAGGGCAAACCGAATACCCTTTTGCACTAGCGTGGTGCATATAGGAGAGAAGTCTTTGCTTTTGGCAGCGAGTGAGGCAGAATAATCCTGGAACAGGAGCACAGCTACATTGTCAAGCTTCAGCTCTCGTCGCTTACGGTAGGCCTGCAGCAGAGCAGTTTTGTGTTGGAAGTTCAAAAGTCGCGCCAACACTGGCCGCGGCCTGCCTCTACCTTCAATCCGCTGCCCCAACCGATGAGCCCTTTCCACCTTTATTTGACCCATCAGGTCCGGAAGGCCAAGCTCCTTCGGCAGCCATTCCTCAAAGAGCTGAATGAGTAGGGTGTCTGCCCAAGTTTCGGGTACCCCCACCAATCTCAAATTGTTCCGTCGGGAGCGATTTTCGAGGTCATCCACTTTCTGAAGCAATGCCTCGATCTGCTTTTGCTGCACAGTGGTGCTCCATTCTAAAGTCAGTTCGCCCTCCTCTAGCACAGTCACCCTTTGTTCCACTTCGTCCACGCGCTTCGTGAGGTCTGTAAAGGTTTCTCCCATCTCTTCCAGCTTTTTTAGCACATTGTCAAATTTGGGGTCAAGTAATTTTACCACTTCGAGAGCTACCTCCTCCGGGCTAGATTCTCCACTCTCTGTATCCGGAGATCCCGGCATACTGCCAGAGCGGGCTGCGGCCGCCATTTTAGATTCCCTCGTGCTCGGAGGCTTCTCCTTCTTTGATGCCGCTCTCATAGCCTTCCCAATATAAGTTAGGTCACCAGAAAAGGCACAGCACATGAGCTGTGCAGCTAGTACACCAAGTCCAGTGGGAAATGCCCCTCTAGCAGTTGTAAGTGCCGGTTAAAGGGCAGGTTTCTTCGGGCAGCCCGGGAGCGCGACGAGGAATGCTCCTCACCCGCTCATGCGCTCACGTGATCTCCGCTTTGTCTTTTAGTTTAGCTAGTTCCTCACGAACAGAGTCTGCTAAAAATCATTCAAGATCCCTTTTACTTCTGTTGCTATATGTGGGTGTTTTCTGAGGTCCTGCTTCTGGGTCCTAACTGTCAATACAGAACAAAAATATTTGTTAAGAAATTCTGCTTTATCCTCATCAGCTTCTATATATTTCTCCCCTTCACCCTTGAGTCTGACAATACCACTTTTGCCCTTCCTCTTCTCACTAACATATCTGAAAAATGTCTTGTCCCCCTATTTTACTGCATTAGTTATTTTGTCTTCTATTTGTATCTCTGCTTTCCTTACTATTTTCCTAGCTTCTTTTAGTTTTTCCAAATATTAATGCTTGTCTTCCTCTTTCTATGTTCTCTTGTATTTTATGAAGGCCACCCTCTTTTTCTTCACCTTTTCAGCTACTTCTTTTGAGAACCATAGTGGCCTCCTTTTCCTTTTACATTTATTTACCTTCCTAACAAAAAGGCTTGTTGCCCTTAAATTATCCCCTTTCAATTGTGCCCATTGTTTTTTTTTATATGCCCCAGCTGTTCTCATCCCAGTAATGACTCTTTGAGGTGTTGTTCCATTTTGGCAAAATTAGTCTTCCTAAAGTCTAGGACCCTCATTTTCGAATGGACTTTATCAGCCCTAGTCCTACTAGTGAACCATACCATGTGGTGATCACTGGATGCAAGATGATCTTCCACTATAACATCAGAAAGCATAGTTACACACCTGTAACAGGTGATCTCCGGGAACAGCAGGAATTTAGTCTTCACATATGGGTATCGTCGGTACCGACGGAGCCTGCGCGGGAACGCTCCCCAGCGTCCAATTGGAAAGCTTTTGGGAGCATCCCACAGCGCCTGCATGCTGTCTTCCCGCCTTTCCCAACTGTCTCTCTCCAGTTGAGTTTAAAGCTGAGACAAAGAGAGAGAGAGAGGGAAAGAGAAAAAGAGAGAGATAGAGAGATACAACTCCTATGGGGAGGTGGGTGGGTTGTGAAGACTAAATTCCTGCTGTTCCCGGAGATCACCTGTTACAGGTGAGTAACTATGCTATTTCCAGGAACAAGCAGGAATGTAGTCTTCACATATGGGGACTCCCTAGCTACAGATGCCAGGGAGAAACCCCAAAAGTTGTGTGCCCTTTTGAAAGGGCTCCACTTTCCCCCATGGATCTCTGGCATCCTACCAGGGATGGTGGATAAGAGTTGATTAACAGGTGTTGAAGAACAGCCTGACCAAACAAGGCATCCCGGCGGGAGTCCTTGTCCAAGCAGTAATGGGCTGTGAAGGTATGAAACGAGTCTCAGGTAGCTGCTCGACAGATGTCGTCGATAGACACAGAGTGAAGATGAGCCACAGAGGCTGCCATGGCTCTCACATTGTGCACTGTGACATGGCCTTCAAGAAGAAGGTTCTTACTCCGATAGGCAAAAGATATACACTGTGCAATCCAGTTGGACAGTGTCCTTTTGGAGACTGGAAGTCCTAAATGACTAGGATCAAAAGCAACAAAGAAGTTGAGAGGACTTTCTATGTTGCTGCGTCCTTTGCAAGTAAAAGGCCAAAGCTCTTTTACAGTCCAAAGTATGAAGATTCCTTTCTGCATTAGAGGCATGAGGCCTTGGGAAAAAAACAGGAAGGTAAACTGCTTGGTTTAAATGAAAAGGTGAAACCACCTTTGGCATAAAGTGAGGATGAGTCCTAAGGACTACCTTATCATGATGGAACCTTGTATAAGGAGGATCAGCCACCAATACTTGCATTTCAGTGGTGTGACGTGCTGATGTGATTGCAATAGGAAAAATAACCTTCCAGGAAAGGAATTTCAAAGGTGTAGTAGCTAATGGTTCAAAAGGCGGCTTCATGAGCTGGCCAAGAACCAGATTTAAATCCCATGCCACCGGTGGTGGCTTAACGGGAGGCTTAGTTAGAAGAAGGCCTCTCATAAATCTCGCTATGAGAGGATGAGAGGAAATAGGTTGCTCATGTAAAGGCTTGAGGGAAGCTGAAATAGCACTCAAATGAACTCTCACTGAATTGGTCTTAAGTCCTGCATTAGACAAATGAAGGAGATATTCCAGTAATGATTCCAGAGGTATTGCAAGAGGGTTAAGACCCTTCTGCGAACACCATATGCTAAACCTTTTCCACTTGAAAGCATAAGAGCGTCTTGTGGATGGTTTCCTGGAAGCATAAAGGATATCCTTTACTTGCTGAGAAAGGTTAAGACCATGAAGTTCTAGGCTTTCAGCAACCAGGCCCTGAGATGTAGAGACTGGGGATTGGGTTGCCACAGCATCCCGTCCTCCTGGGATAGGAGATCTGGAGCAGATCCCAACTCCAGAGATGGAGCTTGAGAGAGCTGTAAGAGCAGAGGGTACCACACTTGTCGTGGCCAATGTGGGGCTATGAGAATCATATGGCCTCTGTCTCTCTGAAGCTTGAATAAATTTCTGGGAATTAGAGGAATGAGTGGGAAGGCATACAGAAAGTCCCGACCCCAATGGAGGAGGAAGGCATCCCTGGCCTGACAACCCTGAGCCGGAATTCTGGAACAGAACCGGGGAGGTTTGGCATTCAGTGGACTTGCAAAGAGGTCTATGTCCGGGGTTCCCCAAAATTGGAAACTTTTGGCCACCTGGTCTGCATGGAGAGACCATTCGTGTGGAAGCAAGACTCGACCGAGTCTGTCTGCTCAAGAGTTTTGAATGCCTGGAAGATACACTGTAAGGAGATGAATCTGATGCTCTCTGGCGAGGGCCCAAAGTCGCAAAGCTTTGTTGCAGAGCGACAGAGAGCCTGTTCTGCTCTGCTTGTTCACACAGAACATGGCTACCTGTTTGTCCATTTGAATTAGGACAGTTTTGTAGCTGAGCTGGGTGTGAAACACTCGAAGAGCAAGAAAGATTGCTCTGAGCTCTAAGAGATTGATGTGTAGATCGGTCTCCTGTGGAGTCCAGGAACCCTGGGTAGAAAGGCCTTGGAAATGGGCTCCCCAACCCACCTGTGAGGCATCTGTTGTTAGAGTTACTTGGGGTGGGGGTTGCTGCTACCATTGGAGAGACACCATTGCTGCCAACAGATTCTGGAGTGACTGCCACCATTGGAGAGACAAAATAAGAAGATCTGAGGTTGCTATTTTGTCGGACAGGCAACCTGACGCCTGAGTCCACTGAGTGGATAGAGTCCACTGGGCTGCCCTCATATGGAGGCGGGCAGAAGGGACCACATGCACTGTGGATGCCATGTGGCCTAGCAATTGCAACATTTCCCGAGCAGTGAGGTGAGACTTTAGCATTGCTTGGGAAGGTAACTGCACAATGCGAAGGCAGCGGGACTGTGGAAGATAGGCCCTTGTCTGTCTGGTATCCAACAGGGCTCCTATGAACTCTAGAAACTGAGTGGGAACTAGGTTGGATTTCGGGAAATTTATGACAAATCCCAAATTTGAAGGATACGCATTGTGCAAGATAGAGAAAACCTGGCCTCTGGCTCTGATGGGGCTCGAATGAGCCAATCGTCCAAGTAAGGGAAGACGAATATTTTTAGGGTGCAGAGAAGTGCTGCCACCACAGCCATGCATTTTGTGAACACCCTTGGTGCAGAGGCCAGGCCAAAAGGAAGAACTCTGTATTGGTAGTGCTTCCCTTGAAATAGAAAGCGAAGAAACCTTCGGTGAGTTGGATGGATGAGAACATGAGTGTACGCATCCTTGAGATCTAGAGAACAAAGCCAGTCCTGACTCTGAAGGTATGGCAGTAGAGTTCCCAGAGAAATCATTTTGAATTTCTCTTTGAACAGGAATTTGTTCAATTCTCTGAGGTCCAAAATGGGTCTGTGCCCTCCTATTTTCTTTGGAATAAGGAAAAAGGGGGAATAGAACCCTGCACCTTGTTGATGAATAGGTACTTCTTCTATTGCCCCTTGGGCAAGAAGCAACTGATCTCGTGATCTAACTGGGAGTTGAGAGAGGTCTGAGAATTGAACTGTCTTACCATTGTAGGAGGGGGCATGCTGAGGAAGTGAATCTTACAATGGACAGAGTCCAACTTTCTGCTGTTATCTGCCCCCATCTGGGGGCAAAATAACATAATCTTCCTGGAATGGTGGAAGGCTCTGGCCCATTCAGGGCCAGGAAGACAAAGTTCTCTAGATGGGAGTCAAAGCCCCTGTGGAGGCTGAGTCTGCTGAGCCGGTTGAGGCTTAGCAGCCTTTGTTTTTCTTTGTTTAGGTTGTTGCTGACCCTTTTGGGCAGACTGACCTGAACGATGCCCTTGCTGGGTATAGGAGGGGTAGAACTTCTATCTAGTGAAGAATGTTTTTTTGTAGGACTTTTTTCTTGCAAGATCAGCTGCAGATTTTGATAATCTATCCAAGGTGAGATTCTCAGCATCTAGCTCATTAGCTTTCTCTTGCCAATTTTTGCCAAAGAGATTCTCTGCTGTGCAAGGAATATTCCCCAGTTTGTCCTGTACCCAAAGTTCCAAGTCAGATGCCTGGACCCAGGCAATCCTACGTGCACCTATGGCAATAGCAGAAGTTCTGCTTATGCACTCAAAACAATCAAAAGCTGCACGATTTACGAATTTGGAAACATCCTGAGCATGTTTGATAAGTGCAAGATAATCTTGTCTCTTATCATCAGGAAGGAGAGGGCTCATAAGTTCTAGATCTCCTGTAACTTCCTTAAGTTTACACAGAACCAGTTAAATACACATCTCAAAACTTGCATGATGTCATGCTAAGGATGTGGGAAACACCTCTCACCACTTCTCCTCATTCTCGTAGACTCGATACCATGTACCGCTGAGACTGCATGGAGAACTCTGCAAGGCAGGGGTGGCCCCGCGGGATGGTCGATTCTGCCACTGCCACGACAGCAGCGGCAGCTGCAGCCGGTTTGTGTTTTTTTAACCTAGCTGGGCTGATGCAAGATGTTTTTTGCGCGGGACCCCCTGAAACGCGGGGCCCTGTGCAAAAAACATTTTTGCTCAATGGACGGGCCGGCCCTGGTGGGAAGGGAGGGAAGGCAATGACTTCAAAGAAATTGCCTACCTCTTTGAACCTGAAAGTTAGAGAAGCAGAAAAAAGCTCTGCCTAACAACAGAAAAATACCCCTTTTGCAGTACAGCTGCAAATCACTAGGCAATATGGTAGAAAACGTTAGCTATTAAAAATGAAAAAAAGCATCTTCACATGTAAATATCAGCACTTACATATATATGTAGATTAGAATACATATGGAAATATGATTTCAGAAAGCTGCTGTATACACACGGAAATCAATACCATTTAGACATTTCAAAGAGATATGGTTTGGGCATACCAAAAATATACACATGAGTTTCCCATCTTGCATAGTGAATAAATGCATATTTAAGAAAACCTCTCTGTTGGCTTTTGCACCAGCTCAAAAGGATGACAGATTTTTTAAAAAGTGCTAGTTTTAGACACGGCGCCACATGAGGGATCAAGGGAGAATTGTTCTTAATATCCTTAATACCTCATTTGGAGTACCGTGTGCAGTTCTGGAGATCACACCTTCAAAAGGATATAAATAGGTTAGAGTCAGTGCAGAAGGTGGCTACTAAAATGGTTAGTGGTCTTCATTATAAAGTATACGAGGACAGACTTAAAATTCTTAATATGTATACTTTAGAGGAAAGGTGGGATAGAGGAGATATGATAGAGATGTTTAAATTCCTCTGTGGCATAAATACACAGGAGAAGAGCCTCTTTCAATTGAAATCAAGCTCTACTATAAGGGGACATAGGATGAGGGTGAAAGTATAGTTACTCACCTGTAATAGGTGATCTCCATGAACGGCAGGAATCAGTCTTCACATGTGGATGAATGCCACCGACAGAGCCCATACGGGAACGCTCTCCAGCGTCCAATAGAAAAGACTTTGGGAGCACTCCACTGCGCCTGCGTGCCTGCCTTCCCAACTCCTCTCATCAATTGAGTTTCTAGCTGAGAAGAAGAGGAAAATAAAAGAACCCTAAAACTCCTAGGGGAGGAGAGTGGGTTGTGAAGACTGATTCCTGCTTTTCCCAGAGATCATCTGTTACAGATGAGTAACTACACTATCTCTAGGAACAAGCAGGAATGCAGTTCTCACATATGGGACTCATTGAAAAAGCGAAAATGCTAAACAAATACTTCCGTTCTGTATTTACTAAAGAAAATCCTGGAGAAAGACCACCTGTGATTGACAAATACACAAATGTGAATGGTGTAGATACCACACTATTCACAGAAGATGATGTGTTTGAACAGCTTGCAAAACTGAAAGTGAACAAGGCCAATAGGACCGGATGGGATACATCCCAGGATACTGAAAGAGCTCAGAGAGGTTCTGGCAGGGCCTTTAAAGGATGTTTCTAATAGATCCTTGGAGACAGGAGAAGTTCCACAGAACTGGATAAGGGCTGATGTGGTACCAATTGATGAAAGTGGTAAAAAGGAAGAAGTGGCAAACTACAGGCCAGTAAGCTTTACCTCGGTGGCAGGAAAAGTAATGGAGGCGCCCCTGAAAGAGAGAATAGTGGGCTTTCTCAAAACCAATAGGTTGCATGATTCGAGGCAACATGGTTTTACCAAAGGACG
The DNA here is from genome assembly GCA_033557465.1 of Ichthyophis bannanicus. Classification (NCBI taxonomy): domain Eukaryota; kingdom Metazoa; phylum Chordata; class Amphibia; order Gymnophiona; family Ichthyophiidae; genus Ichthyophis; species Ichthyophis bannanicus. The sequence goes on from CM066031.1 coordinate 1,657,424,435, forward strand.
ATCATGCAAAACAAATCTGATTGAGTTCTTTGACTGGGTGACCAGAGAACTAGATCATGAGTATGCAATGGATGTGATCTATCTAGATTTCAGCAAAGCCTTTGATACTGTTCCTCATGGGAAGCTTATCAATAAACTGAACAGCCTGCGAGTAAGTGCCAAGGTGTTGAACTGAATCAGAAATTGGTTGACTGACAGAAGACAGAAGGTGATGGCAAATGGAACTCACCTGGAAGAAAGGAAGGTGATTATTGGTGTGCCCAGGGATCGGTCCTCGGACTGGTACTGTTCAATGTATTTGTTAGTGATATTGCTGAAGGACTGAATAAAAAAGTCTGTCTTTTGGCAGATGACATGAAATTTTGCAACAGAGTGGACTCCCTTGAACGAGCGGATAACATGAGGAAAGATCTACAAAAGCTGGAAGAATGATCTAATGCTTGGCAGTTAAGATTTAATGTGAAGAAGTGCAGTGTCATGCACTTGGGATGCAGAAATCCAAGGAAATTGTATGTGATAGGGGGTGAAGTTTGGTGTACATGCACCAGGAGAAGGACCTTGGAGTGATTGTTTCTGAGGATCTCAAAGTGGCAAACAGTGTGACAAGGCAGTGGTCAAAGTCATAAGGATGCTGGGTTGCATACAGAGAGAAATTACCAGCAGAAAGGAGGAGGTACTAATGGCATTGTATAAGTCGCTGGTGAGGCCTCACTTGGAATATTGTGTCATGTTTTGGAGACCATATCTCGAAAAGGATATAAAAAGACTGGAAACGATTCAGAGGAAGGCAACCAAAATGATTTGGTGCCTGCGCCAGAAGACATATGAGAAGAGACTTGAAGACCTAAATACGTATATTCTAGAGGAGAGGAGGGACAGGGGAGATATGAGCCTTTAAATACTTAAGAGTATTAATTAATTAAACTTTTCTTCTATACCGCGCTATTTAGATCAGTGCGGTGTACATTCAAAACATAACATACTACAGTGCAGCAAGCCGCATTGTATTTACAACGAACAGGGGAAAAAAAACTTGGGGATAACTGGGGAAAAACTATTTACATTTCATATACATTGGTGCATACGTTCCTAGATCTACGAAATTTGGGTGGGGGGAATCACGCTGGCTAACCGTTTTCTTGCAGGGTATGTAAGTTGGAGCGGTTTGGGTGGGTAGATGGAGTGCTTATTACTTGCTTTCCTGGATTAGTTCAGGGTAGTAACGTAAGAACAAATGATGTTTCAGCGCTTTTCTGAATAGGACCAGGTTCGTGATGGTTCGAATATCTGTGGGGAGGGCATTCCAGGCTCTGGGCGCGTATATCGCGAAGGTTCTATTGGCCGTTGCCATTGTGCAATTTGTCATTGCTTTAGGAACCTCTAATTTGTTCATCATTGTGGATCTTCTGTTTCTATTATCCGGTAATCTGTGAATCAGCTTGCTGATGGGTGTGGGGGGCTGATTATTTAGTGCTTTGAAGGTCAGGACTAGAATCTTGTAGTGTATTCTAGCCTGTACAGGCAACCAGTGGAGTTTCATCAAGACTGGCGTTATGTGGTCCGTCCTTGCTACTCCTACTAGTACTCTCGCGGCTGAGTTCATCGTGAGCTGGAGTGGACTTAGCGTTGCCTGTGGGAGTCCTTGAAGGATTACATTGGCGAAATCCGGGTGTGGAATAACTAAGGCTTGGTAGATCGTTCAGTAGTCGGCGAGGTCAAGCAGTGGTTGTAGGTGTCGTAATGTTCGCATCTTATTGTATACTGCTTTTACAGTGTTTCCTATATGAGTTTTCATGTCCAGCCATTGGTCGAGTGTAATGCCTAGGTAGTGGATTGAGGTTTTAGTTTTCAGTTCGGCAATGTTGACTTATAATGAAGGTGGTGGGGTAAAATCCTGGTTCCTCGTGATGAAGAGGACATCCGTTTTGCTGTGGTTGATCCATAGGTTTTGCAAGAGGAGCCAGTCTGCTACTGCTTCAAAGCATCTTATTACTGGAGAAAAATCTGGCTGGTCAATCGTAAATGGGATGTATAGCAGGATATCGTCCGCATAGGCAAGACAGTTGAGGTTGAACACTCGGATCAAGGCACAGATGGGCTGCATATAAATGTTAAACATCAATGCAGATAGTGAGGATCCCTGCACGGAGCGGTGGGTACACCCCTAAACAAAGGCATGGGGAGGGGTGACCTGCACGAAGTGGCAGGTGCACCTACTGTTGCCACCTTGCTGGGCAGACTAGATGGACCACGATGGTCTTTATCTGCCATCATAAGCAATGTTACTAGCTCCTGGGTACCAGACTGGTATGGGGAGAGAGCAGCGCGATCCCTGAGGTAAAAATCTTGTAGCCAGAGAGTCTGGAAGAGCTGTGGGTCATTGGACTGGATTCCAGGAGGTGATACTCCCCCACTGAAAGTCTGGTATCTTGCAGAAGTCCAGGACGGAGGATAGGAGTTGGGTTTAAGTCCCAAAGTGATGCTGGAGTACAGCTTAGTCAAAGACAGCATCTCGATGGGAGTCTCTGTCCAGACATTAGTGTGCAGAAAAAGTATGAATGGAGGACCAGCTGCTTGACAGATCTTGTCAATGGATACTGAACAGAGATCGGCTACTGAGGTTGCCATAGCCTGCACATTGTGAGCAGTGATGTGACCCTATAAAGAGAGTTCTGCCTGTACATAAGCAAAAGAAATGCAATCTGCTATCCATGTGGATAATGTATGTTTCGGCACCAGTAGACCTAGGTGACTAGGATCAACGGAGATGAATAATTGAGAGGATCGTCTGTGATCCTTAGCTGTACCCAAGTAGTAAGCTAGTGCTTGCTTGCAGTCTAAGGTATGTAGCGCTGCTTCAGCCCAAGATGCATGTGGTCTAGGGAAGAAAATCGGGAGAATTACTGACTGGTTTAGATGGAAAGAGGAAACCACCTTTGGGAGGAAATGTGGATGAATACGGAGAACCACCTTGTCATGGTGGAACAGAATATAGGGGGAATCCGCCACTAGTGCTTGCAGCTCACTGATGCAGCAAGCTGAAGTGAGGGCAACAAAGAAGATGACCTTCCAAGATAGAAACTTCAGTGAAGTGGTGGCTAAAGGTTAGAAGAGTGGCTTTAGGAGTTGCACAAGAAGCACATTCAGATCCCAGGCCACTGTAGATGGTTTAATGGGAGGCTTGGACAGCAGGAGACCCAGTGCTGTGTATGTCTTGTAGCGCTATACAAATGCTCAGTAGTAGTAGTAATAGTAGAGACCCCCGCATGAAGCGTACTACTTAGGGGGTATGAGGAGATAGGCTGTCCGTCCACTGGTCTCTGAAAGGCCGCAATGGCACTAAGGTGAACTCTGACTGAGTTAGTCTTAAGACCTGTCAAGGATAAGTGAAGGAGATATTGTAAAAGTAACTCCACTGGGCAAGAAAAAGGATTAATGTTCTTTGGGGAGCACCAGAGGGCAAACCTATGCCATTTGAAGGCATAAGATCATCTGGTAGAACCCTCGACCGCCTGTGGCATGTCTTTCATTTATGACTAGTACACCAAAATATGGCAGTCCTAAGTCACCCTTTCAAAAACACATTTTTTAATTCATAGCTATTCCTTAGTAGTTCCTCCAGCGTATCAACATCCCTTTTGGAGTTTTGATTTTAGTCCCCCGCTGTTCCTCATTGGTCTTATAGTTATTGATGTTTTTAGTAGTCATTTAATGAAATAATTATTTATTGATGATATTAATTATTTATTTATTATATTATTCAATGCTGTTCTTAATATGATATTTATCTAATGTATTTGTATTCTTATCATGTATCATTTATGCATTCACAGTGTGTTTGTTGTTAAAGGGTTTTTTAAAAACCACGCCACTATTTTGAGTAAGTATACGTTTTATTCTTTTGGCTATTTTAATAAGTTGGTATGGTGTCTGTAACATGGTTCCTATTTTTATAATTTTATTTATTTATTTATTTATATATTTCTTTTGATGTTTGAAGCTTTTTTCCTATATAATCCTTTATTGCTGAATCTCTTTATTGGTGTTGTTATGTTTATAGCTTAATGTTTTTTATGCACACAGTCCTAGTACAGTTGGCTCAAGGGTGAATTTTTATACACAGATATCTTTTCATGATCCGCATTAGTGAGTATCTTTGCTATTTGTCCTTTATTTGTTTTTATTTTGGTTTTAAATGCTTTTCTGCCCTGCGTCTTTCTTAACTTTGGAGTGTCTATATTTATGTATGAGTTAACAAATATAGTTTGATTACTATCGATGCACAATATAATCGTTTGTAAAAAGTTTTTCCATGATGATGCCCTTTCCATTATTATTTTTTATACATGCCCGTGCTATTATTAATAATCCTGTTCAATTTATATGTTTTTAATATGTTTTAATGTATAATTTTATCTATGTTATTTTTGTTAGTTTTGAGACCTCCTGAAGAAGGCGTTCCGCCGAAATGCATTGGGGAACATTAATAAAACTTCTTGGATCAAGCATCTGTGTCATCATCTCTCTTGCTCCCTGTGACTTCTGTTTGGTGCTGCGAGAGTTGCTTTGCTCTCTTTGTATTGTCACTAAGGGGTATGTTTACTAAACACCGCACAATTGCGCATCCGCGCAATAGTGCACGGAAAGCAGCACTTAAGTGCTCTTAAGCGCCCCGCACACGTGCGCGGCACACTAACGGGCCCCGCACAAGTACAGGCCCGCAAATGTCCGATAGAGGCGTGGAAAGGCTAACGGAGGGCGGAGGAAGGCTCCTGAGGGGCGGAGAAACGGCTGCAATGGGCGGGGAAGGGGAGAGGCTCCTCGCACATTTACGGGGCCGAATATACAAGTAAAAAATACGGGCATTTAAATGGAAGAGAAACCATTTCCGTCAGCAATGTACAGGAAAACCGGGGAAACCTACAAAACGTGAGCAGTGTGATACATGTGCACAGAACAAAAGTGCAAATAAAAAGCGAAAATGACCACAACAAAAATATTAAAAATAGTAATTCAGCTGGGCAACAGTGATATTAATGGGCAACAACAAAAAACACCCCCTGGAAAGCTCCATAAAATTAGAAATGAATTTTGGAAGGATCTACGGAGTGGAGACCCTTCCAAAAATCATTTCTTGCTATTGGAGCTTTCCTTGGAGTGTTTTGTATGGTTGCCCATTAATAACACTGTTGCCCAGCTTGACTATCTTTTTTCCCCCTTTTTTTGCAGGCATTTTCGTGGTGTATTTGCACTTTTGTCCCCAGACAAGGTGAACGAGCCCACAGTAAAAATGTGCAGAGCATGGCTGCCGACTCCTTCTTGCCAGGTTTCCTATCTCCAGGGACTGCACTGTCTCTGTGGCCACAGTGTGGTGCAGCGGACAGAGCCAGTATCTCTAGGACCAGAGAGTCACATGTTCAAATCCCAGCTGGGGCACCTGCCAGCCCTGTCCCCATATTTTACCCACCACTAAACAGAGATAGTAAAGACACTCCTTTATTGCAGAGAACATAAGCATGTTGCAAACACCCATATTTTACCCTACACTGCTCACACACAATAACAATGGGCATTACCTACAGCCGAGTCCCCCAAATGCAGGCCTGGAGTGCCACAACTCAATCAGGTCATATGGTTTTACTACGATAAGGACATGCCAGCATGTTGGCGGAAGGGTACAGGTGGTGGAGGGGCAGTGGCTGCTAGCCACAGAAGACAGTGGCCTAGCCATGTGCAGGATGGCACCGTCCACTGCAACAGACAGGCCTTGTCGGATGTAAAGTCATGGACCTCCCAGGGAATTCAGCCAATCTGTGGCAACACAGTGGTGCAGTGCACACAGACAGTGTGTGCAAGAACAGAAGGTCACAGGTTCAAAGCCCAGCTGGGGCTACTGCCAATCCTGTCCACATATTTTTCCCACAACTAAACCGTGATAGTAAGGACAAACCTTTATTGCTGAGGGCATACGCATTGGTAATACGCCTATCTTTTACCACACCGAGCACAGACACCATGAACAGGGGCATTACCTAGAGCAGAGTCTCCGAAATGCAGTCTTGGAGGACCACACACCATTCAGGTTCCATGCTGCCTCTAATACAAATGCCTGTGCTGCATATCTATGCACCACCCCCATGGCATGTATATGTAGCTCATGCATATTCATGAGGGACAGCAGGAAAACCCGAACAGTGTTAGGCACACCAGGACTGGAGTTGGGAACCTCTGCCGTAAAGCAGCAGCCAACAGGGGCAGACACACCCACACCCACAGGCCCCATTGGCCAATACCTCCTGGAGAGGCAGGACATTGGGCCCTGCGTGCATCTCCCAATACTAGCACCTGCATACCTTAGCAATGCCACCCTATACCTGGGTATACGGTACACAGCTCTCAAACGTTTGCTATGAGTACTGGCAGATAGACATTCCTACGTTAAGCACAGTTTGCTCTTTGAGCTCCATCATAACAATCTTTCTGATGTCTGCGGTGTGTGCTTCAGGTCTGGCCTCTGACAGTGGTCACCACCCTGGGGAGTGACCCCCAACAGTATTGCGTACCATATCCATGCCTGTGCTGTGCCCAGGACTGGTGTGGTGGGCAAGGCTGATAAACTCCTCTATAGTAGCACAATGCTGGCATACGTGTGGGAGTGTGTGTCTGTCTATACCAGGGGTGGGCAATCTCGGTCCTGGAGGGCCGCAGACCAGTCAGGTTTTCGGGATATCCCTAATAAATAAGCATGCGATATATATGCATTACAGATATCCTGCCAATCTGACTGGTCTGCGGCCCTCCAGGACCGAGATTGCCCACCCCTGGTCTATACAGTGTGTGTTGGCTGCAAACACCTTCCACAGCCCACACTGCCAGCACTGTTGCCATTATTGGCCTGCCAATGTGCATAATGAGCAGCAAGGTACCATGGGTATAGCTCAGACAGGGTGGGCTGGCCAGGATGCATCTGCACAGGGCATAGGGCACTGCCTGGGACATTGTTGTGGCCGGCCACCACCTACACAGACAGGGTGACCTCTTTCTGTCCTGCTGGGGGATCACTCTCACCCTGACTGTGCAGTGACCACAGCATGTCTAGGCACCCCCATAGTGCTATATAGTATTTCTCTCATGTGATATATATGGGTTTCCTTTTGGGGCCCAGTCACTGACTTATCTGCTGGTGTGCACTGCCATCCCAGTTCTGGGTGCATGCATTTCCACCAGGACTAGCTAGCAGACTATTTTCAGCTGGTCTGTGTCGTGATGGAGCACCTTGCAGGGTGCAGCGGCTGAAGGCTTGCTGCAGGAGAATATCAGATAGTGGTGGGGTGCAGCTTAGCATATCCAGGCCTAATGTCTGTCTGATATTGTGTTATGGAGGTGTATAGAGCTGCTTTGACTGCCCTGTAGGGGTTGATGGTCCACTTTACTGCCACCATTGCAGGGAGGTAGAATGTGGATCTGTTGATAGGAGACCCTGTTTTCCAACCTTGGTGGTGGTACATAGCCCACCTAGGTGTCCATAAGGGGTTCCCCTGACTAAGACAGAAAGTGATATCCAAGGTGTTTCTGCAGAAACTACCTATCTCACAGATTAATACTGCTGTGGAGCTCTGGCATAGCCTCTTTCATCCATGGAGGGTGTTGTGGACCTGGTCCTGGGCGCCTCTTCACACCCTCAGGGTGAGCACAGTACCCGCACAATGTGACGGTGTGTAGCTACTCTGTGCCAGTAAAACACCCAGTCAGTACCCCCTACCAGGCTGAGGTGCTGTGTGGGTGCACACGGCCACTTCCCCCTACCACGCTGGGGAGCTGTTGGGGTGCATTCCCCATCTTGTGTTCATCTGTGGACAGCTGATTTGCATGTGCAGTGCATCATGGGTACGGGTGGCCTAACCCTATCCTGGCTACCACAGCAGACTGTCTGTGTGGTGACGTGCAGGCTCTCTGCAGCCAGCCAGGGGCTTGCTGGCAGCTATAGAGCTGTAGCCCAATGGTTACTTCACTGCCTGAGAAGCCAGAGGTCATGGGTTCAAACCCACAGTGGGGTAATTTGCTAGGGTTGCCCAAAGTTTTTTTTATTTAATGTACATATGTTGATGCCAGCAAAAACACCCACAGCGTACTGTACCCAAAAGGTGCCGCTGAGGGTGCTTTATAGGGCACCTTATGGTTGCCGTCCATATAAGGTGCACTATACATTATTCTGTGACGCAACATATATGGTGACCTATAGGGGAAATTCTAGGGTGCCTTGGCGGACAGTGAACTTTAACATGTGCCGTATGGGCCGCCTTATGTTAACACGCTTTGAGAGTGAGTTTGCTAGTACTGATAAATAAAATAGAACTAATATGCCTCCTACAGCACTCATCCCCATAATATGTTATGCCTCAGCCAGCCTTGTTCACTGGGCACTGTGAGGAATTGAACCCCTGATCCCTGCACCATTGGTCAGTGTCTTAACCATTGTGCTGTGGCTCTATTCCTGTGTTTGGACATTGCCGCACTGCCTTAGGCCTTCATGACGTAGCAGCGCACCGCCTTCTGCCGCTAAAACCGCACAAACTTAACAGCGCGCCGCCTAATGCCCACTATTTACAGTGCTACGCCTTATGACGCCCACACCTAACAGCGCACCGCCTAATGTCGCCCAAAATTAACAGTGCGCCGCCTTATGCCGCACAAAATTAATATGCCTCCTACAGCACTTTAACCCATTACAGTTATTGCCTCAGACAACAGCTTTTGTTGCGCACAATGGGGGATTGAATCGATGGCCCCTGCACCATTGGTCAGTGTCTTCACCGTTGTACTACGGCTCTGTTCTTTTCTGTGCCCAGCAGCGCGCCACTTAGCCTTCCCACGCGCTAATGTGGACCCCGCACATTAGCGCGACGCTCACAAGTACGGTTGCTTTCTCCCGTTTTTTTTCTTTTCTCTGCCTGAACCGCCCACTCCTTATATGGCACAGGCACACTACCACGGCCCCGCACAATTTCGGAGTTTAGTAAACATACCCCTAAGGTGAACTCTGACTGAGTTAGTCTTAAGACCTGTCAAGGATAAGTGAAGGAGATATTGTAAAAGTAACTCCACTGTGCAAGAAAAAGGATTAATGTTCTTTGGGGAGCACCAGAGGGCAAACCTATGCCATTTGAAGGCATAAGATCATCTGGTAGAACCCTCGACCGCCTGTGGCATGTCAAGGTCAGTGAGTGCTAGTGTTTCAATAGCCATGCCACCAGGTGTAACAAGTGCAGATTGGGATGGAGGAGCATCCCACAGTTCTGAGAGAGGAGGTCGGATGCACATCCCAGGCTGAGAGGCTGAATCTTCGCAAGACAAAAAAAGCAGAGGAAACCACAGTTGACGGGGCCAGAAGGAACGTTGAGAAACATGGAGCCCCTGTCTGCCTGTAGTTGAATAGCGTCTTGGGTATTAAGGGGATGGGAGGGAATGTGTAAAGCAGTCCCTGTCCCCAGTGGAGAAGGAAGGCACCCGGGGCCTGTCTGTGCAGTGACGGAACCCTGGAGCAGAAGCATGGAAGCTGTGTGTTTTGCAGAGTGGCAAAAATATCTATGAGTTGGGTTCCCCACAACTTGAAGATCTGAGCAGTTGCCTCCCAATGCAAGGTCCATTTGTGTGAATGAAGGATACGGCTTAGTTTGTCCATAAGGTCATTGAGTTTGCCCAGGAGGTACACCACTCTTTGTTGAATGCGGTGAGAGATGGCAAAGAACTATAGGCAAACTGCTTTCTTGCAGAGGGGACAGGACCTCCCTGTTTGTTCACGTAGAACACGGCAACTTGGTTGTCCGTCCAGACTAGAACAGGTTTCCCCAAAATTTGAGGTTGAAAAACTCGAAGAGCATTTCTCAGTGTCTGTAGTTCTAGCAGGTTGATTTGCAGGGCATATTCTTGTTGTGTCCACAGTCCCAGTGTGGTGAGGTCATTCATATCGCCCCCCAATTCAGCATGGAAACATCCATCAGGGTGCATCAAGGTGGAGGTTTCTGAAAAGGTGACCTAATGAGTAGATTCTGTGGGAGATACCACCACTGAAGGGATTTGATCAGTTGAGGGGTGATGTAGATCTTGCATATGAGTCAACCTTTCACTTGTGTCCATTGGGAAGACACAGTCCACAGAGCTTGTCGCATGTGAAATTGAGCGTAGGGGACGACAAGGACTGTGGAGGCCATGTTTCCTAATAGCCTTAGCATCTTTCGAGATGATACTCTGCTTTGCTCTTGTATCCCTCCTGTCAGCTCAATGAGATAGGCACAGTGATCCTGCGGGAGGAAAAATCAGGCCTGTTGAATAAGAGCGCCCTGATGAACTCCAGTCATTGGGCTGGAGTGAGATGAGACTTTGGAAAGTTTATGAGTCTCCCCTGATCAGCCAGTCATCTAAGTAAGGGAAGATGAATATCCCCAAGGTGCGTAGGTAGGCAGCGACTACTGCCATGCATTTGGTGAAGACTCTTGTGGCAGAGGCTAGACTTTAGGGGAGAATCTGGTATTGATCATTATTTCCTTGCAACATGAAGCACAGATACTGTCTGTGTGATGGATGGATTAGTAAATGCATGTACACCTCTTTTAGGTCTGGAGACCATAGCCAATCTTGTATCTGGAAGCATGGAAGAAGAGTTCCTAGGGAAACCATTTTGAATTTTTCTTGGACCATGAACTTGTTTAGGTCTCTGAGATCCAAGTTGGGCCTGAATCCTCCTGTTTTCTTTGGAATGAGAAAATATGTAGAAGCCCATACTTTCTTGAGGAGGAGGAACTCTCTCTATGGCACCCTGGGACAAAAGGGAGGTCACCTCTTCTCTTAAGAGAGTGCTTTGAAGGGGTTGGGTGGGATAATCCCCTGTGAAGCCGGTGGGGGTAAGGTTTCAAAGTGAAACTGATAATCCCTTTGGACAATCTGACGTGTCCACTGCTCGGATGTTATGAGGTGCCACCTGTGGGCATAGTGACAGAGTCTGCCTGCTACTGGAGGGGCTGGGAACCCTCCAGAGGCAGACTGGCAGGAAAGAGTCAAAAAGAAGTTGCAGGTTGTGCCTGTGCAGCTGGTTGAGGTTAGGAGCCTTGGGCTTTCTTGGTTGGTGAGGGCCCTGCTGCTTCTGCTGAGGATGCTGAGGCATAGGCGGCTGAAGGTGGGTAAGAATGATAGGATCTCTTCTTCTTAGAACAGAAAGACGTTTTGGTTCCTCTTGGATGGATCAGTTGTCTTCCTGGACAGGCGTTTCAGGGTGAGATCATCTATCTCAATCTCTCCTACCTTTTCCCTTTGGTTTTTACCAAAAAGGTTTTCTGCAGTACATGGGATATTGGCCAGTTTATCCTGGATCCATTGCTCAAGATCTGATGCCTGTAGCCATGCCATTCTGTAAGTCCCAATGCAGACTCCTGAAGCTCTGTTTGTTGGTTTGAAGGCATCAAAAGAGGCTCTGTTAAGAAACTTGTAAGTATTTTGGCCTTGCTTGACGAGTGTCTGGAATGCACTCCACTTATTGTCAGGAAGCAGAGGGGTGAAAGTCTCCAGATCCCTGGTGACATCCTTCAGAAACATGCCTATGTACAGCATGTACGAGTTTATTCTGGAGGCTAACATGCAGGCTTGGAAGCATCGATGCCCAAAGGAGTTGAGCGTTCTTCAGTCCCTGCCCGAAGGCATAGATGAGCTCTTTATTTGATGCATCACTGATTCTACCACCATTGAGTGGTGGAGGAACCGAGGTTTATGGAATCCTGGGCAGCCTGGTACTTGGTACATGGTATCAAGCCTCTTGCTGACTAGCGGAACAGTAAGTGGGGCATCCCACATGCCCTCGGTTCCTTATCAGAGGCTACCATGATGGAAAGTCACGCTGCCATATCACGTATGAATTCCTGAAAAGACATGTCTTCTGGTGGGAATTAATGGGACCAGTGTTGGAACAGATGGAACCGGTGGCGAAAGGAAGGCAGAAGCATGGTGTTCCATAAAAAGAGAACGTTTTTCAGTGGTGACAGGATTGTACATCCTGCTGGCTCCATATAAAACAAAGAACTGAGGAGAGGAGTTGGGAAGGCAGGAATGCAGGCAAAGTGGAGTGCTCCTAAAAGCTTTCCTATTGGACGCTGGGGAGCGTTCTTGCACGGGCTGTCGGTGATATTCACCCATATGTGAAGACTGGTTTCCTGCTTGTTCCTGAAGATAGGGGATACAGGAGTAATATTTAGAAATATTTCTTTATGGAAAGAGTGGTAGATGCATGGAATAGTCTCCCAGTGGACGTGGTAGAGACGAGGACAGTAGCTAAATTATAAAAAACATGGGACAAACACAGAGGATCTCTAAAGGTAAAAAGGAGACTACTCTAGTTGATATTGAAGAGCAGACTAGATAAGCCATGTGGGTTTTTTTCTACCGTCATATTTATATGTGTTTTATTTCCCTCTTCAAAATTAAAAATAAAAACCCAGCAAATTCGCTAGTGAATTAGTGGCATTTATACATCTAAGTTTGTAAAATGGCCCCAGTAAAATTATAAAAAATGACCGATGCCATTCCTGAGGTGGCGAAGGGTCCAAAAGGATGTCTGGGAGTTCTCAGGAAATGAATGAACCTTTGTCAGAATCTGAAGAACTGGAATCAGAGTCTGGCAGGAAGTCAAAGTATTGGCGGTCTTGGGTTTGACTATGATGCTTCTTTGACGTCGAGGGTCGATGCCGATACCAATGCTTGGAGGTATTGGAATCAAGAGCAGCGGTATAGAAAAAATTGTTAAATAAATAAAATAAATAAATAATTCCATATGGGAAGTTACAAAATTGGCATTTCAACTTATACATGGAAGAGGCCGTGTTGATGCTGCTTTTGTTCTGCACATATAGATTTGTACAAGTAGGGAAAGCATGCAGAGCATGGCTCATAGAATTCCTTCCAATCCTTGTACATGTGCATGTATGTGTGCTAATGTGTGCATGAACAAACCCATCTGTATCTGCATTTCCTGTGAGTACGTGTGTGTGTGTGTATATATTTTCTGTCTCTGTTTTGTCTGTATGTCTATCTCCATTTTGCATGTGTGTGCTTGTAGTTATATCTTTAATGTTTGTGTGCTTGTGATGGGGAGAGATATTTGAAAGAAGCAATTCCATAATTGCTGTCTGATTGTTAGGATATCCACAATGAATATGCATGAAACAGATTTGCATTCAATGAAGGCAGTGAATGCAGATCCATCTCATACATATTCATTGTTGGTATCCAGAAATCAAATGGCTAGGGGGCATCAGGATCAAAAACACTAATCTATAGCATTAGCATAATATTAATTTTGTAGAAAGAACAGGGGCACATCAAATGTTTATGTAGCCACCAACACTGCTGTGAAATGCCCACAACTAATAAACCATTTTAAAACAACGGCAGGCTTTACTGTTCATCATTTGCACCTCCCATTTTCCTTATTCTTCCTTGTCTGTTATGATTGACTTATGAAAAGTAAAAAGTGACTGAGGGGAGTGGCTTTGATGTTATAACCATCATTTCAAACTTATGGAGTCACAATGATAAGAGACAGCCAAAATTATATAAAAAATTCTTCGGAAGACCCCTGAAGAAGGCACCTTTGGTACAAAAACATTGAAGTAGTGTGTATAAAGGAATATGCAATTATAGAAGATATTTTTTACTCATACATCAATTTCACTGTATTGTGTGCAATTCATTTTAAAAGGATTTTTGGAAGGTTGGTGACACAAAGAAAAGTGTGGACTTTAATGCATTGCGATTTGTCTTGGCTCCAAAAAATGTTTCTAATGTAGATAAAACGAATCAAGAAATATTAAGAAAAATGGGAGGCACAAGTGATGTTATAGAGTCATAACTGATTTGAGATTGCTTCCTTAAGAAAATGTTTACATTTTTTTGTCCTTTTTTTTTTTTTTTTTTAGTGCCATCCAGTCAGTGTTGACTCATAACGACCCAGCTACCTCTGGGTTTTTTTGGCAATGTATCACTGGAAGTAGATTGCCAGCCTTTTCTTCCAAGGCAATGGAGGGTAAAGTGACTTGCCCAAAGTCACAAGGAGTGCCAGTGGGAATCAAACCCTTGATCTTCTGGGTACGAGGCAGTTGCTCTAACCACTAGGCTACTCCTCCACTCATTTTTTGTCCTATTAAAACATATATAATTAGCAGATATATTATAAGGGAAATATTCATTTGTGTAGAGGTTTGGTTTTTTTAAAACTATTTTTCAACAGATGATAGTTGCCAGTACACAAAGCAACAAAAAAAGCTATGCAATTCAGTTAGTAAGTATTACAGTAGAAATAACCAAGAAAGTGAAATATTAAAATGACTTAAAAAGCCAACTATAACAGCTAGGGAATTATTTGTAATTCCTGTGTGTGTGGTGTGCCTGCATTTGTGCATACAGAGGTGTGTGCAAATAGTGTGTAGTGTGAGGGCTATCTTTTGATGAGGTCAGTTAGCATGGTGGTAGATTAATTGCAGGAAGGGTAGTTTTTGGGGGTGGATACAGTTTGTGGGGCAGTGGAGCAGTTGCAGGAAGACTAGTTTTTGGGAAAGGGGCACTTTGCATGGTGGTGGGGAAGTTGGGGTATTTTTTTGTAAATGGGGCACTTAGCAGTTAGTTTTAGGGGTTCAGACATTTGCAGGAGGTTAATGTTTGTGGTTTGGGCAGTTTGTGGAACGGTGGGGGAAATTGTGGTGGGGCAGTTTTAGGGAGATATTTTTTATGGGTGGGGCAGTTTGTGGGGTGATATGGAAGTTGTGAAAGTATTTTTTGTTAGCAGTAGGGCAGTGTGTGGGATGGTGGGACAGTTGTATGGGGTAGTTTTTTGAGGTGGCGCAGTTTGCAGGACAGTTGGTAGTTTTTGGAGGTGGGGCAGCTGTGGAGCTAGTGTCAGTTGTGGGAGGTAATTTTAGTAGTAGGGCAGTTGGCTGAGAGGTGGGGCAGTTGAAGGGGGTTAGTTTTTGCACATAGGGCAGGTGGGAGGTGTATTTTGGGACTGCGGCAGTTTGAAAAGTAGTTAGGCAGTTGATTTTTGGAGTGGGAGCAGTTAGTGGTGTCATGAGGTGGTTGTTGGGGGTATAGCTTTTGTGCATGGGACAGACTGTGGGGTGGTGAGGTTATTTTGTGGGAGTAATTTTTCAGGGAGGGGCATTTGGTGGGTTGGTAGGTCAGTGGTGAAGGACTATTATTGAGAGATGGGGCAAGGGCTTTTTTTTGCGATAGGGAAGTTTAGAAGGTTGGGTGACTAGAGAAAGATTAAATTAGACTTACCTGCTAATTGTAGTTCCTGGAGTAACTCCAGTATAGTCCCGGAATCTCTGGGGTTGTCAACCTCATCCAGCAGCTTTGGAGACTGAGAAACTTCTGTGATGTCACCGGTATATAAGGGCTGGCACCGCCTCCTCACACCAGTTTACCTATTGACAAAGCAGAACTCACCAGAGCAAGAAGTAAGCAATTACATTGCAGAAACACATTGCCTCTCTAAACTGAAACGGCCGGCTGGCCCCATGAGGCCCACGCCCTGCAGGCTCTACCTGCCTTGAGATCCCCCGACCATTACTCCGAAGCCCTGGAAAAACCCATTACCACCCCCTTTTCAGGTGACAATGTATTGTAGCCTACCCCAGGACCCCAAGAAAACCAAAATACCTGCTTACCCGTAATAGAGATCCTGCTTCAGGCCCTCGCATCTCCACGATACCGGGCGGGACACGGGACTAGACTGGAGTTACTCCAGGAACTACAATTAGCAGGTAAGTCTAATTTAATCTTCCTGATCGTCCCTCTAGTCTAGTCCCGGAATCTCTGGGGACGTACCAGAGCAGTAACTATCAACCATGGGAGGGACCTGTGAGACCGGCCTGAAGCACCGCCGATCCAAAACAGGAATTCCTATCCGCCTGCACATCCAGACGGTAATGTCGTACAAAAGTATGCAGGGACGACCAAGTCGCCGCTCTACAGATCTCCACCGCCGGCACCAATCTACATTCCGCCCAAGACGCCGCTTGCGCTCTGGTCGAATGAGCCCGCAAACCATCCGGCACCACGCAACCACACAACATATATGCCGACGCAATGGCTTCTTTCACCCATCGAGCAATCGAACCTCTAGAAGCCGCCTCACCTTTCCGGGACCCCGCGAACAACACAAAAAGCCTGTCCGATTTACGAAAAGACGCCGTTCGCGCAACATACTTCTTCAGTGCCCGGCGAATATCGAACCGATGAAGCCGTTCCGCTGCCTGATTCTTACCCTTGACGCGAAATACCGGCAACGAGAGCACTTGGTTCAAATGAAAGGCGGAAACCACCTTAGGCAAGAACGAAGGAACTGGTCTTAATACCACCTTAGAATCGAAGAAAGACAAAAAGGGCTCTCGGCACGACAGTGCTTGTAACTCTGAAACTTGCCGAGCCGAGGCGATAGCTATCAAAAACACCACCTTCAACGTAAGATCTTTCAACGAAGCCTCCCCTAAGGGTTCAAAAGGAGCTTTACCTAATGCCTCCAAAACCAAAGGCAGATCCCAAGCCGGGACTATGGGCTTATGTGGAGGACGCAGAAGAGTCACTGCCTTCAAGAAATGTTTAATATCCGCATGACCCCCCAAAGAGCCTCCGTTTACCTTCCCCCTATAACAGGACAAGGCCGCCACTTGCACCTTGAGCGAAGCTGCCGCTAGGCCCTTTTGGAAACCATCCTGCAAGAATGACAAAATCTGAGGAATCGAGGCCCTTAGAGGAACAAAGTTCCTTTCCGTACACCAAGCTTCAAATACGCGCCATATTCTGACATAAGCCAAGGAAGTAGACCTGCGCCGCGCTTCCAGCAAAGTAGCTATCACTGCGGCCGAATAACCTCTGGCTCTCAACCGCACCCTTTCAAGAGCCAGACCGTAAGCAAGAATCGATCCACCTGCGGCATGCATAGTGGGTCCTGGGTGAGAAGATCCCTGCGAACGGGACGTTTCCAGGGCTTCCCCACCAAGAGCCTGATGAGGTCCGCGTACCACGGCCTTCTTGGCCAATCCAGAGCAATTAGCACCACTTGCCCCTTGTGTCACTCTATGCGCTGAAGAACCCGGCCGATCAACACCCACGGCAGGAACACATACAGTAGCTGATCCTCCGGCCACCTCTGAATGAGAGCATCCAGCCCTTCCGACATTTGCTCTTTTCGGCGGCTGAAGAACCGATCGACTCTCGTGGAACGAAACGTCGCCATTAAGTCCATTACCGGCATGCCCCAACGCCGTACCAACAGCGCAAAGATGTCCGGGTGCAAGACCCACTCCCCCGGGTCCACCCTTGCGCGACTTAGGAAATCGGCCTTCACATTGTCCATGCCCACGACATGCGCCGCCGACAAGGCCACCAGGTTCCTCTCGGCCCATTCGAACAAACCTTCCGCTTCGGCCTCCAGCGCTACGCTGCTGGTGCCCCCCTGTCGATTTATGTAGGCCACTGCCGTCGCGTTGTCCGAGAACACCCGAATAGCCTTTCCCTGAAGAAAGGGGCGCAACTCCTGGAGAGCCAACGCTACAGCCCGCAACTCCAGCCTGTTGATCGACCACGCCTTCTCCTCGTCGGACCACTGACCTTGAACCAGATGACCTTGACAATGGGCTCCCCAGCCATACAGACTGGCATCCGTTGTTAGTGAGACCCACGTCGGAGCTTCCAACGACATCCCTGCCGCCAGATTCTCGGGCCGCAGCCACCAATGAAGTGCTAGCCGCGTCGGGGGCGGACAAGGCAACCTCTGTGACAGCGCACCCTCCTGATGTGACCATCTTCTCAACAGAGCCCGCTGTAACGGTCTCATGTGGGCCCTCGCCCAGGGAACCACTTCCAGGGTCGCCGCCATAGTTCCTAACACCTGCAGGTACTCCCAGACGGTGGGACACCGTAGACCGAGAAAGCGACGCACTAACTGCCTGAGACTCAGTGCCCGCTGCTGAGGCAGAAACACGCGACCCACGCTCGTATCGAAACGCGCTCCAAGGTACTCCAGGTTCTGAGACGGCTCTAATTTGCTCTTTGTGGCATTGACCACCCAACCGAGACTCTGCAACAGAGCTATCACCCTGGCTGTAGCCGAAACACAATCCTCCCTGGACTTCACCCTGATCAACCAATCGTCCAGATATGGGTGAACCAATATGCTGTCCTTGCGCAACGCCGCCGCCACCACCACCACCATCACCTTGGTGAACGTTCGTGGCGCCGTTGCCAAACCAAACGGGAGCGCCTGAAACTGGAAATGTCCCATCGGCACTGCAAACCTGAGAAACTTCTGATGCTCCCGTCGTATTGGAATATGAAGATACGCCTCCGATAGGTCCAGGGACGTCAGAAACTCGCCTTTTCTCACCGCTACAATGACTGACCTGAGGGTCTCCATCCGAAAATGAGACACCCGCAGACAACGATTTACCCTTTTTAAATCTAGGATGGGCCTCCAAGTCCCTTCTTTCTTCGGAACCACGAAATAAATTGAGTATCGACCGCACTCTAACTGATCGTCAGGAACCGGAACAATTGCCTTGAGGTCGAGCAGCCTTTGCACCGTTTCCTGCACTGCCTGGCGCGGGGAGCGAATGAACGAGTCGGAGACCAGCCGGTGCAACTCTAGCGCATAGCCCTCCCGAATCACCTCCAGCACCCACTGATCTGACGTGAGTTGGACCCAGGCAGGGTAAAAATCCCGCAGCTGACCTTCCACGGGAATCAACTCCGCCCGGGCCCCCCTGACTTCATTGGGACTTCTTGAAGGAAGAGGACGAGGACGTAGCCACAAAAAATCTATTGGCTCCTCGAAACCCCTGGGACCTCCCAGGAAATCGACCCCGCTGATATTGCCCTCCCCTGGAGGAACTAAATCGGCGAAAGTCCCGCTGCTGCCCCCGAGTCCCAGGGACAGCCCGGCTCTGCTTCTGTTTATCCTCTGGTAACCTGCCACCCTTAGACTCACCTAGATCTTTCACCAGCTTTTCCAAATCCTCTCCAAAAAGTAGCTTTCCCCGGAAGGGAAGCCTACTCAACCGCGTCTTGGACGACCCATCCGCCGCCCAATTACGCAGCCAAAGACACCTACGTCCTGCCACGACTGAAGCCATACTCTTCACTAGCCCCCGGATCAAATCATAATGAAGGTCAGCAAGATACGCTGCCCCGGATTCTAACCAGGACGCCTCTTCAGAGGCTTCCTCCGAGTGATCGCTCTGAACCCGCTGCGCCCACCGCAAGCAGGCCCTGGCTACCCAGGCCCCACAAATAGACGCCTGCAAGGACAGAGCATTCGCTTTAAAAAATCTGCTTCAGCAAAGTCTCTAATTTGCGGTCCTGCACATCCTTATGTGCCGCAGCACCCTCCACCGGGATCGTAGTTTTCTTGGTCAATGCCGACACGGCTGCGTCCACCCTCGGCGCCTTAAACAATTCCCGGTCCTGATCCGAGAGAGGATACAGCCGTGCCATAACTCTAGAACCTTTCAGGCCTCTGGCATATCCCATTCCTCCTGTATCATTTCCTTAAACACCCTATGCACCGGGAAGACCCTCTGAGTCTTCCGAATAGCCTGCAGCAGAGGATCCTCAAGGGTCGAATCCTTCAGTGGCCCCGCTTCAGGCATATTAAGAGCTCGGAGAGATTCCGCAATGAGCGCCGGAAGCTCCTCTCTACGAAATACTCGAACCACTCGCGCCTGATCTTCCTGTTCCCTAATCTCACCTTCTTCTAAATCCTGCATGTCCCCGTCCATGTCCGCGTCCTCAGACACGATAGACGGCTCCAGAATTTCTTCAGCTACCCTGGCTCTTTTGGCACATATACCAGACGCTGCCGCCGATAAAGGCGACTCCGGACTCTTTAGTCCGAGCTCAACTCCCGAGGGACCTGCTACAGGGGCCCCTTGAGAACCAGCCAAAGTCTTTTGAAGCAGTGCCATGAAGTTTGGTGAAAAAATTGATGCGAAATCGCCCGCTAAAGGCTGCTGAGCGGTCTGCCGGACTGGCGTTGAAGGAGCACCAAGCTCCGGGCCTAGAGCAGGTAGGGATGGATCAGCTGATTCAATACCCTCCCCCAAAACATCCTGCCGCTCCCCTTCAGCATGAGGCACTAAATCCCTGGCCTCCAATTCAGGGGCGCAGCCCTTACACACACCGTCCTGAGATACTGAGCTCCTCTTAGCCCCACACAAGAGGCAGAGCTGCTTTGAAGGCATCGGGCACTGTAACCAACACCCACAAAAGTAAAAATTTTTTTTTTTTTTTACTTCAGCTGTTGCAGAGAGGCTTCCCCCGCTAAACCCTGAAGAAACTATCAAAAAACGAGGCTTCTAGCCTGAGATATAATGTGCCTAAGCGAACAAGTTTCAAACGGCGATTCTCCCGCTCAACGCACACGCGGTCTGGCCTGCTAGTGAAAGGAAAGCCGTTTCCCGCCAAAAATAGTTGCTTACCTCCCGACCCGATGACGGATCGCCTGCCAGCTCTAAGGCTTATGTCTCACCTCCTCTGCAGCTCCGATTCACTGGCCGGCACCCGGGCCCATAGAAAAGTCAGCTGTAGCTGCACCGGAGAGCTCCCAGCGCCGGCAGGCAAAGCCTCTGCACGCGCTGCTCTCAGCAGTGAGTCAGCTCCTGTCCCTGACCACCGGGACGGTAACTGACTGCAGATCCTCTGCCCAAGTGCACAGAACTGCCCGGTCTGGCTCCCGACTGCTCCCCCGGAGGAATTAAAAGGGAAGAGAAGGCTAAAGGATCTCAGGGCAAGTGGAAAGCATAGCTAAAGCTGCAGGCAGATAAAATATGCTTTCCTCCCCTGCTGTATCTTAGAATCCTTTCCTTTTTTTTTTTTTTTTACTGCTATAACCTAAACCCTTTCCTTAATTGTTCCTCCAGTGAGCCCCGAAATCTCTGGGCTCACCACCCCTTCAGCTGCTTTGGAGACTGATAAACTGGTGTGAGGAGGCGGTGCCAGCCCTTATATACCGGTGACATCACAGACGTTTCTCAGTCTCCAAAGCTGCTGGATGAGGTTGACAACCCCAGAGATTCCAGGACTAGACTGGAGGGACGATCAGGAAAGGGAGAAGGATTTTGAAAGGAGGAATTCAGTAACAGCTATGTTTCACTGTATGTAAATTTCTATGCTACAGGAGCTGAAACTCCATTTCCCACAGAATGCACTGGGCCATTCTCTCTGGAATCCCCGATCTAATTTGGCCTATTGTTGAACTCAATGTGTTTTGTTTTGTTTTTTTACCAGTTTTTCCCACTTGGCAAGTTTTATCCCATTCCATTAACTTTTCAGAGAGTTATTTTGCCCCCAGACAGACGGACAGACACTCTCGACCCCCTCTGGATATTTCTTCCCAATTTCCAATGGATTTGAAAGAATAAAAATGGATACTCATGCCTAGCCCAGCCCAGCCCAGCCCAGTCCCCGCTTTAGCTCTAGTCTCTACTTCCCTATCATTTTGCTGGAATTCCTTTTCTTCTTTTATGTTTGTTTTTAAATTATAAACCACATCGATTGTTTCATAACTGCAATATAGCGAGATAAAAAAAAAACATAAAGCATGCTGTATATGCTAGCAAACACACATGTACTCCTGCATGCCCTTATAAGTATTTTACAAAAGGCTCTGTATTCAGCAGAGCTTTTTGTAAACTACCAGGAGAACTGAGACTGTCCCACTCTAGATGTCTTTATTATAATCTCTACACTTTTATCTAAAATAGGTCTTATAACTTTAATGATGGCTACATAACATATCCCTAAATTTCTTTGCCTGTAAGAATGCACATAGCTTGTATCTTAATTAATACAGTTAAATAATCTGTGGTTTAACATTTGTATATTTCTTTTGAATGTTATCAGCTTTTTTGTCACATCTAAAATTCAATATGATTTTGAATTAATCATCCTAACATCTATCACAGATTTTTTTCATTTTCTTTACTTTGCTACATCTGAAGAAAAAAAAATTAACAGAGAATAAAAAATTTGCATTCATATTTTTACAAAGATTTTCATTGCAGTCTTATTACATCCACTGTAAGTGCCTTCAGATATTTTGGGCCAAGCCCTTGCCCAACAGCTTAGAAAACACAAAGGGGCCTTTTACTAAAGCTTGTTAGGATTGTCACTTACTGCACATTAAGTGCAATAGTCATGGCCATTGTGAGTGCACCCTGCAGGTTCCAGGCAGTTAGCGCAATGACGTGCACTCTATAGCATAGAGGCAGCAATCACAGTTAACACATATTAATTGCTGCACTGACAGTGAAAGAGCGTAGTTACTCAGCTGTAACAGGTGTTCTCCGGGAACAACAGGAATCAGTCCTCACATATGGGTGACGTTGGCGCCAACAGAGCCTGCGTGGTAACCTCTCCCAAGCATTCAAAGAAAGCCTTTTGAAGATGTACCATGCATGCATAGTCCCCTTCCCGCCTAAGGGAGCCATCTTGCCTCAGTATGATAACATAGCTCAAGATGGCAAAAAGGAAAGCAACTCCACGGGCAGGAGGGAAGGTTGTGAGGACTAATTCCTGCTGTCCCTGAAGAACACCTGTTACAGGTGAGTAGCTACCCTTTCTCCAGGAACAAGCAGGAAGTCAGTCCTAACATACAGGATTCCCTAGCTACAGGCTATCGAAAAAAACTGTAAAAAGCCACGGGAAACCAGAAAAAGTGAACTGTGAGAAGCAGCAACTGACTCGAGTGGCTCCAAGTGTCAAGAGAAGAACCAGTTCTCTGGTAGCCTGAACACACTGAAGGGCCGGAGGGCAAGAGTTGCCTTACACCCCAAACAAATGACGGAGTACTTCCTGGCCAAAGGCACTGTCCCATCAGGTCTCTTCCTTCAGGCAGTAGTGAGCTGTGAAGGTATGGACAGAGGACCAGGTGGCAGCCTGACAGATCTCCATCAAGGAGACGGAGCGCAGGTTTGCCACAGAGGCAGCCATGGCCTGGATGCTGTGCACCATGACCGGACGCTCCAGCGAGAGTCCGGCATGCTTGTAAGCGAAGGCAATGCAGTCCACCACTCAAGTGGACAGGGTATGTTTAGAGACCCCTGTCCCCAGTCAATCTAGATCATAGGAGACGAAGAGCTGTGAGGAAAAATGGTGGACCCGAGTACACTTTAGGTAGAAGGGCAGGGTCCGCTTAAAGTCCAGGGTATGGAAAGCTGCCTCTGCCCTGCTGGCATGGGAAGAATGTAGGAAACACCACCTCCTGGTTGAGGTGGAATGGGGACACCACTTTTGGGAGAAACTTGGGGTGCGTGCGGGTGAGCCACCAGGGCTTGGAGCTCGCTGACCCTGTGGGTGGAGGTGAGTGCCACAAGGAAGACCACCTTCCAGGATAGAAAAGGTGACATGAGCCAAGAGGCTGGAACGGTTGTGCAGTGAGTTTTCAGAGATCTACCTACATTGAGGTGCCACTCTGCCACCAGGGGAGGGGGTAAACAGGTGGCTTAGAGAGAAGTAGGCCTTGCAAAAATTGAATCAGAAGGGGCTGAGCGGAGAGGGGCTTACCCTCAACCAGGTGATGGTGCGCCAAAAGTGCACAGAGGTATACTCTGTCAGAGTCGGACTTCAGCCCTGCCTGGTGAAGTGAGTACTGGAGAACCAGCTGGACCGAACAGAAGAAGGGGTTAACCCACCTCTCTGTGCACCAGTTTGAGAATCTTTGCCACTTGAAGGCGTATGGCCGGAGGGTGGAAGGCTTGCAAGAAGCCAAAAGAACTGCTTGTTGGAGAAACCGAGGTGGGCCAAGGCTACCCTTTCAGCAGCCAAGCTGTGAGAGTCAGGGACCCCAAGCTGGTCCAGGTCATTCTCCAGAAGGACCAGGGTTGCCTGGGGCAGGCAGAGGAGCATCGGAAACCACAGCTGCCAGGCACACTGAGAAGCTAGTAGTATCACTGTGGCTCTGTTGAACTGGACCTTGAACAGGATCTTGGCGATCAGTGGCGTGAGTGGGAAGGTGTAGAAGAGGACCTCCATCCACAGGATGAGGAATGCATCCGCCACCACCCACAAGGGATGTGGCTGTCTGGAGCTGAAGCGGGCTAGCTAGGCATTGGCCGGGCTGGCAAAGAGGTCTACCTGCAGGACCCCCATAGATGGAACAGTCGGCTGGCCACCTTTGAGTCCAACCACCACTTGTGGTTGGAGGACTTGGTTGAGCCTGTCCACCAGGATGTTGTCCTGGCCCAGGAGGTAGACTTCCCACAGGAGCATTCCGCTGCGGCTGGCAAAGGAGCAAAGGCTCACCTCCTCTTGGCGAAGGAGCAAAGGCTCACACTCCATTCCTCCCTGCTTGTTGATGTAAAACATCACGACCTGGTTGTTGGTCTGGATCAGGACAGTTTGATGTTGAAGGTGGTGATGTAAAGTCCAGAAGGCAAGTGCTATCACTTAGAGCTCCAGGATGTTGATCTGCTGGAGGCTCTCCTGCTGCGACCAGTTGCCCTGAGTGCGGAGGTTGTCACAATGAGCTCTCCAGCCCAGTTTGGAAACATCCACGAATCCATGACCGCGCATGGGATTGGTGTAAGTCTTACCTTCAAGGCAGATGGCAGCAAGTTCAGGTCGGCAACAAGACATCAGAACACTTCCAGCAAAAACAGGGAGTACCACAATGATCTTCATTATCGGCGCTACTTTTCAACATCTATATGCAGCCAATCTCTGACATAGTGGAGGAGTGGCCTAGTGGTTGGGGCAAGGTACTTCAGGTCGGAAGGTTGGGGGTTCAAATCCCACTAGAGGACAGCAACCTTGGGCCGGAAGGACTGGGGTTTTTAGTCCCACAGGTGCTCCTTGTGGTCTTGGGCAAGCCACTTAACCCTCCATAGCCCATGTTCCCTGTAAAATAGTTATCTCCAAGTTATAATGCCCTGTTCAATGTAATTTCAGTTTGTTCAATGTAAACCGCACTGATGCAGAATAGCGCGGTATATAAAAGAATGTAAATAAATAAATAAACTCGCTCCTTCGGCATATCATGCCTCATGTATGCTGATGATGTGCTGTTATTCACACCTATAACAGTCACATGCCCAGATTTCACAATATTAATCAAATGCTTCGACGCAATAACAGATTGGCTTCTCAATCAGAATCTACGTATAAATTTTAAAAAAACAGAAGTGCTAATTATTACACGAAACAAAGCTTTCTCTCCACCATCAACACTAAAAGTCAGGGATGCAGAACTTCCGGTCAAATCCAACATACGCTATCTAGGGGTGATATTAGACCAACACTTGGACTTCAAAGATCACATCAAACGCACAGTAAAATCTATTTACTTCAAAATCAAAACCCTCCGCCACCTTAGACCCATGATGGAAACTGACAACTTCCGAACTGTTTTCCAAGCCCTAGTGACACCTCACTTTGATTATGCGAATATAATACTACAAGGCCTCCCAAAAAACACCCTGAACCCGCTACAGATGGCTATGAATGCAGCGGCGCGTGTCCTGTGCGGAGCATCCAGGAGGGATCACATTTCACCTATATGAAAAGAGCTTCACTGGCTCCCAATAAGATCCAGAATCCTAAATAAGACCCTCCTCATTAACTTCAAGGCATTCAATAAAATATCACCCTCCTCAATTGTCGATCTGCTCATTCACACCCCCAACAACAGATCCAGAAGAGCACGCACGGAAAATACTCTAGTGATACCAAGCGAATCCATAAAACGTAACCAATCAACCATCAACAGAGCATTTATAAGCTATGCCCCCAGGTGTTGGAACAAACTCCCTTCTAGCATAAGGGCAATCAGAGACCTCATGCAGTTTAGAAAGGCCCTTAAACATCACCTGTTCCTCTTACACTTTACACAGACAGATGATCCCCCCCCCGACCCTCACCCAGCTATGTCACCTGAGAACACAGGCATACCAGAACTGCAATCAGTCCGTACACCAATATGATATTACTGCACTTTAACTATTCTTCACCAGCAGAGTACAAAAACGCTGTAATCTGACTCGGATTGTAAAACCTGTTATGATTCAACCCGTTATTCATTTGAAGCTAAATTCTCATATGTATATAGTTTCCTCAGTTAACTCCATGTTATAACCCTGTTTTATGTTTGAAGCTAAATTCTCATATGTATATAGTTTCCCCAGTTAACTCCATGTTATAACCCTGTTTTATGTAAACGTAGGACAAAAAATGTATGTCCAAGTGTTTAATGTTCGATGTAAACCGCACTGATGAGAAATAGCACGGTATATGAGAAGTGTTAAATAAATAAATAAATAAATCTGTGGTGAGGATCCTCTGAGTGGAGGGCCTGGAACAGAATTCCAGCCTGCAGGCAATGGAGCTGCTGCCACCAGTCGAGGAAGTTGACCAGAGAGTAAATCATGACCACTCTGTCCCGTAGGTGTCCTAATGCCTGTGACCACTGGGAGCTGAGGACCCACTGGGCTGGCCACATGTGCAGGCAGGCATCTGGGGTGATGTGCACCATGGATGCCATGTGGCCCAGAAGGTGAAGCAAGAGGCGGGCAGAGGCCAAGGGCTGATCTCGAACGTGCCCTGTAAGTGCTTGGAGGCCCTGGGCCCTGTCCGGAGGAAGGAGAGCCTTGGCCTGGACAGTATCCAGCATTGCCCCGATGAACTCCAGGCATTGCAGTGGCTGGAGATGGGACTTTGGGTAGTTTATGATGAACATGAGGTGTTACGGAATGAGCATGGTGCAGACCATTGCCTGATGGGCTTCTGTGGTGGTGCTGCCCTGTATGAGCCAGTCATCCAGTTACGGGAAGATAAACACCCCCTGGAGACACAGGAAAGCGGTGACCATTGCCAAACACCTGTTGAAGACCGTCGAGGTGGAGGCCATACTGAAGGGGAGAACCCTGTATTGACAGAGGCAGCCTCCCAACATGAAGCAGAGGTATTGCCTGTGAAGGGGTGGAGGCATCCTTTAGATCCAAGGTGCATAGCCAGTCTACCTGCCAGACGTATGGCAGCAATGTTCCAAGAGAGAGCATCTTGAATTTCTTCCTCACTAGGGACCTGTTGAGGTCTCGCAGGTCTAGGATAGGCCAAAACCCCCTGGTCCTTTTGGGCACCAGGAAGTAGTGGAAGTAGAACCCTTTGCCTCTGAGTTTGAGGGGGACAAGTTCCACCACCCTGTATGCCATAAAGTTTGCAAGTGTCTGCTGAAGCAGGTCCTAGTGAAGGGAATGCATTGGGAGCTCTCCTGGAAAGAATGGTAGGAGCATCTGTTTGAGGTGGAGGAAGTACCCCTCCTTCACCATCTGCAAAGTCCACCCATCTGTAATGATGGTGGGCCAGTGGTCAGCAAAAAACACTAAACACCCCATGGTGTCCTGCGTATCAGGCCCTCCCAGGTGAAGAGAGGCTATGTCCCAGAAGTCAAATCCCCCCCAGTTGCGCCTGAGGCGCGAGCTGGGGCTTGGGGATCGTAGACTTATGAGGCCCATGCCCTTGTCCCTTGGCCTGCTGGCCCTGTTGGGGAGCTGGGAAGGCCACGTGCTGAGAGTAGTTTCCGTAAGCCTTCCTCTTTTTCGGACAGAAGGACTTTTTGCCCGAAGCCTTCTATTGGTAAGAGTCCGTGGTCTTCATGGAGAGCCTTATCCTGGTCATGAACTCGGACTCCAGCTTGGTGGCCTTTTCCATCATGAGTTTGCAGAAGAGGTTCTCTCCCCTGCAAGGGACATCGACCAGCTTGTCCTGTACTCATTGCTCCAGGTTGGAAGACTGTACCAGGCATGGCAGCAGGCACTAATGCCCACCGCGGCTACTCTGGCCGCCGACTCAAAGCTGTCATGGGCTACTTGAGTAAAAAGCTTGGAGCACTCCCTGACCGTGGAGACCAGGGTCCGGAACTGCTTTAGAGGTTCATCAGAGAAACCAGCTGTGAACGCAGCATGCTCATTCGCCATACCCCACAAGTACATGCCCATGTACAACTGGTAGGCCTGGATCTGGCTGACGAGCATTGAGCCATGGAGGCATTTCCTGCATAGGGCATCCATGGTATGGGCCTCCCTACCCAGGGGCACTTAGGAGTGTGTTGTCTGGCTCTTAAGCCTGCACATGGCTGACTCCACCACCATGGAGTTATGGGGCAGTTGAACTTTCTGGAAGCCAGGGCTCCAGCGGACCTGGTACATTGAGTCCAGTCGCATGCTCATGATGGGAACCGAGACCAGGGTCTCCCACATTCAAAAGAGCAGCCACTCCAGGACCGGGGGAACTGGCACCATGAAAGCCTCATACTGGAGGATTTCAAGGTCCTCCGCCCGAGGCTCCTCCTCGGATTCAGCGGTGAAGGTAAGAGCCTTTGCTATGCCCCTCACAAAGTCCAGGAAGGCCAGGTCCTTGGGTGCAGACTGTGGAGGGGAGGGATCCAAGGGCAAGTCCCTGTGGAGCCAGGTATCCGGGGATTCATCATCTTCAGTCTCTTAGTCGGACCTGAAGTCCGAGGAGACCTCGTAGGTTCTCCAGGCCTCAGGCTGGAACCCCAGCTCCAATGCTCTGGGTGTCCCGATGCCCCGAATCGGGTGTGCTTTGCATGGAAGTCCTCAGTTCCAACCAGGACCAGGCCCCAGGAGCATCTTGAGACCGGTGGCACTCAAGGATTGGCTCCATCTCTGGAGAGGCCCTTACTGTGGAGGGACCAGTGGTCGAGATGGATGACCTGAAAGAATTGGGCATCAGAGCCTGCTTTGGGCCATGAAGGCAGACAGAGTGTGCTGGAAGGCCATTATCCTGGCCTCTATGCTTGAAGACTCCGAAGCCACAGGTGTGGGTACCGAGGACTTCGATCCTGACATTAACACAGTCGAGGGGGTGTACTCGATGAGGATGGCCCTGGACTGAGGCCAGTCCCCCAACATCAATGGTGGTCTCTCCCACTTGGGTAGTTTTGAGGACTGCTCCTGGCCGGGCATCGAGGGCTCCAAAGCTGGGTGCCGTGGGACTTCCTCACGGTCCCAGACTAGTCACCCGAGAAGGCCACTGATGACATTAGGCTCTTCGAGGGGCGTCCCTCCTTGAGGGAGCCCCAGCTTGGTGCTCTGTGTCCTTGAGGCTCTGAGGCCACACGGTTGCTGCGTGAGGAGGGAGCCTCCGAAGTGGGTGAGGGCACTGGTCCTGTAGATGACGCCAGGCCTGAGTCTGTCTTATGAAAAATCGACTCATGCAGCTTCTTGCGGCCTCAGAGGGTCTTGGGGGTCATCTGCTGGCAGAGACCACACACGAAGGCATCATGATCCAGCCCGAGGCACCAAAGGCAGCAATCATGTGGGTCCGTGCATGACATATTATGAGGGGAGCGGTCACATGACTTGAAGCCACTGAGTGAGGCCATGGCGGGGAAGACGGTCCCCGTGATGTCAAATCCTCTAGGCCCTGCCAGAAAGGGCATGAAAACCCACGTACTGGAGAAAACTCCCAATGGGGAAAAGAAAAGAAAAAAGAACCCAAAAAAACCGCAACGCCGAAGGCAAGCAGACTTGAGAGGTGGGAGGACACCAGTACATGATTGTAGAAGAATCGAAGAAAAAAGGAGACTGAGGCAAAATGCCACCCTTAGGTGGGAAGGAGACCACGCACGTGTGGTACATCTCCCAAAGGCTTTCTTTGAAACCTGTGGAGAGGTTACCATGTGGGTTCTGTCGGCACCATCATCACCCATATGTGAGGACTGACTTCCTGCTTGTTCCCAGGGAACATGCAATATAACATAACATAGTATATGACGGCAGATAAAGACCAATATGGTCCATCTAGTCTGCCCAGTAAGGCGGCAAGAGTAAGTGCACTTGCCGCTCGGTGCAGGTCACCCCTTCACATGCCTTTGTACCACTATGCTAATTGCAATGTGCTTTCCATGCCCACTCTCCTCCCCTAACTTGCCCATTCTCCATTCCATCGCACAATGTGCAATTACACAGGAATTAGCATGTAGTCGCTGTCGTGCCCACACTGTAACATTTACCACAAGCACACGCTGACAGCTACCACATGGTAAAATGCATGTTAACTGCTTTGTGGGCTTTAGTAAAAGGGTCCCAAATTATGTTTTGTGTAAGTTTCCTAAAGATCTCTAGTATCTTTTTTCTGTAGTAAACCTACAGGAGAAAGCTGAAGAGGATGTGACCTTACTGGGTAAGCTCTCAGAGTCCAAAAAGAAATTCAGCCTTCCACCTTGCTCCTAGACGACAATGTAGTACAACCAAGATGTTTCCTATTCTATGAAAAAACTATTGTTGTTACTTTGAGAACTGTGCATAACAACTGTGCTGTATTTGAATTGAGTAGATTTCAGGAGTTTGTCATTATATCAGCACACGGAGAGAGAGATTTCAGCCCTACTGCTGTACTATTCTACTTAGTTCCATGGTGTTTTGAAATGCCACCATAGCCTATCATTTCCAGTGTACCCAGCTACTTCATCCAACTTGCAGCAACAGTGCAGGGCTATTATTTTTTTTGCTCTCTGCTTTCATTAGAGGCCAGTGCTGGCAGAAGGTCCCTTTTAGGGGAGCTGAATATGAGGTGGCGTTGGATGCAATAATAAAAAGGGCAGTGGTAAGAGTATTGTCGACAGCTTCATGGCTGTAGCGGAAAGGCGTAGCCAAAAGAAATGGAATTCAAGTGGCACACCAACAACCTGGGACAGAACATAGACAGTGGCTGAAGTGGTTACTGCCTTCTCATTGCTCCTTCCCATCCTTTGCTGCACCCATCCTGGCTTGCTAGGAGTAAGAGCACAGCAGAATGCAAAAGAATGCAGAGGCATTGTGCTGCTGAGGTATTCTGCCCAGCAAGCTGGAATGAAAACATGAGAAGGGGAGGGGCTATGGAGAGGGGCTGAGGGAGGGAATATGGTTGGGGGTATAGCATGAAGAAATTGGAGGGGCCATGGGAGAAAAAGAAAAGATATGGGGAGTGAGATAATCAGAGAAGGTGCAGCAGGGTGGAGGGAGAGAATAAACTGGGAGATTGCAGTAACTGTGCTGTGTTCAAGTGGATCATCCTTGTGATACCAAATCCCTGATTCATGATCCCTACTTTTCTTTCCTCTTCTTCTCCTTCCTGATTTCCTCATTTTCCCCTTCTTCTGTGCCATCCCCTTCACTGTCTATCTCTTTTCCCCTCCTGAGAATAATTCTCCATTTTCCTCCTCTGAGATTCTCTCCTCCCCCCCCCCACAGTAAACAAGAACATAAAATATGCCATACTGGGTCAGAACAAGGTCCATCAAGCCCAGTATCATGTTTTCAACAGTGGCCAATCCAGGTCCCAAGTACCATCAAGGTAAACAGATTCCATGCTGCTTATCCCAGAGCATTAAGTGGATTTCCCCAGTCCACTTTAATAATGGTTTATTGACTTTCCCTCCAGGAACTTGTCCAAATCTCTTTTAAACCTAACTACACCAACAGTGTTTCCTACATCCTCTGGCAATGAATTCCAGAGTTTGATTAAGTGCTGAGTGAAGAAATATTTTCTCCGATTAGTCTTAAATGTGCAACTTTGTAGCTTCATGTGAGTGTTCCCTAGTCTTTCTACTTTTTGAAGGAGTAAACAACTGATCCACGTTTATCTGTTCCACTCCACTCATTATTTTAAAGACCTCTATAATATCTCCCCTTGGCCATCTCTTTTCCAAGCTGAAGAGTCCTAATCTTTTAAGCCTTTCTTTGTAGGGGTATCCTTGCATCCTCTTTACCATTTTGGTCATTCTACTCTATAACGTTTCTAATTCTGCTATATCCTTTTTAGGATATAGCAACCAGAACTGCACACAATATTCGAGGTACGGTCGCACCACGGAGCAATACAGAGGCATCATAATATGCTTGGTTTTATTCTCCATGCCTTTCCCTATTATTACTGGCATTCAATTTGCTTTCTTGGTTGCCGTTGCATACTGGGCAGAGAGTTTCAACGTATTATCCATGATGATGCCTAGATCCTTTTTCTGGGTGGTGATTCCTAATGTGGAACTTTGCAATGTATAACTGTAGTTTGGATTGTTCTTCCCTAAGTGCATAACTTTGCACTTGTCCACATTAAATTGCATCTGCGGATCCCCAGTCGCCCAATTTCTCAAGATTCTCTTGCAAATTTTCACAATCCTCCTATATTCTAACAACTTTGAATAATTTTGTGCCATCTGCAAATATGATCATCTTATTCATTCTCATTTTGAGATTTATATATGTTAAAAAGCAGCAGCAGGCCCAGCACAGATCCCTAATGTACTCCACTATTCATCTTTCTCTATTGTGAAAAATGGCATTTAGCCCTACTCTCCATTTTCTATCTTTTTTGTTAATTTTATATTTATCATTTCAAGTTCTTTATACATTCATCAATGAATGAAGGAAACCAAGAAATACAATCACAAAAGAAAATAATCATACTAGGAAATAAAGCACAAAAATACCTTAGACCACAATAAAAAGAAAAAAGGAGGGGAGGGGGAAGAAACAGAAATAAAACATAAAAGGAAAAATCATGTTTGAGGAACAAAACTAAACAGGCCAATAACAAACAGCCAGCTTAAGAGACCTAATTACTGTTCTTCTTAACATCCTCCGTTGATACAAAAAAACCCCCAAGATGCTGCTTCAGTTCAAAGAAAAGAAAATTCTTCTGGTCAAAGATAATAAAACATCTACAGGGAAACTTTAACATAAATGCATAGCACACAGAGCTTACGGTCTTGGCTTAAGAGCCAGAAAGTCTCTACAGCACTTTTGAGTGTCTCTTGAAAAGTCGGAAAAAATACATACTTTAGACCCCATGAACAACTGAATATTATGAAAATAAAAATGAAGAACAGTATTTTTGTCAGTCTCCAAGGCAAAACTGACCAGTGCAGGATAGACCTCCCAGTGACTATTTCCAGCAAACTTTCAAGGAATCCCATCAGGTCAAAACTACCTGTCTCGGGTTCCTCATGATCTTTCTTATTTGCAGAATTTTCAGATCTCAAACATAGATACTAAGCTCGAACAATTAGCAGGAATGCATCATTAGAAATTTTCAAAATTTCAGACATGTACTTGCGCACCATTTAACTGGAGCTATCATGGGCGATTTTGAAAGATTAAAAAAAATGGAGATTATTCTTCCAAGATTGATTCTCCAAGTGTTCCAGTTTATGGGACAGCAGAGCTTTCTCCTTGACTTGCATGCTGCTCAGTACTTGAAGTTCACCAAGTCATGTCTCCCAGGCTATTATCCTGTTGTGCCTACTCTTAAACCACAGCATTAACTGTTAAGGAAACTGCAGTCATATCCTGGTTAAGTTTTCCAGAGAATGCCAAAAAGGAGGTGTTTATATTAGCAATGATGTCCTACAATGTCATAACCACTGCTGGTTTTACCACCAAACCCAGGACTGGAGGTTTCCCATTTCCCTGTAAAATAGTTATCTCCAAGTTATAATGCCCTGTTCAATGTAATTTCAGTTTGTTCAATGTAAACCGCACTGATGCAGAATAGCACAGTATATAAGAGAATGTAAATAAATAAATCTCCCTCCAACAACAGTGCAGTAAGCCACTTCCATAGGAATATAGGACAGTGTGCTTGAGCTCACACTTGCACTCTGGAGAGGGGGAAACAGTCACTGGAGTGCCCTTTGGGCTTCCCTGCAATGGCGTGCTTGTTTGCCCCTCCACTGGGAAAACCACTCCAGCGGCAGAAACACTTCTGGGTCTGGGGGGAGCAGGGCCCTCTGCACTAAGGTCTGCCACTGCCGAAGTTAGAGACTGGCTTGAAGGACAGGAGATGCCAAACACCTCAAAGGTAAGCTGCCCACCCGAAGTCCATGGTGAAACTGAGGGCTGCCTTTTCTGCTTTCTTTTCCTCTGCCCCAACTTGCCACAAATCCAAACAGAGTGAGAAGTCAGGGCAGTCAGATGGCAGAAACTTCCTTGTTCTGAAGCGCTCACTCTTGTGCCTTTTGCTCCTCTACCATCTTGCCTCTCCACCAGATGGGGCTGTTTTATATCTTTTAATCAGTTCCGAATCCACAATAGTACACCTGTCTCCTATCCCATTAATTTTTAATTTTCCCAGATACCTTCCCCTTTTCTCTCTCAACTTCCTTCCTTCCCAGCACTAATCATTAAGATCCTCTGCCTCATAAAAAAAGATCAAATAAATATACTGGACACACATAATTTTAGAAAATGACTATCTGCATAAAGTAAAATGCAAATATGTCTAATTTTATATGCAAATATATGGAAAAAATATGCAAATCCCCACATTTAACCTGCTTAAGTCATTTATTTTCCAATGAAGTTAACACTGAAATGAGATTGACACCCCTCGTGAAAGTCATGCTGCTATTACCTCAGATAAGAAATACAGTATTTATATAGTCTGAACTTTGTCATTACCTTTATTCCTATAAAGAGTCAGACCTTGCAGAACCACCAAATATGCAATTTGACCTGCTTGGCTGAAAGTATTTCCAACAAACAAATAAAGAAAGGACTAGTAGTCTTCTTGTTGGTGACTCCCTGCATCTGTGTAGAACAGTGAAGCTCCCAGAAAGCACAGTTACTTACCTGTAACAGGTGATCTCTGGGAACAGCAGGAATAAGTCTTCACATATGGGTACGTCGGTACCGACGGAGCCTGCGTGGGAACGCTCCCCAGCATCCAATCAGAAAGCTTTTGGGAGCATCCCACAGCGCCTGCGTGCTGCCTTCCCGCCTTTCCAACTGTCTCTCCTCAGTTGAGTTTTATAGCTGAGACAAAGAGGGAGAGAGAGGGAAAGGAAGAGAGATAGAGAGAGAGAGACAACTCCTAGGGGAGGTGGGTGGGTTGTGAAGACTTATTCCTGCTGTTCCCAGAGATCACCTGTTACAGGTAAGTAACTGTGCTATCTCCAGGAACAAGCAGGAATGAGTCTTCACATATGGGAACTCCCTAGCTTTTGATGCCAGGGAGAGAGCCCATAAGTTGTGTGTCCCTGGGACAGGACTGCACTTCCCCACCTGGATCTCTGGCATCCCCTGAGGGATGGTGGGTAGGAGTTGATTAAGTATGGAACAGGTGTTTGAGAACAGCCTGACCAAACAAGGCATCCCTGTGGGAGTCCTTGTCCAAACAGTAATGGGCTGTGAAGGTATGAACCGAGGCCCAAGTGGCTGCTCGACAGATGTCGTCGATAGACACAGAGTTCAGGTGAGCCATTGAGGCTGCCATGGCTCTCACATTGTGAGCTGTGACATAGCCCTCCAGAGAAATGTTCTTGCTCTGATAGGCGAAAGAAATACATTGGGCAATCCAGTTGGAAAGTGTTCTCTTGGAGACTGGTTGTCCCAAATGAGAAGGATCAAAAGCAACAAAGAGTTGAAAAGACTTTCTATCTTGTTGTGTCCTCTGTAAGTAAAAAGCTAGAGCTCTTTTACAGTCCAGGGTATGAAGATTCCTCTCTGCACTTGATGCATGAGGCCCTGTAAAAAAGACAGGTAGGTAGACCTCTTGGTTGAGGTGAAAAGGCGAGACCACCTTAGGCATAAAGTGTGGATTAGTCCTAAGGACCACCTTGTCATGATGGAACCTTGTATAAGGTGGATTAGCTACTTGTGCTTGCAATTCACTGATGCGGCGTGCCGATGTGATTGCAATGAGAAAGATAACCTTCCATGAAAGGTATTTCAAGGAGGTAGTAGCTAAAGGTTCAAAAGGCGGCTTCATAAGCTGACCAAGAACCAAATTTAAGTCCCATGCCACCGGAGGTGGTCTAATGGGAGGCTTTGTTAAAAGGAGGCCTCTCATGAACCTTGCTACAAGGGGATGAGAGGAAACAGGTTGTCCATTTAGAGGCTTGAGGGAAGCTGCAATAGCACTCAGATGGACTCTTACTGAATTTGTCTTAAGGCCTGCATTAGACAGATGCAGGAGATACTCCAGCAACGATTCCAGCTCCAGGGACGGAGTAGGGATCAAATTGGATTTTGGGATGTTTATTACCAGCCCTAAATATTGAAGGATATGCATTGTGCAGGTTAGAGCAGTCTTGGCCTCTGATTGAGTGGGAGCTCGAATGAGCCAGTCGTCCAGATAAGGGAAGACAAATATTCCCAGGGTGCGCAGAAAAGCAGCAACCACTGCCATGCATTTCGTGAACACCCTTGGTGCAGAGGCCAGGCCAAAGGGGAGCACTCTCTATTGATAGTGCTTCTCCTGGAAAAGGAACCGAAGGAACCTTCTGTGAGTTGGATGGATGAGAACATGAGTGTACGCATCCTTGAGATCTAGAGAACAAAGCCAATCCTGACTCTGAAGGTATGGCAGCAGAGTTCCTAGAGAAACCATCTTGAATTTCTCTTTGACTAGGAATCTGTTCAACTCTCTGAGATCTAAAATGGGTCTGAAGCCCCCTGTTTTCTTTGGGATAAGAAAATAGGGGGAGTAGAACCCTGTGCCCTGTTGTTGAGAAGGCACTTCCTCTATTGCCCCCTGGGCTAGAAGATTGGCAACCTCCTGTCCTAACAGGCTGAGGAGGGAGGTTGGAGAATTGAACTGGTGCACTCTTGTGAGAGGGGGCAAGCTGGAAAAATGAAGTTTGTACCCCTCTCTTATAATGGAGAGTGTCCAATGCTCTGCTGTGATTTGCCCCCATCTGGGAGCAAAGTGACATAACCTTCATGGAATGGTGGAAGGCTCTGGTCCTTCTAGAGCCAGGAAGGCTAAGTTCTCTAGCAGAGAGTCAAAGGCCCTGAGGGAGCTGAGATTGCTGGGCTGGAGCAGGCCTCGCAGCCTTTGCCTTGGTCTGTTTGGAGGACTGCTGATGTTTGGAAGGAAACTGAGCTGCAGAAGATGCTCTCTGACTATAAGCAGGATAGGATCTTCCCTTTTTAGAAAAAGGTGTTTTCTTGAACAACCTTTTCT
The DNA here is from genome assembly GCA_033557465.1 of Ichthyophis bannanicus. Lineage (NCBI taxonomy): Eukaryota > Metazoa > Chordata > Amphibia > Gymnophiona > Ichthyophiidae > Ichthyophis > Ichthyophis bannanicus. The sequence continues at coordinate 1,657,461,434 of CM066031.1, forward strand.
TAGCAGGAGCAGCAGTAGATTTGGATAGTCTATCCAAAGCAGAATTTTCAGCATCCATTTGATTGGCCTTTGCTTGCCAACCATTACCAAACAGATTCTCACCTGTACAAGGGATATTTCCCAATTCATCTTGGACCCAGGTTTCCAAATCAGATGCTTGAAGCCAAGCAATCCTATGTGCACCTATAGCTATAGCTGAAGCTCTGCTTACGCATTCAAAGGAGTCGAAAGCTGCACGGTTGGAGAATTTGGAGATATCCTGGGCATGTTTGAGCCCAGTGAGAAATTCTTGCCTTTTACTGTCAGACATAAAAGGGCTTAAAGTCTGCAAATGGTCAGTGACTTCTTTTAAGAACATTCCCATGTAGAGACTATAAGAATTAATTCTTGCAGCAAGCATGGAAGCTTGGAAGACTCTTCTACCAAAAGCATCCAGGGTTCTACATTCACGTCCTGGAGGATTAGAGGCATGTCTCTTGGCACTTCTAATCTTTCTCATTGCAGACTCAACCACAATAGAGTGGTGAGGAAGCGGAGTTTTATGGAAACCAGGACAAGGAGGGACACGATACATGGTGTCCAACCTGCGAGAATGAGGAGAGGTGGTTAGAGGTGCTTCCCACATCCTTAACATGAGATCATACAGAATCTCATGAATAGGCAAGGTAGCTGCCTCTTTAGGAGTTTTAGGATACTGTAGAATATCTAACTACTTAGCTCTAGGCTCTGACTCTGGGGCTACTGTAATAGAGAGGCCCCGAGCCACCTCTCTGATAAAGTCTTGAAAAGACAAGTCCTCTGGAGGAGACATCCTTCGTTTAGGAGAGGACTCCTCCTGTGGAAGAAGCATCGCTGCATCGACAGACTCTTCAGAATCCTCAGAGTCATCAGAGGAATCGAAGTATCGTCTGTCAGGATGCTCTTGCAAAGTCCGATACCTGTACCGACTGGGATCGGTATCGGGAATCCCCGGTACCGGGATATCGGTACCGGAGGGCTGCAGAGGGCAGAGTACCGGTATAGCTGACGTCGATGCCACCGGTACCGGAATCGGTGCCGATGGCGATACCGGAGCCGGTACCGGCGGAGTAGTCTGTTGCGGTACCACGGGCGTCGATGCCACAAGGAAAGCCGCCAGACTGCGTTCGATGGACAGAATCCTCTGTTCCATCGACGCCGCCAATGCCTGGAAGTCGGTACCGGTGGAAGCCACCGGTACCCCAGAGCATGGCACCAGGAGATCTGTTGAGGCCACGCCATCTAGATCATCCTGGAACCCCGATGATGATGCTTTAGAAGCCGAAGCCTCCCGCCGGGGTAATTTTGCCGGTGCAGAATCTTCGAGGGCAAGCCCAGGGGCATCTCGATGCTTAGAAGGAGATTTGCCTTCGAGGACCGGCTGGATTTATGCTTAGTTACCTGAGATCCATGTGAGGAAGAAGAAGCCCTGGTAGACGTCGATGCCACCGAAGCTGCATCAGAGGGAAACAGGGTACTGAGCTTGGCAGCTCGGTTCTGTCGACCTCTCTTAGACATCATGGAACAGGACACACAATCTTCAATGGAATGGTCAGGGCCTAAACACTTTAGACACCAGTCATGGGTGTCGGTGACGGAAATAGTACCGCCACATTTTGTGCACTTCTTAAATCCTGAGGCAGGCTTTTCCATATTTAAGGAAAAGGGTTTTGGGCCTAAGGCCCAAAACTGAAGTACCCCTGAAGAAAAATAAATGGAAAAGAGTTTTTTTGTTTTTTTTAAAAAGAAAAGAATAAGAACCAGCAGTACCGGTATAGCGTCGAGGAAGGCAGACGCGACAGAAAAGAAATAAAGAAAAAATAAGGAAATTCTTCTGCGGTGACAGGAACATAACCTGCTGGCTCCACGGAAAAAGAACAACTGAGGAGAGACAGTTGGAAAGGCGAGAAGGCAGCACGCAGGCGCTGTGGGATGCTCCCAAAAGCTTTCTGAATGGACGCTGGGGAGCGTTCCCGCGCAGGCTCCGTTGGTACCGACGTACCCATATGTGAAGACTCATTCCTGCTTGTTCCTGGAGATAGTCTACACGATGGTTCGCTATACCATCTGTTTGAGTGAGACAACTAACATCCTCAGTCCCAGGGAGGGAATAGAACTCATCCATCTACAAATGGTTACACTGTTGTAATGCATAAAACATACATTTTTTTTAAATTTATGACCTCCTACGCATATTTGCCATTAAGGGTCCATGATTCTATTACTCTCCACCATGCTACTCAGTCACATGTAGTTTTCTTGCTTGAGCCACAAGGCACAAAATCCCTTTAAGCTTGTCTTATTTGGTTTTCCTTTGGACCTTCTTCACTCTATTTGCATTTCCATAACAACATAATTTTGTGTTTATTTATTTTCCAGTACTTAGCTCATGTCTTTCTAGTAGTAGTTTCATTGCTTCTTTTCACATATCCATGTTTCTATCTTTGCCATTCAAAGAAATATATATATATTTTTATCAAATATGCAAATATTCATTCTTTCCAATAAGCAATTACACAGGTGGTGTAAAAATGGTATTGTAAACTTGATGACAGTAGACATTGATGTCTAACAGGGATAATCATCTCCAGATTTTAAGATTATCAAATTGGTCTGTTTTTCAGGATAGGCACAATGGGTATTCATTGTATATGCATGCAGCTAGTCTAATAACAATCCAGCTAATGATGATGATCCTGAAAACTAGACATGGTCGTGGCTCTAAGGACTTCAGTTAAGTACTCCCATGACTGGAAATGATGGTGCTTGTGAAGTAACATTACTAAGAGGCCCATGTAATAGCCCACAGAAATGCTTGCAGATTAATACCCATTTCCATGAAATTTAGCTAAGAGATACTAATAAGCTGTTGGCTTCTTTACATCCTTTGCTAAACTTTGTGCAAATTTCTCATGTGTGCCACAGCTAGGAAATTTGCGCATTCCTGATTGGGGCAATGTGAGAATTATATAAAAAAAGAAACTACCCTTCATATAGTGACACAAATAAATTCAAGGTCCTTCCATACCCTCAACTCCATAGAGGTCATGACATGGGGCTAAAAGGTTTAAACCCCCCTTCCTTCCTGAAACTCTGTCTCTTAACAATGTACTGCAGCGAACCAGGGTTCTAGGGGTGGAGAGAAGAGGGGGAGGGCAAGCAGATCTTCACCATTACATTACAGAAGAGGATTTAAACCTTTTAGCCTTATGTCGGGGCACTATGCGCATTTCCAGACATTTTGCACTATCTTTCACATGAAGTGTACTTTTGCAAACTCACTTTGCCCTTTAGTACATAAGGCCCTTAATATTATGGCTTTCAAAGTAAAAGTCTGAACAGATTTTGCAGGATATATGACACTGCATAGTATGACAATTTATATGATGGTTCTTATAGACTTCTAAAATGTTATTACAGCATCAGAAAATGAAAGGTATTATTTTTGCACAAAAGCCATGGATAGACCCAAAAGCATGTAGGAGCCATATAACATCCAATATAAGGTGTCACATTTCACACAGCTGTTCTCGGCAGTACATTCACACAATCTAAAAATGTTTCTAGACCCAATCATAAATAGCTTGGTCCAGCAATCCGGGCAAAATGCCAAGGGAAAATTTATAAATGTTATATGAATCAATTTTCCATAAACTTGTTCAGATCAATCTTTTTAAATCTTTCTCTGTGGAATAAAATGCTATTTTTGATAAATGCCTCTGTCACCATGTGCAGCAGAAAAAGATAAATTATCGATCGTGGTAGTGCTAGATACTGTTATGGACAGTACTATTACACTACAGAATGTCGCAATTGCTTTAAGCAAGCATCACAGCTGTAGTGAGAAACATTTGCAAACTATTATATGAAAACCATATATACATGGCAGATTCTGAACATACAGATTTCAAGAGAGGAGAAATACATTTTTAATCAGCAAGACAACTTTAATAAATTTACTTATAAATGAACACTGATGGTCTAGTAAAAAAGGGAAAGAAAAACCTGGAGTTGACTCAAAAGTAGCTAAACCGCATACAAGGAACAGCAAGAGAGAAAGAAATATCATTATGGTGCTGACCAATTTCTAAATCTGACAACTAAGGAAAGATTTTTAAAGTAATTGTATTCTTCCTCTTTAAAGTCTTCATCTATGCACTGTTATCATTGTATGTACCTGACAAGACAGGATGCATGCAAGAAAACAAAAAAATAAAAAAGCAGAAAACATTTCAAGTGTGTTTTGCTGAAGGCAAGCTGATTCAAAACCATAAACATGCACTAAAAGAGGATGAGCAGACTGTGAATATTCTGAGAACTCACATTTGAATTTAATTAACTTTTCTCACAACCGAGAGGGCAATTCTCAAAGCTATAAATAGGTGTAAACTGGTTGTCAGAAAATATGCCTAGGTTCCATAGCTGGCTTGAGGTTAGGGCCAACCTTTGGGGTATGGGAGTGTCACTGTTCTGTCATCTCCCCTCTGCTTTCCATGCATCTGGGCAGGGAAAGAGAAAACATATGTTTGAGGAATAATCAGGGTTGTCAGTAGGGGCAGGCATCGATGTGCCTCATTTGGGGGCACGGCACAAGCTCTTCATGCTGCTATAGCAGCAACAGATGTGCTGCTGGGTATACCTATGACTCTTCCTTCACTGCCCACTTCACCCAAGCGCAGTCCTCGCCCACCTCTTTCATCTTCCTCTTTGCAGCCTTTTCACTCCTTCCTCCCCCTTCTCTGCCTCTTTCCCCCCCAGCCCTCTCACTTACTTCCTGTAGTCCCTACTGCAGACCTCTCGCTTTCTTCCACATGACCCAGATTCAACTTTGCATTGCACAAAAATGCAATGTGTGCCTTCGAGTCAGTCCTGACTCCTGGCGACCCAGAAGCTCCTGGGTTTCTTCTTGGCAGTGTCACCGGAAGTAGATTGCCAGGCCTTTCTTCCGAGGCAATGGAGGGTTAAGTGACTTGTCCAAGGCCACAAGGAGTGCAAGTGGGAATCGAACCCTGGTTGCTTGGTTACCAAGCCCGTGTTCTAACAACTAGGCTACTCCTCCACTCCTTGCATTGCACATTTTTATTTAAATTGAAGGGTTATTATAATTTAGCTGGCATTAAACAGTTAAATCAGAGAATACACATTTTCTCTGCCATTGCCAACTCCAGACTTCATTCATTCCATCTTGTTGCTCCATATGCCTGGAACAAACTACCTGAGTCTGTGCGTCAGGCCCCTTCCCTAGCCCTATTCAAATCCAGGCTAAAAACCCACCTCTTTGAAGCCGTTTTTGGATCCTGATGCTCCTCACTCTCTTGTCCACTACTTATGTGTATCTAATCATACTCTAGCCCCCAGTTTCACTGTGTTTTGTCTTGATTAGAATGTAAACTCTGATGATTAGATACTGTGTCTTATATCTAAATGTACAGCACTGCGTATGCCTTGTAGCGCTATACAAATGATTAGTACTAGTAGTAATTTTTATTAAAGTCAACAAACAAAATGCCACAGATGCAGTATAAATATAGTAGAGTGGATGAGCAATAGAATATTGATATAATCTGATCTAGGAACACAAGTAGACATTCTATGCTCTATTTTACTTGATTTTTAAAGAGATTTTATGGCTTAGTATTGCATTTATTTCTTAAATTCATATTATTGCTCACCATAACCAAAAATACTAACATTTAAATACATAATCAAATTCTGTAGGACATAAAACCAGGCACAATAAAATAATAAATTACAATAAAAACACTTAAAATGTTCATATCAGCCATGATTTTATATCTCCTGATAAATGTTAGTTTAAAAAAATCCAAATAGTTGGACCTGCAAAAAAAAGGCTCCAATTTGTGTACACTGTTATTTTATTGCATTCACTGACACTAGGCAGAGTAAAGATTTATGAGCTGAACTCACTGCTTTTCACGTGTTTAAGATAACTTAGTGTCTTAGTGTGCCTACTTTTATATATTAATGACAGAAGTTAAATGTAATAAGACTCTTCACTGGTAACCAGTGAAGAGGTTTGCAGAACTGGAGTGACAGAATCCTTTCAATCAAAACCTTTCAATAGCCAAGCAGTGCTATTGGGAACACTTTACAATCTTGGCACTTCCCTTGCCAACAGGCCGAAATATATTCTAATAAAATAATCTGTTCTGGAGATAATAACTGATTGTATTAGCATCCAAAACTATTTATTTGACAACAATGGGCAGAGTTTTCTTAACATATGGAAATGAAAAAAAGACATTCTTGTTGTTGTTGCTAATTGCCATCAAGTTGGTGTCGACTCATGGCGACCCTCTGGATAGTTGTCCTAAATTGTGTTCGATCTTCAGTCAGGCGGCTCAATGTTGACAGACTGGCACCCATAGCTGCTGTTATTGTATCGATCCATCTCATTGCTGGCCTTCCTCTTTTGCGTTGATCTTCTACCTTGCCAAGCATGATGTCTTTCTCTAATGATCTCTCTCTTTGTATGATGTGTCCAAAGTATGAAAGTCGAAGTCTTCTCATCGCTCCTACCCATACATTTGCATAAGTTATTTACATGTAAACCACTTTGAATGAAGGAAAAGGTGGTATATAAAACTGGTTAAAGAAAGAAAGAAAGAAAGCTTAGGTTTGATCTCCTCTAGTAGTAACTGGTTTGTTCTTCTGGCAATCCATGGTATACACAGTATTCGTCGCCAGCACCATATTTCAAAGGCACCAATTTTCTTCCTGTCTATCTTTTTCACTGTCCAACTTTCACATCCATATGATGTTATTGAAAATGCCATGGCTTGAACAAATCAAATCTTTATATGGAAAGAGACATCTCTGCTCTTGAGAATCTTGTCTAGGTCCTTCATAGCCATTCTGCCAAGAGCAATGTATTGTCGGATTTCTTGACTGCTTGTTGCTTCTTTATTGATAGTTGATCCAAGTAGGTAAAAGTTGTCAACTATTTCAATTTCTTCTCCATCAATGATGAACTTATTCATTTTGCCAGTTGCCAGGCTCTTTGTCTTAACATTAAGGTGCAGACCCATTTTAAGACTATATTCCTTGATCTTGAGAAGCAAATGTTTCATATCATCTTCACTTTCAGCCAGTAATGTGGTATCATCAGCATAGCGAAAGTTGTTGATGAGTCTTCCACCAATCTTCACACCTCTGTTGTCTTCATACAGTCCTGCTTCTCTGATGATTTGTTCTGCATATAAATTAAAGAGGTAGGGGGAAAGTATGCAGTCTTGTCGTCCATCTTTGCTGATTTAAACCATTCTGTTTCTCCTAGTTCCATTCGAACTATTGCTTCTTGATCAGTGTAAAGGTTGTGCAAGAGAACGATCAGGTGTTCTGGTATACCCATGCTTCTTAATGTGGCCCAGAGTTTCTCATGGTTTATACAGTCAAAACCCTTGCTGTAGTCAATAAAACACATATAGATACCCTTTTAGTATTCTTTTGTCTTTTCAAGGATCCATCTCACATCCGCAATAATGTCTCTCATTCCTCTCCCTTTCCTGAACTCTGCTTGCACTTCAGGCAGTTCTCCTTCCAGGTATGGTTGTAGTCTCTGCTGAATGATCTTGAGTAGAATCTTGCTGGCATGTGGGATCAGAGCAATTGTGTGATAATTTCCATAGTCAGTCGGGTCACCTTTCTTCAGTATTGGTATAAACACAGATCTTTTCCAGTCAGTTGGCCATTAATTTGTCTTCCTAATTTCCTGGCAGAGCCTTGTAAGTATGGTAACAGCTTCATCTGATTGCTGTAATAACTCAATGGGAATGCCATCAATGCCCAGTGCTTTATTCTTTGATAAGGTTTTCAATGCTGGACTTCTTCTGTCATCACCAATGGTTCCTGATCATAAGGTATAGGTTGAAATGGCTTTGGTCCACTTGATCTTTACGGTATAATGACTTTGTATATTCTTTCCACCTTTTCTTGATCTTCTCAGCATCATTCAACATGGATCCTTGAGCATCTTGTAGCATTCCAATTTGAGGCCGGAATTTTTTCTTTAACTCTCATAGCTTTAGAAAATCCAATCTTGTTCTTCCTTTAATAGCTTCTGATTCTATTTCCTTGCATGCGTCATTGTAGTACTTCTCCTTGTCTTGTCTTGCTGCATGTTGGAAATCTCTGCTGAATTCTGCGATTGCCTCTCTTTCTCTTATGGCTTTAGCTTCTCTGTGTTTCTGGACAATTTTCAGAGTTTCCTCAGTCTTCCATTTTGGCCGTTTTTGCTTTTTCACCTTATGTAGAGACTTATCGCTTTCTTCCAATACAACTTCTTGATGTCATCCCATAACTCTTCTGGAACTCTGTCATTTGTATCTAAAGCAGCAAATCGATTTCTCAGGCAGTCTTTAAATTCCAGTAGTATATTCTCAGGGTCATATTTTGCTACATTCATGAATGGCTTGCTCTTTTTCAATTTTAGCTTGAGTTTGCATACTAGCAGTTGGTGATCTGTACCACAGCTCCAGGTTTTGTCTTTGTAGATGTTATCGAGCTTTTCCATCATTGTCTTCCACAGATGTAGTCAATTTGATTTCTGTATAATCCATTGCGTGAAGTCCAGTTGGCACTTGTGTTGCTGGAAGAAGGTATTTGAGATGAATAGATCATTGTTCTTGCAGAATTCTATCAGTCTTTCTCTAGCTTCCTTTTGTTGCCAAGTCCATATTTTCCAACCACTTTGCCTTCTTCCTTGTTGCCAACATTTGCATTCCAGTCAACCATGACTATCAGGATATCCTGTTTGCATATTCTGTCAATTTGAGCTCGTACTTGTTAATAGAACTCATCACTGTTTGCATATTCTGTCAATTTCAGCTCATACTTGTTAATAGAACTCATCAACGTCTTTCCCTTCTGCAGCTGTTGTTGAGGCACATACCTGGATTATAGTTGTGCTGATGGGCTTTCCTCGTAGACGAATAGAAATAAATCGTTAACTGACTGCATTGTATTTCATTACAGTTCTTGCAAGTTTCTTCTTAACTTTAAATGCAACATCATTTCTTCCTTGTCTTTCATTTTCAGCATTGTAAATCATTTGATCATCAGATGCAAAGTGCCCAAAGCCAGTCCATTTCAGTTCACTGACACCCAACAGATCGAATTGTACACATTCCATTTCATTTCATTCTTTTTTTTTTTGTATTTTTAGATTTTTACAATAAACCAAGCAACACTGCTTGTACAGAAAAGATACAACTTGCATGATAATACATAAGAAAAAATACGAAATCATTTTATAGCAAGAAATATCAATAGCCCTCTAATTGAAAGGGGAGCAGCATAAACAAAACACACTGACGGCAGGAGACCCCCCAATGTTATACCAGGAAAAGAGAAGACTTTGGCGTCTTCCGCCCTGGATGTGTCTCTCTCCCCAAATGGGCGTGCACCTCCTGCTCTTCCAGGTCTTTCGGTGGTTTTCCCGATGAGTGGATCTGCAGTCCTACCAATGGGAGGAGTGGCTGTAAATCTGGAGCGGGACTCGTCGGTGGGAAGATCCGGAGGTCAGCCATTTGAGATCTCGGCTTCTAGCCCAGGAGAGGTCAAGACTACTGCAGTTGGTGCTCAGGCTCAAGGGGTGCTCAGTGCTGATGATTTGAAGTATTTGTTGCCAGTGGTAACCACTGAACCTTCCTTTTCCTTTGATATTTCTCGCCCTGCCTCTGTGACCCTGGACAACATCTGGGAGGCGACTGTACAGCTTTCTCAGGTAGTAGGCCAGCAGTTGGCTCTTTCTACTTCAAAATTTCTAAACTTGAGGAGACTGTCTATAAAGATATGGATAAAGATATGGTGGAAACAAAGGTAAACAGAGGTCCTATTCATTACGAGGAATCAGGCCTTCACCACACCGCCCTACTTAAAGGTCAAAGAAGCAGAGCTACAGACCAAACCCATGATCTGGTACCTCGGAGTCACTTTAGACCAGCGCCTGGACATTAAGGTGCACATAAGCAACATAGCGAGAGCAGTATACCATAAGATCCGAACTCTCATGCACCTACGCTTCCTGCTGGAACCGGATGACTTCCAGACAATTTATCAAGTGTTAATCATACCACACTTTGATTATGCAAATTCAATCCTGCATGGACTCCCTCAATCCACCCTGAACCCACTTCAGCTCGCATCGAACGCCACAGCGAGAGTCCTACATGGAGCATCCAGGAAAGACCACATGACGCCCATCCTGAAACATCTCCACTGGCTCCCGATACATGGTAGACTCACATTCAAAACCTTACTGCTGACTTTCAAAGCCATCAAGGGACTCTCCTCCACAACACTAGCAGAGATTATCCAGACCACGCCCCCCAACAGGTCCAGAAGATTGGTAGCAGTCAATACACTGATAGTCCCGAAATCAATAACCCAATGCAACCAGGCAACAGCAAACAGGGCTTTCACATTCTGTGCGCCAAGATGCTGGAACACCCTACCACCCAGCATCCGGGCAATCCCCGACTTAGCCCAGTTTAGGAAGGCCTTGAAGCACCACCTCTTCCTCCTGTACTACCCGGTAGACAGTGCTACAATAGCCCCTTCCACTATCTAGCTCGTGCAGTACATTTAAATATTACCACTCAAAGCACCCATGATTACAACTGGCGAGGTACGTCTTGTCATGTCACCTAGATGTAAATAGTTACCCCTGGTTATCCAAGTTTTAGTACCTGTTCCTTGTAAACACAGATCAGCCAATGAAATATGTAAGTTTCTATGTTCCATGTAAACCGTGCTGATGTTGAATAATAGCGCGGTATAAAAGAGACTGTAAATAAATAAAATAAATTAGATGATTCTGATCAGAAGCTAACTCAGGTTTCTGATTTGACTTTTTCCTTGGTTAAAGATAATATGGCTCTAATAGCAAAATTAGAGACATTGGAAAATGCTGCTCGGTCTTCAAATATTCGTCTTCTGAATTTTCCGGTTGTTACTGGGGTGGCTCCTATAGAACTTTTTAAGAAAGACCTGATACCTCCGATGGCAAGTTTTTATTATTTGCCTTTGGGTAAAAAAGATGGTAAAGCATCTGTTGGGACTTTAGAAATGGACTTTCTCAATGTCTCTGCTCTTCTTCAAACTCCCAAGGATGATGAGGTGCCTGTTTCCACTTTGCTTGTAACATTGGTTTGGCTTCTGATAGAGATTGGCTCCTTAAGCCATTTTATAAAAAAAGAGCTAACCTGTTTATGGGAAAAAAATATTGATTTTTCCAGATGTAGCCAGGGAAACGCAGAAAAGACGTATATCCTTTCTTTTGTTAAGGCCTGGAGTGATTCAGTTGGGAGCCTCCTTTGTGTTACGGTTTCCCTGTAAATGTATTGTTATATATCAATTGCAGAAATATGTATTCTTTCAACCTGAAGATCTTTCTTCTTTCATTAGCATTCATGTTGTTACATCTTCTCCCTCTTGAGCGGTTCCTCCTTCATATATATGTATGTTCTTGGACCTCCGCCCCCACTTGATTTTGTGGCTAATGTTTCTCTTTTCCATTTCATTCTTTGTCCACCTCCAACTTCCCTCGGTTCATGCTTCGTACGTTCCATGTCCCAATATATAAGATATCTTTGCAACCTCTGACTCTCTTTTCATGTACAGCTACATCAGCAGATCCAACCACATCATAAATGCTGGCTTCAGTTCATCCCCAGTAGCTACGTATTTGAGTACCTTCCAACCTGGGGGTCTCATCTTCCAGCACTATAGTGCAATTTGTTTTGTGACTATCCATTGGGTTTTTGAGGCAAGATACAGAAGTAGATTTGCCAAGCCTTTCTTCCGCGCAGTTAATTCCAGTGTTGTTGCATTTGTCACAGAAATATTATCCTCCGCTTACAACACCGTCCCATTCTGCTACTGCCCTGATGGGTGTTTTATCTTAGCCTGGCATCTCAGCTGAGACCTGTCTATCTTGGGAGACCCTCTCAGTAGCTAAGCTACTGATAGCTTAGCTCTCAGCATCATGGATGCACACAAGCCCTCACAGCACATGAGGGTAAGACATTCTTATCACTGCTGAAATCTGTGTCTATTTTCAAAAATGAATTAACTACCCTAAGGAGACAAATTTGATTTGTCACAGACACACACCTTTCAATAAAAGAGCTGGTGGATTAAATATACACAAAGGTCTCCTCACCCATATCACTTCTGTTTTAACAGGATTCAATTTAAGCTTATAGGCTTTCAACCAGACAGAAATTCCAGCTAAATAAGCATTTATTTTCCAAAACACAACAATCCTGTGTCTATCCAAAGGCAAAAAATCTGAATATCATCTACTAAATGAAAGGGAACAGATGATATTCCTGATAACTGTCCCAATGGCTGAAGATAAAGATTAGAACCCCCCCCCCCCTGATGATTAAATCAGCTCCTGAAGAACTCCAAATTGCAGCTGCCATGGGAAAGAAAAAAACTGACAGACACACATTTGTGATCTATTCTTGAAAAAGAAGAGAACCAAAACAAACACATCTCTCCAATTTCAATCTGAGATAGCCGAATCAGGGACATCCCAGGATCAACCATACTCAACACTGCTGTAAAGTCTAAACACATTAACCACGGACCAATGTCCTGATCCAAAATACTTATGCAGGGGACTCAAAAAGAGCCGCAAGACTGGCCTTTGTACTTCAAAAAGAATGCAAGCCAAACTAGCAAACATCCAAATCACCCTGTTCCTCCAAGAACCTATTTGGCTATAATACAATACAGTAGAGGAATAGCTTAATGGTTAAAGCAGTGAGCTGTGAACCAGGGAAGACAAGATTCAAATCCCACTGCTAATCCTTGCGATCTTGGGCAAGTAACGTAACCCTCCGTTGCCTCAGGTGTAAGGAGACATTTTGCTTACACGATATAAGAACATAAGATATGCCATACTGGGTCAGACCAAGGTCCATCAAGCCCAGTATCCTGTTTCCAACAGTGGCCAATCTAGGTCATACGTACCTAGCAGTTTCCCCAAAAGACACAGGTTCCACAATGCTTCTTCTGGGTCAAGCATTGATATCCTGGGTCCCTTCTTAATAATGGTTTATGGAACTTTCCTCCAGGAACTTATCAAAACCTTTTTTAAACCCAGCTACACTAACAGCCTTTACTAAATCCTCCGGTAACAAATTCCAGAGTTTGATTACACGTTGAGTGAAAAAATATTTTCTTTTATTTGTCTTAAATAATTTACCCAGTAGCTTCATTGCATGTCCCCTAGTCTTTCTATATTCTGATAACGTAAACAATAGATCTACGTTTACCCGTTCCACTCCATTCATTAATTTATAGACTTCCATCATATCACCCCTCAGCCGTCTCTTTTCCAGGTTAAAGAGCCCTAACCTTTTTAGCCTCTCTTCATGGGAGTATCCTTCCATCCCCTTTACCATTTTGGTGGCTCTTCTCTGAACCTTTTCTAATAATGCTATATCCTTTTTAAGATACGGCGACCAGAATTGAACACAATATTCAAGGTGCGGTCTCACCATGGAACGATATAGAGGCATTATAATATCTTTTGTTTTACTTTTCCATTCCTTTCCTTATGATAGCTAGCATTCTATTTGCTCTCTTGGCCGCCGCTGCACACTGGGCCGAGGGTTTTAACATGTTATCCACAATGACGCCTAAATCTTTTTCCTGGCTGGTGGTTCCTAATGTGGAACCTTGCATCGTGTAACCATAGTTTGGTTTGTTCTTCCCTAGGTGCATAACTTTGCACTTGTCCACATTAAAGTTCATCTGCCATTTTGATGCCCAGTCTTCCAATTTATCAAGATCCTCTTGCAATTTTCCACAATCCTCTTGGGTTTTAACAACTTTAAATAGTTTTGTGTCATCTGCAAATTTGATAACCTCACTCGTTATTCCCCTTTCCAGGTCATTTATGAATATGTCAAAAAGCAGCGGACCCAGCACAGATCCATGGGGTACACCACTATTCACCTTTCTCCATTGGGAAAATTGGCCATTTAGCCCTACACTCTGCTTTCTATCTTTTAGCCAGTTCATGATCCACAATAGTACACTGCCTCCTATCCCATGACTCTCTAGTTTTGCTAAAAGTCTCTGATGAGGGACCTTGTCAAAGGCTTTCTGAAAGTCCAGATACACTACATCAACCGACTCACCTTTGTCCACCTGTTTATTCACACCTTCAAAAAACATAACAGATTAGTAAAACAAGATCTTCCTTGTCTAAAGCCATGTTTGCTGTCTTCCATTAGGCCATGACTATCTACATGCTGAGTAATTTTATTCTTTATGATGGTTTCTACCATTTTTCCCGGTACTGACGTCAGGCTCACCGGTCTGAAGTTTCCCAGATCACCCCTGGAACCCTTTTTAAAAATTGGCATTACATTGGCGATCCTCCAATCTTCAGGTATTACAAATGATTTTAATGAAAATTCACAGATTACTAATAACAGGTCTGCATTCTCATATTGCAGTTCTTTCAACACCCTTGGATGTATACCATCCGGCCCAGGTGATTTCCTACTCTTCAGTTTATCTAATAGTTGTAATACATCTTCCCGATGCATCGATTTTTCCTTCAATTCTTCCGTACCTATAAATACCACTTCAGTCATGGGTAACATCCATACATCTTCCTCAGCAAAGACCGAAGCAAAGAATTCATTCAGTCTCTCCGCTGTCGCCTCTTAGTGCCCCTTTAACCCCTCTATCATCTAATGGACCAACTGACTCTCTCACAGGTTTTCTGCTACGAATGTACTTGAAAAAGTCTTTATTTTGCATTTTTGCTTCAGCAGCAAGCTTCTTCTCAAATTCTCTCTTTGCCTGCCTTATCAATGCCTTGCATTTGACTTGCCAGTGCTAGTGCTGTTTCCAAGTTTCGTCGTTTGGCTCTTTTTTTCCATTTCCTGAAAGATGCTTTTTTTGGCAACAACAGCCTCTCTGACCTCACCTTTAAACCATGCTGGCAGTTTTTTGGACTTCCTTCCACTTTTCTTAAAGCGTGGAATACAGCTGGTCTGGGCTTCCAAGATAGTATTTTTCAACACCCAAGCTTGATGTAAGTCTTTAACCTTTGCAACTGCTCCTTTTAGTTTTTTCTTAACTATTTTCCTCATTTTATCATAGTCTCCCTTTCGAAAGTTAAAAGGTAGTACTGTGGATTTCCTTACTATCCCTCCTCCACTAATTAAATCAAATGCAATCATGCTATGATCACTATTGCCAAGTGGCCCCAACACCCTTATCTCTTGCACTAAATCAGGTGCTCCACTAAGGACTAGGTCTAATATGGCTTCCCCTCTGGTCGGTTCATGAACCAGCTGCTCCAAGAAGCAGTCATTTATTTCATCTAGGAACTTTATTTCCCTAGCATGTCCTGCCGTGACACTGACCCAGTCAATACCAGGGTAATTGAAATCACCCATTATTATTACTGCACTGTAAAGCACAGTTACTTACCTGTAACAGGTGATCTCTGGGAACAGCAGGAATAAGTCTTCACATATGGGTACGTCAGTACCGACGGAGCCTGCGCGGGAACGCTCCCCAGCTTCCCAAAAAGGAAAGCTTTTGGGAGCATCCCACAGCGCCTGCGCGCTGCCTTCCCGCCTTTCCTAACCGCCTCTCCTCAGTTTGAGTTTTAAAGCTGAGACAAAAGAGACAGAGAGGAAAGGAAACACAGATAGAGAGATACAACTCCTAGGGGAGGTGGGAGGGTTGTGAAGACTTATTCCTGCTGTTCCCAGAGATCACCTGTTACAGGTAAGTAACTGTGCTATCTCCAGGAACAAGCAGGAATGAGTCTTCACATATGGGGACTCCCTAGCTAAGATGCCCGGGAGATCCCCAAGGATATGAGACCCTGGGAAGGGTTCTACCTCCTTCTATGGATCTCAGGCATCTATCCAGGGAAGGAGGGTAGGAGTTAATTAAGAATGGAATAGGTGTTTGAGAACAGCCTGACCTAACAAGGCATCCTGGCGGGAGTCCTTGTCCAAGCAGTAATGGGCTGTGAAGGTATGAACCGAGGCCCAGGTGGCTGCTCGACAGATCTGGTCGATGGACACAGAATTTAGATGAGCCATAGAGGCGGCCATGGCCCTCACATTATGAGCTGTGACATGGCTCTCCAGAGAAAGGTTCTTACTCTGGTAGGCGAAAGAAATACACTGAGCAGTCCAATTGGACAGTGTCCTCTTAGAGACTGGAAGTCCCAAATGAGAGGGATCAAAAGCAACAAACAGCTGGGAAGACTTCCTATGTTGCTGTGTCCTTTGTAAGTAAAAGGCAAGAGCTCTTCTACAATCCAGAGTATGAAGATTCTTCTCTGCACTTGATGCATGAGGAGCTAGAAAAAAGACAGGTAAATATACCTCTTGATTAAGATGAAAAGGTGAGACCACTTTAGGCATAAAGTGTGGATTGGTCCTAAGGACTACCTTATCATGATGTAACCTTGTATAAGGTGGATTAGCCACTAAGGCCTGCAGCTCACTGATGCGGCGAGCTGAGGTGACTGCAATGAGGAAAATAACCTTCCAGGAAAGAAATTTCAAGGAGGTGGTGGCTAAGGTTTCAAAAGGAGGCTTTATAAGCTGACCAAGAACCAGATTTAAATCCCATGCCACCGGAGGAGGCCTAATGGAAGGTTTAGTTAAAGTTAGGCCTCTCATGAATCTTGCAATAAGAGGATGAGAGGAAATAGGTTGTCCATTGATAGGCTTAAGGGATGCTGCAATAGCACTCAAATGGACCCTTACTGAATTTGTCTTAAGGCTGCATTGGAAAGATGCAGGAGGTATTCCAATAGAGAATTCAAAGGTAGTGCTAGAGGGTCGAGACCCCTTTCAGCACACCAAATGGAAAATCTTTTCCATTTAAAAGCATAGGAACGCCTAGTGGAATGTTTTCTGGAAGCATGGAGGATATCCTTCACTTGTTGAGAAAGATTCCAGCCTTGAAGGTCTAGGCCTTCAGTAACCAAGCTCTGAGGTGAAGGGACTTGGGGTTTGGGTGCCACAAAGTCCCCTCCTCCTGGGACAGAAGGTCTGGAGCAGCTCCCAAGTCCAGGGAGGGGGCTTGGGAGAGATGCAGAAGTAGAGGGTACCACACTTGGCGTGGCCAGCGTGGAGCTATGAGGATCATAGATCCTTGATCCCTCTGGAGTTTGAACAGAGTCTTGGGAATCAAGGGAATGGGTGGAAAGGCATACAGGAAGCCCTGACCCCAGTGAAAGAGGAAGGCATCCTTGGCCTGAACTACCTGACACGGAATTCTGGAACAGAATCGGGGAAGTTTGGCATTCCACGGACTTGCAAAGAGGTCTATGTCCGGGGTTCCCCATTCTTGGAAGATTCTGAGTACCTGATCCATGTGCAGGGACCATTCGTGTGGGAGCAGAACTCGACTGAGTCTGTCTGCCCAAGAGTTTTGGATTCCTGGGAGGTATATACTGCCAGGAGATGGATTTGATGCTCTCTGGCGAAGGCCCACAATCTTAAAGCTTCGTTGCAAAGCGACAGAGAGCCAGTTCCTCCTTGCTTGTTTATGTAAAACATGGCTACTTGATTGTCCGTATGAATGAGGACTGTCTTGTAGCTGAGCAGGGTATGAAAGACCTTGAGAGCTAGAAAGACTGCTCGAAGCTCCAAGTGGTTGATATGAAGAAAGGTCTCCTGTGGGGACCAAGTGCCTTGAGTGGAGAGGTCTTGTAGATGAGCTCCCCAAGCTGTTTGGGAGGCATCTGTTGTGAGGGTTGCTTGGGGTAACAACTGTTGGAAGGGGGACCCCAGCAACAGATTTTGAGTGGACATCCACCATTGGAGAGACCAAAAGAGACGTTTGGAGGTTGCTATTTGGTCTGAGAGAGCTCCTGATGCTTGAGTCCACTGGGTGGACAAAGTCCATTGGGCTGCTCTCATATGTAGGCGAGCATAGGGTACCACATGCACTGTGGAAGCCATGTGGACTGTTGCCATGCATTTGGTGAACACTCTTGGAGCAGAGGCCAGACCAAAAGGAAGCACCCTGTATTGATAATGTTTTCCTTGGAAAAGAAAACGGAGGAATCTTCTGTGAGATGGATGGATGAGGACATGTGTGTATGCATCCTTGAGATCTAGAGAACAAAGCCAATCCTGACTTTGAAGGTATGGAAGGAGAGTGCCCAGAGAAAGCATCTTGAACTTCTCCTTGCATAGAAATTTGTTCAATTCCCTGAGATCTAATATGGGTCTGTATCCCCCTGTCTTCTTTGGAATGAGAAAATAGGGGGAGCAAAATCCTGACCCTTGTTGAAGAAGGGGAACGTCTTCTATTGCCCCTTGGGCAAGAAGGGTAGCCACCTCTTGACCTAGAAGGTCGAGAAGAGATGTGGGAGAATTGAAGTGTCTCACCATGGTGTGGGGAGAAAGGTCTGAGAAATGAAGTTTGTAGCCCTCTCTTATGATGGAGAGGGTCCACTGCTCTGATGTAATCTGCTCCCATCTGGGAGCAAAATGAGCTAACCTTCCTGGAATGGTGAGATTTCTGGCTGTTTTAAAGCCAGAAAGGCTAAGTTCTCTAGCATCAAGTCAAAAACCCTGAGGAGGTTGGGTCTGCTGAGTTGCAGCAGCCCCTGTAGTCTTAGGCCTGGCCTGTTTAGGTTGCTGACGCTTAGTAGCAAAGCAACCTGTAGAGGATTGCTGGCCAGAAGCAGAAGGGAATCTGCTCTTTTTGAAAAAAGACTTCTTGAAGGGTTTTTTCTTGGCAGGAATGGAGGTTGACTTTGAAAGTCTATCCAGAGCAGAATTTTCTGCATCCATTTGAGTGGCTTTTATTTGCCATTCTTTGCCAAACAGGTTTTCACCTGTACAGGGAAGATTTCCTAAGCCATCTTGGACCCAGGGTTCTAAATCAGAAGCTTGGAGCCAAGCAATTCTGCGAGCAGCTATGGCAATGCCAGAAGCTCTGCTGGCACCTTCAAAGGAGTCAAAGGCTGCCCGGTTGGAAAACTTTGAAATGTCTTGAGTATGCTTAAGCCAAATGAGGAATTCATCCCTTTTATCCTTTGGCAGAAAAGGGAGGAAAGTGTGCAGCTTATCTGCAACCTCCTTTAGAAACATACCCATGTAAAGACTATAGGAGTTGATTCTGGCAATGAGCATACTGGCTTGGAAGATTTTTCTACCAAAAGCATCCAAGGTCCTGCATTCTCTTCCTGGAGGAGTAGAAGAGTGTCTCTTTGTACTCTTTATCCTCTTCATAGCTGACTGCACCACAATGGAATGGTGAGGAAGCTGTGTTTTATGAAAACCAGGACAGGGAGGGACACGATACATAGTGTCCAATTTGCGAGAATGAGGAGAGATAGTGAGAGGAGTCTCCCATAAATCAATCATGTGTTCATAAAGAATCTCATGAATTGGTAAGGTGACTGCCTCTTTAGGAGCCTTAGAATAACCCAAAATATCTAATTTTTTTGCTCTAGGCTCTGATTCAGAGGTTACTGAAATAGAAAGTCCTTTAGCTACTTCTCTTATGAAGTCTTGAAAGGACAAGTCCTCTGGAGGAGACATTCTTCTTTTTGGAGAAGAAGGCTCTTCAGGAAGGGCTATGGATACTTCAGCAGACTCCTCTGATGTATCAGAATCACCAGAGGAATCAAAGTACCATCTGTCAGGGTGCTCTTCTAACGCTCGGTACGCGTATCGAGCAGTATCGACACTGGGCGTCATCGGTACCGGATCGGTACCGATGAGCAGCCCTGGACAAGGAACCGCTGCAGTCGGTATCCTGGTCGATGCCGATGCAGTCGGTACCGGTATCTGCGCTGGTGCCGGTACCCGAGTCGATACCGACAACGGAGTTTGTTGTGGTATCAACGGCGTCGCAGCTTGAATGAAGGCACTGATAGCCTGCTGCATGGACAGAACATTCTGATCCATCGACGCCATGAATGCCTGGAACTCGGTACCGGAAGGTTGTGCCGGTACCCCAGAGCATTCTAACAGGTGATCGGTCGAGGCCGTGCCATCGATGTCAACCTGTAACCCCATAGGTGGAGCTTTGGAAGCCGGAGCTTCCCGCCGGGGTTGTTTTGCCGGTGCAGGATCCTCGAGGGCAAGCCCGGAGGCATCTCAATGCTTAGAGGGAGATCTACCCTTCGAGGACCGGCTGGATTTATGTTTGGTTACCTGAGATCCATTGGGGGAAAAAGAAGCCCTGGAAGACGTCGATGCCACCGAAGCTGCATCAGCGGGAAACAGACATGGAGCTTAGCTGCTCGGTTCTGTAAACCCCGTTCAGACATCAAAGAGCAGGACGGACAATCCGAAATGGAGTGTTCAGGACCCAAACATTTAAGACACCATTCATGGGTGTCCGTAACAGAAATAGTACCGCTGCACTTAGTGCACTTCTTAAACCCGGAGGCTGGTTTTTCCATGAGGAAAAATTTCTTGTGAGGCCTAAGGCCCAAAGAGAAAAAATACACTAAGTGAGGGAAAAATATATAGTTTTTTTTTTTTTTTAAAGAAAAGAAAGAAAAGACCGGCGGTACCGGTCCGGAGTCGGGGGAGGCAGACACGCGACCAAAGAAATAAAATAAAACAAAGAACTTCTTCAGGGGTGACAGGGCTCGACCTGCTGGCTCCGCGGCAAAGAAGAACTGAGGAGAGGCGGTTAGGAAAGGCGGGAAGGCAGCGCACAGGCGCTGTGGGATGCTCCCAAAAGCTTTCCTTTTTGGGAAGCTGGGGAGCGTTCCCGCGCAGGCTCCGTCGGTACCGACGTACCCATATGTGAAGACTCATTCCTGCTTGTTCCTGGAGATCGTTTGTTAGCTTCCTTGATTTCTTTGAGCATTTCATCATCCATTTGTTCATTCTGCCAGGCGGTCGATAGTACACCCCCACTGCCATCACCTTCCCCTTTTTACATGAAATTTCAATCCATAGAGATTCTACAGCAAATTCTGTTTCCGGCAAAACTTTAATCCTTTCTGCCTCAATGACCTCTCTGACATAGAGTGCAACCCCTCCACCAATTTGATCAGCTCTATCATTACGATATAGTTTCTACCCAGGTATCACGGTGTCTCACTGGTTGTCCTCCTTCCACCATGTCTCTGATATTCCAATCTAATCTCTAATTTAGTGCTATATATTCTAACTCTCCAATTTTATTTTTTAGACTTCTAGCATTTGCATACAAGAATTTTAGAGACTATTTTATTCATATTAATTTGGCTATTGGTAGACATGGGTAATTTGGGATCTTTAAGCTCTGTCTGCTCCATATTCGAGTCCACCAAAAGGAGCACCTCACCACGTTGCGCAAAAGACACCCAGTCAATAACACGTGGTGAATAAAACAAAGGATACTTTTATTCTCTACTTCAAAAACCTGAGAGCCCGACACAGACCGTGTTTCGTTTTTTCACTTCCTCAGGGGATTCAGGTATGCCGTTTGTTTGTTCAATGTACCCAGCTTAAAAACTGATTCTCTCTGAGAGTGGAATAATCGCCTTCTTGACTCAATTTTCAAGAGATGCTGGATCAAGGGAAAATGCCATCGATCGTGTAGAAGCTTTTAGACACGATCGATGGCATTTTCCCTTGATCCAGCATTGAACAAGCAAACGGCATACCTGAATCCCCTGAGGAAGTGAAAAAACGAAACACGGCCTGTCGGCTTTCCCCTATTATCTAGTTTAAAAGCTGCTCTATCTCCTTTTTAAAGGATAAGATTCTTCAAGACCTATCCAGACAAATGGGTTGTGTTTCCCTAACAGCAAACATTCCAGAGGCTTCTTGTGACATCAGTATGCCATTATAAGTCTGAGCTACTAGGGGCAAATTCAGTATACATACCTAAGCATATGACAAGGAAACTCTGACCACACAACCTCAGTGAAAATAACAACGTTAAACAGATCAGGAAGGATAGCTGTATACAGGATCAGCTTTAACAGAAGGGTTGTCATAAGGTTATGAGCCCAAAGGGCCAACCACTGAGGGTACAGCAGACCAATACAGGTTCTAGAGGCGGGTCCTGGACTGGTCTAGCAAAACTCAAAGAAAGGACATTATCTGATAAGTAAAATGTTACCTTCCATATCGTCCTGCTAGATCAGTCCAGATAAGTAGGATGGGCAGGAAGACGACACAGCAGCTTTCAAGACATCTGAGCCAAAGGCAGTGTCCGTCCGAGTGTGGACATCCAAGCAGTAAGGCTTGACAAGGGTGGTGAGTGATACTCACATTGCCACACGACAAATGCCCGAGGGGGCTACTGATCTATACTCCGCCCATGAGGATGCTTGCGCCTGAGTCGAATGGGCATACAAACCCTCTGCAACCAGCCAGTTCAGCAACAGATATGTTGAGGCAATGGCCTCCTTGATCCATTGCCCCAAGGTAGACTTAGCCATCACATCAGCCTTATGTGGACCAACAAACAGCACAAATAGATGGTCTGACTTGAGAAAAGAGTTAGTAACCTCCAAATAACGGAGAAGCCCCTTTCGAACATCCACCAGGTGAAGATTCTTGCTCTTCCTGTGGCAGTGCTCCCTAGAAAAGGAGGGCAGACAAACCACTTAATTCACATAAAAGGAAGATACCACCTTGGGCAAAAGGGAGGGAATAGGACAAATGCATATGGCCTCTTCCAAGAAGGATAAGTAAGGATCTCTGCATGACAACACTGTAGCAGATTGAGACCAGGAAGACAGTCTTACAAATTAGATTTTTAAGTGTAGCCTGCTTCAGGGTTCAAAAAGCTCTGAAATCAAGGCCCAGAACACCAGGCAGAGATCTCATGAGGGAAGGACTGCATGCAGGGGAGGACACAGGTTCCAAACCATCCGAAGGAAACTGGAAATATTCGGGTGCAAGGCTATGGACCACCCCACTACTGGTCCTCTGAAGCAGGATAAAGCTGCAACCTGAACTTTCAGGACGCTAAGGGAAATATCTTTGTCCAAGCCATCCTGAAGGAAGGCAAGCAGGAACCACAAATCCGCCATTTCAGTTCTAGTCTGATGTGCATGACACCAACATGAGAAGACACCCAGCAGAACTTCTCCTCGCCTTGAGGAGCATGGAAACCACAGCAGAAGAATAACTTTTATGCGCTAAATGATGCCTCTCAACAGCCAAGCCATAAGGAAGAAGGGAGCCAGGATGACTAGAAGGATCGACCCTTAATGTAACAGCTCCCAAGCTATGGACAGTCACAGAGGAAGTTTCTGCAGGAGCCACATCAGGTCCCCGAACCATGACCTTTGTGGACAATCCAGCACCACCAGGACATCGCTTTATGCATCGAAGTATACATCCTACAAGCAGCTACATACAGCAGGCAGTGCTTTAGCCAGGACTGAACCAGGATATTGATACCCTTGGATCCTGCTTCACTGCCTGGACCGAAGAATCTATGTGCTTTGGCACAGGATCGGGTTTCCATCAGGTCCATCTCGGGACGGCCAGGAGGATGCCCACCTCCATTTTGTCTATCCCAGTGATGTGCTGCACTGGCAGAGCTAAGAGGTTCCTTTCCACCTAGGAGAGCCATCTCCAGGGCCATTCTGGCACTCTTCGTGCCCCCTTGCTGACTGACATATGCCACTGCCATGGCATTGTCTGAATACACTCGGATCGTTCTGCCCTTGACTAGGGTCTGGAAGCATGGTGGCAAGCAGCATGATATTCAAAGCAAATAGTCACAAACTCAGAACTCACAAAGGGGTGGGCCTGAGAGGCAACATTTTGGTTCCAGAGGACTGGAGAAGGATGCAAGTGGTCCCTTTACATGAAAGCAGAAGAAAGGATGAGGTTGGGAACTACCGGCTGATTAGTCTGACTTCTGTTGTGAGTAAATTAATGGAAACACTGCTAAAACAGAGGATAGCAAGGTTTCTAGAGCCCAATGAATTGCAGGATCTGAGGCAGCATGGTTACTATAAAGTAATGAACGGAGTGGAACGGGTAAATGTAGATCGATTGTTTACATTATCAGAATATAGAAAGACTAGGGGACATGCAATGAAGCTACAGGGTAAACTATTTAAGACTAATAAAAGAAAATATTTTTTCACTCAACGTGTAATCAAACTCTGGAATTTGTTACCGGAGGATGTAGTAAAGGCTGTTAGTGTAGTTGGGTTTAAAAAAGGTTTGGACAAGTTCCTGGAGGAAAGGTCCATAAACCATTATTAAGAAGGGACCCAGGATATCAATGTTTGACCCAGTACAAGCATTGCGGAACCTGTGTCTTTTGGGGAAACTGCTAGGTACGTACGACCTAGATTGGCCACTGTTGGAAACAGGATACTGGGCTTGATGGACCTTGGTCTGACCCAGTATGGCATATCTTATGTTCTTATGTAGGTTTTGTCACACAAATCTAATTAATTTCTTTGACTGGACAACCAGAGAATTGGACTGAGAAAGAGTCCTAAATGTGGAGTAATGAGATTTCAGTAAAACCTTTGACACTGTTCTCCACAGGTGAAGCACAGTTACTTACCTGTAACAGGTGATCTCCGGAACAGCAGGAATTAGTCTTCACATATGGGGTTCGTCAGCGCCGACGGAGCCCGCACGGGAATGCTCCCCAGCATCCAATCAGAAGGCTTTTGGGAGCATCCCTCGCGCCTGCGCGGTAGCTTCCCGCCCTTCCCACTGCCTCTCCCCAGTTGCGTTTCATAGCTGAGACAGAAGGAGAGGAGAGGAAGGAAGAGAGAGAGAGAGAGATAAAATTACAACTCCTAGGGGAGGTGGGTGGGTTGTGAAGACTAATTCCTGCTGTTCCGGAGATCACCTGTTACAGGTAAGTAACTGTGCTATCTCCAGGAACAAGCAGGAATGAGTCTTCACATATGGGGACTCCCTAGTTGTGGGTGGGTTGTGAAGACTAATTCCTGCTGTTCCGGAGATCACCTGTTACAGGTAAGTAACTGTGCTATCTCCAGGAACAAGCAGGAATGAGTCTTCACATATGGGGACTCCCTAGTTGAGGGTGCCAGAGGAGATCCCAGAATGCGCGCCCCTGGACAGGGCGGCATCGCCCAACCTGGATCCGCGGCATCCCCTGAGGGATGGAGGGTAGGAGTTGAGAAGAGTTGCCAAGGCACAGCAACCGAAGACTACAGGGGAGTCTTCAAACCACGTCAATTATCATTAAACCGTTAATGATCTAGCACAATCTAGGGCTTACCTACTGGATTGTAGAAGGCAGAGCTGCGACGGGTACTGTAGATGCAGTAGCGAAGTCTTCAAGGGAACTTCACCGCAGAAAGGACGAAGTTCCCAGTCCGGGCGGGCTGGAGACGCAGGTGTCAACCAGCACCGGAAGGACGGCAGGTCTTCACGAGGAGCTCTAAGAGAAGCTGAGAACTCCAGTAGGAGCAGAGTCCCCAATCCGGAGGACTAAGCAGAAGACTGACCGATCTGGGAGAACCCAGCCCGGAGAAGAACAGGAGTGTACCCCGGGATACCGAGGGGTACACTGTCTACCCTAGCCAGCAAGGGATAGGAAGACATTGGGTTCAAAAACCTCCAGACAAGGAGGCGTAAACCAAGGGGCTGTTGACTTCACAGCAAGTTTAAGCATAACCGGTCCGAGCACCCGAGCCGCAGAACGCAGGCAAGCGGACCGGCCGGACCCCGTAAGAAATAACAAAACGTCAGTACCGACAATTGGGAGATAGTCGGTAAGACACAGGGCGTTATAACATTTCCCAAAAGCACCCACCTGTACCGATATATATCCAATAACAGGTATAGATGTATATTGGGCTATAGGTGGGCCCGGGAACGCCCACCCAGGTTACTAAACCGGTATGCAGGGGACATGCACACGTGAGAACGATACTGCCAACTCGGACCGGCCCTTGCTCCACAAGAGGGCACCCACCTGGAAGGTGGCGGGGGGAAGGGCCATCCAAAGTGATGGGCCGATGTGCGTGGTGCAGGGCAGATCGGCGAGAGTAGCAGTATGGTTGCGTGACCGCCAGATCAGTTGGGGAGGAGCACATCAGGAGTACGTAGGCCCCTGAGGCGTCCACCTGACAGCCATGTAGAAAAACGTGTCATCCGTACCACAGGGAAGACAGGAGGATAGAAAACCCTATAGCCACGGTGTGACCGTGGGGGTCATCTCCGGCATATATAAAAAAAACCCCTCAGGGGTAGGGCCAATGCCCTCCGCCGCTCCGATGAGTGCAGGGAGCGGAGCCGGGGATCGACATGGGTCAGTGGGACTCCTGTCCACCGTAACCTGACAGACCCAGGGGTTTCTCTGCGAGAGCGGAGACACAGACCAGAGGGCGGGGGTGGTCCGGCCCTTTCGAGGATTAGTTCGGGCCATGCTCGTACAGTAGCGGCCAAGGCCTACACTGGGAGAAGGAGATTCGGTGCGCGATCCCCTCAATGCGGGGGAACCAGGCAGAGGGGAATTCGAGGGACGTACCCGAAGAAGACTAGCATAGCCCTGAGGAGCCAGGCTAACCTAGTGTGGGAAGGGTCCCCTCCCCCCCGGGGGAGGGGGCTCCATACCTCCAATCAAGCAGCCGAACCACTTGTCATACTGAAAAGAACCCCAGTGTAGAACTGGACAGTAACTTCTGGTAAGAGGAGTTAAGCGCAAACTGCCGCATACCGGAGCCTGAGGCTGCTTGGCATGGGCAGCCTGGCGCGAGCCCTGGCACCGCCGACCGGTGTGAGATGTCCCTGGCATGGGCGCACCCGGCAGGTGGGCAGAGGGATGAAACTTCCTCTTCTTCGGAAAGGAGGGTCGGGAAGGACATTTCCTACCCCCGGGAGAGGGGGAAGGCCGCGGGCGGCCAGCGCCAACCGGTCGGCGGAGCACTGAGCAACCTGACGCAAACCTGACGCCATTGAAGAGGTTCTCCCCGGTGCACGGGGAATTACCCAGATTATGTTGTGCCCAGCTGCACAAGTCAGAAGCCTGCAACCAGGCTGTACGACGTGCCCCTATGGCGACAGCAGAGGACCTGCCAACTGACTCAAAAGAGTCCACGGCAGCACGAGAAAGAAACCAAGAGATATTCCTGCAATGGTAAAGAAGCAAGGAATAGTCAGGGGCCCGAGGGGCCGACACAAAGGGAGACAAAAGAGATAACCTCTCGGTGACCTCCCGAAGCCCCAGGCTCATATAGAAAATATATGAGAGAATCCTGGAAGCCAACATGGACGTTTGGAAGGTTCGCCGCCCAAAGTTGTCCAGAGCTTTAGACGCACGATTCGGGGGGCAGGAAGAGTGCTTCTTCTTGCTTCCGACCTTCCTCAGGGCCGATTCCACCACAATGGAATGATGGGGAAGCTGGTGCGTCTGGAAACCCGGAGAGGGGGGCACCCGATACAGGGCATGCATGGCTGTAGGCGGCGCCGATACCTGTAAGGGCGAGCGCCAAATCCCGAGCAGGAGATCCCGCAGGGAGGGATGTAGAGGAAGCATTATGGCTGCCTGTTCCGCAGGACCCGGATTTAGCGAAGGGCCCGGGATAGGAATGGCGAGCAAGTCCGCCATGTCAAGGAGGAAGTCCTGAAAAGACGGCTCTCCCAGAGGGGCTATTCCGGGGGAGGCTGAGGTGGAGGGGCCCGCTTGAACACCAGGGGACCCACCATGCTGGTGCACGGGAGGAATCGCTCTAAACAGAGGAGGGTACTGACAGTCCCAATTCGAGGCAGTTGGTACTGCATCGTCAGAGCCCAGGATTGATTCCAAGCGAGGCATCGAAGGGAGCGACGTCCCCGACGGGCCCGCGGGACTCGGACTCGGCCTCGGCCCCGACTCCGGGGCGGGGCCGCCCCCGGGGCAATCCGCAAGGGCGGCTGGAGTGGTGCCAAGGCAGCTGGAGAGCAGGCGAGCACAGCACTGCGCCATCGGAAGAGACCGGGGTCGGATCCAAAATGCGTCGGAGCCACGCTTTCCAGACTGGAGATCGATTCGAGGCTGGGCATCGAACCGAGCGACGCCTCCTTACGGGGCTCCGGTGTCGGCGGCCGCGCCGGTGCTGCCACTCCCGAGAATCGAGTCGGGGTCGCGACGATTGGTGCCGAGGGCAACGAGGGCTTCCCAGGCCGAAACTCGGCGAAGAGGGAAACACCCGAAGTTGGCTCCGACGTCGGGAGAGAGGCCCTTCTAGACGCCGGGGTTCTTCCCGCGCCTGTTTTATTGAGCGGGAAACCCTTACGGGGCGTACTACGCGGCCTCGAGGGTACCCAGGTAACCCGCCGACGAGCCCCGGCGGGGAGCGAGATGCACAGCCCCGGCTCTGCGGCCGCGGCGCTTCTTTGGGTCGACTCGACCGAAGGTCCCGGGTCCCGCGGGCAAACTCTAGGGACGAGTGGAGCACTCGACACCCGCGTAGATGCCGGGAGGTCGGTGGTGTCCGGGGGAGGCCCCGGCCCCGCGCAAGATGGGGGTGCCGACCCGCCCGACCGGGATATATCGATCGGCTCCGCAGGTGGAGCCCGGTGGTGACCCCTGGCGAAGAACGGGGCCCTCGTTCCCGAGACCACCGCCGGAGGGGCGGAGCCGCTCAAGGCCAGTACCGCCCCCGCGGAAGCCGGGGACGAGTCGATCGGCCCTGACGGAACCGAGGGCACCCGGTGCCGATCCCCGGCGGGGAGTGGAGCCACCGACTCCGACGCCGATGCCGAGGACTTGGTCCCGCTCGAAGCGGTCACCACCTCCGCGCATGGCAGGGGTGTGGGCACGCCATACCGGGTCAAGTTGGTCCGACGATCCCCGGTGAAGAGTGGAACACTCAACACCGACGCCGATGCCGGGGAATCAGCACTGCCGAAAGCGGGTACCGCCCCCGCGCAGGGCCGGGATGCCGTAGAGCCAGACTGGGTCGAGTCGATCGGCCCCGAAGGCACCGAGGACACCAGCTGACAGTCCCTGGCGAAGAGTGGAACACTCGACGCCGGCGCCGATGCCGAGGGATCTGCACCGCTCGAAGCGGGTGCCACCCTCGGGCATGGCTCGGGAATGTTCTGTGAGGAGCGAACCTCAGGAACAACCCGAAACCCCGTGGAGGCTCTGGAGCCCGAAGACTCCCTCCGGGGTGTAAGGGACTGGAGGGGAAGGCCGGAGCCGTCGTCATGCAGCGCATGAGACTCACCCCTCAAGGCTCGGTTAGTCTTAACAGACGTTGGGTTACCTGATCCTGGAGAGGAGAGAAAGCCGACGACCGCACCTCAGAGGGAAAGACGTCATCGAGGGACACTCGAAACAGGGAGGGTCTTCTCCCGACGCTGAAGCCCGGGGAACCGGGGGAGAAGGGGTCAGGGCCCAAACAGGAGAGACACCAGGCGTTGGAGTCGAAGAAGAAGACAACGTCTCCACAGTGGGGGCACTTCTTAGGGGAAGAAGGCTCCATGCTGGAAAGCCCGGTAGGCCTCAGAATAACACGAGGAGGATGCTTCTCGAAGGAAAATAAAGGAAAACAAAAAATAAGGAAAAAAGGGAGGCACCAGCGGTGCCAGAGTCAGCGGGAAAAAAACCGCGACCACAGGAAACAAGAAGAAAAGTTTCTGCGGTGACAGGAGGTACGTCCTGTCGGCTCCGCGGAAAAATGAAAACTGGGGAGAGGCAGTGGGAAGGGCGGGAAGCTACCACGCAGGCGTGAGGGATGCTCCCAAAAGCCTTCTTATTGGATGCTGGGGAGCATTCCCGTGCGGGCTCTGTCGGCGCCGACGAACCCCATATGTGAAGACTCATTCCTGCTTGTTCCTGGAGATCTTATAAGTACATTGAACACCTTAAGGATGGACCCTAAGTTGACTGAATGGATTGGAAAATTATTGAATAAAAGCTCTTTTGTACACACAAAAAACATTTATAAAAAATTATCTCCATCAAGATGGGGGGGGGGCAAATCTTTAATCAATACCCTAGAGCAGCTTGAATCTGCTTGGTTTCAAACTCAGGTGTTTCTATTTTGATAAATGCATTCTTGTGAGATACTTGAGGTGTGCTCATATTTTAAGAAATTTTACGCATTCTTGCAATGAACTCTCAAAATAAAGGCTGGAAAAGAAATGATTATCTGTTATCTTGATGATCTCCTACTTTTGGGACTGGACAAGATAAACAAATGCCAGAGCTTGGTGAAGAAGCTGGGAATCTCACTAGTTGAAAATAAAATAGAAAACCTCAAACAAGTACCTTCGTTTATGGACATAGAAACAGATGTAAAAGAGATGGTGACCAGACTTCTGGTGGGGAAACAATCAGCATTAAAAATGTGGTTAAACAGTGACAACAGCAAAGAATTTATCTGCGAGCCATTATCGGTCACAGAAATTTTACTTGAAGAATTATGCCTATAGCCAGACAATTCCATAGAAGGCTAGGGTGTGCTACAGCAAGTATACTTACCATTTTATAAGACTCAGTAAGGTAATGAAGGCAGACCTAGACTTATGGACTGCTGTTTAGACTTATGTGACAGAAGGTACATGTGAAATAAAGTAGAAATCAGTGATACTTTCACTGCTACACTGGGAAGCAAGGGTTTCACTTTGTACCTTAAAGGTAGATGAAGAGCAGATAAGTGGATGCAGGAATGAAGCAAACAGGGAATGACAAAGGATAAAACATTTCTTAAATTATTTCTCTTCATGACTGTCATAAAGTTATAGCAGAAGGAATTTCGGGACAGAAGGTTGTTTTTTCACACTGACATATAGCTGTAGGATACTTAATGACAGGCAAGCAGTACATTCCAATATGACTCCAATCCTCCACAGGCTGGTTTTATGTTATGTCTGGATCTGAACATATACTTTACAACAAAACATATCTCTGTGGTTAGTAAATTATTGGAAAGGCTACTAAAAGAGAGAATAGTGAGGTTTATGGAGTCCAATGGATTGCAGGATCCAAGGCAGCATGGATTTACCAGAGGCAGGTCTTGTCAGAAAAATCTGATAGATTTCTTTGACTGGGCGAACAGGGAGCTGGACCGAGGGAGAGCCCTAGATGTGATGTATTTAGATTTCAGTAAAGCCTTTGACACTGTTCCGCAAACTGAGCACCATAGGGATGGACCCTAAAATTACTGCTTGGGTTGGAAATTGGTTGAGTGGGAGGCAACTAAGGGTACAGGTAAATGGAGCTCATTCTGAGGAGGAGGTTGTTCAGTAGTGTGCTGCAGGGATCTGTCCTTGGTCTGATTTTTTAAAACATCTTTGTTAGTGATATTATGGAAGAGCTATCAGGTAAGGTTAGCTTGTTTGCAGATGATATTAAAATCTGTAATAGACACCCAGGAAGGAGTCGATAACATGAGGAGGGATCTAGCTTCTGTAAGCTTGAAGAATGGTCTAGAATTTGGCAGCTGAAATATAATGCTAAAAAATGCAGGATCATGCATTTGGGCTGCAACAATCCAAAGGAGTGGTACAGGGTAGTGGTGAGGTACTTCTGTCCACAAAAGAAGAGTGGGACCTGGGCGTAATTGTGTCTGATGATCTTAAAGTAGCTAAACAGGTAGAAGAGGTGACGGCGAAAACCAGGAGGATGCTTGGGTGTAGAGGAAGAGGAATGGCCAGCAGAAAAAAGGAGGTGATAATGCCTCTGCATAAGTCTCTGGTGTGATCTCATTTGGAGTATTGTGTGCAATTCAGGAGACCGCACTTTCAAAAGGATACAAGCGGAGTCGGTGCAGAGAGTGGCTACTAAAATGGTTAGTGGTCTTCGTTATGTAGGATATGAGGACAGACTTAAAGATCTTAATATGTATACTTTAGAGGAAAGACGGGATAGGGTCGATATGATAGAGATATTTAAATAACTCCATGGCATAAATGCACAGGAGGGGTCTCTTTCAACTGAAGGCAAGCTCTGCTATGAGGGGAAATAGGGTGAGAGTGAAAAGGGATAGTGATATGCAGAAATATTTCTTTACAGAAAGAGTGGTAAATGCTTGGAATAGTCTCCCAATGGAGGTGGTGGACACAAGGAGAGTATCTGAATTCAAAATATCATGGGACAAACACAGAGGATCTCTAAAGGTAAAAAAGGGACTATTGTAGTTGATATGGAAGGGCAGACTAGATAGGCCATGTGGTCTTTTTCTGCCATCATGTTTCTATATCCCAAGGACACGGAACAAGACTGCTAAAGCAATATCCTGCTTTCAGTGGTCTCTTTTCAGATGCAGAAGCTGGATGTGGTCCAAATGATGCCTGCAAAGCTATGGAAGATTTGATAAGCAAAGAGGGAGAATCATTTAAGAACTCAATGGCAAAGGACATAAAGCTGATGAACGAACAGATGGGATAGAGAAAAACTCAGGTGGCATAAGGAACAAAAAGATTATTTGGGAGAGTCACAGATTTTGAGTTTGAAATTTACTGAATTTATAACATGATTAAGGGGGTAGAAAGATATCCAGAAACAAGCAGCAGCACATATTGCTGGTATACCCTTCTGTATATATTTCAAAGGCCAAGAGGACACCTTCAAAGTTTTTTGTAATTTAAAATTTGTTGGAGGAGCTAGGGGAGGAAATGGAAAGAGTAGGTGATATTACATGTGGATTAATTTCTGGCAAGACCTCATTTGGAGAACTGTGTACAATTCTGCAGATTGAACTTTGAAAAGAACAGACACCAGATGGAATTAGTCTAGAGCAGAGGTACTCAAATCCAGTCCTGGAGGGCCACAAACCAGTCAGGTTTTCGGGCTATCTCTAATGAATATGCATGAGATATATTTGAATGCACTGCCTCCATTGTATTTGAATCTATCTAATGCATATTCATTAGGGATATCCCGAAAACCTGACTGGTTTGCGGCCCTCCAGGACTGGATTTGAGTACCTCTGGTCTAGAGGACACCTACTAAAATAGTCAGTGGTCTTCATCAAAAAGCAAATTGGGGCAGACTTAAAAATTTAAACATGTATATTCTTAAAGAAAGGAAGGAAAAGAGAGATATGATAGAGACATTTAAATACCTCCAAGGAAGAAATGCAGAGGAAGAAGGTCCCTTTCAATAACTCTGTTATAAGTGGACATGCGATCAGTATGGGAAGTAAATTCAGGAGTGATCTAAGGAAATATTTTTTTACAGATAGGGCACTGAATGCAAGGATCAGCCTCCCAATGAATATGGAAAAAAAAGGGAAAGTATTAGAATGTAAGAAACCATGGAAAATGCATGGAAGATTCTAAGGGGAAGGGATTATAAAGCTGAACAGGAAGTATGGATGGGCCCATCTTGGTCTTTATCTGCTGTCATGCTCAGTATTACTGGAATCAAAGGCTGGATAAAGCAAGCTATAAATAACAAACTAAAACAAATATATTAGTTTTTGCATATTAAATTTACTGGCCAAGTAAAGAGTTTATTTTTGATGATTTTTAAAATTCAGATTATCTACATTATTTTCACTTTTGGACCTTGAAAGGTTGTCTTTGTCAAAATGTCATTTAAAGGCTTTGCAGTCCCTTGGGCCTTTACATTCTACTTGATATAAAATCTTTTCCAATTACTGTAGGCAAGGAAGCCCAGAGATATCATTAGAAGCAATCGATATCTTAAATCATTTGTGATGGTTTTAAACAACAAATTATTTGCAGAAAGCGTAGTTATTCACCTGTAACAGATGATCTCTGGGAAAAGCAGGAATCAATCTTCACATATGGGTGACGTCCCCAGACGTAGCCCGCATGGGAACACTCCCCAGCATCCAATAGGAAGCATTTGGGAGCATCCCTCTGCGCATGTGTACATGCCTTCCCGCCTTTTCAGTGATTCTCCTCAGTGGGGTTCATAGTTGTGAAAAAGGAAAAACCTACAACTCCTTGAGGCAAGTTGTGAAGACTGATTCCCGTTGTTCCCAAAGATCACCTGTTACAGGCAGGTTGTCTCCTGGAACAAGCAGGCATGTAGTCTTTACATATGGGACTCCCTAGCTCTAGGCTACTGGAAAACGGCAAGGAGCATGGCCCGTTATAAGTGGGAAAAAACATTGAAGAAAACATGGAGAGTCCAGGGGATCTAGGAGACTCGGCATACCCAGCACACTCCCACTGAGACGGCAGAGGCGGTAGCCTGGATGGACAGAGGGCCAGAGGGAAGGAGGTGTAGCTAAATCCCAAAGAGGTGCCGGTGTACAGGTTGGCCAAAGCCACTGTCTTTACGAGAGTCCTTGTCGATACATTAATGGCTGCAAAGGTATGAATGCAGGACCATGTGGCAGCATGGCAGTTCTCCCCTATGGAAACAGAGTGTAAGTGGGCTACAGATGTGGCCATGGTTCAGACATTGTGAGCGGTTAAATGACTCTCTAATGTCACACCCACCTGAGTATATGCAAAGGATATGCAGTCTGCTATCCAAAGAGAAAGAGTTCCTTTAGTCACAGGAAGACCAAGGTGACTAGGGTCAAAAGAAATGAATAATTGTGAGGATTTCTAGTGAACCTTGGTTCTATCAAGGTAATGATTATTTATTTATTTTAGTAGTAGTAGTAGAGGAAAAAGACCACAGAGACTGCTTGTAGAGCCTAAAGGTTTCTTATGTCTCACACATCATCAGTCATAAAAAAAAACCCTACCATTACTTGGTCATAAGGAGAGGTCTTTTTCCTCCATTGCTTCAGAAGAAAAGGCCTGACAATCTACTTCCAGTGATACACTGCCAAAAAAAACCTAGAGGCAGTTGGGTCACCAGGAGTCAGCACTGAATTGAAGGCATTAAAAAAAATTAAGTTAATCTGATTTATATAGTGGGATAATTTTGTTTTGGAAGGTATAGGATTTTTCCGATTTAAGGTACTTTTGGGATATGCTAGGTATTTAGGGCTTGGATTGGCCACTATTGGAAACAGAATGTTGGGCTTGATGGACCTTTGGTCTGACCTAGTTTGGCGATGCTTATGTTCTTATTACGTGTCAAAGAGGTTTAACTGGTTAGAAGGATATGCTTCCCAGATAAACCCCGCTGGGAGGAATATTCAGCAGCACCAACCAGAGAGTGTCGCTGAATATCCCCTCTAATCCTGCAGTACTGTCTGGATAATGCCAGGATGGTCTATGGGCAGGGCAAGAGTAGTTATAGCACTTATCTGGTTACCGGTGATTTTCAGTCTGCCAACTGGATAAATGCCTGCATAAAGTTAGACCATATGTCTACATAGCTGTTCTTATTTTATGCAGTTTGGCTATCAAGAGACAGCTGAATATCGCTGCTATCCAGACAACTGTGTCATTCAGTGCTGAACCCGGATATTCAGTGCCAGAAAATATCCGGATGCCAACGCTGAATATCCAGTTTCAGTTTTGCCTGTGACGGCCAGGCATTTTAAAACTGTTGACCACTGCGGGCTGAATACTGGGCCTAAAGTGTTTAGGTTGGAGAGAAAAAGAAAAGGGATGAAGTGGGCAGTCCCCTTCAGCCAAGCTTGGATTGTACTGATGGTACAGGGAACCATAGAGGCATTTGGCGTCCTCCCTAGTTTGAAGGTGCAATGGTTTCAGCCGGGTCTGTGGCTTTGTCAGTTGATTGCAGCTCAATCCGGACATTGTTGAGCCCTGAAATGCAATCAGCTCCACCACCACTAGGGAGTATTTGTTCAGATAAAGAGGTACAGGGGGCTGTAAGCATAAAGATGTGCGAACGGAGTCAGGTTCCTGAGGGATCTCCAGTGGCTGAGTTATTCCTGCTGGAGGAAGATCTGAGTAGGCAGGAGGCCCAGAAAGAGTTGGTGGGTGGAAGTTATAAATCCCCAGATCAGAGAGCTGTAGCTTCTGGAAGATTAGGTGGAATGGGGTGAACAGGTGTAGGGACAATACAGTCACTCCAGGATATCATACAAGGTTTGGACACTTCTTTCATTTATTCATTGGGTAGTTTTAAGCAGGAATTAACTAATGTTGGAGGGAAGTTGAAGACCACACTCGGGCATTGCAATAGCATGCTACAAAGTTGGAGTTTTTGGAATCCAGGATGGCTGGATTGAGTGATTTTCAATATGACCCAGACTACAGATAAGGACTTTGCTCGTTATTAACTGATTTTTGAAATATTCTAATCACTGTAATACAATCTGACACTGCTGAACTTCCCTAAGCCCCCTCCGATTTACTGGTAGAGATGGTGTAGAAATACTGTCTAGAAATACTGGAGATGTCAGCTAAGACACTGCCCCCAGTGGAACAGGCATAATGTTTAGATCTACCTGGGAGAGGTAGTAGTTCTTTACCGGAGCACTCTCAAGTTAGTCTGAATAGGATGAGGTTCCTGGAATCATTGATGGAAGTATTCAGAGGACCACTTTGGTAGTGACTTTTGCCCTTGAATTTGATCCCAACACAATCTTATGACTGTACTTCCAATCATGATCTGTTTTTAGGGTCCATTATTTGAATATTTCCCAATTTGTCTAAAGAAACCCAGAAGTGATGATATGACTTCTTGGAAACTTAGACCATAATCCAAGTCCGGGGGCTTGCTCTAATTTAAAATTTCTTTGTAATTGTTTTGTTTTACTTGAGGGTAAAAATTTTGGGTTTTTTTTTACCCTCAGTAGCCACTTGAATTTATATGCTAGGGAAGAGTAGCAAATCGCTGTGATGGTAAAACTAGAGGAAGCCTGAGCTGTAGGCTGGCTGTGGTGGCACCTATTGGACTATTCTAATTTTGTTTTTGATTTTCTATTAGCCTAGATATTGCCCCTCCCTTCACTTGTGGATGAATTGTTCAGGTTGGGTAGTTCATGATTAAGTATATGTATTTGTTGTATTTTTCTTTGTCACGTCTTTTGTATGTGATCATTAATATGATAATTTGATAAAAATAAAATTAAAAAGTATGAGTTCCCCTGGTGCCTCTGGAATAATCCCCCATTCTATGCACCCCCTCCTTGGCATGTATCAGGGCTCCCTGAAGCATAGTGGGGAGGGGGGTTCAGGCGTGATCTTTAGCCATTCCTGCCCTGGCAGCTGCTACTTTCATAAAGGCAACTCAGGCTCCTAATGGTAGCCCCACAATAATATCGCTAGAGAGTCTGTATTGCTATTTTGAAAGCAACAGCTCTCAGTACAGGAATGAGCAGGGATTAGTCCTACTCTCCACTACCTACCAGGAAACCCTGGTGATTGTCAGGGCGGAGAAGTGTGAGATGGGTCTGTGGGCACCTGGAGAAGCCAAGATTTATTAAAACGAGATTAGGTGGGTGGAGAGGGGTGTCATGATAGTTGTAAAAGGATCAAGGATGAGGGTTGTAGGAGGCAGCTAGTGAGGGGCATGCTTTATTTTACAAAGGGAACCTCAGTGGGAGTGGATTCAGGGAGTTGCTACTTGCATTTTTTATGAAAGATTGAGGATGTTTCTAAGGATGCCGCCATATTGTTTTTAAAAGGATCGAGTGTGTGTGTGGGGGGGGAAGGGCAGGCAAGCCCATCCATGGCGAACTAGGCAGTCACCTAGGATGGCAGACCCTGGTGGGAAACATTGCTAACCCTTCCCCCCCCCCCCCGGGAAGCGGCAGTTCAGCACCGTGGAGGGCTTAAAACACCCATGTGCAGTTCCAGCCTGCAGCTCCTGCCCCCTCCTAGGAAGCTGCATCAGAGGGGTGGGGGACAGGAGCAGCAGACCGTGAGTGCTGTCATGATGCGGGCACTAATAAAGTTGGTTTTAAGAAAAGAAATCCTGTTTTAGAAGAACTAGATGTGCAGTTACCTCCAGGCACAGCTAGAGGGAGCAGGAACAGACATACTGGTCTTAATGAACCTAAGCTCACTGATGACTTGCAGCTGAAAGGGAACCAGGAAGTCAGCAGTAACGGTTCACTTTATAAGCCAGAGCAGAATGCTTCTGGACAGGAGTGGTATAAGCAGCAGTGGCATAAGCAGAGGAAGCAGTGGACACAGCAGTAGCTGAGGAAGGAGGAGAAAGAGGAAGAAGGAACTGGAGCTGGATTAGAAGGAGAAACAGCAGAGAAGCCTGGAGTCTATCAAGGACATAAGCCTGATTGCTGTGAAAGAAGCCAAGCTGGAAGAGAAACAGACCTCACAAGGTGGGAAGCCAGAAAGCCCAAACTGGACCTGTTGTGCAAGGGGAGTTTGGTGGAAGTTGCTTCAAGGTGAGAGGCTCTGCCACGCCTAGTTCCTATACTCTGCCTGTTTGTAACCTAGAGAGAAGAAAGCTAAGAACCAGAGAGGGAGGTTCTGACAGAAGCTTATCTCTAGAGGATCATTGCCCAGTTTCACCTATTCAGAGGGAAAAGCAGTTTTATAAGCAACGGAAGTTTTTACTCAGTGAGCCCAGGTATGAGGCATTGAACATTAACTGTAATGATTGTACTGCTAAAAGCTATGCTAAAAGAAGGATTCCTCCTAAGGGAAACAAGAGTGCAGACTGGTTCACTAAACTACCGCCAGCCTTAAGAGTCCCTGCTTATGTGAAGCCAAACTCCCAAGTTGTAGATGACCATGCTGAAATAGACAGGGACAGTAAAAGCCCTTTGAATCAGTATAGGGGAGAGGATTTGATGGAAGTGGATTCTCCCAACACTATTCCCTCACCTTTGCCTGAGGAAATGGAATGTGATTGGTGCACTGCCTATGCTCCAAAGGGTGTATGCTCCACAGAAGAATAAATGAAGTATAATTTGATGTTTATTATACTGAATATTACTTTGAAGAAAACCTGCTTTAAACTGTGAAGTAACAGTTAACTAGCTAGTGAATATTGGTACCTTTTGAAACAAAGGACTGTTTCTGTTATCTAAAATATCTCTTAGTTGAACCTTGCTTTAAACGGGGAATAAAAGCCTTTATTACCCTACACTTGGACTCTTTGTTCTTTAACAGCGCTACCTAGTGGCGTATAATCTTTGTGTCACCGGCAACTGGGTGACATAAATGGCGTAGTTTTTAGGATTTTGCATATAAGCCTAAGAGATACAGCAAAGAAATATAGAAACAAATTGCCAGTCTTCATCTTGAAAAAAAAACCCGGACCGGAGTATCAAAGAAAACAGGACCGGAGTCAAAGAAAACCTGGACCGGAGTGCCAGAAAGGAAAACCCGGACTGGACTTTTGAAAAGAACCGGATCGGACTTGGAAAACAAAACGTGGACCGGACAGCAGCAAAAATTCTGGAACGGAAGGCGAGTTCCTGGAAGGTGCTACGACGCGGAGTCACACCACCGTTGCTGAGAGCCTGAGTCTACACTTCTACCAGGTAATGGGTAGAAGGGCCTAACTTGTGGGGATACAAGTGTCTGTCAGTTTGAAAAACAAAAACAAAAAAAAAACAAAAAACACAAGGAAGTGTAGGGCTGAGTGTTGTACAGCCACACTTGGTTTTTGTTTGTTTCTTTTCAGGGATCATCGCGATGGAGCAACGCGACATATTGGATTGGATGGCATCACAATTCAGTAAGCAGGCTGAACTGGCTACGCAGACACAGCAGCGTGCTATCCTGGCGATGCAGGAGCAGCAAAAGCCAGTCCTGCAGATGCTGGAGACCTGGATGAGCCATCAACAGAAGACACAGGAAGCAGCCGCTGGACTCATAAAGCAGAGCTCAGGACTGAGCCATGGTCTGGTAGGACTGGGATCCTGTGACACTCTGACTTTTGGGAAGTTGGGGGAAAAGGATGATCCAGATGAATTTCTGGAGGCATTTGAAAGAATTGCCCTTTCAGTGGGTTGGCCAGAGGACCAATGGTCCATCCGACTGGCAGTGTCCCTGACAGGAGAGGCACTGTCAGCCTACAGGGCAATGCCTGCTGCGTTAGCTGCAGACTATAGCGAAGTGACAAAAGCCATCAGGGAGCGCCTGGGCTTGACCCCACTTACCTATAACCGCAGGCTACGTGCAGCACGACTTGAAGTAGGTGAAACGCCTAAGTCATTGGGTCACCGACTGAGGCGCTTGGCTGAAAAGTGGCTAAGGCCCAGTGAAAGATCCGTAGATTCATTGATCGATATGATTGTTCTTGAGCAATTCATGACTGCAGTGCCTGGTAAAATCAAGAGCTTCCTTATTCTACAGAATTGTCGCTCAACTATGGAGGCGGTTGCCTTGACCGAGAGGTATTTGGAGGCCGAATTAATTACTCAGCCTATGGAGGGGGTAGCTAAGACAGCCATAGCGACATTCAACCCAGTCTCAGGAAGTCTCTACCAGGCTAAAACACCTAATGTAAAGGGTGATAAAAAGGCAGAGAAAAGTCTTGTTAAGAGATGTTTTAACTGTGGAAAGTTAGGACATGTCATGAATGAATGTAGGGTACGTACTGCTCTCATGGGGGAGCATAATCATTTATTGTCAGAAGGTTTTGTACTGAATGTCACGGTGCAAGGGGTAGGTGCAAAAGCCTTGCTGGACTCTGGTGCGGACCAGACAATGATTTCGCGCAAGCTCTGGTCTACCATTCAAGAGCAAGCTGCGTCCGCCCCAGACTGTCCAGAAGGCCATGTAAGGATTAAGTGTGTACATGGTGCTGCTACCTTGTATCCTGTGTACAAATTGCTGGTCAAAGGTCTGGGAATAGAAAAAATTATGCTCATAGCAGTAGTCCCTAGATTACCCAAAGAGCTGGTCCTTGGTAGAGATTGGCCACAATTTGAGAAGGGCCTAGAAAAAGGTTTGAACCCACGAGAAGTTCTCGTGTCCAAAAATACTCCTTTTAAGGGTAGGGTAGTCCCCTTTTAGGGAAAGTTAAGAGCCAAAACCGGAAGATACCAGAGGAAGCAGAAAAAAAATGTGTTTTAAAATTTTGCAAAACCTCACCGGAAGCTCGAAGCCCCTGTCGGGCCACTCCACAGGCCGCAGGGTATGACTTATACAGTGCGGAAAATCACCTAGTCCCTAAGGGAGGCAAGGCGCTCGTTAGCACTGACATCCAAGTAGAAATTCCACCGGGATGTTACGGTAGGATTGTGCCCCACTCAGGATTGGCCCTCAAATATTTTATTGATGTTGGCGCTGGGGTAGTACACCACGACTACAGAGGGATAATAAAAGTCCTGTTTAATTTTTCGAAGGAAGATTTTGAAGTAAAAGCTGGAGAGAGAATAGCTCAGCTCATATGTGAGCGAGTGGGCTTCCCGCCTCTAGAGGAAGTGTCCATGATAAGCCCCACCAGCCGAGGGAGCGGAGGATTTGGCTCCACGGGGAAGACCGAGATGAGAAGCTGGGTAGCTGTAGGGGAAAAGCCTATAGAAGAAGATTTGGGCCCATTGTTGTCCGACTGTAAAGCAAGTCCGGAGTTACGAGTGGGTGAAGAACTCTCGATAGTGCAAAAGCACCAACTGTTCAGCCTGTTGGCGAAGTTTAATGATGTGTTGACATCCGTGCCTGGCGAGACGAACTTGGTTGCGCACAAAATCCTCACTCCTCTTGGGAAAATTGTCCGGCAAAGACCATATCGTTTGCCCGAAGCCAAACGACAAGAGGTCATCGCGCAAGTACACGATATGGTGGAGATGGGAGTGATAGAAGAGTCCCGAAGCCCTTGGTCCAGCCCTATTGTCCTCGTCCCTAAGCCAGACGGAACAATGCGTTTTTGCATTGACTTCCGACAGGTCAATGACATTTCCACCTTCGATGCGTATCCGATGCCACGCATAGAAGAGCTTCTAGACCGGCTGGGTCAAGCTAAATATCTCACCACACTAGATATGACGAAAGGCTACTGGCAGGTTCCCCTGACCAGAGAGGCACGTCCAAAAACAGCCTTTACAACACCAGTTGGCCTGTTTCAGTTTCGCGCATGCCTTTCGGGCTACACGGAGCCGCGGCGACCTGTCAGAGACTTATGGATATAGTCTTACGACCTCATCAAGAGTATGCAACAGCTTACATGGATGACATAGTTATCCATAGCACTACGTGGAACCAGCATTTAGTCCAAATAAAAGCAGTCTTAAATGCGATGCGGCAAGCTGGTTTAACTTTGAATCCAGGAAAATGCATGTTTGCAGCGGGCGAAGTTAAATACTTAGGACATGTAGTAGGCAGAGGTACTGTCCGTCCTTTATTAGACAAAATTGAAAGCGTGCGCAGTTTCCCCGCACCCCAGAACAAAAAGCAGCTAAGGAGCTTTTTAGGGCTCATAGGGTACTATAGGCGCTTCATCCCACATTTCGCTGAAGAAAGCGCCATCTTCACAGAGATGTTGCGGAAAAATGCCCCAAACACGCTAGCCTGGACAACTGAGGCAGAGACTGCCTTCAAAACATTGAAAGAGAAACTATGTAGAGCTCCCATGCTAAGAGGGGTGGATTTTCATCAGCCATTTTTACTCCAAACAGACGCATCAGAAATCGGCCTAGGAGCCATCCTTTCACAAATGCAGGAGGGAGCTGAACACCCCGTCATGTTTTTAAGCAGAAAACTGTCACCAGCCGAGAAGAAGTACTCGACGATTGAGCGTGAGTGCTTAGCTATCAGGTGGGCGGTTGAAGCTTTGAAGTTCTACCTTATGGGAAGGAGGTTTACCCTCATCACCGACCATGCCCCGCTCAAGTGGTTGAGCCAGATGCGCAACAATAATAGCAGACTAACTAGATGGTACATGGCATTACAACCGTATGAATTTCAAGTGCAACACAGAGCAGGGAAGCTGCATGAGAATGCTGACGCCATGTCTAGGATTACGTGCTGTAATGAGGGTCATTCAGCCCGTAATATTTTAAGAGGGGGGATGTGTCATGATGCGGGCACTAATAAAGTTGGTTTTAAGAAAAGAAATCCTGTTTTAGAAGAACTAGATGTGCAGTTACCTCCAGGCACAGCTAGAGGGAGCAGGAACAGACATACTGGTCTTAATGAACCTAAGCTCACTGATGACTTGCAGCTGAAAGGGAACCAGGAAGTCAGCAGTAACGGTTCACTTTATAAGCCAGAGCAGAATGCTTCTGGACAGGAGTGGTATAAGCAGCAGTGGCATAAGCAGAGGAAGCAGTGGACACAGCAGGAGCTGAGGAAGGAGGAGGAGAAAGAGGAAGAAGGAACTGGAGCTGGATTAGAAGGAGAAACAGCAGAGAAGCCTGGAGTCTATCAAGGACATAAGCCTGATTGCTGTGAAAGAAGCCAAGCTGGAAGAGAAACAGACCTCACAAGGTGGGAAGCCAGAAAGCCCAAACTGGACCTGTTGTGCAAGGGGAGTTTGGTGGAAGTTGCTTCAAGGTGAGAGGCTCTGCCACGCCTAGTTCCTATACTCTGCCTGTTTGTAACCTAGAGAGAAGAAAGCTAAGAACCAGAGAGGGAGGTTCTGACAGAAGCTTATCTCTAGAGGATCATTGCCCAGTTTCACCTATTCAGAGGGAAAAGTAGTTTTATAAGCAACGGAAGTTTTTACTCAGTGAGCCCAGGTATGAGGCATTGAACATTAACTGTAATGATTGTACTGCTAAAAGCTATGCTAAAAGAAGGATTCCTCCTAAGGGAAACAAGAGTGCAGACTGATTCACTAAACTACCGCCAGCCTTAAGAGTCCCTGCTTATGTGAAGCCAAACTCCCAAGTTGTAGATGACCATGCTGAAATAGACAGGGACAGTAAAAGCCCTTTGAATCAGTATAGGGGAGAGGATTTGATGGAAGTGGATTCTCCCAACACTATTCCCTCACCTTTGCCTGAGGAAATGGAATGTGATTGGTGCACTGCCTATGCTCCAAAGGGTGTATGCTCCACAGAAGAATAAATGAAGTATAATTTGATGTTTATTATACTGAATATTACTTTGAAGAAAACCTGCTTTAAACTGTGAAGTAACAGTTAACTAGCTAGTGAATATTGG
The DNA here is from genome assembly GCA_033557465.1 of Ichthyophis bannanicus. NCBI lineage: Eukaryota > Metazoa > Chordata > Amphibia > Gymnophiona > Ichthyophiidae > Ichthyophis > Ichthyophis bannanicus. Next base: position 1,657,505,263 of record CM066031.1, read on the forward strand.
TACCTTTTGAAACAAAGGACTGTTTCTGTTATCTAAAATATCTCTTAGTTGAACCTTGCTTTAAACGGGGAATAAAAGCCTTTATTACCCTACACTTGGACTCTTTGTTCTTTAACAGCGCTACCTAGTGGCGTATAATCTTTGTGTCACCGGCAACCGGGTGACAGTGCGCATGTGCATAGGCAGTTTAAGGCCCGATGCAATGCTAAAGAGGAAGTTCAGCCACCACCACTTCAGCGCAAGGAGAAGGGGCGTGGGGACGACACGGTGGTCTAGACGGTGACACAGTCTTTGGGGGGGGCGGTATGGAGGGTCTACCTAGGACAGCAGAAACCCTCGTGCCACCACAATGGTGGGGGGAGGAATTTCTTTAACTATATTATGTTCTTATATTACCCAGCCCTATGAAAGATAGTGACCTCGGCTGAGGCCCATTACTTTTGCATTGCAGGACATGAAGCATGGAGCATTCCCAATTGCAGCAACACATAATTAATATCACAAGAGTTACTAACTGATAGTACAGAGGTGCGGTGGGTTAGTGAATCTCATGTTAAATAGGCGGTAAAATAGTGTACACAACACTATTTTACTATAGGTTAGTAACTAGGGGCTTTAGATTGTAAGTGCTCTGGGAACAAGGAAATATCTACTGTATCTGAATGTAACTCGCCTTGAGATACCAATGAAAAGATGTGAATTAAAATCTTAAAAAAGGAGGAGAACTAGGACATTTTATTACCTTTTGTATCAGAATGTCATGGTCCTCAGTTTCAAAGGCAGCAGTCAGATTCAAGAAGATTATTACCAAGTCTACCCACAAATAATGCATAAAGGCAGGGCCGGTGTAAGGTTTAGATGGGTCCTAAGTGGGCCCTCCATTGTGCTGCTCCTAGTCCTGGGGGCACCCCCTTAGGCCGCTTTCTGGGGACTGCAGCAGTGGCAAAATCTTTCAAGCCATGATACAATGCTTGACTCAAGCCTCCGGCGCTGCATTGCAGTTCATAGCTTCTAGAACCTGCCACTTCCACCTCCTCCTATGCAACATCTGATTTATGCAAACTGTAAGTCTCTGTCAGAAGGGAGTGGAAGCAGCAGGTCCTAGACGACATAAACCATGATGCAATGCCTGAGGCTTGAAGTAAGCGCTGTGTTATGGTTTGAAAGCCATTGCTGCCACTGCAGATCCTTGAGAAGGGGCAGCAGCAGCGACAATGGATGCCCTCGGGATGCCGACCGTCTAAGCGACTGCTTAGAACATAGAAACATAATGGCAGAAAAAGACCACATGGCCGATCTAGTCTGCCTTTCCATATCAACTACAATACAAGGTGTGATCAGAAAGTATCAAGACATACAATAACACTGGTCAACATTGAAATTGTTACTGACTTTAAAAGGCCCTAATCTGTAGTATCTTGGTGAGCTGAACATGAATATAACATTAAAAAAATTGTATTGGCTCTCGTTTTGAAGATATTGCATGTAGTTCATTTTTGACATTTCACCGTGCAAATGTATCCAGTAGGACATCAACAACATCCCAAATAAGCCTTGAATGATGTCATATTGCATATTGCATAATACCAGCATGCACACATCATCCGGAATTGATTGCATCATTTTCTGATGCAATGCAATACTACTGCCATACGGCTGCTGAAGCCATCTGACGTTAGCAGTGTACTATACACAGTCGGAAAGGAAAGTAATCTGGTATTCTGTTCCGATATTGAAAGCCTCATGAATACCTTAAAAATCACTCATGACCCACAAAACTGGAAACTATTTATAGACTCTTCGAAACTGAGTCTGAAGGCTGTGCTTTTGAACAATGGAAACCGTCTTCCATCTATTCCGGTAGCGCATGCCATCCACATGAAAGAGACATATGATAACTTAAAGCATCTACTGACTTCCATTAACTATAGCAAGTACAGCTGGCACCTCTGTGGTGACTTGAAGGTAGTTGCCCTTTTAATGGGACTGGAGCAGGGATATATAAAATACATGTGTTTCTTAAGTGAGTGGGATAGCCGAGCAAGGGATTGGCACTACTTGCGGAAGGAATGGAATCGCAGATAAAACGTAACAGTTGGAGAGAAGAATATCCAGCACTCAGCTCTGGTTGAGGCTCACAAAATCCTGCTACCACCCCTTCACATCAAACTAGGCTTGATGAAAAACTTCGTGAAAGCCATGGACTGCACTTCGCCAGCTTTCCGATACTTGCATGAAAAATTCTCTTGACTCAGCGAAGCAAAGATTAAAGAGGGAGTTTTCGTGGGTCCTCAGATTCGAGAGCTCTTCAAAGATGACCGGTTCAACAACTTGCTGCAGGGTGATGCGAAACAAGCATGGAATGCTTTTCGCCTAGTGAACAAACTTTCTCGGGAATGTTAGGACAGAAAACTACAAGGAACTAGTAGAAGACATGCTGATGCAGTATCAGAAGCTTGGCTGCAATATGTCTCTAAAGATCCATTTCCTTGATTCCCATCTCGATTTCTTTCCTGACAACTGTAGTATGGTTAGTGATGAACAGGGTGAACGTTTTCACCAGGATATCGCAACAATGGAGCAAAGATACCAGGGAAAATGGTCCACTACAATGCTGGCTGACTACTGCTGGACACTCCCCAGAGAAGCTCCCAAACAGCTGTACAAGAGACAGGCGAAAAAATCTAAGAAGTAGACTATGACTTATTTTTTTACAGGTATTAACCGAAGGCCTATTATATTTACTATTGACATGCATTTCGTGATGTGAATATTAATTCTTGTAGATTAAAAAAAAACTAGAGCCAACTTTGCAATTTCACTGTCATATTCGTGTTCAGCATATAAAAATTGATAAGAAATGACTATTTTTATTTCAGTAACATGACTTTTTTAAAAATTTGTTGACCAGTGTAACATAAGAAGTACAGTGGTACCTCGGTTTTCATGATTCATCCGTTCGAAAAAGTCTGACTAAAATCAAATGTATGAAAATTGAAGCAATATTTCCCATGAGAAATAACATAAATCCAATTAATCTGTTCCAGACACCCAAAAATATTAACAAAAAATACATTTTATAGATAATAACTATATTTTTACATACAGAAAACAATGAGAAATAAATATAAATGACTAATGAAATGGATAAATGAACATTTAACATCACTTTTACCTTTACTGAAGACTCTTGATGGCATATGGACAACAGTCAATCAGCAAGAGAATCAAAATAAAGAAAATCCCACTTTTGGCCACAAGATGGTGCTCCATTTTCAACTGTACGAAAACCGAGACAATGTACGAAAACTGGGACAAAATCTCAACTAAAAAAGTCAACGAAAACCGAATTGTACGAAAACTAGGGCATACAAAAACTGAGGTTTGACTGTATAACATTGACAGTTATTGCACTCAGTCTCCTTCAAAGCAGTCCTCTTCTGATAAAACACACTTCCTCCAGCATTCCTGCCACTGCTGGAAACATTTTTGAAATGCCTCTTTTGTTATGCTGTGAAGCTGTTGTGTCGAATTTTGCTTAATGGTCTCCAAGTCATCGAATCTCCTTCCTTTAAATGGTAATTTCAGTTTTGGAAACAAGAAAGAGTCGTACGGTACGAGGTCAGGTGAGTATGGAGGCTAATCCTGTGCAACTCTGACCTCTTACGATGAACTGCATCTCTCAAACGAGTCAGAACTTGGATGTAGTACTCCTTATTGATGGTTTGGCCTTTTGGAGCATACTCATGATGAACAATACACTGATAACACAGGTACACTAAAAAATTTTTTTTTTAAACTGCCTCTAATGTTTCGATTGATTTTTACGTTTTTTGGTGCGCTGAATCCAAATCTGGTAACCAATTTGCTCCATCACGTACAGATTTTTTGCTACATTGGGTTAGCAGTTTGAGGTGAACGTTTCAGATTGAGTGCGATCGAGATAAAAGTTTCTTGGATGAATTCTTTATACTAATTGTTTAGTAGTTATTCAAATAAGAATAAAGAAAATTGTAACAAGGCAGCACATAAGAATAGAGTAATGTCAACAAACACACTGTGATGGTAGCAAAATTGTCTGCACTTAAAACAGCCACATACATGTGCACAAACATTGAGCATATAAGAGCGAGGTTAGACACAAAGCAAAGCAAAGAAATGTGCAAAAAATGTTGTACAGGTATGTATGTAAGAATAGAAAATGCAAACCACACCATTGCAATACATGAAGACAAACACCCGATGGTGTGAAAATAAAATTCTAATAAATGAGATCCGACACTGTGGTAATAACTAGCAAATTTTTATTTCAAAGTTTAGTAAAAACATGATATTTGTCAACACAGTTTAGATTTTAAAGTCATTCTTGGGTCAATCAATCTCCTGGTGGGCCCGTTTCTTCTTCCCCCGAATGCTTCTCTTGGTGCGCTGCTTGGCATATTTTTCATCTGGGGTTTCCCGCAGCAGCAACCAGCAGAAATCAGCCATCATAGTGGTGTTCCATCTTCCTTGGTACCTTCTCTCTGCGTCCTTGATGTCCTGGTGAAACCTTTCACCTTGTTCTTCACTGTACGCCCCCAAGTTTTCGGGAAAGTAGTTCACATGGGAGTGCAAGAAATGGACTTTCAGGCTCATGTTACAGCCTTGTTCTTTGAAGGCATTGAGCATCCTGGCAACAATATCCTTATAGTTCTCATCCCGCCTGTTCCCCAAGAATTTGAGAACAACATCCTTGAAGGAATCCCAGGCTTCTTTTTCCTTCTCAGACATCGTTTCAGCGAATGCTCCATCTGAAATGAGTTTCCTTATATCAGGGCCAACAAACACTCCTTCCTTTAGCTTTGCTTCAGAAAGTCGGGGGAACTTTGAGCAAAGGTACCAAAAGCACTCACCATCTTTTGGAAGGGACTTGATGAATTGCTTAATGAGACCCAACTTAATGTGGAGAGGTGGTAATAGAATTTTATCACGAGGTACCAAGCTCTCATGAAGAACATTTTTCTCACCGGGTCTCAAATACTCCCGAATTGGCCAGTCTTTTTTCCCCCAGTGTAGGTCGCGGGCCCGGCTATCCCACAAGCAAAGGAAGCAGGGATATTTGGTGAAACCGGATTGCTGCCCTAATAGCATGGATAGAATTTTAAAGTCTCCACAAATCATCCACTTATGCTCATCATAACGAATCTTCTGAAGAATCAGGGCCAAATTCTCGTATTTTTCTTGGAGAATAACAGAGTGAGCAATAGGAACTGAAGCGAATGTGTTGCCATTATGAAGAAGAACACCTTTTATGCTGTCTTTTGACGAATCAATGAACAGCCGCCATTCAGCAGGATCATACTTGAGTTTAAACTTTTCCATCACTCCGTATATATCGTTGCAAAATACCAAATCTTCCTCTTTGCTGAAATACTTCAAAAATTGTGTCTCGCGGTTGCGGTACCAATAAAAAGTTGTTCCTGGTGACAATAGAATTTTCTGTTTAAGCCGAGAACCTAGCAGTTGGGCAGCATCTTTTGGGAGTCCTAAATCCCGGACTAAATCATTCAATACAGCTTGAGAGAAAAGTTCAGGTTTCGGATCTGGTTCAGTTTCAAACTCGGAAGTACTGGACTCATCGGGAAAAGCCATCTGATGAGTCTCATCATGATCAGAACCGTCCACACAAATATGATCCAAAGATTTTGGTGGTTCAGGCACAGGTACTTCGTTGCTATGAGGCATAGGCCTAATTGCTGAGGGAAGGTTGGGGTAACTTATTACGTTCTTATTTTTTAAGTTGTATCCCTTCACAATGCAAGAGCAAAAATAGCAGTCACTGCTGTGGTCTCTTTGTTCACGCCACATCATAGGTATTCCGAAACGAAATGCTTGTTTTTTACCTTTCATCCATAAGCGTAGATCTTCCTCACATGTCTTGCACACTTTGTGAGGAGCCCACGGTTTGTCTTGATCGCCTAACTTCAAACCGAAATAGGCGAAATATACTTTTTAATAAATGCAGAAATGTTCCTCTGCCGCTTTTTCACGGTATATTCCCCACAAATAAAACAAAAACTGTCCGGAGAGTTGACGCAACCTCTGGCTCTGTGAGCCATCACAAATACACAGCACTGCAAACTACAACTGTAGTGAACCACTTCGGAATAAAGCTGGATTACGACTGAGCAAACAAAAGGTAATAATGAACTTGCAAGAAACTGAAATTTGACAGGAACGTTCATGTCGCAACCACCGTGTTTGAGCGAGCGAACGAGGCGAGGCGAACAGGAAAGAACATGCGCCAGCGCGAGTACTGGATTTAGCCCCCCGCCTCCCTATTGTCCTGTTAATGTATAAAATGAATACAAAACACTCTAAAATATCATGAGGGAGTGTTTCTAGTTAGTTAACCATTACAACCTCTATTTTGGGCCAAGAAAATAAACTGCAGTCGGCTAAAAAGAAATTATGTGAACATTCCTTATATGGGTAAGAAATCTAATTTTGCAAGAAAACATGACGTGATGGAACATTTTGGCTATTTTTCCTGGATTCAGCACCCCAAAATCTATAGGAATCAGTTGCAAAACTGGAGGCAGTTTTTTGGTAGTGTACCTGTGTAATCAAAGAAAACTGAGCATGACCTTGACATTGCTCCTCACCTGACGGGCTTTCTTGACTCTGGGAGAGTTTGGAGTCTTCCATTGTGAGGATTGAACCTTAGCTTCTAGGTCATAACCATAAACCCATGATTCATCACCATTAATAATTTTTTTATGAAATCTGAGTCATGTTCAAAGAATTCCAACAACTCCCTGGCTGCAGACAGTCTATCTTCTTTTTGGTTAGGGGACAGGAGTTTCAGCACAAATTTTGCAGACACATGTCTCAACCCCAAATCGACAGTAAGAATGGACTGTACCGACCCGAAACTGATATCCATGTACTCAACAAGCTCCTTGTTAGACGATCGATGATCTGAGAGTACTGCAGCACGCACTGCTTCAACTTTTGTCTTCATTCCTGCTCATGGATGGCCTTCTAGAACGTTCATCACTGTCAACACTTTGGTGGCCCTCCTGAAAACGTTTGTAACAGTCATAAACTCAAGCACGACTCATGCATTCATCGCCATACACTTGCTGTAACTTGTCATAAGTTTCTTTGCACGAATCTCCAAGTTTCTGGCAGAATTTAATGCAAATTCGCTGTTCAATTTTTTCATTCATCCTAAATATGATGAACTGCTTTTACACAATACCAAACATCACGTGATTTAAAAAAGTACAGGTGTGCTGCAGCCACGCTACACTCTGCACATGCAGAGCACATAACTAGGTCACTGCATGCTTAATTACATCGTGGTGCGATGTATTGTTATATAGCCACACAAGTCTTGATATTTTCTGATCACACCTCGTAGTTCCCTTTTTTCCTTTAGAGATCCTCTGTGTTTGTCCCATGCCTTTTTAATTCAGATATTTATTTTATTTAACATTTCTTATATACCGCCTTTCATGATATCAAGGTGGTTTACATTGAACAAACTGAAATTACATTGAACCGGGCATTATCACTTGGAGATAACTATTTTACAGGGAACATGGGCAATGGAGGGTCCTCGTCTCTACCACCTTCACTGGGAGACTATTTCATGCATCTACCACTCTTTCCATAAAGAAATATTGCCGCACATTACGTCTGAGTTTATCCCCTTTCACCCTCATCCTATGTCCTCTCGTAGCAGAGCTTGCCTTCAATTCAAAGAGACTCTTCTGTGCATTTATGCCATGGAGGTATTTAAATGTCTCTATCATATCTCCTCTATCCCGCCTTTCTTCTAAAGTACTGTATACATATTAAGATCTTTAAGCCTGTTCTTATATACTTCATAACAAAGACCACTAACCAGTTTAGTAGCCACCCTCTGCACAGACTCCAACCTGCTTATATCCTTTTGAAGGTGCGGTCTCCAGAATTGCACACAATACTCCAAATAAGGTCACATCAGAGACTTATATAGAGGCATTATCACCTCCATTTTTCTGTTGGCCATTCCTCTCCCTATACACCCAAGCATCCTTCTGGCTTTCGCCATTACCTTTTCTACCTGTTTAGCTACTTTAAGATTGTCAAACACAATTATGCATAGGTCCCGCTCTTCTTTCATGGAAAGAATTACCTTACCTCCTATACTGTACTGTCCCTTTGGATTTTTGTAGCCCAAGTGCATGACCCTGCATTTTTTAGCATTAAATTTCAGCTGCCAAATTCTAGACCATTCTTCAAGCTTAGCTAGATCCCTCCTCATGTTATTTATTCCTTCCTGGGTATCTACTCTATTGCAGTTTTTGATAGTTCACCTAATGGTTGCATTGGCCTTGCATATAGGCCAAAAATAGAGTTTTCAGTACTAAAGCATTTGTGGATGCTTGATTGATACAGATCCAAAATACTATTCAAGGATTGTGGAGGGCTGAGTAGCTGTTGCATGCCTAATTAATTTACCTAAAAAAACCAGAAACTGGATAGTTATTTTCCTTTTACAAAGAATCAATGTACAGTTAATATGTATTGTTTCAGCAAAAGACAAATTATGTTTTTTTAAACTCTTGGACGTACACCAGGTTGCAAAGATGTAGTGATAATACACTAGCAGTTCGGCTAAAGCTACTGCACAATCTTTGATCAATGCAAAGGAACAAGGGATAAGTAAACAACTACTCCCCTTGGCCTTGTTTAGAAGCTCTAGAACTTCATTAATGGGTACCACAGCAAAAGTCTCAATCATATTAACAGGCAAGATCAAACCAAACTCAGGAAAGAAGCAGATACTGTATAGGCAAATCCAGTTCTCTATGAATTTTTTTCTATCTTTAATAAAGTAAGCTGTGTAAATAGCTCATAGTTTAAAGTTGGTAAAACACTATGGGGGTCATTCTGAGCCACGAATAGCGGGGATGGACATCCCGTTGGGACATCCATCCCTGCTATCGGCCCCTCTGCAAATCCCGACTAACTTCCTCATACATTGTATGGGGACATTGGATGGGGGTGGAAAAGGGGCAGTGTGGGGACGGAGTTAGGACGGGCAGTGGGTGGTCCGCGGCCCCGGACGTACAGGGCCGATTCCAATGTAGGCCCTGTATGTCCTGGGCCGGCTGACTGAACGGGGAACTTATTCTGAGTTGGAATAGGTTCCCTAGAAGGGTGGTTCTGGCAGGCCCGGGGTGTGTCTAAGGCGGGAGTGGGTAGAGAAGATTCCCCGCAGCCCAACCTTGGCCTTGGAAGGCCAGATTGGGGGTCGGACTGTGGGGAATGAAAAGTCTTCTCGTCGGCCGGGAATCGTAGCTCCTGAATGGTGCCATGGCAACTGGACACGATGGCACTGCGGCTCCATTCAGGAACCTTGACTGAGTTAGCCGGGCTAGGCCTGTACGTGCAGGCCAACAGGAATCGGGGTCCAGGCCTGCATGTTCAGGCCTGGATGCGATTCTGATCCCGCAGGACTAGATGTGCCCTGCAGGATCAGAATCCCATCTAACTCTGTGCGTCAGGTTCCGAATGGGCGCACAGAGGGCCGGGATGTCCAGGATGAAATCGAGCCCAATTAGAATTAAATTTAATAGATGGTTTCTCAAGATCCTTAATTAATTCAAAAAATGCCTAAGCTGTATTTTTGCCTGATAGGCTTTAGTTTCAAAAAGTTCCTTCTTTGACTCCTTATTCCTTTGGTTATAAATCTTTAAATGCCATTTATAGTTAATCCTGTCTTCAGATTTCATATTACCTCGCCAGATTCTTGCTAAGTGCTTACTTAATCTTTTCATCTGGTGCAATTCTTTCATGAACTAGGGCAAGGTTTTTCCCGTAAAACATGAACTCTCTCTCATGGGAGCAATTTGGTTTAAAGCCCATTATAATGACGCATTCCCATGCTCAACAAGCTAACTAATCAATGTTTTCCTCTAAAAAATAGAAGCAGTTAATAACCTGAAGGCAGTCATGTCCTTTTTGTTCCTAAATCTACTTGCTCTGGGAACCCTTAACTGACAAAGAAACAAAACAGTGATCAGTACACACTTGGGAGCTGGGGGAAGGGGGGAATCAGTCTTAATTTGAATATATACATCTTACAGTACAGAATCTGATAAAAATACAGAGGTTAATATTCAGTTGTGCGAGTGCTCTATAATTTCATGTATAAGTTATACATATAACTGTTGTTGAATATTTGCACATCTTTGTAAGTAGAACTTACACTTCAGTAATATATATAAAAATGCCAAGGTGCACACATCATTATACATATCAGGTTATATCTGCTATGTGTGGATATTCAGCTTGGCACTTAAATGCTCCATATCACCGTCACTAGCCTGCCACAAATTCCATACAATATGAAAATGGCTAATTTTGTTCATATAGAGAGCAATTTTATAGCAGCTTGCCTATGAGTGAAAGCCATATAGGGGCCTATTTCTAGCCTATCTTTTAATGACACATAGGTGCCAATTTGTCTTTATAAAATACTAGCACAAATCTGGCAGAAACAATGGCTAGACTGAAGCTGTAGCCATTTACGCTTGCTTGGGAGCAGATATAACTGTTGGCATGGTAAAGTATGCCTATCCGCGCATATTTTATAAAATCAGTGCATAAATCGCAACTATGCTCACACCCAGACCAAATTCTGCCCCAGAACACACCTATTCTAAAGTCGTTTACAAATACGTGCCTAATTGTGAGGTAATTTTATAAGTATCCTTTTACACTGGCATATATGTTTATTTATTTAGCAATATTATATACCGCTTTTCACCGGGTCAAAGCAGTGTACATTCAGGTATAGTATATATTTCCCTTGTCCCCAAAGGGCTCATAATCTATGTGTTGTACCTGAGGCAATGGAGGGTTAAGTGGCTTGTGGGACTAGAAACCTCTGTCTCTCTAACCAAAGGTTGCTGTCCTCCAGCCCAATTATTCACCTCACCCCAATTATCGATAAAGCTAAAATTATCCAATACCAAAGGAATTATCGAAGTTCCCTCAAAACAAAACAATATTTCAGTTACCCAATTTTGTCGGATAAAGCCGAGGGAAGTTAAAACTACACTTTAACTCCACCAGACGGCTACATTCATTTTATTTTATAACCCGAAAATCTTTGCATTTAAAAACTTAACTTAATATCACCAGAAAATCTCTTATGAAGCAGCATAACACAATCCATTCATTTGATAGCACGACGTGCACGTTTCGGGACCAATTTCCCTGTTTCAAGTGCAGTATCTCCCAAGCTGTATCTCATAGGCTGTGTTAACTGCCAAATGTTGCCAGGTTCTCCTGCTCGGTTTGTTTATATAGGGAATGATTCTCATTGGCTAACAAGGACCTTCCATCATTCGAACAATCCAATCAAAATGGCCAGGGCTCCTGACTGAACAAGGAGAACCCCATCACGTCATGGATGACATCACATAAGGCTTGCCCAATCCACTTCTTTATTTAATCCTAAGGGAATTACCGTATTCAATTTAAAGATCCAGGATTGTTCACGTCGCTGTAATGTAGCTGTTCGGTCACCCCCTCTAGGGTTTAAGGGGACCTGATCAATTACAGTCCAGACAAGCTCAGCAAACTCATGGTGAAATGTTAAACAATGATCCACAATTGGAGCCGATTGTACATTGCTTCTAAGCCGAGATGCATGTTCCCCAAGACGGATCCGTACCACCCGAGTAGTTCTACCCACATAAAATAGGGGACAAGGACATAAAGTATACACCACATATGAAGACTCACAATCGGTATTCCATTTTCGGTAGAATTTCTGTCCCGTAAGAGGGTGCGACCACTCACGTCCCTGCAATGTTGTAGAACAATAGTCACATTTCCCACAGCAGCTGTGTCCAAATGCCTGTTCAGATGGCGGTATAGGGCGATCCATTACAGTGGTAGATTGAACTAAAATATCACCAATATTGGAGCCACGAGCAAATGCTATCCTCAAAGGTTTCTTAAAACACGGGTATGATTCCAAAATGTTCCAATGTTTCTTCAACATACTGACTAGATCCGTACTTAAAGTGGAGTAAAGCAATACCCCTATTATAGCTTCAGATTGCGAGTCAGTTTGAGTTTCAGAAAAAGCCTCATCCAGCAGCCACTCACGATGTACGTGAGAGGCCTGAAGATATGCCATACGTATCACTCGCTCAGGGTAACCCCGCTGAGACAACCGTGTAGAAAGATCACTCGCATGATGATGAAACTCATGTTTTGAAAAGCAAAGACGTCGCAGTCGGAGAAATTGTCCGAAGGGGAGTCCCCTTCGTAGGGGTCCAGGATGAAAACTACTATAATGCAGTAAGCTATTTTGTTGTACATTTTTACGTCGGATGTGGTCCGGTCATCAAATTCCAACTGGTCTCAGGTTTTTCGGCAAGGCCGACCTCGAGGAGGACGTTCTCGGCGAGAGTATCAGCCAGACGATTGGGATCCACCAGTGACACGTCAGCGCTCCCGGCAGCAAGTCAGTCAATAGTAGTGCCTCTGCCGGGATGTGAGTTAACTTTGGCACAAGATACCTTATTGAATTTGGGACTAACCTTTGTACCGACGAGTCGGCATGATCCTTTTTACACCCGTCTTTGCTTACACAAATTTTTTCGGAAGTTGAACGTTATCCATTATTTTTCAGATAAACCAAATGTTGCTGATGATTCTGTGGTGTTTCAGAAGTCCACATGGGTACCGCCTGTTGCGCCTGATCCCTTACTTCTTGTCTTTCAGAGTTTAGTACTACAGGAGTTGTCCACCTTAGAAAGGACAACTGGGACGAAATGGTCCAATTTGGATAGAAGTGGTTGGGAATCCCTTAAACAATTAAAACGGAACCCCTGCCTTACCATTCGTAGAGCGGATAAAGGGGGTGCCATAGTGGTGCAGTCTACCTTGGATTATATGGACACTTTACATGCACATTTACAGGATGTAAACACTTATTTGATATTGGAAGATGATCCTACACAGATACTCCAAGATGAAATAAAGGTGTTAATTGCTTTGGGAGTCGATAGAGGATGGTTAACACGACGAGAAAGCAAATTTTTGACCGTGATTCACCCGATGATACCAGTGATATATATGGTGCCCAAAATCCATAAATCCTTAATCTCCCCACTGGGTAGGCCAATCGTTTCCTGTTGGGGGTCAGTCTTGGAACCGTTATCTAAATTTTGTGACATCTTTCTGCAGAAAGAGGCAGCTTTAGTGAAATCTTATATCAAGGATTCTACTCATTTTCTTCAGTTGTTAATGGCTCTTCCGGCCTGTACGCAAAATATCATACTAGTGACACTTGATGTAGTTGCGTTATACACGAACATCGATCAAACTGAAGTGCTGTCATTATTGCCTAAGTTATTTAAATTTGCACCTCTACGGCTTCCCCGGTCATTTCGTTTGGATTTGATGAGATTGGTCTTGACACGTAATTATTTTCTGTCGGAAGGAAAATTTTACCAACAGATTTTTGGTATTGCCATGGCGCCATCAGTGGCGCCATCTACTGCCACTTTATACATGGCGGAATTTGAAGAAAGTTATCTATATCCTTCGTCTTATTTTGGCCAGGTGGTCTTTTGGAAAAGATTCCTGGATGACATCTTTTTCTTATGGAGTGGTTCCCGCTCCACGTTAGATGAATTTTTGTATTGGCTAAATGGTCTAAAATCAAACCTCAAATTCACTGCACATACTGATGATCACCGGGTAGAATTTCTTGATGTGCTCATCTCTAAGAAGGATGGTCACTTTCATACATCTTTATTTCGTAAAAATGTACAATGAAATAGCTTACTGCATTATAGTAGTTTTCATCCTGGACCCCTACGAAGGGGACTCCCCTTCGGACAATTTCTCCGATTGCGACGTTTTTGCTCTTCAAAACATGAGTTTCATCATCATGCGAGTGATCTTTCTACACGGTTGTCTCAGCGGGGTTACCCTGAGCGGGTGATATGTATGGCATATCTTCGGGCCTCTCACGTACATCGTGAGTGGCTGCTGGATGAGGCTTTTTCTGAAACTCGAAATGACTCACAATCTGAAGCTATAATAGGGGTATTGCCTTACTCCACTTTAAGTATGGATCTAGTCAGTATGTTGAAGAAACATTGGAACATTTTGGGATCATACTCGTGTTTTAAGAAACCTTTGAGGATAGCATTTGCTCGTGGCTCCAATATTGGTGATATTTTAGTTCAATCTACCACTGTAATGGATCGCCCTATACCGCCATCTGAACAGGCATTTGGACACAGCTGCTGTGGGAAATGTGACTATTGTTCTACAACATTGCAGGGATGTGAGTGGTCGCACCCTGTTATGGGACAGAAATTCTACCGAAAATGGAATACCGATTGTGAATCTTCATATGTGGTGTATACTTTGTTATGTCTTTGTCCCCTATTATATGTGGGTAGAACTACTCGGGCGGTACGGATCCGTCTTGGGGAACATGCATCTCGGCTTAGAAACAACGTACAATCGGCTCCAGTTGTGGATCATTGTTTAACATTTCACTATGAGTTTGCTGAGCTTGTCTGGACTGTAATTGATCAGGTCCCCTTAAACCCTAGAGGGGGTGACCGAACAGCTACATTACAGCGACGTGAACAATCCTGGATCTTTAAATTGAATACGGTAATTCCCTTAGGATTAAATAAAGAAGTGGATTGGGCGAGCCTTATGTGATGTCATCCATGACGTGGTGGGGTTCTCCTTGTTCAGTGGGGAGCCCCGGCCATTTTGATTGGATTGTTCGAATGATGGAAGGTCCTTGTTAGCCAATGAGAATCATTCCCTATATAAACAAACCGAGCAGGAGAACTCGGCAACATTTGGCAGTTAACACAGCCTATGAGATACAGCTTGGGAGATACTGCACTTGAAACAGGGAAATTGGTCCCAAAACGTGCACGTCGTGCTATCAAATGAATGGATTGTGTTATGCTGCTTCATAAGAGATTTTCTGGTGATATTAAGTTAAGTTTTTAAATGCAAACATTTTCAGGTTATAAAATAAAATGGATGTAGCCGTCTGGTGGAGTTAAAGTGTAGTTTTAACTTCCCTTGGCTTTATCCGACAAAAATTGGGTAACTGAAATATTGTTTTGTTTTGAGGGAACTTCGATAATTCCTTTGGTATTGGTCCTCCAGCCCAAGGCAACTTGCCCCAACCACTAGGCCACTCCTCCGTGCCATGTGCAAAAATTCCTTATAAAATTTGTTCTTAGGCTTCTGCGGCTAGTATCATGATCTTTATAGTTTTCTGGGTCACGTCACATCTTAGTAAGTGGAACCGATGCTTCAGTCACTGTGCTGTGGCTTTCTTTAGGGTGAAGTGGCTTTCTTAAGATATTTTACTCTGCAGAAAGCCACAGCATGATAGCTGAAATGTAAGTTCCACTTATTAAGATGTGGCATGACTGGGAAGACTACGAATATTTTTATACAATTACCTTCATAGTGAGTTATACAGCCAAAATTTAACTGTCCGTTGGAGCAGAATATTTAAAAAAAGAGGACTTATATGATTTCCACCTGAGATGGGAAAAAGGGGATAGCACACAAGAAGAGAGTAGCATGCAAGAAAATAGCTGGCAACATAAAAAAACAGACATTAAACATTGGACAGGGGTAGCAACACAAGAACACCGACAGTCTGGAACAGATAAAGTTCTATCTTTACATCCAGACTGAAAAGGGAAAGGGAGGGGGGAGGTAAAGGGATGCTTTTGCTAAAGCTTTCACACCTACACAAGTGAAGGAGTAGGTTTTCAGACAGCTTAACCAGGTTTTCAGACAGCTTAACCACAAACGTCCTGTAAGCTGCAAGGAGAGATAAGGTAGCCACCCCTGAACTGACCAATCAGAGACCTTTAACAGTTACTTTCCAGACATACAACTAGATATTTTTTTAGAAAGAGGAAGTCAACTAGCTCAAAATTCTTCCAAAACGGCTATCTTGCTCTTACACCTGTATAATCAAGTGGCAAACTGCCATGCTAGAACTGTATAACAATATAACTGGAATCCTGCATCGGGGCTGGACTCCCTGCTTTGCTGAAAAGCGAGCCAGCCCTGCTATAGTAGTGCAAATAAAAAAAAAAAAAAGTATCTGCCTGGAGCATTTTGTTTTTCTCTTGTATTGTTTTCTCTTGTTCTCTCCTCACCAGGTGTCATCCAAGCTGGACAAGGACCCCGGCTAGATGCTCATCCCATGACAGAATGGCACCCCAGATGGGACCATCTAAGCCACCAAGAATCTCTCCCTCTCCAGGATCGATGGAATGTTAAGCGTGCACCCACTAAGGTTGGTGTTACCGGGGAAAACCTTCCTGATCCCGAGGGGGGAGAAAGGCGTTAAGTGGGAGGCCAGGT
This sequence comes from Ichthyophis bannanicus, assembly GCA_033557465.1. Taxonomy (NCBI): domain Eukaryota; kingdom Metazoa; phylum Chordata; class Amphibia; order Gymnophiona; family Ichthyophiidae; genus Ichthyophis; species Ichthyophis bannanicus. The sequence continues at coordinate 1,657,521,694 of CM066031.1, forward strand.
AATATTGATAGACTGGTGAGGAGACAGAAAGACACTTGACATGTTTCCAGGTAGGGAGAATTGGTCACTGGTGGGGAATTGGTAACCTCCCTCATTTACAGGCTTGGTGTTGAGTTTAAACACCTCCCTTAGAGGCTTGGTGTAAATGGGAAATTCAAGGTCTAGGGGTCCCGGGACCGAAAAACCTTTAGCATGCATCCTAAGAACTTGGGACCATTTGCCAGGTACGGCCGATCTGTCCAAATTGGTCCTAACTAAGCTTTGCCAGGTAGCCTGGCCATCATATACGGCTGGGACTAAGTTCCCATGGCCAAAGGGTGGGTCCTTTGAACCCTCAGTTCTTTCAAATCTTAGACGCATTTTAATGGACTAAAAGATACATCAACTTGATTATTATTATTTGTTTGAGAGTTCTATGAATTTTTGTCTTGACAAAAATTGTCAGAAATGTGTTTATTCTGTAGTGAAGAAAAGGGATGAAGGGTTAACACCTAAGAGAGATCGTTGCATATCTCAACAGCCCCCTCCTCTCTAACAAGATTTAGATGATCCCCTTGAACCCTACTTTATAATCTGACCCCCATTGCCCCGATATTACCTGAACCTCCTGCTCCGGACCTGATAATTCCAGAGGTCCAAGCCCTCTCCAGCTAACCCTCCTGTCCCGAGATTAGAGCCCCCCCTTCAGTAAGTTTAGCATCCCCGAGGTCACTCTCAGTTGACCAGTCACCCAGTTCCCCTCAGTCAGAAAGTTCATCACAGGCATACAGTTGTTCCCCAGCCCAACTAGTCCCGGATTCTCTGGAAGAGGGAGAGAGCATTTCTCAGCCCATAAACTTGCAAGCACTGCCACCAGTGTCTGAGATATGGCAAATATTACTCAAGCTATAATACATTCTAACAATGTCCAAGAAATTATTACCCTAATGCCCCTGAGAGTTGTCCCTACCATAGGGACTGACGGGCAGGTTACTGACCGCAAGGTCTATGTTCCCTTATCCACTGCAGATCTCCTTAACTGGAAAACTACCACCCCCCACTGGAGGGATGATCCAGAAGGTTTTTGAAACTAGTTTCCTTTCCCATGAGGCAGACTAGAAAGACTGCCATGTACTTCTTAGGACTCTCCTCAAGGCTGGGAAGAGGCCAGAGGTTGTTAGGGCTGCCAAAGAAGCCAGAACCACTATTGACTGAGATAATAATAGACCCGAGGGAATTAGGAAATTACCTTACCTCGGTCTTCCATCTTTGTATTTTGGAAGATCTTCGTAGGGCTGTCCATAAGACTGTTAATTGGCAAAAAGTATATGAAGTGAAGCAAGGACCAGATGAACACCCTTCAGATTTCTTTCAGCGCCTTCTTGTAAGGGTCTGGGGAGGTATAGGAGATCCTGATGATGCTTCCCATGTCACCTTAATGTGAGGCTTGTTTAAGGGACAATGCGCCCCTGATAAAAGGCGCAGGCTGGCATCAAGGGATTATTTTAATGGCATGAATTTAGATGCAGTATTATCTGCGGCCACTTCAATTTTTAACAATAGAGACATTAAGGAAAAGCGCAATGAGAAAAATGTAACTAAACTATTGGCTGCTGTCATCATCCAAAATCAAAATACTGTTCCTAGGGGTCCTTGACCAAATAATAATCCTGGAATCGGTACTTGTTTCCAGTGTGGTCAAGTGGGTCATTTCAAACGTGAATGTCCGCATAAGTGACTATCTTCAGCCCGAGGGGGAAGAGGCAGATGCCCGTTTTCTCTACCTCACACTATCCATCCAGTACCTCAAAATCCTTCTGCTCAATGGGGCGATAGGGATTTCACTCAAGATGACTACTGACTAGAAGATGATAGCTATCTGAATATGGTAAGTCTAGTCCTTTCCCCTGACAACCCACTAGTCTCTGTTCAAATAGGTGATCAATCATATGATCTTCTCCTTGATACTGGTGCTACAATTTCCACCCTTCACAGTCCTACCGGACTACCTTTTTCATCTAAAGTTGAGAATGCAGTAGGGATTTCAGGGCGGCCCGAACGCCTCCCTCTTTCAAAACCAATGGAAGCTCGATTGGGTCCCTTATCCATCCATCATGCCTTCCTCATAGTCCCACAGAGCCCAGTAAATTTGTTGGGAAAGGATCTTTTATGTAAATTACGGGCAACAATTACCTGTAGCCCGGATGCAATCCATTTAGATTTCCCTGAGAATATAATTCCCCAGCTCCCTCTGATAATGACCGGAGTCCAAATTAAGGATGGATTTTCACCAGAACTTAAAGAAGTGATGGATGCAATTCCTCCATGGCTCTGGGGTCACAAAACTTCAGATGTAGAACTCCATAGAACCAGTGAGAATTAAGGTTAGGCAGGATTTACCCTATCCCTCTATTCGCCAATATCCACTTCCCAGGGAAGCAGTCCTTGGTCTCACCCCTCTAGTGGAGTCATTTGTGGACCAAGGGATTCTTGTTCCCTGCTTCTCGCCCTGCAATACGCCCATCCTGCCTGTTAAAAAGCCTAAACCGGACTATGAAGGGAAAGCGTAGTTACTCACCTGTAACAGGTGTTCTCCAGGAGCAGCAGGAATCAGTCCTCACTTATGGGTGACGTCGGCGCCGACGGAGCCCTCGCGGAGCAATTTTCCCCAGCTTTCAAAGAAAGCCTTTGGGAATTGCAGCGCGCATGCGCGGTCGTCTTCCCGCCCGAAGGTGCCATCTTAGCCAGTCAGATGACATAGCCAAAAAGACAGCATAAAAATTTGCAAAAAGAACATAAGCAGACGATTGCAACTCCAAGGGGAGGAGGGAGGGTAGTGAGGACTGATTCCTGCTGCTCCTGGAGAACACCTGTTACAGGTGAGTAACTACGCTTTCTCCAGGACCAAGCAGGAAGTCAGTCCTCACTTATGGGACTCCCAAGCTCAAGGCTACCGGAGACCCTAAGCACAAAAATGAGCTCCCTCTAGCTCAGCAGCACAGAAGGATAGAATCTTCGCTGAATTATCACCCACCGGTAGCCCACATCCGGGATGGAGGGTAGGAGTTGCTCAGACCTCAAAGAGATTACGGAGGACTGCCTGTCCGAAAGCACTGTCCCTACGGGACTCCCTCTCGAGACAGTAATGGACCGCAAAAGTCTGGCTCGAAGACCAAGTAGCGGCCCGGCAGATGTCTGCCAGCGGAACAGAGCGGAGGTAAGCCACTGACGTGGCCTTTGCCCGAACGCAATGAGCCGTGACTCGACTTTCTAAGGCGAGTCCGGCTGCCCCATAAGCCCAAGAGATACAGTCCGCAACCCAGATGGACAGAGTACGCTTGGAGACCGGGAGTCCCAATTTATTGGGGTCAAAAGACACAAAAAGCTGAGCAGCTTTACGGTGCTCCCGCGTACGGTCAAGGTAGAAGTTCAAAGCCCTTCTACAGTCCAGGGTATGGAGGACCGTCTCAGCTCGGCTGGAGTGTGGCCTGGGAAAGAAGGTTGGAAGTACCACCTCCTGATTGATGTGAAAAGGGGAGACCACTTTAGGCAGAAACTTCGGGTGAGTCCGTAGGACTACCCTATTCTTGTAGAACCGAGTGTAGGGGGGATCAGACACGAGGGCCTGCAATTCACTTACGCGCCTAGCGGAAGTGAGGGCTATCAAGAACAGTGTTTTCCAAGACAGAAAACGGAGAGAACATGTAGCCATAGGTTCAAAAGGCGGACAGGTGATCCGCTGCAAAACCACATTCAGGTCCCAGTCCGGCGCTGGCGGGCGCAGAGGTGGTTTAAGTAGAAGGAGACCTCGGAGAAACCTCGCTACGAGAGGGTCGCTGGAGAGAGGTCTACCGTCCACCGGCACATGATGTGCCGAAAGAGCACTGAGGTGAACTTTGACGGAGTTGGACTTAAGTCCCAGATTAGAGAGGTGTAGCAAGTACTGCAAGATCACCGACACCGGGCAGGAGAAGGGATCCTGCGACTGTTGGGTACACCAGACTGCAAAGCGACGCCATTTAAGGGCGTAGCATTTGCGGGTAGAAGGGCGTCGCGAAGCCAGGACGACCTCCTCCACCTCCGCCGGCAGGAGAAGGGGAGCAAGGACTACCCTCTCAGCAGCCAGGCCATGAGGTTGAGAGACCTGAGGTTGGGGTGCAGGAGGGACCCCTGATCCTGAGTGAGGAGATCCGGTTGTACCCCCAGAGGGATCGGACCCTCCACCGCCAGTTGCAGCAGGAGCGGAAACCACGGCTGTCTGGGCCAGCGAGGGGCCACCAGGATCATAAAGGCTTTGTCTCGGAGAACCTTGAAAAGAGTCCGAGAGACCAGCGGGATGGGAGGGAAAGCGTACAGAAGGCTCCCCGACATGAGATCAGAAAAGCGTCCGCCGCAACCCGAAGGGGGTGTGGCTGACGAGAGCAGAAGCGAGGAAGCTGCCGGTTGTGAGGACTGGCAAAGAGATCCATCGTGGGGAGGCCCCACTTGAGGAAGAGCTTCTGAACTACCAAGGGATCCAGACGCCACTCGTGCGGCTGGAGGACCCTGCTGAGTTTGTCCGCAAGGCAATTGTCTTGGCCCGGGAGATAAACTGCCTTGAGGAGAATGCCGTGACTGACGGCCCAAGAGCAGAGCTTCTGAGCCTCCCGGCAGAGGAGAAAGGAGCCCGTGCCCCCCTGTTTGTTCACGTAGAACATGGCAACTTGATTGTCTGTCTGGACAAGGACGGACTGTTGGGAAGTCAGGTGGGAGAAGGCCTTGAGAGCCAGGCGGATCGCCCGGAGCTCCAGGAAGTTGATCTGCTGAGCAGACTCCCACGTGGTCCAGAGGCCCTGAGTACGCGCCTCTTGGCAATGCGCTCCCCAGCCCAGGAGGGATGCATCGGTGGTCAGCACCCGGGTCGGCTGAGGTGACTGGAAAGGCATACCGAATATCAGGTTCGGCTGCCGGAGCTACCACCGGAGAGACGAGATCAGCGGCTCGGAAACGCGCACTAGGTCTGCGAGGCCGCCCGTGGCTTGTCGCCACTGCCGGCGGAGACACCATTGAGCAGACCGCATGTTCAGGCGGGCATTGGGGGTCACATGGACGGTGGAAGCCATATGGCCGAGCAGTCTCAGGAAGCGCCTGGCGGAGACCAGGGGCTGGCTGCGAAAGCGGTCGGCTAGGTCCATGAGCCGCTGAGCCCTGTCGAGCGGTAGGTACGCTCGCGCCTGAGGAGTGTGCAGCCTTGCGCCAATGAACTCGAGATCCTGTGAGGGGAGCAAAGTGGACTTTGCGAAGTTTATGACAAAGCCCAAGTGCTGCAGCAGAGTCACCGTGCGGCACGTGGCGTTGGTGACCTCCTGAGCGGACGCTGCTCTGATGAGCCAGTCGTCGAGGTACGGAAAGACATAGAGGCCGTGAAGCCGGAGATGGGCCGCCACGACCGCGAGACATTTTGTGAAGACTCGCGGTGCGGAGGACAGGCCAAAGGGCAGTACTCTGTACTGGTAATGATTTCCTGCCACCACAAACCTTAGGTATTGGCGGTGGCTTGGGTGGATGAGGATGTGCATGTAGGCATCCTTTAGATCCAAGGAGCATAGCCAATCTCCCTGCTGGAGGTAGGGCAGAAGGATTCCAAGGGTAAGCATTTTGAACTTCTCCCGCACAAGGAACTTGTTGAGGTTGCGCAAGTCCAGGATAGGTCTGAGGCCCCCTGTTCTCTTTGGTATCAGAAAATACCTTGAATAGAAGCCTTGACCTCTCAGGTGGTGTGGCACCGGTTCCACCGCCTGTTCCTGCAGAAGACCTGCTAACTCCTGAAGGAGCAACTCCCTGTGCAGAGGGGGGCGCGGAGGCTCTCTCCCGGAAAATAGGAGGGAGGGACCTGATGGAAGTGGAGAAGGTAGCCTTCTCGCACGACCTGAAGCACCCAGGCATCTGCGGTGATGCTGGACCACCTGTGGGCGAAGTGAACCAGCCGGCCTCCGGTGCTGGGGGGAACCAGCGGGGGGGGAGAGGCTATGCTGAGCGAGTCAAAAGCCCCCACCCTGCTGAGCAGGGGCTGGTGGTGCAGGCTTGGGGGCTTGCTGCCTAAGGGACCCGTTACCCCGTCCCTTGGCCTGCTGGCCCTGTTGGGGAGCTGCAGGGGCCTGATAATGGGGGTATTGTTTGTAGGCAGCCGCCTTCCTCGGGTAAAAGGACTTTTTTCCCCGAGCCCTTCTTTTTCTGGGAAGGGGCGGAGGTCTTCCTAGAAAGCCTGGTCCTGGTGAGAGTCTCAGTCTCAATTTGTGCAGCCTTTTCCGCCATGGGCTTGCCAAAGAGGTTTTCGCCTCGGCAGGGGACATCGACCAACTTGTCCTGTACCCAGGGCTCAAGGTCGGACGACTGAAGCCAAGCCTGTCGGCGGGCACCGATGCCGGCTGCGGCTACTCGAGCCGAGGCTTCAAAGCCATCATAGGCTGCTCGGGACATGAACTTTGAGCATTCCCGAATGCCCGTGGACAAGGCTAGGAACCTCCGCAAGGGCTCCTCGGAGAGACCAGCGGAGAATCCGGCTAGCTCTTTAGCCAGATCCCGGAGATACATGCCCATGTATAGCTGGTAAGTCTGGACACGACATGCGAGCATAGAGCCCTGGAAGCACTTCTTGCCAAGGCCATCCAGGTTACGGGCCTCCCTTCCAGGAGGCACCGAGGAGTGCATCTTCTGGCTCTTAAGACGATGCATGGCCGATTCCACTACCATGGAATGGTGTGGCAGCTGTGCCTTTTGAAAGCCAGGGCTCTTGCGGACCCGATAGATAGAATCGACCCGCTTGCTCAGGACCGGCGAGGAGGCCGGACTCTCCCACATGCGGAAGAGTAGTCGTTCCAGCATAGGAGGAACCGGCACAGTAAAGTGTTCCCTCGCGGGAGAGTCATACTGGAGGGCGTCGAGCTCTTCGGCTCGAGGCTCCTCCTCGGGATCCGCAGGGAAGGCCAAAGCCTTGGCCATATCCCTAACGAAGTCCGAGAACCGGGCATCCTCCGGGGGGGACTGCTTCCGAGGCTCGGACTCCGGTGAGTCCGATGGGACACACCGAGTCCGGAAAGAATCAGGTGACTCTTCCTCCTCAGACTCCCAGACCGACTCCGACGAGGACTCGGTGGGGTCGGCCCGGGCAGGGTGCGGCGCCAGCCGCCCCGACGCCGAGGGAGTCGGCGTCGGCGACCTCGGTCCCGAAGGGAGGCCGAGGGTGACCTCGACCGAGGATCGACTCGAGTTCTCATCGACTCGAGGATCGGCTCGGTCTCCGGGGTCGACTTGGACATCGACGTCCCGGCGGTCGGGGCAGCGACGCCAGCGAAGCCAGCGAGCAGTGCCCTCTGCTGGTCCATGAAGGCAGACAGTCTGCTCTCCAAGGCCGTCAACCTGAGTCCGAGCTCAGGTGACCCAGCAGCCCCCGACTCGGGCCCCGACGGCGTCGGGCCCGACGTCGGCTGTCGCGGAGGCGAGTCCAGAAGGACCACAGGACTTACCCGGGCAGGCATCTCCGACTCCAGGCGAGGTCGCTTCGGGATGTGTTCCTTCTCCAAGGACCCGGGGCGGCTGTCGGGGCTATGTGACCTGGCCCTCGCGGAGCCAGGAGCGTCCACCGACGCCGCCCTCGCGGGTTTTTCCTTCCGACGATGGTCCCCGGAGGGAGAACCCCGGTCGGAGGAGCTCCGGCGACGGTCCGAGCTGGAGCCTTTCGACACGGAGGCCTCCGACGAGGTCCGGGTACGGCTGGGGTCAGCGAAGATCCTCTCACGATGATGCCGCCGACTTCTCAACGCCTTTGAGGACAGTTTGCTGCAGGGCCCACAGATCAGTTCCTCATGATCCGGGCCCAGGCAGCGGAGGCAAAAGTCGTGTGTGTCGGTTAGTGACATATTTCGGTCACACCGACCACACCGCTTAAACCCACTGGCAGCCATCGGGGGAAAAAGGGCCCCTGCGAGGTCAAAGGACCGGGCTGCCAGGGAAAACGAAAACGAAAGCTGACTAAGTCAGAAAAAAACCGAAAAAAGTAAGAGGACTCGAGACCGGCGTCGCGAGTCCGGGCGGGAAAACGATCGGCGTCGAACCGAAAGAAAAAAGGATAAAATACAGAAGAAAATCAACTTTTTCGCGTGGACAAGACGGGGACGTCTGTAGGGCTCCGCGGAAAAAAGAAGACTGGCTAAGATGGCACCTTCGGGCGGGAAGACGACCGCGCATGCGCGCTGCAATTCCCAAAGGCTTTCTTTGAAAGCTGGGGAAAATTGCTCCGCGAGGGCTCCGTCGGCGCCGACGTCACCCATAAGTGAGGACTGACTTCCTGCTTGGTCCTGGAGAAATCGGTATATCGGTTTGTGCAGGACCTTGGAGCTGTGAATAATTTTATAATACCCAGACACACAGTAGTGCTCAATCCCCATACATGTTCCCTGTAAAATAGTTATCTCCAAGTTATAATGCCCTGTTCAATGTAATTTCAGTTTGTTCAATGTAAACCGCACTGATGCAGAATAGCGCGGTATATAAGAGAATGTAAATAAATAAAATTAAATAAATAAATAAATAAATACATAACTTACTGCTGTTTCCCTGGACACTAAATATTACTCAGTCATGGACCTCTGCTCCGCGTTTTTCTCTATCGCAGTCCCAATGGATTTTTGCATTCTCATGGGACTCCTCCCAGCTCACTTGGACATGACTTCCACAGGGATATTTGGAGTCTCCTGCCATATTTTCTGCCTGTCTCCACCAAGACTTGAGGGATGTGGAATTGACTTGCAATTCTGCCCTCCTTCTCTATGTAGATTTATTTTATTTATTTAATTGCTTTTCTATACCGCACTATTTATTATCAGCGCGGTTTACAGGAAACGTATTTGTGCAAAGAGGGCAGTTCAATTCACTTACAATAAACAGGGTAAATAAACATGGATAACAGGTTAACAGGTAATGATATACTTGTATGTTCCCCTTCAAGGAAAGCAAATGTGCAGGATACTAAAGATCTTTTAATTAGTCTAGCCTACAAGGGCCACAAAGTCTCCCCGACAAAGATTCAGTTTGCCCAAAAGGAAGCACACTATTTGGGCCATGTACTATCAGAAGGTCAGAGGAAACTATCTGAAAGCAGAATTCAAGGAATTAATAAATTGCCCTAAGCCACGCACCAAAAGACAGATGAGAGGATTCTTGGGAATGGCTGGGTTTTGCCGAGCCTGGATCCCAGGTTTTGGGGAATTATCCAAATCTCTCACTGCCATGACACGTAAGGAGGAACCTGATGAACTGCACTGGACTAAAGAGGCCAGCAATTGCTTTGATCAGCTGAAACATGCCTTATCCACAACCCCAGCCCTGGCTTTTCCAGATTACCATAAGCCCTTCACCCTCTTTGTCCATGAACAAAGGGGGGTAGTTCGGGGGCCCTTACTCAAGAGTTGGGACCATGTAAGTGACCCATAACTTACTTTTCCTGCCAGTTAGACCCGGTGGCCCGAGGATCTGTAAGTTGCCTAAGAGCAGTAGCTGCCACTGCTGTCATTGTGGAAAAAGCAAATGAATTTGTACAGGAACATGCACTGACTGTAGCCGTTCCCCATTCTGTCCACATGCCGCTAAATCAAAAGAACACTCAACACTTTTCAAATGCTAGACTAAATAGGTATGAGACTGAGCTCCTGACTCCTAGTAATCTCACCTCTGTCAGAACTAATACTTTAAACCCAGCTACTCTTTTGCCTAACCTTGATGATGGGGAACCTCATCATGACTGCTGCCAGGTAGTGCAACTCAATGAGAAACCCTGTCCTGACCTATCCTATGTTCCCCTGGAAAATCCTGACTTGACTCTCTTTTGTGATGGAAGTTCTAAAATTGTCCAGGGCGTTCGCCGCACTGGCTATGCCATCATTGACCCAGACTCTTCTAACCATGTATTAGAGTCTGCTGCACCCCCATCAAATTACAGTGTGCAAGCGGCAGACCTTGTGGCTCTCACACGTGCCTGTGAATTAGCCACTAATGTGGCCGTTAATATTTTCACAGATAACCAGTATGCATTCGGTGTTACTCAATCCACAGGTCAGTTGTGGAAACGACGAGGGTTTCTCACATCAGCAGGAACCAAGATTGCCAATGCCCAATTAGTCAGTGCCCTATTAAAAGCTATTCAACTCCCTGAAGCTATCTCTGTCATGCACTGTAAAGGTCATTCCCGAGACTCTGATCCTATTTCTATAGGCAACAGAATGGCTGATTATGCCACTCAGAAGGCTGCCCCCTACTACCTCTTTACATATGCAAGCCTCAGTCTGCCCAAGTAATGCTGAGCCCTATGATCCTCTGTACTCTAATTTACCCCCTGAGACAGTAGAACAATGGACATCCTGGGGTCTCATCCATCACCCAGATGGGTCATGGACTACAATAGATGGCAGAGTAGCTATCCACACTCCTCAGTTAATGCAACTTTTAAGATTGTTACATCAAAAAACTCATTGGTCAGCTATGAAACTGGGTGATTCAGTTAGCCGCCAGTGGTCTGTCCCTGGAGTCTACTCCCTGGCTAAGTGAATTGTTAAGGATTGCTTGCTGTGTGCAGCTAGTAATCCAAGGGGGGAACCCAAAGGACCTCCAGGTGCAAAACCATGGGCTTTTGTTCCTTTTGAGTTACTGCAAATTGATTTCACTGATTTGAATCCTGCCAAAAGGTTTAAATATGTGTTAGCTATTGTTGATGCGTTGAAGCATTTCCTATTACCAATAAAAAGGCTCAGCAAGTTGCTAAAATATTGGTGAAGGAAATCGTTCCAAGATATGGTCCACCCAGAGTCATTGATTCAGACCAGGGACCTGAATTTGCTTCAAACATTATTCAAACTCTGTCTGAATTTCTGGGTTTTACCTGGAAACTCCACACTGCCTGGCATCCTCAGAGTTCAAGACAAGTTGAGAGAATGAATCAGACTTTAAAACTGCAACTGCTAAAGCTGTCCAAATAAACCAAATTGACATGGCTGGATGCTTTACCGTTAGCTCTGTTTAACATCCGCACAGCCCCAAGGGGAAGACTTAAGGTCTCTCCAAATGAGTTGTTATATGGAAGACCATCCCTAGGGTATGGACCTGAACCCCCGGAGCTTCCTACATATGTCTTGCAAGACTCTCACCTCACTTCTTATATTTTACAGCAGCAGCAGCAGCTTTACCCTCTCCACAGGTATGTACAACAGTTCGAGCCTCTCCCATTAGATGTGTCTGCATACTCATTCCTGCCCGGGGATTGGATTCTGATCAAGACCTATCACCACCAAACACTACAGACACTGTGGGAAGGCCCTTCCAAATGTTATTAACCACCCCAACTGCAGTCAAGGTAGCCGGCAAAGGATCCTGGACTTACTACACAAGCTGTAAGCATGCTCCACCATCGCAAGCACCTGGACTAGGACGAGAAGCAGCTGAGGTCGGGGCAGCCAAAGCCCTAGCAGCTAGTGAGGGAGAGGAGAAGATTCCCAAAGAAAAGTGGCTCTTGGAGGTCATGACCTAAGCCTGAAGGTAAAGCTCAAGAGACTGAAATAATTTTACCCTCACTGAAATTGTGACTCTCTATGCCTACCTGCTATCCTTTTGGAAGGAGGCCCTTGCCAGAGGAAACTCTGACGCTTTACAGAAGAACTTTAAGGACTGAAAATATTGTATGATTCTTTTTCTTTCTGCTGTTTACTGTATTATTTGTTGTCGTATTTCTTGTATGGTTGGTTAAGATATGGGTAACCTCCACAGTCACAAGCCCCTTAGAGTGATGTTTGCTTATGCTCTCTGCATTACTTCCCTTCCCTTGATAAGCCCCGGTCCTGTGTCATTACAGGGGAGCCTAGCTGGGGGAAGGGGTCGCTGCCTGTGTCGAGCATACAAAGACTACTCAGGCTGCCCCTCCAATCTGATAAAAATTGAATATTGGCCTTCTGCTTCTTTATGTACAAAACCAGAACTTATAGGTACCCTTAGACTTACTTCTCGTAATGCTTCTTGATTGCTTGATGTGCTAACCGCTTTCATTTAAAAATAAAGCGGTATATTAAATCCTTTTAAATAAATAAATAATATAATGCTTCTGTCTGCATAAAAACTGATTCTGTCTGTGCAAGAGGATGATTCAGGCTCTAAAGCAGCAGTTCTCAACCTGTGGGTCGCGAACCCCACGGGGGTCGCCTCACTCCGCTGTTAAAAAAAAAAAAAAAAAAAAAAGCGCACAAGTTAATGCCGCTGCCGAGTCCACTTCTCGGCAGCGGCAAACTCACAGACTTTAATCTTCTGCAGCTGCGGCTCCCTGCCTCTTAGGAAACCGTGGCTATGCCTGTAAAACCGTTGCGGAGCCTTCCTGCCTCTCGACGGGCTCCATGCAGCATTGTCCCGCCTCCAAAGGAAGTGGTAAACAACTTCCTTTAGAGGCGTAACATTGCTCCACGGAGCCCGCTTAGAGACAGAAAGGCTCCGCAACGGTTTTACAGGCATAGCAGGGAGCCGCGGCTGCAATAGAAGGAGGCAGACATGGGGGAGGGGAGGCTGACATGGAGGGAGGGAGGGGGGATGAGATGGATGGATGGAGGGAGGGGGGCTAACATGGATGGAGGGGGCTGACATAGATGGATGGATGGATGGAGGGAGGGGGGCTTACATGGACAGAGGGGGGCTGATATGGATGGATGGATGGAGGGAGGGGGGCTGACATGGACAAGGGGGGCTGACATGGACAGAGGGGGGACTGACATGGAGGGAGGGGGTTGACATGGACAGGGGGGCTGACATGGATGGATGGAGGGAGAAGAGGCTGACATGGAAGGAGGGAGTGAGGGGGCTGACATGGATAAAGGGAAGAGACAGGGGACGTACTGGACAGACGGGGATAAATGCTGGACAGAGGAGAGAGACAGTGCGGGTTAGGATTATAATGGGCAGATGGGGGGGCTAGGACTGGTAATGGGTTGATTAGGGAAGGCTAGGACTGGGAATGGACTGATCAAGGGGGGGTTGGGACTGGTAATGTGCTGATAGGGGGGTAGGACTGGTAATGGACTGATGGGGGGCTAGCACTGGAAATGAGATGATCGGGGAGGTTAGGACTGTAAATGGGCTGATGGGGGGGGGGGGGTAGGACTGGTAATGAGCTGATTAGGGGAGCCTAGCACTGGTAATGGGGTTGAGGAGGGACTAGCACTGGAAATGAGCTGATTAGTTGAGGCTAGCACTGATAATGGGGTTGAGGAGGGACTAGCACTGGAAATGAGCTGATTAGGGGAGGCTAGGACTGGTAATGAGCTGATGGGGGGTAGGACTGGTATTGGGCTGATTAGGGGAGGCTAGCACTGGTAATGGGGTTGAGGGGGGACTAGCACTGGAAGCGAGCTGTTTGGGGGGCTTCGACTGGGAATGGGCTGATTGTGGGGAGTGGAGGATAGAGCTGCTGGCCCTGGAAGAAAACTGGGGGCTAAGGCTACAAATGGGCTGATACGAGGGGATGGGAGAATGGAACTGGGATGGGAGAATGGAACTGGAAGGGAGTGGATCTGAGAGGGGCTGCCATAGTATTTGTACTAGAAGGGACTGGTCAGTGGGGAAGGAGGGGAACTGGAAGGGAATGGACACCAGTGGCAGTCATGGGAATGCAAGTTGACATTGGAAGGTAGAGAGTGAGGACTGGAAAGGGGCTGATACTGGGGAGGGTTACTGGGACTGGAAATAGGTTGATGGAAAGAAGTGAAGAAAACGAAAGAAGAGATAAGAAATGGCAGATGGAATTGGTCAGACAACAAAGGTAGAAAAAATAATTTTATTTCATATTAGTGATTTGACTACAAAATCATAATTTTGAAATCAAATATTGTTACTTGTTATTGTGATTAATTATTGTGGTTTAAATAAGTAAATTTTATAAATAAAAACATATTGCGAAGGCTTATAATATATTAATAATTCAACAAATGATTACAGCAACAATGCGTTAGTGGTAAAGGAAGAGAGACGCATTCGATTTTATCATTGGGGGTCACCACAAGTTAACCAATGGTAAAAGGGGTCACCGAAAAAAAAGGTTGACAACCACTGCTCTAAAGGATAAACAACCTTTACTAAACAAGAGCTTGATAGGTCGCATACTGCCTAAGAAACAAAAGCACTGTTACTACCCAGACCCCTTACCCTGAAGCCCTTGATCACTTTGGTCACTGGGAACAGAATTTACATGTAAGTTGCTCAAAGATGTGGCTTTAAGGACAAGTAAGGACTGTTATATTTGTTCTCATGTTCCTTCATATTACCGAAGTGATGTTCCCTTAATAAGCATAGAGGTTGCTTACAGTTTCACTAGCTTCACCCTATCCAAAGCTTTTAATACTTCTACCTTCATTTCATTAACAAATTTAGGCTATGAGACTGTCTGCTTTCAGAAGGATGGAAAAGGTCAAAACTTGGGTAACAGTGTCTGCCTGTATAGGATCATAAATAAAAGTACTAACAACTCTGGTACTCCCCGTCACTCTTATAGTCTTAACTCCACCTCTTGTATTCTTACCTCTCCAAATGTAACTTACCATATTAGTGCCATGCAAGATTTACAGAGACCTCTCCAAAATATTATGAGGGATAAGACTGGCTTAGGAAACATAGCTGAGTGGTTTGGAAGCTCGGATTGGATACAAAAACTTGTGTTTTATTTAATCATTTTTGTTGCTATCCTAGTCTCTGTCTGTTGTTGCTTCAGTGTCTCCCAGGTTTGATGCAAACCTTCAAAGCCTGACTTACTCCTACAGTTATGAATGCTAATCTCCTTGTCTCTGAACTTCCCCTGATCGAGTCTCAAGTATGCTCTGAGCACCAGAGACATAATCAGACATGCTCCCCACTCTAGCTCAAGGATCCCCCTGCCATCACAATCGCCAAGAAGAACCTGAGCAGAGGGAAGCAGGAGCAAAATGTGTGATTGCCTCTGGGGATAAGGAGGGAATCAAAGGGGGAATGAGATGGGAAAAAGGAGATAGCATACAAGAAGAGAGTAGCATGCAAGAAAATAGCTGGCAACATAAAAAACAGACATTAAACATTAGACAGGGGTAGCAGCACAAGAACACCGACAGTCTGGAACAGATAAAGTTCTATCTTTACATCCAGACTGAAAAGGAAAAGGGAGGGGGGAGGTAAAGGGATGCTTTTGCTAAAGCTTTCACACCTACACAAGTGAAGGAGTAGGTTTTCAGACAGCTTAACCACAAACGTCCTGTAAGCTGCAAGGAGAGATAAGGTAGCCACCCCTGAACTGACCAATCAGAGACCTTTAACAGTCAGTTACTTTCTAGACATACAACTAGATATTTTTTTAGAAAGAGGAAGTCAACTGGCTCAAAATTCTTCCAGAACGGCTATCTTGCTCTTACACCTGTATAATCACATGGCAAACTGACATGCTAAAACTGTATAAGAATATAACTGGAATCCTGCATCGGGGCTGGACTCCCTGCTTTGCTGAAAAGTAAGCCAGCCCTGCTATAGTAGTGCAGATAAAAAAAGGTATCTGCCTGGAGCATTGTGCCTTCTATAACGTCTACATATGAGGAACATTCTAGAATCCCTGCTTCTAAGTTATAGCCTAGGAATATGATATAATGGCTGATGACCTTTCTTCTCTCTCTCCAGACAGGAGGAATCGTCTCCACAGAACTACAGTGATTTATAAAGGGCCTAGGCAAGCCAATGCCCAAGATCTTTCTTTCACAAGAAGTCTGGGGAGTAAGGAGAGGATAATTAGGTTCATGGCAGGGGCACAGCACAGCCTGGCTGCTGCATCCTAGGTGATCTGCTCAGCCATTAACCACAGGATAGCTAGATTTGAAAAAACAGCATTCTTCACAAAAGGGAGAAGGAAACTGCAGACCTATGGAGTGTCTGTGGAGAGAAGGGGAGAAGGAGAGAATCCAACAATAATGTTAAAAAAGAAGAGTTGATATACCAAGAGACAGAACTCTCCATGGGAATAGAGGATAAAGACAATAAATACTCAAGTTTATAGAAGAAACCTGATACCAAGGTGCATCCCTGCTTGCAATTCGGGACTCGGTACTATGTGGAGAGGGACCTCTAACACAAGTGCATCCCCAACCCTCCATTCAGAGAGTTATTTAATACATTTGCCCTTAACTGTATTTTTTACACTTGTCCTTGCAGCAAGGAGAGCAACTGCATCTCCTGAAGCCTACCTCCAGACAGGAGGTATACATCTCTTTGTTGGAGGGCCTAAAGGGGAGTATTAGAATTGTGGTGTCCAAAGATGTAGATATGCACCATTTGTTCTTGATAGAAGTGCCAGTGTTTATCTGAAAGGAAATCCGATATCTCACCATGGAGAGCATTAGACATAGCAAAGGAGGAAGAGAGAGAAGATGAGGCTATTCAACCAGGAACAAACAGGAGAGGAGACTCAGGAGCCTTAATGAGAGCTCTGAATCTAAGAACTCTGATCAACCACTTAGATTTTGTCTGGTCTCTTGATTTTACCTGAAGTAAGGACTGTAGATACTTTGTTTTGGTGGGATAGCCTAATAAAGGAGTTTTGTTACATAAATATATTATTTTCTGCACTTTGTGCCTTTTTGCATGTATGTTATGAATTTTCTTCAGCTGAGATCTTGAGCTCATTCCCTCTCCTATCCACTAGGGATCCTTTCTATTACTTTAGGTGCTCTGTTCCACTGCTTGTTTCACAACGAAAGCAGCTATCACGTCAAAAAAGGCGAAAAACCAGTCCAAAGGCGTGATAATGTGAAAAGACAGAGCTTTAAGGGTTGTCGATTGGTTTTATTAAAGCTCTGTCTTTTCACATTACCACTGCTTGTTTCTACTTTTTTCTCTATTTAACGTGACAGACAGCCTATAAAATCTTTTGTTGTGGTGCCTTTGGGTTTTCACTCATCCCCTCAGTAAGAGGACAGCTACAATAAGATAAAATCACCAGAGAAAGAATAAACAGCAAAGATTTTAAAATAAGAAAATAAAAGATAAAAATGTTCAATAAATCCTACTAAACTAAATTAGCAGCCTCAAATGCAATCTGAAAATCTAATATGAGGCTAAGCATTTTGAATGATTCACAAATCCTGCAACTATCCATATACAAATTGTGCATATGGAAAGCTCAGAGAGTAACTAACTTAACACATCTCCCAAATGGTCTTTGGCAAAGGTATTTCACTTATTAATCTGTCTCAAATCTCCTTTTATGTCTTAAAAGTAATATTTTATTTTTTTAATTCATAAAGTACATTAAGGTTTTCAGGAAAAACTTAAAAACACATTTATACAAAGAATACTTTGGAGACATCACCTAGCCATACCATCATGACATACAACAACAGTAAATATGGCCCACTTAATGATACGACACCTGATAGATGAACACTCCACACTGTACATATAGACTGTATATAAGTTACGGTATAAGTTAAGGGTACCAGCATGCTATGGAAGCCTCATAAGAATAATAATTGGCTTATTGTTAGCATCTACTGTTCTCTGTAAAAGAAGTTGTTATATAACTGCTCCCTGAACAAAACTGAGCTGTAATGTAAACTGCCTTGATTTAAGGATGAAGCGGTATATAAAACCTGTTAAATAAATAAATAAATAAAAATAAAATAATCAAACTCTGGAATTGGTAACCTGTGGATATAGTAAAAGCTTTTAGTGTAGCTGGGTTTCAAAGAGGTTTGGACAAGGAAATCTGTCTACCTTTTGGGAACCTGACAATTACTTGTGACCTGGATTGGTTACTGTTGGAACAAGATAGGCTTGATGGACCTTTGGTCTGATCCAGTATGGCATATTTTATATTCTTATGTTGTTAGTTATTTTTTTAGTTACTATGAAAACTTGATATACCACCTCCCTTACTAATATACTGAAAAGGCTTATAATAAAAATGTTCATAATAAAATACCACTGCTTCATCCCTCACACTAGTCCACCCTTTCTTTCCTGTTCCCATCCGACACAAGTTGGAAAAATGTCCCTTCTAAAATGTGCAGGATACCACTGACATATTTTCTTTTGCACAACATGCTCCAGCTATTTTTCAGTTTATCCCACAATGGGTCGGCAATTCCCCAAAGGATATAGGGCTCTGCATGGTTTAAACCTTAAAATAGCTAAAGTGTGCCTGGTAGAGGAAAAGGTGTCTGTTGTCTACTGCACACCATGGAGGGAATATTGGTGTACATCCTTTCTTCAACTGCTATAACTGATATCAGTGGCATAACCTCTGCCTGAGCAGCTCCTGCAATGAGGGGGGGGGGCAGGTAGGAAAAGGGCCCACATAGCGATGGTAAAGGCAGAGCTGCATATTTACTTTAAAACTTTTGCCATGCTGCACCTCTCTTCTTTTAAATTTTGAGGCCTGACAGCTATCACCTCCAGTTGCAGGGCCAAAGGCTTGCGATAACAGCTGCATCATGAGACTTCAGCCCGGCAGTGGCCAGAAAGTGATGACTCCCGGGCCTCAAAACTTAAAAGAAGAGTGGAGGCAGCATGACAAATATTTTAAAGTAAGTTTGCTTGTGTGTATGGGGGGCACACGTTGTATTGCTTCGACAATGGGGGGCCCTCAGCACATTTTTGTTTGGGGGCCCCTGACTAGAACTTATGCCAGTGACTGATATCCACAACAAATCATAGAAGAGTACAATGGGCAGGGAAATTAACAACCATCTCACCCTTCAGCATATTGTAGAATGCATAATATCTTTAAAAAAGGGAAAATAAAGGTTACAATCATTTTATTATAAAACACCAACAACCATTCTTTAATACTACCTCATTTTCGAATTGTAATAAACTTAAATATAAGTTCTCTAATGTCAATGATTAGTTAGCTTAATTTTCATTATAACTACCTACCCATTAGGACAAAATTTAATTTGATAACTTTTATGTAACACCATTTATGTGCTGCATATAAAAACAACATGAAAACACTTTAACTAGCTTATCTTTGACTATGTGTTTCCTCTTGAGAAACACCATTTTGAGATTTATAGCTCTGTTGTTTTACTTTCTCTTCTGTCTTTTCAACTAAAAGTAAGGGTTTACGGTGTGGCAGAGTGAGTACAATGGTCACACACAGGAATACAAAATATGATGATGAATAAGGACAAGAGAGATCCATCTAGGTTGCCTAATTTATTTCCTTTTAGAATGCTATAAACCAGGCACGTCCAGCAAGTAGATCGTGGAGGGGTCAGAGGTAGATCACCAGCCCCACTTGGCTCCATCTCTCCAGCAGCTCGCCCCGTCGCTAGGAAAGAGCTCATGCCGGCAGGTCGTCTGCCGAGGGCTTGCCGCCGCTGCTGATCCTTTGCTTGTCTTTTTTCCCTGCCTGCGGGAATCTTGCCTGCGGGTGTATTGGGGGCGCTTGTTGTTTTCGTGCCAATAGTTTGTGGGTACCCCAGGGGGCCGCCGCCCGTGCCCCGCGACGAGACGCCACAGGCCCGGCGTCATACCTGGTCTCCTGCCTCTCAGAATCACCCATTCCTGCCCCTGCCCCAACACCCCTTAGAAGTGTGTTATATACTGGGTGATATCCATTCGCCCGGGCTTTACCTAAATACACTTACCATATTAGTTGTGTCGTGTGCTGGTCATTGGTCGCTTTATAGTTCGCTTTCATTAAATGTTTTCGGGCAGACACAACAAAGTGTCAAGAATTTGGTGATTTTGGCAGGCTTTTCCAATTTTGTTCTAACTTGCCTATGCCTTGCCTTCGAATTGGTTCAAATCACTGTGACTTTTGCTTGCCTCTGCAATTTTATTTTGCCTTGCCTTTGCATTGATTCTACACTGCAATTTTATTTCGCCTTGCCTTTGCGTTGATTCTACACTGCAATTTTATTTCGCCTTTCCTTTGTGTTGATTCTACACTGTGTGCAGAATTTATTAAATCACGTATGGTGGTATTTGAACTTGTTTGGCGGTATTTGATTTTATCTGGTTTGCTGGACAGGTGTTTGAGTTTTTTTATGATTGTTTGGTGGTATTTGATTATTGGTGCCAGTATGATGAATTCTTATTTTTACTTTTAGAACTGCATATGTGGTTTTGGCATCTCCAGTCCTTGTATTGCACATCATCCAGAGGTCTTCAGTTCCTGTTGATCTTTAATATTTTGGGACAGTTTTGGACCAGATTCAGCCAGTGTTTATACTAACTTAGCAGATTTGGCCTTCTTACATTCAGCCACCCCAATATAACGAAGATGAGTGTTCCAAAGAAGAGCAAAACCTACCACTTTCATGATGAATGGAAAACGGACTACTTCTTCATCATGGTGAAAGTGTTGTTGTCTAATTTGTAACGCCCCAGTATCCTTGCCCAAAAAGGGTAATCTGGAATGTCATTATAAGGCTCTGCATAGCAATAAGTTTGATGCTGATTTTCCACCCAAAAGTGAAATTCGTAAATTGAAGCTCAAAGAACTTAAATCGAAATTGGCTACTCAGCAAATGTTGATGGCGAAGCCAAGGTCACATTCGGTCAATGCAACCATAGCATCCTTCAAGGTCAGCAACCTGATCGCAAAGTAATGCAAACCTTTCACTGAAGGGGAATTTGTAAAAGATTGTTTTCTTGAAGCAGCTGACAATCTTTTTGAAGGATTTAAAAATAAGAAAGAGATTATAGCTGCTATTCAAGATGTACAATTATCAAGAAACACCGTTGTGCGGTGAATAGAAAAGATATGTGGAGACACAACTGTACAATTGTTGGAGGATGTTTCAAATTGTGTTGCTTTCTCACTCCAACTGGATGAATCTACAGACATAAGAGACATAGTCCAGTTACTAGTCTTTATACGGATGGTTTTTGAAGACTTCAGTGTTAAAGAACTACTTGGAATGATTTCTTTAAAAGAGAGAACTTCTGGTCAGGAAATATTCAGTTCTTTCCATTCTTTTGTGACAAAGTGTAATCTTCCATTGCATAGACTTGTTTCCATCACTACTGATGGAGCAAGAGCAATGACAGGTGAGGTTAACGGTTTCATAGCCCTCTGTAGACAGCATGACGACTTCCCAGATTTCCTTTCTTACCACTGCATTATTCACCAGCAAGTTTTGGCAAGCAAGAGACTCAATACAAAGACTGTCATGGACATCACTTTCAAAATTGTAAATTCAGTTCGTGGAAGATCACTTCAAAGACGGCTTTTCAATCTTACTCTTGATGAAGGGGCAGCGGAAATCATTTTGCACACAGATATAAGGTAGCTAAGTAGGCACAAATGTCTGCAAAGATTTCGTGATTTGCTGAATGAAATAAGAAGTTTTTTGAAGGAGAGGGGAGATGACCAAGCAGAGTTGGAAGATGAGGAATGGTTATGTGATCTGGCATTTCTCGCTGACTTTACAGGTGAACTAAGTGATATGAACCTTGAACTACAAGGTAAAAACAAATGCATTGGCGAGATGATGAGTACAGTTTCATCCTACAAGAGCAAATTTGAGCTAATGATGACTGACCTTGCAAACAACACTTTTGGTCATTTTTCTAATACGCAGGACCATCTGGGACAATATCAAAATTCTGTTTTTCAGAACGAGAAGTATGTGACAGAAATCTGTTCTGTTATCCAGGAATTCGAAAATAGATTCTGTGACTTCCAAAAAATTGGAACAGTTGTGGAGTCCTTGTCATACCTATTCAAAGTAGATGTGGACATTAAAGAAACTGCAGCTGCTATCAGTAAAAATTACTCATTGAACAAACCATCTCTTGAAAATGAAATATTAACCCTTAAAAATGGACATTTTTCTCAAGACCCATGCTGAGTAAGAATCATTTTGGAAGCTAGTGCCTAGAGACAAATTTCCCAACTTGAGAAGATGCAATGAAGCTGTACACTCCTGTTTCGGTTCAACTTATTTGTGTGAATCTGAGTTTTCCCATCTGAAAATGACAGAGTACACAACGTTCCAACATGACAGATGAACATCTCCAGGATTCCCTAAGGCTGGCCCTCACGCAATATTCACCCAACTTCAAAAAACTGGTGGATGAAATGCAGGCTCAGACGTCTCACTAATAAGCAAGAGCGAAATATTAAAGATTGTGCAAGATCAGCCTGGATCAATACTAGACCTAAATTTAACACAAATTACTCAATAAAAGTTAAAGAAAGTTATTAAGACAGTTAAAGAAAGTTATTATTCAATAAAACTTTAAGAAAAAATGTACTTTCCATTTCCCCTCGCAGTTCTTACTGGATCTGTTTTGTTTTTGCTTAACAGCTGATCACATCCAAGTAAATGACAGAAGGTTCATTAAAAATGGGGGGTGGGGGGGATACTCCAACTTTATTGGGTTAAAATTTAATTTGAAACTAATTTGAAACTTAATTTTCATGGTGGTAGATCACCGGCACTTTTGGCTGGAAAAAGTAGATCACGACCTGTTTGAAGTTGGACATGCCTGCTATAGACCCAGGTCATCTCTAGCTTTCTCTTCACTGCTTATCAACTAATGGTCCTCTATGCTAATACAATGCATTCTAATATTCCTTTACTCTTTCAGCATCTACAGTGCTTCTCAAACTCTTCTCTGATATGACCCCATTTAGTTTATTAATTTTTATTTTCAAATTTGTACAGGCAAACTTATGACCTCATTTGGGGTCATGACCTGCAGTTTGGGAATTGCTGCTCTACCACCTTGCATCCATCACTCTTCCCATGAAGAAAACAAGCCAGTTTTTCTAGTGCAGTTATGTTAATTTTGGCAGATAAAGACATATTAACCCACACTGCATCTCTAGCCCATCCTACTATTCCTCTACCTAATCTGTTCTACTGGAAGAAGTAGAGATACTGACCTCTGCTGCTGTGATAGCAGAGAGCACTTAAACATCACCAAAGAAGGCATAGTGGAATCATTTGTTAACAAGAGAGCAATCCTCTCACTGTGGATGACAGCAGTGCAGTAGCTGGGTCTGTAAAAATATAAATGGGATAGACTCTGGACTCAATTTATGGTGAAATTAGACCTTACCTGCTCATTGTCTTTCCTTGAGTCCCTCCAGTCCAAGAAAGGTTGGAAATGATTGGGTTTTCCCCCTCCAACAGCAGCTGAGGACTGAGCATGACAGGATTCTGACATCACAATATAAAGGCTCCCCCTTTCTGCTCCAGACTCCAGTATCGTATTGACCAAGCAGACTAGAAAAAAACAGAGTAGAGAAACAAGAGACACAAGAAAAAAAAAGGAGAGAGTCAACCAGAACAACCTCCTGACCCCAAACATGGGCCAAGACAAGGTAATCACAGTGAAAAATGCCCCCGCCCCCCCCCCCCAGGAACACTCCACATACTCTTTCAAATATTTACAACTGTGAAGTGATAGACTGTCAAGAACAGAACTGTCCCTGAGCCAGACCCATCCAAGCCAAACACCATCTCCCAAATTCAACCTGAAACCAAAACAGCTTCTGCGGACCCAGATGGACTCGAACACGAGATCCAGGCAGGAATCAGAATGAACTGGAGGGACTCAAGGAAAGACAATTAGCAGGTAAGGCCTAATTTCACCTTCCATATTGTCCCTCCAGTCCAATCCGGGAAAGGATGGAAACGATTGGGATATACCAAAGCAGTATCTACTTGTGGGAGGGGCCCCGAGAGTCCTGCCTGGAGCACCAAAGCCCTATAACGTGCATCTGTCGCCAAATGCACGTCCAGCTAGTAATGCCGAGTTAAAGTATGGAGCGTCGACCACATCGCTGCCCTACATTCTCCACTGGTGACACCAAGCCATGCTGTGCCCAGGACACTGCCTGCACCCTAGTAGAATGGGCTCTCAAGCCCCCTGGCACAGCCATGCCCCTGCACTTATAAGCAAGGACAATGGTCTCCTGTATCCAGCTTGCCACCACCGCCGCCTTGGAGGCCACTTCTTCCTTCTTCGGCCCCCCAAACAGCACAAAGAAACTGCCGGACCATTGCAGAGAAGCCATACACCGAAGGTATCGCCAGAGGATCTGAAGCGCATCTAGCTTATGCAACTGCTGCTCCTCTGCAGTGTCCCCAGTTCCTGAAATGCGGGTAAGGACACTGTCTGATTCACATGAAAGCTGGACACTACCTTGGGCAAAAGGAAGGCACCTGCCGCAGCACAACCTTCTCCTTGGAAATCAAAAGGAAAGGCTCCTTGCATGACGACGCCTGCAATTCGGACACTCTCAATGCCGAACACATAGCCACGAGGAACACTATCTTTAAGGTCAGACATTTCAATGAGATTTATTTATTTATTTAGACAGTTTTGTATACTGCCTTATCCTTCAATCAAAGCGGTCACAACACAATTGGGGGATACATTTAACACGCAGGGATATGAGACACATACACTAATACTTACAGGGAACATGAGCAATGGAGGGTTAAGTGGCTTGCCCAAGACCACAAGGAGCATCTGTGGGACTAGAAACCCCAGTCCTTCCGGCCCAAGGTCGCTGTCCTCTAGTGGGATTTGAACCCCCGACCTTCCGGCCTGAAGTACCTTGCCCCAACCACTAGGCTACTCCTCCCTCTTTCTTTCAACGGTTCAACCGGGATCATGGGGTCCCAGAACTACCGACCTCACTGGCTGAAGTTGCTTCACAGCACATAGAAAACGCACTACATCGGGATGTGATGCCAGAGAGGATCTCTGAACACATTCCCGATAGCAAGCGAGCGCCATGACTTGTACATTTAGGAAATGCAGTGCCAGTCCCTTCTCCAATCCATCCTGAAGAAAGGACAAAATCTCCCCTAGGGCAGCCTTCAGGGGCGTTACACTTCACATCTCACACCATCCTTCAAAGACGTGCCACACTTGCACATATACCCCACATTTTGAGTGAATATACAGTGACTGAAACCAAATTCTAACCCCACATAATGTTTTTTTGTCGGAGGTTTTTGCCTTGAGAGATTTCTCCCTCCTGAAGCGTAACTTCCCTTTTAATCAATAATGTGGTACCTAACCGCTCAATAAAATATTGTGAAATAATTGCATTCTTTATCAGCGCTATATCACAATATAAAACTCTCTTCTAACGAGCCACGGGATCCCTTCTTAACTTCCAGGAAATCCCCACAGCCCTATCAAGATTCTGCAGATGACAACAAACACAGCACTGCGTTTAGAGCCCCACTCTATTTTCTGGCCCTGTTTCAACGCTTACCGTTCTGCAAAAGGAATATACACATCTTCATAAGCTGTCGAGCAGCGGTATTTCATCCCCTGCGACGTTTGACCCGGAGCAGCGTCGAGTGGAAACCTTTCCTCCCAAAAAGACGCTTCCACTGATACAGTCCAACTTACTGGGTGGTAGCATGGTCGGAAAACACTCTCACTGCCTCCCCTTGGAGCCAAGGCTGAAAGTGCTGCAGCGCCAGCATTACTGCTCACATCTCCAGGCAATTATTGGACCACGTGCCCTCCTATGGAGACCACCAGCCCTGAGTGGCTTGCCCTTGGCAGTGTGCCCCCCAACCAGATAGGCTGGCATCCATTGTGAGAATTACCCACTGTGGCTGCTTCAATAGCACTCTGCCACCAGATGATCTAAGTCCAACCACCATGTAAACCGCATGGATAATGAATGAGTTTGAGGTGACCAGCGAGTCAGTAAGGCCTACTGCAGAGGTCTCATGTGCAGACAGGCCCAAGGAACCATGTCAAGTGCCACTGCCATGGAACCCAGAAGCTGTAGATAGGCTCATGCTGTGGGCTGCGCTGAAGTCAGAAATCAACACACCTGGTGTTGTATCTTGCGAATTCTGTTAAGAGCTCCGACCAATGCAAGACTTACCCCCGCAGCCTGCCACTGCCTTTCCTTTCCTGTCCCAGCTACCTTTGCTTTCCTTATGTGCGCCGTTTTTTTTTTTCTTTTTATACTTTACATCAATGCCAAACTCGCAGCACCTTCAGGAAGCCCAGCATTCTCACCAGATCTGTGGGCAATCCAGCTGGGGGGGGGGGGGGGGAAGGGAGCCTGGCCCACCAAGCTATTTTACCCCAGGGCTCTACCAGAACCGAACACAAGCCTTGGCAACTGGTGACAGGCTCTGCCACTCAACCAGCCCACCACTCCAACAGGCAGTGGAGTGAACCCAGCACCCGGGCTGTTCCACTGTAATCCTTTTCTATGTTAATTCTTCTTGAAAATAACAAACTTGACAGAAAGAAAGGAAAAACAGAGAAGCCTCCCTCTAGAAGGCTGCTCCCTCAGCTGCTGAGGATACTGGATTCTGGAGCTGAAAGGGAGAGCCCTTATACTGTGATATCAGAATCCTGTCATGCTCAGTTCTCAGCTGCTGTTGGAGAGGGAAAACCCAGTCGTTTCCAACCTTTCCTGGACTGGACTGACAATATGGAAAAAAAAAATATATAAATATATAGGGAGGGAGGGGGCTATCTTGCAATAAAGCATCAGCGATATTTTTCCAATCCATCAATACCCCACGTGGTTAGTGGGAGCTCAGAGTGTGTTACTTGGATATTTTAAACAATCTCAGTATGCCTTCAGTTACTAGGATACCACTACACTATCACTTGTATTATTTACTTAGAGCTCATCTATGACAAACAAACTCTAGCTTTCAGTACATCCAGTAAGTTAAAATAATATCAACATCTAGCAACCTTGTAACACTTTTTTTTTTTTTAAAAGAAAAACCATTATAACTTATATATGGGCATATACAAATGACAAACACATATCAATGATACACTTTACAAATTAAAATAAATGTACTGTGTGATGGCGAAAGTGTTTCTGAGCCTATGGAAATAGGAGAAAAACACCCATTTACCTTTAGGGAGAGAGACAGGCAGGAAGGCTGTAGCTCTCATGCTGAAGCTAAACAGAAAAAAACAAACGTAGCTCCTGGTTACAAGCCACGCCCAAGCTCTGAAGCAAGTAGTAAAGTTAATGAGAGCCACCTGGGGGAGGAGCACAGGACCCTAGTGCAGGCACACTCATATAAACGCAGGGGAATAGAAGGAAATGGAACCACCAGGGAAATAGAAGGAAGCAGAAACTCGAGGAAGTCTGAAGGAAGGAAGACCTTCAGGGCAGCTGAAGAGAAGAGTATTTCCAAGGACAACACTAGAGAGGGTTCCAGAGGGAAGGAAGCTGTGAGACCGAGTCACAGGAAAAGTTTAACCACAGAGAACGCTGAGGAATGCAGTGGAGCTCTCAGTGGTAGAAGCCATAATCCAGAGAAGAGCCAGTGCTGCAGAGAAACTGCTTTGGGCTCTAGATGGAGGAGATTTATAACTGAGAGAAGTCCTGACGAGGAGCAACGTACTTTGGCAGTAATCCAGGAAGCTATAGGAAATTTGCCAGCTCAAAAAGGGAATGTGAGTAAATCTGTGACTAAAAGTAATTTAAGTCAGTTAGAAGCACTGTGCCACTTAATGAGAGAGAAGAGGCTTCACGTGCCTGCTGAAAAGCCTGTGTGCAAAGAGAAGTCTTATTGGAGGAAAGTACTAGAGCTGCTAGAAGAGGTTAAACCCGAGTTTGTACAGGGAGAATTCAAGCAGGATACAGAAAGCACTGATGCTGAAGAAATGCAAACTGAATGTTATGAATCTGACCAAGAGTTTGAGTCTTCTATAATGGACTGTTCTTTATGTCATAAGACTTTGTAATGGTCTTAACTGAAAGGAGAAAGGCCTAGAATCTTACTGTCTGGTAAAGCAGAAAACAAAACAGGCTGGACGTTGTTTAAGTCAGTATTGCTCAAGAATCCTGTTTGCCTTTAAAAGAAGGAAACAGCTACACGTGCTTTATGCTGCATGAAACAGCTAAAACCTTATGCTGAAGGCTGGGACTTTAGAAGAAAACAGCTACATGTCTTTAATGCTGAAGGAAGCAATTAAAGCTTTGTTCTGAATGCTGGAAGTTGTAAGAAAAGTAACTACAAACGTTTTAACCTCACAGAAACAGTTACTGTGTGGTGCTGTATGTAAAAGTCTTTTCTTTTGTGGAAAACATGGTTTTGGGAGAAAGAATCCTATATTAATTTGTGTACCATGCGTTGAGCTTTTTAAGACTCTTTTCTGGAAGGTGGAAAACAAAAAAATAAATATTCCTGTGTTTGCCTTAAACTTTCGGGCCTCAATATTATTTGAACCCACAACTACAATCCCCAGAAGCCCCGGCTCTGGACTATATTAAGGCACGTCCCCTCCTCTAGGCAGCCGCCTGAACAGAAGGGGGCGCGACAACTGTGAATACCGTGGAGTGGAGGAGTAGCCTAGTGATTAGAGCACTGGCTTGGTAACCAAGCAACCAGGGTTCAATTCCCACTAGCACTCCTTGTGGCCTTGGGCAAGTCACTTAACCCTCCATTGCCTCGGAAGAAAGGCCTGGCAATCTACTTCCGGTGACACTGCCAAGAAAACCCAGGAGCTTCTGGGTCGCCAGGAGTCAGGACTGACTCGAAGGCACACATTGCATTTTTTACTGTGAATACCAGGAGTAACGGCACTTAAAAAAAGGCATATGAAAACCATACATTACTTTATCAATGATTTACTACAACACAGTACCGTTTATACTGTACAATGCTATTAAACATAAGAATAGAGAAAATGGTGACAGGGAAGTACTGCAAGGCCCATCGATTTTAAATTTGTTTTTCTCTCTGTTTCAGTGCTTAGTCAATTACTTAGAAACCTTTTGCCAGCTATGTCATATCCTAATTGTCTTTAGAATTAAGTATAAGGGACTGGCTAATTATAATAGGACAAACTACTGTGTTGCAGAAAAGTATTTACAGAGCAATATTCAAGTGCCGAGCTTCCCAGACTTCGTCAGCATGATGACAAATTCCGCGAGAGAGCAGCATCAGTGCAGTAAAATTTCACAATACATATGCTAAAAATATAAGAGCTTATTTTTCTACATACACTCTGAGATATTTTGGTAAGGTTCAGAAACTGCTAACACCTAATCAGGAGTTAGTGGGCCTGTTTCCTGAGTGCAGATGAAGCCTGCATAAAAGGCTCCAGTGCCCTGCCCTTTTGAGGCTTTCCTAACCAGAGCTCCACAGATCAAACAAACAGTAAGGATTTGAGGGTTTCTTTGTTTGTTTTATTATATTACATTGCTAGCTCTCTGACTGGGAGCTCTTAAAAGGGTTTTGTGTATATTTTTTAAAGCAAGGTTACTTTCATTTTTGCTGTTTTAGGGGAACTTTCCTTGAGCACAGTAGGTTGCTGAACTCTGTAACCTCCTCAGGTTCAGAAACTGCTAACACCTAATCAGGTGTTAGTTCCCTCCCTACCCACCCCGACTCCCACCCACCCCTAGTGAGCAGTCTTGCTTTATAGGGCACCTCCCCCTTTAACAAATCACAGTGAATTGGACCAGCACATTTTGAATATAATTAAAGAGATTTAACTGCTTTTTCTCTGAAAGGACAGCTGCGAAACCGGCTGATACTTGGTAGATCTCTCTCTTTTGCTTTAACAGATACCTAAGCTCCACGAACAGAACAATAGCTGGGAAAAATCGTATTGCTAAAGCTGTTGCCCCCGTTACAGCTTCTGCCTCGGTCCAGACAGAGGTCCTAATGCCAGTTGAAGAACCGGTTCCATGTGCAGGGTGCCTGCATGCTGAAGCTCTGAGGAAACAAGTGGAGGAACTCAGAGAGGAGGTGGCGAGGCTGAGGAGCATTCAAGACAGTGAGAAGTACATTGATGAGATGCTTCTTGCAGCAACCAGGCTCTCCAGCACAGGAGAAGATGGGTGCCAACAGAATGCCGAGGGTTGGACAAAAGTCACCAGAGCCTGCAAAATCACCAATCCAACTTCTCCAGCCCTTGAATTGAAGAACCATTATGCAGCCCTGGAAGTGGAGGAGGTGAAAGCATCCCTGGAAAGGGAAGAACCAGAGTTCAAGTACCCCATAGTTGCAGAATCAGTGACCAGAAGGAAACGAAGGGTAGTGGTGGTTGGAGACTCTCTTCTGAGGAGTACTGAGGCGTCCATCTGCCGACCAGACTTGATGTCCAGAGAGGTATGCTGTCTGCCTGGTGCCAAGATCCAAGATGTTACAGAGAGTTTGCCGAGACTCATCAAGCCCACTGACTATTACCCAATGTTGCTAATCCATGTTGGAACAAATGATACTGCCAGGTATACCTCGGAATGTATCAAAAGTGACTTCATGGCTCTGGGACAGAGGGTGAAGCAGTTAGGTGCACAGGTGGTGTTCTCTTCAATCCTCCCTGTTGAGGGTAAAGGCCAAGGCAGAGAGGCTCGCATCCTGGAGATGAATGCATGGCTGCGTGGATGGTGTCTTCGAGAGCGTTTTGGTTTCCTAGACCATGGGATGCTGTTCCAAGGGTTGCAGAGCAGAGATGGCATCCATCTGTCCAAGAAAGGTCAACGCATCTTTGGTAGTAGACTGGCTAATCTACTGAAGAGGGCTTTAAACTAGATTCGTTGGGGATGGGTGAAGAAAGCCCCCAGGTAAGTGAAAGCTCCCAGGTAGGTGATACATTAAATACCTTTATGGAAATGGGTAACAGGAGTAACATATGGAAAGCAGTGTATATTAATGCCCGTAGCATGGGAAATAAGATCCCTGAAGTTGAAGCTTTGGTGGGAGTGGCTGACTTGGATTTAGTGGCAGTTACAGAAACATGGTTCACAGAAAACCATGACTGGGATGTAACTATACCTGGCTATACTTTATTCAGAAAGGACAGGGTAGGAAGAAGGGGAGGAGGAGTGGCACTATATGTAAAAACTACTATTAAAGCTTTGGAATTACAGAGCTTAAAAGGGAGAGAGGAGGCATTGTGGGTTAAACTAGAAAGAGGGAAAGAGAAATCTATTTGCATTGGTGTGATATACAGACCTCCCTCACAAGAGGAAGAGGTGGACAGAGAGTTAATTGAAGACATACGCAGCATTGCTAGGAAAGGGGAAGTGCTACTGCTAGGAGATTTCAATATGCCAGATGTTGATTGGCACATTCCTGCTGCAGTATCATCTAGAAGTAAGGAGATCCTGGATTCTCTACAGGGAGAACTATTCAGGCAATTGGTAACAGACCCCACACGTGAAGGGGCCATACTGGACTTGGTGCTTACCAATGGTGAAACTGTTTCTGATGTTGTAGTGGGAGATCATTTTGCATCCAGTGATCACCAGATGGTGTGGTTCAGTATTAGGACTAGGGCTGTTAGAATCCATTCCAAGGTGAAGATCTTAGACTTTAGGAAGACTAACTTTGCGAAGATGGGCCAATACCTCAGGGAGTCGTTAGTGGGATGGGAACAGCTGGGGATGTAGAAAAACAGTGGGCAAAACTGAAAGGGGGTATTTTAAAGGCAACCAACCTTTTTGTTAAAATGGTAAATAAAGGCAAAAGGAACAGGAGACCGCTATGGTTTTCGAAGGAAGTAGCTGAAAAACTGAAGAAAAAGAGGGAGGCCTTCATGAAATACAAGAGATCACAGAGAGAGGAAGACAGGCATCTGTATTTGGAAAAACTTAGAGAAGCTAGCAAAGTAGTCAAGAAGGCAAAGATTCAAAAGGAGGAGGAAATAGCCAATGCAATAAAATGGGGGGATAAGACATTTTTCAGATATATTAGTGAGAAGAGGAAGGGCAAAAGTGGTATTGTCAGACTCAAGGGTGCAGGGGGGAATATGTAGAAGCTGATAAGGAATTGCTTAACAAATATTTTTGTTCTGTGTTCACAGATGAAGAACCAGGAGCAGGACCTCAGAAAACACCTAGAATTTGGCAGCTGGGATTTAATGTTAAAAAATGTAAGGTCATGCATTTGGGCTGCAGCAATCCAAGGGAGCAATACAGTATAGGAGGTGAAGTACTTTTGTCCACTAAAGAAGAGCGGGACCTAGGCGTGGTTGTGTCTGATGATCTTAAAGTAGCTAAACAGGTAGAAAAGGCGACAGCAAAAGCTAGAAGGATGCTTGGGTGCATACGGAGAGGAATGGCTAGCAGAAGAAAGGAGGTGATAATGCCTCTGTATAAGTCTTTGGTGCGACCTCATTTGGAGTATGGTGTGCAATTCTGGAGACCGCACCTTCAAAAGGATGTGAACAGGATGGAGTCGGTGCAGAGGGTTGCTACTAAAATGATTAATGGGCTTCATTATAAAGCATATGAGGACAGACTTAAGGATCTTAATATGTACACCTTAGAGAAAAGGCGGGATAGAGGTGATATGATTGAGATGTTTAAATACCTCCGTGGCATAAATGTTCAGGGAGAGAGCCTCTTTCAATTGAAAGCAAGTTCTGCTACGAGGGGACATGGGATGAGAGTGAAGGGAGATAGATTCAGGAGTGATATGCGGAAATATTTCTTTACGGAAAGAGTAGTGGATCCGTGGAATAGTCTCCCAGTGGAGGTGGTAGAGATGAGGACAGTAACTGAATTCAAAAAAGCATGGGACCAACACAGAGGATCTCTAAAGGTAAAAAGTGGACTGTTGTAGTTGTTGTTATGGAAGGACAGACTAGATAGGCCTTGTGGTCTTTTTCTGTCGTCATGTTTCTATGTTTCTAAGCTGTCACTTTTTGAAGATCTTCTTGTTCTATAATTTTGGTTATCCCTAAAGCAGATAACTTGGCATAGATTACAACTTTTATTTTCATACCATTCAGACCAAAACATGAGAAACTCTATTGGGATAAAATCTCTCCTGTTAAGGTTACATTTTAGTTATTTATGGTTCTACTTTAAAGGAGTAATTTATGTTTTAACAGCATTATTTATATAGGTATCCTGATATGTAGTTATGATCAACTTCACTTTTTTATCTTGTTTTTTATATTTTCTTTTATGCTATTCTTTATTTATCACTTATTATTTGCTCTTTTATTTAATTATATTTTATTTATTGATTCACTATTTATTTATTGATCAATATTTATATGTATTTGTATCATTGTTTATTAATATTGTCTTTTGTTTCTTTGAGGCTTTGTTTCCCCCTGAAGAAGGCCTGTCGGCCAAAATGCATGGGGTGTTTGGCTTGATTGAAATAAAGGAATTGGTCACTGTCTGCACACCTACTTTCTTGCTTGGTGTTGTTTGTGCAGGTGTTTTTGCTCTCTGTTGGATCACTGGGGTAGCTGCACCCAAGACTGTACCAAGCTAGCAATGTGTCCCCCCTCCACCCAATCACACACAGGAACTTGGTTTTATTGGGCCTTATAGTTCATTATAGTTGATAAACCGCCTTTTCCAAGTATGTAAAGTGGTTTACAATATGAATTCATACAGAAAATATGAAAATAACTCCAAACAATTGACAGTAAAGAAGGGAGAAGGAAGGAAGAAGTAAAGAACAATAGGTGTCATCCATTTATATCAAAATATCGTACATACTTAAGAGGATTTTCAGCCAGACTCAGACAATGTAGAAAGTATTTAAGCAATTTTGTGCGGGGCATGAGAAAGTATCTAAGGCAGCGGTTCTCAACCTGTGGGTTGCGACCCCCACGGGGGTCGCCACAGGATTTAGCAGGGGTCACCTCACTCCGCCGTAAAAAAAAAAAAAAGTGCACAAGTTGCTGCCGCTGCCAAGTCCGCTTCTAGGCAGCGGCAACTCACCGCCTCCCTACTATTGCAGCCGTGGCTCCCTGCCTCTTAGGGAACCGCGGCTATGCCTGTAAAACCGTTGCGGAGCCTTCCTGCCTCTCGACGGGCTCCGTGCAGCATTGTCCCGCCTCCAAAGGAAGTTGTTTACCACTTCCTTTGGAGGCGGGACAATGCTGCACAGAGCCCGTTTAGAGAGAGAAAGGCTCCGCAACAGTTTTACAGGCATAGTTGTGGTTCCCTAAGAGACAGGGAGCTGCGGTTGCAGAAGAAGGAGGCAGACATGGGGAGAGGGAAGCAGGGAACCTGCAACGGGACTGATATGGGGGAGGGGGGCTGACATGGACGAGGATCTGACATGGAGGGAGGGAGGGAGGGGGCTGATATGATATGGAGAGAGGGGGAGGGGGGCTGATATGGAGAGAGGGGGAGGGGGCTGACATGGACAGGGGGGATGACATGGAGGGAGGGAGGGGGTTGACATGGAGGGATGGGGGGGAGGGAGGGGTTGACATGGAGGGATGGGGGGAGGGAGGG
This sequence comes from Ichthyophis bannanicus, assembly GCA_033557465.1. Taxonomy (NCBI): domain Eukaryota; kingdom Metazoa; phylum Chordata; class Amphibia; order Gymnophiona; family Ichthyophiidae; genus Ichthyophis; species Ichthyophis bannanicus. The sequence goes on from CM066031.1 coordinate 1,657,555,892, forward strand.
GGCTGACATGGAGGGATGGGGGAGGAACGGGGATGACATGGAGGGATGGATGGAGGGAGGGGGGCTGACATGGAGAGAGGGAGGGCTGACATGGACAGAGGGAGGGCTGACATGGAGGGATGGAGGGAGGGAGGGAGGGGGCTGACGGAGGGAAGGAGGGAGGGAAGGAGGGAGGGGGCTGACGGAGGGAAGGAGGGAGGGGGCTGACATGGATGGATGGATGGATGGAGGGAGAGAGGGAGGGATGGAGGGAGGGAGGGATGGATGGATGGAGGGAGGGAGGGAGGGAGGGAGGGGGGCTGACATGGACAAAGGGAAGAGACAGGGGGACATACTGGACAGATGGGGGATAAATGCTGGACAGAGGGGAGAGACAGTGCGGGTTAGGATTATAATGGGCAGATGGGGGGCTAGGACTGGTAATGGGTTGATTAGGGAAGGCTAGGACTGGGAATGGACTGATCAAGGGGGGATTGGGACTGGTAATGTGCTGATAGGGGGGTAGGACTGGTAATGGACTGATGGAGGGCTAGTATTGGAAATGAGCTGATCGGGAAGGTTAGGACTGGAAATGGGCTGATTAGAGGAGGCTAGGACTGGTAATGGGCTGATGGGGGGGGGGGGTAGGACTGGTAATGGGCTGATTAGGGGAGCCTAGCACTGGTAATGGGGTTGAGGAGAGACTTGCACTGGAAATGAGCTGATTAGGGGAGGCTAGGACTGGTAATGGGCTGATGGGGGGGTAGGACTGGTATTGGGCTGATTAGGGGAGGCTAGCACTGGTAATGGGGTTGAGGGGGGACTAGTACTGGAAGCGAGCTGATTGGGGGGCTTCGACTGGGAATGGGATGATTGTGGGGAGGGGAGGGTAGAGCTGCTGGCCCTGGAAGAAAACTGAGGGCTAAGGCAACAAATGGGCTAATACGAGGGGATGGGAGAATGGAACTGGAAGGGAGTGGATCTGAGAGGGGCTGCCATGGTATTTGTACTAGAAGGGACTGGTCAGTGGGGAAGGAAGGGGACTGGAAGGGAATTGACACCAGTGGCAGTCATGGGAATGCAAGTTGACATTGGAAGGTACTGAGAGTGAGAACTGGAAAGGGGCTGATACTGGGGAGGGTTACTGGGACTGGAAATAGGCTGATGGAAAGAAGTGAAGAAAATGAAAGAAGAGATAAGAAATGGCAGATGGACCATGGACCACAGAAAGAGAGCTAAGAGAAGACAGGAAAGCAGAAGCCTCAGATCGGGACCAGCATGATCAGAGAATAAATTGGTCAGACAACAAAGGTAGAAAAAATAATTTTATCTCATATTAGTGATTTGACTACAAAATCATCATAATTTTGAAATCAAATATTGTTATTTGTTATTGTGATTAATTATTGTGGTTTAAATAAGTAAATTTTATAAATAAAAACATATTGCAAAGGCCTATAATATATTAATAAGTCAACAAATGATTACAGCGACAATGCGTTAATGTAAAGGAAGAGAGACGCATTTGATTTTATCATTGGGGGTCACCACAAGTTGACCAATGGTAAAAGGGGTCATGGTACAAAAAAGGTTGAGAACCACTGATCTAAGGCCTTTCCCTCACACCAGATGGCAAACCTCTTCCATTTGAAAGCATATGATCTCCAAGCAGAATCCCTTTTGGAAGCCAAGAGGACTTTGGTAACAGCAACCGGCATGTCATGAGAAGACAGTCAACCTCTTAACATCCAAGCTGTGAAGGCTACGGGCCTTATGTTGGGATGAAGTATCATCTTCCGATCCTGTGTAACTAAAGTTGGGAAAAATCATGTTGCCAAAGCAGTCGTTCCCGTTATAGCTTCTGTCTCTATCCAGACAGACAGCCTGATCCCAGAGTGCAAGATGCCTGTGGGCTGAAGCCCTCATGAGGAGCTGAGAGAAGAAATAACAAGGCTGAGAAGCATACATGACAGTGAGAAATACACTGATGAGATGCATCTGGAAGCATCTAAGCCTAGTGATGACACTGGTGCCCCTTCCATACTTGTGCAGCCGTGCTGCTCGCAAAGCCCTTGGTACGGGCCCTGGCTGCACCACTGCAGAAATCCCACCCATTTCTGCCACTTGCATTCTCGTCCTGCAGTTTGCTGTAGTTAGCCTGAACTACTTTATAAATCTGTAGTGACAACATGGAGAGCATAGAAGCAAGGATGAAGTAGATTGAGGACAAACAAATGGTTGCAAATTCACTGGAAGCACGTACCACTTCCACTCTGCCTCAAACCCCACTCCATTTTACTAGGTCTGCTCTACGTTGCCTAGCTGTTTTCAAAGATGCTATAGCCTGGTCAAAATTAAGAACATAAGAAATGCCATACTGGGTCAGACCAAGGTCCATCAAGCCCAGTATCCTGTTTCCAATCGTGGTCAATCCAGGAAACAAGTACCTGGCAGGTTCCAAAAAAGGCACACAGGTTCCACAATGCTTGACCTGGGGTAAGCAGTGGATTTCCTGGGTCCTCTTTAATAAAGTTTTATGGACCTTTTCTCCAGGAACTTGTCTAAACCTTTTTTAAACCCATTTACTACAACCTCTGGAAACAAATTCCAAAGTTTGATAATGTGTTGAGTGAAAAAATATTTTCTCTTATTACTCTTAAATGGGTCAGATTATAGCTTTATTGCATGCCCCCCCTAGTCTTTCTACTTTTTGAAAAACAACCTATCTACAACTCCTTGTTCTACTCCATTCATTAATTTATAGACCTCTATCATATCTCCCCTCAGCCGTCTCTTTTCCAAATTGAAGAGTCCTGAACTTTTTTAAAATTTTATATTTATAAGTATACAAATTTACAAGGATACCATCACTTGCACAGGAAATCTGGAAATCTGTGAATATTCATAAAACAACTAAGGAAACAAAATCCAGAGGAAACATAATCAACCTGATATTCCCGCGCTAGCCCACAAAAAGAGATCCAAAAGAATAGGAAAAAATTCAACATCAAACTCTTATAGGAAATATACAGAGACACATATCAGCCATAATCCCAATCAAGACAGAGTAGAGCAAATGACTGACCCACCCCAACAACCCTACGGGCATTCAAAAAGGAAATTAATTGAGATGGAAAAAAGAAAATATATGAAACACCTTCCAATTTTACAAGACATTTACAGGGAAACTTCAGAAAGAAGAGCCCACCCAATTGAGAAACCCTCGGGCGCAGAATCAAAAATTCTTTCCTGCGTCTGTGGGTTTCCCGAGCTAAACACAACACAGACCCTTCAACATACCGACCTATATCCAGCCTCCCACTCCTGACTAAAATAACTGAAAAAATTGTACAGAGACAACTCTAAGACCACATTGATGAATTTGCCCCACTAGACCCCCACCAACACGGATTCCGACCAAAACATGGCGTTGAGACACTCCTCATACATCTATTCAACAACATAATCAAAGGAATAGACAATATAAAGCAGGGCTTCTTATTAATATTTATAGATATCTCAGCAGCCTTCGACACAGTCTCCCATCACATCTTATTAACGCACCTAAGAGAGATTGGCCTTCAAGATACTACTATGAAATGGTTTCAGTCATACCTAGCAGACAGACAGCAGAGAGTAAACACTGGGAACCTCACCTCAGCACCCTTCAAAACTACTCAAGGTGTCCCTCAAGGATCATCACTGTCAGCTCTTCTCTTCAACATCTATAATCAACCTATTTGCAAAATATTTAACACACACAAGACACAATATGCCATATATGCCGATGGCATCATGGCATATATCCCTATTCAACTGGACTCACCAGAATATACCACCATATGTACATGCATTCAAGAAATCACAACCTGGCTAAATAACAACAACTTAAAAATCAACATTAAAAATCTGAAGCAATCATAATAACGAGAAACACCACATTCATTCATCCTACCTCCATCAACATATCCAATACATCGGTTACAATAAAAGATGAAGTCAGATACCATGGAGTGATTCTAGACAAGCAACTCACCTTCCAACCACATATAAACAAAATATCCAAAACAGCCTATTTCAAACACGCAACGCTCCGGAGACTAAAACCTCTCCTCAACAAAGAACACTACCGCACAGTATGCCAGGCCATCATCACACCTGTACTGGATTACTGTAATATACTATACCAAGGTCTACCCAAACAAACCACCCGTCAACTACAAATAATACAGAACACTGCTGCCAGCATCATTGCTAACGCATCAAGACAAGACCATATAACCCCAATACTACATGACCTGCATTGGCTACTGATATCATCACATGCAAAATATAAAGCAGCACTATCTTCAAAATTAAAAACAACATATCAGCAGAAATACTACATGAACTTATAGGAACCAAAACAAGCAAAAGACAGATATAGCACCAAAAACAATATACCAACACCCAGTCTATTTACCAGAACCAACAAATCCACATCGACGAGAGCCTTCTCTCTTGCTGCCCCTGTTATTTATTTATTTATTTATTTATTTACATTCTCTTATATACCGCGCTATTCTGCATCAGTGCGGTTTACATTGAACAAACTGAAATTACATTGAACAGGGCATTATAACTTGGAAATAACTATTTTACAGGGAACATGGGCTATGGAGGGTTAAGTGGCTTGCCCAAGACCACAAGGAGCACCTGTGGGACTAGAAATCCCAGTCCTTCCAGCTCAAGGTTGCTGTCCTCTAGTGGGATTTGAACCCCCGACCTTCCGACCTGAAGTACCTTGCCCCAACCACTAGGCCACTCCTCCACTCCACTCCACTCTGTTATCTGGAATGTCCTCCCAGGTAAACTAAAATCAACAACAGATATAAAAGAATTCAGGAAACTACTAAAAACCACCCTATTCATTGAACAACTCAATGATGAACACCAATTACCCTAATCACTGAAACCCCTCAATAGACCGGACCAAGGCATCAGACCCAAAAGGCGAGGCACATAAGACACTATCATCATACCCAGTGCCTTTGCTAAAACAAGAAAAAACACTTAAAAAAGAGCACTATCCCTAGCCGCTCACGTGCTCTGGAACTCACTCCCCGATAACCTGAGATCAACAAAAGACCTCAAATACGCCCGGAAGATGCTAAAAACAATGCTCTTCACAGAACACTACAATGACATCACATGAACTGTCCAAACAAAATGTAAAAATGTAAATGTAAATGTAAACATAAATGTAAAAATGTAAATAGTTCCTGTACATAGTTCATACTGCATATAGCTCACCACGCAATCAAACTCTTCACACCACTCACACACACATGCCTCGATTTTTCACTGCATGCCCACACCCACGCACCCAACCACTTGATTTGTTTGCTGTGTATTCTGCTTTTAAATAAAAAAAATAAATAAAAAATAAATCAGGAAATATGCAAACCAAGCAGCCCTTAAAGAATACATTCTGCTTCTTAAAAAACATTTTAAGAAGTCATTCTCTATCTGACGCTAAGGCAAAGGTTACTAAACAAGTAACAGGAGAGGCTACACCAGTATCCGAGTTCTCTAAAAGAGACGTAAAATTCAAAACATCTAACGTTGGTAACCCAGGTAGTTCAACATTAGAAGAAACCTTTTGTCCAGTAGGAATATAATATATCTTAACCAAAGTGGGGCATAGCTCAGGGGAAACCCCAAACACCTCTGACAAATAAACCTTAAACATTTCTTTAGCGGATATACCAGCTACTTTGGGGAAATTAATCATACGTAAATTAGTCAACTGTAAATGGCTATCCAAGTATTCCATATGATTCCACATATTGCCAAAGTCTTTCATCAATGCCTCCGTTTGAGAATCCAAATGGTCAGACTGAACTGAAAAAATCAGAAACCGTTGATTTAAGAGTCTCAAGGTTCATGGAACAATTCTTCTCATTCTGTACCACTTAGGCTTGCAGAAGTTGAACTTGAGGAATAATGGCCTCCCCCAACTGCTTGATAGCCGACCATATAGCCTCAAGGGAAACTGCTCCAGCCACTGCAAATCAAAGGCAAAGGGTGATGGTTCAACTGCTACAGCTGCCATGGTGGGGGTTGGTATTGGCACGGAAGCCGCTCCCTTTGCTTCATCAGTCATCCGCTGTTCTCCTGAACTATTAAGCCTTTACTCATAGGGGTATCCTTCCATCCCCTCCCTTCCATTCATCACTTAAGCCCATGCTGCTGCCCAAGGAATCAACTCCCTTGCTGGTCTGAGAGAGAAAAGACGATCTGTGGATGCAAGAATGCCTCATGTAGGGCCAGAACTGCCATTACTGCTCTTCTTCCTCCAGGCTGGTCTTTAAAGCGGGAAGGGAAGAGGGAAGAGGCTGCTGGTCTGGAGGTGTCTGTGCTATAGTCAAGGCCAAACTTGCTCTATTCTCACTCTGGGTTGATTTTGTGTGGGACGGGCTTTTGTCCAGGGTTGTTTTTGCTCTTCTTCTGCCTGGACCCCCTAACTTAGGTTAAATCAATTTTATTAACAAGCAATCAGTATACAAAGTGAGAACATGAGAGGTGGTGCTCCTTACATCAGTCACATCTCAACATATCTTACATTTCCCATACATTCCCCACCCCGATCGCCCCAACGCATAAATACAAAACCCACATCATTGAAACCACAGGCCTGTAAGCAGCTCAGATAGTCCTAACATGTTGATGGACAGTAAATATAATCAACTGCTTGCATAATAATAAACACACTCCAGCCCTTCTTGCCCTAATTCAACAAGAACATTCAGACCTCAAACTATCTCTCCACTACTGCCACTCCCCCACCATCTCAGCCATGAACTGAACCAGGAAAGTGTGATCCAACACACACACTGCTTCTCCTGGTCTAAAACTCCATACCAGCCCATTTGTCCCACCCCATGCTCCCAATAGGTCCAATGAGATTACTGGGGGCCTAATCTATGTGAGTGAATTTATCAAATCCTAAGGCACCTCAAATTCCAGCTATCCCAGGAAGTTCATCCGTTCCAGTTAAACACAGCATAACATTAAATAAAATTCAAAGGGGAAAGGGTTTGCAAATAATCCTCCCATATATTTAGGAATAACCACCATCTAATCTCCCTCATGTGTCCATATACGATCCATCTGTAGAAAATGGTGCAAGGCATTCCTCCAGTGTCAGTATGATGGAAATTCTGGTTCCATCCAGGAAGACAGGATATATTTTTTTTCCAGTAACCATGCTCTTCTACTCCAAAACCGCCTACCAGCCTCCCTGAGGCCCTGCTCATCAATCTCATCAAATTAAGATAGCCCGGGCCTATAAGGCCAGGTGTCAGAACCTCCTGCACCACAAACCAAAAATCCTGGACCTTAGGATATATGTCCCAGGGAAGCACATAATGCACCACATTTAAAACAATTAGGACTACCCACACATCCTACTAAAATGTTCTAACTGTAAAAAAGAAGCCTTTCCACAGCATCTTAAACTACATATCCCATACTAGCCATGAGTCGGGGATTCCTAGCAAGTACCACCAAAATATCGTGTCAGGTCTACTTCTAACGCCACATTCCATTTTTTTTGACAAAGACACTGCATGTAATTTGACTCATCAAGTCTACCAAAGCCAATTGTAATCTAGCTACCTTCATCAAGCCAACATTCCTGAACAAAAATTATTGGATAAATGTTCCTTTCCTTACCCTGTGAACCTGTAGGAATGTAAAAGCATTGCTCTACACCAAACCATACTGACAATGCAACTCTGCAAACAGGATTACACCACCCTCTTCAGTTACCAGGTGTTCCACTTTGATTAACCCCTTTGCCTTCCGTTCCATCGACTTTCCAGCCTGTAGTAAAGGGTGAAAATTCCCATTACCCCATAGAGGTAGACTGACTAATCATTCCACTGAATGCTACAGAGTGATACATATGTGCCACTACAGTGCCTTGCAAAAGTATTCATCCCCTTGGTTTTTGTCCTGTTTGTGATATTATATACAACCTGGAATGAAAATGGAGGTTCATTTGGATATTAGGTAATGGACCTAACAATATAGTCCAAATTGGTGAAGTGAAAAGACAATAAAATACCTTGTATATATAAAAAAACAAGTAAAAACTGAAAAGTTGTGAATACATATGCATTCATCTCTTTTACTAAGAAACCCCTAAATAAGATCTGCCCCAACCAATTAACCTCAGAAGTCACATAATTAGTTGATTAGGTCCACCTGTGTGCAATCAGTGTCATATGATGCTTGTATAAATATACCTGTCTGAAAGGCCCCTGACCCTGCAACACCACTAAGCAAGCAACATGAAGACCAAAGAGCACTCCAAACAGGTCAGAGACAAAGTTGTGGAGAAGTATAGATCAGGGTTGCATTATAAAAAAATATCCCAAATTCTGAATATCCCAAGGAGCACCATTAAATCCATTATAACAAAATAGAAAGAATATGTCACCACTACAAACCTGACAAGAGAAGGCCACCCACCAAAACTCACAAACCGGGCAAGGAGGACATTAATCAGAGATGCTACAAAGACACCATGGATAACACTGAAGGAGCTGCAAAGAGCCACAGCGGAGATGGGAGTATCTGTCCATAGGACCACTTTAAGCCACAGAGTGGGGCTTTATGGAAAAGTGGCCAGAAAAAAGCCATTGCTGAAAGAAAGAAATAAGAAAACACATTTGGCAGACCCCTCAAACACATGGAAGAAGGTTCTCTGGTCAGATGAGACGAAAATTGAACTTTTTGGCCATCATGGGAAACACCATGTGTGGCGCAAACCCAACACTTCCATCACCCCGAGAACAACATTCCCACAGTGAAACATGGTAGTGGCAGCATCATGGTGTGGGAATGTTTTTCACTGGCAGACAGGATTGAAGGAATGATAGATGGCACTAAATATAGGGCAATTCTTGACGAAAACCTGTTTCAGTCTGCCAGACATTTGAGACTGGAACAAAGGTTCACCTTCCAGTAGGACAATGACCCTAAACATACTGCTAAAGCTGGTTTAAAGGGAAACATTTAAATGTTTTGGAATGTCAAAGCCCAGACCTCAATCCAATTGAGAATCTGTGGCATTACTTGAAGATTATTGTAGGTTTTCAACCCAGTCCTCGGGGAGCCCCAGGCCAGTCGGGTTTTCAGGATTCCCACAATGAATATGCATAAGATAGATTTGCATACAATGAAGGCAGAACATGCAAATCTTTCTCATGCATATTCATTCTGGGAATCCTGAAAACCTCAACACAACCCATCTAATTTGAAGGAGTTGAAGCAGTTTTGTCTTAAGGAATGGGCGAAAATCCCAGTGGCTAGATGTGCTAAGCTAATAGAGACATACCCCAAGAGACTTGAAGCTGTAATTGCAGCAAAAGGTGGCTCTACAACATACTGACTTTGGGGGGTGAATACATATGCACACTTCTGCTTTCAGGTTTTTTTTTGTCTTAATTATTGTTTGTGTCATAATAAAGGATATTTTGTACCTTCAAAGTCATAGACGTGTTATGTAGGCGTATATCACATGGTGCTAACCCCTAAAACTCCATTTTAATTCCAGGTTCTAATGCGACAAAACAGGACAAACACAGAGGGGATGAATACTTTTGCAATGCACTATATATTTTTTGCATCGCCTGGAAAGAGCTAAAAGCATTCCAGGCACCTATCACACCTTAATATGTAAGATGTACTTTAATGAGAGGAAAGATGCCAACTCCCAGTCCCACTCTAAACGAGTATAGTCCTCCGTGTCAAATAGCGAGTCTTTAAGGTACCTTGGTTTGCAGCTTGTCGTGCTGTGAGGGCTTGCGTAAATCAGTGATGCTGAGAGCTAAACTATCGGTAGTTTAACTACTGGCAGGGTCTCCCAAGATGGACAGGTCTCAGCTGAGGTGCCAGACCAAGACAAACCACCCATCTGGGCAGCAGCAGAATGGGATAGTGTTGACGGCGGAGGATCACATTTTTGTGACAACGGCAACAACACCAAACTTAAACTGCGCGGAAGAAAGGCCCAGCAATCTACTACTGTATCTTGCCATGAAAACCCAATGGATAGTTACAACAAAACAAATTGTGCTATGGTGCTGGAAGATGAGAACCCCAGGTCGGAAGGCACTCAACTAGCTACTGGGGAAGAGCTGAAGACTTTTCAGAGTAAAGCCAGCATTTATGATGTGGTTGGATCAAAGCCCTCAGGAAGTCTGACTGCTGATGTAGCTGCGCATGAAATGAGAGTCAGAAGCTGTAAAGCTGTCTTACACATTGGAACATTGAAGCATGAACCAAGGGAAGTTAGAGGTGGTCAAGAATGAAATGGAACGTGTACAACTTGATCTGTTGGGTGTCAACGAAATGAAATGGACTGGCATCGGGCACTTTGCATCAGATGATCACATGGTCTATTATGCTGGAAATGAAAGACAAAGAAGAAATGGTGTTGCATTTATAATAAAGAAGAAACTTGTAAGAACTATAATGAAATACGATGCAGTCAGCGAACACTTAATCTCTATTCGTCTACAAGGATTGCCTATCAACACAAATATAATTCAAGTATATGCCCCAACAACAGCTGCAGAAGAGAATGAAATTGAAGAGTTCTATGAACAAGTACAAGCTGAAATTGACAGAACATACAAACAGGATATCCTGATAGTCATGGGTGACTGGAACGCAAAAGTTGGCAACAAAGAAGAAGGCAAAGTAGTTGGAAAATATGGACTAGGCAACAGAAATGAAGCTGGAGAAACACTGATAGAATTCTGCAAGACCAATGATCTATTCATCCCAAACACCTTCTTCCAGCAACACAAGCGGCGACTGTACACATGGACTTCAACCAATGGATTGTATAAAAATCAAATTGACTACATCTGTGGAAGTCAACGATGGAAAAGCTCTATAACATCAACAAAGACAAAACCTGGAGCTGACTGTGGTACAGATCATCAACTACTAGTATGCAAACTCAAGCTAAAGTTGAAAAAGAGCAAACCACTCATGAATGCAGCAAAATATAACCTTGAGAATATACCACTGGAATTTAAAGACTGCCTGCAAAATCAATTTGCTGCTTTAGATACAAATGACAGAGCTCTGGAAGAGTTATGGAATGACATCAAGAAGGTGGTGCTGGAAGAAAGCGAGAAGTCTCTACAAAAGGTGAAAAAGCAAAAACGGCCAAAATGGATGATGGAAGAAACTCTGAAATTGCACAGAAACACAGAGAAGCTAAAGCCAGAGGAGAAAGAAAGACAATCACAGAACTCAACAGAGATTTCCAACGTGCAGCAAGACAGGACAAGGAAAAGTACTACAATGACACTTGCAAGGAAATAGAAGCAGAAACTATTAGAGGAAGAACAAGATCGGCTTTCCTGAAGCTACGAGAGTTAAAGAAAAAGTTCCAGTCTCGAATTGGAATGTTACAAGATGCTCAAGGTTCTATGTTGAATGATGCTGAGAAGATCAAGAAAAGGTGGAAGGAATATACAGAGTTTTTATATGATAAAGATCAAGTGGACCAACAGCCGTTTCAACCTGTACCTTATGATCGGGAACCATTGGTGATGAAAGAAGAGGTTGAAGCAGCATTGAAAGCCTTATCAAAGAACAAAGCACCAGGCATTGATAGCATTCCTATAGAAGTATTGCAGCAATCTGATGCAGCTGTTACCATACTTACAAGGCTCTGCCAAGAAATATGGAAGACAACATCATGGCCAACTGACTGGAAAAGATCTGTGTTTATACCAATACTAAAGAAAGGTGATCTAACTGACTGTGGAAATTATCGAACAATCGCTCTGATCCCACATGCCAGCAAGATTCTACTGAAGATTATTCAAAAGAGACTACAATCATACCTGGAACAAGAACTACCTGAAGTGCAAGCAGGGTTCAGGAAAGGACGAGGAACGAGAGACATCATTGCGGATGTGAGATGGATCCTTGAAAAGACTAAAGAATACCAAAAGGATATCTATTTGTGCTTTATCGACTATAGCAAGGCTTTTGACTGTGTAAACCATGCGAAACTCTGGGCCACATTAAGAAGCATGGGTATACCAGAACACCTGATCGTTCTCTTGCGCAATCTGTACATTGATCAAGAAGCAACAGTTCGAACGGAACAAGGAGAAACAGAATGGTTTAAAATAAGCAAAGGTGTAAGACAAGGCTGCATACTTTCCTCATACCTGTTTAATTTATATGCAGAACAAATCATCAGAGAAGCAGGATTGTATGAAGACAACAGAGGTGTGAAGATTGGTGGAAGACTCATCAACAACCTTAGCTATGCTGATGATACTACATTACTGGCTGAAAGGGAAGATGATCTGAAACATTTGCTTCTCATAATCAAAGAACATAGTCTCAAAATGGGCCTGCACCTTAATGTAAAGAAGACAAAGATCATGACAACTGGCATAGTCAACAGATTCATCGTTGAAGGAGAAGAAATTGAAATTGTGAACAACTTTAACCTACTTGGATCAACTATCAATAAAGAAGCAACAAGCAGTCAAGAAATCAGACGACGCATTGCTCTTGGCAGAATGGCTATGAAAGACCTAGATAAGATTCTGAAGAGCAGAGATGTCTCTCTCCATACAAAGATTCGACTTGTTCAAGCCATGGTATTTTCAATAACATCATATGGATGTGAAAGCTGGACAGTGAAAAAGACAGACAGGAAGAAAATTGATGCCTTTGAATTATGGTGCTGGCGGTGAATACTGTGTATACCATGGACTGCCCGAAGAACAAACCAGTCGGTACTAGAGGAGATCAAACCTAAGCTTTCTTTAGAAGCTCAGATGACAAGACTTCGACTTTCATACTTTGGACACATCATGCGAAGAGAGAGATCATTAGAGAAAGACATCATGCTTGGCAAGATAGAAGGTCAACGCAAAAGAGGAAGGCCAGCAATGAGATGGATCGATACAATAACAGCAGCTACGGGTACCAGTCTGTCAACAATGAGCCGCCTGACTGAAGACCAAACACAATTTAGGATAGCTATCCAGAGGGTCGCCATGAGTCGACTCCGACTCAGCGGCACTTAACAACAACAACAAGGTACCTTAGGGAACAAGCCCTATTATACCTGCCCAGATCTGGATATCCCAAACCCCCTTGCACTCAGGGATGTTCTTCGATATGCAATGGCAAGCAAGGCTCCTTACCATGCCAGAGAAATTGGGTTAATAACCAATCTAACTTCCAGAACTCCCTCCACAAAAGATGTAATGGAAGCAGCCACACCACGTAAAGTCAGTGAGGCAAAAGAACCATTTAGAAAAGTGCCACTTGGCATCCTAAAGACAAATCTTGTCAGTGCATTAGATTAGCCTCAGTTTCCTTCAGCAAGACTGGAAATTTATAATGATAAAGTCTACTACAGTCTTTCAGTAAAATAAGATTAAATTAGACTTACCTGCTAATTGTAGTTCCTGGAGAGCTCCAGTCTAGTCCCGGAATCCTTGGGTTCTCAACCTCTACCAGCAGCTTTGGAGACTGAGAAACTTTAGAGCTGTGATGTCACTGGCATATAAGCGCTGGCACCACCTCCTCTCCTCAGTTAACCTATTGACAAAGCAGACTCACCAGAGCAACAAGTAAGTAGATAAAGCACAAAAGTCAACCAGGCTATCACCCCATTAACTATTTACATGAAAAATACCTTATATCAGCTATGCCATGAGGTCCTCCTTTCCCTTCACTAAAAGGACAGACCCTCTACCCCTCGGACAGAAAAACCCTTACCGTTACTAAATCTGAACCACTGCAGCTGATATAGCTTACCTGTAAATGCACTCCTGCTTCAGGCCCTCTAGCACCAACAGTGAGGGCGGGAACCGGGACTAGACTGGAGTTCTCCAGGAACTACAATTAGCAGGTAAGTCTAATTTAATCTTCCTGATCGTACCTCCAGTCTAGTCCCGGAATCCTTGGGATGTAACAGAGCAGTGAAAACAATCAACGGGAGGGACCTGCTAGCCCGGCCTGAAGCACTGCCGATCCATAACGGATATCTCTGTCGGCTTGCACATCCAGACGGTAATGCTTCACAAAAGAGTGCGCTGACGCCCATGTCGCCGCCCTACAAATATCCTCCACTGGCACCAGGCTATACTCCGCCCAGGAAGTAGTTTGTGCTCTCGTGGAGTGAGCCCGCAAACCTGCAGGAACCGCGCAGCCTCGCAAAAGATACGCTGACGCTATCGCCTCCTTCAACCACCGAGCAATCGAACCCTTAGAGGCCACTTCTCCTCGCCGAGCCCCTGCAAAGAGAACAAACAACCTGTCCGATTTACGAAAACCAGCCGTTCTATCTAAATACTTCTGTAATGCCCGCTTAACATCCAAGCGATGCAGGGGCTCCGAAGCCGGACCTTTCTTCATGGTCGTAAAAACTGGCAAAGACACCACCTGGTTCATATGAAACCCGGAAACTACCTTAGGTAAGAACGAAGGCACCGTCCTCAACACCACTTTAGTATCTGAAAAGGACAGAAAAGGTTTATGTTTATTGAGTTTGATATACCGCCCTTCGGGGGAAACAAGACAGCGCCTGCAATTCCGACACTCGTCTTGCAGACGCAATGGCCACCAGGAACACCACCTTAAGAGTTAGGTCTTTCAATGTCGCCTCTGCCAAAGGCTCAAATGGCGCCTTCCCCAACGCTTCCAAGACCAAAGGCACTAACCTCCTGCAGGGAGGCCGCAATAACATCACTGCTCTCAAAAAACGCTTCACATCCGCATGGCTACTCAAAGAACTGCCAAGCACCTTACCTCTATAACAGGACAAAGCCACCAACTGAACCTTCAATGACGACGACGCCAAACCCTTCTGAAAACCGTCCTGCAAGAAAGCCAACACCTGAGGTACTGACGCCCTGAAAGGAAGAAAATGCCTTTCCGCACACCACGCCTCAAAGATACGCCACACATACGCCAGGGACGCGGACCTCCGCCTCGCCTTCAGCAGGGTCGCTACCACCACCGCCGAATAACCCTTCGCTCTCAACTGAGCCCGTTCAATAGCCAGGCCGTAAGCGAGAACCGATCCACTTGAGGCATGCACAGGGGCCCCTGAGTTAATAGATCCCTGTGAACCGGAAGCCTCCAGGGCCCCTCTACCACGAGCCGCACTAGATCCGCGTACCACGGCCGACGTGGCCAATCGGGAGCAATGAGAATCACTCTCCCTCTGTGAAGCTCGATGCGCTGAAGCACTCTCCAGATCAACACCCATGGGGGAAAAACATACAGAAGTTGGTCCCGCGGCCACTCCTGCACCAGCGCGTCCAGTCCTTCGGACATTCTTTCTCTTCTCCTGCTGAAGAACCGACCGACCTGCGCCGACTGAAACGTCGCCATGAGGTCCATGACCGGCGTTCCCCAACGCTGCACTACCATTTGGAAGATCTCCGGATGAAGGACCCACTCCCCCGGGTCTACCTTCACACGACTCAAGAAGTCGGCCTGCACATTGTCCACCCCCGCGACGTGCGCTGCCGACATGGCCACCAGATTCCGTTCGGCCCACTCGAACAAGCTTTCTGCCTCGGCCTCTAATGCAACACTGCTGGTGCCTCCCTGCCGATTTACATAAGCCACTGCAGTCGCGTTGTCCGAGAACACCCGAACTGCCTTCCTGAACAGATACGGTCGAAACTCCCGTAATGCCAATACCACCGCTCTCAACTCCAATCTGTTGATGGACTACGTCCTTTCCTGAGCGGACCACTCTCCTTGTGCAATCCGGCCTTGGCAATAGGCTCCCCAGCCCTGCAAGCTGGCATCTGTGGTAAGTGGAATCCACTCCGGCGCTTCCAACGACATGCCCTTCTCCAGGTTCCCTGGAGTCAACCACCACTGCAGGGCTTGCCGAGTCTGAGGAGGGCAAACCAATCTCTGGGACAAGGCATCCCTTTGATGGGACCAGCGCTTCAACAATGCTCTCTGCAACGGATGCATGTGAGCCTGCGCCCACGGAACCAATTCCAGTGTCGCTGCCATGGTGCCCAACACCTGCAGGTACTCCCAGGCGGTAGGCCTCTGCACGCCGAGAAAGCGAACTATCAACCGCTGGAGCGCCACTCTCCGCTCCCGCGGGAGAAAAACTCGGCCGACCTCAGTGTCGAAGCGAGCTCCCAGATACTCCAGCTGTTGAGTCGGCTGCAACTTGCTCTTTGCCGCATTGACCACCCAACCTAAGCGCTGCAGCATTTCCAACACTTTGGCCGTGGCCGAGACACTCTCCGCTCGGGACTTCGCCCTTATCGACCAATCGTCCAGATACGGGTGCACCATCACCCTGTCCTTTCGCAAGGCCGCTGCGACCACCACCATCACCTTGTTAAACGTGCGCGGTGCAGTTGCCAGACCAAAAGGTAGCGCCTGAAACTGAAAATGACCCATCGGAACCGCAAACCTGAGGAATTTCTGATGCTCCTGCCTTATGGGGATATGAAGGTATGCCTCTGACAGGTCCAAGGACGTCAACAACTCCCCTTTTCTCACCGCTACAATCACTGACCGGAGGGTTCCATGCGAAAGTGGGAGACTCAGAGACAGCGATTCACCCTTTTCAAATCCAGAATGGGATGCCACGACCCCTCTTTCTTTGGCACCACAAAGTAAATCGAGTATCGACCGCCTCCTAATTGGTCATCCGGAACCGGAACAATCGCCTTGAGTGCCAGCAGGCGTCGAACCGTGTCCCGCACCGCCCCGCGCTTCGCTAGAGTCCTGCACGGAGATTGAACGAATGCCTTGGAAACCGGCCGCTGCAATTCTAATGCGTAACCGTCTCGAATCACCTCCAACACCCACTAATCGGACGTGAGCTGGACCCAGGCAGGGTAAAACTCCCGCAAACAGCCTCCCACGGGAACCAACCCCTCCTGGGCCAGCCTGACTTCATTGTGACTTTTTGAAGGAAGAGGACGAGGACGCTTGCGAAAAACCTCTGCTCGCCCCTCAAAACCCCCGAAACCCCTGGTTCCGAGAAGGGAAACACCCTCGCTGCCCCTGTCCAAACCTCGAGTTCCGAAAACGATGAAAATCACGTTGCTGTCCCCGAAAACTGAGGCCTGAACGAGCCGGCTTCTGCTTATCCTCCGGCAGCCGACCCCCCTTGGACTCTCCTAAATCCTTTACCAACTTCTCCAAATCCTCTCCAAACAGAAGCTTGCCCCGGAAAGGAAGCTTACTCAACCTAGCCTTAGAAGAACTGTCAGCCGCCCAATCCCGGAGCCAGAGACATCTGCGGCCCACTACTACCAAGGCCATACTCTTCGCCAAACCCCGGATAAGATCATAATGAAGATCAGCTAAATAGGCCGCTCCGGACTCCAACCTGGACGCCTCGTCGGTCTCCTCCACCAAGCTCTCACCTTGAATCCGCTGCGCCCATCACAAACAGGCACTGGCTACCCAAGCCCCGCAAATAGATGCCTGCAAAGATAACGCATTTGCTTCAAAAACTTGCTTCAGCAACGTTTCCAGCTTATGGTCCTGCGCATCCTTAAGCGCCGCTGACCCTTCCACCGGAATGGTGGTTTTCTTAGTTACCGCAGAAACCACCACATCCACCTTTGGAGCCTTAAACAGCTCCCGATCCTGATCCATCAGCGGGTAAAGCCGCGACATCACCCTAGAGCAGTGGTTCTCAACCCTGTCCTCGGGACCCCACTAGCCAGTCGGGTTTTCAGGCTATCCACAATGAATATGAATGAGATATATATGCATTAGACATAGCCTGCCAAACTGACTGGCTTGTGGCCCTCCAATGCTGGATTTGGGGACCCCGGCCTTACACCTCTGTCATTTAAGATTGTGAGTGGGCAAGGTACAGATGTCCAAGACATCAAAAAGATTAGATGGAATATGTCACATACCTCCTCGCCTCTCACCACCACCAAAATATTGTCTATTAGACAACTTTTTGGTGGTGGTGAGAAACTAGGAGGGATGTGACACATTCTATCTACCCTTTTGATGTCGAGGACATCTGTACCTTGCCCACTCACAATCGTACTTGACAGAGGTGTACGGCAGGGGTCCCCAAATCCAGCACTGGAGGGCCACAAACCAGTCAGTTTGGCAGGCTATTTCTAATGCATATATATCTCATTCATATTCATTGTGGATAGCCTGAAAACCCGACTGGCTAGTGGGGTCCCGAGGACAGGGTTGAGAACCCCTGCCCTAGAGCCCTTGAGCACTGCCTCGGGCATATCCCACTCCTCCTGAATCATTTCTTTAAACACCCTATGTACTGGGAATGCCCTCTGTGTCTTACGAAAAGCCTGCAGTAAGGGATCCTCCAGGGTGGCATCCTCCGTCGGACCTGCCAGTGGCATATTTGGAGTGGAGGAGTGGCCTAGTGGTTGGGGCAGGGTACTTCAGGCCGGAAGGTCGGGGGTTCAAATCCCACAAGAGGACAGCAACCTTGGGCCGGAAGGACTGGGGTTTCTAGTCCCACAGGTGCTCCTTGTGGTCTTGGGCAAGCCACTTAACCCTCCATAGCCCATGTTCCCTGTAAAATAGTTATCTCCAAGTTATAATGTCCTGTTCAATGTAATTTCAGTTTGTTCAATGTAAACCGCACTGATGCAGAATAGCGCGGTATATAAGAGAATGTAAATAAAAAAAATAAATAAAAAAATATTTAGGGTCTTAAGGGACTCCGAAATGAAAGCTGGTAGCTCCTCCCTATGGAAGACCCTAACCACTCTCGCTTGATCCTCTTGATCCTTAATCTCAGCTTCCTCTAAATCATCTTCCAGGCCTTCCTCAAGATCTGCTTCCTCTGTGTGCAAATCCTCTGACAGCACTGACTAATCCTCAAGTGAGCCCTGTAATCCCTGGGCTCACCGCCCCTCAAGCTGCTTTGGAGACTGAAAACTGAGGAGAGGAGGTGGTGCCAGCGCTTATATGCCAGTGACATCACAGCTCTAAAGATTCTCAGTCTCCAAAGCTGCTGGTAGAGGTTGAGAACCCAAGGATTCCGGGACTAGACTGGAGGTACGATCAGGAATACACAAATACTTTAAAGAATTATCAGCCAAATAAAATGGGAAAGGCCTTTCCCACCTATCCTGCTCCTCTGCTGTGTGGATACAGCCTCCAATTTTTCCCAAATTCAACTTAAATCCTGAGAAACTATCCAAATCAGCAAACCACTGCATGAGACACTTCATGGAGTCCATCTGATCTGTAACATGGACCAAGAGAGCATCTGCAAAAGTTGTCTATATACCTTGAATCCTAGCATTCATCCTAATCCTACACAACAGTGGTTCCCAGGCAAGAAAAAAATCAGAGGGCAACTCTGTCTGGTACCCTTTTGAAGACAGAAACCTGGAGTTCTCAGGCCATCTACCAGAACTGCCCCACGCTAGGGCTGAGAGGGTTAGACGGGGATATTCAATGGCACTAATCATGTAAGTGCCATTGAATATCCCTATTTAAGGCATTTATACAGTTTACTGGGCTGTAAACCATTTAAATGCCTTTCAAATACTGGGCCCATACTGCACAAGATATTCGAGCAAAAGCCTTTTGGGCGTCAAAGCTAATAAGCAAGGACAGGATATTTGCATTAATACAATGCTGTAATAATGCTATTATCTGCCTACTGTTAATCGTGAATCAGGTAGGGCAGGACCTGGGCCAATCTACTTGTCAATATATTTGCCAAATCTTCTGATCCACATTTGGCAGGTAACTAGGACAGTAAGACTCTGGCTGCAGGGTTTCTTTCCCTGGCTTAGGAATCACTGTGCTAAGAGTTTCATTGGTTTTCTACAGGAATGTTTTGAACTCAATCAATTGTTTGTCCATCCCGCACAAGGGCACACTGACTTTTTCAAAGAGGAACTTATAAAGCTCATTGCTAAAGCCATCTGGATCAGGAGCCAAAAATGTATGTAGAGTTCTATTAACTTGCTGAATTTCTTGGGCCGATATTGCGCTATTATGGGTGTCCCCTTATCCATAGTAATTTGAAGGAGATATGTTACTTCCCCAAGTAATAGCCAGTTCTCTATATCATAATCACCCTATTGATAAAAAAAACTTGATAAAATCAATGGAAGATCTCACCACATTTCTTTTAGTCATTTCTAATAATTCCTTGCTCATTCTTAAGGGCCCAGATTTATTTATTTATTTATTTAACAGTTTCTTCTATTTATTTATTTAACAGTTTCTTCTATACCGCCCCTTCCAGAGATCAAGGGCGGTTTACATTGAACAGTGAACAAAATTTGGTGGCAAAACCTTCCAGGTTTAATAAAAATGATAATAATCAGCAAACCTGCAACAGAGCATTCGAACTGTACGCACCCTCCCTCTGGAACTCCCTCCCGAGCCAGATCCGAAGCACCAAAGACCTCTCCACATTCTAGAAACAGCTAAAAACCATCCTATTTCATAAATATCTTGGACCTGAAACAGACATCTCTCAATAACTGTTCACTCGAATCCTCTGACCTACCCCCCCCCCCCTCAGCAACCATCTAAGAGACTACCGAAAAACGTCTACTGTCTAGTACTGTTACTTTCTGTGAAGATCAACTATGTTATCCCCCTGGTGACGGCCCCCCTCCCTCTTTCTATCAAATTGATTATTGTCCCCCCCCCTCCTTTTATGTTAAACCGCTTTGACCCGGTGAAAAGCGGGATATAAATGCAGTTAAATAAATAAATAAATAATTTACCTAGTTTGTCCTAAAACAAAAACATATATTTGTACTTTTGGAGGACTGTATTAAGCTCAGACTGTGTAACCAGAAAATTTGATCAAAGAGCTTTGAACGGATTGAAAACATGCTGTTTCCATTGTCTGCACAATGATTTTTCAAAAGCAAGCAATTGCTTAGTCATACCATGCCTACATTACCATATAACCAATAACTACATCTTTTAAAAGGTATTGCCAATATCCCAAAATAATAAAAGATTTACTTTATGTTCATCATTAGTTTCTTCAAAAAGTGCCTACTAAACCCTAAGAAATTGTCTACAGTAGTCTCCACTTAAGTATATCAGAAAGCACCACTGTGTATCCACACGAGCACCCTCCACACCAGAGAGCCATCCAGACCATTTTATGGTGCAATATCTTGATTGGGCCAATTAATGCAGTACCCACATTTCTCAGCATATTGTTAGATACCAAAAAGAAATTCAAGCAAGACCAGGAAGCATGGGCACACAAAAGGTGCATGTAATCCCTTTCCGTAGGGTGAAGAACTTCCCAGACATCCAATAAGTTATAACCCTCACAAATGCTAAACAATCAATGCCATTGCCTAACAGTTTCACTGGGTAACCATGACAATCTATCAATGGTATAAGAATGGAGAATGTAAGATTTGCCATACTGGGTCAGACCAATGATCCATCAAGATCAGTATCCTGTTTCCAACAGTGGCCAATTCAGGTCAGAAGTAACTGGCAGGATCCCGAAAGGTAGACAGATTCCATACTGCTTATCCCAGGGATAAGCAGTGAAGTTCCTCTAGTCCACTTTAATAATGGGTTATGGACTTATTCTCTAGGAAATTGTCCAAATGTTTTTTAAACCCAGATTCAGTAATAGCTTTTACTACATTCTCTGGCAATGAATTCCAGACCTTAATTGCACATTGAATGAAAAATATTTTCTCCAATTAGTCTTAAATGTAATACTTTGTAGCTTCATTGCATGTCCCCTAGTCTTTATGCTTTTTGAAGGAGTAAACAACCAGTTCATGTTTACTTGTTCTACACTGCTCATTATTTATAGACATCTATTATATCTCCCTTCAGTTATCGCTTTTCCAAACTGAAGAGCTCTGATCTTGTAAGTCTTTGCCCATAGAGATATCCTTTCATTCCCTTTATCATTGTAATCTCCCTTGTCTTCCCCTTTCCCAATTCTGCTAAATCTTTTTTTTTTTTAGATACAGAGATCAGAACTGCATGCAATACTCAAGGTGAAGTCACACCATGGAGCTTTACAGAGGCACTACCATTCCCTCTGCTTTATTCTCATTCCTTTCCTTATAATTTCTAGCATTCTATAAGCTTTCTTGGCTGCCATTGCACACTGAACAGAGGATTTCAAAATATTATCCACAATGACACCTAGATCCTTATCCTGGGTGGTGGCTCCTAATGTGGAACCTTGCATCATGTAGCTATAGTTTGGGTTGTTTCTTCCCTAAGAACATAACTTTGCAATTGTCCACATCAAATTTCATCTGCCATTTGAATGTCTAGTCACCTAGTTTCTTGAGATCCTCCTGAAATTTTTCATAATCCTCTTGTGATTTAACAACATTGAATAATTTTGTGTCATCTTCAAATCTGATCACCTCACTCATTGTTCCTACATCTAGGTGATTTATAAATATGTTAAAAAATAGTGGGCCCAGAACAGATCATGGGATACACCACTATTTACCTTTCTCTGCAACAGGACACTATCTCCTATCCCATAGTAACATAGTATATGACAGCAGATAAAGGCCAGTATGATCCAAATAGTCTGCCCAGCAAGGCGGCAAGAGTAGGTGCATTTACTGCTCTGTGTAAGTCACCCCTTTTTGCTGAGATATAAGAGATGGTTATGATTATTTTGATTTTATCCTGTTGCTATAAAGGGACAGTATCTGTCCCATGCCATTTTGAATTCTGTCACTGCATTTGCCCCCACCACTTCCATCGGGACGGCATTCCAAGCATCCACCGCCCTTTCAGTGAAAAATATTTCCTGATGTTGCCTTTCAGTTTACCCCCTTGCAGCTTCATGTTATGCCCTCTAGTTTTACAGCTTCCCCATCTTTGGCAGAGGTTTGTTTATTCATTAATACTCTAAGTATTTAAAGGTCTGAATCAAATTTACCCTGTTTCTCCTCTCCTCCAGAGTGTCCATATTTAGGTCTTCAAGTCTCTTCTTATACGTCTTCTGACGCAGGCTCCAAAGCATTTTGGTTGCCTTCCTCTGAACTGTTTCCAGTCTTTTTATATCCTTTGCAAGATATGGTCTCCAAAACTGAACACAATATTCCAAGTGAGACCTCACCAGCGACTTGTACAGTGGCATTAGTACTTCTTCCTCTCTTCTGGTAATTCCTCTCTGTATGCAACCCAGCATCCATCTGGCTTGTGCCACCACCTTGTCACATTGTTTCACCATCTTGAGATCCTCAGAAACAATCACTCCGAGGTCCTTCTGGTCTGTGCACAGCAAGCTCTTGCCCCCTATCACTTACAATTCCCTTGGATTTCTGCTTCCCAAGTGCATGACACTGCACTTCTTCACTTTAAATCTTAACTGCCAAGCATTAGACCATTCTTCCAGCTTTTGTAGATCTTTCCTCATGTTATCCACTCCCTCAAGGGAGTCCACTCTGTTGCACATTTTCATGTCATCAGAGTGAACTCTCCTGAGGGAGTGGATAACATGAGGAAAGATCTACAAAAGCTAGAAGAATGGTCTAATGCTTTAGATTAAAAAATCTAATAAAAAAATCTCATGACTTTTTAATTTTCTGAAGTGTCTCTCATGAGGGACTTTGTCAAAGGCTTTTTGAAAATCTACCTACAATATGTCCAAAGACTCACTTTTTTCTGTTTATTCACACCTTCAAAAAAATTAGCAGACTGTTGATGCAAACTTTCTTTTGTGAAATTCATGTTAATTTTTTATCTAATTAAATCATGACCATCTACATGTTTGGTAATTTTGTTCTTTATAATGGTTTCTACCATTTTATCTGGCACTGACATCAGGCTCCGGTACCAGCCTGCAGTTTCCCTGGAGCCTTCTTAAAAATTGGTGTCACATTGATCACCTCTCCAATCTTCAGGTACTATAAATGATTTTATTTATTTATTTATTTAATTAACAGTTTTTATATACTGCTGTATCCTTCATTCAGAGCAGTTTATATTACAACAACATTGAACTTATGCAGAACAAGTGAGAGATCACTGTTAACTGCTACATTAAAACACAGATAAACATGGTAACATTTTAAACTTTTAAAACTTGTGTGAAACTATATACAGACTATTAAACTTGTATATGATAGTTTGAAATTAATAGGTCTAAAATTTTATCTTTTAGCTCTTTCTGCCCACTGGGATGTATGACATCTGGTCCAGGTGATTCGCTACTCTTTAGTTTGTCAAATTGCTCTATTACATCTTCCAGGTTCACTAAGATTTTTTTTAACCTATCAGACTGATGTGGAACATCCAAAACTGAAGAGGTGGTGGGTTGGCGATGTGTATGGAGCATTTTCTGGTGAATAGAAAGCTGATGCATAAAAATGTGGGGCTGAAGATGGATAGAGTGAAATTCTCATGGGCATTTTATCTTTCTTATGGGGCAATTTCTGGCCAAGCAGATCTTAATGGGAAAGATCTATGGGCCTAATGATGATAAGCCATCTTTTTTCTCAGAGTTGGTGTGATGCATTTCTACCTCAGATGCACTTTGGATCCTTATTGGAGGAGACCTTAATTGTGTTCTAGATAAAAACAAACGTAGAAGGAAGGCCAAACGACTGTCAACATGGTTCAAAGGTGAGGTGAGAGAGGCTATTATAGCCAACAAAAAACATCTTCTAAGCAATGGAAAAAGGATCTGAATAGAAAAAAACAGGAAACAGCATAAGCACTGGCAAGTTAGATGCAAAGCATTGATAAGGCAGGCAAAGAGAGAATTTGAAATGAAGTCTGTTGTGGAAGCAAAACTCATAATAAAATCATTTTAGGTGCATTTGAAGCAAAACAAAGTCTGTGAGTGAGTCAGTTGGACCTCAGATGACAGAAGAGTAAAAGGGGTACTAAGGGAGGCCAACACCATAGTAGAAAGACTAAATGAATTATTTTTACATAAGGGCAATATCTGCCCCTTGATCCCACAAGGCCTTGAGAATTTCATGATGTTTGCTAGGTGATCCAATCCCACAAACAATGCATGATGAGAATCATGTCCTTATTTTCTTATCCCACCCCAGTACTTGGCAGTTTCCAAGCTATAATATGGTACAACTGATCAGGTACATTCCTTACAACCTAAAATCTCCCCTTCTCCCCAATTCTAGGACTCCACTATCCACATCTTATCCATACGCGCAAGACCTACACTCACCCTCTCAAACCTACCCTCCCTACCCAAACCCTTCCACATCTCCAGCATGCCTTCCAGCTTACTCATGGTCACTCAACATATGTCATGGCTCTCCTCACAGATGATCCAGTCTCCACTTCCAAGCATAATAGACACCTGAAATCCATCCCGCACCCCTCAAAAGCAATCTAGCCACAGTAACCATGCCAAACCCCTCTAAAAGAATACAAGACCCCAAAACATACATATAAGGTGTGACAAAAAAGAACCGAGACTGTCTCATAAATATTTTATTACAGACGGTTCCAAGATGGCGGAGGAGTAGACGCCATTCGTGGGTGCGGAGTGGCTGAGAGGTGGACGTTGACCTGATGGGGAAAAAAAGGAAGCAAATGACAGCGAAGCCCCCAGCTTCCTCGACACCCCTAGGAAGTTCGGTGCAGGCCTCTATTGTTCCCTTCTGTACACCTCGTTCGGTGGGTATGGCTTCAGCGGATCCCTCTGGTGGAGTGGGGGATCTGAGCAGTGACGGAGTTGATCTCAGTCCCGTTCAGCTGTTGCCGCCGCAACCCGGTAGAGGTCGAGAGGAGGAGGTAGGAGCTGAAATGTCTCCGGGTCAGGAGGTCGGCTCCGTGTGTGGGGGCTCCTCTTCTCTATCGGTCCCGAGTCCTGGTGAGCGGTCTGGAGGAGCCGTGGAGGTGGTTCGCTCCACTGAAGATGGTTCGGGAGGTGCTCGAAGGAAAATCGGCTTGTCAGAGTCTGCAGAGTTCCGGGTAACATGCGGCTTAAAGAAACCAGCTAAAGTTACATTAGATAGCTTATGGGAGGCTCTCTCTTCTCTCCAGTGTTCCCTTGCTCCTGTTGTGGGTGCTTTATCTCAGGAATTTCTGTTGGTTAAAGGCCGGTGTGTGGCGGTGGAAATGAAATGTGCAGAGCAGGCTGATAAAGTTGCCCTGCTAGAGACAAAGGTAGAAGATTTGCAAGCTATGGGTGAGACTTTCTCCAAGGAATGTTTGATTTCTTTGAGGCGTTTTGAATATATGGACAACTCCTTGAGGAGGAATAACTTACGCTTTTTGAATTTTCTGAGATCAGCCTTGTTGGAACCCCTGGTTCTTGTTCGAAGATACCTCATGGAGGTTCTTTTGATGCCCCAAGACAATTTGCCACCTATTGTTAAGGTTCAATATGTCACTATTTCTTCTGGGACTGGGGATGTGGTGGGATCTGGGGGTACTGCTGGGGTTGATCAAAATGGATTGTCTGATTTCCTGGAGAATTCCCTGGAGGTGGTGACCAGTAGGGCAACTATGGTGGTCAGCTTTGCCTTCGAGTCTGACCGCAATGCTGTCCTTAGGTTATATTTCCGTAGGATTTCTTTTTCCCAGTTTTTGGGTTCAAAAATGTCGATATTTCCTGATTTGTCGAGGGATACCCAAAAGAGGCGGAAGGAGTTTCTGGCTTTACGCCAGAGAGTCACTGCCTTGGGTGCCCAATTTAAATTGAGGTATCCTTGTAAATGTGATTTATTATATCAGACTAAGCATTTTCTGTTTTTTGAGCCTGTGCAACTGATTCATTTTCTTCAGGTGAGGGAGGCGGGGGGGGGGGGGGGTAACTCCTGTACTGGCTGCCATTTGTGTTATCTTTGCTCATATGATGTTGGGGAATTTTTCCTCTTTTTCTTTCTTTTGATGTTTCTTGTTTGGAACCGTATTGGGGTTGTATTATTGGGGTCTACTTACTGGGGTAAATTTGTATTATGTGGTTAGTATATGTTTTTTCCTCGATTGTTTTTGTGGTATGTAACCCACTTATTTCCTTTTCATGTTTCAATTGTTCTATTGAAATTTGTTAAATATAAAATAAAAAATAAATAAATATTTTATTACAAACTCTACAGAGAAATTATGCATTGTCTCCTTCAAATCAGTCCCTCCCAGAGTTAATGCACTTCTGCATTTGCTTATGCCACGTACAGAAGCACTCGGTAAAGTCCTCCTCCTTGAGGTCCCTCAGCTCCCTCATCACAGTGGTCTTGATCTCTTCTACAGAGACAAAATGAGTTCCTTTGAGCAGTCTTCAGCACGGGGAAGAGCCAGAAGTCTCACAGTGCGAAATCTGGGGAATAAGGAGGGTGGTCGAGAGCTGTGATCTGTTTGTTGGCCAAGAACTGACTCACACTGAGCGCGATGTGTGCAGGCATGTTGCCATGGTGGAGCAGCCACGACTTATCTCTCCGCAGAGCCCACCTGCTGTGCCGAACCCGGTCATGGAGGCGATTGAGGACCTGCTGGTAGAAGTGCTAGTTGACTATCTGACCCTCAGGCACAAACCCATGATGGACCACTCCCTTCTGGTTGAAGAATGCAATCAGCATGACCTTGATCCTTGATTTGGACATGCATGCCTTCTTGGATCTGGGTGACAGTCAAATCTTCCACTGCAGACTCTGTCTCTTGCTTTCAGGGTCATACTGGAAGACCCAAGTCACGTCTCCTGTGATGACTTGGTCATCTAACTCTGGATCTTCTCCGATTTTCTCTAGCAAGTCTCGACAAACTGACCCGGTGCTCCTTCTGGTCATCTGATAAAAGCTTGGGCACCATCTTGGCGCACACCATCCGCATCCCCAGCTCCTGCACCAAGATGGTCCGCACTGATTCCCTGTTCAGGCTGAGCTCCTCAGCTATCATCCACACCGTCAATCTGCGATCACTCCGCACCAGCTGGTTCACTCTGTCAATGTTCTCAGCCGTCTTTGTCGTGGAAGGCCATCCTGACTTGGGGTCATCATCCACCTCCTCGCAGCCAGTCTTGAAGCATTTGTGCCACTCAAAGACTCACGGCCTTGACATTGCATCTTCTCCATAAGCCTTTTGGAGAATTTGGAGACACTCAGTTGGGCCCTTCTCCAACTTAACAAGAAATTTCAAGTTGATTCTTTGCTCCATATTTCTGCCACCTCCAGTTTCGTGACAAAGCAATGGAGCAGTGTGCTACAAAAAAACCTGAAAAAAAAACAGAGTGACAGAGATGAAAAATATTATAGCAGAATAGTGGTGAGATGTTGCACAACACAGCGACATATGCGGGTAGCCAAGTGGCATTGAGTCATGGGTGTGGCTGCCACAGTCTTGTTTCTTTTTTGTCACACCTCGTATATCTATACCTCCCCACATACCCCAAATTGCTCACTAGCTCTCCCTTATTACAATACTGCTATCCTTCACCATTACCAATACCACCACCCCCAGCCCTATAAGAAGAAAGATCAAGGATTAGCATTAAGCTTCGGTGGAAGATCATTAATGTAGATAATCTCCCGAGCTAACACGAACAAACATGACTACTCAAGAAATTAGCAACTTAATCTAATATGCCCACTGTAGCTCTAAAGGCAAGGTAAGAGATAAAGGGCGGGCAGGCTATGCGCCACTATGATGCATAGCCCTGCCCGCTGACCCTTTACTCCAGAAATTCAATGTCAGGGTCATATGTGGCCTTGGCATTGAATGTCCGGGGATCACTGCACATGCCAGAAGCCACATTAAGTAATTAGGCAGCAGAGATATTGCATGCTGTCTGGTTAGCTCCCGCACCGAAAGACAGGATAGCATCGGGGCACGCAGGGGAATTAGAAAGGGATATTCAATGGCACTAACCATGTAAGTGCCATTGAATATCCCGATTTAAAGCTTTTACTCAATTTGCTGGGCTGTAAACCATGTAAATACCTTTCGAATATCAGGCCCAAAAAGTTTAGTCACTTGGCAGGAGGATCAAGTTTGTACTCTGAAATCATTGCAAGTCTTTCCCCAAGGTTTAATGGGGTGAAGGAACAGAAAACAGAAAGTCATGACTGCAGATCTATTGAGGTCCACAAGGGAGCACAACCTCTTGCAGAGGCACAAGCAAGCCAAAGAGGAGCGAAGAGTGAAAACAAGAGTCCTCATATTCAGGGGCGGCCCAAGGGGGGTGTGGGGCCATGTGCGGAGATTAATTGCGGGGCCTCATTTGCATAGGGAGCCTCATTTGCATAAATATTTGCATAATGTTAACATGCATTTTTAGTAAACATGCTTCTTAATGAGTGTCTGGATAAAGAAAGACTAATAGATTTCTACGTTACTATATTCCAGTGCCAACCGCCAGGCCCATTAGGAAGTACTATAAACACTGACCTTTTAGAACTCATAGCAAATCCACCATTTCATAACAGCACTACCAGGACTCACAAAGCACCAAACCCTACCTATCAAAAGGCAACACTGCAAATATTAAACCAATACATCTCAGAGAATACCAATGCATCTCCTACTGGGGAAAGAGAACAAGTGACATGGTCAAATAGAAACTACATGAACAGAATACCTCAGCTTGGTTAAAATGCAGAATATAGACTGTCACCAAAGAACAAGGGATCACAATTTAGAAATAGAATACCCGGCCCTTCGTAGACTTTTCTTCCCTCCCACACAAAATATCTTTTCCCCTCTCCATTCTCATTTCCCATCCCTTTCTAGTCCTCCCCCCAAATCAGCTCCTTTATAGTTCTAGACCCACCCAGCATCTGCCCCCTTCTAGTCCCAGTCTCCCAAGCTTTCACATCAGCCCATTTCCAGTCCTAGCCTCCCATATGCTGTTTTCCAGTTCCATTCCAGCCCCCCCATCAGCCCATTTCCACTCCAAGCTCCCCATCAGCCCATTTCCAGCCCTTTTCCAACACCCATCAGCCCACTTCCAGTCCTATTCCAGCCCCCATCAGCCCATTTCCAGTGTCCTATTCCAGCCCATCACCCATTTGCAGTCTACGTTCCCCCCATCAGCCCATTTCTAGTCCTATCCTAGCTCCTCATCAGCCCATTTCCAGTCCTAGCCCCCATATGCTCTTTTCCAGTTCCATTCCAGTCCCTCATCAGCCCATTTCCTCCATGCTCCCCCATCAGCTAATTTCCAATCCTAGCCCCCTCGTCAGCCCACTTCGCCCTATTCCAGCCCCCATAAGCCCATTTCCAGTCCTAATCCAGCTCTTCATCAGCCCATTTCCAGTCCAAGTTCCCCCCCATCACAGCCCATTTCGTCCATTCCCCCCACCATCACAGCCCATTTGCAGTCCTATCCCCCCCACCATCACAGCCCATTTGCAGTCCTCCCCCCATCACAGCCCAATTGTAGTCCGTTCCCCCCATCACAGCCCATTTCCAGTCTGTTCTCCCCCCCACCACAGCCCATTTCCAGTCTGTTTCCCCCATTCCAGCCCAATTTGTCCGTTCCCATCACAGCCCATTTCCAGTCCGTTCTCCCCCCCCCCACATCCCAGCCCATTTCCAGTCTGTTTCCCCCATCACAGCCCATTTCCAGTCTATTCCCCCCCATCGCAGCCCATATCCAGTCTGTTCTCCCCCCCCACCACAGCCCATTTCCAGTCTGTTTCCCCCATCCCAGCCCATTTCCAGTCCGTTCTCCCCCCCCCCACATCACAGCCCATTTCCAGTCCGTTCTCCCCCCCCCACATCACCCCCATTTTCCTGTCCTTTCTCCCCCCCCCCCTCATCACAGCCCATTTCCAGTCTGTTTCCCGCCCATCACAGCCCATTTCCAGTCCGTTCCCCCCATCACAGCCCATTTCCAGTCTGTTTCCCCCATCCCAGCCCATTTTCAGTCTCCCCCCCATCACAGCCCATTTCCAGTCTGTTCCCCCCTTATCACAGCCCATCCAGACCTAGCCGCCCCCCCCCCGACGAGCCCCGCGCCGTCTAAGGGGCTGCAGAGGGAGCCGGGGAAGCCCGCGCGAGGCCCCGGCTCCCTCTGCACAGCCCGCCAGCGTGAAGAACCTTTACCTTCCCGCTGGCGGCTGTTTCAATGAAGCTGCGAATGCCGGGAAAGGTTAAAGGCAATACCCTTTAACCTCTCCCGGCATTCGCGGCTTCATTGAAACAGCCGCCAGCGTGAAGGTAAAGGCTCTTCACGCTGGCGGGCTGTGCAGAGGGAGCCGGGGCTTCGCGTGGGCATCCCCGGCTCCCTCTGCAGCAGTCCATTGAGCGAGAATGTGGTTCGCGCGGGGCCCTGTGCGAACAACATTCTCGTTCAATGGACGGGCCGGCCCTGCTTGTATTGATAAGAGTACTCCAATACAGCCGAGTTTTGGCACGCTGCCTTCTTCAGGAGGAACCTCGAAAAATAAAAACATATCTCAATAAACTAGTACAAGTATTTCCCTCTCCCTTCCACTCCTTTACCTTCCCCTCCCTTTCTCCCTTCTCTTATTAGGTTTATTTTTTGCACTGAAACTGTGGGTTCTTGTTTGACATATATTGTATATTCCTCACCTCTTCCGATAGTATGTCCCTCCTGTATGATGCTTTTGTCTCCTGTTTATATTTTTATTTTGTATGCTTGTTCTGCATATTTGATACAAGGTCGAACGAGCACTCACTATGTTTATTGAGTTTATTTATACACTTTGATGTTTACTTTTTTTATGCATGTTATATTTCTTTTTGCCATTTATTTTATACTTGTACTAGTATTGATGTTTATTGGCATATGTTTTTACTTTCTGCCTAACATACAGAGCCCCAACAAACAGCTCTGAGGAATTATCCACAATACTTGAAGTGGTCTGCACTCACTCTATCAAGCAGCACAACTTCATCCTTCTCGGAGACTTTAACTTATCATCTGCACACAAAAAATAAGCTGCCACCTTCACAGAAGCCCTGGGCATCTGCAATTCACTCAGCTTATCAATAACCCCACCCACAATAAAGGTGGCCTGGACCTTATCGTCATCTCAACTCTCCTAGCAAATGATCCCAAACAACAATCCCCAACAATCATACCAGTCCCATGGTCCAACCATAGTCTTATAAACTTCACACTACCATATCCAAACAAAGGAAGCTAACAAAAGTCACAACAGAGTAGTAATAATGGGTGATTTCAATTACCCCGGTATCGACTGGGTCAGTGTCACAGCAGGACAAGCTAAAGAGATAAAGTTTCTAGATGAAATAAATGACTGCTTCTTGGAGCAGCTGGTTCATGAACCGACCAGAGGGGAAGCCATACTGGACCTAGTCCTTAGTGGAACGCCAGATCTGGTGCAAGAAATAAGGGTGTTGGGACCACTTGGCAATAGTGATCATAGTATGATCATGTTTGATTTAATTAGTGGAGGACAGATAGTAAAGGAATCCACAGTACTACCTTTTAACTTTGAAAAGGGAGACTATGATAGAATGAGGAATATAGTTAGGAAAAAACTAAAAGGAGCGGTTCCAAAGGTTAAAGACTTACAGCAAGCTTGGGTGTTATTTAAAAATACTATCCTCGAAGCCCAGACCAGCTGTATTCCACGCATTAAGAAAAGTGGAAGAAAGTCCAAAAAACTGCCAGCATGGTTTAAAGGTGAGGTCAGAGAGGCTGTTGCTGCCAAAAAAGCAACCTTCAGGAAATGGAAAAAAGAGCCAAATGATAAAAACTGGAAACAGCACAAACACTGGCAAGTTAAATGCAAAGTATTGATAAGGCAGGCAAAGCGGGAATTTGAGAAGAAACTTGCTACGGAAGCAAAAACACGAAATAAAGACTTTTTCAAGTACATTCGTAGCAAAAGGCCTGTGAGAGAGTCAATTGGACCATTAGATGATAGAGGGGTAAAAGGGGCAGTAAGAGGAGACAAGGCTATAGCAGAGAGACTGAATGAATTCTTTGCTTCGGTCTTTACTGAGGAAGATGTAGGGATGTTACCCAAGACTGAAGTGGTATTTAAAGGTGATACTGCAGAGGAATTGAGAGAAATATCACTACACCGGGAAGATATATTACAACTATTTGATAAACTGAATAGTAGCAAATCACCTGGACCGGATGGTATACATCCCAGAGTGTTGAAAGAACTGAAATGTGAGATTGCATCCTGCTATTGGTAATCTGTGAACTTTCATTAAAATCATCTGTAATACCTGAAGATTGGAGGGTCGCCAACGTAACACCAATTTTTAAAAAGGGTTCCAAGGGTGACCCGGGAAATTACAGACCGGTGAGCCTGACGTCAGTACCAGGGAAAATGGTAGAAACCATCATAAAGAACAAAATTACACAGCATGTAGATAGTCATGGCCTAATGGGAGACAGCCAAAATGGCTTTAGACAAGGAAGATCTTGTCTTACTAATCTGATATGTTTTTTTGAAGGTGTGCATAAACAGGTAGACAAAGGTGAGTCGGTTGATATAGTGTATCTGGACTTTCAGAAATCTTTTGACAAGGTCCCCCATCAGAGACTTTTGGCGAAACTAAAAAGTCATGGGATAGGAGGCAGTGTACTATTGTGGATCGGGAACTGGTTAAAAGATAGAAAGCAGAGGGTAGGGCTAAATGGCCAATATTCCCAATGGAAAAAGGTGAATAGTGGAGTACCCCAGGGATCTGTACTGGGTCCGCTACTTTTTGACATATTCATAAATAACCTGGAAAAGGGAATAACTAGTGAGGTTATCAAATTTGCAGATGACACAAAACTGTTTAAAGTTGCTAAAACCCAAGAGGATTGTGGAAAACTGCAGGAGGATCTGGATAAATTGGAAGACTGGGCATCCAAATGGCAGATGAAATTTAATGTGGACAAGTGCAAAGTTATGCACCTAGGAAAGAACAACCCACACTATAGTTACACGATGCAAGGCTCCACATTAGAAACCAACACCCAGGAAAAGGATTTAGGAGTCATCGTGGATAACATGTTAAAACCCTCCGCCCAGTGTGCAGCGGCGGCCAAGAAAGCAAATAGAATGCTAGGTATCATAAGGAAAGGGATGGAGAATAAAACAAAGGATATTATAATGCCTCTGTATCGCTCCATGGTACGACCGCACCTTGAATATTGTGTGCAATTCTGGTCACCGTATCTTAAAAAGGACATAGCGTTATTAGAAAAAGTACAGAGAAGAGCCACCAAATTGGTGAAGGGGATGGAAGGCTACTCCTATGAAGAGAGGCTAAAAGGTTAGGGCTCTTTAACCTGGAAAAGAGACGGCTGAGGGGAGATATGATAGAGGTCTATAAATTAATGAATGGAGTGGAATGGATAAACGTGGATCAATTGTTTACGCTATCAGAATATAGAAAGACTAGGGGACATGTAATGAAGCTACAGGGTAAACTATTTAAGACAAATAAGAGAAAATATTTTTTCACTCAACGTGTAATCAAACTCTGGAATCTGTTACCGGAGGATGTAGTAAGGGCTGTTAGTAATAGCTGGGTTTAAAAAAGGTTTGGACAAGTTCCTGGAGGAAAGGTCCATAAACCACTATTAAAAAGGGACCCAGGATATCAATGCTTGACCCAGTACAAGCATTGTGGAACCTGTGTCTTTTGGGGATATTGCTAGGTACGTATGACCTAGTTTGGCCACTGTTGGAAACAGGATACTGGGCTTGATGGACCTCGGTCTGACCCATTATGGCATGTCTTATGTTCTTATGTTCTTAAATGCAATTCAGATATAACACTAACTCAACAACTTGAAGATGCCTGCCATTTGAAAGTCAAGCTTTTGTCCAGAAAGTACTACCAAACCTAACAACTCACCCAGCAAAAGATCACATCGAAGCCCTGATAAACAAATGGAACTTGACAATATCGGCAGCTGCCCAGGCACCACTAAAGGTCAACAAAAGCAAACATTGATGTCTAACCTCATGGTTTTCAACAACACTGAAAACCTCAAATGCAAGCTACGTTGCCTCGAATGTAAATGGAGAAGAATTAAAGACCAACTTTTTTATTTTATATTTATGCAATTTATACATGAAAAGAAAGTTAACATAAACAATCGTGTTCAGAAACAGAACAGAACACCCAGAAAATACTACTAAAAGAAAAAGCCTAAACCTGGCATAAAGCAGAACTATAAATAGCACAAATGGTCTGTTCACACTAGCCCACAATAAGAGGAGGAGTATTCCTCAAGAGAAAAGAATACAATTCCAAATATGAAAAAATATGGCAGATTAATATCCAGTGTACACAGACTTCATGAAGGATTACACGGAAGCTCGAGGGAGTATTCTAATTGATTGGCATTCACAAAAGCAATCAATTGGGAGGGCTTATAAAAAATATAAGAAATTGAATGATACTTAACTAAACATTTACATAGATGTTTAAGAAAAAAGAACTCCCCCAATTGAAGAACCCCAGGATGCAACATTAAGAACTCCCTGCGACATCTCTGGGTGTCTCGTGCTAAATCCGGATACATTTGCACTAACAAACCACGAAACCTTAATTGCCTTTTACGAAAAAACAATTTCAAAAGCTATTCTTTATCAGATAACAATGCTAAGGTAATTATCAATGTAGATGGAGGTAATTATAAATGTAGAGGGAGGAGTGGCTCAGTGGTTGGGACAGGTTACCTCAGGCCGGAAGGCCGGGGGTTCAATTCCCACATGGGGACAAGCAACTTCAGGCTGGAGGGACTGGGATCTCTAGTCCCATGGCCACTCCTTGTGGCCTTGAGCAAGCCACTTAACTCTCCATTGCCTCAGGTACACTTAGATTGTGAGCCCTTCGGGGACAAGGGAATAAAAAGTACCTGTTAGTATACATGTAAACCGCACTGAATCTAAAGAGTGCGGTATAAAAAAATAAAAAAATAAATAAATGGAACTGGTACTTTCTCAGTAGAAAGTTCCAAGAAGTCTGTCACATTGAGTACATCCATCAATTGATCAGGATGAGGCTGAACCTGAATCTGGTCTTCAACCCTCTGACTGTCTTTCTTAGCAGAAGAAAGATAATAAACGTTCACTAAAGGAGGAATAATTTCAGGGGAAACACCCAAAGTGTCAACCAGGTAAGCTTTAAATATATCCCTGGCTGAAACAGCTGAAACACAAGGAAAATTAATTAATCTCAAATTAGCCCATGAAGAATTTCCCAAGCGCTCCAATTTAGAGGCAAAACCAGCGGAGTTCGTAATATATGCCAAAGACTGTTCTTTCAGCACACCCAGGGCCGGCCCGTCCATTGAGCAAGAATGTTTTTTGCACAGGGCCCCGCGTTTCAGGGCGCCCC
The DNA here is from genome assembly GCA_033557465.1 of Ichthyophis bannanicus. Taxonomy (NCBI): domain Eukaryota; kingdom Metazoa; phylum Chordata; class Amphibia; order Gymnophiona; family Ichthyophiidae; genus Ichthyophis; species Ichthyophis bannanicus. The sequence continues at coordinate 1,657,592,162 of CM066031.1, forward strand.
GTGCAAAGAACATTCTGCTTTTTTTCAAAATTAAGTAAAAAAAAAAAAAAGCTGGCTGCTACTGCTGCCGCCGCAGCAGCAGCAGAATGGAGTGTCCCGCGGGGCCCCCTCTGCCCGGCTGAGCTCTCCCTCTGCGATGGCTGAGCCCCTCTGTGCCGGCTTTCAGATACGCGAAGGGAGAGTGTCTCCCTCACGTCTCTGTTAAGCCTGCAGGGGCAGATTGGAAATTTCCCATCAGCCCCAGCGGGCTTAACAGAGACGCGAGGGAGACACTCTCCCTTCGCGGATCTGAAATCCGGCACAGAGGGGCTCAGCCGTCGCAGAGAGAGGGAGGGAGGGACTCAGCCGGGCAGAGGGGGCCCCGCGGGACACTCCATTCTGCCGCTGCCGCGGCAGTAGCAGCAGCGGTAGCAGCCAGCTTTTTTTTTTTTTTTTTTAATGTTCCTTGAACCAATGAGGGGGGGGGGGGTTAGGACTGGTAATGGGCTATGGGGGGGGGGCTAGGACTGGAAATGGGCTTTGGGGTTATGAATGGAGGTGGGCTGATGTGGTTAGGACTGGTAATGGGCTGTGGGCTGTTGGGGGGGGGTTAGGACTGGTAATGGGCTGTGGGCTGATGGGGGCTGTCTGGTAATGGGCTATGGGGGGGTTAGGACTGATAATGGGCTATGGGGGGGCTATGACAGGAAATGGGCTGATGGGGAGGGGTTAGGACTGGTAATGGGCTGTGGGCTGCTGGGGGCTGTCTGGTAATGGGCTATAGGGGGGTTAGGACTGATAATGGGCTATGGGGGGGGGGCTAGGACAGGAAATGGGCTGATGGGGAGGGGTTAGGACTTGAGGTGGACTGATGGGGTTAGGACTGGCAATGGGCTGTGGGCTGTTGGGGGGGTTAGAACTGGTAATGGGCTATGGGGGGGTTAAGACTGGTAATGGGCTGTGGGCTGATGGGGGGGGGGTTAGGACTGGCAATGGGCTATGGGGGGCTGACTGGAAATGGGCTGATGGGGGGTTAGGACTGGTAATGGGTTATAGGGGGGCTTAAACTGAAAATGGGGTGATGGGGGGTTAGGACTGGAAGTGGGTTGATGTGGGGCTAGGACTGGTATTGGGTTGGGGGGTTGCTAGGACTGGAAATGGGCTGATGTGGGGCTAGGACTGGAAATGGGCTGATGGGGGGCTAGGACTGGAAATGGGCTGATGCAGGCACTAGAAGGGAATGGATGCTGGGTGAGGCTGGAACTAGAAGGGAGCTGATGTTGAGGGAGGATTAGAATGGGATGGGGCTGGGAGAGTAAAATGGAGAGGGGAAAAATATTTTGTGTGGGAGGGATGAAAAATCTACAATTGGCCGGGTATTGGGAGAGTAAGTGGGGATTGATTATGGAGGGGTAAATTTTGAGTGGATGAAATAGGAATGAGGAAAGAGCAAAAGGAGAAAGATTAGTATGTTAAAGCAGATGTAGAGAGAGAATGGAAAAAAACTAGGAGAGAAGAAAGGACAAATGGACAGCAGACGATGGAGAGTTAGCAGAAGACACGAAGAAACCAGAAGAAAGTGGCTGGAGCAATTGCAGCTGAAAAAAAATGCACAAAAGGTAGAAAAATATCTCTTTATTTTGAATTTATTAATTGGAATATATCAGCTCTGGTAAATGTGCATCATTAACGTCTGCGCTTTGTTTAGTACAAGAGCAAATTAATGTATAGTTTTATTTCTACAGTGTTGTACATTCCAAGTTTGGCTTTTGGGATTCCCAGTTTAATTATTGTCGTCCTGTTTCTAAATTGTGATTCCTTGTTTGGTGATGGTTTATGTTCTGTTCATGTGTAACTGAGCTGAGGTATTCTGTTTATATAATTCCTATTTGACATTGCCACTTGTTCTCTTTCCCCAGTAGGTCATGTATTGGTATTCTCTGAAATGTATTGGTTTAATATTTGCATGTTTCCTTTTGATAGGTAGGGTATGGTGCTTTGTGAGTCCTGGTAGTGCTGTTAGGATACGGCGGGTTTGCTATGGGTTCTAAATGGGCAGTGTTTGTAGTAGTTCCTAATGTGTCTGGTGGTTGGCACTGGATTATAGTAATGTAGAAATCTTTTAGTCTTTCTTTATTCATACACTCATTAAGAGGCATGTTTACTAAAAGTTAGTATATGGTAACATTATGCAAATATTTATGCAAATGAGGCCCCGCACCGAGTCTCCGCACATGGCCCCGCACCCCCCTTGGGCCGCCCCTGAGCACACCAACTCTAGTTTGTATCTCCTGAACTTGTACTTGAACGGTTTCCACTTTATTTTCCAACTGCTCCCTTGCCACAGATGTAGATGCAACTTTTGAGGCCAACGTTGAAACCTGGGTGAGCAAAGCTTCTCCCAATGAGACGATAGCCTGACATATTGCTTCAAGAGTAAGTAGGACAAACCAAAGCAAACATCTAAAAGTCACCTGAGGCAACTGAAAGTACCTGAGGCAGTTGAATCGCTTCCATGCTAGCTGACAAAACTCCCTCTCTCTGCTCTTCAGAAAACTATGCTGCTGTGCTTCCGGATGTCGGCATTTCACACACCTCCGTGTGCCGTTGTCCTGGGGTCTGCTGCCCCTCTGCTCGCATGAACCCTGGTCCTGGCCTTCGCAGCTCTGAAGACTCACCCAGTGGGAAAGATAAATTGGAGCTCAGGGATCCTTCAGAGGAAGGTTGTAATCATCAGGGGAGAGAGATACCACCAATGCAGCCATCAAGTCCTCTGACTTCAGCAAAACTGCAGCTCGGCACACCTCCCCCAATGGACACTGAGGCACTTGAATCACAAACGAGTCAAGAGGTCCTCCTCAGAAATCAGTGTAGAAGCAACAGGGGGTCCAGAAGCCAAAGAACCCCCCCCTGCTCTTACGTTTATGTTTTGCTAATTGAATGGAGTGCGAAAATAAAGACCAACACACTTTGGAATAAAGATAAGCAGTTTATTTATAAAATAAAGAAAAGGTAACTTGAAAGCAAGTAATTCACCTATAATTGGTTAGAAAAGATAACTTGAAAGCAGGTGATTCACTTATCTACAAACAGCAAGATACAGGAAAATGATACATCACAGACAGAGCCATGAACTGCATCTCACACCACACTTTGACTAAATGGGTTCTGGATTCAGCCAGGCAAGAGAGAGACTTCTCAGTCGGGAGACTTCTAGGCAGTGCACATGTTTATTCCATAGATGAGACCCCTTTTTCTCCCCCCTGGCTGAAAAAGGCACCCATTTTATCCTGTTGCAAGAGCAACTAGTAATTTTCCATCAGGTGACTAACACACAGAATAGGATCAGCTGTCCATTAAACATAATCAAGACGCTGGACAGATGCCTGAGAATGCTCAAGGGATGGGGATCTCCTATCCCATGGTTCAGAAGCTCAGAACTCTGATAGATGACCTTCACTTTATGAGAAAAAGCACAGTAGCTATGGGAAAACGTTTTTCCTTATCTACATCCTTGTATCATGACTCCCTCTCATAAGTTTCACATGATGTAGTTATGCAAGAAGATACTTTTCACAAAATTGTACAGGAATCTCTCTCTCACATAAAACTGAGGTTTAATTAACCCCTAACTCACTGCTGATGCATAATCAGTAGTCAACTTTAACTTATTTTTGCTACAGTTTCCTACCCACAGGGAAAGCATAGTTACTCACCTGTAACAGGTGATATCTGGGAACAGCAGGAATTTAGTCTTCACATATGGGCATCGTCGGCACCGACGGAGCCCGTGTTGGAATGCTCCCCAGCGTCCAATTAGAAAGCCTTTGAGAGCATCCCACAGCGCCTGCGTGCTGCCTTCCCGCCTTTTCTAACTGCCTCTCTCCAGTTGAGTTTTAAAGCTGAGACAAAGAGAAAGAGAGAGAGGGAAAGAAAAGAAAAGAGAGATACAACTCCTAGGGGAGATGGGTGGGTTGTGAAGACTAAATTCCTGCTGTTCCCGGAGATCACCTGTTACAGGTGAGTAACTATGCTATCTCCAGGAACAAGCAGGAATGTAGTCTTCACATATGGGAACTCCCTAGCTACAGATGCCAGGGAGAGACCCCAGAAGTTGTGTGCCCTTGTGAAAGGGCTCCACTTCCCCCCATGGATCTCTGGCATCCTAACGGGAATGGTGGGTAGGAGTTGATTAAGTATGGAAGAGGTGTCGTAGAACAGCCTGACCAAACAAGGCATCCCGGCGGGAGTCCTTGTCTAAGCAGTAATGGGCTGTGAAGATATGAACCAAGGCCCAAGTAGCTGCTCGACAGATGTCGTCAATAGACACAGAGTGTAGATGAGCTATTGAGGCTGCCATGGCTCTCACATTGTGAGCTGTGACATGGCCTTCCAGAGAAAGGTTTTTACTCTGATAGGTAAAAGAAATGCACTGTGCAATCCAATTGGACAATGTTCTCTTGGAGACTGGAAGTCCCAAATGAAAAGGATCAACAGCAACAAAGAATTGAGAGGACTTTCTATGTTGCTGTGTCTTTTGTAAGTAAAAAGCAAGTGCTCTTTTACAGTCCAAAGTATGAAGATTCCTTTCTGCATTTGAAGCATGAGGCCTTGGAAAAAACACAGGTAGGTAAACTGCTTGGTTTAAATGAAAAGGTGAGACCACCTTTGGCATAAAGTGTGGATGAGTCCTAAGGACTACCTTATCATGATGGAACCTCGTATTCACTGATGCGACGTGCTGAGGTGATTGCAATGAGAAAGAGAACCTTCCAGGAAAGGAACTTCAAGGAGGTAGTAGCTAGAGGTTCAAAAGGCGGCTTCATGAGCTGTCCAAGAACCAGATTTAGGTCCCATGCTACCGGTGGTGGCTTAATGGGAGGCTTAGTTAGAAGGAGGCCCCTCATAAATCTCGCTATGAGAGGATGAGAGGAAATAGGATGTCCATTTAAAGACTTGAAAGAAGCTGAAATAGCACTTAAATGGACTCGTATTGAGTTAGTCTTAAGCCCTGCATTAGATAAATGAAGGACATACACCAATAATGATTCCAGAGGTATCGCCAGGGGGTCAAGACACTTCTGCGAAAATCATATGGAAAACCTTTTCCACTTGAAAGCATAAGAGCGTCTTGTGGAAGGCTTTCTAGAAGCATAAAGGATATCCTTCACTTGTTGAGACAGGTTAAGACCATGAAGGTCTAGGCCCTCAGCAACCAGGCCCTGAGATGCAGAGAGTGGGGATCGGGATGCCACAACATCCCGTCCTCCTGAGACAGGAGATCTGGAGCAGATCCTAACTCCAGAGATGGAGCTTGAAAGAGATGTAGGAGCAGAGGGTACCACACCTGCTGAGGCCAATGTGGAGCTATGAGAATCATATGGCCTCTGTCTCTCTGAAGTTTGAATAGGGTTTTGGGAATTAGGGGAATGGGTGGAAAGGCATATAGGAAGTTCTGACCCCAATGAGGAGGAAAGCAACCCTGGCCTGAGAACCCTGAGCCGGAATTCTGGAACAGAATCAGGGAAGTTTGGCATTCAGTGGACTTGCAAAGAGGTCTATGTCCGGAGTTCCCCAAATTTGAAAAGTTTTTGTTATCTGGTCTGCACAAAGAGACCACTCGTGCAGAAGCAGAACTTGACTGAGTCTGTCTGCCCAGGAGTTTTGAATGCCTGGCAGATACACCGCAAGGAGATAAATCCGATGCTCTCTGGCGAGGGCCCAAAGTCGCAAAGCTTCGTTGCAAAGCGACAGAGAGCCTGTTCCTCCCTGCTTGTTCAGACAGAACATAGCTACTTGAATGTCTGTCTGAATTAGGACTGTCTTGTAGCTCAGCTGGGTGTGGAACACTCGAAGAGCAAGGAAGATTGCTCTGAGCTCCAAGAGATTGATGTGTAGATGGGTCTCCTGTGGAGTCCAGGTGCCTTGGGTAGAGAGATCTTGCAGGTGAGCTCCCCAACCCACCTGTGAGGCATCTGTTGTTAGAGTGACTTGGGGTGGGGGCTGTTGGAAAGGGGACCCCACCAACAGGTTTTGGGTTGACTGCCACCATTGTAGGGACAAAATAAGGCGACTTGAGTTTGCTATTTTGTCTGATAGGCAGCCTGATGTTTGGGTCCACTGAGCGGATAGAGTCCATTGGGCTGCTCTCACATGGAGGCAAGCATAGGGAACCACATGCACAGTAGATGCCATGTGGCCTAGCAATTGTAAGATTTCCCGAGCAGTGAGATGAGTCTTTAACACTGCTTGGGAAGCTAACTGCACAATGCGAAGGCAGCGGGGCTGTGGAAGATAGGCCCTTGCTTTCCTGGTATCCAGCATAGCTCCTATAAACTCTAGAGATTGAGTAGGAGTTAGGTTGGATTTTGGGATTTTTATGACCAGGCCCAAATACTGAAGTATACGCATTGTGCAAGATAGGGAAAATCTGGCCTCTGACTCTGATGGGGCTCAAATGAGCCAGTCGTCTAAGTAGGGGAAGACGAATATTCCTAGAGTGCGAAGAAATGCTGCCACTACAGCCATGCATTTCGTAAACACCCTTGGTGCTGAGGCCAGACCAAAAGGAAGAACCCTGTACTGGTAGTGCTTCCCCTGAAATAGAAACCGAAGGAATCTTCGGTGAGTTGGATAGATGAGAACATGGGTGTATGCATCCTTGAGATCTAGAGAACAAAGCCAATCCTGACTCAGAAGGTATGGCAGAAGAGTTCCTAGAGAAATCATCTTGAACTTCTCCTTGAACAGGAATTTGTTCAATTCTCTGAGGTCTAAAATGGGTCTGTGTCCCCCTGTTTTCTTTGGAATAAGGAAAAAGGGGGAGTAAAACCCTATACCCTGTTGGGAAATGGGTACGTCTTCTATTGCCCCCTGGGCAAGAAGTAAATTGACCTCATGACCCAACTGATTCTCGAGTGAAGTCTGAGAATTGAACTGTCTTACAACTGTAGGAGGGGGCATATTGAGGAAATGAAGCTTGTACCCCTCCTTTACAATGGAGAGAGTCCATTCTTCTGCTGTTATCTGCTCCCATCTGGGGGCAAAATGACACAACCTTCCTGGAATGGTGGAGGGCTCTGGCCCATTGAGGGCCAGGAAGGCCAAGTTCTCTAGATGGGAGTCAAAGCCCCTTTGGAGGCTGAGTCTGCTGGGCCGATTGAGACTTTGCTTTTCTTTGTTTTGGTGGCTGCTGTCCCTTTCGGGCAGACTGACCGGCAGAATGCCCCTGCTGGGTATAGGAGGGGTAAAACCTCTTCGTTTTAGAGAAGAATGGTTTCTTGTAGGATTTTCTCCTTGCAGGATCAGCTGTAGCCTAGGATAGTCTATCCAAAGTGGTATTATCAGCATCCAGCTCATTAGCTTTCTCTTGCCAATTTTTGCCAAAGAGATTTTCGCCTGTGCAAGGGATATTCCCCAGGTTGTCCTGTACCCAGAGTTCTAAGTCAGATGCCTGGAGCCAGGCAATCCTACGAGCACCAATGGCAATGGCAGAGGTTCTGCTTATGCACTCAAAGCAGTCAAAAGCTGCACGATTAACAAACTTTGAAACATCTTGGGCATGTTTGACAAGTGTAAGATAATCTTGCCTCTTATCATCAGGAAGAAGAGGGCTCATAAGCTCTAGATCTCCTATAACCTCCTTAAGGAACATTCCCATATATAAAATGTAGGAACTAATCCTGTCAGAAAGCACAGAGGCCTGGAAGGTTCGACGCCCAAAGGCATCAAGAGTCCTACATTCACGTCCTGGCGGATTAGATGCATGTCTTTTTGCACTCTTGATCCTTCTCATAGCTGATTCCACTACCATGGAGTGGTGTGGTAACTGGGTTTTCTGAAATCCAGGACAAGGAGGTACTCGATACATGGTATCAAGCCTATGAGAATGAGGAAAGGTGGTAAGAGGTGTTTCCCACATTCTTAGCATGAGATCATGCAAGATCTCATGAATAGGCAAAGTAGCTGCCTCTTTGGGAGCTTTAGGATATTGTAAAATCTCCAATTCCTTTGCTCTGGGCTCTGTTTCAGGAGCCACTGTGATGGAAAGACCTCTAGCCACCTCCCAAATGAAATCCTAAAAGGATATATCCGCTGGAGGAGACATCCTACGTTTAGGAGAGGAAGGCTCCTCAGAGAGAAGTACTCCGGTACAGACAGAGCTGTCAGAATCCTCAGAGTCATTGGAGGATTCAAAATATCTCCTGTCCGGGTCCTCTTCCAAAGCACGATACCGGTACCGATCAAAGTCGGTACCGGAGGGGTCCGGTACCGGCCTGTTGATACCGGAGGAAACAGCATGACTCGGTGTGGGCAACACAGTCGCCGATGTCGATGCTGTCGGTATCGGTGCCGGAACCGGTGTCGATACTGGTTGAACTGTCTGAAGCGGTCCCAAAGGCACCAAAGCCACAAGGAGAGCTGCCAGACTGCGTTCAATAGCCAAGAACCTCTGGTCTATTGACGCTGCCAATGCCTGGTTATCGGTACCGGACGAAGCGGCCGGTACCCCAGAGCATGGCAAAAGTAGTTCTGCCGAGGTTGAGGCCTCGAGAACATCCTGGAGCCCCAACAGTGCTTTGGAAGCCGAAGCCGAAGCCTCCCGCTGGGGCAATTTTGCTGGTACAAGTCCCTCAAGGGCAACGCCAGAGGCATCTCGATGCTTGGAAGGAGATCTACCCTTTGAGGACCGGCCAGATTTATGTTTGGTTACCTGAGATCTATGGGAGGAAGACGAAGCCCTGGAAGACGTCAATGCCACGGATGCTGCATTGGAGGGAAAAAGGGTGCTAAGCTTAGCAGCTTGGTTTTGCCGACCCCTCTACGACATCATCCCACAGGCAACACACTCCGAGATGGAGTGGTCAGGACCTAAACATTTAAGGCACCACTCGTGAGTGTCAGTGACGGAGATGGTACAGCCACACTTGGAACACTTCTTAAAACCCGAGGAGGGTTTTTCCATTCTGAAGGAAATGTTGGGCCTAGTGCCCAAAATGGCGTGTGGCACCTGACAGAAAAAAGACTGGAAAGTCCAGAAAAAAGATTACAATTTTTTTTTTTTTGAAGAAAGAAAGAAAGAACCGGCGGTACCGGTATAGCGTCGAGGAAGGCAGACGCTACCACAAAAAAGAATGAAAAAGATGGGATAATTTCTGCGGTGACAGGAAAAACGACCTGCTGGCTCCGCGGAAAACGAAGAACTGGAGAGAGGCAGTTGGGAAAGGCGGGAAGGCAGCATGCAGGTGCTGTGGGATGCTCCCAAAGGCTTTCTAATTGGATGCTGGGGAGCGTTCCCGCGCGGGCTCCGTCGATGCCGACGATACCCATATGTGAAAACTACATTCCTGCTTGTTCCTGGAGATAAACATGCGCTTCAGAGAAAGCGTAGTTACTCACCTGTAACAGGCAATCTCTGGGAACAGCAGGAATTTAGTCTTCACATATGGGCAATGTCGGTACCAATAGAGCCTGCACGGGAATGCTTCCCAGGATCCAACAGAAAAGCTTTTGGGAGCATCCCACTGTGTCTGTGCTGCTGCCTTTCTGCCTTTGTGACTCTCCCTCTTCAGTTGAGTTTGTAGCTGAGATAAAAGGAGAGAATACAGAGAGAGGAGGAGGGTGGGTTAAGACTAAATTCCTGCTGTTCCCGGAGATTGCCTGTTACAGGTGAGTAACTACGCTATCTCCAGGAACAAGCAGGAATGTAGTCTTCACATATGGGACTCCCTAGCACCCAGATGCCAGAGAAATGCCTCCAGAATCATAGATTTACCTCAGAGCAGGCCTCAAGAGGGCATGGATTTGCCATGGATGTCTGGCATTGAAAAATTCTGGAACGGAAGGTAGAAGTTGCCCTAAGTCTGAAAGTGGTGCTGAAGTACCGCCTGACCATACATGGCATCCTGATGGGAGTCCTTATCAAGACAGTAATGAGCTGCAAAGATATGTACTGAAGACCATGTCGCAGCTTTGCAAATTTCATCAATGGCAACAGAACGTAGGTTTACCATGGATGCAGCCATGGCACGAACGTTATGAGCAGTGACATGCCCTTCAAGGGATAGTCCTGCCTTATTATAAGCAAAATGAAATGCAATCTGCTATCCATTTAGAAAGGGTACATTTGGATACTGGCAACCCCAAGTGACTGGGATCAAAGGAGATAAATAACTGAGAGCCTTTACAGTGCTCAGCAGTCCTTTGAAGATAGAAGGCTAAAGCCCATTTACAGTCAAGGGTATGGAGGGTTGCCTCTGCCCTAGAGGAATGTGGTCTAGTGAAAAAGACAGGCAGGAAGGCAGATTGATTGAGATGGAAAGGAGACTCCACCTTTGGCATGAAATGGGGATAAGTCCTAAGGACCATCTTATCATTGTGGAACCGGGAATAAGGCAGGTCTGCCACCAATGCCTGAAGTTCACCGATGCGTCTAGCTGAAGTGAGAGCAACAAGGAAGATGACTTTCCAAGAGAGAAATTTTAGTGAGGTTGTGGCTAAAGGTTCAAAAGGCAGTTTAAGGAGCTGAACTTAGACGACATTAAGATTCCATGCCACCGGTGGTGGCCTGATGGGAGGCTTGGTCAATAAGAGTCCTCTCATGAAACGCGTCACAAGCGGTTGTGAGGAGATAGGCTGCCCATCCAAGGGATGGCGAGAAGCAGCAATTGCAGTGAGATGAATTCTTACCAAGTTCGTTTTGAGACAAGAAGACAAAAGACGGAGAAGATACTGAAGGAGAGCTTCCACAGGAGCTGAGAAAGGATTAAAATCCTTCTGGGAACATCAAGTTACCGAGTATACCGTCCTATATTAAAGATACGACTGATTTTTTGAATATTCTAAAGGGACTGGATAGGTGGGCAAGTCACGTAGATATCATCTTAGTCACCATGGATGTAGTATCTCTCTACACTAATATCCCCCAGACAGCGGCCGTAGAAGTGGTGTGGACCACTTTGTCAAGGCGAGGTGATCTTTCAGACATAATGATAATATTCTCGTTGGAGCTGGTGAGTCTGGCAATCTATCACAATTATTTTGTTTTTGAAGGGAGTTTGTATCAACAGGTGTCGGGAGTGGCTATGGGAGCGATCTGCGCTCCCTCTATTGCCAACTTTTATATGGCCTGTTTTGAGAAGCGGTGGCTAATTCACTCTCCCTACATACCCAATATTGTTATGTGGAAAAGATATATTGACAACGTTTTTTTTACTTTGGAAGGGTATAGAGGAGACATTACTTGCTTTTTTTCAATGGATAAACCAGTTGGATAGTAACATACAGTTTACTCATATTTATCATAATGATACTATTACTTACTTAGATTTGAACATAACGAAGGGAAGAAGGGAGTGGTTGACATCAGTCCATAAGAAATCTACGGATAGGAACACATTTTTACACTTTAGCAGCGCACATCCTCGTCAGTTAAAGGAGGGCCTCCCATTCTCACAATTCCTGCATTTTAGAAGGAATTGTTCAAATAAGGAAGAGTTTAGATTTATATCTTGCCAGTTAATGAAAGACTTTATAGAGAGAGGGTATCCAAAAGAGGTGGTCAAACGGGCATACCGGCGAGCCCTTTACAACCATAGGAGTTTATTACTCCGGATGCAAACGACTGAGACTAGGGGAAAGGATAGTGTAGATAATGTTAACATGATCACAAAGTTCTCTCTGCTCAGCACAGGGATTCAACGTATATTGTGTAAGCATGGAAACGTTTCAACAACGGTTCCAGGCTTGAATAGTAAGAAAATACGATGTGTGTGGCAAAGACACCGCAATTTAAAAGAGTGGTTAAGCCCAATGGTATTGCCTACCCACTCAGTAGTTGTACATCGGATGGGCCACAAGCGATGTGGAGACTGTGACATTTGTGAAGTCACCTTAGATTTATCAAGTTTTTCATATCACCAGGTTGAGTACTCCCTGTACTGCTCCACGTCTTGTGACTCCACAGGAGTGGTATATGCCATACAATGCCCATGCGGTCTACTGTATATTGGTAAGACTCTTCGTTCTTTTCGGGTGTGTATGAGAGAACATAGGAGCAGGCTACGTTGTGGGGCACAAGAGGCCCCGATTGTCCTTCATTGTATAGAGGAGGGACATACGTTCGAGCAGCTACGCTGTTTTTGTATTGACAAAGTAGATAGGGGACACTTAGGTAGGATGCAAGATCAAGCTCTCATTTTTAGGGAGCAGAGATGGATTTATAAATTAGATTCAGTGAAGCCCAATGGATTGAATGCAATGATAGATTGTGTAGCCTGTACATAGTTTTTCCGGAGGGGGCTCAGGGCGCAGCACACATCGTGATCAAGGGCACAGTTGGTTCCAAATGTGGGTTATTGAAACTTTCAATTAGACTTTAGAATGTTAGTAGTTATTTTTTCTTTCGGAGTGGCTGATGGTAAGCGTTTCAGTAAGTTAGTCAACATCACGTAAAGGTTCCCGATTGATAGCTAGGAGTTATAGTGAACACATGAGTAGTGGCCCTTTAAGTGATAATCAATGAGAAAATGGGCGGGCTCAATTATGGAGTTTAGATAGCGGGTCTTATTTAAAAGTGGAGTAGGGTAACGTCCCGCATGCGCGGCGTCTTAGTATAGCAAGTATACTGAGTAGATACGTATTGAGGACGGTATGTTTTGAGAGCCTTGACGTGGGCAGCATCTATGAGTTGATTCTGAGTATGTATTTTTCTTTTATTCCAACTAATGTTTAGGTAGAAGGTAGGGAATTAATAGAGATATAAGATTGTTTATAATTTTATGTTGTTTGAGCACAGGAGGGTTAAGAATCGATCCCCTGAAGAATCCTACGCGGTGAAACGCTACGGTGGTGCCCGGGGGAAGTGTTGGGGTCAACACAGTATCTATAGGGAGCTAAAGGAAGTGGTGAATGAGCACCGAACAACGAACAGTTTAAGTTAAGTACTTTGAAGTCACATAAGTCATAATAATGGATTTTGCAACAGTGCTCTATATGAATTTTTAGAGGATGGTTTTCACTAATTTGGCTCTGTTTTAGAAAAAAGTCAGCCCACAGGTCATTGATGCTATTTGGCACAATATTGAATCCAGACTTTGGTCTGAAAATTGGTGCCTTGACAAGTCTGAGACCTTTCAGCTGACTAGTGTTCCAGTGCTCCATTGGCAATTTGAAGAATTTCTATTCTAGATTTTTCTACATGTTTCTTTGAACGAGTTTTATTTTTTCTTAGAAGATATTTATCGCTCATAAAAGACCATAGTTATTTCGTGCTGCCTTCTTCTTGGCAGGGTTGGCGGTAGCTTTGGAAACAAAAATCAATATGGTCAACTTTTTGAGCCTATATAGCTATATGAATAATAGATTAATTATTCATATATTATTCATGTATTATTCAAAGACGCGCGGCGTCTTTTTGACATTATGAAGAAAGCATAGAGTTCGCTGAAACACTGGAACACATACAGGATGTTTTAAGTCCGTGCAGTGAAAACAGAGGGAAGACGAAAGCATGAGCCCTCTGTAACAATAAAAATCTGGGCAAGCATCTAACGGGTGGAAGTTGGATATACGATCCCCCTGAGGAAACGAATTGTGAAACGAGGGAGCGCTTCGTGGTTATGCGTCGGGAATATCTGAAAAATAATTCATTGCTTCTCACCAAAAGAAGAACAACAGATAAGCACAGCTTTTTATTACAAGTTTGAAACACATGGTCTTTGATGACATTAAGAGATGGTGAACATTAATGGAGGACTGCAGAGCTAATATAAAGTTTGTGATCATTTGAGAGAAAGTTAAAATATCTCATATGTATATATAAAAATAATATAAAAAGTAATCATAAAAAAAATAGTAAATAGCCATCTCAATGCAACTGCAATAGAGGTCGTTGATGTGGAAAAAGGCCAACTCAATCCAGCAAGTCTGGCTGACTAAAGGCCTTATGGAATTCTGAGACCTAGTTGCATTGAGATTAGTTTAACAAAAAAAGTGCAGAGAAAAATTTTATTGAACTCAAGGTAAATTATTGAGCCGATAAATTAATCTATTATTCAGGTAGCTTTGGAAAGCCTATTGAGGGTAGTATTCTCAGACTCTAACTGAGAGGCCTTATCTTGCCAATCCTTTCCTAACAGGTTCTCACCAGTACAGGGAATATTACCCAGCTTATCTTGTACCCACTGTTCAGGATCTTATGCCTGGAGCCAAGCAATCCTACGTGCACCTATACACATAGACGTTGCTCTGCTAGTGCATTCAGAACAGTCAAAGGTTGCCCTGTTAACAAATTTGGAAACACTTTGGGTACATTTGACCAATGTAAGGTAGTCTGCCCTCTTATCATCCGGGAGAAGAGGAGACATCAATTCCAGATCCCTAGTTACTTCCCTAAGGAACATACCCATGTAGAGTATGTATGAACTTATCCAGGCTGAGAGCATGGAGGCATGAAAACATCAACGCCCAAAGGGGGATTGAAGGAGGGTGTCTTAGAACTTTTAATTTGACGCATAGCCGATTCCATTACCACTGAGTGGTGTGGAAGCTGTGTTTTCTGGAATCTGGGGCTTTCCGGTACTCGATACATGGTATTGAGTCGTCGAGTATGGGAAGAAATGGTGAGGGGCGTTTCTCACATCTGGAGCATAAGATCTTGTAGTATATGGTGAACAGACAGAGTAGTCGCCTCTTCAGGAGGTGTAGAATATTGGAGAATGTCCATCTTCTCTGCTCTGGGTTCTTTCTCCAATGTAGGAGTAATGAATAGCCCCCTTGCCATATCTTTGATAGACTCTTGGAAAGACATATCTTTGGAAGGGGACATGCGCCATTGTGGTGACGGTTCCTCCGGAAGACTGCGCATCTCTCAGGTACCCATCAAGTCATCATCCAAAGAATCGGAATTGATCGAATCAAAGTCGTTATGGTTAAAGCACTTGATATACCGCCCTTTACGTATGCATCAGAGCAGTTTACATGTATGCATTTTACTAACAGGTACTTTTTAATTCCCTTGTCCCAGAAGGGCTCACAATCTAAGTGTACCTGAGGCAATGGAGAGTTAAGTGGCTTGCCCTAGGCCACAAGGAGTGGCCGTGGGACTAAAGACCCCAGTCCCTCTGGCCTAAGGTTACTTGTCCCTATGTGGGAATTGAACCCCTGGCCCTCCGGCCTGAGGTAACCTGTCCCAACCACTGAGCCACTCCTTTTCTCGCAAGGGCCGGTACTGATCGAGATCATTCTCGGCTCGAGACGTGCCATACCTTAGAACCGGGAACGGACTCGAGAGCCGGTATGGGCAGAAGCATGCCGAGTGGCATGAAACCGATGCAGACTGCATGAGCATCGTGAACGATACTGATACCGATGATACTCTCTGTAATGACTTGACCAGTACTGATGTCGCTAACAGAGCCACTAGACTATGCTCAATGGCCAACATATGCTGATCCATAGAGCTTGCCGATGCCTGGCTATCAGTACCGGAAGCATGTGCTACCGTTCCAGATCATGGCACCAGAAGCTCTCCTGAAGTGGAGGCCTCGGGAGCATCCTGGATCCCTAATGAGGCTTTGGAGGAGAGGTCCTCCTGCTGGGGTAGTTTGGCCAGTCGATCCACCTCCAGGGCAACGCTCAAGGCATCTCTATGTTTAGATTGAGATCTACTCTTGGGAGGACGGCCTGTCTTGTGTTTCAATACCTCAGATCCATGTGAGGAAGACGATGCTCTCAATGATGTCGAAGCAAGTGAAACTGCATTTGAGGCAAAAAGGGAGCAGAGTTTTGCGGCGTGATACTGTAGGCCTCTCTTTGTCATCTTCTTGCATAGGGGACATTCAGATGGCTGGTGATCTGGGCCGAGGCATTTAAGACACCAGTCATGGGTATCAGTAGCAGAGATAGTGCTACCACATTTGGAACACTTCTTAAAACCACTGGCTGGGTTTTCCATCGTGTTAGTAGACTGGGTGGAAGGCCTAGACCTAAGATGGCATTGATGCGCCTAGAAGAGCTAAAGTTCATCTTTTTTTTTTTAGAAAGAAAGAAAGAAATAGAATTGAAGCTATCGGTTACAGTGTCGATGGGAAGGCAGACTCAACCACAAAAAATAATAAAGAAGAGGTTTTCTGTGGTGACAGGATTTGCTTCCTGCTGGCTCCGCGGAAAATGAAGAACTGAGGAGGGAGAGTCACAAAGGAGGGAAGGCAGCAGCACAGGTGCAGTGGGATGCTCCCAAAAGCTTTCCTATTGGACGCTGGGGAGCCTTCTCATATGGACTCCGTTGGTACCAATGTCACCCATATGTGAAGACTACATTCCTGCTTATTCCTGGAGATACCTAGCCGCAGACATCTTGAAACTCCTCCCCCTGCCAACATTTTCAAACTATATTCCTAGAGGAACAGAAAAAAAATTGCGCAATCACCTTCAGAGCCAAACAGGAATATCACACCAATCTGATCAAGAGCGCCATTTACAGTCCAGGGAGCTATTTGACATAGCCAAATCACTCTCAGACCTCACCCCCAAACATGAAAATGCCCTTAACCCACATCACATGGTGCTCCACCTACAATCCATACGCAATGCACATAAGTACAACAAACCGCACTACCATCCCATAACCAATGTAAAGCACAGTTACTTACCTGTAACAAGTGATCTCTGGGAACAGCAGGAATTAGTCCTCACATATGGGTACGTCGGAACCGACGGAGCCTGCGCGGGAAAGCTCCCCAGCTTCCCAGAAAGGAAGCTTTTGGGGCCTCCCACAGCGCATGCGCGATGCCTTCCCGCCTTCCTGACCAACTCTCCTCAGTTCGAGTTTAAAGCTGAGACAATAGAGAGAGGAAAGGAAAAAGAGAGAGAGAGAGAGATACAACTCCTAGGGGAGGTGGGTGGGTTGTGAGGACTAATTCCTGCTGTTCCCAGAGATCACCTGTTACAGGTAAGTAACTGTGCTATCTCTAGGAACAAGCAGGAATGAGTCCTCACATATGGGGACTCCCTAGCTAAGATGCCGGGGAGATCCCCCTGCAAGAATTCCTCATGTCCCTATGGATCTCAGGCATCCATTTAGGGAAGGTGGGCAGGAGTTGTTTAAGAATGGAACAGGTGTCTGAGGACAGCCTGACCAAACAAGGCATCCCGGCGGGAGTCCTTGTCCAAGCAGTAATGGGCTGTGAAGGTATGAACCGAGGCCCAAGTGGCTGCTCGACAGATCTGATCGATGGATACAGAATGAAGATGAGCCATAGAAGTGGCCATGGCTCTCACACTGTGAGCTGTGACATGGCCTTCCAGAGAAAGGTTCCTACTCTGGTAAGCAAAAGAAATACACTGAGCAATCCAATTGGACAGTGTTCTTTTTGAGACTGGAAGTCCTAAATGAGAAGGATCAAAAGCAACAAAAAGTTGAGAAGACTTTCTATGTTGCTGTGTCCTTTGTAAGTAAAAGGCAAGAGCTCTCTTACAATCCAGGGTATGAAGATTCCTCTCTGCACTTGATGCATGAGGACCTGGAAAAAAGACAGGTAGATATACCTCTTGATTAAGATGAAAAGGCGAGACCACTTTAGGCATAAAGCGGGGATTTGTCCTAAGGACTACCTTATCATGATGGAACCTTGTATAAGGTGGATTAGCCACTAAAGCCTGCAGTTCACTGATGCGGCGAGCAGAAGTGATTGCAATAAGGAAAAATGACTTTCCAGGAAAGAAATTTCAAGGAGGTAGTGGCTAAGGGTTCAAAGGGTGGCTTCATAAGCTGACCAAGAACCACATTTAAGTCCCATGCCACCGGAGGAGGTCGAATGGGAGGTTTAGTTAAGGTTAGGCCTCTCATGAATCTCGCAATAAGAGGATGAGAGGAAACAGGTTGTCCATTGATAGGCTGAAGAGATGCTGCAATAGCACTCAAATGGACCCTTACAGAATTGGTTTTAAGTCCTGCATTGGAAAGATGCAGGAGATATTCGAGTAAAGAATTCAAAGGTAGTGCTAGAGGGTTAAGACCTTTGTCAGCACATCAAATTGAAAATCTTTTCCATTTAAGAGCATAAGAACGCCTGGTGGAAGGTTTCCTAGATGCATGGAGGACATTCTTCACCTGTTGAGAAAGATTAAAGTCTTGAAGGTCTAGGCCTTCAGTAACCAAGCTCTGAGGTGAAGGGACTTGGGGTTTGGGTGCCACAAAGTCCCCTCCTCTTGAGACAGAAGGTCTGGAGCAGCTCCTAGATCCAGGGAGGGTGCCTGGGAGAGATGCAGAAGTAGAGGGTACCACACTTGGCGTGGCCAGCGTGGAGCTATGAGGATCATAGACCCTTGATCACTCTGAAGTTTGAATAGAGTCTTGGGAATCAAAGGAATAGGTGGAAAGGCATACAGGAAGGCCTGACCCCAATGAAGGAGGAAGGCATCCTTGGCCTGAGCTCCCTGACACGGAATCCTGGAACAGAACCGGGGAAGTTTGGCATTGCACGGACTTGCAAAGTGGTCTATGTCCGGGGTTCCCCATTTCTGAAAGATTCTGAGTACCTGATCCATGTGCAGGGACCATTCGTGTGGAAGCAGAACTCGACTGAGTCTGTCTGCCCAAGAGTTTTGGATTCCTAGGAGGTACACTGCCAGGAGATGGATCTGATGCTCTCTGGCGAAGGCCCACAATTTTAGAGCTTCGTTGCAAAGCGACAGAGAGCCAGTCCCTCCTTGTTTGTTTATGTAGAACATGGCTACTTGATTGTCGGTATGAACAAGGACTGTCATGTTGATAAGGAGGGTATGAAAGACCTTGAGAGCAAGGAAAATTGCTCACAACTCCAAAAGGTTGATATGAAGGGTGGTCTCCTGTGGAGACCAAGTGCCCTGAGTGGAGAGGTCTTGGAGATGAGCTCCCCAACCTGTTTGGGAGGCATCTGTAGTGAGAGTTGCTTGGGGTAACAAAGGTTGGAAGGGGGCCCCCAACAACAGATTTCGAGTGGATATCCACCATTGGAGAGACCTAAAAAGACGTTTTGAGGTTGCTATTTGGTCTGAGAGAGCTCCTGATGCTTGGGTCCACTGGGTGGACAAAGTCCATTGAGCTGCTCTCATATGTAGGTGTGCATAAGGCACCACATGAACTGTGGATGCCATGTGGCCTAGCAGTTGTAGCATCTCCCTGGCAGTCAAGTGGCTTCTGGACTGAATTTGAGAGGCCAAGTGCACTAGACGGTGGCAACGGGCCTGGGGAAGATAGGCCCTTGCAGTGGTGGTATCTAGCCAGGCCCCTATGAATTCTAGGGACTGAGTAGGGGTGAGTTGAGACTTTGGCAGATTGATGACAAGTCCCAGATACTGCAGTATGCGTCTGGTGTGGTCCAGGGAAGTCTGAGCCTCGGACTGAGATGGAGCTCGGATGAGCCAGTCGTCCAGGTATGGGAAGACAAAGATTCCCAGAGTGCGTAGAAATGCAGCTACTATTGCCATGCATTTGGTAAATACCCTTGGAGCAGAGGCTAGACCGAAGGGAAGTACTCTGTATTGGAAATGTTTTCCCTGTAACAGAAACCGTAGGAATTTTCTGTGGGATGGATGGATGAGTATATGTGTGTACGCATCCTTGAGATCTAGAGAACAAAGCCAGTCCTGACTCTGTAGGTATGGAAGGAGAGTGCCTAGAGAAAGCATCTTGAATTTCTCCTTGTATAGGAATTTGTTCAATTCTCTTGAGATCCAGAATGGGTCTGTACCCCCCTGTTTTCTTGGGAATGAGAAAATAAGGGGAGTAAAAACCTGATCCTTGTTGAGGAAGAGGAACCTCTTCTATTGCCTTTTGGGCGAGAAGAGTGGTCACCTCCTGGCCCAACAGGTACAGGAGAGAAGGGGAGAATTGAATTGTCTCACCATGGAATGGGGAGGAAGGCTGGAGAAATGTAGTTTGTAGCCCTCTTTGATGATAGAGAGGGTCCACGGTTCTGATGTGATTTGTTCCCATCTGGGAGCAAAATGAGTTAACCTTCCTGGAATGGTGAGAGGTTCTGGTTGTTGCAGAGCCAGAAAGGTTAAGTTCTCTAGAATCAAGTCAAAAACCCTGAGGGGGTTGGGACTGCTGGATTGTAGCAGCCCCTGTAGACTTTGTTCTGGCCTGTTTAGTTTGCTGACGCTTAGGAGCAAAGCGAACTTGGGAAGATTGCTGGCCAGTATTTGTGGAAAATGTGGTCTTTTTATAGAAAGGTTTCTTAAAAGGTTTTTTCTTGGCAGGGGGTAGAGGTAGACTTAGAAAGTCTATCTAAAGTAGCATTCTCTGCATCCATTTGAGTGGCTTTGATTTGCCACTCCTTGCCAAACAGATTTTCACCTGTACAGGGCAGATTGCCCAAGCCTTCTTGTACCCAGGGTTCCAAATCAGAGGCCTGGAGCCAAGCCAGTCTGCGAGCAGCTATGGCAATGCCAGAGGCTCTGCTTGCCCCTTCAAAAGAGTCAAAGGCTGCTCTGTTGGAGAACTTTGAAACATCTTGAGTTTGCTTTAGCAAAAGAAGGAACTCCTCTTTCTTATCCTCTGGGATAAAGGGGAGAAACTGACGTATCTTTAATGCAATCTCTTTCAAAAACATGCCCATATGGAGGCTGTATGAATTGATTCTGGCAATAAGCATGCTAGCTTGGAAGATTTTTCTCCCAAAAGCATCCAGAGTCCTACATTCTCTTCCTGGAGGGGTAGAAGAGTGCCTTTTGGTACTCTTTATCTTTTTCATAGCAGACTTCACCACAATAGAGTGGTGAGGAAGCTGAGTTTTTTGAAAACCAGGAGAAGGAGGAACCCGATACATGGTGTCCAAACGTCGAGAATGTGGAGATAGGGTGAGAGGAGCCTCCCACAAGTCCATCATGTGTTCTTGAAGAATTTCATGTATGGGTAAGGTGGCTGCCTCTTTGGGAACCTTAGAGTATCCTAAAATATCCAATTTTTTTGCTCTAGGTTCCTTTTCAGAGCTTACAGATATGGAAAGTCCTTTAGCTACTTCAATAATGAAGTCTTGAAAGGACAAATCCTCTGGAGGAGACATTCTCCTTTTTGGAGAAGAGGGCTCCTCAGGATTCAAAGTATCGCCTATTTGCTTCCAGAGATCGATACGCGTATCGACCGGTATCGACATCGGGCGTACCGGGAATCGGAGCGGTATCGAGGAAATCTCCGGAACCGGAGACCGGAACCGGCATGCTACTGGAAGTAGATGCTCTGGGTACCGGTATCGGTTGCGGTACCGGAATCAGAGTTGGAACCGATTGTCGTGGTACCGATGGCGTTGCAGCATTAATGAAAGCCAGTAAGGCCTGCTGCATGGATTGTACCGTAGTACCCATAGTCGCCACAACTGCCTGGATGTCGGTACCGGTGTTAGCCGGTACCCCAGAGCAGTCTAACAGGAGATCGGTCGAGGCCGTGCCATCGATGTCTACCTGTAACCCCATAGGAGGAGCTTTGGAAGCCGGAGCTTCCCGCCGGGGTTGTTTGGCTGGGGCAGGGTCCTCAGGGTCAAATGCAAGGGCCTCTCGCTGCTTAGAGTGAGATTTGCCTTTTGAGGACCTGCCTGAAGAATGTTTGGTTACCTGAGATCCATCAGGAGAAGAAGACCTGGAGGATGTTGATGCTGGAGTATCGATAGAAAACAGCATATGAAACTTAGCTGCTCTGTTCTGTAAGCCACGTTTGGACATCAGAGAGCAGGATGGACAATCCGGAATGGAATGGTCAGGCCCCAAACATTTAAGACACCACTCATGGGTATCTGTGACTGAAATAGTACCGGTACACTTGGTGCATTTTTTAAAACCAGAAGCTGGTTTTTCCATGAGGGAGCACCTGAGAAGGCCTAGAGGCCTCACAGAAAAAATACACCAAGTGAGGAAAAAGTAATTATTATTTTTTTTTTTAAAGAAATAAACTAAAAAAGACCGGCGGCGGTACCGGTCCGGAATCGGGGAAGGCAGACACGCGGTCAAAGAAACAAATTAAAATAACAATTTCTTCAGCGGTGACAGGAACACGACCTGCTGGCTCCGCGGAAAAAGAAGAACTGAGGAGAGTTGGTCAGGAAGGCGGGAAGGCAGCGCGCATGCGCTGTGGGAGGCCCCAAAAGCTTCCTTTCTGGGAAGCTGGGGAGCTTTCCCGCGCAGGCTCCGTCGGTTCCGACGTACCCATATGTGAGGACTCATTCCTGCTTGTTCCTAGAGATCAATCCTATCCACTGGACTAACTTTGACAAAATTAGTCATGAGCACCTTGACAGCATAATAACTTCATTAAACACAACAACCTCTCCGATGGATCCATGCCCGGTTTCATGGATCAAGATCGCAAAACCCCATCTTATACTATTTATCGCAAGCATGATCAATGACTCCCTAACAAAAGGATGCCTACCACCCCTGCTCAAACATTCCTCAATCAGGCCAATCCTAAAGAAAATAATCTGGAATTCTGCTCCACAGCCTCATATAGGCCAATTTCAAGCATCCCTTTCATAGCAAAGATCATTAAAAGAACAGTACAAATTCAATTATAATGTCACTTAGATAAGCATGCTCCTTTAGACCAGCATCAACATGGGTTTCGCCCTCATCATGGTGTTGAAACCCTCCTCACTCTTTACCGGCAGAGAAAACATATCGCAAGGATTCATAATGCTATTCCTAGATATATCAGTTGCATTTGACCCCATCTGTCACCAATTGCAATTCAATAGACTTCATGACATCAGACTTCAAGGCACTACCATCAAATGGTTCCATTCATACATCTCAGATCACAAACAACAAATAAAAGTAGGAACTCACAAATCCCTTCCTTCTCCCTCCATCAAGGTGTGCTCCAAGGCTCTGTACTTTCGTCTATACAGAGAAGAGTTAATATATTCAACCTCCTGGACATACAGCCCGAAAAACTCACCAGAAGTCAAAGAACAAACAATAGGGCATTCTCTCTCTATGCCCCCACCATATGGAATTCCTTACCGCCTCAGATTAGAACTATTGAATCTATGGCAAGACTTCAGTAAGAAGCTGAAAATCCAGCTATTCCTTGAATTCTACGGGGCAGACCCCCTACTAGGACTAACCCATACTGGCAAATCACCAAGCTATCTTTTTGTACATAAATTAAGTTAACCTGCACCTATGCATTTCCTGCACTTGCTACTATATACATCCTGTAACCTACAAAACTTAACCTTCTTATCTTAAGTGTTAAATATAACTAGCACCTCTGTCATCTTCTACTTATACTGCTCAATGCACTGAGTTCCTTGTAAACCGTCTTGACCTGTAGAAAGGCGGTATAAAAAGATATTAAATAAATAAAATGGGGATGACTCAACCAGCAAGGCCAAGCTGATATGTTCTGTTCCAAAATTCCATCTACATTTCATGGTCAACAGCTCCTAAAGAGAACAGTATTTCTGAAAGAGAAGCCTCAATAGCAGTCAGGCATTCCACAGTTTGACTGGATCATTCCATGTACTAATCTCCTCCAGGCCCCCTTCCATTAGCTGTTCAAAAAAAAAAGCACGCCTCTTAGACAGATGTAAAAATATTCAGCGTTCCATTATGTAACACTCTGCAGGTATGCCGGGTACTGAAGTGCAAATCTGGCCTTAAGAGTGAACAGCTTTGCACATACCTCTGAAAACTCTTTCCTTTAAACAGGCAAACATTTGGAATGGTTCAGGAAAATGTAAAGCCTTTTGCCTTCATGCTCAAGTGCCTTGTTCAAAGAACAGCTTCCTTCTGTTCATAATTCAGGAACTGCCCCAAAATAAGAAAATAAGATATGCCATACTGGGTCAGACCAAGGTCCATCAAGCCCAGTATCCTGTTTCCAACAGTGGCCAATCTAAGTCATAAGTACCTAGCAGTTTCCCCAAAAGACACAGGTTCCACAATGCTTATATTGGGTCAAGCAGTGAATATCCCGGGTCCCCTTTAATAATGGTTTATGGACCTTTCCTTTAGGAACTTGTCCAAACCTTTTTTAAACACAGCTACATAATAGTTTTTACTACATCCTCCGGTAACAAATTCCAGAGTTTGATTACATGTTGAGTGAAAAAATATTTTCTCTTATTAGTCTTAAATAAGTTACCCTGTAGCTTCATTGCATGTCCCCTAGTCTTTCTATATTCTGATGACGTAAACAATCGATCTACATCTACCCGTTCCACTCCATTCATTAATTTATAGACCTCTATCATATCTCTCCTCAGCTGTCTCTTTTCCAGGTTGAAGAGCCCTAACCTTTTTAGCCTCTCTTCATATCCTTCCATCCCCTTTACCATTTTGGTGGCTCTTCTCTGTACCTTTTCTAATAATGCTATATCCTTTTTAAGATACGGCGACCAGAAGCATTCTATTTGCTCTCTTGGCCACCGCTGCACAGTGGGCGGGAGGGTTTTAACATGTTATCCACGATGTTGCCTAAATCTTTTTCCCCACAAGAGGATCAACCTGATATGCATGTTCAATATGGAGCTTGCCTAAACTGCTATCCAGGGAGAGCTGTATGTGCAGCCAGATCTTCAGAAAAAAAATCATAATTCAGACTCCTGAATGTTCTCAGCAATGCTGACGAACCAAATTATTCCATTGAGCATGATTTTCTAAATCATCTAGTTTTTTTGCCTTGGTGTGCTAAGCTTTCCTTTGGACTCACAAGGTGCTCAGCCATATGGGCTACCGAGTCTTCTGCCATGGGAACTCAGGTCTTCAGATCCACAACACATTGCTGAAATGACTGGTTTAGTACAGATGTGAGCAAACTGGCCCTTTAAGCCCTGCACCACCATATCAATTACTTCCTCAACCATAGCACGCAACACGAGAGATTATGGGCTACAGTGGTTATCCACTATCTTGGCTTAAAGGGTTTTTGTTTTTTTAATCTTTGCATTGCATTTTTGCTGTCTAAATGCGTTACTCCTTGACAGCTGGTTCTGGGATGATCAGATGCTTGGCCATCACACCAACCAGGATACAAAAGGTAGATTTCATGCTATAATTGCAGAGAGGCCCCAGAGCCAGGAGAAAGTGTGTCTTCCCTTTGCTCACCATATCACATGACCCAGGGCCCCTTAAACCATATAACTATATGGATAGTGGCTGAATATTGTCAACTATCCATAGAATTAGCAGAATGCATATGCTCTATACTGGTAATATCTAGCTAGTGATGAGGTGGTTTGTAAGAATTTTAGTAGCACAATTTGGCAAATGTTGCTGAAAACTCACCAATAGGGCACTTATCTGTAGAGTGGGTGATGCTATACAGATATGTGCTTTTGAATATCGGGCCAATCCTTTCCTTTTACAGGTTTGCCATTTAAACTGTAGATACTGTTACAAAACAGCAGATTGTCTAAGGTGGTGTGAGAATGTTGCTATAATACCAAAAAATACCCCATATAACTTCCTGGATAGGTAAGGCAACTATAATTAGTACAGGCAGTGGATTACCTGATCTTGTGTGAGAAAGTTATAATAATTCAAAAAGCTTCTTTGAAAATTAAATGAGATCTGCCCTATTCCCTCTCCTAACACGCACCCCATGTTTTGTTTTATATAGATTGCTTCTGGGTCAAAGATTTAATTTTTGGCTAATTATGGAGGCGATATCTCTAATGAGTTAGTTTTGTGCATAGCATAGCAGTAACAAACCAAACTGTGCAGGGTTGGAGTGGGGGCACTACAGGTCACTAGACCTTAGTGCAGAGGTGATCTGATATTTTTCAAACCTTAATAAATATACTCCAGGGCTTGGTGATTCCAACAGGTACAATTAAAGACTTTACTGAGCCATTTTGTTTTTAGCAGAACAAGCAATAATCACAGCATCTAATCAAAGGCAATTTTTCCTCAGAAGCATTTATTTGTGTACATACTAGCCAATAATAAATAAATCAGATTAGCTACCGAATATCTGCTAATGTGACATTCTTATTCATGCAAAGACGAGTACTAAGGTTCTTCATTTCTAAAAACAAATCTGATAGAAACAGAGACACCTAGATATTGACATAATTATATATTTATTGTTACTATGGCAACAAATCTATATAAAGATATACTTGGCAATACAAAATGAGATGCTATACAAAAACAAATAAGAATACAATAGAACCATCAGTAATAAGTCAATTGCCTGAAGCAACATTCTGGGCAAAAGTAATGTTAATAGGAAGAATCAATTGGTTACTGCATCCAAAAAGCATAGTTACTCACCTGTAACAGGAATTCTCCAGGGACAGCAGGAATAAATACTCACTTATGGGTGACATGGGCACCAACGGAGCCCGCACAGAGCAATTCCCCAGCTTTCAAAGAAAGCCTCTGGGATTGCTGCCATGCATGCGTGGTCCTCTTCCCGCCCAAGGGTGCCATCTTGCTCAGTCAGGTCCCTTAGCTCGAGCCCTACCAAGCAGATGGCAAAGGAAGGATAAAAATCCAGCAACTCATCAGGGGAGGTGGGAGAGTAGTGAGGACTGATTCTGGCTGTCCATGGAGAACATCTGTTACAGGTGAGTAACTACGCTTTCTTCAGAAACAAGCAGGAAGTCAGTCCTCACTTATGGGACTCCCCAGCTACAGGCTACCGAACCTGTAACAAAAAAAAAATGCTTCTGCAAGGTCGTGAGCAGAAGCTGATGCCCAAAGGAGCCCGAGTCCTCGGATCCTTGGGGCGAAGCCCTCGGTAGCCGTGAAGGGTCGAAGGGCAGGAATTGCTTATACCCCAAACAGATTACGGAGTACCATCTGGCCGAAGGCGCTGTCCCGATGGGACTCCCTCTCCAAGCAGTAATGAGCAGTGAAGGTGTTCACTAAAGACCAAGTTGCAGCCCGGCAGATGTCCATCAGGGGCACAGAGCGCAGCGAGGCCACCGAAGCCACTTTGGCCCGGACCCCATGCGCGGTGACCGATGATGTAACGGGACACCCGCCTTCGTGTGGGCAAAGGCGATGTAGTCTGTCACCCAAATGGAGAGGGTGCGTTTAGTGATTGCCTGCCCAAGTCGAATGGGATGGTAGGTATCAAGGAGTTGGCAAGACTTGCGATGGGCCTGGGTGCACTGCAGATAGAAAGCAAGAGCCCTTTTGCAGTCGAGTGTATGGAGAGCTGCCGAAGCCTGGTCGACATGGGGTCTCGGAAAGAAAGTCGGTAAGACTATCTCCTGATTGAGATGGAAGTCCGAAACAATCTTCGGCAGGAACTTGGGGTGGGTACGGAGGACCACCCTATTACTATAGAATCTAGTGTAAGGGGCATCAGCCATGAGAGCCTGGAGCTCACTGACTTGGCGGACCGAGATCAGAGCCACCAGGGAGACCACCTTCCAGGATAGATGCCGAAGCGAACACATCGCCATCGGCTCGAAGGGTGAACGTGTAAGCTGCATGAGCACTACGTTCAGATCCCATTCTGCCGGTGGAGGCCGGATGGGTGGCTTGGACAGCAAGAGACCCCGCATAAAGCGGGAGACCAAGGGCTGCCCCAAGAGGGGCTTTCCCTTGACAGGGAGGTGATTCGCCGAGATGGCACTCAAATGCACCCTGACGGAGTTTGACTTCAAGCCCTTCTTCAAGAGATGGAGGAGGTACTGAAGGACCCACCGAGTGGGCCAAGAGAATGGGCATATCTGGAGCACCAGACCAAGAAGGGCACCATTTGAAGGTGTAAGCTCATCTAGTCGAGGTCTTCCTCGACACGAGGAGGACCTCCTCGACCTCCTCCGGGAGATCCATCAGGGCTAGGGAGACCCGTTCGGCTGCCAGGCTGTGAGGGATAACGAGGCCAGGTTCGAGTGCAGTACCTGTCCCTCCTCTTGTGTTAGTAGGCCCGGGGCAA
This sequence comes from Ichthyophis bannanicus, assembly GCA_033557465.1. Classification (NCBI taxonomy): domain Eukaryota; kingdom Metazoa; phylum Chordata; class Amphibia; order Gymnophiona; family Ichthyophiidae; genus Ichthyophis; species Ichthyophis bannanicus. The sequence continues at coordinate 1,657,620,018 of CM066031.1, forward strand.
AGCCCAGGGAAACTGGAGGCTCCGTCGACAGATGGAGCAGGAGCAGGAACCAGGGCTGTTGAGGCCACGAGGGAGCTACGAGGATCATCGATGCCCGGTCCCGCTGAGCTTTGTGGAGGATCCTCGCAATGAGAGGAGTGGGAGGGAATGCATAGAGCAGGCCGGAGGACCAGCTCAGAAGGAATGCACCTGGGCCCTCCCTGCTCGGGTGTGGCACTGGACCTCAGAAGTGGGGGAGCTGTGTGTTCAACGGGCCGGCAAATAGGTCCATGGCCGGAGTTCCCCTCTGATGAAACAGCCAGCCAGCCACCATTCGTGAGGGCAGAGGATTCTGCTGAGTTTGTCCGCCAGGATGTTCTGCTGGCTTGGGAGATAGACCGCCCTGAGGGTCATCCCCCGATGGACGGCGAAGGAGTAGAGGAGGACCACTTCCCGGCAGAGGGAGCGTGATCTGGTACCCCCTTCCTTGTTGATGTAGAACATCAACACATAGTTGTTGGTTTGCACAAGCACCAACTTCTCCCTGAGTTGATCCTCGAAGGCTCTCAGGGGCCACCGAACCGTCCGGAGCTCGAGCAAGTTTATTTGCTGTTGAGACTCCATGGGCGACCATTGCCCCTGCGTGCACAATGCACCACAGTGGGCTCCCCACTCCAGCAAGGAGGCATCCGTTGTCAGCACTATCTCGTGCTGCGGGGTCTGGAATGGCAACCCCCGGAGGAGGTTGCACGGGTTTTGCCACCAGCCCAGGGACATGCGAAGGCTGTGGGAGACCTTTACAGGGTCATAAAAACATAAGATATGCCATACTGAGTCAGACCAAGGTCCATCAAGGCCAGCATCCTGTTTCCAACAGTGGCCAATCTAGGTCATACATACCTAGCAGTTTCCCCAAAGCCAATCTAGGTCATATGTACCTAGCAGTTTCCCCAAACTAGCAGGGTCCCTGAGGTGGTTGATGGATGGGCTCCACTGTGCGCTGAGGCATCACTGAGCTGTCCGCATGTGCAGGCGGGCATGGGGAACCACATGGATAGTAGAGGCCACATGGCCCAGGAGGCCCAGAATAGCTTGTGCTGTGACCCGAGGGGTGCTCTGTATCCGGGCTGCCAGGGCTCAGAGGCAGTCGGCGCGATCTGCTGGCAGAAAAACAGTCGCCCACTGAGTCCCAAGGCGTGCGCCAATGAATTCTGAGGCCTGCAGCGGTTCAAGGTGGGACTTGGGATAAGCTGACTAAGAAACCCAGGCACTTGAGCAGGAGGATGGTGTGTGACACCGCCAGGTGGGTTTCCTCGACCGAGGATCCTGTGACGAGCCAGTCGTCGAGGTAGGGGAAGACCATTATGCACCGACACCTGAGGGAGGCGGCGACCGCGGAGAGGCACTTCGTGAAGACCTACGGGGTGGACGCGAGGGCGAAGGGGAGCACCCTGTTTTGGAAGTGCTCCCCCTGCACCCTGAAGCGCAGGTACTGCCTGTGCTGGGGGTGAATCAAAATGTGGGTGCAAGCGTCTTTTAGATCCAAGGAGCATAGCCAGTCGCCCTGCCGGAGGAAGGACAGAAGAACGCCAAGGGATAACATGGAGGAGTGGCCTAGTGGTTGGGACAAGGTACTTCAGGCCGGAAGGTCGGGGGTTCAAATCCCACTGGAGAGGACAGCAACCTTGGGCCGGAAGGACTGGGATTTCTAGTCCCACAGGTGCTCCTTGTGGTCTTGGGCAAGCCGCTTAACCCTCCATAGCCCATGTTCCCTGTAAAATAGTTATCTCCAAGTTATAATGCCCTGTTCAATGTAATTTCGGTTTGTTCAATGTAAACCGCACTGATGCAGAATAGCGCGGTATATAAGAGAATGTAAATAAAATAAAATAAATAAATAAACATCTTCAACTTTTCCCGCACCAAGAACTTGTTTAGCTTTCGGAGGTCGAGGATGGGCCGCAGACCCCCCCGTCTTCTTCAGGACGAGGAAGTAATGGGAATAGAATACCAGACCTCGGAGATGCAACGGCACCCTCTCGACCACCTGCTGGGTGAGAAGGTTGATTAATTCCTGCTGCAGGACGACTTGATGCGCGGGGAGTCGAGGAGGCTCCACCGGGGAGAAGGAAGGGGGAAGCTTGTCTAGGTGGAGGCGATAACCATCCTGGATTACCCGGAGGACCCAGGTGTCCGAAGTGATGGAAGCTCACTGAGGGGCAAAGGAGGACAGGCGTCCCCCCCACCGGTGGCTGAGCCGCCGGGGGGGTGAGAAGCTATGCGGCTGGCGTCAAAACCCTGTGAGGGTTAAGGTGGTGCCAGAGTTTGGGCCTTGGGCCCTTTCAGCTTGCAGTGACCCTGGCCGGACTTCCCTTGTGCTGCAGTGGTAGGCATGGGAATAGGTGGGTATGGTGGGTAGCCACGGTAGGGCAGGCCCTTCCTTGGAAAGAAAAGCTTTTTGGTTTGTTGTTTCTTTTGAGGGAGGGTGGACGTCTTGCATGAGAGACGGGTTCAGGTTACGAATCCCGTCTCTATCTCCGTGGCCTTGTCCTCCATTGGTTTGCTAAAGAGCTGCTTACCAAGGCAGGCTACATCCAGGAGCTTCTCCTGTACCCACTGCGCCAAATCTGAGGATTGGAGCCATGCCTGGCGACGGGCCCCAATACCAGCAGCCGCCACTCGAGCCAAGGACTTGAAACTATCGTAGGCGGCAGGCGACAGACTTTAGCAGGGTACTGAACTTATTGAGGGGTTCAACCTTGAGGCCCAAGGAGAAACCTCCGAGCTCCTTGGCCAAGTCACACAAGAACATGCCTGAATACAGTGGGAAAAATTGAAAGGGGATATTTTAAGGGCAACCAACCTTTTTTTTTTTTTTTAAATGCTTTATTTATCGTTTCAAAACAAACAGAAAACAGAGCAAAAACCCTCCCCCAAACTTCCCCCACCCACCTCCCCCCCGGCTCTCTGGGTAACATACAACCCCTGACCCAGACCACAAACAACATGAGAAAGACCCCCCAGCCTGACATCCGGGGAGTGACATCAACCTTCAAGACGACACCTACTGAACAACCTTTGAGCGTGCAAGATATTGATCCAATAACTCCCATCTTTTAAAGTTTAGTTCTGCGTCCCTCGGGTGATAAAGTTTACTATATAATTTCTCATATGTAGAATACTGGCATACCAAATTCCACCAATGCTCCGAACTAAGAGCTTGAAAAGATTTCCAGTTTGCCAGAATCTGCTTGATTGCTATTGCCAACATAAAATTTAGTAGGAAGCGTTCCCCATATCCTTTAACCGGATATACCGCCAGGGACCTCATAAACAAAGCCCTCCAAGTAAGCCCTAAGGACAGCTTTAAGATGGAACAGATTCTCCCCCAGACCTGGTTCAAAAAGCTCTGTACAAGGGGGCAATCGAAAAACATATGTGAGTAGGTTCCCACACTTGACTGGCAGGACCAACACTTACCAGAAGCACCCTTATCCCACTTGGCCAGCTTTGCTGGGGTGATAAAGGCCCTATGTAGGAAAAAATAGAGCGTCTGCGTGATTGCCACAGACCTAGAAACTCTTGTTACCGACCCCATAGTAGCTTCCAAGTACCAGCCGGGATCGGGCCGGACGCGTCGGATTCCCAAACTCTGGACAACCCTAACAATCTCTGTGAGGCAGAGTCCCTGAGCAACACATAAATCTTAGAAAGGGCTCCCTGCAGCCCGATGGTGCCTCTGAGTCCTTTTAGCAGTCCACTCTCATCTGCCAACTGCATCACATTGATGCTAGCAGCAGTAACACAATGCTTGAGTTGCACCCACTTAAAATGACTAGCGTCCGGAAAGGAATACTCTGTCTGCAATGCATGAAAATCCTTCCAGCCACCTGGCCCAACCAACTGTCCCAGCGTCCACACCCCTCTCTCTTGCCAATTCTTCCATGCAAACCTCTTACCTCGAATCCTAAACAATGGGTTCCACCATAACGGAGACGATCCCGAGGGCAAATTATCATTTACCATCCTCTGAACTAAATTTAAGTAAGCGTCCTGCGTTGCCTTAATGACACACCCTGCGTGGAGCCAATCCGGCTGCAAAGCGCCTAGCAAGGAAGTCAGAGGGTAGGGTGCAGACACCCCTGCTTCAAACTCTAGCCAGACTGGGCGCGACGCAAGAGCCCCGGGGTCAAGCCACAAAGCTCCTTGCTTCAATAGCAAGGCTTGGTGGTACAAATAGAGGTCCGGGAACTGTACGCCCCCCTTGTCCTTAGCAGCCTTAAGTTTTTGAAGCGCTATACGCGGTTGCGCTCCTTTCCATAGAAAGCTAGTGAGACATTTCTCCAACCTAACAAATACACTATTCGGTAAAATAAAAGGGAGCATGCCCAGTACATAGTTGATTTTTGGCACCAATATCATTTTAATGAGTTCTAGCCTACCCCACCAGGAGAAGTGTAGAATGGACCACGCTAAGGTCTTCCCACGAATCACTTGCAACAACTCCTCAACGTTCCTTTGAACCATCACTTCCACTGAGGAACAGTACCAAGCACCTAAGTATTTAATACAATCAGCCTCCCACTTAAAAGGGAAACCAGCCATCTCCGCAGAAGTAGTAACCTTATTAAGCGGGAAGGCCACAGACTTATTCCAGTTGATCTTATAGCCAGAGACTTTGGAGTAAGACTCGATCAGGTCTAGAACTACGGGAATTTCGGACGGTTGAGCAAAAAGGAGCAGATCGTCTGCATAAGCCGACAGTTTCACCACTGACTCTCCTCCTGCTATACCCCCTAAACCGCTGTGTTGCCGAGCCACTATGAGCAGAGGCTCCATTGCCAGGTTGAAAAGCAAGGGGGAAAGGGGGCAGCCCTGCCTGGTGCCTCTATGCAACGAGAAGGGGCGGGACAGGATACCATTCGCGGCAATACGCGCCGTCGCCTTGAAGTACAACACTTTCACCCTTTTAATAAACTCATCTCCGAGTCCGAACCATTTCAGGATAAAAAACAAAAAAGGCCACTCCAGTCTGTCAAAGGCCTTCTCGGCATCGAGAGAAAGGGCTATATAGGGGCTGGGATCCACCGATGCCTTATCTAGCAAATTGCATAGCAAGCGAGCATTGTCCGAGGTGGACCTTTCGGGCACGAACCCGCACTGGTCCGGGTGCACCACCTCCCCTATAACAGACGACAGCCGCTTCGCTAAGACGCTCGCGTATATTTTGTAGTCGGCGTTTAGGAGAGAAATGGGCCTATAGTTTCCCACGTTACCAGGGTCCCTCCCGGGTTTCTCAAGAACCGTTATGATGGCATCCGAAAACAGTCCGGTCTGCCCTTGACTCTCCCCTAACTCCTCAAAATATTCTAGTAGATGAGGTTGTAAGTCTTCCCCAAAGACTGCATAAAATTCGGAGGGGAGGCCGTCCGGCCCTGCAGCTTTCCCTGGGGGCATAGATTTTATTGCTGCACGTACCTCGTCTCCAGAAATGGGCTTCCCGAGACTCACAGCTTGATGTTCTGCCAGGACGGGGTGATCCAACCTACCAACAAAAGTCCTGAAACCCTCTAGGTCCGCCTGAATCTCAGAAGAGTACAAGTCCCTATAGAATTTAGAAAACTCCTCAACAATACCTTCACTCTTGGTCTGTCTTACAGCATGACTATCTACAATGTCAGCAATCCTAGATTTGCAACGCTTATCTCTGGCAGTGCTAGCGAGCAACTTTCCTGCCTTATTCTGTTCCACGTGATATCTGGCTGACTGCCTAAGCAATACCTGCTCCACTTCCGAGCTAAGAATTTCATTGTATTGAAATCGTAGTCTCTGTAATCTCAGAAGGAGGCCAGGAACTGGCTGCTTCACCCACAATCGCTCACCCGCCTTAATTTGGTTTTCCAGAGCCAGCAGTTGGGCTTTCCGCCGCTTAGACTCCTTTATCTTGAAACTAGTGAATGTGGCCCTCAGCGAGGCCTTAAAGGCCTCCCACCAAGCCCAACTGGCCGACTCCCCCAATTTATTCTCTTGGAAGTAAGAGGCAATAGTCGCCCTGATCTCTTCTTGAAACGTGGGCTCTGCCAGCCAAGCCCTACTAAAAGACCAAGCTGGATGGGGCCTCTCATCATCTGGGACCTCCACAGTGATCGTGATGGCTGCGTGGTCTGAGACGGTTATACCTAAAATCTCTGCTGCGCAGCTATCCGAAATCAGGGTCTTAGATATTAAAAAGAAGTCAATACGCGACGAGGAGTTGTGGATGGGGGAAAAAAAAGAGTAATCTTTATCACCCGGGTGTGTCAACCTCCAAATATCCACTAGCCCACACGAATCCATAAGAGCCGAGAGCGCCAGACTCGCACGAGAGGGGCGCTCAACTCTCCCCGGATTCCGGTCTACCAGAGCATCTCTTACCAAATTGAAATCCCCGCCTAGAAAAGTTAGTGGTTCACCCTCCCTCTGGATGCTCTCATTTAGGTTACAAAAAAAGACAGGGTCATCCCTGTTGGGCCCGTAGATATTTATGAGCAAGAGCTGGACATTCCCTAACAGTAATAGTGACTTCGCCCACCTTCCGTCTTCATCATTACTAGCTTGAATGACCTTGCAGCTCAGCGAGACCTTGGCCAAAGTAGCCACTCCATTTCTCTTATGAGCTACTGGAGAGGAGCCCACCAACTTATAGACATTGCTCTCCAATTTAAAGGTCTCTTTCAGGGACAAATGCGTCTCTTGTAAGACAATAATATCAGCATTCTGACGCTTACAGTAAGTCAATATCTTTTTCCTCTTTATCAGAGAGTTTATTCCTTTGACATTCAGAGACAATATCTTTAACATTTTAGCCATTCCCTCCACTGCAAGGTGAAATGACAGCGGTCTTTAGCCAGAGACAATAAGATACCAAACAATCATGACCCCCCAGAGAGCCTTTTCCCCAAAACCCCCAACAACAAAAGAAAACCAGGTGAGACAGCAGAAGCACTATTACAGCATAGCGCAGCCCGGTCATTGCACAAACAAGAAAGTATTAGTATCCCCCCCACCGGCCATCATTGCACCCCCAAACAGAACTGCCCTTCTGTTACACCAGGGCTAAAACAGAGATCCGCCGCTATCTTAGTGCAGCGGGCTCCATGCATGAGACTCCGCCCAGGAACGACTCACAGTCTATTTCAAGTCAGTTGCATCGCCAGCGCTTCTTGATCCTCCACGAACTGTTGTAACACGGCTGGATCATCAAATGATTTGGTGACATTGTTCAATGTAACTTTGAAGCGGGCGGGACTGAAAAGCCCGTAACGCGCTTGCAGCCGCTGCAGCCTCGGGCGCAAGGCGAGAAACTGCCTTCTTTTGTCCACAGTATGCTTGCAGAAGTCCGCATAAAAGGCCACTCTCTGACCCTCATGCAGAATCGGTTGATGCTTCCTTGCGGCCTCAAAGATTTGCATGACCCGTTGATGCCTCAATACACACATTATCATAGGCCTCGGCCTTGTATTTTGTTGAGCTACACTCGTCGGGATGCGATGTGCCCTCTCAATTTCCAGCGGATACTTGAGGTCAAGACTTAGTGCTTTAGGCAAGAAGTTCTCTAGGAAGCGAATTGGATCACCCCCTTCCACACCTTCTCTTAGGCCTAATATGCGCACGCTGTTTCGACGAGCCCTGTTCCCCATGTCCTCAAGGCTTCGCTCCAGCCAGTCTATCTTCCGGGCCGCACTGGTAAATCTTTTAAGCTGCTCCCCCTGTGCCGTTGCCGCAGCTTCCACTGTCTCCACTCTAACAGTCAGTGCCTGCATCTGTGTTTCCAACGCTTTCATGTCTGACTGCATCTCAGCAAGGGAATCGCCATTCGCCTCCACACGAGCCCTGAGAGCCTTAGGCTGTTGCGGAATCACCGAATTGGGGGGGGCAAAATCGCCGATGGGAGGCTTAGTTGAGTGTCTTTGACCGGGAGAACCACTCTTACGCGACCATGCTGGCTTCCCGCTAGCTCCGCCTCCAGGGCAACCAACCTTTTTGTTAAAATGGTAAATAAAGGTAAAAGGAAAAGGAGACCGCTATGGCTTTCGAAAGAAGTAGCTGAAAAAGTAAAGAAAAAGAGGGAGGCCTTTATGAAACACAAGAGATCACAGAGAGGGGAAGACAGGCATCTATATTTAGAAAAACTCAGAGAAGCTAGCAAAGTAGTCAGGAAGGCAAAGATTCAAAAGGAGGAGGAAATAGCCAATGCAATAAAATGGGGGGATAAGACATTTTTCAGATATGTTAGTGAGAAAAGGAAGGGCAAAAGTGGTATTGTCAGACTGAAGGGTGCAGGGGAGGAATACGTAGAAGCTGATACGGATAAAGCGGAATTGCTTAACAAATATTTCTGTTCTGTGTTCACAGATGAAGAACCAGGAGCAGGACCTCAGAAAACACCCACAAACAGGAACAGAAGCGAGGGACATCTTTAACAATTTTCAGAAGACTATGTTCATGAGACACTAGCTCAACTTAAAGTAGACAAAGTGATGGGACCGGATGGGATACACCCTAGAATACGGAGGGAACTTGGGGACATTCTAGCAACTCCACTGACTGACCTTTTCAATGCCTTGTTGGAGTCGGGAGTAGTGCCAAAGGACTGGAGAGAGGCTCATGTGGTGCCTTTACACAAAAGCGGAAGTAAGTATGTGGTTGAAAACTACAGGCCGGTTAGTTTAACTTCGGTGGTGAGTAAATTATTGGAAACGCTGCTGAAAGAGAAAATAGTGAGGTTTCTGGAGTCCAGCGGATTACAGGATCCGAGGCAGCATGGATTCACCAGAGGTAGGTCTTGTCAGACAAATCTGATTGATTTCTTTGACTGAGTGACCAGGGAGTTGGACCGAGGGAGAGCCCTAGATGTGGCATATTTAGATTTTAGTAAAGCCTTTGACACTGTTCCTCACAGGCGACTTATTAACAAACTGGGCACCCTAGGGATGGACCCTAAAGTTACTGCTTGGGTTAGAAATTGGTTGGGTGGGAGGCGACAAAGATTACAAGTAAATGGAGCTCACTCTGAGGAGAAGGATCTTACCAGTGGTATGCCACAGGGATCTGTCCTTGGTCCGATTCTTTTTAACATCTTTGTTAGTGATATAGCGGAAGGGCTGTCGGGTAAGGTTTGCCTCTTTGTGGATGATACCAAAATCTGCAATAGAGTAGACACCCAGGAAGGTGTAGATAACATGAGGAGGGATCTAGCTAAGCTTGAAGAATGGTCTAGAATCTGGCAGCTGGGATTGAATGTTAAAAAATGTAAGGTCATGCATTTGAGCTGCAGCAATCCAAGGGAGCGATATAGTATAGGGGGTGAAGTACTTCTATCCACTAAAGAAGAGCGGGACCTAGGCATGGTTGTGTCTGATGTCTTAAAGTAGCTAAACAGGTAGAAAAGGCGACGGCAAAAGCTAGAAGGATGCTTGGGTGCATACAGAGAGGAATGGCTAGCAGAAAAAAGGAGGTGATAATGCCTCTGTATAAGTCTTTAGTGCGACCTCATTTGGAGTACAGTGTGCAATTCTGGAGACCGCACCTTCAAAAGGATGTGAACAGGATGGAGTCAGTGCAGAGGGTGAATACTAAAATGATTAGTGGTCTTCATTATAAAGCATATGAGGACAGACTGAAGGATCTTAATATGTACACCTTAGAGGAAAGGCGGGATAGAGGTGATATGATTGAGATGTTTAAATACCTCTGTGGCATAAATGTTCAGGGAGAGAGCCTTTTTCAATTGAAAGCAAGTTCTGCTACGAGGGGATATGGTATGAGGGTGAAGGGAGATAGATTCAGGAATGATATGCGGAAATATTTCTTTACGGAAGGAGTGGTGGATCCGTGGAATAGTCTCCCAGTGGAGGTGGTAGAAATGAGGACAGTAACTGAATTCAAACAAGCATGGGACAAACACTGAGGATCTCTAAAGGTAAAAAGGGGACTGTTTTAGTTGTTGATATGGAAGGACAGACTAGATAGGCCATGTGGTCTTTTTCTGTCGTCATATTTCTATGTTTCTAGATTGTAAGTGCTGATGAGCAGGAACCATCTTTTAAATGTGTCTGTGCAGTGCTGCGTATGTCTTATAGCATTCTTCAAATGTTCAGTAGTAGTGGTATATAAAAACAGCTAAATAAATAAAATATTTGAGGTTTGTTTTATCCACATATTTTACTTTATAAACCGTAAGTAGTATAAAAACACATCAAACTAGATGCGAGAACTTAGTACCTGCCCTATGGCAGGATTAAATGCCCACCCTAGATTATTCAAAAATGAGAATGTCATAGTATTTTATAGCTTACAATTGTGGTCAATATTATTAGCACCCTTGCATTTTAGGTATGTAGTATATAATTGGAAATATTCCAACTGTATGGCATCATAATATTTTAATAGTATGTTCAAAGGTATACAACAAAACAAAGATGTCTGTGCAATGTAGACATAGTAATTTCTGAGAAAAAGAAAAACAAAATATGATCTGGATAGGATTAATGGCATCCTTCAATAATATTTGGTTGCACAGCACTTGGCAGTGATGACAGCCTCCAAACGTTCCTTGTAGCCATCTATAAGTTTCGTACATCTGTCTACTGGTAGTTTCTCCCACTCTTCAACTGTGATTTGTTCCAGTTCATGAATGTTTCCAGGTGATTAGGTCATTTTAAACACTAGAGACAGCAATATAAGGGTTCCAACAGATTTTTTTTAATGTGAATTAGCTGAAGTGGCACGTAAAAAGAATTGTTTCTATATCCAAGGTGTTTTTTAACAACAGATAAAAGGGATAGCAATGGGGGCCACTATGGCCCCCAATATTGCTAATTTATATACAAATTCCTTTGAGAAAACATTTTTAGAAAATCATGGAGTCTGTTTACTAAGTGGTGCTAGCAGCTTCTGTGCGAAATTGGAGCAGCAGCTCCACTTTTGCATGGAAGCCGCTAGCGCTGCTTAGTAAACAGACCCCCATGTTTTTAAGGAACAACTTGTTGTTTGGAAGAGGGACATTGACAATGTTTTGATGCTGTGGAAAGAGAGCCTGTCTGTTTTACATCAGTTACATGAATGGCTTAACTCATGTGATCACAATTTTAAATTCAAAATGGAGATGAGTGTCTCAGAAATTTTTTTTTGATATACTGATTAGGAAAATGAAAGGTGGATTTTGCACTACAATTTACTGCAGGCCCACTGATGAGAATAAACATTTTTAGTTGACATGTGAAGAGTCTCAAAGATAATTTACCAGTCAGCCAGTTCCTTAGATTAAGGAGACTCTACTCTACAAAAGAAGAATTTGAGATACAGGTAGATGAAATGAAGCAGAGATTCAAAGATAAGGGATACCTCTTGAGATGTATCCAACTTGCATACTAGAGGGCTAGCGACTCTGACTGAAAGGAGCTGTTATGTAAAATTCCAAAAAAAAGGATACAGCCCGTACAGTCTGTACTCTGCAATTTTCACATTTAGCAAAAGATATAAAAAAAGATTATAAGGAAACAATGGCCAATTACACAAAGTCTGGAACATTTCCTTATAGCATATACAAGGGGACATAATCTTATTGACACTCTGGTTCCCTCTGTTCTACCTTTGAAATGTACGGCTGACCTGCCTCATGGACATTTTAAATGTGGCAACTGTTCTTTCTGCAATCAGATGATACAGACAAACTCCTTTTCGTGTCCCCATATGGGATATGGGACAGTTGTTAAAGCTGCAGACTTTTTCGAATTGTAATTCAAGATATGTTGTCTATATGATTCAATGACCTTGTAATTTGATTTACTTAGGCAAGACCAAAAGGAAATTTCGAACTAGACTAGCTGAACACAAAAGTTGTATGAAGAGACAGATCACCAGAGCACCTTTGGCTGAACACTTTTTGAATGTGCAACATAGTTTTGAATGTTTGAAATTTTGCTTTTTGAAGGCAGTATTCCCCTGTCATGGAGGAGAGGTGACATACTGTAGATCAGCTTCTGTTGAGAGAGGAACAGAAACTGATTTTTCAGCTTGAAGCAGTGCATCCGAAGGGATTGAATCAATAATTCGATTTTTCTGTGTTTTATACGTTTTTGTCATTTTTATTTTATTTCTGTGCTTCCTTTTCGATTCGGGAGATGCTACTGTTTTTTGAAATGATTGTCCTATTTATTTATTTATCTATTTGTTTTTATTTGTTAGGATTTACTTATTGTTTTCCTTTTTTGGAGACGGTTGATCATAAGTTGGGTATCCCATTTTTTTACAAAAATGGGCCCTTTTTAAAAAAAATAAAATAAAGTGATTTTTAAGGGTTTATTGGTCTTTCTAATGTTTTTCATTTATGCAGCCTAATTTTGACAGTGCTGTCTATCAAGCTGCCTGGCAGGAAAGCTGATTTAACCCATTCATATGTTCTCAGACAATCTTGCTCGTTGAATAAGTGTTCTTGAAGTTTTTTCAGCTATGCTAGCTCTATATTTTACTTATGGATTATTGAGCGTTTATGGTTGTCTGTCCCTGCCTAACGTAGCACATTGGGATTTTGTCTTTATAGCTGTCATCCCAGTTTGTGGTTGTTCTGTTTTAAGCATCTTTGGAAGAATGGACGGTTATTTTACTATCAGGTCTCCCTTTAGCTTATATTTATATACTGCAGTGTGGTGCTATAGATCTTTAGTAAATGCCATTGAATAAATAATGAGGCATGCCTGAAGTATGGTGTAAATGCAATTTATTTCTTAGTGGGTCACATTTTTATTCCCATGTTGCTTTTAGTTTCTCTGACCAAAGCTGATGAGCTGCATTTTGTGTGCATAAGAGACCTGTGCATGACTGATTGTGAACACAGGTGTGGATACTCAGTAAGTTTCCCATTGAAGACATGGATATGTTTATGTTGTTTTGAGCTATCCGATATGTGTACATATTTATTTTAACTAAATGAGTAGCTCTTTCCATATGTGCTTTTCTGACATTTTTAGGGTACTACCACTATAGTCGGGTGGTTCCCCCTTCAAGTGGGGGTTTGAATTTTGTGCCCATTTGTTTGGATTGACATCTCCAAGGAAGGTATGCTGTTGTTTACATATATATTTTATTATATATTTTTATTTATTTTTCATCTACTCTACTTGCTTGTGTTCTGCCTTTGTTTACAGCTTGTACCTCGTACCATTGAACATTGTGTCCACCATACAGATCTGTATGTTAAGGGATGCCCCTGAAGCAGGCTTTGGCTGAAACATGTTGGGCTTTTTTATGAACTGTTGATCTTTTATCTGTATTTTTAGAGTATGTTTGTACGGCTTTTATGGTTTTATGTATATCATTGTAAAATAAATCTGTCCTACAGTTGTTTTATATATGGATGGTTTATTGATTTGGACCACCACTCCTCTTTTCTATGAAGACAAAGATATTGACAATAGCAAAATCAATAATATCATCCTTGATTGAGAATAAATAGAAATAGGAGACCACTTTAATCTGCTAGGATCAATAATCAATAAAGAAAAAAAAACTGTTAAGAAATTCGACAACATACTGTTCCTGGCAGAATGGCTATGAAGGACCTAGTTGAGATTCTCATGTACAGAGATGTATCTCTGCATGACTTGTCCAAGCCATGGTATTTTCAATAAAGTCATATGAATGCAAAAGTTGGACAATGAAGAAGAAACACAGGAAGAAAACTAATGCCTTCAAATCATGGTGCTGGCGAACAATACTGTGTATATCATGGACTGCCCAAAGAACAAATCACTCAGTACTAGAGGAGATCAAACCTAAACTTTTTTTAGAAGCTCAAATGACAAGACTTTGACTTTCATACTTTGGACACATCATGCAAAGAGAAAGATCATTAGAGAAGTTCAATAGATCAATGCAAAAGAGAAAGGCCAGCAATATAATGCACTGATACAATAACAGCAGCTATAGATGACACTCTTTCAACAATTAGCCACCTGACTGAAGACCGAACAACGTTTAGGACAATTATCTATAGGGTTGCTATGAGCTGACATCAATTTAACAGCACTTGACAACAACAATATAAAGATATCAGGAACTAAAATAAGAAATGAATAAACCTAAGAAGAAAAAAGACAAAACAGCAGCATCATGAGAAAGAGAAGATTCTTCAAAAAATATTCTTGGAAAACTTTGTTTTTACAACTATTTGGCAGAGTGGAAAAAACAAAACTAAGGAGACTGAGGGGATTGCTGCATGAAGGAAGGGCCACATTCTCAAAACTTTGCGTTAGTTCTGAGCTCTGGGTGAGCTGTTCCAATCCCACTGGCATCATATGATGTTAACCTACTTGTATGCCTGATTAAACTCTGTTTGTGGTTGGATAATTAGCACCATTTCTTTAAAAGTTAACTAAACTTCAAGAGATAGTTAATTCTACCCCAATACCAAAAACACTGGCAAGTTCATTTTATTATACCGCCCTTTGCCATCAGTGCAGTTTACAATAATAAACATTTAAATAGAATTAAGAAGCATAAAAGAAAGAGGAGAAGAAAGAATGAATAAAAGCTGAGTCATGGTTAAATTTACTGTCATCACCAAACAGCTATTCCATGTCAAATGTCACTGAGAAGTAATAAGCAATACAAAGAACCCCAACCTCCCTCTTATCTTCTTAAATTAGTTCCACCATAAGAACATAAGAATGTCCATAGTGGAGTCTAACAAAAACAATTTTAGCAATGGTGAAACTAATATAAGAAGATAAGAGGGAGGTTGAGGTTCTCTGTATAGATAATTTTGATTTAACCATGATACACTGAAAAAGCAAAAATGCTAAACAAATACTTCTGTTCTGTTTTTACTAAAGAAAATTCTGGAGAAGGACCACCTGTGATTGACAAATATACAAACGGAAATGATGTAGATACCACACCATTCACAGAAGATGATGTGTTTGAAAAGCTTGCAAAACTGAAAGTGAACAAGCCCATGGGACCGGATGGGATACACCCAGGATACTGAAAGAGCTCAGAGAGGTTCTGGCAAGGCCTTTAAAGGATATTTTTAATAGATCCTTGGAGAAAGGAGATGTTCCACAGGACTGGAGAAGGGCTAATGTGATACCTCTTCACAAAAGTGGTAATAAGGAAGAAGTGGCAAACTACAGGACAGTAAGCCTTACCTCGGTGGTGGGAAAAGTAATGGAGGTGCTCCTGAAAGACAGAATAGTGGACTTTCTCGAACCCAATAGGATGCATGATCCGAGGCAACATGGTTTTACCAAAGGACGATCAAGCCAAACAAATCCAACTGAGTTCTTTGATTGGGTGACCAGAGAACTAGATCAAGGGCATGCAATGAATGTGATCTACCTAGATTTCAGCAAAGCCTTTGATACTGTTCCTCATAGAAGGCTTCAATAAACTGAACAGCCTGTGTGGGGATGGGTCCCAAGCAATGTTCCCTCTAATTTTCTGTAGGCTGTGTGCGCATAAAATATCAGCTGTGTGCAGCTTTTGAAGGAAGGTTAAATTTTTGTGCGCCACATAACAACACTCGGAGTTATATACTTTAAAATTTGACTACACGTCAGAATACAGTATGTACATCACATTGATTTTAATCAAATTAAATGAAAATAGGCAATTACTAAATGAAGCGGGAAATTTATAGTAATTACAACATTTTAAGACGTCTGTGTTGTTTTCTATCAGAATCAGAGCCATAATTTTTGTGCGCTCTGTTGTAAAGTATGTGCCCTTGCTCGGCGAGGTGTGTGCGCGCGCACACGCGCACAGCTTAGAGGGAACAGTGGTCCCAAGGTGGTGATCTGGATCAAAAACTGGTTGACTGACAGACGACAGAAGGTGATGATAAATGGAACTCACTCGGATGAAAGGAAGGTGATTAGTGGTGTGCCCCAGGGATAGGTCCTGGGACCGGTACTGTTCAATGTATTTTTGAGTGATATTGCTGAAGGACTGAATGGAAAAGTCTGTCTATTTGCAGATGACATTTATTTATTTATTTATTATATTCTCTTATATACCGCGCTATTCTGCATCAGTGCGGTTTACATTGAACATACTGAAATTACATTGAACAGGGCATTATAACTTGGAGATAACTATTTTACAGGGAACATGGGCTATGGAGGGTTAAGTGGCTTGCCCAAGACCACAAGGAGCACCTGTGGGACTAGAAACCCCAGTCCTTCCGGCCCAAGGTTGCTGTCCTCTAGTGGGATTTGAACCCCCGACCTTCCGGCTTGAAGTACCTTGCCTCAACCACTAGGCCACTCCTCCACTCCACATGAAAATTTGCAACAGAGTGGACTCCTTTTGAGGGAATGGATATCATGAGGAAAGATCTACAAAAGCTGGAAGAATGGTCTAAGGCTTGGCAGTTAAGATTTAATGTGAAGAAGTGCATTGTCATGCACTTGGGATGCAGAAATGTCTCTATTATTATTTGTCCTGATTAGACTGTACGCTCTGACAAGCAGGGACTGACTGTCTGTCTCCTATTCAAACAGAAATGCGCAGTAGTAGTAATAGTGGTGATGGGAGACACCCAATATGGCTTTTGCCCTGACTAGATTGCTGCTCTCCGTGCTTCTTTTTGTCTTAACTAGATTGTAAGCTCTCACGAACAGGGACTGTCTCTCTTGCATACTTGTACAGCGCTGAGTTCGATGTAGCGCTATAGAAATGCTAAATAGTAGTAGAAGTAGTAGAAATCCAAGGATATTGTATGTGATAGGAGGCAAGAGGTTGGTGTGCACAAACCAGGAGAAGGACCTCAGAGTGATTGTTTCTGAGGATCTCAAGGTGGTGAAATAGTGCCAAAGCCAGAAGGATGCTGGGTTGCATACAGAGAGGAATTACCAGCAGAAAGGAGGAGGTACTAATGCCACTGTACAAGTCGCTGGTGAGGCCTCAACTTGGAATATTGTGTTCAGTTTTCGAGACCATGTCTTGCAAAAGATATAAAAAGACTGGTAACGGTTCAGAGGAAGACGACCAAAATGATTTGGTGCCTGCTCCAGAAGACATATGAGAAAGGACTTGAAGACCTAAATATGTATACTCTTAGAGGAGAGGAGGGACAGGGGAGATATGATACAGACCTTAATGAACAAACAAACCTTTTTCAAAGACGGGGAAGCTACAAAACTAGAGGACATAACATGAAGCTGCAAGAGAGTAAATTGAAAGGCAATGTCAGGAAATACTTTTTCACTGAAAGGGTGGTGGATGCTTGGAATGCCGTCCCGATGAAAGTGGTGGGGACAAATATAGTGACAGAATTGAAAATGGCATGGGACAGACACAGCGGATCCCTTTATAGCAACAGAATAAAATCAAAATAACCTTAACTGTCTCTGCTATCTCAACAAATAGGGGTGACCTGCATGGAGCGGCAGGTGCACCTATTCTTGCCACCTTGTTGGGCAAACTAGATAGACCATGATGGTCTTTATCTGCTGTCATATAGCACAGTTACTTACCTGTAACAGTTGATCACTGGGAACAGCAGGAATAAGTCTTCACATATGGGTACGTCGGTACCGACGGAGCCTGCGCGGGAACGCTCCCCAGAGTCCAATCAGAAAGCTTTTGGGAGCATCCCTCAGCGCGCTGCCTTCCCACCTTTCCAACTGTCTCTCCTCAGCTGAGTTTTATAGCTGAGACAAAGAAAGAGAGAGAGGAAAGAAAGATAGAAAGAGATACAACTCCTGGGGAGGTGGGTGGGTTGTGAAGACTTATTCCTGCTGTTCCCAGAGATCACCTGTTACAGGTAAGTAACTGTGCTATCTCCAGGAACAAGCAGGAATGAGTCTTCACATATGGGGACTCCCAAGCTGAGATGCCTGGAGTCCGAGCATGGCATAGGTTGGAACATGCTATCCCCCACAACACCAGGCATCCTGAGGATGGAGGGTAGGAGTTGAAGAAGGAAGATGCTGTGGAACAGCTAACCTAGCACAGGACTGCAGGAAAGGAGTCCATGTGTGGATAATGATTGTTATCAATGATATTGCAAAGAATATTGCAATATGGACCTCCGCCAACAGGATTTCATAGAAGTATGGAGGTTCATGGATCTACTGGGAAGCCAGTAGAGGAACCGTGAAGAGGACCTCACTGAAAGTGGAGGTAATAAACCTGTAGGAAAAACAGAGGAGGTCAGAATCCTGAAGGGTAACAGGCACCCCGGTAGGAAACACTGGGGTAGTACAAAAACGGTGGGCCTTCAGCGAAAGCTGTATGGTAAAAACCAAAATCTTTTGGCGGCAGAGTATCTCACTCTTGGGAGCAAAAAGAGAAAGGCTAACCGATTTGGACAAACAAGCACAGTCCTTGTGGGGAGAGAGGGTATGGGAACCCCTTGTATCCCAGGATGAAGACAAATGCCTGAGGCGTTAAGCCTGTGAGTAACTGAAGATCCACATTATCTCTCCTAACTGGGGTAAGCTAGGAGAGATATTAGGTACGGAGAGCTTCAGAGGTACCTAAACCTGTTAGGTTATGGTATAAGAATTGTTGACTACCACAGGAGTGGTTGTGTGTGTAGAATCCCAAACCTGCTGAATAGCAGAGGTATGGGCAAAATCCCTCTGTCAGAAACAGATAGCTATATGAGCATAGATAGTGAGATAGATAAGTATGTGGAGACAGATCTATCTATAATAAAATATCTCATCAGATACATATATATATAATATATATATATAAGAATATATCTATAGTGAGATATGGAAGGGCATAAAATACACACAAAGATAAATATGAATATGTAGGCCTAAATATGGGTGTCTGCATTTAAACAGACAGATATATGCCTACAGCATGGAATTCACATAGGACATGTGGAGAGGAAAGATTTATCTAATAACAAGGAGGTGCAACCTACTTGAGAAGATATATAGAGAATCTATTCCCCTTGGTTATGATCCACAAGGATGCTAGCTAGTAAAATAACCAGAATGATCATATGAAAACAGAGGATGATATCAATCTGTAGCCAGCAAGTCCTTAGTCGTCCAAGACTCTAGCATGGTAAGTAGACAGAAGACAGATAAGGATGAGGTATCATGTTGACCTGCTGAAGGGCAAAAAGTATCATACGTTCTTACCATAAGGACGAGCTGCAAGGAGAAAGAGCATATCCCCGATTGGGAATGCTATGGACCAAAGCAGGGAATTGGCAACTCCTTAAGCCCTTAGGTAAGAGAAGGCCTATGTCCTTTATGGCAAAAGGAGATAGTAAAAGAAGGGAGAACCTTCTAGTCATGGGAGACATGCCTGAAAAGCCTTTTCTAACCATCTCAGATAGCTGTTGGAGAAAAAAACCCCATGCTCTCTAGCAAGGGCCCATAGTGGAAAGCTTCTCTGTAGAATTGCAGAGAGCATGATGCAGGAGAATGAGGAGATAGAACTGGCTTCTAGAGAGCCAGTATCTCTGCCAACTATGCTGCCAAAACCAGGAGAATGGAGATGGCAGAAATAGAAGACCATCTAGAAAGCTTGTAGTGAGATAATCTCCAAGATAGATGGAAGCACTGACTTGGAACCACTACTAAGACTAGACAGAATGTTAGTGGAGGACAAATCTGGTTGTTTGTGGACAAGAACCAGTGGTCGAAACATTAAGGCTCCTGCATAGGCAGCTGCTAGCAAGATAGCAGAAAGAATCTTACTGTTGAAAAACAGAAAGGACAGAACAGGAGTAGAAACTCTGGACATGTCTGATAAGCTGCCCCAAAGTAAGATGGAAACAGAGGAGGTAACTCAGAGAGGAAAACTCCACACTGGAAAGTGAGAAAACTAGAGAGGCTGAAGAAAAAAGCCCTCTGTAATTAATTCCGCTCTTACAGAGGAAAAAGCTTGGTAAGAGGGTGAAGAGAATAGAGCTGAAGAAGACTTACCAAGTAGTAAGTCTATAGAAAGGAAAAATATATGCTGGCACAGGAACTACCATTTAATAGTGGTCCGACCTCTTTCCTTAGCAGGAAAAGAGGAGAAACCTGTGACCTATAGGCATGAACATCCTGACAGCTCATAGAAATATAGAAAAAATGGAGGTCTTTTGGAAAGAGATCCATGTGTAGGGGTTAGAATGAAGCAGTGGATTGCCTCTATTGAGAAGAAGCAACTGTAGATTCTAACCCCAAGAGTCACAAGCATTTGATGATGACTGATCAGAAACCCTGCAGAGGCCGGGTTTGCTGAGCCTGGTGAAAAGTTGGATTCTTCAGACCAGGACGATGGCTCCCCTGTAGGGGAACATCTATATGATGGGCAAGTGAGGAATAAAACCTTCTTCTCCTGTGGGAAGAAAGTTTGGTAGGACATTTCCTACTCACTGGGACAGAAGAAGGTGTAGAAGAACCCTTAGGAACAGGTAAATCAGTGGACAACTGAGTAACCTGACGTAAAGACTCCTTGTTGAAAAGATTTTCTCCAGTGCAAGGAGTATGTCCCAGTCGTTGTTGTTCCCACTTGGCCAAAGCTGAAGCTTGGAGCCAGGCTCTACGTTGTGCCCCTATAGCTATAGCAGAAGTCCTGCTAACCGACTCAAAAGAGTCTAGGGAAGCACGAGAAAGAAACCAAGAGATATTCTGGATATGCTTAAGCAGTGAGGAATAGTCTGTACTCCTGGAAACTGGAAGGAAAGGAGTCAAAAGATGTAATTGCTTTGTGACCTCCTCAAGAGAAAGACTCATATAAAAATATATGAGAGAATTCTTGCAGAAAGCATAGATGTCTGGAAGGTTTGACGTCCAAAGGCATCTAGTGTCTTAGACTCACGACCTGGCAGATAAGAAGAGTGGTTTTTCTTACTCTTTATCCGCCTCATTGCTGATTCCACTACTATGGAATGATGAGGAAGTTGAGTCTTTTGGAACCCTGGAGAGGGGGGCATCTGATATAAGAGATCAGTTGCTCTGGGAGGTGGGGGTACCCTTAAAGGTGTTTCCCACATTCCTAGAAGGAGATCCTGCAAGGAATGATGCAAAGGAAGCATTATATTGTCCTTTGCTTTGGTGGAAACAGAGCCTGGTGCAGGATCATGTCCTGGAATAGGAATGGCAAGGGATCTTGCTATATCCAGGAGGAAACTCTGAAAAGAGGGATCCCCAACAGGAATCTCCCTTGGACAGGTTAGATCTAAAGAACTAGCCTGAGCACCCACAGACTTAGCCAGAGATATAGAAATAGAAGATCCTGCAGGGTGTTTAAGGGATGGTTGCTTGGACTGGTTGTCAGGAACAGCAACCATCCTTACTACACTGTCCATGACAGGTATCGACTCCAAGCTTGGTATAGAATGGAGCGATGCTGTTGTAAAAAGCATGGTAGGAGTTTGCCACGATGCTACTGTGGATACCGGTACTTAAGTCAATACCGGTACCGATGTCGGAGTCGGGCTCGACAAAGACATCGGAGTAGTCATCAGCGATACTTCAATCGGTACCGAGGGAACCGAAAACCTCCGGCTGCTATCCTCGGTACCGAGCCACCGGTATCGATCGGTGTCGGTACCAAAATCTATTGGTACCCAGTCTTCCAGACTAGAAATGGATTCCAAACTCGGCATCGAGGGTAAGGAGCCTGAGAAACGAAGCATGGAAGGCACCGACTGTGAGGGTAATGAAGACATCGGTACCGACTTCGGTACCGTGTCCGATACCGGTGAATGAAGGTCTACCAGTGGCAACTCAAGCGGCCTCAGGGGAACCGAGAGTTGCGGATCTGAGTCATCAGAACCGAGCCTTCGGTACCGCCGCGAGACAGTACCAAGGCGAGTCGGTACCCAGTCCTCCAAACTGGAGATCGATTCCAGACTCGGCATCGAAGGAAGCGAGGCTGTCGATGCACATCTGGAGGGTACCGACGTCGGTGGCAGTATCGGTGTTGGAACCGATAAGGGAAAGACAATCTGGGACATATCCATCTGTCCCGAAGGCACCGAGGAGGCTAGATGACGATCCCTGGTGAGGATTGTTTCATCCAACACCAGTGCCGATGCAGGGGTATCGGTATCGCTTGAAGCGGATGCCACCACCGTGCACGGCTCAGGTATGTTCTGTGGGGGGTGAACCCCAGGAACAACCTGAAACCCCTTATCCGCTTTGGAGACCGAAGACTCCCGCCGGGGTTTTGAAGCCAGGAGGCCATCGAGGGCAAAGCCGGAGCTGTCTACATGCTGTGCATGAGACGTACCACTCGAGGACTGGCTAGTCTTAACAGACTGTTTGTGGGTTACCTGAATCAAAGTGGAAGAAGAAGGGGACGGTGCCCCGAAGTTGGAGGGCAACCGTGTATCGAGGGATTCTCGATGTTGAAGATGTCTTCTCACCAAACTGTTGTCAGGACCCAAACAGGTTAGACACCGACTTCGAGGGTCTAAACATAAAGTTGTACCGCCACAAACTGAACATTTCGTGGCCATGAAGGAAAAATAGGGGAGGCCTGAAAGGCCTAAGACCCCGTCCCCGTGACACTATGAAGAAAAAATATTCCGTTGAAAAGGAAAATCTTACAAGAAAGAAAAGAAAAACACTGGCGGTACCGGTGGAGTCGGGAAGACAGCCGCGACCACAAGAAAACTAAAAATAAAAAATAAGAATTTTCTGCGGTGACAGGAGGACGTCCTGCCGGCTCTGCGGAAAAACGAAAAACTGAGGAGAGACAGTTGGAAAGGCGGGAAGGCAGCACGCAGGCGCTGAGGGATGCTCCCAAAAGCTTTCTGATTGGAAGCTGGGGAGCGTTCCCACACAGGCTCCGTCGGTACCGACGTACCCATATGTGAAGACTCATTCCTGCTTGTTCCTGGAGATACTATGTTACATGAGCATTTACTTATACAGAGAAGTAAGACATTGAGGCTCGTTTTAAATCTTTGGTGGGAAGTTTCAAAACATAAGTAATGTGGAATGGAATTCCATATGCTTGGAGCTAATATATTGAAAGCTGCATTACATCTACAATCTAAATGGGCATATGAATGTGAAGCCATAACCATCGATCTGTATTCTTGGGAGTGCAAGACATGAGAAAGCACATAAGAGATAAGGGTATTAAATAGACACAGTGGCTGATCAGACCTAAGGATCTTGAACAGAGCCAGTACAAGAGTATTAGGTGCCCTAACATCAGCCTTGCACCTCTTCATTATTAGCTTTTAGACCCATAGCGCCCCCCCCCTCATGATTTTATTTTATTTTATTTATTTATTTGGTTTCATTTGTATACCGCTACTTCCAGCGATCAGAAGCGGTTTACTCTACACATCAAACATTGGTTACATATGGTAAGAATCAACAATTTACATTTTCATTGAGGTGTACTTGACTGTACATTTATACATTTATACATATTTACATTTTATATTGTTTTGCTTGCTTTTTTACAGATTTGAATATTGAAATTTTGTTTTCATTTATACAGTGTAAGGCTTCTATATAGTATTATTGAACTCAACTGTAATCATCTCAACATTATCCTTTCCAGAGCAGTCCTATAACAATGCATATTTGGCCATCACATTTTTAAATATTGAACTTTGTTTTGTAAATATACGCATAATGAGGAAGATCTCAAAAAGCCATGTACCAGAATAAATGGACTATATGCATATTGCTCATTCTTCCTGCAAGTAAAGATATGCTCTGATGACTCTCTGACCTTGTTTGGCTGCCAGTACTCACTGCTTTGCTCTGACTGTATCTGCTCTTTGCTTCCCCCGACAGAAGTTGCTGCCCTAAGCGACTGCCTAGTTTGCCTGGTGGTTGGGCTGGCCCTGATCTTGAAGACTAGATTGAGGATTTTGAATTTTATACTATATGTGATAGGCAGCTAGTGGTTTTCTAATAAAAGAGGGTTAACACACTCTGATATTTTTGAAAAATGGATAAGCTTCACTGCTGTATTTTGTACAAGTTGGAGTATCCTAAACAAAGACAAGGGTCTATTGTACATGCCATTGCAATAATCAAACCTGCTTGTAATTTATTTGTTAATGTGTGTATGGAATGCTTCTTTATCTAAATAGGAATGAATTGAACGGATATGTTATAGCTAAAGAAGCATGATTTTTCACCATCACTAAGATGTGAGCTTCAAACTTGAGCTGGGAGTCCAGGAGAACCCTAACACATGCAGGGTGTTTCAGAGAGGAAGCGGTTGCCCCACCTAAATGAAGGAGACAGATGAGGAAAGGCCCCAACCACTAATTCACATGGTGGGGGATTTTGAAGAGTTAAGTATGAGCCAATTCTTACTAAGCCATTAGATGACTTCTTCTAAGCAGTGGTTGAGCGGAACCAGATCAGGTAAAAGCATAGTTACTCACCTGTAACAGGTGATCTCCAGGAATAGCAGGAATCAGTATTTACATACGGGCGACGTCGGCATCAATGGAGCCCCGCATGGAACACTCCCCAACATCCAATAGAAATGTTTTTGGGAGTATCCCTGTACGCATTTATGCCTGCCTTCCCACCTTCCTTACAGTTCTCCTCAGTCAAGTATATAGCATAGAGAAAAACTTCAGAGGAAAACCAAAAGTTAGAACAAGAACTTAGTCCCATCTACAACTCCTAGTGGAGGCGGGCGGTGTGTGAAGACCGATTCCTGCTGTTTCCGGAGATCACCTGCTACAGGTGAGTAACAATGTTATCTCCAGGAACAAGCAGGAAGTCAGTCCACATATGGGACACCGCAGCTCCCGAATATCATGAAGGATAGAAATAAGACTGTGTGAATGGGGAGGATAACCTGAGCTACAAGGAGGATAAAGCAGGGATCTGTCAGACCCAGCCCTTCGGGCACACTCTTCAAAAGGTAGTTGGCCAAGGACGGTGGGAGAAGGTGTAGTTAAATGCCAAAAGGATGTCGTAAGATGGCTTGGCCAAATTGTGCATCTCGACTAGAATCCTTATTGAGACAGTAATGGGCAGCAAAGTGTATGTATCAAAGACCAAGTGGCTGCTCGGCAAATCTCTGAGATGGAGACAGAGCGCAGAATGGCTACTGTGGCTGCCATTGCTTGGACACTGTGGGCTGTGACATGCCCTTGCAGGGAAAGTCCAGCCTGTGCATACACAAAAGATATGCAATTGGCAATCCAGTTGGAAAGGGTCTGCTTGGAGACCTAGATGGCTAGGGTCAAATGAGACTCTCTAAGCAACGCTCCCGAAGCTCTAGATACATCAACATTGAGAGATGGTATTGGAACAGTGGAACCCGAAGGCCTCGAAGGCCCTGGCACTACTGCTGCCAGGATTATGGCCAGACTCCTCAATAGCTTGGACATGCTCATTGAGGGAGACTGGAGTTGACTGGGAGGAATCGAACATCGAGCCTGGTGCCACCGTCCCTGAACAAGGTACCGGGGGGCTCTGCAGAGGACAATGCCTGGGGAGATTCCCTGAGCCCCTTTGAGGTTTTGGAGGAAACATCCTCCCACCGGGACTGTTTGGCCGGACAGCCCAACTCTGAGTCACCTGAAGCTGAGTGCCGATGTCAATGTTGAGCATGGGAGTCCAATGCTGACGCCAACACCAAGGATCGGGACCCCTTGCCTGCCAATGTCTTCGATACCTTTCCCAGTGAAGGAGATTGATGCTTACTGCTATGTTTGGACTTGGATGACATATGGGAACCATGCAACAATGCCGAAGGTGTGGAGGCCACTGAAGAGTATGCTGAAGTGGCTGAGTCTGACTCAAACACCTTTACCCTTTGCTGTTCCTGGTTCTTAAGTCCCCATGATGTCATTTGCTGACAGTGGGTACAAGAAGAAATGTCATGGTTGGGGCCCAAATATTTTAAGTACTAGTCATGATGATCAGTTGCAGAGATAGTATGCTGGCATTTAATACACTTTTTAAAACCACTGTGTGGCTTTTCTATTGTGGAAAAAAATGATGAAGGCAAAATCAAATTGGGCAATGGCAGTCCAAATGCCTGAAAAAAAGAAAAGAAAATACAAAAATGAAGAAGAGTACCGGACGATGCGGTACCATTCTGACTGAGGGTTAAGGCAAGCACAGAGTACCGAAAGGCACCAAAAACAAAACTTTGAAGTATTCTTTCACAGCGGGGTTAGGACAAGGTCCTGATGGCTCCACGGAAAAAAGACGACAGAGGAGAACTTTTGAGAAGGCGGGAAGGCAAGCACGCATGCGTACAGGGATACTCCCAAAAGCAGTCCTATTGGATGCTATGGAGTGCTCGCGTGGGGCTCTGTCGATGCCGTCATCCATATGTGAAGACTGAACTCCTGCTTGTTCCTGGAGATGGTAAAATCCACACAGTTGATTCATTGGTCATCATCTGCAAAGAAAAAATTTACTCATGCTCTTAGACTGGATAAGAGAAGCAAGCAGGCTAAGAAGGAAAATAAAAAGGGTAGAAGGGAAAATGGAACTCTGTGGTATCCCACAACTGAGGGAATACTGAATAGAAAGGATGGATTTGGTTTGAACTTAAAGAACCCAGAGGAGAAAAAGGAGTTGGGCCATTTTAGTGAGGTGCACCTGAGGCCCAGCTCGAAGAGATGACTTAGCAGTAAATTGTGGTCAATTACATTGAAAGCTGATGAGAGATGAAGGTAAAGCATAGCTACTCACCTCTAACAGGTGTTCTCCAAAGACAGCAGGAATCAGTCCTCACTTATGGGTGACGTCAGCACCGATGGAGCCCATGTGGAGCAATTCCCCAGCTTTCAAAGAAAGCCTTTGGGATTGCTGCCACGCATACGTGGGTCCTCTTCCTGCCCAAGGATGCCATCTTGCTCAGTCAGGTCCCATAGCTAGAGTCCTACTAAGCAGATGGCAAGGGAAGAACAAAAATAGCAACTCTTCAGGGGAGGAGGGAGGGTAGTGAGGACTGATTCCTGCTGTCTCTGGAGAACAACTGTTACAGGTGAGTAACTACGCTTTCTCCAGGAACAAGCAGGAAGTCAGTACTCACTTATGGGACTCTCCAGCTACAGGCTTCCGAGCCTGTAACCCAAAAACGCCTCCACGAGGCCGTGAGCAGGAGTCGATGCCCAAAGGAGCCCGAGTCTTCGGGTCCCTGGGGCGAAGCTCTCGGTAGCCGTCGAAGAAGGGTCGGAGGGCAGAAGTTGATTATACCCTGAACAGATTACAGAGTACAGCCTGACCAAAGGCACTGTCCCGGTGGGACTCCCTCTCCAGGCAGTAGTGCGAAGTGAAGGTATTCGCTGAAGACCAGGTCGCAGCCCGGCAGATGTCTGTCAGAGGCACAGAGCGCAGCAAAGCTACTGAAGTCGCCTTGGCCTGGACACCATGCGCGGTGACTCAGCAATCCAGTGGGGCCCCGGCCTTTGCCTGAGCAAAGGCGATGCAGTCTGCCACCCAGACAGAGATGGTGCGTTTGGTGACTGCCTGCCCAAGGCGATTGGGATCATAGGCGACAAAGAGCCGGTCAGACTTGCGATGAACCTGGGTACGCTGCTGGTAGAAGGCAAGAGCCCTCTTGCAGTCAAGTGTATGTAACACCGCTGATGCCCGGTCGGCATTTGGTCTCGGGAAGAAGGTCGGCAAGACTATCTCCTGATTGAGATGCAAGTCCGAGACCACCTTCGGTAGGAACTTGGGGTGGGTATGGAGGACCACCCTGTTTCCGTAGAACCTGGTGTAGGGAGCCTCAGCCATGAGGGCCTGGAGTTTGCTGACTCGCCAAGCTGAGGTCAGAGCCACCAGGAAGACCTCCTTCCAAGAGAGGTGCTGAAGTGAGCAGGACGCCATCAGCTCGAAAGGTGATCATGTAAGCTGCATCAGCACGATGTTCAGGTCCCACTCCGCCACTGGTGACCGGATCGGGGGCTTGGAAAATAAGAGGCCCCGCATGAAGCGGGAGGACCAGGGGCTGCCCCGAGAGGGGTTTATTATTGATGGGGTGGTGGTGCGCAGAGTTGGCGCTCAGGTGGACCCTGACCGAGTTAGACTTCAGCCCCTCATTAGAGAGGCGGAGGAGGTACTGGAGGACCTACCTGGTAGAGCAAGAAAATGGGTCGATCTGGAGCTCGGAGCACCAGACTGAGAAGCATCGTCACTTGAAGGCATAGGCCTGTCTCATTGAGTCCTTCCTCGATGCGAGGAGGACCTCTTCGATCTCCCCCGGGAGGTGCAGTGGGGCTAAGGAGACCCATTCAATCGCCAGGCTATAAGGGACAGTGAAGCCAGGTTTGGATGATGCACCTGTCCCTCTTCCTGCGTTAGCAGGTCCAGGGCACAGCCCAGGTGGACAGGAGGCTCTGACAAGAGACAGAGCAGGAGAGGGAACCAAGGCTGTTGAGGCCAAAAGGGCCACAAGAATCATTGAAGCACATTCCTGCTGAACCATGTGGAGAGTCCTCGCAATGAGAAGAGTGTGAGGGAAAGCCTAAAGAATCCAGGAGGCCCAGTTCAAGAGGAACGCATCCGGGGCCACCCTGCTCGGGTGTGGAACCAGTCTGCAGAAGCGGTGAAGCTGCATGTTCATCGGGGTGGCGAACAGGTCCATGGACTGAGTCACCCACCGATGGAACAAGAGGTTGGCGACCTCTGGATCCAGGCACCAGTTGTGTGGGTGGAGGATTCTGCTGAGTTTGTCCGTGAGGACATTCTCTTGGCCCGAGAGATGAACCACTCAGAGGGACATCCCCCGGCAAAAGGCAAATGAGCAAAGGAGGATTGCCTCCTGGCAGAGGTGGCGGGAGCCTGTTCCCCCCCTCCTCCTTGTTTATATAGAACATGGCTACCCTGTTGTCGGTCTGCACGAGCACAGACTTCCCTCTCAGACAGCCCTCGAAGGCCCTCAGGGCCCACCGGACCACCCGAAGCTCGAGCAAGTTGATCAGTTGCCGAGATTCCTTGGGCGATCACTGCCCCTGGGTGCACAAGTAAATGCAGTGGACTCCCCAACCCAGCAGGGAAGCATCCGTCATCAGGACGAGCTCGTGCTGCGGGGCCTGGAAGGGCATTCCCTGACTAAAGTTTCGGGGGATCCCGCTACCACTCCAAGGAGCTGTGGAGGCTTTGGGAGACCCGGATGGGGGCCCTGAGGCGACTGGAGGCCTGGCTCCACTGTGTTCTGAGGCACCACTGGGCCGTTCGCATGTGCATATGGGTGTGGGGGACAACATGGATGGTGGAGGCTATGTGTCCCAGGAGGCGCAGCATGGCCTGCGCTGAGACTCAAGCTCTGCTCTGGATCTGTGCTGCCAGGGCATGCAGGCGGACTGCATGGTCCATGGGTAGGAAGGCAGTTGCCCGCTCCATGTTGATGAGTGCGCCAATGAACTCCAAAGTCTGCACCGGTTCGAGGTGGGACTTGGAGGAGTTGACCAGAAAGCCAAGGCATTTGAGGAGGATTGTGCGTGATGCCGCTAGGAGGGCTTCTTTGGACGAAGACCCCGTGATGAGCCAGTCGTCTAGGTAGGGAAAAACAGGTATGCCCTGTCGCCGAAGGAATGTGGCGGCCACGGAGAGACTCTTTGTGAAGACCCGAGGAACGGACATGAGCCCAAAGGGGAGCACCCTGTATTGGTAATGCTCTCTCTGCACCCTGAAGTGCAGGAACTGCCTGTGCTGTGGGTGGACTAGAATGTGGGTGTAAGCGTCCTTTAGGTCTAAGAAGCATAGCCAATTGCCCTGCTGTAGGAAGGGCAGCAGGATGCCAAGCGATAACATTTTGAATTTCTCCCACCGCAGAAACTTGCTTAGGTTCCTGTGATCGCGAATGGGGCATAGCCCCCCTGTCTTCTTCGGAAAAGGAAGTACCGGGAGTAGAACCCTCGACCTCGGAGGTGCAGCGGTATTTTCTTGACCGCCTGCTGGGCGAGGAGATTGGTCAGTTCCTGTTGCAAGCAAGTCTGGTGCAAGGGGAGCCGAGAAGGCTCCGCTGGGGAGAAGGGAGGAGGAAGCCTGTACAGGTGAAGACGATACCCGTCCTGGACCACCCGGAGGACCCAGGGGTCCGACATGATCGACGCCCAGCGGGAAGCAAAAAGGGACAGACGTCCCCCACTGGCGGAAGTACTGCCGGTGAGCGAAAGGCTATGCTGTCGGCGTCTAAACACTTGAGTGGGTTGAGGTAGCTCCGGGGTTTGGGACTTGGGCCCTTTAGGCTTGCGGTGGCCATGCACTCCACTCTTCCCCTGCATGCCGGAGGCTGGCGTGGGGGTGGGCAGGTAGGTTGGGTATCCCCGGTAGGGGAGTCCCTTCCTCTGGAAGAACGGTTTCTTAGTTTGCTGTTTCTTCCGAGGGACAGAAGAGATCTTACGCGAGAGGCGGGTCCGAGTTGCAAACTCTGTCTCTATTTCGGTGGCCTTGTCCTCCATGGTTCTTGCTGAAAAGTTGTTTACCTAGGCAGAGGACGTCCAGGAGCTTTTCCTGGACCCACCGCTCTGGGTCCAAGGACTGGAGCCACGCCTGGCCCCGATGCTAGCTGCTGCCACTCGGGTGGAGGACTCAAATCTATCATACGTGGCACGGGAGAGGTACTTCGAGCACTCCGCGACGGATCTCAGGAGGGTTTGGAATCTGAGGAGCAGCTCACCGCCGATGCCTGCGGAGAAACCGCCGAGCTCCTTGGCGAGGTCACGCAGGAACATGCCCATATACAATTGGTAAGTTTCGATACGGCACATGAGCATGGACCCTTGATAGGCTTTGCGCTCAAGGGCATCAAGAGCTCTAGACTCCCTGCCCGGCGGGACCGAAGAGTGTGACTTCAGGCTCTTTTGCTTCCGCATCGCCGATTCCACAACCATGGAGGTGTGTGGAAGTTGGGTCTTTCGGAACCCCGGGCCACACTGGATCCTATACATGACATCAAGGCATTTGCTCACGATGGGAACTGAAGCAGGTGCCTCCCACATGTAGAGAAGCAACCTGGACAGGATGGGAGGAACCGGGACAGTAAGAGTCTCCCGAGACGGGGACTCGTAATGTAAGATGTCGAGTTCCTCAGTCTGCGGCTCCTCCTCAGCCTGCGTTGCAAGGTTGAGGGCTTGCGCCATGTCCTGTACAAACACCAGAAAGGATGTGTCCTTGGGCAGTGAACACCTCTGAGAGGCAAGCAGAGATGGGTCTGAGTGGAAGTCCCAGTGGCACAGGTCTCCAGGGAGGTGTCCCCAAATGACTCCCAGTCCAAGAGGTCCGAGAAGGAGTTCGATTTGGGCTGGTCACCCTGTCCGGAGGCCGAGGCCTGCTTGGAACCAGAGGCCTTGGAGGATCTCGCTCCCGAAGAATGGGAAGGCGAGCGAGACTGACGTCTAGGACCCTTAGGGTTTAGGTACCCCTTTCGAGGCTACTCCTTGTCCGACTCTTGGGAATGCTGAGGAGGGCTGAGCGACCGAGTGCGGGGGCGCTTGCGCTTGTCTGGAGCCCCCGACATTGACTTCAAGGTCTTCTTCTTGCGCCTCTCCACCTCAGGGCACCCCTGATCGGAGTCACGCCTTGAACGTGGGGCCAAAGTGGGGGATCCCACCAGTGGACGGACAACCGAGGGCGCTACCGGGGATTCTGGGGCCACCTTATGGAAAATGTCATTGAACTTCTGCTTATGACTTAGCAGGGCCTTGGAGGACATTTTCTTGCAAAGAGAGCAGAGCTCTGGGTTATGGTCGGACCCTAGAAACCAAAGACAGCAGTCATGGCTGTCCGTGAGCGACACATTTTTGGAGCATCTATCACATTTTTTAAAACCTGTGGCCATTGGGGCAAAAAGGGCCCCAGCTAGGTCGAAGACACGCGAGGCCAGCGGTTGAGGAAAAGGGCAGGAAGCCCGCAAATGAAAAAGTTTTAACAAAAGGATGTCCTCCTGCTCAAAAGTAAAGGAGAGCAGGGGATGGACGGGAGAGGACTGGTACTACCGAAAAAAACACAGGCCAGAGGCCGAAAAAACAAACACTTTTTCCAAGGGATGAGGACGTGCATCCAAAGGGCTCCACGGAAAAAGGGAGACTGAGCAAGATGGCAACCTTGGGTGGGAAGAGGACCACGCATGCGTGGCAGCAATCCTAAAGGCTTTCTTTGAAAGTTGGGGAATTGCTCCATGCGGGCTCTGTCGGTGCCGACATCACCCATAAGTGAGGACTGATTCCTGCATGTTCCTGGAGAAATGAAAATAGGTATTTTTTTTGAAAGGAGAAACTCTTTTACTTCGCTGAACAGACTGAAGACACATTTCCATGCTGTGATGTTGATAAGAGCCAAACTGACATGGGTGTAATATGTTAGTTTTATTCAGAAGTTGGAAAGAGGATACTGGGCTTGACTGACCTTGGTCTGACCCAGTATGATATTTCTTATGTTCTTATATTATGTAGTTGAATTAGGATGGACTTTATGATCATAAATTAAAGGAATATTAGAAATGGGATGCTAACTGAATAGAACTAAGGGTCTAAGGATGTATTTTTTCAACCTAGGGTGGATGATAGCTTCCTTTCAAATAGATACAATGGACAAACTAGAGTTGATCAGGAAAATAATTGAAGGATAGAGTTCCAAAACAGGGCTTTTAATGAATGTACACTATAAGTAGCAAAAGACACTGTACTCAAGATCTTGGTAAGCGTGAAGAGAGAAACCTCATTAAACAAGCTCACTGCATGCAAGTCTTCAGTGCACACCTCCCTGGCATCAAAATCTCCAAGCTTCCCAAAAAGCTTCTCTCTTGGACCTCCTTTGGTATAAGACATATATGCTCTTCCCTGAGATTCCCAAAAGAGGTATGGAGAAGACCTGCCCCAAGAAGAAATGCTGATCTCCACTAGACTTTGTCCCTAACCCCTGAACAAGATGAGATTTTCAGAGGCAGGGGTGATATGTAATTGCTCCTGTTCTGCTGGTACCGAAATTCAAAATGATGCTAGATTAACCAAGGTTCTTGTATGGCCTGTATGAGGAGAGTGTTGGGTCAGGCAGTGCCATTTTGAATTTCAATGAGGCAGTAGAGATTTGGTATTCATAAGAAATGCTAAGGTCCATCAAGTCAGCATCCTGTTTCAAACAGTGGACACTCCAGGTCACAAATACCTGGAAGGATCCCATAGAATCAGTTCTTTACTTGTTACTGACACCCAGGGATAAGCAGTAGTTTTACTGATGGTTTACTGATCTTTCTTCTAGAACTCAGCTAAACCTTTTTGAAACCGAGCTGTGATAACGTCATTCACCACATCTTCCACCAACAAATTCCAAGCTTAACTGTGCATTCAGTTAAAAAGAATATATACACATCTTCCAATTAGCTTTAAAAACACTGCCTATTAGTTTCATAGAGCATTCCTTAGAGTCTTAGTGCTATTATTACCTGCTTCATCAAACTCATTATTTTATAGATCTCTATCATCTTAATAGCCCTAGCATCCTTACCATATTTCCTTAGAGGAACTATTCTATTCCTTTTATCATTTTCATCACCCTTATCTTTAACTTTTCTAATTCTGCTAGATCTTTTTTGAGATAAAAATGCATGACTAGAAATGCTTACAGTATTCGGGAGGAAGTGACATCAGACTTCTGGATGGTCGGCTAAGAGCAGAGCTCCATCAAAACCCCTCTTTATAAGCAATTTGCTACTCTCAAGAGTAAGAAATCAGGCACGTACCAGAATTGAATGAAAGTGGGAAAATTGAGGAGACAACTGGTATGTCCACCTGTAAGAAAATTTCAGACCTCCGAGACTATGCCTTTCAGATCAGCAAAACGCCCCAATGTGAGACCATGAAAATGGCGCCTAAAGAGCCATACAGAGGGCTTGAAATTGACAGAGGAGGCAACGGAGATGTGGGCCCCTCTGGAGCCAAATTAAGAAGCTAGATTTTAGAAATTAAGCAAGATCTACAGCAGGTGCATTCTGAGATTGGAGGCCTTGTTAGAGAACTGAGAAATGAGGTTACAGTTGGGTCTAAGGCTTGACGATGGAGAGCGTACAGGACAAGGTAGATGTGCTCCGACGAATGGTACAAGAGCTTGCACATGAGAGGGAGGAGATGAGCCTTAAGATCGAGGACATAGAGAACCAGGTACGTAGATCAAATGTACGAATTTGAGAAGTTCTGGACACTGATGAATACACAGATGCTATGGAAGTCGCCAATGAGATTTGCTTGAAGGTTCTAAATGGGGAGAGTGAACAAGGTGACTTGGGTGTAATTACAATTGAGAGAACCTACACGGTACAAGGCACAGGGCCCTTCCAGAACCAGTGGCCCAGAGACATTATTATTTGTATACCTGAATATGCCATCAAGGAGAAGGCTTTTCTACCAGGGCTCCACACATCAAACAGTAAGTAAGGTTTTGAGGGTTTCTTTGTTTGGTTTGTTTTTATTACATTGCTAGCTCTCTGACTGGGAGCTCTTAAAAGGGTTTTGTGTATATTTTTAAAAGCAAGGTTACTTCATTTTTGCTGTTTTAGGGGAACCTTAATTGAGCACAGTAGGTTGCTGACTCCAGTGACCTCCTCAGCTTTAGAAGCTGCTAACACCTAATCAGGTGTTAGTGGGCCTGTTTCCTGAGTGCAGTTGAAGCCTGCATAACAAGGCTCCTGTGCCCTGCCCCTTTGAGGCTTTTCTACCAGTGCTCCACACATCAAACAGTAAGTAAGGTTTTGAGGGTTTCTTTGTTTGGTTTGTTTTTATTACATTGCTAGCTCTCTGACTGGGAGCTCTTAAAAGGGTTTTGTGTATATTTTTAAAAGCAAGGTTACTTCATTTTTGCTGTTTTAGGGGAACCTTAATTGAGCACAGTAGGTTGCTGACTCCAGTGACCTCCTCAGCTTTAGAAGCTGCTAACACCTAATCAGGTGTTAGTGGGCCTGTTTCCTGAGTGCAGTTGAAGCCTGCATAAAAAGGCTCCTGTGCCCTGCCCCTTTGAGGCTTTTCTACCAGGGCTCCACACATCAAACAGTAAGTAAGGTTTTGAGGGTTTCTTTGTTTGGTTTGTTTTTATTACATTGCTAGCTCTCTGACTGGGAGCTCTTAAAAGGGTTTTGTGTATATTTTTAAAAGCAAGGTTACTTCATTTTTGCTGTTTTAGGGGAACCTTAATTGAGCACAGTAGGTTGCTGACTCCAGTGACCTCCTCAGCTTTAGAAGCTGCTAACACCTAATCAGGTGTTAGTGGGCCTGTTTCCTGAGTGCAGTTGAAGCCTGCATAAAAAGGCTCCTGTGCCCTGCCCCTTTGAGGCTTTTCTACCAGGGCTCCACACATCAAACAGTAAGTAAGGTTTTGAGGGTTTCTTTGTTTGGTTTGTTTTTATTACATTGCTAGCTCTCTGACTGGGAGCTCTTAAAAGGGTTTTGTGTATATTTTTAAAAGCAAGGTTACTTCATTTTTGCTGTTTTAGGGGAACCTTAATTGAGCACAGTAGGTTGCTGACTCCAGTGACCTCCTCAGCTTTAGAAGCTGCTAACACCTAATCAGGTGTTAGTGGGCCTGTTTCCTGAGTGCAGTTGAAGCCTGCATAAAAAGGCTCCTGTGCCCTGCCCCTTTGAGGCTTTTCTACCAGGGCTCCACACATCAAACAGTAAGTAAGGTTTTGAGGGTTTCTTTGTTTGGTTTGTTTTTATTACATTGCTAGCTCTCTGACTGGGAGCTCTTAAAAGGGTTTTGTGTATATTTTTAAAAGCAAGGTTACTTCATTTTTGCTGTTTTAGGGGAACCTTAATTGAGCACAGTAGGTTGCTGACTCCAGTGACCTCCTCAGCTTTAGAAGCTGCTAACACCTAATCAGGTGTTAGTGGGCCTGTTTCCTGAGTGCAGTTGAAGCCTGCATAAAAAGGCTCCTGTGCCCTGCCCCTTTGAGGCTTTTCTACCAGGGCTCCACACATCAAACAGTAAGTAAGGTTTTGAGGGTTTCTTTGTTTGGTTTGTTTTTATTACATTGCTAGCTCTCTGACTGGGAGCTCTTAAAAGGGTTTTGTGTATATTTTTAAAAGCAAGGTTACTTCATTTTTGCTGTTTTAGGGGAACCTTAATTGAGCACAGTAGGTTGCTGACTCCAGTGACCTCCTCAGCTTTAGAAGCTGCTAACACCTAATCAGGTGTTAGTGGGCCTGTTTCCTGAGTGCAGTTGAAGCCTGCATAAAAAGGCTCCTGTGCCCTGCCCCTTTGAGGCTTTTCTACCAGGGCTCCACACATCAAACAGTAAGTAAGGTTTTGAGGGTTTCTTTGTTTGGTTTGTTTTTATTACATTGCTAGCTCTCTGACTGGGAGCTCTTAAAAGGGTTTTGTGTATATTTTTAAAAGCAAGGTTACTTCATTTTTGCTGTTTTAGGGGAACCTTAATTGAGCACAGTAGGTTGCTGACTCCAGTGACCTCCTCAGCTTTAGAAGCTGCTAACACCTAATCAGGTGTTAGTGGGCCTGTTTCCTGAGTGCAGTTGAAGCCTGCATAAAAAGGCTCCTGTGCCCTGCCCCTTTGAGGCTTTTCTACCAGGGCTCCACACATCAAACAGTAAGTAAGGTTTTGAGGGTTTCCTTGTTTGGTTTGTTTTTATTACATTGCTAGCTCTCTGACTGGGAGCTCTTAAAAGGGTTTGTGTATATTTTTAAAAGCAAGGTTACTTCATTTTTGCTGTTTTAGGGGAACCTTAATTGAGCACAGTAGGTTGCTGACTCCAGTGACCTCCTCAGCTTTAGAAGCTGCTAACACCTAATCAGGTGTTAGTGGGCCTGTTTCCTGAGTGCAGTTGAAGCCTGCATAAAAAGGCTCCTGTGCCCTGCCCCTTTGAGGCTTTTCTACCAGGGCTCCACACATCAAACAGTAAGTAAGGTTTTGAGGGTTTCTTTGTTTGGTTTGTTTTTATTACATTGCTAGCTCTCTGACTGGGAGCTCTTAAAAGGGTTTTGTGTATATTTTTAAAAGCAAGGTTACTTCATTTTTGCTGTTTTAGGGGAACCTTAATTGAGCACAGTAGGTTGCTGACTCCAGTGACCTCCTCAGCTTTAGAAGCTGCTAACACCTAATCAGGTGTTAGTGGGCCTGTTTCCTGAGTGCAGTTGAAGCCTGCATAAAAAGGCTCCTGTGCCCTGCCCCTTTGAGGCTTTTCTACCAGGGCTCCACACATCAAACAGTAAGTAAGGTTTTGAGGGTTTCTTTGTTTGGTTTGTTTTTATTACATTGCTAGCTCTCTGACTGGGAGCTCTTAAAAGGGTTTTGTGTATATTTTTAAAAGCAAGGTTACTTCATTTTTGCTGTTTTAGGGGAACCTTAATTGAGCACAGTAGGTTGCTGACTCCAGTGACCTCCTCAGCTTTAGAAGCTGCTAACACCTAATCAGGTGTTAGTGGGCCTGTTTCCTGAGTGCAGTTGAAGCCTGCATAAAAAGGCTCCTGTGCCCTGCCCCTTTGAGGCTTTTCTACCAGGGCTCCACACATCAAACAGTAAGTAAGGTTTTGAGGGTTTCTTTGTTTGGTTTGTTTTTATTACATTGCTAGCTCTCTGACTGGGAGCTCTTAAAAGGGTTTTGTGTATATTTTTAAAAGCAAGGTTACTTCATTTTTGCTGTTTTAGGGGAACCTTAATTGAGCACAGTAGGTTGCTGACTCCAGTGACCTCCTCAGCTTTAGAAGCTGCTAACACCTAATCAGGTGTTAGTGGGCCTGTTTCCTGAGTGCAGTTGAAGCCTGCATAAAAAGGCTCCTGTGCCCTGCCCCTTTGAGGCTTTTCTACCAGGGCTCCACACATCAAACAGTAAGTAAGGTTTTGAGGGTTTCTTTGTTTGGTTTGTTTTTATTACATTGCTAGCTCTCTGACTGGGAGCTCTTAAAAGGGTTTTGTGTATTTTTAAAAGCAAGGTTACTTCATTTTTGCTGTTTTAGGGGAACCTTAATTGAGCACAGTAGGTTGCTGACTCCAGTGACCTCCTCAGCTTTAGAAGCTGCTAACACCTAATCAGGTGTTAGTGGGCCTGTTTCCTGAGTGCAGTTGAAGCCTGCATAAAAAGGCTCCTGTGCCCTGCCCCTTTGAGGCTTTTCTACCAGGGCTCCACACATCAAACAGTAAGTAAGGTTTTGAGGGTTTCTTTGTTTGGTTTGTTTTTATTACATTGCTAGCTCTCTGACTGGGAGCTCTTAAAAGGGTTTTGTGTATATTTTTAAAAGCAAGGTTACTTCATTTTTGCTGTTTTAGGGGAACCTTAATTGAGCACAGTAGGTTGCTGACTCCAGTGACCTCCTCAGCTTTAGAAGCTGCTAACACCTAATCAGGTGTTAGTGGGCCTGTTTCCTGAGTGCAGTTGAAGCCTGCATAAAAAGGCTCCTGTGCCCTGCCCCTTTGAGGCTTTTCTACCAGGGCTCCACACATCAAACAGTAAGTAAGGTTTTGAGGGTTTCTTTGTTTGGTTTGTTTTTATTACATTGCTAGCTCTCTGACTGGGAGCTCTTAAAAGGGTTTTGTGTATATTTTTAAAAGCAAGGTTACTTCATTTTTGCTGTTTTAGGGGAACCTTAATTGAGCACAGTAGGTTGCTGACTCCAGTGACCTCCTCAGCTTTAGAAGCTGCTAACACCTAATCAGGTGTTAGTGGGCCTGTTTCCTGAGTGCAGTTGAAGCCTGCATAAAAAGGCTCCTGTGCCCTGCCCCTTTGAGGCTTTTCTACCAGGGCTCCACACATCAAACAGTAAGTAAGGTTTTGAGGGTTTCTTTGTTTGGTTTGTTTTTATTACATTGCTAGCTCTCTGACTGGGAGCTCTTAAAAGGGTTTTGTGTATATTTTTAAAAGCAAGGTTACTTCATTTTTGCTGTTTTAGGGGAACCTTAATTGAGCACAGTAGGTTGCTGACTCCAGTGACCTCCTCAGCTTTAGAAGCTGCTAACACCTAATCAGGTGTTAGTGGGCCTGTTTCCTGAGTGCAGTTGAAGCCTGCATAAAAAGGCTCCTGTGCCCTGCCCCTTTGAGGCTTTTCTACCAGGGCTCCACACATCAAACAGTAAGTAAGGTTTTGAGGGTTTCTTTGTTTGGTTTGTTTTTATTACATTGCTAGCTCTCTGACTGGGAGCTCTTAAAAGGGTTTTGTGTATATTTTTAAAAGCAAGGTTACTTCATTTTTGCTGTTTTAGGGGAACCTTAATTGAGCACAGTAGGTTGCTGACTCCAGTGACCTCCTCAGCTTTAGAAGCTGCTAACACCTAATCAGGTGTTAGTGGGCCTGTTTCCTGAGTGCAGTTGAAGCCTGCATAAAAAGGCTCCTGTGCCCTGCCCCTTTGAGGCTTTTCTACCAGGGCTCCACACATCAAACAGTAAGTAAGGTTTTGAGGGTTTCTTTGTTTGGTTTGTTTTTATTACATTGCTAGCTCTCTGACTGGGAGCTCTTAAAAGGGTTTTGTGTATATTTTTAAAAGCAAGGTTACTTCATTTTTGCTGTTTTAGGGGAACCTTAATTGAGCACAGTAGGTTGCTGACTCCAGTGACCTCCTCAGCTTTAGAAGCTGCTAACACCTAATCAGGTGTTAGTGGGCCTGTTTCCTGAGTGCAGTTGAAGCCTGCATAAAAAGGCTCCTGTGCCCTGCCCCTTTGAGGCTTTTCTACCAGGGCTCCACACATCAAACAGTAAGTAAGGTTTTGAGGGTTTCTTTGTTTGGTTTGTTTTTATTACATTGCTAGCTCTCTGACTGGGAGCTC
Source organism: Ichthyophis bannanicus (assembly GCA_033557465.1). Lineage (NCBI taxonomy): Eukaryota > Metazoa > Chordata > Amphibia > Gymnophiona > Ichthyophiidae > Ichthyophis > Ichthyophis bannanicus. The sequence goes on from CM066031.1 coordinate 1,657,659,664, forward strand.
TTAAAAGGGTTTTGTGTATATTTTTAAAAGCAAGGTTACTTCATTTTTGCTGTTTTAGGGGAACCTTAATTGAGCACAGTAGGTTGCTGACTCCAGTGACCTCCTCAGCTTTAGAAGCTGCTAACACCTAATCAGGTGTTAGTGGGCCTGTTTCCTGAGTGCAGTTGAAGCCTGCATAAAAAGGCTCCTGTGCCCTGCCCCTTTGAGGCTTTTCTACCAGGGCTCCACACATCAAACAGTAAGTAAGGTTTTGAGGGTTTCTTTGTTTGGTTTGTTTTTATTACATTGCTAGCTCTCTGACTGGGAGCTCTTAAAAGGGTTTTGTGTATATTTTTAAAAGCAAGGTTACTTCATTTTTGCTGTTTTAGGGGAACCTTAATTGAGCACAGTAGGTTGCTGACTCCAGTGACCTCCTCAGCTTTAGAAGCTGCTAACACCTAATCAGGTGTTAGTGGGCCTGTTTCCTGAGTGCAGTTGAAGCCTGCATAAAAAGGCTCCTGTGCCCTGCCCCTTTGAGGCTTTTCTACCAGGGCTCCACACATCAAACAGTAAGTAAGGTTTTGAGGGTTTCTTTGTTTGGTTTGTTTTTATTACATTGCTAGCTCTCTGACTGGGAGCTCTTAAAAGGGTTTTGTGTATATTTTTAAAAGCAAGGTTACTTCATTTTTGCTGTTTTAGGGGAACCTTAATTGAGCACAGTAGGTTGCTGACTCCAGTGACCTCCTCAGCTTTAGAAGCTGCTAACACCTAATCAGGTGTTAGTGGGCCTGTTTCCTGAGTGCAGTTGAAGCCTGCATAAAAAGGCTCCTGTGCCCTGCCCCTTTGAGGCTTTTCTACCAGGGCTCCACACATCAAACAGTAAGTAAGGTTTTGAGGGTTTCTTTGTTTGGTTTGTTTTTATTACATTGCTAGCTCTCTGACTGGGAGCTCTTAAAAGGGTTTTGTGTATATTTTTAAAAGCAAGGTTACTTCATTTTTGCTGTTTTAGGGGAACCTTAATTGAGCACAGTAGGTTGCTGACTCCAGTGACCTCCTCAGCTTTAGAAGCTGCTAACACCTAATCAGGTGTTAGTGGGCCTGTTTCCTGAGTGCAGTTGAAGCCTGCATAAAAAGGCTCCTGTGCCCTGCCCCTTTGAGGCTTTTCTACCAGGGCTCCACACACATCAAACAGTAAGTAAGGTTTTGAGGGTTTCTTTGTTTGGTTTGTTTTTATTACATTGCTAGCTCTCTGACTGGGAGCTCTTAAAAGGGTTTTGTGTATATTTTTTAAAAGCAAGGTTACTTCATTTTTGCTGTTTTAGGGGAACCTTAATTGAGCACAGTAGGTTGCTGACTCCAGTGACCTCCTCAGCTTTAGAAGCTGCTAACACCTAATCAGGTGTTAGTGGGCCTGTTTCCTGAGTGCAGTTGAAGCCTGCATAAAAAGGCTCCTGTGCCCTGCCCCTTTGAGGCTTTTCTACCAGGGCTCCACACATCAAACAGTAAGTAAGGTTTTGAGGGTTTCTTTGTTTGGTTTGTTTTTATTACATTGCTAGCTCTCTGACTGGGAGCTCTTAAAAGGGTTTTGTGTATATTTTTAAAAGCAAGGTTACTTCATTTTTGCTGTTTTAGGGGAACCTTAATTGAGCACAGTAGGTTGCTGACTCCAGTGACCTCCTCAGCTTTAGAAGCTGCTAACACCTAATCAGGTGTTAGTGGGCCTGTTTCCTGAGTGCAGTTGAAGCCTGCATAAAAAGGCTCCTGTGCCCTGCCCCTTTGAGGCTTTTCTACCAGGGCTCCACACATCAAACAGTAAGTAAGGTTTTGAGGGTTTCTTTGTTTGGTTTGTTTTTATTACATTGCTAGCTCTCTGACTGGGAGCTCTTAAAAGGGTTTTGTGTATATTTTTAAAAGCAAGGTTACTTCATTTTTGCTGTTTTAGGGGAACCTTAATTGAGCACAGTAGGTTGCTGACTCCAGTGACCTCCTCAGCTTTAGAAGCTGCTAACACCTAATCAGGTGTTAGTGGGCCTGTTTCCTGAGTGCAGTTGAAGCCTGCATAAAAAGGCTCCTGTGCCCTGCCCCTTTGAGGCTTTTCTACCAGGGCTCCACACATCAAACAGTAAGTAAGGTTTTGAGGGTTTCTTTGTTTGGTTTGTTTTTATTACATTGCTAGCTCTCTGACTGGGAGCTCTTAAAAGGGTTTTGTGTATATTTTTAAAAGCAAGGTTACTTCATTTTTGCTGTTTTAGGGGAACCTTAATTGAGCACAGTAGGTTGCTGACTCCAGTGACCTCCTCAGCTTTAGAAGCTGCTAACACCTAATCAGGTGTTAGTGGGCCTGTTTCCTGAGTGCAGTTGAAGCCTGCATAAAAAGGCTCCTGTGCCCTGCCCCTTTGAGGCTTTTCTACCAGGGCTCCACACATCAAACAGTAAGTAAGGTTTTGAGGGTTTCTTTGTTTGGTTTGTTTTTATTACATTGCTAGCTCTCTGACTGGGAGCTCTTAAAAGGGTTTTGTGTATATTTTTAAAAGCAAGGTTACTTCATTTTTGCTGTTTTAGGGGAACCTTAATTGAGCACAGTAGGTTGCTGACTCCAGTGACCTCCTCAGCTTTAGAAGCTGCTAACACCTAATCAGGTGTTAGTGGGCCTGTTTCCTGAGTGCAGTTGAAGCCTGCATAAAAAGGCTCCTGTGCCCTGCCCCTTTGAGGCTTTTCTACCAGGGCTCCACACATCAAACAGTAAGTAAGGTTTTGAGGGTTTCTTTGTTTGGTTTGTTTTTATTACATTGCTAGCTCTCTGACTGGGAGCTCTTAAAAGGGTTTTGTGTATATTTTTAAAAGCAAGGTTACTTCATTTTTGCTGTTTTAGGGGAACCTTAATTGAGCACAGTAGGTTGCTGACTCCAGTGACCTCCTCAGCTTTAGAAGCTGCTAACACCTAATCAGGTGTTAGTGGGCCTGTTTCCTGAGTGCAGTTGAAGCCTGCATAAAAAGGCTCCTGTGCCCTGCCCCTTTGAGGCTTTTCTACCAGGGCTCCACACATCAAACAGTAAGTAAGGTTTTGAGGGTTTCTTTGTTTGGTTTGTTTTTATTACATTGCTAGCTCTCTGACTGGGAGCTCTTAAAAGGGTTTTGTGTATATTTTTAAAAGCAAGGTTACTTCATTTTTGCTGTTTTAGGGGAACCTTAATTGAGCACAGTAGGTTGCTGACTCCAGTGACCTCCTCAGCTTTAGAAGCTGCTAACACCTAATCAGGTGTTAGTGGGCCTGTTTCCTGAGTGCAGTTGAAGCCTGCATAAAAAGGCTCCTGTGCCCTGCCCCTTTGAGGCTTTTCTACCAGGGCTCCACACATCAAACAGTAAGTAAGGTTTTGAGGGTTTCTTTGTTTGGTTTGTTTTTATTACATTGCTAGCTCTCTGACTGGGAGCTCTTAAAAGGGTTTTGTGTATATTTTTAAAAGCAAGGTTACTTCATTTTTGCTGTTTTAGGGGAACCTTAATTGAGCACAGTAGGTTGCTGACTCCAGTGACCTCCTCAGCTTTAGAAGCTGCTAACACCTAATCAGGTGTTAGTGGGCCTGTTTCCTGAGTGCAGTTGAAGCCTGCATAAAAAGGCTCCTGTGCCCTGCCCCTTTGAGGCTTTTCTACCAGGGCTCCACACATCAAACAGTAAGTAAGGTTTTGAGGGTTTCTTTGTTTGGTTTGTTTTTATTACATTGCTAGCTCTCTGACTGGGAGCTCTTAAAAGGGTTTTGTGTATATTTTTAAAAGCAAGGTTACTTCATTTTTGCTGTTTTAGGGGAACCTTAATTGAGCACAGTAGGTTGCTGACTCCAGTGACCTCCTCAGCTTTAGAAGCTGCTAACACCTAATCAGGTGTTAGTGGGCCTGTTTCCTGAGTGCAGTTGAAGCCTGCATAAAAAGGCTCCTGTGCCCTGCCCCTTTGAGGCTTTTCTACCAGGGCTCCACACATCAAACAGTAAGTAAGGTTTTGAGGGTTTCTTTGTTTGGTTTGTTTTTATTACATTGCTAGCTCTCTGACTGGGAGCTCTTAAAAGGGTTTTGTGTATATTTTTAAAAGCAAGGTTACTTCATTTTTGCTGTTTTAGGGGAACCTTAATTGAGCACAGTAGGTTGCTGACTCCAGTGACCTCCTCAGCTTTAGAAGCTGCTAACACCTAATCAGGTGTTAGTGGGCCTGTTTCCTGAGTGCAGTTGAAGCCTGCATAAAAAGGCTCCTGTGCCCTGCCCCTTTGAGGCTTTTCTACCAGGGCTCCACACATCAAACAGTAAGTAAGGTTTTGAGGGTTTCTTTGTTTGGTTTGTTTTTATTACATTGCTAGCTCTCTGACTGGGAGCTCTTAAAAGGGTTTTGTGTATATTTTTAAAAGCAAGGTTACTTCATTTTTGCTGTTTTAGGGGAACCTTAATTGAGCACAGTAGGTTGCTGACTCCAGTGACCTCCTCAGCTTTAGAAGCTGCTAACACCTAATCAGGTGTTAGTGGGCCTGTTTCCTGAGTGCAGTTGAAGCCTGCATAAAAAGGCTCCTGTGCCCTGCCCCTTTGAGGCTTTTCTACCAGGGCTCCACACATCAAACAGTAAGTAAGGTTTTGAGGGTTTCTTTGTTTGGTTTGTTTTTATTACATTGCTAGCTCTCTGACTGGGAGCTCTTAAAAGGGTTTTGTGTATATTTTTAAAAGCAAGGTTACTTCATTTTTGCTGTTTTAGGGGAACCTTAATTGAGCACAGTAGGTTGCTGACTCCAGTGACCTCCTCAGCTTTAGAAGCTGCTAACACCTAATCAGGTGTTAGTGGGCCTGTTTCCTGAGTGCAGTTGAAGCCTGCATAAAAAGGCTCCTGTGCCCTGCCCCTTTGAGGCTTTTCTACCAGGGCTCCACACATCAAACAGTAAGTAAGGTTTTGAGGGTTTCTTTGTTTGGTTTGTTTTTATTACATTGCTAGCTCTCTGACTGGGAGCTCTTAAAAGGGTTTTGTGTATATTTTTAAAAGCAAGGTTACTTCATTTTTGCTGTTTTAGGGGAACCTTAATTGAGCACAGTAGGTTGCTGACTCCAGTGACCTCCTCAGCTTTAGAAGCTGCTAACACCTAATCAGGTGTTAGTGGGCCTGTTTCCTGAGTGCAGTTGAAGCCTGCATAAAAAGGCTCCTGTGCCCTGCCCCTTTGAGGCTTTTCTACCAGGGCTCCACACATCAAACAGTAAGTAAGGTTTTGAGGGTTTCTTTGCTTGGTTTGTTTTTATTACATTGCTAGCTCTCTGACTGGGAGCTCTTAAAAGGGTTTTGTGTATATTTTTAAAAGCAAGGTTACTTCATTTTTGCTGTTTTAGGGGAACCTTAATTGAGCACAGTAGGTTGCTGACTCCAGTGACCTCCTCAGCTTTAGAAGCTGCTAACACCTAATCAGGTGTTAGTGGGCCTGTTTCCTGAGTGCAGTTGAAGCCTGCATAAAAAGGCTCCTGTGCCCTGCCCCTTTGAGGCTTTTCTACCAGGGCTCCACACATCAAACAGTAAGTAAGGTTTTGAGGGTTTCTTTGTTTGGTTTGTTTTTATTACATTGCTAGCTCTCTGACTGGGAGCTCTTAAAAGGGTTTTGTGTATATTTTTAAAAGCAAGGTTACTTCATTTTTGCTGTTTTAGGGGAACCTTAATTGAGCACAGTAGGTTGCTGACTCCAGTGACCTCCTCAGCTTTAGAAGCTGCTAACACCTAATCAGGTGTTAGTGGGCCTGTTTCCTGAGTGCAGTTGAAGCCTGCATAAAAAGGCTCCTGTGCCCTGCCCCTTTGAGGCTTTTCTACCAGGGCTCCACACATCAAACAGTAAGTAAGGTTTTGAGGGTTTCTTTGTTTGGTTTGTTTTTATTACATTGCTAGCTCTCTGACTGGGAGCTCTTAAAAGGGTTTTGTGTATATTTTTAAAAGCAAGGTTACTTCATTTTTGCTGTTTTAGGGGAACCTTAATTGAGCACAGTAGGTTGCTGACTCCAGTGACCTCCTCAGCTTTAGAAGCTGCTAACACCTAATCAGGTGTTAGTGGGCCTGTTTCCTGAGTGCAGTTGAAGCCTGCATAAAAAGGCTCCTGTGCCCTGCCCCTTTGAGGCTTTTCTACCAGGGCTCCACACATCAAACAGTAAGTAAGGTTTTGAGGGTTTCTTTGTTTGGTTTGTTTTTATTACATTGCTAGCTCTCTGACTGGGAGCTCTTAAAAGGGTTTTGTGTATATTTTTAAAAGCAAGGTTACTTCATTTTTGCTGTTTTAGGGGAACCTTAATTGAGCACAGTAGGTTGCTGACTCCAGTGACCTCCTCAGCTTTAGAAGCTGCTAACACCTAATCAGGTGTTAGTGGGCCTGTTTCCTGAGTGCAGTTGAAGCCTGCATAAAAAGGCTCCTGTGCCCTGCCCCTTTGAGGCTTTTCTACCAGGGCTCCACACATCAAACAGTAAGTAAGGTTTTGAGGGTTTCTTTGTTTGGTTTGTTTTTATTACATTGCTAGCTCTCTGACTGGGAGCTCTTAAAAGGGTTTTGTGTATATTTTTAAAAGCAAGGTTACTTCATTTTTGCTGTTTTAGGGGAACCTTAATTGAGCACAGTAGGTTGCTGACTCCAGTGACCTCCTCAGCTTTAGAAGCTGCTAACACCTAATCAGGTGTTAGTGGGCCTGTTTCCTGAGTGCAGTTGAAGCCTGCATAAAAAGGCTCCTGTGCCCTGCCCCTTTGAGGCTTTTCTACCAGGGCTCCACACATCAAACAGTAAGTAAGGTTTTGAGGGTTTCTTTGTTTGGTTTGTTTTTATTACATTGCTAGCTCTCTGACTGGAGCTCTTAAAAGGGTTTTGTGTATATTTTTAAAAGCAAGGTTACTTCATTTTTGCTGTTTTAGGGGAACCTTAATTGAGCACAGTAGGTTGCTGACTCCAGTGACCTCCTCAGCTTTAGAAGCTGCTAACACCTAATCAGGTGTTAGTGGGCCTGTTTCCTGAGTGCAGTTGAAGCCTGCATAAAAAGGCTCCTGTGCCCTGCCCCTTTGAGGCTTTTCTACCAGGGCTCCACACATCAAACAGTAAGTAAGGTTTTGAGGGTTTCTTTGTTTGGTTTGTTTTTATTACATTGCTAGCTCTCTGACTGGGAGCTCTTAAAAGGGTTTTGTGTATATTTTTAAAAGCAAGGTTACTTCATTTTTGCTGTTTTAGGGGAACCTTAATTGAGCACAGTAGGTTGCTGACTCCAGTGACCTCCTCAGCTTTAGAAGCTGCTAACACCTAATCAGGTGTTAGTGGGCCTGTTTCCTGAGTGCAGTTGAAGCCTGCATAAAAAGGCTCCTGTGCCCTGCCCCTTTGAGGCTTTTCTACCAGGGCTCCACACATCAAACAGTAAGTAAGGTTTTGAGGGTTTCTTTGTTTGGTTTGTTTTTATTACATTGCTAGCTCTCTGACTGGGAGCTCTTAAAAGGGTTTTGTGTATATTTTTAAAAGCAAGGTTACTTCATTTTTGCTGTTTTAGGGGAACCTTAATTGAGCACAGTAGGTTGCTGACTCCAGTGACCTCCTCAGCTTTAGAAGCTGCTAACACCTAATCAGGTGTTAGTGGGCCTGTTTCCTGAGTGCAGTTGAAGCCTGCATAAAAAGGCTCCTGTGCCCTGCCCCTTTGAGGCTTTTCTACCAGGGCTCCACACATCAAACAGTAAGTAAGGTTTTGAGGCTTTCTTTGCTTGGTTTGTTTTTATTACATTGCTAGCTCTCTGACTGGGAGCTCTTAAAAGGGTTTTGTGTATATTTTTAAAAGCAAGGTTACTTCATTTTTGCTGTTTTAGGGGAACCTTAATTGAGCACAGTAGGTTGCTGACTCCAGTGACCTCCTCAGCTTTAGAAGCTGCTAACACCTAATCAGGTGTTAGTGGGCCTGTTTCCTGAGTGCAGTTGAAGCCTGCATAAAAAGGCTCCTGTGCCCTGCCCCTTTGAGGCTTTTCTACCAGGGCTCCACACATCAAACAGTAAGTAAGGTTTTGAGGGTTTCTTTGTTTGGTTTGTTTTTATTACATTGCTAGCTCTCTGACTGGGAGCTCTTAAAAGGGTTTTGTGTATATTTTTAAAAGCAAGGTTACTTCATTTTTGCTGTTTTAGGGGAACCTTAATTGAGCACAGTAGGTTGCTGACTCCAGTGACCTCCTCAGCTTTAGAAGCTGCTAACACCTAATTAGGTGTTAGTTCCCGCCCTACCCACCCCGACTCCCACCCACCCCTAGTGAGCAGCCTTGCTTTATAGGGCGCCTCCCCTTTCACAAATCACAGTGAATTGGACCAGCACATTTGTATGTAATTAAAGTGTTTTAACTGCTTTTTCTCTATAAAGACAGCTGCGAAACCGGCTGGTACTTGGTAGATCTCTCTCTTTTGCTCTATCAGATACCTAAGCTCCACGAAAAGAACAATGGCTGGGAAAAATCGTATTGCTAAAGCTGTTGCTCCCGTTACAGCTTCTGCCTCGGTCCAGACAGAGGTCCTAATGCCGGTTGAAGGACCGGTTCCATGTGCAGGGTGCCTGCATGCTGAAGCTCTGAGGAAAGAGGTGGAGGAACTCAGAGAGGAGGTGGCGAGGCTGAGGAGCATTCAAGACAGTGAGAAGTACATTGATGAGATGCTACTTGCAGCAACCAAGCTCTCCAGCTCCGGAGAAGATGGGTGCCAACAGAATGTCGATGGTTGGACACAAGTCACCAGGGCCTGCAAAATCACCAATCCAACTTCTCCATCCCTTGAATTGAAGAACCATTATGCAGCCCTGGAAGTGGAGGAGGTGAAAGCATCCCTGGAAAGGGAAGAACCAGAGTTCAAGTACCCCAAAGTTGCGGAATCAGTCACCAGAAGGAAACGAAGGGTGGTGGTGGTTGGAGACTCTCTTCTGAGGGGTACTGAGGCGTCCATCTGCCGACCAGACTTGATGTCCAGAGAGGTATGCTGTCTGCCTGGTGCCAAAATCCAAGATGTTACGGAGAGTTTGCCAAGACTCATCAAGCCCACAGACTATTACCCAATGTTGCTAATCCATGTTGGAACAAATGATACTGCCAGGTATACCTCGGAACGTATCAAAAGTGACTTCATGGCTCTGGGACAGAGGGTGAAGCAGTTAGGTGCACAGGTGGTGTTCTCTTCAATCCTCCCTGTTGAGGGTAAAGGCCAAGGCAGAGAGGCTCGCATCCTGGAGACAAATGCATGGCTGCGTGGATGGTGTCATCGAGAGCGTTTTGGTTTCCTAGACCATGGGATGCTTTTCCAAGGGTTGCAAAGCAGAGATGGCATCCATCTGTCCAAGAGAGGTCAACGCATCTTTGGTAGTAGACTGGCTAATCTACTGAAGAGGGCTTTAAACTAGATTCCTTGGGGATGGGTGAAGAAAGCCCCCAGGTAAGTGAAAGCCCCCAGGTAGGTGATACATTAAATACCTTTATGGAAATGGGTAACAGGGGTAACATATGGAAAGCAGTGTGTATTAATGCCCGTAGCATGGGAAATAAGATCCCTGAGGTTGAAGCTTTGGTGGGAGTGGCTGACTTGGATTTAGTGGCAGTTACAGAAACATGGTTCACAGAAAACAATGACTGGGATGTAACTATACCTGGCTATACTTTATTCAGGAAGGACAGGGTAGGAAGAAGAGGAGGAGGAGTGGCACTATATGTAAAAACTACTATTAAAGCTTTGGAATTACAGAGCTTAAAAGGGAGAGAGGAGGCATTGTGGGTTAAACTAGAAAGAGGGAAAGAGAAATCTATTTGCATTGGAGTGATATACAGACCTCCCTCACAAGAGGAAGAGGTGGACAGAGAGTTAATTGAAGACATACGCAGCATTGCTAGGAAAGGGGAAGTGCTACTGATAGGAGATTTCAATATGCCAGATGTTGATTGGCACATTCCTGCTGCAGTATCATCTAGAAGTAAGGAGATCCTGGATTCTCTACAGGGAGAACTATTCAGGCAATTGGTAACAGACCCCACACGTGAAGGGGCCATACTGGACTTGGTGCTTACCAATGGTGAAAGTGTTTCTGATGTTGTAGTGGGAGATCATTTTGCATCCAGTGATCACCAGATGGTGTGGTTCAGTATTAGGACTAGGGCTGTTAGAATCCATTCCAAGGTGAGGATCTTAGACTTTAGGAAGACTAACTTTGCGAAGATGGGCCAATACCTCAGGGAGTCGTTAGTGGGATGGGAACAGCTGGGGGATGTAGAAAAACAGTGGGCAAAACTGAAAGGGGGTATTTTAAGGGCAACCAACCTTTTTGTTAAAATGGTAAATAAAGGCAAAAGGAACAGGAGACCGCTATGGTTTTCGAAGGAAGTAGCTGAAAAAGTGAAGAAAAAGAGGGAGGCCTTCATGAAATACAAGAGATCACAGAGAGCAGAAGACAGGCATCTGTATTTGGAAAAACTTAGAGAAGCTAGCAAAGTAGTTAAGAAGGCAAAGATTCAAAAGGAGAAGGAAATAGCCAATGCAATAAAATGGGGGGATAAGACATTTTTCAGATATATTAGTGAGAAGAGGAAGAGCAAAAGTGGTATTGTCAGACTCAAGGGTGCAGGGGGGGAATATGTAGAAGCTGATAAGGATAAAGCGGAATTGCTTAACAAATATTTTTGTTCTGTGTTCACAGATGAAGAACCAGGAGCAGGACCTCAGAAAACACCCACAAATAAGAACAGAAGTGAGGGACATCTTGAACTATTTTCAGAAGACTGTGTTCGTGAGAAACTAGCTCAACTTAAAGTAGACAAAGCGATGGGACCGGATGGGATACACCCTAGAATACTGAGGGAACTTGGGGACGTTCTAGCAGCTCCACTGACTGACCTTTTCAATGCCTCGTTGGAGTCAGGAGTGGTGCCAAAGGACTGGAGAGAGGCTCATGTGGTGCCTTTACACAAAAGCGGAAGTAAGGATGTGGTTGAAAACTACAGGCCGGTTAGTTTAACTTCGGTGGTGAGTAAATTATTGGAAACGCTGCTGAAAGAGAAAATAGTGAGGTTTCTGGAGTCCAGCGGATTACAGGATCCGAGGCAGCATGGATTCACCAGAGGCAGGTCTTGTCAGACAAATCTGATTGATTTTTTTGACTGGGTGACCAGGGAGTTGGACCGAGGGAGAGCTCTAGATGTGGTGTATTTAGATTTCCGTAAAGCCTTTGACACTGTTCCTCACAGGCGACTTATAAACAAACTGAGCACCCTAGGGATGGACCCTAAAGTTACTGCTTGGGTTAGAAATTGGTTGGGTGGGAGGCGACAAAGAGTACAAGTAAATGGAGCTCACTCTGAGGAGAAGGATGTTACCAGTGGTGTGCCCCAGGGATCTGTCCTTGGTCCGATTCTTTTTAACATCTTTGTTAGTGATATAGCGGAAGGGCTGTCGGGTAAGGTTTGCCTCTTTGCGGATGATACCAAAATCTGCAATAGAGTAGACACCCAGGAAGGGGTAGATAACATGAGGAGGGATCTAGCTAAGCTTGAAGAATGGTCTAGAATTTGGCAGCTGGGATTTAATGTTAAAAAATGTAAGGTCATGCATTTGGGCTGCAGCAATCCAAGGGAGCAATACAGTATAGGAGGTGAAGTACTTTTGTCCACTAAAGAAGAGCGGGACCTAGGCGTGGTTGTGTCTGATGATCTTAAAGTAGCTAAACAGGTGGAAAAGGCGACAGCAAAAGCTAGAAGGATGCTTGGGTGCATACGGAGAGGAATGGCTAGCAGAAAAAAGGAGGTGATAATGCCTCTGTATAAGTCTTTGGTGCGACCTCATTTGGAGTATGGTGTGCAATTCTGGAGACCGCACCTTCAAAAGGATGTGAACAGGATGGAGTCGGTGCAGAGGGTTGCTACCAAAATGATTAATGGGCTTCATTATAAAGCATATGAGGACAGACTTAAGGATCTTAATATGTACACCTTAGAGGAAAGGCGGGATAGAGGTGATATGATTGAGATGTTTAAATACCTCCGTGGCATAAATGTTCAGGGAGAGAGCCTCTTTCAATTGAAAGCAAGTTCTGCTACGAGGGGACATGGGATGAGGGTGAAGGGAGATAGATTCAGGAGTGATATGCAGAAATATTTCTTTACGGAAAGAGTAGTGGATCCGTGGAATAGTCTCCCAGTGGAGGTGGTAGAGATGAGGACAGTAACTGAATTCAAGAAAGCATGGGACCAACACAGAGGATCTCTAAAGGCAAAAAGTGGACTGTTGTAGTTGTTATGGAAGGACAGACTAGATAGGCCATGTGGTCTTTTTCTGTCGTCATAATTCTATGTTTCTATGTTTCTATTATGTTAAAGATGAGGCAGATGCGGAAACTGGTATGGAAGGATTTGGGCATTATATTCTTGCTGGACTTATCAGCTACCACTATGGCGAGGCGCAGAGACTTCCACCCCATTATGCAGAAATTGCAAGAAGGGAATCACCAATAATGCTGGTTATAACCAGCCAGAATAGCCTTCATAATCAATGGCGCGATTAAGAAGGGAACGACTCTGCACAAGACACGGGTAAGCCTTTGAGAGATGCAACTTACTGATATTCAATAACCGGATAAAGCCGATGGCACTGACTGATCAACAAGCAAACGGGCACGCTGGCAGAAGGTGATGGGGAAGAGAGTATGCTGCAAACAAAAGAAAGCGGAACAGAAGAAACCGGCCTGAATTGAGACAATCACGGATGCAGCAATTGAAGAAAGGAGGAAGGAAGCTGTGGACCTTACTGGTGATAGGGGGCCAATGACTCTTTGAATAGAAAACGGAGTCCTGGTTCAGGCATGGGGTGAACAAAAAGAGTAAAATATGGGTGCGAGATGGGTTTGAGGGATGGTATAAACATGAATAACATGGAAGAGGAAATATAGGGTCTCATAAGAACATAAGAAATGCCATACTGAGTCAGACTAAGGTCCATCAAGCCCAGTATCCTGTTTCCAACAGTGGCCAATCCAGGTCAAAAGTACGAGCAGGTCCCCAAAAAGACACCCAGCTTCCACAATGCTCATCCTGGGGTAAGCAGTGGATTTCCCGGGTTTCTTTGGTTTATGGACCTTTCTCCAGGAACTTGTCCAAATCTTTTTTAAACTCAGCTACACTAACAGCTTTTACTACATCCTCCAGTAACGAATTCCAGAGTTTGATTATGCATTGAGTGAAAAAATATTTTCTCTTATTAGTTTTATGTTTAAATCTTTTTTATTATTAACCAAAACTGAAACATTTCCAATATATTGGCATTTTGATACATCATTGAAAGTATTCAAACAATGCAACCGTTACTTCTTTCTTGTACATTTTACATTTTGTATTTTCTCCCTACCTATCCCCCACCTTCCCGCTCCTCCCTCCCGGTATAAATTATTCTACAGTGGTGTGCAAAAGTCTGGAATCACTTGTGAGTTTTGCGTTTTTCATACATTCTAATGGTTTTTTTTAAAATTTTGCGTTAGCCCAGCATATTCATCTTTCTACCACGTTAAAAGGGATACATTTGGCTATTAGAGTTGACTTTTTTGCATTCCTTGCTTCCAATTTAAATACTTTACAGACACTGGAGATAGATACTGCGATTTTTGTGGATCCTGTGTCAAAACTGGATCGAGATTATCCAATATGCACACGTTATTTCTGACCAATCAGGAGGCTGGTTTCACTAACCAATCACAATGCAAATATCTAGCCAACAGTGCCGTTATAAAAAACACGCGGAATTTTTGAATTTCATACGCTTTCTGGATCGACCATGAAGATGACTCGGACCCTGACGTTGGAGGAGCATGTTCGTGTGTCCTTTATGAGCAAGGAAGGATTTTCAAGCTGTCAGATAGCCCGGAAAGTTGGCTGCAGTCAGAGCGCTGCTGTTAAGATTGTACAGAAGAAGAAAGAAATGGGTTCAGTAGTGGACAAGCCTCGTTCAGGTCGTCCACATGCATCAACATCATGCCAGGACCGCACACTATGACGCATTTCACTGACTAATTGCAAATTGACTTCTTCTCAGCTACTTCGAGAGTGGTCAGACAAAAGTGAGATCAGTGTCAGCTCATCAACAGTTTGTCGCCGGTGCCTGCAGTTCGGTCTCCAGGACTGCAAAGCACAGAATAAGCCACTGATGACTGACATACAAAGGCGCAACCAGATCGTGTGGGCGAGAAAGCACTTAACCTAGTCGACTGAAATGTGGGAAAAGGTGCCATTCAGCGATGAAAGCACCTTCTGCCTGTTTGGTAACCAGGCCCACATCTATGTGAGGAGATTTCCTGGAGAGGAATTCAAGCTTGAGTGTCTCAACCTCACTGTGAAGCATCCTTTGAAGGTCATGGTCTGGGGCTGCATGGCTGCCAGTGGCGTTGGACATCTTCACATCGTCGATGGAATGGTCAATGGGGCCAAGTACATCACCATACTGCAAAAGTGCATGGTGCCATCAGCACACCAGCTGTTTCCTGGCCATTTCCTGTTCCAAGATGACAATGCACCCTGCCATCGCTCCAGACAGGTGATCAGCTGGAAGCAGCAGAACAACATCAAGTCAATGGACTGGCCTGCCCAGTCTCTAGATCTGAATCTAATCAAGAACCTGTGGCAAAAGGTGGCCTTGGAAATATCAAAGAGGCATCCGACATCAAAGCATGAGCTGATTGAGCTTGGAACCGCGTTGTCACCAATGATCACCTTGTCAGACTGGTTCATTCAATGATAACAAGGTGCAGTCAGGTGATCATGAACAAAGGGTGGCTCATCAAATACTGTACCATCACTGACTCATAAAAATGGCCTTTTTCAAGGCCACATACATTAATTTGAAGGAAACCTGGCGTGCGTCCATAATATTTTAAAGCATACTTACAATAATATATCGTTGGCCAATTATGTACATTACGCGATTTTCACAGAAAATCTATCAACAGGACAACTATGGGGAACAAACTCAGAAAATAAGGGCCAAACCAATACTAAAAGTTGGCCCTAATAGCCAAATCTATCACTTATGCTGAGATACACAGAAAAAGCGACTGGGAAGAAAAAGAAATTAAGATATAAGGTCACGAAGTTGAAAAAACGTCAAATTTACAAGTGATTCCAGACTTTTGCACACCACTGTACTTATCCTGTGGTATTAATCGTATCACTAGCACTTTCTGGCGGGTAGGTACTCTTATACCCGCCAGAGTTTTATATTTAAAATCTTTATTATCAATACCACAACACATAAACTCCTTAACACATGAATCTATGACCTTATGGGACCATTATAATATTCTCCCAATTAATTAATTAATTAATTAGCATCCCGCTGCTAGCTAAGATCATCGAGAAGGTGGTACATCAGCAACTTGACCAACACATTGAGATCAATGCACCCCTCGACCCTTGTCAACATGGCTTCCGCAGTTCACACGGAGTGGAAACATTGCTAACCACATTATTCAACACCCTTACCATCGGGATTGACAATGTCAAACAAGGATTCACCCTGATCTTCCTTGACATTGCCGCGGCATTCGACACCATATGTCACGAAATACTCCTCTCCCGTCTTAGTGAGAAGGGCGTCCAGGGCTACGCTTTATCATGGTGCGCCTCGTACCTAACCGACAGATGGCAACAAGTGCGTTCTGGCCTCACAACATCCTCTTCTTTCCTCCAAGAAAAAGGAGTCCCACAAGGATCTTCATTGTCAGCACTCCTATTCAACATCTACATGCAGCCCTTATGCAACCTTGTCCGCTCGTTCAACATTAACTGCCTGATCTACGCAGATGATGTTCTTTTATATATGCCGTTCCTACTAAACAAACCAGACTTATCACCCCTGATCGCCTGTTTTGATGCGGTTACTGATTGGCTACTCTCACAGAAACTAAGAATAAATGTTAAGAAAACAGAAGTTCTCTTCCTTACAAGAAACACAACATTCACACCACCAAGCTCCCTGAAGGTCAGGGATGCGGAGCTCCTAAGCAAGCACACAATCCGGTACCTTGGAGTCACGATCGACCAACATCTTAACATGAAGGCCCAGATAAACAATATGATCAAGGCAATATACAACAAAATCAAGACTCTCTGCCACCTGAGAAAACTTCTAGAACCAGAAGATTATCGGACAGTTTATCAGGCGCTAATAATCCCACACTTCGACTACGCGAACGCCATACTACATGGCCTTCCTAAAAACTCCTTAAACCCGCTTCAACTAGCAATGAACGCGGCCGCCAGAGTACTGACCGGGTCATCGAGGAGGGAACACATAACCCCAATCCTAAAAAACCTGCACTGGCTCCCAGTTCAATCTAGGATCACCTTCAAAGTTCTGACACTGACTCACAAAGCCATTAATAAAAACTCTTCCACGTCACTCACAGATCTCATCCAAACTACACCCCTAAACAGAGTCAGGAGATCAGCCTGTCAATACACTGAACATCCCAAAGGAAATCATAAAATGCTCGCAATCAACCAAAAACAGAGCATTCGCCTTTTATGCACCAACTTGCTGGAACGCCCTACCCCCTACTATCCGGGCCATAAGTGACCTTATCCAATTTAGGAAGGCACTTAAACATCACCTGTTCCTACAATACTATGCACACCCATGTCACCACACACCCCCTGCCACACCTACGAGCCCATGTAGCCCGCCAAACTCCAACCCTCCTGCTAGTAGCACTTCACTCATCACATTGACATCATGATCACTACAGATCCAATTTTTATATAGCTGAATGATACAGGTACATTTGTTGATAGTTTATTATTGATCCATGTACATATGTTGATAGTTTACTCTGCACATAGTTATCTTGTTCGTATGTCTCCTGTACATAACTCCCTGTTATAATGTAAATGCAGTTCATTCCCCTGCTCTGCATAGTTTCGTTTCATGTGAACCACACTGGTGTAAAGAGCGTGGTATATAAGAAAGTTAAATAAATAAATAAAATAAATAAATAAACACATGAATCTATGACCTTATGGGACCATTATAATATTCTCCCAATTAATCCAGTCATAAATGGATATTTTAAGGTAAATTGTCCCCAAACTTTAATATACAGCAAATCAATTGGCACTTTTGGCGTTTTCTGGCACTTTCATCGTTGTACCTTCCTTCCCCCCCCCCTCTTTCTTCTTCCCCCCCCCAGTCCTTCCCTCCCCCCCCTTCCTCCAGTCCTTCCCCCCTTCCTTATTGGGAGCTTACACCTATTTATTCAACTTATAATGTTAAAATGTCATTCCGCGCCCTGGCAGATACACCCTCTAAATATGGGGACCAAACCATCAAGAAGTTTGCTCTCCTGCACATGTGTCGCCTAGAGGACTCCCCCTCCCATAATACCAGCTGGTGTAATAAATTCCTCCACTCCCAGTATTCGGGCCCACTTGTGTCCCTCCATCTATGAAGGATACATTGCTTGGCAATAAGGCAACACTTCCTCACCATCAATCTATTCCCTGCTTTAGTGAGTCCCATCTAGAATAGCTAGGCCTGGGGTCAACATCACTGTGTGCCCCAAAATTCCCCCCAAGAATTGTTGGATTCTACTCCAAAACTTTCCGACCTATTCACATCCCCAAAACATATGTCCCAAATGTGCCTTTACCACTCCACACCATAGGCACTCACTGTGCTCCACAAATCCCGCTTTCCACGTTCTATATGGTGAAATATATGCACGCTCTAATATTCAAAATTGCATGTCTCAGAGTCTAGCCCCTGCTATTAATCTGGGGATTCTTCCTGTTGCCGCCTCCCAGGCAAATGAATCAAGATTTACGCCCATTGTGTGCTGAACTGGACATAACTCTTATCCGGAACCACACTATTCAGGGCCCTACAATAACCAGCAACTGTTATCCATTCTTTGTCTTCCAACTCAAACCACGCCACTAATTTCTCAAAATTTTCCTTTTTCAAGCCTCTTTCCCCTTCTTTCATTGCTGCCACATAATGATTTAACTGGAGAAATGCATAATAATGTCCGCTCGGTAAATCATAGAGTTCTTTCAGTTCCAAAAAAGGTTGGAGTTCTCCCTCTTCATTAATTACTTGTCAAATCTGTTGGAGGCCCCTTAATGCCCACCCTCGAAAAAAATTAGACATTGTGCTTGGTTGAAAGGACAAATTGCCCTGTAGGGGTAAGTATCCTGTTACCTCAGATGGGATCCCTAACTTACCACACAGAACCCGACAACTCCAACGAACTCCTTTCCACAGGATATTGTCTCGAAGACCTTCAGGCAACTGCGCCTGCGGGACATGCAACACAGATAGGAGCGAGTATGGGGCAGCCAACGCTGATTCAAAGTCATATGGGGTATACACCGCTGTCCCTCCCAACCAATCTCGAACATGGCGCAACAAACATCCCAAGTTATATTGCTCTAATCATGGTAGCCCCATTCCTCCCTGTTGCCACTGACCATATAACCGATCAATTTTGAGTCTGGGCTTTTTCCCTTTCCAAAAACAACTTTGTAGAGATCTTTCAATTTTTTGAATATCCTGCCTCTGCAACTACAGAGGAAGGAGTTGAAGGATATACAAAATTTTTGGGAAAGTATCATTTTATAGGCAGCCACCCTACCTATAAGGGAAAGGGGCAAGGGCGTCCAGTCTCTTAGTTTATTCTGAATTCCTTGCAATAAAGGGCGGACATTTTGATGAGTCGTTTCGGATCTTATGGTAACCATATTCCTAGGTATCTGAATTTATCTTCTGCCCAACGTAAGGGAAACAATCCGCCCCAATCCTCTTGCAACGCCCCCCCCCCCCTGTAATATCTAGAGCTTCAGATTTGGTCACATTCATCTTCAAACCGACTATCTCTCCGTACTGTACTATCACCTCCAAAAGCCTGGGCAAAGAATCTCGAGGCTCCATCAACATGACCAATATGTCATCTGCAAAGGCCGAGACCTTGAATGTGCAGGACCCCACCTTCAGCCCCTGTATATCGTCTCGGGCATGGATCATTCGTAGTAATGGGTCAAGAGAGAGCACGAATAATAACGGGGACAGTGGACATCCCTGCCTCGTCCCCCGTGCAATTTCAAAACTAGATGTGACCAGTCCATTCACTCCAACTACCACTGCCGGTGTCCGATATAAACCTCGGACACCTTGTATGAACCCCGCTCCCAATCCATATGCTTCCACAGTCTCGAATAAATATGCCCACCCCACCCTGTCAAACGCTTTTTTGGCATCAAAACTGACCAGCAAGGAGGGGGCACCTTGTTTCTGAACCCACTCCAAGGCCCCTAGTATTTTCTGAACATTTTTAGTAGGGTAACGCCCCTGCACAAACCCTGTCTGACAGGCATGCAATAAGCTGGGAAGGTGCATAGCTAAATGATCCACTAATATCTTTGCAAACAGTTTGAGGTCATAATTAATAAGTGAAATCGGTCAGTATGACCCCACCTCTGTCGTGTCCTTACCCGGCTTTGGTAGGACCACTATATGGGCTGTATTGCTATTATACTTGAAAACTCCCGTGTCCAACCACATATTAAACAGGGCTACTAACACAGGAGTAACTTGTGTTATCAGCAATTTATAGTATTCAGCTCTATATCCATCCAATCCAGGGGCTCGGCACGTTGCTGCTTTTTCAATACCCCTTTGAACCTCATCTATTGTTATTGGAGCTGCTAAATATCCCTGTTGCTCTTGCGTAAGATGGGGTAAATCCACCTCCGCCAAAAACTTCCTAATCCTAGAACGTGAGGCATATTCACTTGCGTACAATTTACGATAATAATTTACAAAAATGTTCCCAATAGCCACGGCATCTGTGTGTGTCTTCCCCACCTCATCCCTTAAAAGAGGCACGAATCTGGATCCCTGACTACATCTGAGACAGCGGGCCAATAGCCTCTCTGCTTTATCCCTATATTGGTACAGCTGATATTTATAATAAACTAGAGACGTTTTAGCTCTCTGATGTAATAAAGTGTTTAGTGCTGCTTGGGTTACCAGCAGCTGTGCTCTATTAGCTGTAGTGGGGCCAGGAGCCGGTGTTCTCTACAAATCTGTTTCTCCAATCTTAGAATCCTAGCTGCCATCATATGTCTCTGGCGGATACTATAAGCTATTATGTCACCCCGCAATACCGCTTTAGATGCCTCCTAGAACAACTCTGGATCTCTTTTATGGGCCTGTTTATGATCCTCATATTCCTTATTAGAGACAGAGTGTGTGTTCCACAAGGCACATGAGAAAGGGAGAGTGGAAGGGGAAAGAAGAGGGATATGGATACGATTAGAAATGCTGCGTGAAGATCTCTTCTCAGAGTGAGATAGAAGTCTAGGGGGGCCAGGATTGGGGTTGATATCACCGGATGGGAGGAGAAGGAGTAGCAGAGTATGGGGTAGTGAGGAGACAGTATTGCGGAAACGAGGGTGAGGTTGCTTTAGAGAGAAAGGAGATGGTTGAATGAGGGGGAGAAAGTGATGAAGCTCAAGAGCTGATGATAGAGTAGAAGACAGAATGGAGGGGGGGAAGTGAAGATGGTAAAGGGGGGATAAGGAGGGACGTAGTGAGGGTGCTGGTAGGAGGGGAAACAGGGAGTATGAGGAAAAGGAAGACAATGTGATGTGGAGCCATAGAAGGGACAGAGAGGGGCAATGCAGAGTATGTTATCTTACAGGCAATGAGGTAGCAATGGATTCTACAGGCTATGCAGCATATGTTATCTTACAGGCAATGAGGTAGCAATGGATTCTACAGGCTATGCAGCATATGTTATCTTACACGCAATGGGTAGCAATGGATTCTACAGGCTATGCAGCATAAGTTCTCTTACAAGCAATGAGGTAGCAATGGATTCTAGAGGCCAGGTAGCATAAGTTCTCTTACAAGCAATGAGGAGAGCAATGGCTCCTAAAGGCTATGCAGTGCAGGATGTCTTGCTTATCGTGTGCTGCTTACCAGTTTGGGTGACTCAGTATGGGACAGCTTGTCTTAGGGTGTGTAGGTTCGGGTCACGTTGGTAGTTGGAAGGGTTTATGTTGGAGGGGTAACACTTATGTTCCACGCCTAAGGGCCACGCCAAAGGGCCCTCTGGCGAGTCCCTCAGGCGCGGGACCGCCAGGCACAGGCACACTGGAGGCGCTGCAGAATTTGAAGCTCCCGTGTCGGGCCCTGATTGGCCTTGCGAAGGGGGACAGGAGGGGCTTCTTACCTCCTGCTCCCTGTTCCGATGCCGATCGGGGCTCAGATGGATGGCTGGAGCCTGCGCCGGATGTCAGGCGTGCTGGAGGTGCTGCAGAATTTGAAGCTCCCGCGTTGGGCCCTGATTGGCCTTGCGATGGGGGGCAGTAGGGCTTCTTACCTGCTGCTCCATGTTCCGATGCTGATCGGGGCGCCGGATGTCAGGCGTGCTGGAGGTGCTGCAGAATTTGAAGCTCCCACGTCGGGCCCCGATTGGCCTTGCGATGGGGGGCACTAGGGCTTCTTACCTCCTGCTCCCTGTTCCGATGCTGATCGGGGCGCAGATGGACGGCTGGAGCCTGCGACAGATGTCGGGCGTGCTGGAGGCGCTGCAGAATTTGAAGCGCCTGCGTTGGGCCCTGAAAGGCCTTGCGATCCTCCTGCTCCCTGTTCCGATGCCGATCACAGAGTTCACCATGGAAAGAGTGGTGAAGGATTCCAAAGGACTTTTTATTTTTGTAACAGAAACAGACCATTGGAATGGATGCATCTACGCCCCGAATACTTATGACCCAGTGTCTCTTGGTGAGCTGATGTGAAATGGGTCTACTTTAGGTGTTTCACCTATCCAAGAAGGGTCAATGTGTCTTCTGCAGCAGACTGGCTAACCTACTGATGAGGGCTTTAAACTAGATTCGTTGGGGATGGGTGAAGAATGCCCGCAGGTAAGTAAACACCCTCAGGTAAAAGTAAAACATTAAATACCTCTGTAGAAATTGGTAAAGGGGCAATATCTGAAAAGTGATATGCATAAATGTCCATAGTATGGGAATCAAGATCCCAGAAGTTGAAGCTTTAATTGAAGAGGCTAACTTGGATTTAGTGGCAGTTATGTAGATATGGTTAATGGACAACCATGATCAGGATGTAATTATAGCAGGCTATATTTTATTTGGGAAGGACAGGGTAGGAAAAAAGGGAGGAGGAGTGGCACTATATGTAAAAAATCATATTAAAGCTATAGAATTACAGGGCTTAAAAGGGAGTGAGGAGGCACTGTGGGTTAAACTAGAAAGAAGGAATGGAAAATCCATTTGCATTGGTGTGATATACAGAACTCCTTCAGAGGGAGAAGAAATGGACAGAGATTTAACAAAAAACATAGACAGTACTGCCATGAAAGGAGAAGTGCTATTGATAGGTGATTTCCCCCTACACCTACACACCACACTATCCACTGCATGTAGACACTTGCCCCCCCCCACCCCCCGATTGTTTGCCGTGGAAACCACCTTGATTGAATAATAAGGTGGTATATAAATAACATTAAATAAATATGCTGGATGTTGATTAGCACATCCCTGCTGCACTGTCAACTAGAAGTAAGGAGATCCTGGAGTCTCTACAGGAAGAACTATTCCGGCAAAAGCTAGCAGAATCTACACATGAAGGAGCCATACTGGACCTGTTGCTTACCAATGGGAAAAGTGTTTTTTAATGTTATAGTGGGAGATCATCTCGCATCCAGTGATCACTAGATGGTGTGGTTCAGTATTTGGACTACGGCTGATAAAGTCAGTTCAAAAGAGAGGGTCTTAGACTTTAGGAAAACTAACTTTTACAAAATGGGAAAATAACTCAAGAAGTCGTTAGTGGGAAGGGGAACAGCTGGGGGATGTAGAAAAGCAATGGGCAAAACTAAAAGGGGATATTTTAAGGGCAACAAACCTTTATGTTAGAAAAGTAAATAAAAGTCAAAAGAAAAAGAGGCCACTATGGCTCTCAAAATAAGTAGCTGAAAAGGTGAAGAAAAAGAGGGTGGACGTCATAAAATACAAGAGATCACAGAAAGAGGAAGACAAGCATCAATATTTGAAAATACGTTAAGCTAAGAAAGTAGTTGGGAAAGCAGTTAGGAAAGCAAAGATACATAAAGAAGAAATAGCCAATACAATAAAATTTATTTAGACAGTTTTGTATACCACCTTATCCTTCAATCAAAGTGGTCACAACACAATTGGGGGATACATTTAACATGATGGGATATAAGTCACATAAACTAATATTTACAGGGAACATGGGCAATGGAGGCAAGGAGCACCTGTGGGACTAGAAACCCCAGTCCTTCCAGCCCAAGGTTGCTGTCCTCTAGTGGGATTTGAACCCCCAACCTTCTGGTCTGAGGTCACTTGCCCCAACCACTAAGCCACTCCTCCCTATGGGAGGACAAGACATTTTTCAGGTATGTTAGTGAGAAGAGGAAGTGCAAAAATGGTATTGTCAGACTCAACAGTGAAGGGGATGAATATGTAGAAGATGATGAGGATAAAGCGTAGTTACTCACCTGTAACAGGTGTTCTCCAGAGACAGCAGGAAACAGTCCTCACATATGGGTGACATCAGCACTGACGGTGCCCGCATGATAGCTTCTCCCCAGCTTCCAAAGAAAGCCTTTGGGAGCTGCACCACGCATGCGTGGTCTCCTTCCTGCCCAAAGGTGCCATCTTGCCTTAGTAGGATGACATAGCTCATAGGCAAAAATGACATAAAAAGCAACTCCACGGGGAGGAGGGAGGGTTGTGAGGACTGATTTCTGCTGTCCCCGGAGAACACCTGTTGCAGATGAGCAACTACGCTTTTTCCGGGAACAAGCAGAAGTCAGTCCTCACATATGGAACTCCCTAGCTACAGGCTACTGAAAACCTCCCTACCTAGGGTCATCGAGGAGTGTGTCGTTTGGCTCTTATGGCAACACATGGCCGACTCCACCACCATGGAGTTGTGTGGCTCCTGTGCTTTCTGGAAGCCAGTACATCGAGTCCAGCCATCTGCTCACTATAGGCACCGATGTGGGGGTCTCCCACATGCGGAGGAGCAGCTGTTCCAGGATTGGGGGAACAGGCACTGTGAGTATCTCCTTTGGGAGGGCCTCATACTGGAGGATCTCAAGCTCTTCGGTCTGAGGGTCCCCCTCTGAGTCGGTCTCTAAGGCCAGTGCCTTGGCCATATCCCACACGAAGTCGAGGAAAGCCATGTCCTAAGGTGAGGACTGACGCCCATGGCCTCTGGAGGCCCTGTGGTTAGAGCTGGTCCAGAGAGTTCCTTGAGGTCGAGGGCCTGGTAGTTGCGAATGATGACCTGGCGGAACCGGGTATCAGAGCCCCTGCTGGGCCATGAAGGCAGATAGACTGTGCTCTAAGGCCACCATCCTGGTCTCGAGGCCAGATGGCTCCCCAGGCACCGAGGGGCTCGGATCCAACACCAGCTTCGTTAAAGAGGAGTCTTCGACCAGGATGACCTCGGGAGTCAGAGGCTGGTTGCCAGATGCCGACAATTCACATCGGGGTATTTTGGTCGGCCGCTCCTGCTCCTTCCCTTCGAACTTGCAGTGAGAACTGCGGGTCCGGGGCCCATGGGACTTGCCCACTTTCCCAGGCTCACCCTTTAACATGGTCTTTGAGGGTTTCTGGCTCTTCTTGGCTATTCCTCCGGAGTTCAACTGGAGGACCCAATGTCTCAAGGCTACGAAGCAGCCCAATCTCCTCGGGGTTCCAAGTTTCTGGAGGGGGCCTTGGAGCATGGTGTCACCAGAGACTCCGGTGCAGAGTCCGTCATATGGAAGAAGAACTCCTGCTGCTGCTCTTGATGGCCTCGGAGATCATCTTTTTGCAGACCACAGTCCAAGATATCATGGTCCAGCCCTAGGCATTGGAGGCAGAAGTCATGTGGGTCAGTGCAATGACTTGGTTTTGGCGCAACGGTCACAATTTTTAAAGGCACTGGCCAAGGCTATGGTGGAGAAAATGGCCCCTGCAAGGTATAAAAAAAGGCGTGAAGCTAGTCAAGAAGCTCCTGAAGGGACAAAGAAAAAGAACGAAACCGAGACGTGATGCCGAGGCAAGCGAGCTCGGGGGTGGAAAAGGCAACCGGTACGTGACCGGAAAAAGAAAAATCAAGAGGAAAAAAAACCCTAACACTTTTTCCGGGGAAAACAGACACACGCCTGGTGAGCTCCGCAGAAAAAAGGAGACTGAAGGAAAATGGCACCCTTTGATAGGAAGGGGACCACACATGTGTGGTGCATCTCCCAAAGACTTTCTTTGAAAGCTGGGGAGAAGCTATGGCGCGGGCTCCGTCGGTGCCGATGTCACCTATATGTGAGGACTGATTTCCTGCTTCTTCCCAGAGAATGCAAAATTGCTTAACAAATATTTTTGTTCTGTATTTACAGATGAAGGGCCAGGAGCAAGACCTCAGAAAACACACACAAATAGGAAATGGGAAGACAAAAATTCAGAGATTCCTGAGATAGGCTGCCACCACTGCCAGGCATTTGGTGATAAACCCTGGGGGACAGAGGTTAGGCCAAAAGGAAGTACCCTGTACTGAAAATGGTTTCCTCCCACCACAAATCTGAGATATTGTCTGTGGTCTGGATGAATGGGGATGTGAGTATAAGCATCCTTTAGATCTAAGGAGCATAGCCAGTCTCCCTGCTGGAGGTAGGGCAGCAGTATCCCAAGGGTAGGCATCGTGAACTTTTCCCTCTCCAGAAACTTGTTTAGGTTTCACAAGTCAAGGATAGGCCGGAGGCCTCCTGTCCTTTTTGGTACCAGAAAGTACCTGGAGTAGAAGCCTTGCCCTTCCAGGTGGTGAGGCACCAGTTTCCCCGCCTGTTCCTTTAGAAGACTTGCCAACTCCTGAAGGAGGAGGTTTCTGTGCAGAGGGAGTCTTGGAGGCTCCCCTGGAAAGTAGGAGGGGGGTAGCTGGTGGAAGTGGAGCATGTAGCCCTTTTGGACTATGCTGAGTACCTAGGTATCCCCTGTGATGGCTGGCCACCTGTAGGCATACAGGGTCAGCTTATCTCCTGTGCTGAGTGGAGCCAGCTGTGGAGAAGAGGCTATGCTGTGGGAGTCAAAACCCCGCTCCCTGCTGTGCAGGAGCTGGAGCTGGCGGCTTGGGGGTCTTCTGCCTATGGGGCCCATGCCCCTGCCCCTTGGCCTGCTGGCCCTGTTGGGGAGCTGGAGAGGCCTGAAATTGAGGGTAGGATTTGTAGGCAGCACCCTTCCTTGGGAAAAAGGGCTTCTTTCCCGAGCCCTTCTTTTTTAGAGAAGGGGCAGAAGTCTTCCTGGACAGCCTTGTCCTGGTGAGAGTCTCAGTCTCAATTTCTGCAGCCTTTTCAGTCATGGGCTTTGACCCGATGAAAAGCGGGATATAAATACAGCTAAATAAATAAATAAATAAATGGGCTTACCGAAAAGGTTTTCACCTCGGCAGGGGACATCGACCAATTTGTCCTGTACCCATGACTCCAGGTCTGACGAC
Organism: Ichthyophis bannanicus; assembly: GCA_033557465.1. Lineage (NCBI taxonomy): Eukaryota > Metazoa > Chordata > Amphibia > Gymnophiona > Ichthyophiidae > Ichthyophis > Ichthyophis bannanicus. The sequence goes on from CM066031.1 coordinate 1,657,686,186, forward strand.
TGCAGCCAGGCCTGACGGCGTGCACCGATGCCGGCCGCGGCTACCCGGGCCGAAGCCTCGAAGCCATCATAGGCTGCTCGAGAGATAAACTTTGAGCACTCTCGGATCCCTGTTGACAAAGCCTTGAACCTCTGCACAGCTTCCTCGGAGAGGCCAGCTGAGAACCCGGCAATCTCCTTTGCCAGGTCTCTTAGGTACATGCCCATGTACAGCTGGTAGGTCTGGACACGCAAGATAGCATAGACCCTGAAAGCACTTTCTACCGAGAGCATCCAGGTTTCGGGCCTCCCGGCTGGGGGGCACCAAGGAGTGCATCTTCTGACTCTTCAGGCAGTGCATGGCCGATTCCACAACCATGGAGTTGTGCGGTAGCTGCGTCTTTTGGAACCCAGGGCTCTTACGGACTCGATAAATGGAATTGACCCATTTGCTAAGAACCGGCGCCGAGGCCGGTGCCTCCCACATATGGAAGAGCAGCCATTCCAGCATCAGAGGAAAGTCATACTGGAGGGCATCGAGCTCCTCGGCTTGAGGCTCCTCCTCGACGTCCGCAGGGAAGGCCAAGGCTTTGGCCATATCCCTCACGAAGTCCAAGAATCGGGTATCCTCCGGGGGGGGGGGGGGGGACACCTTCTCCGAGGCTCGGACTCCAGTGCGTCCGAAGGGACGTACTGGGTCCGGAAGGTGCCCGGGGAGTCCTCATCCTACGTCTCCCACGCCGACTCCTCCGAGAAGGAATCGAGCAGCTCCGGCCGTGTGGGCCTCGGTGCCACCCACCCCGATGCTGAGGGTATCGTTGTCGACAACCTCGGCCCCGTACGGGAGGTCGAGGGGGACCTTGACCAAGGATCGACTCGAGACTTCATTGACTCGAGGATCGGCTCGGTCTCCGGGGTCGACTTGGACGTCGAGGTCGAGGTCCCGGTGGTCGGGGCAGAGGCACTGGTCATACCGGCGATCAGCACCCGCTGCTGCTCCATGAAGGCAGCCAAACTGCTCTCCAAGGCCATCAACCTGAGACCAAGCTCAGGAGACTCAGCAGTCCCCAACTTGGGCCCCGATGGCATCGGACCCGATGTCGGCTCCCCCGGAGGAGAGTCCATGAGGACAACAGCACTTACATGGCTCGGAGACTCCAGCGCCATGCAAGGTAACTTGGACGGCCTCTCCGACTCTGAGAGCCCGGGGCGGCGGTCAGGGCTATGCAACCTGGCCCTCAAGGATCCAGGAGCCTCCACCGACACCGCCCTCGCGAGCTTCTTCTTCATTCTGTGCTCCCGGGTGGGAGACTCCCTCTCAGAGGAACCCCGACGGTGCTCGGGGTCAGACTCCCGAGATGTCGAGGCCTCTAATGAAGTCCGGGCCCAGCCGGACGCGGACTCAGAAAATTCTCTCACGTTGATGCTGACAGCTCCGAAGTGCCTTCGATGACATTTTGCTGCATGGTCCACAGGCCAGCGGGTCCTGGTCGGGCCCGAGGCAACGGAGGCAGCAGTCATGTGTGTCGGTGAGAGACATAAGTTTCTTGCACCAATCATACTTTTTGAACCCGCTGGCAGCCATCGAGGGAAAAAGGGCCCCTGCAAGGTCAAAAGACCGGGCTGCCAGTGAAAACACAAAAAGAGTGCAAACGCTAGTCACGAAGGACAAAAACCGAAAATCAAAACTCCAGACTCGATACCGGTGTACCGAGCCCAGGCGGGAAGGGGAACCGGTGTCGAACCGGATCAGAAAAAGCCAAAAGAGCCGAAAAAAATCTACTTTTTCCGGGTGACACAAACGCACGTCCATTGGGCTCTGCAGAAAAAGAAAGACTGAGCAAGATGGCACCCTTGGTCGGGAAGGGGACTGCGCATGCGTGCTGCATTCCCAAAAGCTTTCCTTGAAAGCTGGGGAAATGCTTCGCACAGGGGCTCCATCGGCACCGACGTCACCCATATGTGAGGACTGACTTCCTGCTTGGTCCTGGAGAACAGAATAAACACTGAGCATGTGCCGTGAGAAATCCTGTCAGTACTTTGAGCATTGGCCTCCAAGAGGCCTATTGATTGTTTTTTTTTTTTTTTAAATTAATCAACAGGAGTAATAGGACTGAGGCTCAAAACTTCATTTCCTTCCAATGGAATCTGCACTGTTTAAGATATCTGGCATTATGGAAGGTGAAGCAGCTATTAGAAATAACACCTCAGTGGAATCTAAACCTTTGCAGTTTGTGATTTTTTTAAGTGCCTTCAAGTCTATGCTGACTCCTGGCGCCCCAACAGCCCCTGGGTTTTCTTGGCAAGGTATGACGGGAAGTAGATTGCCAGGCCTTTTCTTCCAAGGCAATGGAGGGTAAAGTGACTTGCCCAAGGCCACAAAGAGTGCCAGTGGGTAGTAGGCTGTTGCTCTAACAACAAAGCTACACCGCCACTCCTTTGCAGTTAGTTATATGTAAATATACATGAGTTTATCGGTGACAATGTTTTTATTTTTCCTGCATGCAAAACAGCTGTTGAGACCTCCTGGGAGGATGGAGTTTGACTATATGAAAAGAAGATGGATTCACAGTCCTGCATAGGAGAGAGCTTAGGATAAATGCAAGTCCTTGACTCATGTTGTGAGCCAGAAATCAGAAGTATATAAAAGATTGTTTTGGTCAGATTTTCAATAAAAACTTCTTCTCTGCTTCTGCTTTTTTTTTTTTTTTTAATGTATATGGATAGATAAAAGCAGCTTTTTGTTGCAGATAGAGCTGCAATTGCAAAGACAATTGAAAACATAGACAGTAAGTGGTGCTCTGTCTAGTGAAGAGTATGATGCTGATCTCAATGTAGCTCTTAGGGACAGAGCATTTTGTTCAACGCAGAAGGTAGACTGATATGAGTTAGGCGATCACTTACTAAGACTAAATCTGACTACTGCCTGGATATGAAAGCTGTCCTGATAATTGGAAAGAAAGAGCAGAGCTGTGGGAACATTGGGAGCATTGGTATCCATGGCACTGTATCATGTGCCCTGACTAATAAACGACAAACCGATGCATTCCATGTTATATAAAGCAGCAGATATCCACAAACCTGGTTTTCTGGATCTTCTTACATGAATGTAAATGGTCACCCTGATGCACCGGCTATTGAGATTATCCAGTTAAAATTGAAGAGGATGAAGGTCATCTAAAATGTGGCGGAAAAAAGTGATGTTGGACATGACAGAATCTGAATGTTATGGAGTTTCTTCACAAAACTGCCAGAAGGGTAAGCCCCACTGTGTGTCACTAACAGGTAAGCTAATGGAAAACTCTGGAATTCGTTACCTAAGGGTGTAGTAAAAGTTGCTAATGTAGCTGGGTTTAAAAAAGGTTTGGATAAGTTCCTGAAGGAAAGATCCATAAACCATTATTAAAGAGGACCAGGGAAATCCACTGCTTGCCCCAGTACAAGCATTGTGGAACCTGGGTGTCTTTTTGGGAACCTGCTAGTACTTGTGGCCACTGTTCCCTCTAAGCTGTGCGCGTGTGCGCGCGCACACACCTCGCCGAGCGAGCGCACATACTTTACAACAGAGCGCACAAAAATTACGGCTCTGATTCTGATAGAAAACAACACAGACGTCTTAAAATTTAAAAGTTATGATTGTAATTACTAGAAATTTCCCGCTTCATTTAGTAATCGTCTATTTTCATTTAATTTGATTAAAATCAATGTGGTGTACATATTGTATTCTGACGTGTAGTCAAATTTTAAAGTATATAACTCCGATTGTCGTTATGTGGCGCACAAAAATTTAACCTTCCTTCAAAAGCTGCACACAGCTGATATTTTATGCGCACACAGCCTACAGAAAATTAGAGGGAACATTGCTTGTGGCCACTGTTGGAAACAAGATACTGGGCTTGATGGACCTTGATCTGACCCAGTATGGCATATCTTATGCTCTTATCCATGGAGACTGTTATCCTGTTATCCCTTAGCTGAGGGTAGCAGGCCCGGTGAAGAGGAGGTTGCCATTTAAAGTGTCTGTACAGGAGACATCAGACAGACCCAATGTGAAACAATGTTCCAAGAAAGTCAGCCTAAGAATTGCCTAGTTGGTCTTACAAGCAGCATGTTCCTGCATGTCCAGTAATGTTTTCTAGATGGGCTTGCCTGACAACAGAATGCTATGGCTAGCCTTCTTTAAGTGACAAACTATGAGAAAGATTGTCCTAGACTACAGAAGGGATTTTCTGAATGGATTCCTAATCCAGTGAGCTTCAGAATCATGTAGAGTGAATCATGTCAAGAAGGAAAAGAAGTGTTGCTGGATCAGGCAGAAAACAGATGGATATCATGGAAGAAAAATTATATGGAATGTCTGGTCACTTATCAGCCTATCCAGTCACTTTTGTTCTGCACATAACCACTGGGTGCTCAGCGCAAAAGAAACACTAGAAGCCCTGCTGATAATAGGCTAGAGCAGGCAACCTTTTATGGTTGCAGTGGTTAACCAAAAAAGCCCCATTAAAAAAGGTTTGCAATAGTGTTTTTTATTAATATGGCTTGACTTGATTCTGTGTAGGCCCACTTGAAAAAAGGCTTGAGCTCCTAAAATGTAGGAGCAGTCACCTATTGGGTTGTCATGATAGAGACAGAACATTGCACTTAGAGCCGATGGCCTTCACTGCTAAGTGGGCATTGTGCGGTTGGAAGGACGAATAGCATGGTGCAATAAAACAGATGGACTGGTTCTTGTTTTATCATACAGTCTGTTTGCCAGATGGTCCTATGGAATCTTGGAATCTTGGAAAAAGGAGGGTAGCAGTTCTTCCCTAGACAGACCGAGTATTTATACATGTGTATTTATCTGCTACTGATAATATCTCCTATAGCCTGAGCCAGTGTTGAGATAATGGATCCACATGAGCCTTCCAATGTAAGAAGAGATGCTACAGCAGGAACAAATGTTATATGATAAGCAAACTATGGAATCATTTTGACAAACATAGAGATGTGTTTCCATGCTAAGACGTGCAGCTCATCTTGTGCACAGTTTAAAAAAAAATAGGAGCAAAACTTAGGAAAATCCTTTTTTTTTTGTAATGAGGACATTTGTCTCATATAAAAGTCAGACCACTCATACAATCTGCTCTGGCCTATGGTTGTGGCCCACTGCTTCTTTGGTGCTCAGGGAGTTTCCATAATCAGCTTAAATTGAATATGAGGACAAGCAGGGGTAAGACAAGTCCCTTCCACCACACCAATAGGTCTTCTCAAATCTGAATGTAGACATGCCTGGGATAGAGGCTCTGAGTCTCTCTTCCTCCATTCAGATATCTGGAGTCCTGGGAACCTCTCCTCTCTGACCCGGGCTCCTCTGTTTCTGTACTCGAAACAGGCTGCTTCTCCAGCCTAGAAGCCTCTTGGATCTTAGACTTGTCTCTCTCTCTCTTGTTTAAGCTTGAAGCATGGCTAAGGTTAGATGGCTATGGAATGACTGTATTTCTAGAAGTTAACTTAGCTGGCCATCAAGGGAGGCAACTCCCCAAGCTGCGCCTGAGCACTTTTGGGGCACCTAGTGTGTCTCCTGGTTCTCTGGTCTCCTTTAAAGGAAAGATAATGCCTTGCCTCTGATTGCAGGCTATTTATTCTTCCTTCAAAAATCACTAGGAAATGACATCCCTGCCTAAGTCTGGCAAGCTGGCCCATCCTCATGACCTTGAAAAGGTAAATCAGATTAGGAGCAGGAATTGAGATGATTCTCGCTGGCACTAATAGAGGACGTTAAGATGATCCCACTATACTCAAAGTATAAAAAAACGGCTGGTTTGCACTCAACGCTATATTCCTCCACCTCCCACTTTTTTGTGAAATCTATCACCCCCTTGACTTTATCTCCAAACAGGGACTCTCCAGTACACAGCACATTATTAAACTTTTCCTTCACATATTAATGACCTCCTCAGGCTCAAATGCTGTGACATTTCATGGAAACCATAAAAGATAAATTAATATTCTGCTAAAACTAACATTTTAGTAACCTCTTCACAGTTTACAATTATCATTGATCATTTACAAATGGTATTATGTCAATCTGAAATGTGCACCTGCAGCTTTGATGACTTCAGCCTTTCCCTTGTCCCACCTCTTCCTCCACTAATTTTTATTTTTCTGTTTTCTCTCCCTCTCCCTCCCCTGGATGAATGTGCTATCTTTTCTGTTCAACTGGTTTTCTTTTCTCTTTCAAACTATATCATAATGATAGAGCTGATCAAATTGGTGGAGGGGTTGCACTCTATATTAGAGAGCGCATTGAGTCACAAAGGATTAAAGTTTTGCAGGAAACAAAATTTGCTGTAGAATCCCTATGGAATGAAATTCTATGTAAAAAGGGGAAGGCGATGGCAGTTGGGGTGTACTATCGACCACCTGGCCAGAATGAACAAATGGATGATGAAATGCTCAAAGAAATCAAGGAAGCTAACAAAAGTTACAGCACAGTAATAATAATGGGTGATTTCAATTACCCCGGTATTGACTGGGTCAGTGTCATGGCAGGACATGCTAGAGAGATAAAGTTTCTAGATGAAATAAATGACTGCTTCTTAGAGCAGCTGGTTCATGAATCAACCAGTGGAACACCAGATCTGGTGCAAGAAATAAGAGTGTTGGGGCCACTTGGCAATAGTGATCACTGCCAACGTCTACCTGGGCCTCCCTGACTTCATTGTGGCTTTTTGGCACCCGCAGAGGAGGCTGCAAATCCTCTGTTGGCCCCCCGGAAACCACGAAACCCCTGAGGAGGAGGAAACCGAGACGTCCGCCAACGACGAAAATCTCTCTGTACGCCCCTAGACAGGGACGGAAACCTTCCCGGTTTCTGCTTGTCCTCAGGTAGCCTACCCCCTTTGGACTCACCCAAATCCTTAACTATCTTGTCCAAATCCTCTCCAAATAGAAGCTTCCCTTTAAAAGGAAGCTTACTCAACCTGACCTTAGAGGAGGCATCCGCTGCCCAATTGCACAACAACAGATACCTCCTCGCTGCTACCACCGAGGCCATACTGTTGGACAGCCCCCTGATAAGGTCATAATGAATATCTGCAAGGTAAGCTGCCCCGGACTCCAACCGAGCTGCCTCATCCAACGATTCCTGCGCTTGATCTCCCTGGACCTGCTGGGCCCAGCGCAAACAGGCTCTTGCCACCCAAGCCCCACAAATAGATGCTTGAATGGAAAGCGCATTCACCTCAAACACCTGCCTTAACAAGGCATCCAGCTTTCTGTCCTGAGTATCCTTGAGCACCACACTCCCTTCGACGGGAATGGTTGTCTTCTTAGTCACCGCTGATACCGCCGCATCCACTCTCGGTGACTTAAAGATCTCCTTATCCTGCTCCACCAGGGGGTACAAGCGAGACATCACCCTAGAACCCCTAAGGGTAGCCTCAGGCATGTCCCATTCCCCTTGAATCATTTCCTTGACTACCCTATGCATAGGGAAAGCCCGTTGCGTCTTCCTAAAAGCCTGCAGAAGCGGATCCTCCAACGCCGCCTCTTCTGCTGGCCCCGAAACCGGAACATTCAGCGCCTTCAACGTTTCCGAGATGAGAGCGGGCAATTGCTCTCTACGAAAGATCCGCACCACTCTGGCCTGATCCTCCTGCTCTGCAATCTCACCTTCCTCCAATTCCTCTTTCAGGTCCGGATCCTGCTCACCTTCCATACGCAAATCCTCGGAAAATCCAGACAGACTCTGCTTCTCAAACTCCTCTCGCGCTCTCTTCGGCAAGGGCGCCGAAGCTGCTACTGACAGTGGAGTCCCTGGCCTCTTATGTCCCAGGCTCCCCGCCACGGGCCCTAGCCCAGCTGCCGAGGACGCCTCCTCCCTGGGTGCACCACCAAACGCCTTCTGGATCAGAGCCACAAAGTCTGGGGAGAAAATTGAAGCCCACTCTCCCGGAAAAGATGCCTGAGCAACCGGCACATCAGGCCTCAAGGATGGGCCCGGTACCGGATCCTCAAGCTGTACTCCCGGTGACCGAGGACCCTCGAGAAGCCCCTCAGGAGCCTCCCCCTCCTCGTCCAGCCTCTGATCCGCCCGGGCCGCTTGGCTACAGCTCTTACACATCCCGGCCTCTGACACCGCTGACCTTTTCACGCCACAGAGCAGACATAACACCTTTCCTGGCATATTGGCTGTTCTGACCCAGAGCCCTGCTGCCTGGCCTGGACCCCTCCAGAAGACAACTACCCTTCGCAAGAAGCCTCAGCAGCAGTGCTTCCAACGGACCCCGAAACCCCGGGCCGTTTTTTTTTTTTTTTAATCACACCAGTAAGCAGGACCCCGTGGGAGTTGAATCCCACCAGAAAGCAGTAAAAACGAGGCTCCAGGAACAAACTACAAGCGCTTGTTGCCCCGCTCCCGCTGCCGGCGTTTTCCCGCTGAAAACAACCACACGCCGCGGCCTGCTGCCAGCCTTGGCGGTAGGAAGGCACGCACTGATATGAAGGAATTCAAGCCTTACCTGCTGCCCGATGCAAGCCGTAGCCCTGAAGCTCGTTGCTCGACTGCCCACCGTGCACTGATTCTCGCCCTCGGGCCCGACTTCCCCGATGCAGAGAACCGGCAGATTCAGACTGCTGTGCAGCCGCGTCTTCACACACTTCTCCCGCCCAACTCCCCAGACGCAAACAGGCAATTACTTCTGTGTGGCGTCAGGAGAGGGCTGACGAGCAAAAGCACACATCTGCACCCGCAGATTCGCACCCTGGCTCTTCCTCCTTCACCGGAGCACCAAACCTAGCCCCCGATTAAGAATCTAAAGAGAGGGAGGCCCTTCACAGCCAAATTTAAAGGCACAGACCCTTAAAAAAAATTTTGAACACCCCCCTCATTTTTTCCTGCCAATCAAACCAACCAAAGAAATAAAGAAAGAAATAAAATCCCCAATTTAGTACACTTTAAAGCCTTAATTGCTCCTCTAGTGAACCGGGACTCCGGCTCACCACCTCCTAACTGCTTGGAGACTGATCTAAACTGGAGAGGGAGGAGGCGGTGCCTGAGTCCTTATACCAGTGTCATCAAAGAATGACGTTGATCAGTCTCCAAGCTGCTGGAAGAGGATCACAACTCCAGAGTTTCCGGGACTAGACTGGAGGGACGATAAGGAACTGCCAGCATATTTTAAAGGTGAGGTCAGAGAGGCTATTGTTGCCAAAAAAGCATCTTTCAGGAAATGGAAAAAAGAGCCAAATGATGAAAACCGGAAACAGCACAAGCACTGGCAGTGATAAGGCAGGCAAAGAGAGAATTTGAGAAGAAACCTGCTGTGGAAGCAAAAATGCATAATGAAGACTTTTTCAAGTACATTTGTAACAAAACACCTGTGAGAGAGTCAGTTGGACCATTAGATGATAAAGGGGAAAAAGGGGCAGTAAGAGGGGACAAGGCCATAGCAGAGAGACTGAATGAATTCTTTGCTTCGGTCTTTACTGAGGAAGATGTAGGAATGTTACCTATGACTGAAGTGGTATTTAAAAGTGACACTGCGGAAGAACTGAAAGAAATATCGATACACCAGGAAGATGTATTACAACTATTTGATAAACTGAAGAGTAGCAAATCACCTGGACCAGATGGTATACATCCAAGGATGTTGAAAGAACTGAAATATGAGATTGCAGACCTGCTATTAGTAATCTGTGAACTATCATTAAAATTATCTGTAATACCTGAAGATTGGAGGATGGCCAATGTAACAATACTTTTTAAAAAGGGTTCCAGGGGTGATCCTGGAAACTACAGACCGGTGAGTCTGATGTCAGTAACGGTAATGGTAGAAATAATCATAAAGAACAAAATTACTAAACATGTAGATAGTCATGGCTTAATGGGAAACAGCCAACATGGCTTTAGACAAGGAAGATCTTTACTTATTTATTTAACTGTATTTATATCCCGCTTTTCACCGGGTCAAAGCGGTGTAACATAAAAGGGGGGGGGGGGTGGGTGGACAATGATCAACTTCTGGGGTTGGGGCCATCACCAGGTGGCCAACATTAATGATTTTAACAAATATTTGGGACATAGACATTGACATTGTGTAACGGTCTCTTAGAACATATGTTTAGGGGGATGAAATTGTGTGTGTGGGGGGGGGGGGGGTTGGGGGTAGTCAGTGGTGGGTGCTTGTTTCTGGTCCGAGGTATTCCTGGAATAGGATGGTTTTTAGTTGTTTCCTGAATGATGAGGGGTCTCCGTTGTTTCTGATGTGACTTGATAGAGAGTTCCAGAGGGTTGGTGCATATAGTTCGAAGGCTCTGTTGCAGGTCCGTTGATTGCACTTGGTTCATTTATGGGGGATGGTGAGGGAGTTGTTGGTGGTTTGTCTGGTTGTTCTGTTGTGTGGTGGTCGGGGCAGTAGTGTGCGGAGCTGGGAAGTCTGAGTTTGGTAGAGAGCTTTGTGAGTAAGTTGGGCTGCTTTGTATTTGATTCTTGCTTCGAGGGGGAGTATGTGTAGCTCCCTCAGGACTGGGGTGATGCGGTCTTGTTTTTTTGCTTTCTGGATAATCCTTGCTGTGGTATTTAAGGCAGTTCGGAGTGGGTTGGTGTGGGTGGCTGGTAGTCCATGGTAGATTATATTGCAGTAGTCCAGGTGGGGGAATGTCATGGCTTGCATCACTGTTCGGAAGTCCTGTGGTTCAAGGAGAGGTCTGAGGTGCTGTACTGTTTTAGCCTTGTGGAATATTGTTCCAGTGGTTTTTTTGATTTGTTGCTTGAGTGTGAGTGCTTGGTCTATGATGATTCCTAGATACTTTATGTATGGTTGTATTTGTATTTGTGTGGTTCCAATGTTGAGGTGTGAAGGTGGTGTGAAGTTTGGGTCCTTTGTTACTATGAGGGCTTCTGTTTTCTTTATGTTGATGGATAGGTTGTTCTTTTGTAGCCCGCTGGATACTTCTGTGAAGCATTCTGATAAGTATTTATTTGTTGGGTTCGAGGTTGTGATTGGGGCATAGAGCATTATGTCATCTGCATAGATGTGATAGTTAATGTTGTGGGTGCGTATGATTGAGCAGAGTGGTTACAGGTAGATGTTGAAGAGCATGGCAGATAGTGTGGATCCTTGGGGTACTCCTTGGTGTTGCTGGAAGGGGAGTGAGGTTGATATGTTTGTGCGGATCAGTTGTTGTCTATTGGTTAGGTAGGAGTGGAAACATTGAAGTACGGTATCTTTGATGCCAATTGCTTATAGTCTGTGTATGAGGATGTTGTGGGAGATAGTGTCGAAGGCTGCTGATATGTCTAGGAAGATCATGGCATATCCAGAGTGTTTGGCTTGAGTTCCTATGATGAGGGTGTTCATTAGTGATGTCATGAGGGTCTCGACTCCGTGGAGTGGACAGAAGCCATGTTGTTGTGGGTCCAGTATGTTGTTGGTATCTAAATGTTCTTGGAGCTGTTGCTGGACTACCTTCTCAATGATTTTGTAAGATCATTTTGTAAGATCTTGTCTTACTAATCTGTTATGTTTTTTGAAGGTGTGAATAAACAGGTAGACAAAGGTGAGTCGGTTGATATAGTGTATCTGGACTTTCAGAAAGACTCTGACAAGGTCGCTCATCAAAGACTTTTGGCAAAACTAAAAAGTCATGGGATAGGAGGCAGTGTACTATTGTGGATCAGGAAATGGTTAAAAGATAGAAAGCAGAGGGTACGGCTAAATGGCCAATTTTCCCAATGGAGAAAGGTGAATAGTGGTGTACCCCAGGGATCTGTGCTGGGTCCGTTGCTTTTTATCTTATTCATAAATGACCTGGAAATAGGAATAACGAGTGAGGTTATCAAATTTGCAGATGACGCAAAACTATTTAAAGTTGTTAAAACCCATGAGGATTGTGGAAAATTGCAAGAGGATCTTGATAAATTGGAAGACTGGGTGTCTAAATGGCAGATGAAATTTAATGTGGACAAGTGCAAAGTTATGCACCTAGGGAAGAACAACCCAAACTATGGTTACATGATGCAAGGTTCCACATTAGGAACCACCACCCGGGAAAAACATTTAGGTGTCATCGTGGATAACATGTTAAAACCCTACACCCAGTGTGCAGCGGCGGCCAAGAGAGCAAATAGAATGCTAGGTATAAGGAAAGGAATGGAAAATAAAACAAAGGATATTATAATGCCTCTGTATCGTTCCATAGTGTGACCGCACCTTGAATATTGTGTGCAATTTTGGTCACCGTATCTTAAAAAGGATATAGCGTTATTAGAAAAGGTACAGAGAAGAGCCACCAAAATGGTAAAGGGGATGGAAGGATACCCCTATGAAGAGAGACTAAAAAGGTTAGGGCTTTTCAACCTGGAAAAGAGATGCCTGAGGGGAGATATGATAGAGGTCTATAAATTAATGAATGGAGTGAAACGGGTAAATGTAGATCGATTGTTTACATCATCAGAATATAGAAAGACTAGGGGACATACAAGGAAGCTACAGACTAATAAGAAAAAATATTTTTTCACTCAACGTGTAATCAAACTCTGGAATTTGTTACCGGAGGATGTAGTAAAAGTTGTTAGCATAGCTGGGTTTAAAAAAGGTTTGGACATGTTCCTGGAGGAAAGGTCTATAAACTATTATTAAAAGGGACCCGGGATATCACTGCTTGACCCAATACAAGCATTGTGGAACCTGTGTCCTTTGGGGAAACTGCTAGGAACTTATGACCTAGATTGGCCACTGTTGGAAACAGGATACTGGGCTTGATGGACCTTAGTCTGACCCAGTATGGCATATCTTATGTTCTTTCTGACTTGTATCGATTTTATGAATTGTACACCGCTCTGTTGCTATTGTGAAGGGCGGTTAATCAAATTTTAATAAACATAAACAATTAAATTATTTCTGAATATCTTTCAAACCCCTTAGTATTTCTGCATATCCTAAAAGGAGCAAAATTTCAGTGAAAAACAAATGATATAACTCAATATAAAAAACTATATGCCAATATTAACAAAAAGCTGGAATGCTATCCACATTTATTTGACAAATGTTATAAATCTACTTGGGTCTAGTTTCAAAAGCAATCTAGCATGTGCATTTGCATAGCTACTTATATCTAAAGAATTATAAATCAAACATTTCTTTACTTGATCACCCATTTATTCTTCTTGTCCACATGAAGGATAATCTTTTTTAACCAAACTGAAAAAGCTGTTAAATATAATTTGCTATTTAACAAACTATGGTAATTTTGAAAAACAATTTCTATCCAGCAGCTGTGCAATATTAGATATACAATGATCCTCTAAATCTTCCAATTCCTTTTTGAGTATCATGTGACCATAGTCTAGCTGTTGCAGTGTGAAAAGCATTACACGGTGCAGAATGTTTCCAAGCTGCAGCATAAAATAGGTATCTTTTGTTGTAGAAAGTCAGCCAAATTAAAAGAAATGGACACATAAGTTTATTTTGTCATGAAGATACACAAGATTCTGTTTATTAGTTCTGCACCTTAACGTTCTTTCTAAGGGAAACACTAGGATTAAATTGATTAGAAATTCAGAGTATTACTGGCTGCTAATAAAGCATATCCATACCTATTTTCTGTTATTAGACTTTTGCAAGCAGAGAGAAAAAGAAAGTCTTTCAATGTAACAAAATAAATAGTTTAAAGAAGACCATTTTCTCTTGGAGTTCAGATAGAAATGTGATCCTGAAAAATGTGCATTTTCATTCTGGAAAGCTAAAAAAGGCTTGGTGGAAGATTAGATGATCTCATCCATATTTGCCACTAAATATTTATCTCTGTCCAATCTAATCACTATTGTCTCCCAGAATACCTCAAAGTAGCCTCATATTCAAAACATCTGTAAATAAGGAACTCAAGTAAACAAGACTAAGCAGTTACTGTGCTGAGAATACATACATACATAAAGGACACACTAAAAGAAAGTTAAAACAAGACTTGAGAATTTTAGTCTAGTTCTTTAAATCTAACCAAAATGTCAAGTTGGAAACTGAGAAAATGGAATAAACAATATTTACTACATTATATTTTATCCCATTTGCCCTCAGTATTCTCTACCATTTCTGCTCCTCTTTAGAGGATTCTTCTACAGGTAGCACAGGAATCCTTTGCAGGTTCCAAGACTGCCTTCTCTGATGTGTACCTTTTATGCTATTAGCTGGTCAGTAGGAACTGTCACTTAGGGATATGTTTACTAAACTGTGTCGGGCATTTGCAGCTAACACACCGTTATAGTGCAAATAGAGCCGTGTTAGCTGCAAACGCAGATAATAAGAGCATTTCCCCAGCAGATAGCACACTGAAACGGCAAAGAGCATGGCCCGACAGCACCATGATTGCATATAATACCAAGCATTGAGTTGGAGCTATCTGAACCCACACTGTCTGCAACTTTGATGGTGACCGTGCGTTGTTGATACCCGTGGTAACCATATGTTGCAGATACGCTTACTCTCTGTCGATATCATGCTCACTCTTGCAGTTTCTGTGGGGATCTGCAGACAGCACAAAAAACTGTTCTGCTGTTACCACATGCTGATAGTGTGTGCTATTGGCCGTGTTAACAGGTAGTGCAGCTTAGAAAACATGTCCCTTAGTGGGAGTCATCTTTTACTCCAATCACAAAGCACTAAATGTACCATCTCATCATACTGAATGGGGAATCTGAACCCACACCCACAGTGCTCGAGTCACAGGGCCAGACCAGTTCAATTCTGTTTTGTATTTCAGTTGCATCATACACTTTTCTTTCTACCTTTCCAACCACTGCTCCAAGGTCAAGATATGCATCATCTTTCTACTAAAGACAAAAACTATACATATTCTTTCTGAAATTCTTTTTTCACTTTATAAGTATTACTTCTCAGTTTGACAGCATTAGAAAATTCCAGCCAATATGCATAAAACGTGTCCGTGGACTTGTAAATGAAATGAATTGGACTATAACAGCTAGTAAGTTGAAAAGTAGCACATTTTTCATTGTGTATATTTGTATACTTACAAAGTCAAAGTCTCCGTCTGGAGGAACTTTCCAATTGTCAGGGAAAACATTTTTGGCTATATGAAACTGTTCATGAACATTCTGATTGCAGTTCTCATGGGTTTTAGTCTTGGTGTCTTGCTTGTCAAAGTAGTCCATGAAAGAAGGACGCTGTGCTTGTGGAGAAGTAGCATTTCCTGAATTAACAAAAACAAAAAGTCAAGTTCAAACTCTGATTGAAAGGCTATTTCAATCTATGCTAAAAAGTATCAAATTATTCCATATGAGAAAAATTAGTGCTACCAGCATGAACCGAAGAAAGAAAATGGAAATATTTAGAAGTAAATACTTCAAATCATTTCCATGATATTTGTAAACAAACTGGCATGAACAGGGTGCGTTACACTGTGATAATCACAGGTCTAAGCTGAATGACTAACTGAAGCATCATACTGTGTTGAAAAAAGTTTGTTTTCTAACTGAAAATATAAAAAAAAACTATACAGGAAATATGATTATTGTATTGTATTGTGTTGTGTTGTTTTATTGGAATTTGTTTTATAGAGCTATGATGTCATGTCTATAATTTTTAAATCACCCACTATTACTACTGATCATTTGTATAGCGCTACAAGGTGTATACAGCACTGTACAGAAAAGAACAAAAGAGGAAAGTGCACCAAACAGTGTGGTTAGGTTACCAGTTTTATTTCACCTCTTTGAGATGAAAGATATTCAGAAATAACTTAATTGTTTATGTTTATTAAAATGTGGTTAACTGCCCTTCACAATAGCAGCAGGGCAGTGTACAATTCATAAATTCAATACAAGTCAGAAAGAGAAAAGAACACAGTTGAACAGAAAAGAGAGCACATTCATCCATGGGAGGGAGGGGCCTGAAATAAAGTTGGTAAGCTGACCACACTGTTTGGTGCACCTGCCTCTTTTGTTCTTTTGTGTATCCTTGGGTGCTCGTTGCTCTCTGTTTGGACTTACAGCGTTGTACAGAGACATGTAAGATAGGGTCCCTGCTCATCAAGACAGACAACACAACAGCTGGGGACTAGGATATATCTAGGGGAATGGTAAGGAAACAGTGTGGACAGCAGAAAAACTAAGTGGATCAGGATCCAAAAGCAGTCTCAAAGAGGTGAGTTTTTAACCTGAATTTGAAAAGGGTCAGAGATGGAGCCTGATATACTGACTCAGATAGTTTCTTCCAGGCATAATGAGCAGCAAGATGGAAAGATCGAAGTCTTGAGGTGGCAGTGGAAGAGAAGGGCATAGATAGAAGTGATCTAATAGAAGAGCGGAGTTCCCAAGGAGGGGTGCAGGGAGAGAAAAGAGAGGAAAGTTAGTGAGGAGCAGCAGAACAAATGTACTCAAAGGTCAGTAGGAGAAGTTTGAACTGGATACGGAAATGGATAGGGAGCCAATGAAGTGACTTGAGAGGAGGGGTTAACATGAGTAGAGCAAGAGTGGTGGAAGATAAGCCGTGCAGCTGAATTTTGAACAAATTGAAGGGGAGAGAGATGATTCAGAGGGAGACCAGCAAGGAAGAGGTTGCAATAGTTTAGATAGGAGACGATTAAAGAGTGGGAAAAGGGTCTTAATAGTGTGTCAGCAAGGAAAGGGCAGATTTTGATGATTTTATAGAGAAAGAAATGATAGGTTTTAGCTATCAGTTGGATATGTGTGGAGAAGGAGAGGGAGAGGGAGAGGGAGGAGTCAAAGATGACCAAGGTTGCGAGCCAAGGAAACAGGGAAGAGTAGAGCGTTATCCACAGAAAAAGAGATAGGAGGAAGGGGGGAGGTGGGTTTAGGAGGAAAGATATGAATCTCAGTTTTGGCCATGTTCAATTTCAAACAGTGGTAAGATATCCAGGCAGCAAAGTCAGATAAGCAGGCAGAGATAAGGGCCTAGATTCCTGGAGAGATTTCAGGCGTAGAGAGGTAGATCAGAGAGTCATCAGCATAGAGATGGTACTGAAAACAATGGGAGAAGATGAGTGCACCAAGGGACTGGATGTAAACAGAGAAAAGGAGAGGTCCCAAGACAGAGCCTTAGGGTACACCAATTGAGAGCTGGATAGCAGAAGAGGAGAATCAACCAGAACATACACTAAAAGTGTGGTGGGAGAGATAATAAGAGAACCAGGTCAGAACACAGCTCTTAAAATCAAGCAAGGACAGGATACTGAGGAGAAGGTGGTGATCAACAGCGTCAAAAGCAGCATAAAGATCAAAAAGAATGAGGATTGAGTAAAGGCCCTTTATACTGCTTACTGGTGCCAATTCAGAAGCTTTGCCTAGGTAACTTCAAGAGTTACCTGTACAAATCTTTAGTTTTAAAAATCTTCCCACTCTCCCCACTGGCTGAAGAAGGGGAAGGGGAAGAGAAAGGATTTTGGATTTAGCTCACACCTTTTTTTCAGGAGTAGCTCAAGGTGAGTGTTATATTCAGATACTGTGGGCATTTTCCTATTCCTGGGAGAACTTACAATCTAAATTTTGTTTGCCTAACTTGTTAGATGTACAACATTTATATATTTAAGAGGAGATTTCTGGGGCATTCCAGGAATGCAGCTTCAGCTTAGCCAGATAATGCTGAATGATAGCACTATTTGGCAAAACCTGAGACAACTCTGGTCTTGCTAGAGAGCTATGGAATACTATCACATTAAATTTAGCCTGTTGTATTCAGTAGCATTTAATTTAATAAGTGCCACTGAATATCTGGGGGAAATACATAAAGTGGAGTGGAGGAGTGGCCTAGTGGTTGGGGCAAGGTACTTCAGGCCGGAAGGTCGGGGGTTCAAATCCCACTAGAGGACAGCAACCTTGGGCCGGAAGGACTGGGGTTTCTAGTCCCACAGGTGCTCCTTGTGGTTTTGGGCAAGCCACTTAACCCTCCATAGCCCATGTTCCCTGTAAAATAGTTATCTCCAAGTTATAATGCCCTGTTCAATGTAATTTCAGTTTGTTCAATGTAAACCGCACTGATGCAGAATAGCGCGGTATATACGAGAATGTAAATAAATAAATAAATAAAAATAAATATAACCAAATAAAAATATTCAGTTAACTTTGTCTGAGAAGAGATACGATACAGGGCTATAAATTAATGAATAGAGTGGAATGGGTAACGTAGATCGATTCTTTAAGCCAGGGGTCTCAAACTCAAATTGCTTTGAGGGCCAAATGAGGACTTGTAAAATAACCCGGGGGCCGCATGAGACGTGGGACCTCATTTGCATAAGGGACCTCATTTGCATAAATATTTGCATAATGTTACCATACCCTAACTTTTAGTAAACATGCCTCTTAATGAGTGCATGAATAAAGAAAGACTAAAAGATTTCTACATTACTATAATCCAGTGGCAACCGCCAGGCATATTAGGAACTACTACAAACAAACACTGCCCATTTAGAACCCATAGCAAACCCGCCATATCCTAACAGCACTACCAGGACTCACAAAGCACCATACCCTACCTATCAAAAGGCAACACTGCAAATATTAAATCAATACATTTCAGAGAATAACAATACATGACCTACTGGGGACAGAGAACAAGTAGCAATGTCAAATAGGAATTACATAAACAGAATACCTCAGCTCAGTTACACATGCAGAATACACCATCACCAAACAAGGAATCAAAATTTAGAAACAAGACAATTTAAACTGGGACCCCCAAAAGCCAAACTTGGAATGTACAACAACACTGTAGAAATAAAACTATAAATTAATTTTCTCTTGTACTAAACAAAGCGCAGACGTTATTGATGCACATTTCCCAGAACTGACATATTCCAGTTAATAAATTCAAAATAAAGATATTTTTCTACCTTTTGTGCATTTTTTTCAGTTCCAGCCACTTTCTTCTGGTTTCTTCGTGCCTTCTGCTAACTCTCCATCGTCTGCTGTCCATTTGTCCTTCTCTCTTCTAGCTTTCTCCATTCTCCCTCTACATCTGCTTTAACATATTAATCTTTCTCCTTTTGCTCTTTCCTCATTCCTATTTTCATCCACTCAAATTTTACCCCTCCATCCTCAATCCCCACTTACCTGGCCAATTGTAGATTTGTCTTCCCTCCCACACAAAATATTTTCCCCTCTCCATTTCACTCTCCCAGCTCCATCCCATTCTAATCCTCCCCCAACATCAGCTCCCTTCTAGTTCCAGTCCCACACAGCACCCCCTCCCTTCTAGTCACTGCATCAGCCCATTTTCAGTCCTAGCCCATCAGCCCATTTCCAATCGTAGTTCCCCCCCATCAGCCCATTTCCAGTGCTAGCTCCCTCCCCTCACAGCCCATTTCCATTCCAAGCCCCCCTCACCATCAGCCATTTGCAGTTCAAGCCCCCCTTCCACTCAGCCCATTTCCAGTCCTAGCAGACCCCCAGCCTATTATCAGTCCTAGCCCCCCATAGCCGATTACCCCCCATAGCCCACTTCCAGTCTTACCCCTCATAGCCCATTACCAGTCCTAACCCCCCCCCCATCACCTCATTTCAGTGTTACCCCCCACCCCATTTTCAGTTACCCCCTCATAGGCCATTACCAGTACTACCCCCCCCACCCCATTTTCAGTGTTACCCCCATCACCCCCATTTTCAGTTACCCCCTCATAGGCCATTACCAGTACTACCCCCCCATCACCACATTTTCAGTTACCCCCATCACCCCATTTTCAGTTACCCCTCATAGGCCATTACCAGTACTACCCCCCCATCACCCATTTTCAGTGTTACCCCATCACCCCATTTTCAGTTACCCCTCATAGGCCATTACCAGTACTAACCCCCCCCATCACCTCATTTTCAGTGTTACCCCCATTACCCCATTTTCAGTTACCCCTCATAGGCCATTACCAGTACTAACCCCCATCACCCCATTTTCAGTGTTACCCCCATCACCCCATTTTCAGTTACCCCCTCATAGGCCATTACCAGTCCTAACCCCCCCCATCACCCCATTTTCAGTGTTACCCCCATCACCCCATTTTCAGTTACCCCCCTCATAGGCCATTACCAGTCCTAGCCCCCCCCCATTACCAGTCCTAACCCCCCTCCCACCATCAGCCAAATTAGATGAAAAAAAAATGTATATTTGCTGCTGCTGCAGTATTAAGCGTCCCGCGGGCCCCTCTGCCTGGTCCTCTCCTCCCTGCAGCATTCAGCTTCAAAAACGGCGGCTTTCAGAGCCGCGAAGAGAGAGAGAGTTTCTCTCGCGCGGTTCTGAAGACTCTCGCGCTGCTCTTCAGAACCGCGCGAGAGAAACTCTCTCTCTTCGCGGCTCTGAAAGCCGCCGCTTTTGGAGCTGATACTGCAGGGAGGAGAGGACCAGGCAGAGGGGCCCGCGGGACGCTTAATACTGCGGCGGCAAGTTTGGAATTTTTTTTTTTTACTCGCCGGTACTTCGCGGGCCGCACAAGATGCTCTCGCGGGCCGCGTGTTTGAGACCCCTGCTTTAAGCCATCAAAAAGTAGAAGGACTAGGGCACATGCAATGAAGCTACAGTGTAACCCGTTTAAGATTAATAAGAGAAAATATTTTTTCACTCAACGCATAATCAAACTCTGGAATTCGTTACTGGAGGATGTAGTAAAAGTGTAGTTGGGTTTAAAAAAGAGTTAGGCAAATTTCTAGAGGAAAGGTCCATAAACCATTATTAAAGAGGACCCGGGTAATCCACTGCTTGCCCCAATACAAGCATTATGGAATCCGTGTGTCTTTTTGGGAAACTGCTAGGTACTGTACTTGTGACCTGGATTGGCCACTACTGGAAACATGATGCTGGGCTTGATGGACCATGGTCTCACCCAGTATGGCATTTCTTATATTCTTATGATTAAGCTACTCAGTATTAGAAACCCTGAATTCAAAATGGACTATCTTTGATTAGCCTAAGAGTTAAAAGCTATAAATTGAAATAAAAAAGATTGAATTTGCTATACTATACAACAGCTGTATATACATACTATAGAATCTTTAAACTATAATAATTTCACAAGTTAAGTAAAATGCCAGCGAAAGCAAGAGTGGATTGTTGCTGCTGAAAACACTAGTCAGCAAAAGTGGGGTTTCCATGGTATAATTCCTACAAAACTATTCTCATCCACAAAATTATTATAATTAGTTTCAGTACGTGTTGCATGCCACTTATCACCAAAGATATCCTACCCATATTATTTAGTGCAGTCACAAGAACTTCAACATAACTGGGTATATAACTTGTTTCACTACTATGAACACATGGAAGGCAATATTATAACTAAGCACCTAGTTAAAGGCAACCAAAACACACCTATTTCAAGCCTATTTTATAAAAAAATAAAAATAAATGCCTACATTTCTTTATAAAATACTAGTATAAGTAACACAGGTACACTAAAAAAATTTTTTTTTAAACTGCCTCTAATGTTTCGATTGATTTTTACGTTTTTTGGTGCGCTGAATCCAAATCTGGTAACCAATTTGCTCCATCACGTACAGATTTTTTGCTACATTGGGTTAGCAGTTTGAGGTGAACGTTTCAGATTGAGTGCGATTGAGATAAAAGTTTCTTGGATGAATTCTTTATACTAATTGTTTAGTAGTTATTCAGATAAGAATAAAGAAAATTGTAACAAGGCAGCACATAAGAATAGAGTAATGTCAACAAAACACACTGTGATGGTAGCAAAATTGTCTGCACTTAAAACAGCCACATACATGTGCACAAACATTGAGCATATAAGAGCGAGGTTAGACACAAAGCAAAGCAAAGAAATGTGCAAAAAATGTTGTACAGGTATGTATGTAAGAATAGAAAACGCAAACCGCACCATTGCAATACATGAAGACAAACACCCGATGGTGTGAAAATAAAATTCTAATAAATGAGATCCGACACTGTGGTAATAAATAGCAAATTTTTATTTCAAAGTTTAGTAAAAACACGATATTTGTCAACACAGTTTAGATTTTAAAGTCATTCTTGGGTCAATCAATCTCCTGGTGGGCCCGTTTCTTCTTCCCCCGAATGCTTCTCTTGGTGCGTTGCTTGGCGTATTTTTCATCTGGGGTTTCCCGCAGCAGCAACCAGCAGAAATCAGCCATCATAGTGGTGTTCCATCTTCCTTGGTACCTTCTCTCTGCGTCCTTGATGTCCTGGTGAAACCTTTCACCTTGTTCTTCACTGTACGCCCCCAAGTTTTCGGGAAAGTAGTTCACATGGGAGTACAAGAAATGGACTTTCAGGCTCATGTTACAGCCTTGTTCTTTGAAGGCATTGAGCATCCTGGCAACAATATCCTTATAGTTCTCATCCCGCCTGTTCCCCAAGAATTTGAGAACAACATCCTTGAAGGAATCCCAGGCTTCTTTTTCCTTCTCAGACATCGTTTCAGCGAATGCTCCATCTGAAATGAGTTTCCTTATATCAGGGCCAACAAACACTCCTTCCTTTAGCTTTGCTTCAGAAAGTCGGGGGAACTTTGAGCAAAGGTACCGAAAGCACTCACCATCTTTTGGAAGGGACTTGATGAATTGCTTAATGAGACCCAACTTAATGTGGAGAGGTGGTAATAGAATTTTATCACGAGGTACCAAGCTCTCATGAAGAACATTTTTCTCACCGGGTCTCAAATACTCCCGAATTGGCCAGTCTTTTTTCCCCCAGTGTAGGTCGCGGGCCCGGCTATCCCACAAGCAAAGGAAGCAGGGATATTTGGTGAAACCGGATTGCTGCCCTAATAGCATGGATAGAATTTTAAAGTCTCCACAAATCATCCACTTATGCTCATCATAATGAATCTTCTGAAGAATCAGGGCCAAATTCTCGTATTTTTCTTGGAGAATAAGAGTGAGCAATAGGAACTGAAGCGAATGTGTTGCCATTATGAAGAAGAACACCTTTTATGCTGTCTTTTGACGAATCAATGAACAGCCGCCATTCAGCAGGATCATACTTGAGTTTAAACTTTTCCATCACTCCGTATATATCGTTGCAAAATACCAAATCTTCCTCTTTGCTGAAATACTTCAAAAATTGTGTCTCGCGGTTGCGGTACCAATAAAAAGTTGTTCCTGGTGACAATAGATTTTTCTGTTTAAGCCGAGAACCTAGCAGTTGGGCAGCATCTTTTGGGAGTCCTAAATCCCGGACTAAATCATTCAATTCAGCTTGAGAGAAAAGTTCAGGTTTCGGATCTGGTTCAGTTTCAAACTCGGAAGTACTGGACTCATCGGGAAAAGCCATCTGATGAGTCTCATCATGATCAGAACCGTCCACACAAATATGATCCAAAGATTTTGGTGGTTCAGGCACAGGTACTTCGTTGCTATGAGGCATAGGCCTTATTGCTGAGGGAAGGTTGGGGTAACTTATTACGTTCTTATTTTTTAAGTTGTATCCCTTCACAATGCAAGAGCAAAAATAGCAGTCACTGCTGTGGTCTCTTTGTTCACGCCACATCATAGGTATTCCGAAACGAAATGCTTGTTTTTTACCTTTCATCCATAAGCGTAGATCTTCCTCACATGTCTTGCACACTTTGTGAGGAGCCCACGGTTTGTCTTGATCGCCTAACTTCAAACCGAAATAGGCGAAATATACTTTTTTAATAAATGCAGAAATGTTCCTCTGCCGCTTTTTCACGGTATATTCCCCACAAATAAAACAAAAACTGTCCGGAGAGTTGACGCAACCTCTGGCTCTGTGAGCCATCACAAATACACAGCACTGCAAACTACAACTGTAGTGAACCACTTCGGAATAAAGCTGGATTACGACTGAGCAAACAAAAGGTAATAATGAACTTACAAGAAACTGAAATTTGACAGAAACGTTCATGTCACAACCACCGTGTTTGAGCGAGCGAGCGAACGAGGCGAACAGGAAAGAACATGCGCCAGCGCGAGTACTGGATTTAGCCCCCCGCCTCCCAATTGTCCTGTTAATGTATAAAATGAATACAAAACACTCTAAAATATCATGAGGGAGTGTTTCTAGTTAGTTAACCATTACAACCTCTATTTTGGGCCAAGAAAATAAACTGCAGTCGGCTAAAAAGAAATTATGTGAACATTCCTTATATGGGTAAGAAATCTAATTTTGCAAGAAAACGTGACGTGATGGAACATTTTGGCTATTTTTCCTGGATTCAGCACCCCAAAATCTATAGGAATCAGTTGCAAAACTGGAGGCAGTTTTTTGGTAGTGTACCTGTGTAATCAAAAATGCACCTTAAATTAAGGCATGATCACTTATACTACTCCTGGGGCAGGTGTGAATGTCAGCACCTAGATTTAAAAAGAATGTGCGTGTGTACTTGTGTACTCCATCCATGCTCTGCCCAAACTCAGCCTACGAGCCTTCTCCAGTGAAAGCATGCACTTTAGGGTCTAAATGCATACTTGTTTCATTATCCCCTCTAAGTTCATTTGGAAACATGTCTATTGTAAAATTGTTATACTCCTTATTCCCCTCCCCGGTTCAGTTTAAACATGTTCATTGTAATTGGTTTTGTTAAATGTAAACCACCTTGATTCCAAGATAAAACAGTATATAAATAAATACTTACCTATAAAATAGCACTCTACATAAAACAGATTGTTAAATGCATAAATGAATAAAAATGTGAGAATTACTCACATTCTTGCCTCCTAAATTTAGGTGACAAGAATGGGTGACATGATCAACTAAGCGCAGCTCAGGAGCAGTTGCCAAGTTTTAGACTTTTCCTGAGGCTTTTGGAATGCGTATCTGTTCCCACCTGCCTCTGTTGCATGGGACTGCCTCAGTCTATTAAGATAGCTGAAAGCAGAATACAACTCTTTGGGGGCATGGTCAGGTTTCTGAAGACTCATATCCTGCTGTCCACGGAAAACTCCTGCTACAGGTAAGTAAATCAATTTTCTCCATGGACAAGCAGCATAGTGAGTCCTCACGTATGGGAAATCCTAGCTACAGGCTCTCTCACTTGGTTTGCAGCTTGTCGTGCTGTGAGGGCTTGCGTGCATCAGTGATGCTGAGAGCTAAACTATCGGTAGTTTAACTACTGGCAGGGTCTCCCAAGATGGACAGGTCTCAGCTGAGGTGCCAGACCAAGACAAACCACCCATCTGGGCAGCAGCAGAATGGGATAGTGTTGACGGCGGAGGATCACATTTTTGTGACAACGGCAACAACACCAAACTTAAACTGCGCGGAAGAAAGGCCCGGCAATCTACTTCTGTATCTTGCCATGAAAACCCAATGGATAGTTACAACAAAACAAATTGTGCTATGGTGCTGGAAGATGAGACCCCCGGGTCGGAAGGCACTCAACTAGCTGAAGACCTTTCAGAGTAAAGCCAGCATTTATGATGTGGTTGGATCAAAGCCCTCGGGAAGTCTGACTGCTGATGTAGCTGCGCATGAAATGAGACTCAGAAGCTGTAAAAATGTCTTACACATTGGAACATGGAACGTACGAAGTATGAACCAAGGGAAGTTGGACGTGGTCAAGAATGAAATGGAACGTGTACAACTTGATCTGTTGGGTGTCAGCGAACTGAAATGGACTGGCATCGGGCACTTTGCAGCAGATGATCACATGGTCTACTATGCTGGAAATGAAAGACAAAGAAGAAATGGTGTTGCATTTATAATAAAGAAGAAATTTGTAAGAACTGTAATGAAATACAATGCAGTCAGCGAACGCTTAATCTCTATTCGTCTACGAGGATTGCCTATCAACACAACTATTATTCAAGTATATGCCCCAACAACAGCTGCAGAAGAGAATGAAATTGAAGAGTTCTATGAACAAGTACAAGCTGAAATTGACAGAACATGCAAACAGGATATCCTGATAGTCATGGGTGACTGGAATGCAAAAGTTGGCAACAAAGAAGAAGGCAAAGTAGTTGGAAAATATGGACTTGGCAAAGGAAATGAAGCTGGAGAAAGACTGATAGAATTCTGCAAAACCAATGATCTATTCATCTCAAACACCTTCTTCCAGCAACACAAGTGGCGACTGTACACATGGACTTCACCTAATGGATTGTATAAAAATCAAATTGACTACATCTGTGGAAGTCAACGATGGAAAAGCTCTATAACATCAACCAAGACAAAACCTGGAGCTGACTGTGGTACAGATCATCAACTACTAGTATGCAAACTCAAGCTAAAGTTGAAAAAGAGCAAACCACTCATGAATGCAGCAAAATATGACCTTGAGAATATACCACTGGAATTTAAAGACTGCCTGCAAAATCGATTTGCTGCTTTAGATACAAATGACAGAGCTCCGGAAGAGTTATGGAATGACATCAAGAAGGTGGTGTTGGAAGAAAGCGAGAAGTCTCTACAAAAGGTGAAAAAGCAAAAACGGCCAAAATGGATGACGGAAGAAACTCTGAAAATTGCCCAGAAACACAGAGAAGCTAAAGCCAGAGGAGAAAGAAAGACAATCGCAGAACTCAACAGAGATTTCCAACGTGCAGCAAGACATGACAAGGAAAAGTACTATAACGACACATGCAAGGAAATAGAAGCAGAAACTATTAGAGGAAGAGCAAGATCGGCTTTCCTAACGCTACGAGATTTAAAGAAAAAGTTCCAGCCTCGAATTGGAATGTTACAAGATGCTCAAGGTTCTATGTTGAATGATGCTGAGAAGATCAAGAAAAGGTGGAAGGAATATACAGAGTTTTTATATGATAAAGATCAAGTGGACCAACAGCCGTTTCAACCTGTACCTTATGATCGGGAACCATTGGTGATGAAAGAAGAAGTTGAAGCAGCATTGAAAGCCTTATCAAAGAACAAAGCACCAAGCATTGATGGCATTCCTATAGAAGTATTGCAGCAATCTGATGCAGCTGTTACCACAATTACAAGGCTCTGCCAAGAAATATGGAAGACAACATCATGGCCAACTGACTGGAAAAGATCTGTGTTTATACCAATACTAAAGAAAGGTGATCCAACTGACTGTGGAAATTATCGAACAATCGCTCTGATCCCACATGCCAGCAAGATTCTACTGAAGATTATTCAAAAAAGACTACAACCATACATGGAACAAGAATTACCTGAAGTGCAAGCAGTGTTCAGGAAAGGGCGAGGAACGAGAGACATCATTGCGGATGTGAGATGGATCCTTGAAAAGACTAAAGAATACCAAACGGATATCTATTTGTGCTTTATCGACGATAGCAAGGCTTTTGACTGTGTAAACCATGAGAAACTCTGGGCCACATTAAGAAGCATGGGTATACCAGAACACCTGACGTTCTCTTGCGCAATTTGTACATTGATCAAGAAGCAACAGTTCGAATGGAACAAGGAGAAACAGAAAGGTTTAAAATAAGCAAAGGTGTAAGACAAGGCTGCATACTTTCCCCCTACCTGTTTAATTTATATGCAGAACAAATCATCAGAGAAGCAGGATTGTATGAAGACAACAGAGGTGTGAAGATTGGTGGAAGACTCATCAACAACCTTCGCTATGCTGATGATACTACATTACTGGCTGAAAGTGAAGATGATCTGAAACATTTGCTTCTCACAATCAAAGAACATAGTCTCAAAATGGGCCTGCACCTTAATGTAAAGAAGACAAAGATCATGACAACTGGCATAATCAACAGGTTCATCGTTGAAGGAGAAGAAATTGAAATTGTGAACAACTTTAACCTACTTGGATCAACTATCAATAAAGAAGCAACAAGCAGTCAAGAAATCAACGACGCATTGCTCTTGGCAGAATGGCTATGAAAGACCTAGATAAGATTCTCAAGAGCAGAGATGTCTCTCTCCATACAAAGATTCGACTTGTTCAAGCCATGGTATTTTCAATAACATCATATGGATGTGAAAAAGACAGACAGGAAGAAAATTGATGCCTTTGAATTATGGTGCTGGCGGCGAATACTGTGTATACCATGGACTGCCCGAAGAACAAACCAGTCGGTACTAGAGGAGATCAAACCTAAGCTTTCTTTAGAAGCTCAGATGACAAGACTTCGACTTTCATACTTCGGACACATCATGCGAAGAGAGAGATCATTAGAGAAAGACATCATGCTTGGCAAGATAGATTTAGGCGTCATTGTGGATACCATGTTAAAACCCTCGGCCCAGTGTGCAGCAGCGGCCAAGAGAGCAAATAGAATGCTAGGTATGATAAGGAAAGGAATGGAAAATAAAACAAAAGATATTATAATGCCTCTATATTGTTCCATGGTGAGACCGCACCTTGAATATTGTCTGCAATTCTGGTCGCCGTATCTTAAAAAGGATATAGCGATTTTAGAAAAGGTTCAGAGAAGAGCCACCAAAATGGTAAAGGGGATGGAAGGATACTCCTATGAAGAAAGGCTAAAAAGGTTAGGGCTCTTTAACCTGGAAAAGAGACGGCTGAGGGGAGATATGATAGAAGTCTATAAATTAATGAACGGAGTGGAACGGGTAAACGTAGATCGATTGTTTACCTTATCAGAATATAGAAAGACTAGGGGACATGCAATGAAGCTACAGGGTAAACTATTTAAGACTAATAAAAGAAAATATTTTTTCACTCAACGTGTAATCAAACTCTGGAATTTGTTACCGGAGGATGTAGTAAAGGCTGTTAGTGTAGTGGGTTTAAAAAAGGTTTGGACAAGTTCCTGGAGGAAAGGTCCATAAACCATTATTAAGAAGGGACCCAGGATATCAATGCTTGAACCAATACAAGCATTGTGGAACCTGTGTCCCTTGGGGAAACTGCTAGGTACATATGACCTAGATTGGCCACTGTTGGAAACAGAATACTGGGCTTGATGGACCTTGGTCTGACCCAGTATGGCATATCTTATGTTCTTATGTTCGGTCAACGCAAAAGAGGAAGGCCAGCAATGAGATGGATCGATACAATAACAGCAGCTACGGGTACCAGTCTGTCAACAATGAGCTGCCTGACTGAAGACCGAACACAATTTAGGATAGCTATCCAGAGGGTCGCCATGAGTCGACTCCGACTCGACGGCACTAAACAACACCACAGCTACAGGCTTCTTTGAAAAGAAAAAAGGGAAGCAAAAAAACAAGAATAGTATTGCAATGGGCAGACACCTACACTATTTTTGTTGACAAGTAACATAATATATGATGGCAGATAAAGACCAGCATGGTCCATCTAGTCTGCCTAGCAAGGTGGATAGAGTCGGTGCACCTGCCGCTCCATGCAGGTCACCCCTCCCAATGCCTTTGTTTAGGTGTGTAACCACTGCTCCGTGCAGGTCATCCCTATTTGTTGAAATATAAGAGATAGTAGCCTTGTATGTTCCTTTTGTGGCAATAAGTCTTTTCTTTTTTGTTTGTTTTTGAAAGGCAGCCTGGAAATAAAATAAATGGGCTTAGCAGGGATGGAGTTGGATACTTCTCCCCAGAAAGATTTTGGAGGATGGGCTGGCTAAACTTATTATTGCCTCAGGAGTCTCTTTCTAAACAATAATATGATATGGATAATAGACAGATATCCATGTTGCAGCTTTGCCAGTCTCAAGTGGGCTACCGATACTGACATTATGAGCTATGACATAACCTTCCAAAGTCAAACCTTCCTGGGCATAAGAAAGGAGATACAGTTTGCTAACCAGTTGGATAATGTGTGTTTGGCTATGGCAGCCCCACGCTCATTTGGGTCAAAAGAACAAAAGGTTGGTAAACTTTCTAAGGGCTTTAGTCCACTCCAAATAGAAGGCCAAGGCTCTCGGCAGTCCAAAGTGTGATGCACTTTTACCTTTGTGGATGTCAAACCTGGGGAAAATGCTGGCAGAATTGACTGGTTAAAGTGACAATGGCTTGAAAGGAGTTTTAATCATCTGAAAAAGGCTTGATTGGAGGCTTCAATAGAAACAAATCCCACATGAATTAACAACTACAGGCTGTACAGAGATGGGTTTACCTTCTACAAGATGATGATATGTGCCAATCAAAGATGTACCTTAACAGGATTGGTTTTCAAAACCTAACTTGGAGAGATGCAGAGGATATTCAAGCATTTTTTGCATAGGACAGGAGAAAGACCTAGGCCCTTATCATCATAGCAAATGGCAAATCTCTTCCATTTAAAACAGTATTTGTTTAATTAATTAATTAACTAATTTATTTACTTATTTAACAGTTTTTTATACTGTCTTTCTACAAGTCAAGATGGTTTACAAATAACTCAGCGTGGTAAAAGAAAATACGTCAAACAGTGGTGCACATTACATCGAACATATTGAAAATATTGTAACAGATGCTATTAACAAATTCTCATAAAGGTTGATGAACTATGAGCATATTAGGCTGCAGTGATATAAACTGCTTGATGCCAAATGTGTGTATTATGTACGTAGAGTTGCTGTGTAGGATATTTGTCGTTTGTTGCTTGGCCATGGTATTATGTGACTAAGAGGGTTTTCAAGCATTTTCTGAAGTCTTGCAGAAGTTGAATGTCTCTTATTTGTGGCAGAAGTGACCTCTGCCATGGTACCTCTTGGATGAGGAGGAGAAACCTGGAAGGAGTTCTAAGGGTATCATTGCTGCTTAATGATAGTTGCAGCCTCCTGCATCTTCTCTGAAGAGATCCTCTCCATGGCCCAGCCATTTAACAAGTTTTTCCTGGATATCAATCCTTAAGTCTGAGGCCTAGAGCCATGAGTGTCTCCAAGTGCCAATACTCATTGACAAGGCTCTCTGTGCCATACTGAAAATATCACAGGTCACGCAGATCATGTACTTTTCACACTCCTTTCCTTTGCCTACTAGTGATTAGAGTTGCTCGGCCTTTTCTTGAGGGAGAGTGTCAGCTAACTTCTGTATCTATTTCAAAATGTTCTGCAAGTGAATGCCCATGAAAAGCTGGTAGGATATTAAGCAGGTTAATGGCACTCTGAAATAATTTTCTCACAAAAGACTCCAAATCTGAACCTCTCTCCTCAGGGTCACTGAAGAATGGGTCTTGGAACTTTTGGCTGAACTGAAAGCAAATTTGACTACTATAGAATGGTGAGGTAGCTGCACCTTTTTGAATCCTGGAGCCTTGGCCTTCTTATATAAGAACATAGGCAGTAAAAAGAGGGGGTCTTCCATATTCTCCTCTGTATGTCCTTCAGAATTCTGTGAATGAGCACTGTCACAGACTCCTTGGGCAGGGTGAGGAGGTGGAGGAGTTCCAGGGCTGCTGCCCTGGGATCCTTCTCCATTTCTAACTTAAATGGACCAATCTTAGCCATTTCCCAGACAAAATCAGTGAAGGTGAGTTCATTAGTATTAAGCTTCTATGCTCACGAGGTAGAGAGGGATCTGATAGGAGATTAGTGGAACCATCCTCTGAGAATACCTTTAGTTTATAGTCAGCATCCCTGGAGCACTCTAGATCTAACTAAGTAAAGTATGCCATAGAAATGGCTGGGTCCCTGCTTGGCTCAACCTTCGCTCCTTTCAAGGTGCAGATCTTGATACAGAGTGTCAATGCATCAAGCATCTCCATTGTCTCATTGGCATGTCTTTCCCTTATACACTGGAGATTGACACCAGATGGACAGTCACTGACCCCTTTGGATGCCTCGGAGTTCATCTCTCCTCTAGACAGCTCATGAGTCTTTGAAGATCAGTTGGATGTCTTGTTGTATTCAACTTCAATGATGTCAAAGCTGCAGCATCACATCAATCAAACAAAACCTTTCAGTGTTCCACCAGTCTTTTCTTGAGACGTTCCTTGAAGGCTGCTATTGATAAAGGCAGTGGGACTGCAATAGGAGGGACCTCATGTGTAGTTCCAGGGATATGAGAAGCAAGGACTGTTGCCCAGTGCTTGATGCTGCAATCCCTCAATGTCGACAAAGACAAAGTTGAATCATTCCTCTTCTGGAGGGAACCAGATTGTTTCTGCTCATGATGGGTTCAACTGATGCTTGATGTTTAAGGCAACTGATATTCTCTTGCTACCAATGCATCTCCAGTGTCTGGTGCAGCTTCTGAGGCCATTGAGGCTGATGCCTCTGATACCAAAGTCGATAGACTGGACTTTTTCTGTGCCAAAAAGGGTTCTGCACTTCTCTTTATGAACACTGAACTCTCTTTGACATCTGTGAACACAAATTATAATGAGAAGGATCTCAAGTGAGACCTCATTTGGAGTACTGTGTGCAATTCTGAAGACTGCACCTTCAAAAAAGACATATACAGAATGAAGTTGGTGCAGAGGGCAGCTACTAAAATGGTCAATGGTCTTCATCATAAAGCATATAGACTTAAATAACTCAATATCTATACTTTAGAAGAAAGGAGGAAGAGGGGAGATATGATAGAAATGTTTAAATACCTCCATGGCAAACATGCATGGGAGGAGGGCTTCTTTCAATTGAAAGAAAGTTCTGGAATGAGAGGTCATAGGATGAAGATGAAACAGGACAGACTCAGGAGTAAATCTACAGGAATATTCCTTTACAGAAAGAGTGGTGGATGTGTTGAACAGCCTTGCATTGGAGGTGGTTGGGACAAAAACTGTATATGAATTTAACTAAGCTTGGGACAAGCACAGAGGATCTCTAAGGGAAAGGAGTGGATTGTGTAGATTAGTATTGGTATTGATGGGCAGACTGGAAAGGCTGTATGGTCTTTATTTGCTATTAATTTTCTATGGGCCTGATTTTCAACAAGGCGCCGAGGTCTGCCATACCCACAGAAAGTTACCCAGTCAGGAAAAGAGCCCAAATTGTGAGTCATGCACCACCAAAATGGGCAGGCTATGAAAATGCAGCATAAACCAAGTACAGCGGCAGGCGCCTGCTGTGGCATATACAGGTAAGCGAAGGGCATGTAACCCGGGCACTGCGCCCAAGATACAGGTGATACCCGTGTATGTGACCACATCATCAGCCGGAGAATCAGGACAGCAGGTACACAGGAACTCAATGCACTGCCCATCTGGCATGCTCATGCAGAGACGACACCATCACGCAGGGAGGAGTGGCCTAGTGGTTGGGGCAAGTTACCACAGGCCGGAAAGTTGGGGGTTCAAATCGTACTAGAGGACAGCAACCTTGGGCCGGAAGGACTGGGGTTTCTAGTCCCACAGGTGCTCCTTGTGGTCTTGGGCAAGCCACTTAACCCTCCATTGCCCATGTTCCCTGTAAAATAGTTATCTCCAAGTTATAATGCCCTGTTCAATGTAACTTCAGTTTGTTCAATGTACACCGCCTTGATATCATGAAAGGCAGTATATAAGAAATGTTAAATAAATAAATGCAGGCCCTGTGCAGGAGCCCCCTGTGGCTGGGCGGATAGACACTAGTGGCATGGCAGCCAAAAGAAGTGCAAACTTCAGCCCGGATGAAAGCAAGTGTCTAGTCCACTCTGTGCTGAAGCATGAGGGGGGTCCTCTATCCAGGGGGGGGGGGGGGGCAATGTCTAAACCTGCGGCTGGCAACAGCCATATGAAGGAGAATTCAACTCTGGCTACGCGGGTAAGGAGTCCAAAACAGGCAGGGGTGGGGGGCTGAGCACCATGCTAGGCAGACACACCCTGAAAGGCACAGCTGTGTGTCTACACAGGGAGACAGGCTGTGATGCCAAGCCACATGCTGGTGGCTGCCCCAATATGTGCCTATCAGGTGGTGGTGGGGGGACAGGCCATGCAGTGATACTGGTGCCAGCCTCAGATTGCCTGCAGCAGGGGCCATACCCACACACAGCAGGTGGTCGGGGCACTGCACCCCCTGGTGGCAGTTGGTAGCAATGCCATAGGGCAAGCACAGGAATAGTAATGCCTGGTGCAGGGGGAGCTGTGGATGGTCTGGGAACCGCAGGAGACCCTGGCAGCTAGTGTGGATGCCCGGACACCTGCCCCACCCCCCAGCCCCTGTGCCTTGGTGCAGGAGTCTGGTGGGATCGGTGGCAGAAACCACCCATGCTGCTTGTCTGTCCCTGCAACCAAAGCCTGCAACTAGAGCCTGCCATCCATGGGTATGCCCCTTCCCCCAGGATGGGCATGTCGCCAGACCATGGAAAGATACAGGTATGCACAACAGGCAATATGGTAGTGGCCACTGAGTTCATGTGTATCCCCCCCTCTCTCCACAGGGAATAAGGTGTGCATCGGACCCTTGAGGCCCTCGTGGCATTTCCTCACACTGCGGTGGGGGAGGCCGAACCAGCTGCAGCGGATCGGGGAGCGGCTGGTGGCTGATGAAAGCCAGAGGGGCACACAGTGGGACCCAGCAGATGCAGAGGACGGCAGCCATGGCTGCCAGACTACCTGGCAGTGGACTCTCCCTGTATTTAATGATGGGAATGTGCTGTGCACATCTGTGCCATCCCCCGGTGCCACCATCCCATGTGCACACCAGCCGGCACCCAAGATGCGCAGTTGTGCACACTCCTGACTGGGGCATAGCACAGAAGGGCAGTACAGGGGCGCATACTCCCAGCAGTGGCCCCAGGGGCACATTGTGTACCTGCCCATGCTGCCCCCTGTGCATGCCCATCACCTGGGGGGCTGGCAGTGTACAGCTTGGCATGTGAGAGGGAGAATAGAGCTGGCTGGAGGTGGAACCACCCATCAAGCATCCCAGGTATGGTGGAGTGGCATAGGGCATCGCCAGCAAGTGACCTGCATTGAGCCAAGAGGTGGAGCTGCACCCCCCGGCTGTACCCCACAGCTCACAGCTATGTCAACCCACAACCCTACCAAGGGGCCCTGTTCCCACTGCATGGCTCAACATGGGCCAGGTGAGATCTGCAGTGGGGCTGTGGTCCATCACCCACAGTTGGGGGCCCACAGCGCCACCCCTGCACCCATGGGCACACACCAGCCGTGCTACACTCGGCCCCTCTGTGACACCACCCCCTTGTCCATCGAGCGACTGGGCTCTGACCACCCTGCTGGCAGAGGTGTGCCTCCCCTCAAGGAGAAGGTGTGGACTGCAGCATGGACCATCACCGTGCACGTGAATGCTCTCACTGCAGCAGTGACAGGGCATAAGCAGTGCCCCCCTGCAGTAAAGCCCATCCTCCAGGCAGATCTGCCCTGTGCTGGGGTGATCTGTGAATGTACAGCTGTGCATTGTCTGCCACTGTTCAGTGTTGTAGATATGTTGTCACATATGTACAATAAAACAGTTCATGTTTGCAAATGCTATGTTGTCCATTTTCTGGGGGCAGGGCATCGTGTCTACATGGGTGGTGCGGGGGACCAGGGGAAGGGGGACCGGGAGAGGGGATCAAGGGAGGGGGTCCAGGGGTCTATGGGCATGGGGTGTGGGCATGCCTGTTTGGTGCGGGTATGGCAGAGGGCCACAACCCATGCAGATGGTAACAGGCAGAGCCCTGCATGGGTAATGCCCCTTGGGGCGCAACCATCTGCACGGGTAGTGGGTCTCTGCCATACCCATGCAACACAGCTGCGGCAGCATGGGTGTAGCGCAGCAGTGCTGCACATGCAGGATGCCCCCTACCCCATGAAGGCACACCATCAGAGTGGCGCACGCCGTGGTTGACATGCCCGCTTACAGTGTTATGTGACCTACCTGAGTATCACAGTCTGGGCGTCCCTACACGCCTATGATGCCATTGCCCAGCTCTGTGCGGCGATGGTGTCCTTCAGTGGCAAACCATCATGCAGATTTTCATAACATCAGTGCCCAGGGGCCTAAGTGGGTACCAGATATGCCTTTGGATGGGGTGTGGCCCCAATGCGCGCTCTACCTGCGTATGCATAAGAGGACCTACGTGGGGAGGCAAATGCTGCCTTTGCCCGTTGCTGTTTCATGATGACTGACAAGTCACTGACAGAGGCAAAGTGCACGAGGAAGGCTATCTTCACCACGTCTGGGGCTCATTCTGCAGCAGCACACTGCCCTCTTTGTGGCTGAGGATACCAGCACCCAAGCAGGCAGGAACACTACCACAACCAGGATGTGGAGGACATCAAGAAGATGTGGCACATGGTACGGCAGGCAGCGAAGGAGAAGAGGGCCAGGAACAGCAGGCTGCTGCCTGCACAGCGGCACAACCTCACCCCACTTGAGGAGCAGGTGCTGCAGTACATGGAGGAGATTGCCATCTCACGGGTTGTGGGCTTTGACAGCTCCACCACAGGCACACAGGAGGGTGAGTAGAGGTGCCCCATAACCCAGGTGTGACTGTGACAGCCATATATGTGTCCCTACCATGTCTCTGTCCACCCAGCCCATGCCTGTCTGTCTGTCGGTCGGTCGGTCCTTGGGTGTTGTGTGGGGTAGGTACGGTGCAGGTTGTGCACCACCTACTGGTTCAGTGGTGGATTCGGTGCTACCCCATAGGCTGAGCTGGCACGCCATGACACTAACTTCTGCCACCTTTGTTCTCCCACAGACCTAACAGGGACATCACCCTCCCAGCCTGGGACCAATGCATCTGGGGGAGCTGCAATGCCCACCATGGAGGATGCCAGTCCCCAAGCCAGGATGCAGCAGACATCATTGCTGGTGTGCCTGCCAGTACAGCACAGCAGCCCAGTGTGGCAGCCAGTGCAAGGGAGCCATTAGGTTCGCCATTCAAGGCAGTGGGGCAGACCAATGTGATCACTAGTGCCGGGGAGCTGGGCACAGATGACGCCCCACTTGCCGGGCTACAGTTTGCCATCCTGAAGGAGCCATTGGATGCAGGAGGCGATGACCTGGACCAGGAACTACCAATGGCAGGCACAGAGGACATACTCTCCGAGCTGCAGGGTATCCGGCAGGACCTGCAGGCTGCAGAACAGGCCAGGGAGGCAGAGTGCGAGGAGTGGCGGGACTACAGATTGCGTGTGGAGCACCACAAAGAGGGGCACCTGTGGCTGATGAGAGAGATGGCAGCTTACCAGGCATCTACTGCTGGCTCCCTGCGCAGTTTGGTGGGCCTCATGCAGGCACAGTGCGTGGGTGTTGGGGCTCCCAGTGCAGCAGCGCAGCCACCTGCTAGCCTTGAGCCATGTCCTTCTGCCCGCCCTGCTGCGGAGGGTAGTGACACTGCCAGCATGTCCTCTGACAACACTCCACTGCATCGCAGTGTGCATGTTAGCAGGTGCCCATGGCTGGTGGGGAGTCCTATGGCAGAGGAATCACGTGGGGGAAATAAAGCAAATAGATTTCTTTTTCCCTCTTTCAAGTTTAACCCACAATGCCTCCTCGCTCCCTTTTAAGCTCTGTAATTCCAAAGCTTTAATAGCATTTTTTACATATAGTGCTATTCTTCCTCCCCTTCTTCCTACCCTGTCCTTTCTGAATAAAGTATAGCCAGGTATAGTTACAACCCAGTCATGGTTTTCTGTGAACCATGTTTCTGTTAACAGCCACTAAATCCAAGTCAGTCACTCCCACCAAAGCGTCAACATCAGGGATCTTATTTCCCATGCAAAGGGCATTTATACACACTGATTTCCATATGTTACCCCTGTTACCCATTTCCATGAATGTATTTAATGTATCACTTACCTGGGGGCTTTCTTCACCCGTCCCCAATGAATCTAGTTTAAAGCCCTCTTCAGTAGATTAGCCAGTCTTCTACTGAAGACGCATTGACCTTTCTTGGACAGATGGATGCCATCTCTGCTCTGCAACCCTTGGAACAGCATCCCATGGTCTAGGAAACAAAAATGCTCTCGATGACACCATCCAAGAAACCATGCATTCATCTCCAAGATGCGAGCCTCTCTGCCTTGGCCTTTACCCTCAACAGGGAGGATTGAAGAGAACACCACCTGTGCACCTAACTGCTTCACCCTCTGTCCCAGAGCCATGAAGTCACTTTTGATACGTTCCGAGGTATACCTGGCAGTATCATTTGTTCCGACATGGATTAGCAACATTGGGTAATAGTCAGTGGGCTCGATGAGTCTCAGCAAACTCTCTGCAACATCTTGGATTTTGGCACCAGGCAGACAGCATACCTCTCTAGACATCATGTCTGGTTGGCAAATGGACGCCTCAGTAGCCCTCAGAAGAGAGTCAACAACCACCACTACCCTTCGCTTCCTTGTGGTTACTGATTCCGCAATTTTGGGGTACTTGAGCTCTGGTTCTTCCCTTTCCAGGGATGCTTTCACCTCCTCCACTTCCAGGGCTGCATAATGGTTCTCCAATTCAAGGGCTTGAGAAGTTGGATTGGTGATTCTGCAGGCCCTGGTGACTTGTGTCCAACCTTCAACATTCTGTTGGCACCCATCTTCTCCTATGCTGGAGAGCTTGGTTGCTGCAAGAAGCATCTCATCAATGTACTTCTCACTGTCTTGAATGCTCTTCAGCCTCGCCAGCTCCTCTCTGAGTTCCTCAACTTCTTTCCTCAGAACTTCAGCATGCAGGCACCCTGCACATGGAACCGGTCCTTCAACTGGCATTGGGACCTCTGTCTAGACAGAGGCAGAAGCTGTAACGGGGGCATCAGCTTTAGCAATACGATTTTTCCAAGCCATTGTTCTGTTTGTGGAGCTTAGGTATCTGTTAAAGCAAAAGAGAGAGAGACCTACCAAAGTACCAGCCGGTTTTCCAGCTGTCCTTTCAGAGAAAAAGCAGTTAAATCTCTTTAATTATATTCAAAATGTGCTGTTCCAAGTCCCTGTGCTTTGTTAAATGGGGAGGTGCCCTATAAAGCAAGACTGCTCACTAGGGGTAGGTGGGAGATGGGGTGGGTAGGGAGGGAACTAACTCCTGATTAGGTGTCAGCAGTTCCGAAAAGCTGAGAAGGTTACCAGAGTTTAAAACCTACTCCACTAAAGAAAATAGTTCTACTAAAGCACCAAAAAGAATGTAACTTTGCTTTAAAAATATATCAGAACCCTTTTAAGAGCTACCAGTCAGAGAGCTAGCAATTTAATAAAAATAAACCCTCAAATCCTTACCGTTGTTTGACCTGTAGAGCTCACAAAAAAGTTGAAGGAGTGACACAATGAACTGAAAAACAGGCAGAGGAGGTACAATATTAGCGTGCTGGGTTTTCCCGAGGTCGTTGAAGCGAGAGAGGACAAGCAGTGTTTGCTACAGGAACATTTTGCTTTTTGCGTCCCCAGTGCCCCGAAAGATGTCAAGCTGGACAGAGCACACAGAAGTATTTATTTATTTATTTAACAGGTTTTCTATACCGCCTTTCTTACAATCAAAGCTGTTACAAGAGTACATTAGGTTAACATAAAATACAGACAAAAAAACATCAGACTAAAAAGACAAAACAATGCATCCAGTTTTATACCACCTTATCAAAATATCAAAGTGATAAGCAATGGATCTATAGGTAACAAAGAGACTACATCAGGTTAACATGTAATACAGACATACCTCTAAACGGAAGAGCAGCCAAAGGGAAAGATAGACTGAGGAAATTGTAAAGAGTATAACTACACAAATTAATAGCTCTTATATATATTTGCTGTTCTTCAATTTACGCCACAGGCCCGCGCCCGACAGGTGCGGGCCTGCCTGTCGGCGGCGTTGCTTTAATGGAGCTGCTGCTCCCCTCCCACAGCCCCAATTGGGCCGGAGGCAGCCGTTGGTCTCGCGCCTCTGCGGGGTCCGGCGGTGGAGTTCTGCCCGCCGTCGGCGGCGTTGCTTTAATGGAGCTGCTGCTCCCCTCCCACAGCCCCGATTGGGCCAGAGGCAGCCGTTGGTCTCGCGCCTCTGCGGGGTCCGGCGGTGGAGTTCTGCCCGCCGTCGGTGGCATTGCTGTAATGGAGCTGCTGCTCCCCTCCCACAGCCCCGATTGGGCCGGAGGCAGCGGTTGGTCTCGCGCCTCTGCGGGGTCCGGCGGTGGAGTTCTGCCCGCCGTCGGCGGCATTGCTTTAATGGAGCTGCTGCTCCCCTCCCACAGCCCCGATTGGGCCGGAGGCAGCCGTTGGTCTCGCGCCTCTGCGGGGTCCGGCGGTGGAGTTCTGCCCGCCGTCGGCGGCGTTGCTTTAATGGAGCTGCTGCTCCCCTCCCACAGCCCCGATTGGGCCGGAGGCAGCCGTTGGTCTCGCGCCTCTGCGGGGTCCGGCGGTGGAGTTCTGCCCGCCGTCGGCGGCGTTGCTTTAATGGAGCTGCTGCTCCCCTCCCACAGCCCCGATTGGGCCGGAGGCAGCCGTTGGTCTTGCGCCTCTGCGGGGTCAGGCGGTGGAGTTCTGCCCGCCGTCGGCGGCGTTGCTTTAATGGAGCTGCTGCTCCCCTCCCACAGCCCCGATTGGGAACTCATGCTGGTGCCAGGTCTGGTCCCAGACCGATAATAACTTGTTTTTCTCTAATATGAAGAGAAAGCTTCATTTATGCGCAGCTTAAAGGGCCAAAAGATCCATTACATACTGAGGACATGAATTGCAAATTTTCCAAGATTTATTGCAATATACCTTGGAAAGACGGTGAAGCTTCAAGCCCTTGACTCAACTGCTGCAGGAAAAAGAGATTCATTACTGATGGGCTTTTTACTTTTCTCTCATTTTTTAATACAATAATGTCCAGCACAGAATTACTGTGCTGGAGGATGTTTGAAGATGGTGGACTTTTTAAAGAATGGATGGACTTGGAAATCAGGGGAAAGACAAAAGATCATGGAGTGGAAGGCCTCTACACCTGAGGAAAGTGCCTGAAAGTCATAGGAAATTGTATGAACCAGCTAAAGAGGATGCTGACAGGGGCACGGACAATACCACACTAACATTAGTCCTCTGCAAGGTCAGTAAATGGGTGTTGCTGTTTGCCAGTTTCTGTGCTGATTTGGCTGGATGGAGTGATTGAATTCATCATGTACAATGAACAGCTCTATCTTCCCCCGGTGAGTGAGACTGTGGACCTTATCCTCTTTGGGGCTTCCATATGACTGAGGGGAAAGCGTAGTTACCTGTAGCAGATGTTCTCCGGGGACAGCAGGAATCAGTCCTCACATATGAGTGATGTTGGCGCCGACGGAGCCCTCGTAGAAGCATCTCCCCAGTTTTGAAAGAAAGCCTTTGGGAGATGCACCATGCATATGTGCCCCCCTTCCCATCCAAGGGAGAGCATTTTGAATTTCTCCCTTACCAGAAACTTGTTTAAGTTTCACAGCTCTAAGATGGTCCTGGGGCCCCCAGTCCTCTTTGGGCCAAAAAGTACCTGGAGTAGAAGCCTTTGCCCCACAGGTGTCTAGGCACAGGTTCTACTGCTTTGTCTTTGAGAAGACCTGTGAGCTTTGTGAGTAGCAGGGCCTGGTGAAGGAGAGGCCGCACCGGCTCTCCGGAAAAGAACCTGGGTGGAATCTGCTGCAGGTGGAGGAGATATTCTTCCCTGACCAACTGCAGTACCCAGAGGTCTGAGGTGATTGAGGCCCATCTGTGGGAAAAGAGTGCCAGGTGCCTCTCTGTGGGCTGGTGAAGGTCTCCTGGGGGAGGGGAGACCCTGCCTTGGGAGTCAAAAGCTCCCCTTGGGCTGGGTGGAAACTGAAGCCTGAGGCTTAGGTGTTTTTGCCTTCTGAGCCCTGTGCCCCTGCCTCTTGGGTGAGAACCCTGCTGATGGCCAGAGTAGGGCTGG
Organism: Ichthyophis bannanicus; assembly: GCA_033557465.1. Taxonomy (NCBI): domain Eukaryota; kingdom Metazoa; phylum Chordata; class Amphibia; order Gymnophiona; family Ichthyophiidae; genus Ichthyophis; species Ichthyophis bannanicus. Next base: position 1,657,727,667 of record CM066031.1, read on the forward strand.
TACTGCTGACCCTGTGCCTTTTCCCTGATGGTTTTTTTGCGGGGATGGGATGAGGTCTTCTTAGAGAGCTTCTGATGAGTCAGAAATTCTACCTCGATCTCAGCAGCTTTGTCGACCATGGGCTTGCCAAAGAGGTTCTCACCAGTACAGGGGACATCGAGCAGTCTGTCCTGGATCCACTGCTCGAGGTCGGAGGACTGCAGCCAGGCCTGGTGCTGGGCCCCGATGCCGGTTGTTGCAACTCGAGCTGCCGATTCAAAACCATCATAGGCAACCTGGGAGAGGAACATGGAGCAGTCTTTCACTTCCAAGGTCAGGGTCTGGAACCATTGCAGGGGTTCCCCGACGAGGCCTGCTGAAAATCCCGACAGCTCTTTGGCCATGCCTATGTAGAAATCATAGGCCTAGATCCAGCAACCCAGCATCGAGCCCTGATAGCATCTGCACCCGAGGGCGTTGAGGGCCCAGGTCTCCCTGCTGGGAGGAACAGAGGAGTGGGTCCTCTGGCTCTTCAGCTTCTGCATGGATAACTCAATGACCATGGAGTTAATGTGGCAGCTGGGGCTTATGAAAACCAGGCCCTTTCCAGATGTGGTACATAGTTTGAGCCGACGGATGACTATGGGCACTGGCACCAGCGTTTCCCACATTTGGAGGAGAAGCATCTCGAGGATGGGCTGTATGGGCACCATGAGGGTTTTTCTAGGTGGAGTCTCATACTGGAGAATCTCCAACTCCTTGGTGCGTGGTTCCTTCTTTGCCTCAGTTTGCACCGAGAGGTTCTTGGCCATATCCCTGACGAAGTCATGAAAAGCTACGTCCTTGGGAGGAGAATGGTGTTGAGGCACTGGGAGGGACACGGGTCCGAGGGAATGTCTTGGTGCCTTCTGGTATCCAGGGACGCCTCGTCTTCTGTTTCCCACTTGGAGTCGAGTGATAACGAGGAATCTGAGGCCCTGCGACTCCTTGTGTTGAGGCCTGTGCCGAAGGGCCGACGGCCTAGGAGGGCCTGTGGTCCAATTGCAGACACTGGCCAATGAGGACCGGATACCAGACGAGCGGGACCAGGACCTCAACCTGCACCGAGGACTTTCTTGAGGCCGAAGGCGCTTGATGCTCAGCTTGATGACCAGGGACTCCCTTGTAGTTGAGGGCCCGGTCGTCAGGGCAGATGAAGCAGAGGAACCGGCCATCATCGCCTGCTGCAGGGCCAGGATAGCAGTGATGTTCTGCTCCAGGGCCACCATTCTGGTTTCCAAGCCAGAAGGCTCTGCAGCCTTCGGCACAGGCACCGAGGATTTCAGGCCCGGCTCCGGCACTCTAGGGAGTGCGTTCTTGACGAGGGCTATGGCCTTGAGGAACCTCATAAGGTCTCTGCCAGCCAAGGAATCCTTCTTGAGGACCTTGGTGGGGCACTTCTTGGAGTCGCTCGAGTTCCTCCGTGGGATTTTACCGGGTTTCTCCAATGCAGCCTCAGTGGACTTCGATTACTTCTTTTTTTTCTCCAGCTCCGGGGTCTTCTTGGGGGTACCGCAGCCGTGGGACTCCGAGGACACCTGGGCGTCGCAGGATGTGCTGGGCTTGGAGCTCAGTGCCGGAGAGGCGGGTGTCGAGTCAGATCTAGGGAACAACTTCTCCTGCAACTTCAACCTTTTCTTGTTGGTTTTTGCACAACATGGCCTGGCATAGGTCGCAGGAGATGCTATCATGGTCCAGGCCCAGGCAGTGCAAGCAGCAGTCATGGGTGTCAGTAATTTACATGGTTTGACTGCAGCGGTCACACTTTTTGAATCCACCAGGAGACATGGTGAGAAACACCCAGACAGGGTTGACGACCCCCGGGCAAAAAAAGCCATGAACGCTGGTCGAGGGAGACCTCGAAAAAAAGGGGCCAAGAACCCAGCGCCGATTTGATGCGGGAAGAGGAACTGGTATGCTTACCAGAAAATTAACTTTTAGGAACAGTTTTGTTAAGGATTTTTCTGGAGAAACAGGACACATGTCTGTTGAGCTCTGTGGAAAAAAGGAGACTAAGCAAGATGGCACCCTTGGGCGGGAAGGGGATCACGCATGCATGTTGGCATCTCCCAAAGGCTTTCTTTGAAAGTTGTGAAGATGCTTCCAAGGGGGCTTCGTCAGCACAGACGTCACCCATATGTGAGGACTGACTTCCTGCTTGTTCCTGGAGAAAGCTACTACTACTATTACTACTGAGCATTTGTATAGCGCTACAAGACATTCGCAGCACTGCATAGACATGTAAGAGACAGTCCCTGCTCATCAGAGCTTACAATCTAGTCAAGATAGACAACAAAGTAGGTTAGACGGGTATACATCTAGGGGGAATGGTAAAGAAACATAAAGGAGATCAGGTGAGTCAAGATCTGAAAGCACCAGCAAAGAGGTGAGTTTTCAGCCTGGATTTGAAAAGGGCAAGAGAAGGCGCCTGACATACAAACTCAGGTAGTTTCTTCCAGGCATAAGGAGCAGCAAGGTGAAAGGAGCGAAGTCTGGAGTTAGCAATAGAAGAGAAGGGCACAGATAGAAGCAATTTGCAGAAGATCAGAGTTTCTGAGGAGGGGCTAGGGAGGTATAAGAGAGGAAAGATAGTGAGGAGCTGCAGAGTGAATGCACTTATACGTCAGCAGGAGAAGTTTGGATATGGAAATGGATACGGAGCCAATGAAGTGACTTGAGAAGAGGGCATGACGAGGCTTGTGGAAGATTAGCCACGCAGCAGAGTGTTGAACAGATTGACGGGGAGAGAGATGATTCAACGGGAAATCAGCAAGGAGTAGACTACATTAGTTAAGACAGGAAGTGATTAAAGAGTGGATAAGTGTCTTAAAAGTGTGTTCAGAAAGGAATGGGCGGATTTTGTTGATATTATAGAGAAAGAAACGGCAGGCCTTAGCTATCAGATGTATGTATGTGGAGGAGAGAGAGGAGTCAAAGACGATCCCAAGGTTGTGAGCCAAGGAAACAGGGAGGAGTAGAGAGTTATCCAGAGAGACTGAGAAAGGAGAAAGGGGAGAGGAGGTTTTAGGGGGAAAAATAAGAAGCTCAGTTTTGGCCATGTTCAATTTCAAGCGGCAGTGAGACATCCAAGCAGCAATGTCAGAAAGGCAGGCAGAGATCCAGGTAAAAATTGCTGGAGAGATTTCAGGTGTAGAGAGGTAGATCTGGGAATCATCAGCATAAAGATGGCACTGAAAGCCATGGGAAGAGATGGGTGCACCAAGGGACTGGGGATAGAGGGAGAAAAGGAGTGGACTCAAAACAGATCCTTGGGGTACACCAACTGAGAGCGAGATAGCAGCAGTGGAAGCTCCACCAGAACAAACACTGAAAGAGTGATGGGAAAGATAAGAGGAGAACCAGGATAGTACAGAGCCCTTAAAACCAAGTGAGGACAGGGTATCAAGGAGAATGCTGTGGTCAACAGTGTCAAAAGCAGCAGAGAGGTCAAGAAGGATGAGGACTGAGTAAAGACCCTTGGATTTTGCCAGGAACAAATCACTGGAGACTTTGGCAAAAGCTGTTTCAGTAGAATGTAAAGGACGAAAGTCAGATTGTAAAGGATCCAGGAGGGCTTGAGAGGAGAGAAAGTCAAGGCAATAGCGTGCCCCCTCACGTTCAAGTAGTTCAGAAACAAAGGGAAGGAGGATGGGTCAATAGTTAGAAGGACAGGTAGGATCAAGTGAGGATTTCTTGAGGAGAGGTTTTGATAAAATAGAATGGCAATATCTTTTTGGTCCTGCAGAATTTCAGTTTTGGTGACAATTTCTGCAGCTGGATTATAGTGTTTTCTGCTTAGCCAGTAGCTGCATGACAGTGAATGGCCATAGCTCGCAGCAATTCCAGCTGTGTAGAGGCACTCAACAGGGTTGCCTGCTTTCACTCATGCTCTTTGCTTTCGCCATCGAACCCTTCACAGCTCAACTGAGGTTAATGGCTCAGTATCATGTTATTTCATTACATGCGGATGATACTTTGATTTATCTAACAGACTCTGAAGCCTCCTAGCCAGTTGTGGTGGGGATGATCTTGAGTTTTGGATGGGTGTCTGGCTTCACTGTAAACTGGCAAAAATCTGTACTGTTGCCATGTAAAACCAGGGCCAGGACAGGTTTGCGACCAGTGATGGAATTAGGGTTTCCTAGGATGGTGTGGCAAAATATTTGAGCGTTATTATCCCTAATTACTTTATTAACAGCTGATAACTATCAAAAGTTTGAGCAAGAGGTCAAAAAAGGATTTGCGAGAATGGAAGGATATGCCAAATTCATCGCTGGGATGGGTTAATGTCCTTAAAATGTTGGTGTTGCCAAAAATTCTCCTTTTTTAAAAGGCAATTGCCGGTCCATATACCTCATAGTTTTTCACCATTATGAGAAGGGAGTTCATAAAGTTTAAAAAGTAGGGCTAAAGACCGAAGGTTCGGTGGGATATTCTGTGTTGTCCAAAGTTAAAAGGGGGTTTGGGGTTACCTAATTTGAAATGTATACATTTTTTTTAAAAACTTACATTCTTTTTTAGGTGCTGTATGTATTTGAAAAGAGGGCAATTTTTTTTGTGGTGTAGGTTTAAAATGTTGCTTTTAGTTTCTCTTTCCCAACTCTTTGAAGCCACTGACACTTCATCAGGAATTAGTGGGCCTTGATTAGCTTGTGAAAGAACTGAGGACAGGTGAGAACAGCATAAGTCTTCAGAGCCCTGCAAGTTTTGGCATTCCTAACAGTCTCCACTGCAAGCAAGATAAGACTGTGGCTTTTAATTACTAGCTCTCTGCCTGAGAGCTCCTAAAAGGGTTTTGATGTACATTTTTTTTTAAAGTTACATTCTTTTTTAGGTGCTGTATTTTAAAAATGAAAATGTTTATGGTGGAGGTTTAAAACTCTGCTTTTAGTTTCTCTTTCCCAGCTCTTTGAAGCCATTGACACCTCATCAGGTGATAGTTCCCCTATACCCATCCCATGTGAGCATTCTTGCATAATAGGGCAACTCCCCAATTAGCCACACATAGGGAGATAGAACAACACTTTTAGAACACACTTAAAGAGGTTAACTGCTTTTTCTCAGAAAGGACAGCTGAAGAACAAGCAGGGACTTTGGTAGGTCTCTCTTTTACCTCAACAGGTACCAGAGCTCAACTAACTGAACAGTGGCTGGGAAAAATCATATTGCCAAAGCTGCTGCCCCTGTTACAGCATCTGCTCTGTCCAGAGATCCCAATGCCACTTGAAGGACCGGTTCTATGTGCAGGATACCTGCATGCTGAAGCTCTCAAAAAACAAGTTGAGGAGCTCAGAGAAGAGGTAGTGAGGCTGAGGAGCATTCAAGACAGTGAAAAGTACACTGATGAGATGCTTCTTGAAACATCCAAGCTCTCTAACAGAGGTGAAGATGGGAGCCTACAGAATGACAAAAGTTGGATACGAGTTACCAGGGCAAGCAGAATCACCAATCCAAATCCTCCAGACCTTGAAGTGAAGAACCATTATGCAGCCCTGGAAGTGGAGGAGGTGAAAGCATCCCAGGAAAGGAAAGAACCAAAGCTTGAGCACCCCAAAGTTGCAGAATCATTGACCACAAGGAAGCGAAGGGTAGTGGTGGTTAGTGACTCTCTTCTGAGGGGTACTGAGGCATCCATCTGCTGACCAGCTTTGATGTCCAGAGAGGTATGTTATCTGCCAGGTGCCAAAATCCGAGATGTTATGGAAAGTTTGCTGAGACTCATCAAGCCTACTGTTTATTACTCGATGTTGCTAATCCATATCGGCACAAATGATATTGCCAGGTATCCCTCTGAGCATATCAAAAGTGACTTCATGGCTCTGGGACAGAGGGTGAAGCAGATAGATGTGTAGGTGGTGTTCTCCTCAATCCTCCCTGTTGAGGGTAAAGGCTGAGGCAGAGAAGATCGCATTCTGGAGATAAATGTATGGCTGCATGGATGGTGCCATCGAGAGCATTTTGGTTTGCTGGACCATGGGATGATGTTCCAAGGGCTACAGAGCAGAGACGGTGGCCGTATGTCCAAGAAGAGTCAACGTATCTTCAGTAGCAGACTGGCTAACCTACTGAAGAGGGCTTTAAACTAGATTTGTTGGGGATGGGTGATGAAAACCCCCAGGTAGGTGAAAACCCCAGGTAAGTGAAACATTAAATACCTTTGTAGAAATGGGTAAAAGGGGCAATATCTGGAAAGCAGTGTGTATAAATACCCGTAGCATGGGAAATAAGGTCCTAGATGTTAAGGCTTTAATAGAGGAGGCTGATTTGGATTTAGTGGCAGTTACAGAGACATGGTTCATGGACAACCATGACTGGGATGTAATTATACCAAGCTATACTTTATTCTGAAAGGAAAGGGAAGGAAGAAGGGGAGGAGGAGTGGCGCTATATGTAAAAAATAATATTAAAGCTATAGAATTAAAGGGCTTAAAAGGAAGAGAGGAGGCACTGTGGGTTAAACTAGAAAGAGGAAAAGAGAAATCCATTTGCATTGGCGTGATATACAGACCTCCCTCACAGGGACAAAAAGTGGACATAGATTTAATAGAAGACATACACAGGACTGCCAGGAAAGGGGAAGTGCTACTGATAGGGGATTTCAATATGCCGGATTTTGATTGGCACATCCCTGCTGCAGTATCATCAAGAAGTAAGGAGATCCTGGATTCTCTACAGGGAGAACTATTCAGGCAACTGGCAACAGAACCCACATGTGAAGGGGCCATACTGGACTCGGTGCTTACCAATGGTGAAAGTGTTTCTGATGTTAAAGTGGGAGATCATGTAGGGGGGACGGGGTACAAGGGGACTGTTAAGGTTGTCTTAAGAATTACCTGTTTGTTGTTTTCTTGGGGCTAAGGGAAAGTGTTGCGGGGAGTTTGTGTTGCTTGGGTTTGTTTAGCATAGGAGGAGAGGGAAGGGGAAAGGTCACTTGGTGAGGGAGGATGCTGGGGGAGGGGGTGGGGGAGGAGGGGGGACCCCAGATGGCTCTTAGAGAGTCGGTACAAAGGGGAAGTGGGGGGGTACTACACGCATCTTGGAGTCACAGAGAGGGAGAGGGGTGGCTGGTAGTAGAGATGGGGAACTGGAGGGGGGAGGAGGGGGGAGGGGGAGGAGTGCGAAGGGGGTGGGGGGAGGGAGTGTGGTAGAGGAGGAGGGGGAGAGGGGGTAGAGAGCGGGGGAGGAGGAGGAGAGCTGTACCTTTGGGGATTTATTGTGGGGAGGGGGGAACATACATCTAACGGAATGGGAGGGCCTCAGGCTGGGGGGGTCCTTCAACATAGTGGGCGTTTTGCCATGGGATTTGAGCCTTATCATAACCCACTGACCTGAGGGTTATATCATGGAATGTCTGTGGGATAGGTACTCCTATCAAGAGATATAAAGTGTTGCAGGCCCTAGCGCGGCAGAAATGTGATATAGCCATGATACAAGAAACCCACCAGACTGCTGCGGAACATCTTAAATTAAAGAGGGATTGGGTGGGACAGGTGTGGGGGGCGCCGGCGAGGGGGCGGAAAGGTGGAGTGGTCATTTTGATACACAAGAGAATTAGATTTGTCCAGAAGAGCATCTTCGAGGGCGAGGGCGGGAGATACGTGCTTGTACATGGACTACTGGAGGGGAAACCTGTGGTGCTGGGCAACATGTATAGCCCCAATGTGCTTGACGAAGCATTATACGCTAGTCTGGGCTCCCGAGTGGAGCAGTTGCCGGATGTCCCTCTGATCTTAGCAGGAGACTTTAATGGGATCTTGGATGCGGAACTGGATACAACCAGAGGGGGGGGGGGGACAGAACACGGGTGAAAACTGCCAAATCGCTGCAGAACTTGAGGCGTAGATTGGGGCTGGTAGATCCGTGGCGGCTGTTGCACCCCTTCGAGAGGGATTATACGCACCAATCCCGAGCGCATGGCTCGAGTGCCCGTATAGATTATGTGTTCGTCTCGGAGAGATCCTTTGCTCAAGTTGAGGATGTGCAAGTGGGCCCTATGGAGATATCGGATCATGCGCAGGTATGGGTAGACCTGGTGTGGCATGATTTGAGCACGCGGTCCTGCATCTGGAAATTTCCTATGGAACTGTACAGGGAGATGGACTTTCAGGTTTTTCTTGGGCAGAGGTGGCGGGAGTTCGCAGCCCACAATGCCCAGCATCGAGATGACCCTGAGCTTTTTTGGGAAGCGGCAAAAGTAGTCTTGCGGGGAGAGATCATGGGGTATGTGGGGAGGAAACGGAAGATGCAGATGCAACAAACAGTGCGACTGGAGCAGCAAGTGCGTAAGGAGAGACGTAAGCAAGCTCAACATCCTGGGGGGGCGAGGAGGAATAGGCTGTGGGAGCTCCAGACAGCTCTTAATGAGCTGCTGCATCAACGAGCCAAGAAATCTTTTTTATTTTATAAATACCAATTATACAGATATGGGGATAAACCGGGCAAGCTATTGACGAGATGTCTTAAGGGTAGCAGGGGATCGGGCTTGGTGGGGGCGCTTCGGGATGACAGGGGGATGCTACAGCAGGATAGTAAGGCGATTGCTGAGGTATTCAAGGGGTTCTATCAAAAACTGTATGCGAGGAGGGAGGGGGCTCAAAATGTCATGGAGGACTACTTACAAGAAGTGCAGCTGCCTCAGTTGACAGCAGCTCAGCGGGCACAACTGGATGCGCCAGTATCGGAGGAAGAGGTGCAACGGGTTATTCAGAAGGCGAGCTGTTGCAAGGTGCCGGGCCCGGATGGGTTTGGGGTGGAATTCTATAAGTTGTTGAGGACAGAGCTGTCTGCGCCCCTGCTGGCAGTGTATCATAGGAGAGTGGCGCAAGGAGGTTTTGAGCGGGGGGAGAACCAGGCGCACATTATACTGATCCCCAAAGCAGGGGAGGATTGTACGCAGGCGGCGTCTTACCGGCCTATCTCCTTATTAAACTTCGATGTAAAAATTTTGGCCAAGGTGCTGGCGGATCGCTTGGCCCTGGTGCTTGGAGAACTGGTGCATGCTTCTCAGGTGGGGTTTGTGAAAGGCCGTTATGCTATTAAGATCGTGGCTTCGATGGAGTGGGTGCGGGACAGGAAATTGCAATCCCTTCTGGTGAGTTTTGATGCTGAGAAGGCGTTCGATCACGTGAGCTGGTCCTACCTAAGATATTTGTTGCCTCAGTATGGACTGGGGGAGTCCTTTTGTAGTATGGTAGAGCTCCTATACACGAGACCCTCGGCGAGGGTGCTGTGCAATGGGGTGTTGTCGGAGGGCTTTCCGTTGGAGAGGGGGACGCGGCAAGGGTGTCCACTGTCCCCCCTGCTTTTTGTACGGTCCTTAGACCCGCTGGTACGGAGGATAGAGGCTTCTAGACATATACAAGGGATAGCTATCGGGTCGCATACCTTTAAGATAGCTGCGTTTGCCAATGATATGTTGGTGCACTTGTCGTCTCCCCAGGCGTCGTTACCCCGTCTATTGGAAGAATTCTCCTGTTTCAGCAGTTTTGCCGGGCTTTGCATTAATATGGATAAGTCAGAGGCCTTAGAAGTGGCGGGGACGCTGAGGGGGCAGTGGCAGGGGAGGTTCCCACTTAGGTGGACGGGGGACTCGTTCATGTACTTAGGGGTGCTTCTGACCAGAGAACCGAGAGAGCTGTATAGGAAGAATTTGGAATGGGTCTTGGCCCGAACCCGCGTGCAGCTCTCGGCTTGGATTCCGTTGCCTTTGTCGTTGTTGGGCCGGGTGGCGGCATTAAAGATGGTGATCTTACCGCAGGTGCTTTACTGGTTACAGACTCTTCCGGTGTGGATCTTGAAGCAGGACTTAAATACCATGGACAGAGAGATTCGGAGGTTTCTTTGGAGAGGAGCTAAAGCCCGTATACCCCTGCATAGGTTATGAGGGGGATGGGAGCGAGGGGGGATAGGCCTTCCAGACTTAAAGAACTATGCCCTAGCTTGCCAAGCGTGACATATAGGCGACTGGTTGGGGAATACGGAGGTGTATACCCCTCGGGCGTTCGAAGAGGCGTTTGTAGCCCCGATGTCCTTGTTGGCGGTGCTGCACTTGGACCGTGGGTCTCTCCCTGGGGGAGTGGTGAGTAGCGTGCTGATCCGTCTGGCACGACGGACATGGCAGCACTTAAATGGCATCTGGAGGGAGCCCCCTGAGGTGTCGAGCTGGTTGCCCATACAGGGGAACCATTGGTTTACTTTGGGGTCGGAAACGCAGGCGTTTTGGGAATGGAGGAGATTAGGTATACGAAACATTGGACATGTGATTGACTCTACGGGAAAGTGCAGATCCCTTGCGAATTTGGGCAAGGAATATGGGGTGGCCCAGCAACACTTCTTTGCCTATGCCCAACTACACCATTATATAGCCTCTCTCCCACAGGCAGCTCTGCGGGTGGAAAGAGCTGCGCAGATATTGGAGTTTTTTGCATTGGGAGAGGAGGACCCACCGACAATTGCTAATTTAAAGAAGCGTATAGACAGTTATGGGAGCCTGCCAGAGTATGGAAAAGAGGAGGGTTTGTGGGCTCGGGAGCTCTATCTGGGGGTCCCCCCGGGGGCACTTTATCGAGCCTTGAGTAGAATCAAGGGGTTGGTGGAGGGGTCCCGCTGGCGAGAAGTGCAGTTCAAGTGCCTGATCCGAGCGCATATCTCTCCGAGACGAGCACTACGATGTCGTCTCACGGAGGAAGGGGGGTGTCCAAAATGCTCTTGTCCCTTGGCCGATCTGGGGCATATGTGGTGGGGGTGTCAGAGGATTCGTCAGTATTGGAGAAAGATTGCTGAGTATATGAGTAAGATCATTCAGCAGCAGACTGACTGGACGGCATTGCTTGTGGTGTTCGACCTGCTTGGACCACTCCACCCGAAGGGAAGGTGGGAGCGCTTGCTAGTTAGGAAGGCATGTCTGGTGGATAAGGGCCCGATACTTCACCAGTGGAGGGAGGAATCGAGCCCTACATTTTGGGAGTGGCGAAATAGCCTCCACCAATTAATGCTTATGGAAAGGAGGGGTGCTAGGGGCAATGCCCGTTGTTGGGCCTCGTTTTTGTTGGTGTGGGAACCCTATATTCAGTCACTGGGTCCCCTTGCCCGGAATGAGGTGCTTCGGCTGGGATGAGGGGGGGATAGTATGTAGGAGTCCATGGAGCGACATGGAATCATAGTAGAAAGCGATATGGTAATTTAGGTGCCTGTTCCCTTGGGGTATGAGGAAGGGGGGGCAGGGGGGTTGGGGGAGGGATTAAATGTAAACTTTGCTGTATTTTTATCTGACGAATGATCTGTCGAGTTGTACTGGAGTAGGGGATAAGATACAACCCCTGCTCGAGATGTTATCATTGTGTACCGTTTGTCTGTTCTGTTTGGTATTGATATGTGTTTAATAAACAGAGTTTTAAAAAAAAAAAAGGTGGGAGATCATCTCGCATCCAGTGATCACCAGATGGTGTGGTTCAGTATTAGGATTAGGGCTGATAAAATCCATTCAAAAGTGAGGATCTCCGACTTCAGAAAAACTAACTTTGCCAAGATGGGACAATACCTCAAGGAGTTGTTAGTGGAATGGGAATAGCTGGAGGATGTTGAAAAACAGTGGACAAAAGTGAAAGAGGATATTTTAAGGGCAACCAACCTTTTTGTTAGAATGGTAAATAAAGGTAAAAGGAAAAGGAGTCCGCTATGGTTCTCAAAAGAAGTAAGTGAAAAAGTGAAGAAAAAGAGGGAGGCCTTCATGAAATACAGGACATCACAGAGAGAAGAAGACAGGCATCTATATTTGGAAAAACTTAGAGAAATTAGCAAAATGGTCAGGAAAGCAAAGATACAAAAAGAAGAAGAAATAGTCAATGCAATAAAATGGGGGGATGAAACCTTTTTCAGATATGTTAGTGAGAGGAGGAAGAGCAAAAGTGGTATTGTTAGACTCAAGGGTAAAGGGGAGGAATATGTAGAAGTTGATATGGATAAAGCGTAGTTATTCTCCTGTAACACGAGTTCTCTGGGGACAGCAGGAATCAGGCCTCACATATGGGTGATGTCAGCTCTGACAGAGCACACACGGAAGCATCTCCCCAGCTTTCAAAGAAAGCCTTTGAGAGATGCACCATTCATGCATGGTCCCTTTCCCTCCCAAGGGTACCATCTTGCCTCAGTCTAATGACATAGCTAAGAGGGCAAAAATAAAATACAGTAAAGAAGCAACTCCAAAGGAAGGAGGAAGGGTTGTGAGGACTGATTCCTGCTGTCCCCAGAGAACACCTGTTACAGGTGAGTAACTACACTTTCTCCGGGACCAAGCAGGAAGTCAGCCCTCACATATGGGCCTCCCCAGCTACTGGCTACCAAGAACCTGTAAAAATGCCACGGTGACCTACAAAGGTTGAGCCGTGAGCTGCAGCAGTTGAGTCCTACTGAGAGACATTCACAAGAACCAAGTGTCCAGCAGGGCACCAGCACTCTGGTAGCCTGAACATTGCAGGGTTGGAGGGCAGGAGTTATCTATACCACAAACAGATTACAGAGTACAGCTTGGCTGAAGGCGCTGTCCCGTCGGGACTCCTTCTCCAGGCAATACTGAGTTGAGAAGGTATGACCGAAGACCAGTTGGCAGCCTGGCAGATTTCTGTCACAGGAACGGAACGCAGATTTGCTATGGAACTAGCCATGGACTAACACAATGCACCATGACCCGCTGGTCTACTGAGATCCCAGCTTGATCACAGGCGTGGGAAATAAAGTCCACCCCCCAAGTGGACAGAGTTTGCTTAGTCACTGGGAGCCCCAGTTGACTGGGGTCATAGGAGATGAAAAGCTGAGGTGCTTTCTGATGGCCCCAAGTCCATTGTAGATAGAAGAAAAGGGCCCTTTTACAATCCAAAGTATGGAGGACGGTTACTGCCTTGCCAGCGTGCAGCCTTGGAAAGAAGGTGGGGAGCACCACCTCCTGACTGAGGTGGAATAGGGACACTACCTTCGGCAGAAATTTGGGCTGTATGCAGAGCACCATCCTGTTCTTATAGAACCTTGTGTAGGGGGGCTCTGCCATCAGATCCTGGAGTGCGCTGACCCTGCAAGCTGATGTGAATGCCACGAGGAAGACAACCTTTAAGGAGAGATACCACAAGTGGCAGGTAGCCAGGGGTTCAAACGGCAGCTTAGTAAGCTGCGAAAGCACCATGTTGAGATCCCATTCTGCCAATAGAGGGCAGACGGAGTGTTTGGATAGCAGGAGGCCCCAAAGGAACCATGATACAAGGGGCTGGGCCGAGGGGTTTTCCCTGAATAGCATAGTGATGCACTGCGACAGCGCACATGTGCACTCTGACTGAGTTGGACTTTAGTCCCACCTGTGACAGGTGGAGTAAGTACTGGAGTACTATCTGAACTGAGCAGGAGAATGGGTTTGGCCGCTTCTCAGAGCACCAGACTGAGAAGCGACGCCACAAAGGCATACGCCCTTCTCGTGGAGGCCTTGCAGGAGGCCAGAAAGACCTCTTCCACATCCCATGGGAGGTTGAAGGGAGCTAGGGCTACGCTTTCTGTAGCCTAGCTGTAAGAGATAGGGATCCCAAGTTGGGGTGCAGGAGAGAATCCTTCTCCTGAGAAAACAATCCTAGGGCATGGCCCAGGGAATCAGCGATGCTGCCGAAAGGTGGAGAAGCAGCAGGAACCAAGGTTGCCTGGGCCACCGTGGGGCTATCAGTATCAGTGATACCCGTCACGCTGGACCTTGAAGAGGGTCTTCGCGACCAGTGGAGTTGGCAGGAAGACGTAAAGGAGGCCTTCTGACCATGGAATCAGAAACGCATCCGCTACCACCTGGGACGGGTGCACCTGGGGGAGCAGAAGCTGGGCAACTGTATGTTATCTAGGCTGGCGAACAGGTCCATTAGAAGGATGCCATAGAGTTGAAACAGCCAGGAGGCCACCCTGAGATCCAGGTGCCACTCCTGTGGCTGGAGGACTCTGCTCAGCTTATCTACCGAGGCATTGTCGTGGCTCGGGAGGTAGACCGCACTTAGAAGCATCCCGTTGCATAACGCACATGAACAGAGGGCTAGCACCTCCTTGCAGAGGCTGTACGACCCTGTGCCCCCTTGCATGTTCACCTAGAACATCACAACCTGGTTGTTGGTCTGGATTAGCATAGACTGGTGCTGCAGCCCTTGGCGGAAGGATTGGTGAGCCATGAATATCACCCGGACTCCAGAAGGTTGATCTGTAGCTAGCATTCCGGCTGGGACCATCTGCCTTGTATGCGGAGGTCCTCGCAATGAGCTCCCCAGTCCAGCAGGGAGGAGTCCGTGGTGAGGACCATCTATGGGGGTGGGTGCCTGGAAGGGCATCCAGGCCTGCAGGTTGCGAGGGATTTTCCACCAGTCAAGGGAATCCGCCAGCTGGCGGATCACTCTCACCCTGTCCTGGAGCATGCCCTCAGCTTGTGTCCAATGAGAACGAAGGCACCACTGGACTGCCCTCATGTGCAGGTGGGCGTATGGTGTCACGTGGACTGCAGATGCCATGTGGTCCAGCAGGCATAGGAGAAGCCGGGCGGGTAGCACCGGCGGTACTGTACCTCTGCGGCTAGCCCCATGAGGCATTCTGACTTCTGAGAGAGGGAGGCCATGGCCTGGAGGGTGTCTAGCTGAGCCCCTATGAACCATAGGCACTGAGCTGGTGAGAGGTGAGACATGGGGTAGATGATAACGAACCCCAGGTGACGCAGGACGTGGATAGTGCGCTCAGTGGCGTGGTGCACCTCTACAGCTGTGCCTCCCCTTATGAGCCAGTCGTCCAGGTAGGGAAAAATGAAGGCCCCTTGGAGACAAAGGTGGGCTGTGACCACCACCAGGCACTTGCTGAAGAACCTTGAAAATGAGGCCAGCCCAAAGGGCAGCACCCTGTATTGATAGTGACCTCCTCCCACCATGAAGCAGAGGTATTTTCGGTGGTTGGGATGAATCAGGATGTGCATATAGACATTCTTCAGGTTTAAGAAGCATAGCCAGTCTCCCTGATGGAGGTATGACAGCAGGGTTCCAAGGGAGAGCATCTTGAACTTCTCCCTTACCAGAAATTTGTTCAGGTCCTGCAGGTCCAAGATAGGCCTAAGGCCCCCTGTTCGCTTGGGAACAAGGAAATATCTGGAGTAGAAGCCAGTGCCCCAGAGATGCTTGGGCACTGGTTCCACCGCCTTGTCCTCGAGGAGATATGCGAGCTCAGTGAGCAGCAGAGTCTGGTGGAGGAGAAGTCTTACAGGCTCTCCTGGAAAGTATGAGCATGGTGCCCATTACAGGTGGAGGAGGTAGCCCTCCTTGACCACTTGCAGTACCCAGGAATCAGTGGTGATGGTGGACCACCTATGGGCAAACAGGGCCAGATGTGGGCTGTTGGGGACCTCCTGGGGGAAAGGAGGCCGTGCCCAAGGAATCAAAAGCTCCCCCCAGGTTGAGCCGGAGCCTGGAACTTGGCGGTCTTTTGTTTGCGGGGGCCATGCCCTTGCCTTTTTTGCTGTTGGCCTTGCTGTGGGGCTGAGAAGGTTTGGAACTGTGAGGTATTGCCAAAACCTCCCATTTTCCTCGGGAAGAAGGGCTTCTTCCATGGGGCCTTCTTACAGGGCTGCACACTTAGTCTCTATTTCAGCTGCCTTGTCTGCCTTGAGTTTCCCGAAGAGATTCTCTCCGATATACGGGGCATGGATAAGTTTGTCCTGAGCCCACTGTTCGAGGTCAGACAACTGCAGCCATGCCTGGCATCAGACCCTTATGCCTGTGGTGGCAACTCTGGCTGAGGACTCAAAGTTGTCATAAGTTGCTCGGGATAAAAACTTTGAGCAATCCTTGACCACCAAGGCCAGAGATTTGAACCTGTGAAGGGGTTCCCCGTCGAGGTCTGCCAAGAAACCGGCAAGCTCCTTTGCCAGTTATTTGAGGTACATGCCAATGTATAGTTGGTAGGATTGGACTTGGCCTAGGACATCGAAGGTCCAGGCCCCCCTGCTGGGGGGCACTGAGGAATGGGCCTTTTGACTCTTAAGTCTGCCGTACCATCAAGTTGTGGGAAAGTTGAGTCTTCTGGAACCCAGGACTTCAGCAGACTTGGTACATAGAGTCAAGTTGCCTGATGACAGTGGGCACTGATGCCAATGTCTCCCACATACAGAGAAGGCGGTACTGTAAGGGCTTCCTTAAGGGGGGGCCTCGTACTGAAGAATCTCCAGTTCCGACATGTCCTCAGGCATGGAACGGCGCCGGGATACCAGGGGAGATGGGTCTGGGGGCATGACTCAGTGTTGCCGAGTGTCCGGAGACTCCTTGTCCTTGGTCTCCCATTCTGCCCCAAAGTTTGAGGACAAGTCCGAGGCCCTGCAGTTAAGGTCAGAGCCCGAATGCCCGTGCCCTCTAGGGGACCTGTGGTCCTAATCACATGCACTCGCCAGAGAGGACTGGTGCCCAAGGAATGGGACGAGGACCTTGTCTGATGCCAATGGGTCTCTCAATTTTGAGGATTTTTGAGATAGAAAGCGTGGAAAGATATTACCAATTTTGTGGCTTTTATTTTATTTTGTGTTTTAATTTTAGACCTCCCCCTTAAGAAATTCATTGTAGAGTGAAACGCAAGAAAGGGCGCCTATGGATGGTGTTGGGGAGCACTTAAAGCTAAGCAATATTTACTTAAATATATTTTGAGGATTTCATCTGTGGGAGTATCTATATAGAAATATATGCCGGAAAAGTCATTGATGCTATTAGGCACCATGATCAGATGTTTTTAATATCGATTTTCGAGTGCCGACGAGTCTGAGACATTCTGAGCATTTTGATAGAATTGACGTCAAGAATATCTCCACAGAAGAAATTGTTACCATGTTTGATGGATGTTGCAATAGAGTAAATAGGATTTATGGTTATTAATTACATTACTCTGAGAATAGACCAAGAGTTATTGTAGAACTACAAACATGGATGGGTCTCTCAAGGCTGGTGGCACTCGAGAATTGGCTATGATGTCCAGGGAAGCCTTTGATGTTGAGTGTCCCATCATTGGGGCAGATGAACCAGAGGAACCAGACATAAATGTCCGCTGTATGGCCATGAGGGCAGATATACTGCTCTCCAAGGCTGCCATCCTGGTCGCCATACCAGCTGGTTCTGCAGACTTCGACATGGGAGGATGGCCTGCGGTGTCTGAGGTCAGTCGCCGGGTACTGATAACTCCTTCCGGGGCAGCTTGCGGGGTATCTCCTGCTCCGATCCCTCATACTCATGCCAGGGACTGTGGGGCCTGGAATGGGATTTTCCCTTCTTCCCAGATCTGTCCTCTGAGGCAGTCTTCAAGAGTTTTGACTTCTTGAATTCTACCTCTGGGGATTTCCTCCCGGAGGACTCGTGGCCGTGGGACTCCAAGGCAGCCTGGGCCTTGCGGGGCACCGAGGGACTGGATGGGGACCTGGAGCAAGATGTCACCAGACACTCTGGTGCAAAGTCAGACTTGTGAAAGAACTATTCCTGCTGCATCTGACGGCTCTTGATGGCCTTTGTGGTCATGGTCCTTCAGAGTTCGCAGCCCAAGTTGTCGTGCTCTGGCCCAAGGCAGCAGAGGCAGCAGTCCGGTGGGTCGGTGCGGGACATAATCTTACTAGCAGCAATCACATTTCTTGAAATTGCTGGAGGCCACCAGAAAAAGGGGGTCCTGCCGCCCGCCAAGGGTCCAAGGCCTGGGGCAAAAAAGGGATGTGAAGCGCCAGTTGAGGGATATCTTGATAAAAATAAAAAAAACCAAAGGAACGAGACCGAGAAGCGATGCTGAGGTGATCTGGCTCGGGGGCGGGTAAGGAAATGGTATGCATACCAGACAAAAACAGGATAAAAAAAACAAATTCTTTACAGGGGGAAATGGACAGACATCTGGAGGGCTCCGTGGAAAAAAGGAGACAGAGGCAAGATGGCACCTTAGGGTGGGAAGGGGACCACGAATGCGTGGTGCATCTCCCATAGGCTTTCTTTGAAAGCTGGGGAGATGCTTCCGCAAGGACTCTGTTGGTGCCGATGTCACCCATATGTAGGACCGACTTCCTGCTTGTTCCCAGAGAAAGCAGAATCACTTAACAAATATTTCTATTCTGTGTTTACAGATGAAGGGCCGGGAGCAGGACCTCAGAAAACACCTAGAAATAGGAACAGAAGCAAAGAGAATCTCGAATGATTTTCAGAAGACTGTGTTTGTGAGGAACTAGCTAAACTAAAAGTAGACAAAGCGATGGGACGGCATGGGATACATCTGAGAATACGTAAGGAACTGGGGGAAGTTTTAGCAGCTCCACTAACTGACCTTTTCAATGCCTCTTTGGAGTTGGGTGTGGTGCCAGAGGATTGGAGACAGGCACATGTGGTCCCTTTATACAAAAGTGGAAGTAAGGATGTGGTTGAAAACTACAGGCCAGTCAGTTTAATCTCTGTGATGAGTAAACTATTGGAAACAATGCTGAAAGAGAAAATAGTGAGGTTTCTGGAGTCGAATGGATTACCGGACCTGAGGTGGCATGGATTAGCCAGAGGCAAAACTTGTCAGAAAAATCTGATTGATTTTTTTGACTGGATGACCAGGGAGTTGGATCGAGGGAAAGCCCTAGATGTGGTGTATTTAGATTTCAGTAAAGCCTTTGACACCATTCCGTATAGGCGACTTATAAACAAACTGAGCACCCTAGGGATGGACCCTAAAGTAACTGATTGGGTTAGAAATTGGTTGAGTGGGAAGCGACAAAGGTTACAGGTAAATGGAGCTCACTCTGAGGAGAAGGAGGTTACCAGTGGTGTGCCGCAGGGATCTGTCCTTGGTCGGATTCTTTTTAACATATTTGTTAGTGATATTGCGGAAGGGCTGTTGCATAAGGTTTGCCTCTTTGCGGATGATACCAAAATCTGCAATAGGCACCCAGGAGGGAGGATATAACATGAGGAGGGATCTAGCAAAGTTTGAAGAATGATCTAGAATTTGGCAGCTGGGATTTAAAACTAAAAAATGAAGGGTCATGCATTTGGGCTGCAAAAATCCAAGGGAACGGTACAGTGTAGGGGGTGAAGTACGTCTGTCCATAAAAGAAGAGTGGGACCTGGGAGTAATTGCATTTGACGATCTTAAAGTTGCTAAACAGGTAGATAAGGTGACTGCAAAAGCCATAATATTTATATGCAACCAATATGCAAAATTCCTTTGAAAAGTGGAATTAAGTATACAATCTATGCTGATGATATTATGATTTTCACAACTATCACTATTGAGAACCCTGATTTCTCGGGCATTACAGAATGTCTCTCAGAAATGTCCAACTGGTTGTAAAACAACAACATGGAAATTAATTTTAGCAAAACAGAGGCGTTATTTATTCTCGTAACCATAATTTTGCGCATCCTCTTGACATCAAAATAGATAACTCAACTATTCCTATTAAATCAGAAGTAAAATATCTTGGAGTTACTCTGGATAATGAGTTGAATCTCAGATCACACATAAATAAGACAATTAAAAGCGCTTATTACAGAATGAAGTCATCAAAAGACTAAGGCCGCTTCTTGATACTGTTCACTTCAGAATGTTTGTCAAGCATTGATTACTCCATTACTTGACTTCTGTAATCCAATATATCTGGGTTTATCTAAGCAAGCACTTAAGCCTTTACAACTGGCGCAGAATACTGCTGCACGTATAATTTTTGGTCTATCAAGTAAGAGAACATATAACTCCCATCTTGAAAGAGCTTCACTGGTTACCAATAGCTTCACGTGTAAAATATAAAACTATAATTTATATTTTCAAGATAAAACAACAATATTCTGCAGAAAGCCTGACATATCTCATACAGTCAGATATTAGCAAACAGACCTAGAAGAAGAGTATCTGACAACATAATCAGCTTATCAAATGATGTCAGAAAAACACGTAAAGACACCTCTGAAAGGGCTTTCTCTTTTTCTGCACCTTCCATCTGGAACTCTCTACCTAATTAGCTGAGAGCAGCTCAAGACATCAATGACTTTAGAAAGAAACTGATTAGATCTTTGTTTATAGAAGACTATGGTAATGCAATTAACTAACTTAATTTGTCTGGAAGGTAAATCATATACATATTGTATAATAGCTCACATTAGATAGTATAGCTCACTATGTAGATAATGCAAACTCCCTCTAACACATTATACCATAACTTTAACTTTTATTTCTTTACATTTTCTCACTAATACTCTTAATATCTTTGTTTGTAAGACCGCTTTGATTGTATGATAAGGCGGTATAGAAATCCAATTAAATAAATAAAATAAATAAATAAATAAATAAAATAAGGATGCTTGGGTGCAAAGGGAGAGAAATGACCACCAGAAAAGCAGGTGATAGCGCCTCTGTATAGGTCTTTGCTGTGACCTTATTGGAGTATTGTGTGCAATTCTGGAGACTGCACCTTCAAAAGGATATAAACAGGTTGGAGTTGGTGCAGAGTGTGGCTACTAAAATGGTTAGTGGTTTTCATCATAAAGTATATGAGGACAGACTTAAGAATCTTAATATGTATACTTTAGAGGAAAGGCAGGATAGGAGAGATTATGACAGAGATGTTTAAATACCTCCGTGGCATAAATGCACAGGAGAAGAGCCTCTTTCAATTGAAAGCAAGCTTTGCTACAAGAGGACATAGGATGAGAGTGAAGGGGGATAGACTCAGGAGTAATATGAAGAAATATTTCTTTACGGAAAGAGTGGCAGATGAATGGAATAGTCTCCCAGTGGAGATGGTAGAGATGAGGACAGTATCGGAATTCAAAAAAGCATGGGACAAACACAGAGGATCTCTAAAGGAAAAATGGGGACTATTGTAGTAGTAGATATGGAAGGGCAGACTAGATAGGCCATGTGGTCTTTTTCTGCCGTCATGTTTCTATGTTTCTGCTATTGGTGTGCATGTTTGCGAGCAGTTTATTTTTGGTGGTGAAAATTTGTCCAATTAGAGAAAATATGGTTGGGACGTGTTCCTTTGATGCTATTGATGTCTGTGAAGGAACTCCCTCTGAGGGATCAGATGTTAGCACACCCTTTTTTGAACCCTCTTTGGCAAGTATGGAAGACTGTGTGTAAAGAATATAGGGTTTCTCCTGTTATTTCTCCTTTTATCCCAGTGTCAGCATTTGAGTTCATGCGACAGATGGAGAAGCGCACTTGGGGGGAAGAATTAGCTCCAAGTTTGGCCACTTTTTTAAGGGAGTTTTTTTTGTAACTAAGGATTGGGTAGAACAGGAGGGTGGTGCTCAGTTAACCTTCTTTCAGTAATTTCAATTGTGCCACTTTATGAGTCACCTAGGGAAGGAGGAGGAACTACATTGACCAATACAGCCCTGGGAGAAGGAACTGTTTGTGGCTAGGTCTAGGAAGAACCTTTTGGTGATACTGCATTGGGTGTTAGGAGGGGGGTGAAAGGGAGACCTGAGAAATCATTCCCTATGCACATGCTAGAGAGAAAGACCTGGGGGGAGGGGGGAAATCTGAAGAATTTTGGGCTGAGGAATGGGGGTATGCACAGGACTGTTCAAGGTCTTTAGCAATGGTAAGCAAACAATTGCCCATCTTAAAGAGAATGTATTCTAGCCCAAGTACTGTACACTAGCAAAGTAGGCCATAGAGAGGATGAGTGGTGTTGAAGAAGGTGTAGTCAGAAGTGGGATTTTGTTCATATGTTGACTCTGTTCTTCAATTGCTGCTTTATGGAAGGATGTATGTGCCACTATTTCTAGCATTACCGGGGTAGACCTTCCCTGCAATACAGAGGTAATTCTGTTGGAGTCTTGATACGTTCAAGGTGCGAGTCATGATCTGCATTGGCTAGCGTGGAGCTTGATGTTAGCTGCTCGAAATGTGGTAATTAGATATTGGAAACGAAAATCTCCATTCTCAAAAGGGGAGTGGTTAGTGAAAGTTTGGGATATATTTAAAATGGAAAAACTTACAGTACCTTTGAGCTCACATACAACCAAGGAAATGTGGAGAGATTTGGGCTCCCTTTTTGGAATCGCAGGGGAGGACTGTGAGGTAACATCCTTCCATAGGTCGTAAGCTATTTTTCTGATTTGCAGTTTTTAAAATGTATTCTTCCCCTCCTGAGAGTTTAGCATGGTACTGGTATTGAAGGAGTTGTTGTGTTGATTCGTCTTTGACCTCTCTAACTTTCCCGGCTGTGGGACTTACCCTAACCAACCTCTGGATTTGCTGTTGAGTGGGTGGGTGAGGGGCAGAGGAAGGGTAGGGGCTGTGGATGGGTGGTTTTAGGGGACTTGTTGGTTACTACTGTAAGACAATGTTACGATGGGCAAGATGCATGTAAGAGTATGTATAATTTTTTCGGTGTTCAATTTTCTTATGTGTGCTGAAAACTATTTCAATAAAAAAGATTACACAAGAAAATGCTGAAAAACCACAACAGCAATAATGAAAAATTTGGAATAAACGTTTGGCATAAATACCAAACACATGGCAGGTGTGAGGATAGTGATCAGATGTGTCTGCTCAGCTCCACGGAAAATAGACTGCAGCAGGCAGGAACAAGTGCACATGTGCGGAACAGCATTTTGAATAGGAAAGTCTAAAGCTGGGGAGCTGCTCCCATGTTGGGATCAGTCCTCGATGTCATTCATACACAAGAACTCACTATCTTGCTTGTCCATGGAGAATCATATAAACGGTGTTTATTCAAAGCAATGAGGAACACAGCAATAGATGCTTGATTTACACTGTTTACTATGCAAGTTTTTTCCTGATCACATAGCAAGGAAGGTAAAAAAGAGTTCTCATGCCAGAAAGATGCTTTCAGCTTAGACATTTAAACAAAATAATCACAGCATGCCACTCACTGCAAAATACTGGTTTGAATTATTGTAGTAAGGGCAGATTACAAGGTAAACTAGTCAAAACTGCTAGTAGTGATTCTACCAGTTCATAACAATGAAGCTATATTCAAGGTAGCATCATTTTTACTTTTCTGCTAAAATGGGTTTCATACTACCTTTCAAATAAAACAAAATTGAAAAAACACTAGGTTTAATAAAAACAGAATTTATCACACTGAATTTAGATAATTCTGGGTTTAGAAATCTTCACAACATCAGTGGTTAGGGATGAGAGATGAAAAAGATGATCTAGGTTTGATTCTCAGCACTGATTCAGAAGCCTTCATTTGCAAGTGTTGCTGAAAAAAGTGCTTAGAATCAACACATAAGTATAGAGCCAGAAACCTGATAGCCACCAAATATTCAGCAGCATAATTCAACACCTGTAAAAGGTGAACTCAGGGAGCAGCAGGAATCAGTCTTCACATATGGGTATCATCGGTACCGATGGAGCCCGTGTGGGAACGCTCCCCAGCATCCAACTGGAAAGCTTTTGGGAACTATCCACTGCGCCTGCGCATCTGCCTTCCCACCTTCCCAAGTCCTCTCCTCAATTGAGTTTGTAGCTGAGAGATAGAGGAAAAAGAGAATAACTACAACTCCTAGGGGAGGAGCGTGGGTTGAGAAGACTGATTCCTGCTGTTCTAGAAGATCATCTGTTACAGGCGAATAACAATGCTATCTCCAGGAACAAACAGGAATGCAGTCTTCACATATGGGACTCACTAGCTCTGAGGTACCAGACTGGAGTTGGAAGCAGTGGTATCCCCGAAGCTAAAAGAAAGAGCCGAGGAGGTGTGGATACAAAGTGGCCCCATTGGACTTGATTGCATTTGGCAAGACCATTGTCAGGGAGGTCTGGTGCTGGGAAAAGTCCAGGACGGGGGGTAGGAATTGCAGGTAAGTCCCAAAATGATGCTGGAGGACAGCCTGGACAAAGACAGCATCCCAACGCAAGTCCTTGTCTATGCAGTAGTGTGCAGCAAAGGTATGAATGGAGGACCAAATAGCTGCTTGACAGATTTCATCAATGGAGATGGAACGAAGGTTGGCAGCTGAGGTTGCCATGGCTCACATATCATGAACATGACATGACCATCAAGGGAGAGTCCCACTTGAGCATAGGCAAATGAAATGCAATCTGCTCCTCGTAACTGGCAGTCCAAGGTGACTTGGATCAAAGGAAATGAATAATTGAGATGATTTCCTATGATTCTTGGTTTTGTCCAAGTAGAAAGCCAGTGCGCGCTTGCAGTCTAACATGTGTAGTGCTACTTCAGCCCTAGAGGCATGCAGTCTGGGGAAGAAGACCGGTTGCATCACCGATTGGTTGAGGTGGAAGGGTGAGACCACCTTCAGAAGGAAGTGTGTATGAGTACAGAGAACCACCTTGTCATGGTGGAACCGGGTGTACGGAGGATCCGACACTAAAGCCTGCGGTTCGCTGATGCGGCATGCTGAGGTGAAGGCGACGAGGAAGATTACTTTCCAAGACAAGAATTTTAAAGAGGTGGTGGCTAAAGGCTCAAAAGGCGGCTTTAGAAGTTGCGCTAGGACCATGTTGAGGTCCCAGGCCACCGGTGGTAGTTTGATTGATGGCTTGGACAGCAGAAGATCCCACATAAATCATTGCACCAAGGGGTGCAAAGAAATAGGATGCCTGTCCACCAGACTGTTATAGGCTGAGATGGCACTCAGATGAATTCTGATTGAGTTAGTCTTGAGACCTGCTGAGGACATGTGGAGGAGAAATTGTAAAAGGAATTCTACCAGGCAGGCAGAGGGGTCAATATGCTTCGGGGTACAGAGAGTAAATCTTTGCCATTTGAAGGCATAAGAATGTCTGGTAGATGGCTTGCGAGATGCAAGTAGGATGTCCTTGACCTGCTGTGGAAGATTAAGGTCTGCAAAGATTATGCTTTCAACAGCCATGCCATGAGATGAAGGGCCTGTGGATTGGGATGGAGAAGCATCCCATGATCCTGAGAGAGGAGGATGGGTGCATGTCCCAGGCTGAGAGGTTGAGTCTGTGCCAGATGAGTTAGCAGATGAAACCATGACTGACAGGGCCAGTAAGGGGCTATTAGGATCATGGAGCCTCTGTCGGCCTGCAGTTTGAACAGAGTCTTGGGTATTAAGGGGATGGGTGGGAATGCACAAGGTAGGCCCTTTCCCAGTGGAGAAGGAAGGAATCTGTTGCCTGGCTGTGCTGGGAGGGAAGCCTTGAGCAAAACAGTGGAAGTTGTGCATTCTCCTTGGTGGTAAACAGATCTATTCTGGGGGCCTTCCACATGTGGAAGATCCAAGATGTCGTTTCCCGATGTAAAGTCCACTCGTGTGGACGTAGGATATGGCTGAGTCTGTCTGCAAGGAGACTGAGTTCACCCGGGAGATACATCGTCCTGAGATGGATGCGGTGTGCAATGTAGAAGAACCAGAGATGAAGGGCTTCCTGGCAGAGGGGATAGGAACCCATTCCCTCCGTGCTTGTTCACATAGAATCTTTTCCAGACACACTTCAATCCCACATAAACTCTTTCACCATGCACAAGGAAAGAGCACTACACGTCAAACACCTATGGACTCCGACAACCTGTAAGTATGTACATACATGTGTAATCAATGTCTTGCAATCAAGTGTAAACCTGTAATCTGAATGGTTGTGTCCTGTACTGAATCATTATGTATGTTTTAATCCATGGCCTGTACAACCATACTGTTATGTATAGCAAACCGCTGCTGATCGCTGGAAGTAGCGGGATATAAGTGTACACTAAATAAATAAATAAATAGAACATGGCCACCTGGTTGTCCGTTCAGACTGACGCATTTGCCCGAAAGTTGGAGGTTGAAAAACCCCAAGGACACTCGTGAGAGCACATAGCCCCAAGAGGTTGATCTACAACTGACATTCCTATGATGTTCGCCGCCCCTGTGTGTGAGACTGTTTAATTTGCTCCCCACCTGAGTTTGGAAGCATCCGTTGTCAGGGTGCATTGAGGTTAAGGCATCTGAAAAGATGATCCTCCGAGTAGGTTTTGAGGGGAGCACCACCACTGAAGGGAGTTGACAAGTGAAGAGGTGATGCAGATCATGTCTCAGAGACACCCGGTTGCTTGTGTCCATTGAGACGACAGAGTCCATTGGGCTTGCTGCATGTGCAGGCAGGCATAAGGGATGATATGGACTGTGGAGACCATGTGCCCTAGAAGGCACAGCATTTCTCAAGCTGTCACAATACTGTGACTCATTATCTGTTGGCCAGCTCCATGAGGCAGGCAGAGTGATCCTGTGGAAGCAAAGCTTGGGCCTGATGAGTGTCCAGAAGTACTCTGATGAATTTGAACTGCTGGGATGGGACAGGTGTGATTTTGGAAAGTTTAGGATGAATCCTAGATCTTGGAGCACAGTGATGGTGCAATGAAGAGATAGTTTTACCTCTTGTGGGGATTCTCCCCTGATTAGCCAGTCGACTAAGTAGGGGAAGACAAAGACCCCCAAGGTATGAAGGTAGGCAGCAACCACTGCCATGCATTTTGTGAATACTCGGGGTGTGGAGGCTAACCTAAAAGGAAGCACCCAATATTAGTAGTGGATTTGCTGGAACCAAAAACGCAGATACTGTCTGTGTTGAGAGTGGATCAGCAAATGTGTTTATGCCTCCTGAGGTCTAGAGAATAAAGCTAGTCATTCCTCTGGAGGTATGGCAGAAGTGTACCGAGAGAAATCATTTAGAATTTTTCTCAAACTAGGAATTTGTTTAGGTTCCTTAAATCTAGAATAGGCCTGAACCCTCCTGTCTTCTTGGGGATAAGAAAGTAAGGAGAGTAGAAACCCCTGCCCTCTTGGGTGGGTGGAACTCTCTCTACCACCCTCTGAGCTAACAAGGTTGACACCTTGACTGATAATAAATTTGCCTGCAAGGGGTTTGTGGGATAATCCCTTGTGGAGGTGGTGGAGGCAAGGTTTCAAAATAAAGTCGGGAGCCCATTTGGATGATATTGAGAGTCCTCTGCTCTGATGTGATGAGGTGTCACCTGTGGGCATAGGAACAGAGTCTGCCTGCTATGTGTAGAAGTGGGGGACCCTATAGAGGCAGAGTAGCCATGCTCTCTAGAAAGGAGTCAAAAGCCAGGTGCTGTCTGTGGCTGTGCAGCTGGTTGTGGCTTAGGTGTCTTAGGCTTTCTGGGCTGACGAGGGCCCTGCTGTTGCTGGTAAGCAGATGCAGGTAGGTAAGAAGGATAATAAAGGATAGAAAGACTTCTTTGGATTAGTCTTTCTCAAAAGGCATTTTAGAGTGAGATCATCTGTCTCAATCTCTCCAATCTTCTCCCTCCAACCCTTTCCAAAGAGGTTCTCTCCAGAGCAGGGAATATTGGCCAATTTATCCTGAACTCACCTCTCAAGGTCAGATACCTGGAGCTAGACCATTCTGTGAGCACCAATACAGACTGCTGAAGCTCTGCTGGATGACTCAAAAGCATCAAAAGATGCTCTAGTAAGAAATTTGGATGAATTCTGATTTTGCCTGATTAAGGCTTGGAATGCATCTCATTTGTCATCAGGAAGGATAGGGGCATAGATCTCTAGATCCCTTGAGATATCATTGAGATACATGCCCATATAGAGCATGTAAGAAGTAATCCTAGAAGTGAGCATGCATGCCTGAAAACAGCGACGGCCAAAGGCATCGAGAGTTCTGGAGTCCTTGCCCGGAGACATGGAAGAATGATTCTTAGAACTCTTGATGCCTCGCGTAGCCGATTCCACTACAATGGAGTGGTGTAATAGTGGAGGTTTTTGGAAGCCAGGGCATGGTGGAACTCGGTACATGGTATCGAGTTATTTGCTAACAGGCGGAACTGTTAGCGGGGCCTCCCACATACATAGCATTATATCCTACAGGATACGATGCACTGGTAACATGGCCGCCTCTTTGGGCGCCAAGGGATATTGAAGGATTTCCAACTCCTCTGCTCTTGGTTCCATCTCCGATGCTACGGTGATCTGTAAGTCTGCTGCCATTTTCTGAATAACGTCTTGAAGAGAGATGTCTTCTGGCAAGGACCAATGCCACTCATGAGGAGGGGACGAATCAGAAGGGAGATCCCGGGTTACCCTGGAATCCTCCAATGCATCATCGGAATTGGAAGAGATAGAGTCTGATTCTGACAGAAAGTCAAAGTATTGACGGTCCCGTGACGATGCCCCATGCCGATGGTCAGTCGGTGTGGCAGCGGGAACTTGTTGGGTACCAACGATGCCTGTCAGTTCCAAAGGAGGTACCGGAGAGAAGAGGGTCCCCCAATGCAGGCTTGAGGTCCGGCATCAGTCCCAGAGGTACTGACGCCTGTACCTCAAGCTGTCGATAGCGACGGTACCAAAGCTGCCAGGAGTGCTGCCAAACTCCTCTCGATAGCCAGGATGCGCTGGTTAAGGGAGGTCGTCAATGCCTGGGTGGAATCCCACTTGAGGCTTTGAGCCACTATCCCAGAGCATGGAATCAGCAGCTCTCGGGAGGTCAAGGCCTCGGGAGCATCCTGGAGCCTCTGTAGTGCTTTGGAGAGCTGGTCCTCCCACCGGGGCTGTTTGGCAGGCCTGTCTCTGCATTGGAGGCACCTTTCGGTGAATCTCGATGCCGATGAAGGGACTTACCTCGAGAATCGGTATCAAGTTTCGATGCCAATGCCTTAAACTTATGTTTGGACTTTGAAGAGACCCGAGAATCAAGAGAGGAGGCCGACATCCTCGACGATGTGGAAGCCACTGAAATCGAGTCCAGGGCAAACAGAGAACCATATTGTCTGGCTTTGTTCTTTAGGCCTCTTATTATCATTTGTTGGCACAAAGGACAATCAGTCGATAAATGGTCTGGGCCCAAACATTTTAAACACTAGTCATGTTTATCGGCGACTGATATTGTACCATAACACTTGGTACATTTTTTTAAGCCACTGATGTGTTTTTTCATCATGCAGGCCAAAGCCTAATTTAGCGGTAGAAACCACTAAAAACTGGAAAAAAAGAAAAAAATATTTTAAAAAGAAAAGAAATATTGGGGCCAGAATCAGGAAATGTACCGGTGTCGACAGGAAGCCAGAGCACAGATTTAAACGAAAAATTTACGTTTTTCGGCAGTGACAGGAAGAAAACAACTTGTTGGCTCTGTGGGAAACGAAGAACTGAGGAGAGGACTTAGGAAGGCAGATTCGCAGGCACAGTGGATTGCTCCCAAAAGCTTTCCGATTGGACACTGGGGAGCATTCCCGCGTGGGCTTCGTCGGTTCCAATGATACCCATATCTGAAGACTGCATTCCTGCTTGTTCCTGGGGATTCTATATTCCACTCTAACTTGGATTCTTTTACAGTACATAAAATCTAAATATACACAGCTTATTTTACAAAATCAGGGCCAAGTTTTGGCAGGTGAGTGGTCATAGGAGGCTGTTTTTTTAAGCACGCACAGAAAATGTATAAAATCCAAAACAAATAATTGTTATATATAGTATCCTTATATGCCTCCAATGATGTCTGTCAGTGGATGCTCAGTTAAGTGCTATTTGTGTACAAGTAGCAAGAGGGAGCTGTCAAGACTGCAAATAAATAAGTGCTGAGAAAGCTGCCTTTCCAAGATGGCATGGTGACAGCTGCTTTGGACGGAGAGCACCTGTGAAGTCTCAACAGGTATCAGACAGTTAACTCATAATATAACAATATAGGCACAGTTTACACAATACTGTACTATCAGACTGGTCACTAGCCTGTGTCCTCCTCTCAGTTTTGGCTAGGGGGCCTTTTGGGGGTACGGTGCCAAAGGGATATTTTCTTAAGCAACCAGGAAAGGAGGGATAACAGGTAAAAGTGATGTCAACCTTTCCTCAAACTTTTCTCTTCTGGTAAGAGAGAAGGAGGATCATGGAAGGGGAAGTTATGCTAACCTCTTCCTCTCTCCCACCCCAACAAATTTTTAAATTTGGCTAGGAGGAAGGGTATACTGTGATGGCTCTAAATTTTAAATGTAATTGGGGAAGACAGAAGTATGCTTAGCTGGCTAAGTTTATGTGGCCATGACTAAGTGCTCCAAATCCAAAGAAGCACTGAGCCCGACATGGTTTTCCTGGCTTGGGCTCCCTGAAGGTGAGTAGCAAACTAAGTCTCTGTTTTGTGTCTGATTTATTTTGTGGGGGCTACCCAACCTTGCCCACTGGGGTGTCCGTTGCGTTTGGGACACTCGGGGCGTCTGTTGCAGCACCAACAGTTTTCCTACTTCACTGAGCTGCCTGCACATGGTAATTGTGCTTCGTGTGCTTTTGTACTGCCTTACTACACTGTGCATTAAGTACTCACTCTTAATCTGTGTGTGTAGTATTCGTGCCCAAGAGGCCTTAGCATGTGGTCCTAGTGCCTACATGGCCATAGCGCATGGCAATAGTGCCTGCACTGCAATAGCACACAGTAGTAGTGCACATTTGCCCATAGCGTGTATTACAATCTGCCCTTTTAGCACACTCCAAGCCTATAAGGAATGTTGGCGGCATCCTAGCCTCACGTTGTTGGCACAGCCATATGCCTACTTCTAAGAAGCGCTGCCTGGTCTTTGGAAAATGGAGAGTTTTGTCACTGGATTCTGAATTCTGTGGTTCTTGCATGAAAGCTTTGGATGAGCCATTGGAGGGCCATCTCCCTTTTTGCAGCGAGGGAACACAGATTCTCAGGTCTTGTCACCCTTGCTGCAGCAGACAGCAGACACATCATTGAGAAGTATGACCTCCAGACCTTGGACTCGAGCATGCAACCTTCTGGCTTCTCCCCTTTTCTTAAGAATCTGACAGCAAATCCTTCCCCCACAAGTGGGGTCCCAAGTCTGGCCAGGGAGCTCCCATTGCTGGGTTGTCCTTCCCGGAATTCTTTTCATTTCTGCGGTAAGCTTGGTCCTTCTGGCATGGGAAGTCAGACCATGAGGCCTCTGGGTCTTCTTGCTCTCTTTCAGTGTACTTGGAAGTGTACTTTCAGTGTACTTGGACCAGTGTACTTTCAGTGTACTTGGAAGTGTACTTTCAGTGTACTTGGACCAGTGGCAAAAAAGAATCACCAGGTCAGATTATGCTCCACTGTGGGCAAATATGATCCTGGGGGGAGAGCAGAAAGAGCAGTGTAAGTGGAGACTGAATGATAATTTGTTAGATGACCAAATAGATTGCAAACAAATTGGCAAGGATATAGAGAAATAGTTTATAGTTTATTCACTTGACATACCATGGAGTGGAGGAGTAGCCTAATAGAGCACTGGATTGGGAACCAAAAGACCAGGGTTCAATTCCCACTAGCACTCCTTGTGACCTTGGGCAAGTCACTTACCCTCCATTGCCTTAGAAAAATCCAAGTCATCAATGTTATTTATTTATTTATTTACATTCTCTTATATACCACGCTATTTCCCATCAGTGCGGTTTACATGGAACATTTTTACACATTTCAAACTGGTTCCTGTTTAATGTATTTTACCAAATTTAAGCTACAGTGTAAACTGCATTGACTAAAATGATAAAGCAGTATAAAAAATCTGTGAAATAAATAAAATAAAAATAAATACCGCACATCAAAAGTACAATATCTATGCGGTTTGCAATAACAGGGGAAGTCACACACCAAGGCACAATAACTACTAAAACACAATAGGAAGGGAAAACAAAGCTCACCCAATTAGTTATTCCTGCCAAAACACAACCACGTCACCCATGTCTGGTCTCTTGGATTAAGATCATGATTAAGCAATTCTGCCCTACTCTACTGAATATCACGCAGCTATTACTCAGTCAAGTATTTATTTATTTATTTATTTTATTACAGTTGCTTATATACCGCACTATTCGGCATCAGCGCGGTTTACAGAATAACAAAATGACCAAAACACACAGACTGTTTGGTTTTACATCGAACAGGGGTAAAAAACTTGGATAACAGGGTTGAACTATATACATGAAGTAACAATTCCTATAACATGGTTGGCCTGTCACTCTCAAATATGCAAGTAAAGCATAGTTACTCACCTGTAACAGGTGATCTCCGGGAACAGCAGGAATTTAGTTCTCACATATGGGTATCGTCAGTACTGACGGAGCCTGCGTGGGAACGCTCCCCAGCGTCCAATTAGAAAGCTTTTGGGAGCATCCCACAGCGCCTGCGTGCTGCCTTCCCGCCTTTCCCAACTGCCTCTCTCCAGTTGAGTTTTAAAGCTGAGACAAAGAGAGAGAGAGAGGGAAAGGGAAAGAGATAGAGAGATACAACTCCTAGGGGAGGTGGGTGGGTTGTGAGGACTAAATTCCTGCTGTTCCCGGAGATCACCTGTTACAGGTGAGTAACTATGCTATCTCCAGGAACAAGCAGGAATGTAATCATCACATATGGGGACTCCCTAGCTTTAGATGCTAATAGTTGTAACATTTCTCGGGCAGTGAGATGAGGTTTTAGCACTGTTTGAGAAGCTAACTGCACTACGTATGCGAAGGCAACGGGCCTGGGGCAGATAGGCCCTTGCTTTTTTGGTATCCAGCAAAGCTCCTATGAACTCTAGAGACTGAGTGGGAGTTAGACTGGATTTTGGGATGTTTATGACCAGACCCAAATACTGAAGGATACGCATTGTGCAAGATAGGGAAGTCCTTGCCTCTGACTCTGATGGGGCTCGAATGAGCCAGTTGTCTAAGTAGGGGAAGATGAATATCCCTAGAGTGCGGAGAAATGCTGCTACGACAGCCATGCATTTCGTGAACACTCTTGGTGCTGAGGCCAGGCCAAAAGGAAGCACTCTGTATTGGTAGTGCTTTCCTTGAAAAAGGAACCGAAGGAACTTTCTGTGAGTTGGATGGATGAGAACATGAGTGTACGCATCCTTGAGATCTAGAGAACAAAGCCAATCCTGACTCTGAAGGTATGGCAGCAGAGTTCCTAGAGAAATCATCTTGACTTTCTCTTTGAACAGGAATTTGTTCAATTCTCTAAGGTCTAAAATAGGTCTGTGTCCCCCCGTTTTCTTTGGGATAAGGAAATAGGGGGAGTAAAACCCCGTACCCTGTTGATGAATGGGTACTTCTTCTATTGCCCCTTGGGCAAGAAGCATAGTGACCTCTTGATCTAACAGGTTGATGAGAGAGGTTTGAGAATTGAACTGTCTTACCATTGTGGGAGGGGGTATGCTCAAAAAATGAAGCTTGTACCCCTCGTTTATGATGGAGAGTGTCCAATGCTCTGCTGTTAGCTGTCCCCATCTGGGGGCAAAATGCACAACTTTCCTGAAATGATGGAAGGCTCTGGTCCATTGAGAGCCAGGAAGGCTAAGTTCTCTAGCTGAAAGTCAAAGGGCTTGTGGAGGCTGAGAATGCTGAGACGGTTGAGGCTTAGCAGTCTTTGCTTTCCTTTGTTTGGGTGGTTGCTGACCCTTCCGGACAGGTTGACCTGCAGAACGTCCCTGCTGAGAATAAGCAGGATAAAATCTTTTCTTCTTAGAAAAGAATGGTTTCTTGAAAGATTTATTTCTTGCAGGATCAGCTGTGGACTTGGATAATCTATCCAAGGTGGAGTTGTCAGCATTCAACTCATTGGCCTTTTCCTGCCAATCTTTACCAAACAGGTTCTCACCAGTACAAGGAATATTTCCCAGTCTGTCTTGTACCCAGAGCTCCAGATCAGATGCCTGGAGCCAAGCAATTCTACATGCACCTATGGCAATGGCAGAGGTTCTGCTTATGTACTCAAAACAGTCAAAAGCTGCACGGTTGACAAACTTAGAAACATCCTGGGCATGTTTGACCAATGTGAGAAAATCCTGTCTTTTATCCTCAGGAAGAAGAGGGCTCAAAGCCTCTAAATCTCCTGTGACTTCCTTCAGGAACATTCCCATATATAGACTATAGGAACTGATCCTCCTGGCAGAAAGCATGGAAACTTGGAAGACACGATGTCCAAAAGCATCCAAAGTTCTGCACTCACGTCCTGGAGGATTAGAGGCATGTCTCTTTGCACTCTTGATCCTTCTCATAGCTGATTCCACTACAATAGAGTGGTGAGGAAGCTGAGTTTTCTGGAAACCAGGACAAGGAGGGACTCGATACAGAGTATCCAGTCTACGAGAGTGAGAAGAGGATGGGCAAGGTAGCTGCCTCCTTAGGAGTTTTAGGATATTGTAAAATTTCCAACTCCTTTGCTCTGGGCTCTGTTTCAGGGGCCACAGTAATGGACAGACCCCGAGCCACCTCCCTGATGAAATCCTGAAAGGAAATGTCCTCTGGAGGAGACATCCTGCGTTTAGGGGAGGAAGGCTCCTCCGGGAGAAGTATTCCCGCATCGACAGAACTGTCAGAATCCTCAGATTCCTCTGAGGACTCGAAGTACCTTCTATCAGGATGCTCTTGAAGAGCCTGATACCCGTACCGATCAAAGTCGGTACCGAGGGGGATCGGTACCGGTGTAACGGTGCCGGAAGGCATCGCATGACTGGGTGCCGGCAATGCGGACGCCGATGTCGATGCTGACGGTACTGGTATCGATACTGGTGCCGGAATCAGTGCCGGTACTGGTTGAACTGTCTGACGTGGTTCCGAGGGTGTCGATGTCGCAAGGAGAGCTGCCAGACTGCGTTCAATAGCCAGGACCCTCTGGTCTATCGACGCTTCTGATGCCTGGATGTCGGTACCGGAGAAGATCGCCGGTACCCCAGAGCATGGCACCAGTAGTTCTGCTGAGGTCGAGGCCTCGAGAACATCTTGGAGTCCCAATAATGCTTTGGAAGCCGAAGACTCCCGCCGGGGCAATTTTGCTGGTGCAGAATCCTCAAGGGC
This sequence comes from Ichthyophis bannanicus, assembly GCA_033557465.1. Lineage (NCBI taxonomy): Eukaryota > Metazoa > Chordata > Amphibia > Gymnophiona > Ichthyophiidae > Ichthyophis > Ichthyophis bannanicus. Next base: position 1,657,762,451 of record CM066031.1, read on the forward strand.
AACGCCAGAGGCATCTCGATGCTTAGAATGAGATCTACCCTTTGAGGACCGGCTAGACTTATGTTTAGTTATCTGAGATCCATGGGAGGAAGACCAAGCCCTGGAAGACGTCGATGCCACCGAAGCTTGTCAGACGGCTGCCTGGGTGAGAATCTTCACACTCTTGGCAAGTGCATATTTCTATATGATTTGCAAGGTATTGTGGGCAATGTAGTTCATTCACACCAGACACAGCTGCTGACAATAATTTAGTTGTGCTCTTGGGTAAAGCCAATAAGATATTTATTTATGGGGTTATTTCTCCCAACACAGATATGCTTGGTAGCACATAAATTAGGTTACTTGCTTTCAGTGTTAACTTGGAAAAACAAAGTTAAAATCAGGAAAACAACAAATGAAAAGTCACAAAGCAAGAGACAAACTGTTCTTTTTAGGTTAACTTCTGATTACTTCCCACATAGATACAGAAGTGATTCTCTCCTAGCTCACAAGCAATTAGGTAAGGCTTAATTGCTAGCAGTTACCAGCTGAAACCCCTTAGCTGGCTTGCCTTCCACTGTGTGGGTCAAATCCTGCTTCAGGAGCTTTTCTGAGTAGATTAAAGAACAAATTTGTATTTCTTTGTGATGGTTGCTGTATTTTATAACAGAAAGTTACCAATGGAGTTTAGATAGAGAGCAGTCCATATAAACAGGATCCTCATCTGCTATTATGCCCCCTTGTTCAACAAGCATGGGTTCAATATCATGGATTGGCACAGATGAATCTCTCAATGGAGCATTTTCAGGAGAATACTTGTTTCCCTGCTGTCTTTCAAGGTTATAGCTAGGGCATAGATCAGTGTTCATACCTGAACTTCCATTGCTGCTAGAGTTCCTCTCTATATAGCCTGGCCAGTATGTAGTCCAGTTCTTATGTCCAGCCTTCCAATCCAGATCCCTGGACACTGGATCTCTCTTCACATACCTTCTGGCACGGGTCTTAGGGTCCCTTCCACGTGCAGCCGTCTCCCTCACAGGTAGCCTCTGGTGATTCCTAGCTCTGCAGCACCATTCCTCTGGCTTTCCCCAGTCCAATGGTGTATGCTGGCCCTTGAAATACCTCCCAGTATACGTACTGCTTTGGACTCTTCTAGACCTCTCAAAGGCTTTTCTCTTCCTTCTTCCAAAGGGTCTCTTTCCCTCTCTGTCCGTCCGGTTTGGCTTCTGCTTCTGATGATCCTTCAGATGAAACTGATGATCAAACTCAAGCTGATTCTCAGGATACTGAGGACAATTCTCTGGATATCCAAGGTGATCATGAAGATGGTCATCTGTAGAATAAACTCTACTCTTATTCTGCTTGGATGAGTGCTCCTCCCTAACACAGCGCAGCTGTGCTGAATCAGGCCCTGCCCTTTGAGATGAGTGCTTAGGGATTACCTCATAGCTCTCCTGATTGAACACACGTTTCCCCACTTCAGCTCCTCTAATGGCTGTTGGAAACCTGGTGCATTCTGGGACTGGTAGTCTTTTATGGGAAAATTCTGTTTTCTTATTTCTACCAGAACTGACAGGTTGCTTGTTCAGAGTCACTTCACCTTTTCTATAGCTCCTTCCTGAGCTATGATAAGCTTCCTTATCACAAGCTGCATCAGAGGGAAACAGGGTACTGAGCTTGGCAGCTCGGTTCTGTTGACCTCTCTTGGACATCATGGCACAGGCCATACATTCTGAGATGGAATGGTCAGGACCTAAACATTTAAGACACCACTCATGGGTGTCGGTGACGGAAATGGTACCGCCACACTTGGTGCACTTTTTAAAACCCGAAGAGGGTTTTTCCATTGTGGAAAATATCCTGGGCCTAAGGCCCAAAATGGTGTGTGCACCTGGAAAAAAAATGGGAAAAAGTACTAAGAATTAAAAAAAAAAAAAAAAAGAAAAGAAAGAAAGAAAGAAAAACCGGCGGTACCGGTAAAGCATCGAGGAAGGCAGACGCGACCACAAAAAAGAAGGAAAATTTTCTACGGTGACAGGAACACGACTTGCTGGCTCCGCGGAAAACGAAGAACTGGAGAGAGGCAGTTGGCAAAGGCGGGAAGGCAGCACGCAGGCGCTGTGGGATGCTCCCAAAAGCTTTCTAATTGGACGCTGGGGAGCGTTCCCACGCAGGCTCCGTCGGTAAAGACGATACTCATATGTGATGACTACATTCCTGCTTGTTCCTGGAGATCACTTTGACCAATATTAAAAAAATATAAACGCCGACCCCAAGGATACTCCTATCGTCCAATTTCAACTCCTATCGTCCATTCCTGATTAAGATGATTGAGAAAGTGATTCAATACCAACTACATGATCATATTGATAACCACTCTCTGCTAGACCAAAAAAAAACACACGGCTTCAAGCCCAACACAGTGTGGAAACACTTTTCACCTCATTCTTGGACAACATTCTGCTAGGTCTAGATAACATTAAATGGGGCTTTCTACCAATATTTATCGCTATCACTGCAGCCTTTGACTCAATTAATCACAATATCATGTTGAGATGGCTACAGGAAATAGGGCTCCATGGCACTACCCTCCAATGGTTCATCTCTTACTTATCCTACAGGAAAATACACGTAAAATGTAACAAGGGCCTTTCAGACACAACCACAAGGCATCCCACAAGGATCAGCACTCTCTGCCATCCTCTTTAATATTTACATTCAGCCACTATGTAAAATTATCAATCACTATAAGATACAATACAGAATTTTAAGGTAGATCAACCTGATTTCTCAAATCAAATGGCATGTTTGAAAGCAATAGCGAATTGGCTAAAACAACAAAACCTCAGTATAAACTACAAAAAAACTGAACCGCTCTTTGTGACCAGGAACACTTCCTTTATCCTACTAGAGTCCCTGAAATTCCTGCATAATGATATAAAAGTTAAAGAACATGTAAAATATCTTGGTGTGCACCTGGATCGGAACGTATCGTTTCAAACCCATATTGCTAATCCACAAAAGCAGCGTACTTCAAGCTAAATATAGTGTGAAAGCTTAAGCCTCTACTTGACCAGACCCACTTTCGCACAGTGTGTCAGACCATAATTATGCCAATACCAGACTACTGTAACATGATATATCAAGTACTCTTGAAACAATCCATGTGCCCGTTACAACTAGTACAGAATATGACTGCTTGGATAATTGCAGGAACAAGAAAATTTATTTATTTGTTAGTTGGTTTTATAAACTGCTTCATCACATAATCAAGGCGATTTACAGAAAACACAATTCACACTGCGCTAGGCAGTTTACAGTGAACAAGGAACATATTGAACAAGAACAAGAACATCATAAATAAATTTGTTACAACATACTCTGGCCTATAGGATAATATAAAAGGACAACTATGGACAGTTAGGGAGTTACTTTATGGAGAGTAAGGTATCGAAGGTTATCTTTACATAAAGGTGGAATGGTCTTTTTCTATTTCGTTGATGTTTGCTTATCCATTATAGACTGGTAGGATTTGGAGAATAGTGCAGTTTTGAGTTTTTTTCTGAATAAGGGCCTTTATTTCCTGTAGGTTGTTGGGTAGAGAGTTCCATAAAATCGGTGCACATAATCAGAAGGCCCTGTTTGTTGTTGAATGGTTTGCACTTCTTGAAACCGTTGGGGTGGCTAGTAGATTCTTCATATTTTCTCTCCTACTTTTTGTTTCTTGTTGTGTCTGAATTAGTGAAGTCAGGTATGTTGGTGCAATGTTGTTTATTGTCTTAAATGTGGTTAGTATCGCTTTGAATTGGTACAGGATTGGGGTTATGTGTTCGGTTCTTGAGAATTTCATTATAGTACGAGCCACCGGGTTTTGTGCCATTTGAAGAGGTTTCAGTGTTTGTTTGGGTGGACCTTGTAGGATAATGTTACTGAAATCGAAGTGTGGGCAGATAAATGTGGACGTCATCTGTAGATAGGAGTGGTCTTAGGTTTTGTATCATTCGAATCTAGTTATATATTGCTCACGTTATCATGTTGATGTGTTTTATCATGTTAAGGTTCTGATCCAGTAATATACCTAGATATTTTATTTCCTTTTTGATTTGGAGGGAGGCACTGTTTACATGAAGTTGCTGGGGTGGTGAGAATGGTTTGTTCCTGGAGATCATTAAGACTTCTGGGTTTTTTTTAGGTTAATTGATAGGTTCACCGAGTTGAGCCATTGTGAGATATCATTGAAACAGTTGACTATTATCTCATAGTTTGGGTTTAGTGTATTGAAAGTTGTGAACAGCATGATGTCATCTGCATAAATTCTGTGGCCAACATTGTATTTGTGGATTATGTCACAGATTGGTTGAATATAGATGTTGAATAGTATGCTTATAATGCAGAACCCTGTTTGGAGAGTATACTATTGAATTTGATTTGTTGCGTGCGTTTAGTTAGGTAGGATTTAAACCACTGAATTATGGTGCCACCAATTCTGAGATGCTTTAGATAGTTGATCAGAATTTCATGATTTATAGAATCAAAGGCAGATGCTATGTCAAGGAATATTAGTATGTAAGCTTGTTTTGTATTTTCAATTCCTTGGATGATGTTATCTAACAGGGAGGTTACGAGAGTTTCTACTCCATGGTACACTCGGAATCCATATTGATGTGGATCAAGTGGGGCATTTGTGTCTATGAAGTCCTGTAGTTGTCTCTGCACTGACTTTTCTATTACTTTAGATAGAAATGGAAGATTTGATATCAGTCTGTACAAGCTGGGGCTGTATCTATCTAGGGAGTAATTTTTCAAAATTGGGTGGATGGTGGCTTCCTTTAGATCCTTTGGCATCAGACCTCGGGATAGTGATAGACTGACAATTTTCAGGATGTAGGGTGTTAGTTCTGTCATGGCTATTTTAACCCAGCTTACTGGACATGGGTCATGCTGCGATGTTGTTGTGTTGATGGATTTAATATATTGACCTACCTGATCGGTGCTGGGCAGAGAGAATGAGCTCCATATTGAAGTGTTAGTTGGTTCATTGAGAGTTATTACTAGATCTTTTGTTATGCATCTGGATTTATCAATATAGTAATTTGCAAGTTGTTGCGCATTTATTCCGCTTTCTTGGGAGTCATCTGTACTTGGTTTTTTGATTAGATCATGAACTATGAGGCATAGTTCCCTAGGTCGGTTCAATGACTTCACTAGTATGTTTGAGTAAAATTCTTTTTTTAGATCATTGATGTGTATACGGTACTGGTTTAATGTCTCCATGTATGTCTTCAAGTCTGAGTCAGATTTTGTGATTCTCCATTTTCTCTCGGTTTTCCTCAAGGATCTTTTTATTGCTCTGAGGGACTGGGAGTACCATGGTTGTGAGATTCTGAGCTTCTTGGGTGTGTTTCTTTATGGGTTGGCCAAAACTGCTTGTAGAGTGTTATTCCAGTTATACAAAAGTGATTCCAGGTTGTCGCTATCATTATTCAGTGCAGGAATAGCATCTTTCAGGAATGCTTCCTTCTCAAATTTTTTGAAGTGTTGATGGAACTGTTCACTGTTATGTGGTTTCTGTATGTTGGTTTTAAGTACAATATTGAATTGAATTAAGTAATGGTCAGACTATGGCACTGGGAGGGTATTTATTGGAGACATTTGGTTGCTATTTGCCCATTCTTTTGGCATGAAAATAAGATCTAATATGTTTCCCTTTATGTGTGTAGGGGTATCAATAATCTGCTGAAAACCTAAATCCTCCATTGCTTGGAGAAAAGACGTGCTTTGAGTGGTAGGTACTGAGGAAAGATTGAAGTCACCTTGTATAATGTGGTCCTTCCCAAATGGGGTGTCTGAGCATGCAGATGATAGAATGTTGTCTGATGATGGAGACCTGTATAGCAGTGTGATTGCTAGCTGCTTGGTTTCTATCAATAACACATCAATACCTTCTGTGCTTGTAACTGAAGTATATTGGGCTCGTAAGGTGGTTTTGCAAAGAATAATCACTCCTCCTCCTTTTTTATTGTGTCTAGGACAGTGGAAGATGTAGCTTGGTGCTTTGAGTTGGTTAAGGAGTACTGTATCAGTATCATAGATGATGCCGGGTTTTGAATTTTGGATGAGATCGGTTATTATAGGAATCTTGTTCCTCAATGATCTTGCATTTAGAAGGTACCACTTTAGGGAGGTGGTGTTGTCAATGTTGAGGCTTTCATTATTCAAAGGTTGGTAATAGGGTCTTATGTGTATAATCCGTTGCTTCATGCTGCGAAATGTCGTATGGAATCTATTTATAACAGCAGTCTCCCTAGATCGTTACTGGTAAGGCATTATTGGGATGGGGTGCGCCTTATGAGTGAGTGAGTGGGTTTGGTTTGTTAAAGTTACAGTCAGTATTATTAAGATAATGGCAATCTGCATCTTGTTTCCCATGGTAGGCTGTGCACCTTGTAGGTGAGCTACTTAATGGATCATAAAGAAGATTATGAGGCAAAGCAATTAGGTCCAGTAGGAGGAGTGTATATGTTACTGTTACATTGAGCTGGTTAATCAATGGCTGATTAATGTCAATGTTTGGGACATGCCTTCAATAGAAGTAGTGGCACAACTAGAGATGTAATGCGGGTCAAGGTTTATTGAAGTCGACGTTATTTTTATTGTTACTTACAGTTTCAGATGAAGCAGGGTTTTTTTGATAGAAGGTCAGTTTTCATTAGGTAGGCTTTTCTGTATAAGATCCAGATCCCGTCTAAGGTTCCCCGCATAAGGGCCATGCCAAAGGGCCCTCTGGCGAGGCCCTCAGGCCAAGGACCCTTGTCTTCTCTTGTTTGTGGATGCAGGAAAACCTTTTGATTCAGTAACGTGGACCTGCCTGTTCAAGGTGATTGACATGATGGGGATACATAGCAAATATATGCAAGATACATAGGCACAGTACCAAAAGGTGGAGGCTTGCCTGTATATTAATGGGGTAGCGCTAATCTGAGAGTTCTACTTTAATGAGAGCCACCCAGCAAGGGTGTCCTCTCTTTCCACTTTTATTTGTTTTAACTATGGAGACTTTGACCCATAGAATTCACCTGGGTATTAGGGTGCCAGAGGTGGGAAGAAATAAATAAAAAGTTTTGATGTCTGTGGATGACATTATTTTTACCTTGTCAATGCCATAAGGCTTCCCTGGGAGGGGTCACGGTAGAGTTGCAAATATTTGGTCTGATCTCAGGTTCAAAGCCAACATAAGGAAGTCTGAAATTTAAAATGTGTTGCTATGTGAAAGGGATAAGAGTATATTTGGGCACCATTTCCATTTAAGCGGGCTTGGGGCTCCAAAAGATATCTTGGAGTAAATTTAATAGAAGATTTTAGGCAATTGCTTTCTCTTAACTTTCGATCATTGTATGAGACAATGTTCAGGAAATTAGAGCAGTGGGTGAATCTACAAGCATCCTAGAGTGTTAAGATGATGATACCAATCCCAACTTTCTTTATCAAGAATTTGCAGGACAAAATTTTGATTAAATTTGGAAAAACATTCACCCACAGGTGGAAAGAAAAGTAATGGTGAGGCCTCTCTTGGAGTATTGTGTTCAGCTTTGGAGACCATATCTCACAAAGGATATGAAAAAGACTTGAAACGGTTTAGAGGAAGGCAACCAAAATGATTTGGAGCCTGTGCCAGAAGATGTATGAGAAGAGGTCTGAAGACCTAAATATGTATACCCTGGAAGAGAGGAGGGGCAAGGAAGATGTGATTGATACAGACCTTTAAAGGGTATTAATGAACAAACAAACCTTTTTCAAAGAAGAGGAAGCTGTAAAGCTAGAGGGTATATGATGAAGCTGCAAGGCAGTAAACTTTAAAGCAACATCAGGAAGTACTTTTTCACTGAAAGGGTGGTGAATGCTTGGAATGCCCTCCTGAAGGAGGTGCTGGGGCAAATACAGTGACAGATTTCAAAATGGCATGAGACAGACACAATGGATCCCTTTATAGCAAGTGGATGAAATCAAAGCAAACTTAAATATCTCTTATACGTCAATAAATAGAGGGGGGGAGGGTGACCTGCATGGAGCGGCGGGTACAATGCCAAACAAAGGCAAAGAGGGAGGGAGACGTCCATGGAGCAGCAATTATAACCACTCTAGCCATCTTACTGGGAAAACCAGATGACCATGCTGGTCTTTATCTGTCATCATATACTTTTTCCACTTATCAAGAGCTATAGGAGGAGTACCGGACTGGGGATGAAGATTATTATCTATATTTTCAGATGAAATGTTATGTGGGAACTAACAGGGGCTTAGAAAGCATGCCTGAGATGTTGCCAGTAGAATTTCTTTTTCACAGGTGCACCCTGAAAGGTGGGCTAATCAGTTATTATGCTTTAATGAACCACGGAGAAAGCATAGTTACTCACCTGTAACAGGTGATCTCCGGGAACAGCAGGAATTTAGTCTTCACATATGGGTATCATCGGTACCGACGGAGCCTGCACGGGAACGTTCCCCAGTGTCCAAAAGGAACGCTTTTGGGAGCATTCCTCAGCACATGTGCACTGCCTTCCCGCCTTTCCAACTGTCCCTCTTCAGTTAGGATTGTAGCTGAGTGAAAGAATAGAGAGAGAGAGGAAAGGGACAGAGAGATAGAGAGACAACTCCTAAGGGAGGTGGGTGGGTTGTGAAGACTAAATTCCTGCTGTTCCCGGAGATCACCTGTTACAGGTGAGTAATTACGCTATCTCCAGGAACAAGCAGGAATGTAGTCTTCGCATATGGGGACTCCCTAGCTGAAGATGCCAGGGAGATGACCCCAGGAAGCTGCCACCTATATAATGAGGTGGGCCATGCTTCCTCCCATGGATCTCTGGCATCCTACCAGGGTTGGTTGGTAGGAGTTGTATTAAGTTTGAAAGAGATTTTGAAGAACAGCCTGGCCAAAGAAGGCATCCCAACGGGAGGCTTTATCTAGGCAGTAGTGGGCTGTAAAGGTGTGTACCGAAGCCCAGGTGGCTGCTCGACAAATGTCATCAATAGACACAGAGTGAAAGTTAGCCATAGAGGCTGACATGGCTCTCAAATTATAAGCTGTGACATGGCCTTGGAGAGGACGATTCTTACTCTCATAAACAAAGGATATGCATTGTGCAGTCCATTTGGATAAAGTTCTCTTGGAGACTGGAAGTCCCAAATGACTAGAATCAAAAGCAATAAAAAGTTGAGAAGACTTTCTATGTTGCTGTGTTCTTTGTAGGTAAAAAGCTAAGGCTCTTTTACAGTCCAAAGTGTGAAGGTTCTTCTCTGCATTAGAGGCATGAGGCCTTGGAAAGAATACAGGAAGATAAATCGATTGATTTAAATGAAAAGGCGAAACCACCTTTGGCATAAAGTGTGGATGAGTTCTGAGGACAACCTTATCATGGTGAAACCTAGTGTAAGGAGGATCAGCCACTAACGCCTGCAATTCACTAATGCGACGTGCAGAGGTGATTGCAATTAGGAAGATGACCTTCCAGGACAAAAACGTCAGGGTAGTAGTGGCTAAAGGTTCAAAAGGCGGTTTCATGAGCTACCAAAGAACTAGATTTAAATCCCATGCCACCGGTGGTGGTTTGATGGGAGGTTTTTTTAACAGAAGACCTCTCATAAATCTGGATATGAGAGGATGAGAGGAAATTGGTTGTCTATTTAAAGGCTTATAGAAAGCTGTAATTGCGCTAAGATGGACTCTTACTGAATTGGTCTTTAGACCAGAATTTGATAAATGAAGTAGATACTCTAGTATTGATTCCAAAGGTATCACCAGGGGGTTTAACCCCTTCTGGGAACACCATATAGTGAAACGTTTCCACTTGAAGGCGTAAGATCGTCTTGTGGAAGGTTTTCTAGAAGGCTGAAGGATATCCTTTACCTGTTGGGAAAGGTTGAGATCCTGAAGATTTAAGCTTTCAGCAACCAGGCCGTGAGATGCAGGGACTGGGGATTCGGGTGCCATAGCGTCCCGCTCTCTTGGGAAAGGAGATCTGGAGCACACCCTAACTCCAGAGGTGCAGCTTGAGAGAGATATAGAAGCAGGGGATACCACATTTGGCATGGCCACCGTGGGGCTATGAGGATCATACGACCTCTGTCTCTCTGAAGCTTGAAGAGTGTTTTGGGGATGAGGGGAATGGGTGGGAAGGCATACAGGAAGTCCTGACCCCAGTGAAGGAGGAAGGCATCCCTTGCCTGTCAATTGTGAGCCGGAATCCTGAAACAGAACCGGTGAAGTTTGGCATTCAGTGGACTTGCAAAGAGGTCTATGTCTGGAGTCCCCCAGATGTGAAATATCCTCATCACCTGGTGTAGGTGGAGAGACCATTCGTGAGGCAGCAGTACTCAGCTGAGCTTGTCTGCCCAAAGGTTTTGAATGCCTGGAAGATATATCACGAGAAGGTAGATTTGATGCTCTCTGGTGAGGGCCCAAAGTCATAAAGCTTCTTTGCATAACAACAGAGAGCCGCCCTGCTTGTTCACATAGAACATGGCTACTTGATTGTCCGTTTGGACTAGGACTGTCTTGTAGCTGAGCTGGGCATGGAATACTCGAAGAGCTAGATAGATTGCTCTTAATTCTAGGAGAAGACAAGCCTCCAGGAGTCCAGGTGCCCTGGGTAGAGAGATGATGCAGGTGTGCTCCCCAACCCACCTGTGATGCATCTGTTGTTAGGGTGGCCTGGAATAGGGGTTGTTGGACAGGAGACTCCACAGGAGACTCCACTAAAAGATTCTCCAGAAATTGCCACCATTGGAGGGACAAGATCAGTCGATGAGAGCTTGATATCTTGTCTGACAGATGTCCTGTGGTCTGTGTCCACTGTGTGGATAGGGTCCACTGGGCTGCTCACATGTGGAGGCGAGCATAGGGAACTGCATGAACTGTGGATGTCATGTGTCCCAGTAACTGTAGCAGTTCTTGAGCAGTTAGGGAGGATTTTCCCGCTGCTTGAGAAGCTAGTTGTACTATGCGAAGACACCGGGCCTGTGGAAGGAAAGCCCTTAACTGTCTGGTATCTAAACAGGCTCCTATGAACTCCAGAGACTGGGAAGGAACAAGTTGGGATTTTGGGAAGTTTATTACCAATCCCAAGTATTGGAGGATTCGCATTGTGCGAGACAATGCAGAGCTGGCTTCTGCAACCGTGGGGGCTCGAATGAGCCAGTCGTCCAAGTAAGGGAAGACGAATATCCCTAGGTTTCGCAGGAATGCAGCTACTACTGCCATGCATTTCTTGAATACTCTTGGTGCGGAAGCCAGACCAAAGGGAAGAATCCTGAATTGGAAGTGTTTTCCCTTGAAAAGGAATCGTAAGAATTTCCTGTGATCTGGATGGATCAGAATGTGAGTATATGCATCCTTTAAGTCTAGAGAGCAAAGCCAATCCTGACTTTGAAGGTATGGCAGAAGAGTTCCTAGAGAAATAATTTTGAACTTCTCTCGGAACAGGTATTTGTTCAATTCTCTGAGTTCTAGAATAGGTCTGTGTCCCCCTGTTTTCTTTGGAATAAGAAAATAGGGGGAGTAAAACCCTGTACCCTGCTGCAGAATGGGTACTTCCTCTATTGCCTCTTGGGCAAGAAGTGTTGAGACCTCGTGATCCAGCAAATTGTCTGCAGAGGTCTGGGAATTGAACTGCCTTAGGATTGTAGGAGGGGGCATGCTATGAAAATGAAGCTTGTACCCCTCTCCTACAATGGACAGAGTCCAATTTTCTGCTGTTATTTGGTGCCATCTGTTGGCAAAATGACCCAGCCTGCCTGGAATATTTAGGAGTTCTGGACCCCTCAGAGGCAGGAAGGCTAAGCTCTCTAGGAAGGAGTCAAAGCCCTTGAGGGGGCTGAACCTGCGGAGCTGGTTGAGCTCTCGGGCCTTTTGGCTTCTTCTGCTGTTTAAATTGCTGCTGTTGTCCCCTTTGGGCAACTTGACTGTGAGCTTGGCTTTGCTGGGTATAGGATGGATAAAACTTCCTCTTTTTGCTGAAAGAGGGTTTTTTATAGGGTTTCTTTTTGGCTGGAGTGGCTGTAGATTTTGACAATCTACCTAAGGTGATATTTTCAGCATCTATCTCATTAGCCTTTTCCTGCCAATTCTTGCCAAAGAGGTTTTCTCCTGTGCAAGGGATGTTGCCTAACTTATCCTGTACCTAAATCTCCAAGTCTGATGCCTGAGGCCAGGCAATCCGTCGTGCACCAATGGCAATAGCAGAGGTTCTGCTGATGCATTCAAAGCAGTCAAAGGCTGCACGATTCACAAACTTGGAGACATCTTGAGCATGCCTGACAAGAATAAGGAAGTCTTGTCGTCTGTCATCTGGGAGAAGTGGGCTCATAAGCTCCAAATCTCCTATGACCTCTTTGACGAACATTCCCATATATAAAATATATGAGCTGATCCTAGCTGAAAGCATGGAAGCCTGAAAAGTTTGACACCCAAAAGCATCAAGAGTCCTGCATTCATGACCTGGAGGACTGGATGGCATGTCTCTTTGCACTTTTCATCCTATGCATGGCTGACTCCACTACCATTGAATGGTGTGGCAGCTGAGTCTTTTGAAATCCAGGACATGGTGGAACTCGATATATGGTATCAAGTCTCCTAGAATGAGGAGATGTGGTCAAAGGTGTCTCCCACATTCTGAGCATCAAATCATGAAGAATTTCATGAATGGGCAGAGTGGCTGCCTACTTTGGAGTCTTAGGATATTGGAGAATTTCCAATTCCTTTGCTCTAGGTTACTTTTCAGGAGCTACCATGATTGAAAGGCCTTTGGCAACATCACGAATAAAATCCTGAAAAGACATGTCCTCCAGAGGCGACATTCTGCGTTGGGGAGAAGAGTCTTCCGGGAGAAACACTCTGGTACAGGCAGAATGATCAGAGTCATCGGAATCGGAGTATTCGAAGTATCTCTGATCACGATGTTCATGTAAGGCACGGTCCCGGTATCGATCAAAGTCGGTACCGAGTTGATCCTGTACCGATCTTTCGATGCCAGCCAAAGACGGCATGGTAAGAATTCCCACCAGGGCCAGTACCATCGGTGCTGATACCGGTATCTGTACCGGTGCCCATTGAACCATCGGTGTCAACGGTACCGCAGCTGTAAGGAGAGCTGCAATACTGCGCTCGATAGCGAGGAATCTCTGGTCTATCGACGCTGCCGATGCCTGGGTATCAGTACCGGTGAAGGCGGCTGGGACCCCTGAGCATGGCACCAGTAGTTCTGTCAAGGTCGAGGCCTCGAGAACATCCTGGAACCCCGTTGATGCTTTGGAGGCCAAAGCCTCCCGCTGGGGCTGTTTTGCCGGTGTGGTTCCCTCAAGGGCAATGCCAATGGCCTCTCGATGCTTTGCAGGAGAGCTACCCTTTGAGGACCGGCTTTTATGTTTAGTTACCTGAGATCCATGTGAGGAAGAATAGGCTCTTGAAGACGTTGATGCAATGGACCTGGCATCCGAAGAAAAGAGGGTACCGAGCTTTGCAGCCCGGTTCTGTCTTCCTCTTTTGGTCATTCCCATACAAGAGAGACACTCAGATGGAGAATGGTCAGGGCCTGAACATTTAAGACACCAGTCATGTGTTTCGGTGATGGAAATGGTACCGCCACACTTAGTGCATTTTTTAAAACCACTAGCTGGTTTTTCCATCTTTAAGGAAAAATGGGGCCTAATGCCCAAAATGGCGCCTAGCACCGAAAAAGAAAAGTTTCTGAAGAGAAACAATTCAGAACTTTTTTTTTTTTGACAAGAAGAAAAGAAAAGAACCGGTGGTACCGGTAGGCGTCATGCGGAGGCAAACGCGACCACAAGAAAACAAGATTAAAGAAGAAACTTTCTGCGGTGACAGGGTATGTATCCTGTCGGCTCCGCGGAAAATGAAGAACTGAAGAGGGACAGTTGGAAAGGCGGGAAGGCAGTGCGCATGTGCTGAGGGATGCTCCCAAAAGCATTCCTATTGCACGCTGGGGAGTGTTCCCATGCAGGCTTCGTCGGTACCGACGATACCCATATGTGAAGACTACATTCCTGCTTGTTCCTGGAGATACAGAAATTTGAGTACCAGTTAAAGTGGGAGAATGAACTAGAGGAGCAATGGTGGGTTGATGAGTGGGAAAGAGTGTTTAGCAGGGTTCTTATGGGTGGAGTTGCTGATAATATGATAGGAAAATGGGTTTAAAATGCTTTTTCAGTGGTATTCTACCCCAGTGCACCTGGTGCAAATATTTGGGAAAGGGTCACTGCTGTGCTGGAGATTCTGTAACCAAATAGGCTCCTTCCATCATATTCGGTGGGATTGCCCAAAAATGAACTTTTTTGGGTGGATATTTGAGTATATGGGAGAAGTGTTGGGGAAATCAATCTCGATCTCTACAGCGGTGGCCTTGCTAAATGAGGGGATTAAGAATTTTAAAAGGGGAAAATGCGATGGATCTACAATGGAATAATAAGAACATAAGAACATAAGATATGCCATACTGGGTCAGACCAAGGTCCATCAAGCCCAGTATCCTGTTTCCAACAGTGGCCAATCTAGGTCATACGTACTGTCATGCTGCCGCCCCAGAGGCCAAGGTTGGTATGGGCAGGTCAGATGGACATGAGAGTTTTTTATATATTTTGAATTTGGTCCTTCTGTAAGAGGTCTTGGTAATGTTCCCAGGACCTACCGGGGGGCCAAAGTTCAAGAGAACACACTAGCCAGAATGTAGGGAAAATAAGGCTTTATTTCCCTTTAAGCACAATGGTTCAAGTTATGGGAGACTACTTCAACCAACTGAAAGAAACCTTGCTTCAGGCAACAAAAAGAAAATATATTCACACTTGCTTTGTTTAACTGTTACTTCACAGTACTTGGCATAAACAAACTTTACAAGCATTCGCTACTGTTCACTGTTTTATGTTTCATGCACAGACCTTATGCTACCTGCCTGACAGTAGCTACAGTCCATCGGGGTTTCAGGTGGGTCTTCGTTGAATTCCACCTGCATGGGCTGAGTATCAGACAGCTGGGAATCAGTGTCAGTAAACTCTTGAGGAGTGTACTGAGGTTTCTCATATAACACATTTACTAGCTTCCAATGTTCAGCATTCAAGTCAGGGCCGCGCCCATGTGAGTGTTTGTTATGGCAGTTACTTCCCCTTGCAGGCTGCCTTATGTTATACAGTCTTTTTACCAAGGGCTTGTGCCCTGTTTCACAAACAGTTTGATAGGGAGGATATACTCTAGTATCTTGTGTTTCCTGTCTTCTTAACTTCTTTTGCTTATCAGAATAAAAAGGTATTTTACCTTGTTTAGTTGAGTCCCATGGCCAGGTTCTGCTGTAGTTCAGCGTGTCTTGAGCAGTAGGCTTTTCACACTCCAGCTGGCCTTCATGCAGAGTCACCACTCTCTCACATTCACACCTTTTACCATTTGAATAAGGAATATTACCATTTGCAGCAAAGACTTCATCCTGGCTCAGATAATGCTTACTGTGTCTTGCATTTACTGCTGCCGGTTCTTCACACCAAACTCTGGGGTTTATTTCTCCCCTTGTGCCTTTCTTTCCAGTACCTCTCAACCAAGGACTCCTGGAACTCTGTGGCCTCGGATTCACTATGCCCTCCTGCCAGGAACTCCTTCCTCTCTGGTGCTCTGGACACTCCTTATGGTGCTCTCCTCATTGGTTCCTTTCCAGAAGCTCTCTGTGATGTGACTCTCCGTGGTCTGCTTTTCCTTGATAAGCCTCTTCTTGATATGCCTCCTTTTGGTAGGCCTTCCTTGGTATGCCTCTCCTTGGTCTCTCTCCCTGGTCTGCTTTTAACTTGTCCTAGTTCCTCATTTTCAAGTTCCCAGCCTTTCTTCAGGGGAACTCCCCCTTTTCTCCATTGGCTGTTAGGTTGCATTACCTCATCAGCTCTGAGGTGCAGTTCTCTGGGCCTTGGAAGGTCACTCCTGCTCCCTCTATTGGGCTCCTCATAATATTGCAGCTGATGATAAAATCTTTTTTCAGGATTTAAAACCCTTTTTTCTTCATGAATAGGCTCTGCGGTACCACATATCCCCCCTCTTAAAATATGACGGGCTGGTGAAGCCCCCTTCACACAGCACGGAATTCGTAGCTGAGCAGCAGTATTATACTGTAGCTTGCTGTCACCGTATATCTTCCGCCTGTTATTGACTAGTTTTTCTCCTGGGTGATAAGTGTTGGCTACTGCGGCTAGCAACCCTGATCGGTCGTGCCACGATCGAAGAGCGTTGATATGATAGATTTGCGTGCGTCCTTTGGTATCTTGTACCTCGGAAGAGGTGGGTCCCTTAGGTTGAACTACCACATGAGGTCCTCTCCACCGGGCCTCGAATTTGGGGGTAGCTCCCGATACCAAGACCATTACTTTTTCTCCTGCTTGTAGCTGCCTGTGCTTTACCCTCCGGTCATAATAATGTTTTTGTTTCTGTTGACTTTTCTTCAAGTTTTCACTCGCCACCCGCGAGGTTCGTTCTAATCGCCACCGCCACTTCCACTGTCGCCCGAGTTTTCTTCCTCTTCCAACTCCTCGGGGCTGGCCGTGCTGTTGGCTCAATGGGAGTTCCTCCCCGCTTTTCGGCACGGAGTCCTCCTTGTGGTCTTCCACATGGGGGCCCAGGTCTTCTTCTGGAAAATCACTCCCTATGGCCATGAGTCCTTCTAGCTCTGCCTTCCCCGTAGAGCCAAAACCATCTGCACCTCGGCTAGTGGGAGTGAGCATGGTGACCTCTTCCAAGCTGGGGAACCCGACTCGCTCGCAAATCAATTGCGCTATTCTGTCCCCAACCTGAACCACGAAATCTTCTTTAGAAAAAATGCACAGGAGAACTTTTACTATTCCCCTATAATCAGGGTCGATGACCCCTGCGGCTACATCCAAACTGTGTTTGGCAGCCAATCCTGACCGGGGTGCTATCCTTCCATAACATCCTGGAGGGATTTCCACTTGTATTCCGGTGCTGATTAGCTTTCGTCCCTGCTTCGGGATGACCTGGTCTTCCACACTATGGAGGTCGTAGCCTGCTGCTTGTGTTGATGCTCTTTGGGGACTACGGGCCTTTTCCGAAGTTTTACAGAACTTCAACACGAATTTCTTAGGCGCCTCCGGTGTTTCCTTTATCAGGCCTCTCTTTGGCTTTCCCCAGAGCGGACTAGGGACCATGGAGTTAGTGGTTGCCGCTAGGCTGCTTCGCTGGGTGCTAAGGTGATCAGTAGGCTCAGGACTGCCCGTGTGCTCATGCCTACTGCAGGTGGAATTCATGACTGTCTGAGGAGATAAACCCTCTCTCAGAGTCTTTTTAAATTGCGGCCAGTCGCGACCCAATACCAGCTCTTGTGGTAATCTTGGGACCACGGCTACCAACATTTGTTTTCTCATTCCCCATGCCTTAACCCACAGCTTGTACACGGGATAGCTTGTAGCTGATCCATGAACACATTTAATTTTGACCTGCGCTTCTGGACATTCAGGGACGGACCATCCTTGGTCTTGAATCATAGACCACAGCTGTTTGGACATCATGGATTGGTCCGCACCTGAATCCAGCAGTGCCTTAGCATGAACTCCGTGTATTTTTACTCTCAAACAAAACCTTCTTTTGTTGTCTTTGGGACTTCTCCCACTAATGCAACACGTGAATAACATTCCT
Source organism: Ichthyophis bannanicus (assembly GCA_033557465.1). NCBI lineage: Eukaryota > Metazoa > Chordata > Amphibia > Gymnophiona > Ichthyophiidae > Ichthyophis > Ichthyophis bannanicus. The sequence goes on from CM066031.1 coordinate 1,657,780,119, forward strand.
TTTTTATATGGCCCTTCTTACCACATGAAAAACATCGTCTTACAGTTTCCACATCCTTAGGGTCATAATTACTCCTAGGGCTATACATTGGTCTGGAGGAACCATCTACCCTCCTAGCTTCCATCCCTAAGTGCATTTTAGGAACCGCTAGCTTTGACTGGGACACTTTTTCTGCCTCAAGATATCTCTCTGTTAGGCTTATGGCCTCGGTAGTAGTGCAGCAATTCTGAAGAATTATAAAATTTTGCACTCTACTCGGTACTGCATTTAGAAACTGTTCTAAGATTATGGCGTCCATGAGAGTTTCAATATTCTTTCTCTCAGGCTGTAACCATTTGTACGCCAAGCTCTTTACTCTATGTCCCAAGGCTTTCGGAGTTTCATTTGGGTTAAGCATAGTGGCTCTAAACAATTTCCTATAAGCAAATGGGGTGAGACCTAGGCGATCTTTAATTGCCATTACTACCTCATCATAATTGTCTGCTAAAGCTGGAGGCATCGACCGGTAGGCAGCTAGAGCCTCTCCCGTCAGGGATGCAGCTAGTCTGACTGCCCACTGTTCAGTCGGCCACCGAGCTGACTTTGCTATTCTGCTAAATGAATCCAGAAAATCATCCAGATTATCACTGGGGCTTAACTTTCCCATTGTCAGGTCACTACATGACCATTGTCCCAACTCTGTGTTATGGAGTTCAGAGGCTCGCAATAGTTCCGCTTCCTTCTTTGCTATTTCTTCCTTCTGCTGGGTTAACCATTTGTCCAATGTGTGCAGAAGAGGTGACTGCTGTTCTTGCATGGCTTTCAGCGCTTGCGCTTGGTTCTGCAGCGCTAGTTTCGCCTGCTTGTCAAATTGATTAGCCATCCACGCACATACTTCTTTGGGATCCATGGTAATCTGTAGTAAGGAAACAAAACAACAAAACACAACCAAGTGTGGCTCTTTCACAAAGAAAATTTCCTTTCCTAATCCTTTTTTTTTTTTTCTCTATACTCTCCTCGGTATCCTACACTTTTCAGGTATATCTACGTTTTACCTGATGACAGTGTAGAATCAGCTCTGGAACAGTATACGTCGCTGTCGTTCCGCGATTCTCCGCCGACAGTTGGATACCGGATTTCTCTTTTCCAGGATTTTCTTCCAATCCGCTCCGGATTTGACTGCTCCACTCCGGGTTTTTTTTTTTTTTTTTGTAATCCAAGTGGGTTTTTTTCCGTTTCTTCTTCTTGAAACCTATAGCTCAAGCTTCTTCTCTGTAGGCTGGACGTAGGCTCCACGAAAATATCCTGCCAACTACGCCATTTTCATGTCATGCTGCCGCCCCAGAGGCCAAGGTTGGTATGGGCAGGTCAGATGGACATGAGAGTTTTTTATATATTTTGAATTTGGTCCTTCTGTAAGAGGTCTTGGTAATGTTCCCAGGACCTACCGGGGGCCAAAGTTCAAGAGAACACACTAGCCAGAATGTAGGGAAAATAAGGCTTTATTTCCCTTTAAGCACAATGGTTCAAGTTATGGGAGACTACTTCAACCAACTGAAAGAAACCTTGCTTCAGGCAACAAAAAGAAAATATATTCACACTTGCTTTGTTTAACTGTTGCTTCACAGTACTTGGCATAAACAAACTTTACAAGCATTCGCTACTGTTCACTGTTTTATGTTTCATGCACAGACCTTATGCTACCTGCCTGACAGTAGCTACAGTCCATCGGGGTTTCAGGTGGGTCTTCGTTGAATTCCACCTGCATGGGCTGAGTATCAGACAGCTGGGAATCAGTGTCAGTAAAATCTTGAGTAGTGTACTGAGGTTTCTCATATAACACATTTACTAGCTTCCAATGTTCAGCATTCAAGTCAGGGCCGCGCCCATGTGAGTGTTTGTTATGGCAGTTACTTCCCCTTGCAGGCTGCCTTATGTTATACAGTCTTTTTACCAAGGGCTTGTGCCCTGTTTCACAAACAGTTTGATAGGGAGGATATACTCCAGTATCATGTGTTTCCTGTCTTCTTAACTTCTTTTGCTTATCAGAATAAAAAGGTATTTTACCTTGTTTAGTTGAGTCCCATGGCCTGGTCCTGCTGTAGTTCAGCGTGTCTTGAGCAGTAGGCTTTTCACACTCCAGCTGGCCTTCATGCAGAGTCACCACTCTCTCACATTCACACCTTTTACCATTTGAATAAGGAATATTACCATTTGCAGCAAAGACTTCATCCTGGCTCAGATAATGCTTACTGTGTCTTGCATTTACTGCTGCCGGTTCTTCACACCAAACTCTGGGGTTTATTTCTCCCCTTGTGCCTTTCTTTCCAGTACCTCTCAACCAAGAACTCCTGGAACTCTGTGGCCTCGGATTCACTATGCCCTCCTGCCAGGAACTCCTTCCTCTCTGGTGCTCTGGACACTCCTTATGGTGCTCTCCTCCTTGGTTCCTTTCCAGAAGCTCTCTGTGATGTGACTCTCCGTGGTCTGCTTTTCCTTGATAAGCCTCTTCTTGATATGCCTCCTTTTGGTAGGCCTTCCTTGGTATGCCTCTCCTTGGTCTCTCTCTCCCTGGTCTGCTTTTAACTTGTCCTAGTTCCTCATTTTCAAGTTCCCAGCCTTTCTTCAGGGGAACAACCCCTTTTCTCCATTGGCTGTTAGGTTGCATTACCTCATCAGCTCTGAGGTGCAGTTCTCTGGGCCTTGGAAGGTCACTCCTGCTCCCTCTATTGGGCTCCTCATAATATTGCAGCTGATGATAAAATCTTTTTTCAGGATTTAAAACCCTTTTTTCTTCATGAATAGGCTCTGCGGTACCACAGTACCTAGCAGTTTCCCCAAAAGACACAGGTTCCACAATGCTTGTACTGGGTCAAGCATTGATATCCTGGGTCCCTTCTTAATAATGGTTTATGGACTTTTCCTCCAGGAACTTGTCCAAACCTTTTTTAAACCCAGCTACACTAACAGCCTTTACTACATCCTCCGGTAACAAATTCCAGAGTTTGATTACACGTTGAGTGAAAAAATATTTTCTTTTATTAGTCTTAAATAGTTTACCCTGTAGCTTCATTGCATGTCCCCTAGTCTGTCTATATTCTGATAACGTAAACAATCGATCTACGTTTACCCGTTCCACTCCGTTCATTAATTTATAGACTTCTATCATATCTCCCCTCAGCTGTTTCTTTTCCAGGTTAAAGAGCCCGAACCTTTTTAGCCTTTCTTCATAGGAGTATCCTTCCATCCCCTTTACCATTTTGGTGGCTCTTCTCTGAACCTTTTCTAATAACGCTATATCCTTTTAAAGATACGGCGACCAGAATTGCACACAATATTCAAGGTGCGGTCTCAGCATGGAACGATATAGAGGCATTATAATATCTTTTGTTTTATTTTCCATTCCTTTCCTTATCATACCTAGCATTCTATTTGCTCTCTTGGCCGCCGCTGCACACTGGGCTGAGGGTTTTAACATCTTATCCACAATGACGCCTAAATCTTTTTCCTGTGTGGTGGTTCCTCAAGTGGAACCTTGCATCGTGTAACCATAGTTTGGGTTGTTCTTCCCTAGGTGCATAACTTTGCACTTGTCCACATTAAATTTCATCTGCCATTTTAATGCCCAGTCTTCAAATTTATCAAGATCCTCTTGCAATTTTCCACAATCCTCTTGGGTTTTAACAACTTTAAATAGTTTTGTGTCATCTGCAAATTTGATAACCTCACTCGTTATTCCACTTTCCAGGTCATTTATGAATATGTCAAAAAGCAGAGGACCAAGCACAGATCCCTGGGGTACACCACTATTCATCTTTCTCCATAGGGAAAATTGGCCATTTAGCCCTACCCTCTGCTTTCTATCTTTTAACCAGTTCCTGATCCACAGTAGTACACTGCCTCCTATCCCATGACTCTTTAGTTTTGCCAAACGTCTCTGATGAGGGACCTTGTCAAAGGCTTTCTGAAAGTCCAGATACACTATATCAACCGACTCACCTTTGTCCACCTGTTTATTCACACCTTCAAAAAAACATAACAGATTAGTAAGGCAAGATCTTCCTTGTCGAAAGCCATGTTGGCTGTCTCCCTTTAGGCCATGACTATCTAAATGCTGAATAATTTTATTCTTTATGATGGTTTCTACCATTTTTCCCGGTACTGACGTCAAGCTCACCGGTCTGTAGTTTCCCGGATCACCCCTGGAAGCCTTTTTAAAAATTGGTGTTACATTGGCTATCCTCCAATCTTCAGGAATTAGAGATGATTTTAATGATAGTTCACAGATTACTAATAGCAGGTCTGCAATCTCATATTTCAGTTCTTTCAACACCCTTGGATGTATACCATCCGGCCCAGGTGATTTGCTACTCTTCAGTTTATCTAATAGTTGTAATACATCTTCCCGATGTATCGATATTTCCTTCAACTCTTTTGCACCTTTAAATACCACTTCAGTCATGGGTGACATCCCCATATCTTCCTCAGTAAAGACTGAAGCAAAGAATTCATTCAGTCTCTCTGTTATCGCCTTGTCACCTCTTAGTGCCCCTTTAACGCCTCTATCATCTAATGGACCAACTGACTCACAGGTTTTTTGCTGCGAATGTACTTGAAAAAATCTTTATTTCGCGTTTTTGCTTCCGCAGCAAGCTTCTTCTCAAATTCTCCCTTTGCCTGCTTTATTAATGCCTTGCATTTGACTTGCCAGTGCTTGTGATGTTTCCAGGTTTCGTCGTTTGGCTTTTTTTTCCATTTCCTGAAAGATGCTTTTTTGGCAACAACAGCCTCTCTGACCTCACCTTTAAACAATGCTGGCAGTTTTTTTGACTTCCTTCCACTTTTCTTAAAGCGTGGAATAAAGCTGGCTTGGGCTTCCAAGATAGTATTTTTAAACAACACCCAAGCTTGATGTAAGTCTTTAACCTTTGCAACTGCTCCTTTTAGTTTTTTCTTAACTGTTTTCCTCATTTTATCATAGTCTCCCTTTCGAAAGTTAAAAGGTAGTACTGTGGATTTCCTTAATATCCCTCCTCCACTAATTAAATCAAAGGCGATCATGCTATGATCACTATTGTCAAGTGGCCCCAACACCCTTATCTCTTGCACTACATCTGGTGTTCCACTAAGGACTAGGTCTAATATTGCTTCCCCTCTGGTCGGTTCATGAACCAGCTGCTCCAAGAAGCAGTCATTTATTTCATCTAGGAACTTTATCTCCCTAGCATGTCCTGCTGTGACACTGACCCAGTCGATACCGGGGTAATTGAAATCACCCATTATTATTACTGCACTGTAACTTTTGCTAGCTTCCTTGATTTCTTTGAGCATTTCATCATCCATTTGTTCATTCTGGCCAGGCGGACGATAGTACACCCCCACTGCCATCGCCTTCTCCTTTTTACATGGAATTTCAATCCATAGAGATTCTACAGCAAATTTTGTTTCCTGCAAAACTTTAATCCTTTCTGACTCAATCCCTCTCTAACATAGAGCGCAATCCCTCCACCAATTTGATCAGCTCTATCATTACGATACAGTTTGTACCCAGGTATCACAGTGTCCCACTGGTTGTCCTCCTTCCACCATGTCTCTGATATTCCAATCATATCTAACCTCTCGTTTAGTGCTATATATTCTAACTCTCCCATCTTGTTTTGTAGACTTCTAGCATTTGCATACAAGCATTTTAGAGACTGTATTTTATTCATATTAATTTGGCTATTGGTAGACATGGGTAATTTGGGATCTTTAAGCTCTGTCTGCTTCATACTTGAGGGCATTTGGGCTACTTTACTCTTTTTTGGAACCTCTCTGCTTTTTGTAGTATCCTTCAAGGATACATTCTTCCGAACCATGCGCTCTTGGGCGACTGTCGGCTTTCCCCTATCATCTAGTTTAAAAGCTGCTCTATCTCCTTTTTAAAGGTTAATGCCAGCAGCCTGGTTCCATCCCGGTTAAGGTGAAGCCCATCCCTTCGGAAGAGCCCCTCCTTTCCCCAGAATGTTCCCCAGTTCCTAACAAATCCAAACCCCTCATCTCTGCACCATTGTCTCATCCACGCATTGAGACTCCGGAGCTCTGCCTGCCTTTTGGGTCCTGCGCGTGGAACGGGAAGCATTTCGGAGAACGCTACCCTGGAAGTTCTGGATTTCAACTTCCTACCTAAAAGCCTAAATTTAGCTTCCAGAACCTCCCTACCACATTTTCCTATGTCATTGGTACCGACATGTACCAAGACAGCAGACTCCTCCCCAGCACTATCTAAGACCTTATCTAGGTGGCGCGTGAGGTCCGCTACCTTCGCACCAGGCAGGCATGTTACCAGGCGATCCTCACGTCCACCAGCCACCCAGCTATCTACATGCCTAATGATTGAATCACCAACTATAACTGCTGTCCTAACCCTTCCCTCATGGGCACATGGCCCTGGAGAAACTTCCTCGGTGCGAGAGGGGTTTACATCACCTGGAGGACAGGTCCTAGTTACAGGATCACTTCCTGCCACACCAGGGTGATGCTCTCCTGTCACGTGACCTCTCTCCTCCATGGCAACAGGGATGCTGCCAGACTGGAGGTGGGATTTCAGGACTATATCCCTGTAGGTCTCGTCTATGTACCTCTCTGTCTGTCTTATGTTTTCCAAGTCTGCTACTCTAGCCTCTAGAGAACGGACTAGTTCCCTGAGAGCAAAGAGCTCCTTGCACCTAATGCACACGTAAGACCTCTCACCAACTGGGAGAAAATCATACATGTGACACTCAATGCAAAAGACTGGAAATCCCACATCCCGCTGCTGGACTGCTGTCTGCATCTTAGTTTTAAGTTTGTGTTTAGATCTTTAAGTTCTTTACGTACTAAAGGGTGTTATGGATATTTATACCAATAAAACTGTACCTAATAAGTTTAATATACCTTGTTCACCTGAAGCTTAATTAATCTCAGGTCCTTAGTGTACGACTGATTTGGGTAACGAGCTTCACCTGAGAGCACCTCCTGTCTTTTAAGATGTGCAAGTACCTATAAAGCTGTGATTATCCCAGGGGTGGGTGGGCGTGGGGAGGGAGGGAGGGATATAACACTTTTTAAGGAGGGCTGCTACACAGTACCCTGTCCTTTGCTGCTGAGGTAAGCTATATTCTGATTTAATTTAAATTATAGCTCTTTGCTGCTGCTAGGCTCTAACCTATTATGAAATTTAAACTACAAGCTCTCTGCTGAATTCTAAATTTAATCAGAAAGTTCTCTTCTGTGTTTTAAATTGAAACTAAAAGTACTTTGCTGATGCTAGGCCCTGAGTGACTATGAAATTTAAACTACAAGCTCTCTGCTGGATTCTAAATTTAACCAGAAAGCTCTCTTCTGTGTTTTAAATTGAATCTAAAAGTACTTTGCTGATGCTAGGCCCTGAGTGACTATGAAATTTAAACTACAGCTCTCTACTGGGTATGAAAGGTAACCAGAAAGTTCTCTTCTGTGTTTTAAATTGAATCTTAAACTGCTGCTACTAGGCCCTGACTGATTTAACAAAAAATAGTGGGTTCACAGATTAATTAGCTTTAAAAGAAAAAAAATTCCTTTCAGAAAAATTCCCAGAAGTATATACTCACAATTGCAGATTTCTCTCCAGACGTAACAGCCCCCCTTTCTAGTCCTTCAAGACTACCTGATAGCAGCTTGGCTTCTGGTTGCTCGATTTTGGAAGCAGCTTGATTTGCCAAATAGGGAATCTGTCACCCCCACTGATAGATTCAAACTCAGGGTATCCAATGAGAGTATCACATCAATCTGTCGATTGAGCTCATAAGGAATGATTGAATTTAAAGTGAAAATCCATCAATCTCAGCTCTTCTTTCCCACATTCCCAGTAACAGACCTAAGCGAGCACTTGCTGACAATATGCTAATCATCCCAAAAATAACCACAAAATGGGCACAATCAACAAACAAACGTGTCTTCGTGTCCTATGCCCCCAGGGCCTGGAATAAACTGCTACCCCATATCAGAGCAATCAAAGACCTCATGCAGTTTAGAAAAGCCATCAAACACCACCTGTTCCTCATACACTATTCTCAACACAACTACCCCACCACACCTCCCTCCCCTCCATCTAACATCTCAACTTGAACTTCACAATCCACAAGGGGCAACTGTCAGGTTATTCAAAACAGCCTCAGACAGATTACACCCTGCTGTCCCACACTTGCTCTCAGCAATTGTATAACCCTAGGAACAATGGAAAGATTAACATGGTAACTTGTAATTTGTACATAGTTTTATATGCAAACTGTTCATATGTATATTGTACATAGTTTCCCTCAGTTCACTCCAAGTTGTCGTCTCCTGTTCTATGTAAACTCTGATTGCCTTCGCTTTCATTGAGCCACTTTGTTATTTGTAAACCGCACTGATGGAAAAGAGCGCAGTATAAAAGAAATGTTAAATAAATAATTTAAATGAGCTTCTCTATCTGCACCACGCCAAAATTGTGGCACGTGATTGATAATTCTCCAGTGTAAATCAGAAAACACATGATTATTTATTTTATTTATTTAACATTTCTTATATACCGCCTTTCATGATATCAAGGCGGTTTACATTGAAATTATGGGATTATGGGATATGTAATGTTCCACTAAAGGTTCAGTCTTGGTCTGAATTCTGGACCTATGCTCCCTTAATCGTTGGAGCATAGAGTGTTTAGTTCTTCCAATGTAAATTTTACCACAAGGGCAAATAATTGCATAAATTACAAACGATGTCAAACAATTAGTGGCCCATTTGGAAAATATACTGGGTTTCAAAGAAGTCCACTTCCACTTATCACCTTCAAGGGTAAATGCACAGAATTCACAGTGATTACAAGCATAATGACCAGTCTTCATAGATCTATCAAAATCATTAGACTTCCATGTAATCGATCTACAGACATAATTGGCTATATTCCGTCCTCGCTTAGATGCTATTATGGGCAGTTCTTCAAAACATGCATGAGACTGCAATATTCACCAATATTTATAAATGAAAGAAGCAACTATAGGAGCCTTTACGGAAAAAGGCAGCACACAAACCAATGGAGACTGCAAACCAGCATGCAAATCAATAGGGAGTGACAAATTTGACGTATATCTAATTTTATAGGCATGCCAAAGTCATAGTGATCATGATATGAGAGTGCTCACTACGCGAAGAAGGATCTCTAATGTCAAGAATTTGAATAAATAAAGTAATCCAACACTAGATAGAGAGCCTGAGAATGAACAGATGAGATAAGTACTAATTCTTTGAGTAATATCATTTATGCCCTGACGCAGAAATAAGGATTTCAAAACACGACGGTCGTGGTCGGCATAGTATGGATGAAATATTTTTTTTTAAAAATGCAAATTAATATTGAATAATTGTGATATATCTAATCACTTAAACAGAAAAAAATGGCCTAATACTAAAAAAGAGCAGCTGATTAGTAGCAGCTTTTTGGATAGTTTTTGGTTCGATAAAAATACCTGTTTAGTAATTGTGAGTGTTATATCTAGTAGGATTTTGTGCATGTCACTGGTGGACTCGTGAAGTCCTGTGGGGATCTAAATTAGTTAATTTTATTAATAACCAATGGCTGGGAGAGGGGAAGGACCAGTCTTCTACTCCAAACACAAGGAAGAGCTGAACTGCTCTTGCTGAATCAATCAGGAGAACACAAGAAGCAAGCGATGGTCATAGGATACTCTTTATTAAATAACCCCAACGTGTTTCGGCGAACGCCTTCCTCAGGGGGTATGCAGCTTACAAAAATAAAAATGAAATAAAATAATCATTAAAATACAAATACATATAGATATTTACAAACACACATAAAGATATTTAAAAAAAATTTATCATGCATAATGAGTTCTGGCAGTATAGTACACGAACAATGTAAATAATAATCAATATGAACATAAAAAACACCAAACGCAGGGCAGTAAGGACACAGAGACAAGCTGAGACTATAATGGACAAAAGTATGGTGTGTTGCGTCTATGCAAAATCGTATGGTTTTACTCACTCTAGTATGCCGTAGTACGTATCACGTTTAAATTAATCCTATGTTCTATTATATAACTAAAATAGACAAAAAAAGTAATAAGAAGCTTCGGTATACATAATAACAATAAAGCATGTGTTCATATTTTCATTGCACGACATCTTAGTCAAGAGATATATTTTAATATTATATGATGTTGAGAGGATTCTTATATGATAACATAAAAGTAGTGGGTATCTTTAATATATGAACCCATTATATGTCATGTGAGCTTGAGACACAGGAGATATAATCTACAGGAGATATAATCATATACCTAGGAGGAGCTATCCAACTTAAAATACATGCTATACTCACTAGTTGGGGTGATACGTTGAAGGAAGCTGTAAACAGTGATCACAATAACGAAGGAAGAATAATACTTTGCCCGCGTTTTAACCACACCCACTACATCCTGATTTGGCACGGTTTTTGGCGTCTACAAAAAGCCACCACAATGATTCACTCATTTTCCTTTTCATGAGAAGAGTACTTCACAGGTTCGCTTTAATACCTTACATTTATTAATCTGTTATGCCAAGGGCCTTATGATTGCAATACCACTCTAATATGCTTATAATCAGTATCATTTATATTTTTTGTAAGGGTTATTTACCTTTGTTTGTTCCTTCTCAGCAACATTACATTCATAGCGTTTTAAAGCTTTTTTGTTGTTATGTATACCGAAGCTTCTTATTACTTTTTTTGTCTATTTTAGTTATATAATAGAACATAGGATTAATTTATACATGATACGTACTACGGCATACTAGAGTGAGTATAACCATACGATTTTGCATAGACGCAACACACCATACTTTTCTCCATTATAATTTCAGCTTGTCTCTGTGTCCTTACTGCCCTGCGTTTGGTGTTTTTTATGTTCATATTATTATTTACATTGTTCGTGTACTATACTGCCAGAACTCATTATGCATGATAAACTTTTTAAAAATATCTTTATGTGTGTTTTTAAATATCTTTATATGTATTTGTATTTTAATGATTAATTATTTTATTTCATTTTTATTTTTGTAAGCTGCATACCCCCTGAGGAAGGCGTTCGCCGAAACGCGTTGGGGTTATTTTATAAAAAGTATCCTATGACCATCGCACGCTCCTTGCTTCTTGTGTTCACACAGTCTTCCACTCCACCATGGAGGTCCCAAAGCAAAATATATTGCTGAGGAGCCTCTGATTTGAAATCACACTACTATTGTCAGAATCAGACTCTATTTTGAAGTATTTTAAATACGAGGATAAAAACCCTAAATTTAACTCAGTGAGCAATTGAAAGTCAGTGAAGTTTCATTAATTCTAAGGACTGGTTTTCACCTTTTTTTTAAACCCAGTGAGCAATTGAACTGAGTAGTCCTTTCAATTATATACTAACATTTGCAAGTATGGAGTGGAAAGCCATAATGATGTAAAAAATATCTTTGGTTAAGTAATAGGCATAATTTGTAAGCAGCAGCAGCACTGATAACAACCTTGACTTCTTCTGTACAAGAAAGAGAAAAAAAACATAACCACCATATTATGAAGTACGGGCAGAAGGAGTAATGACATTTCCCAAAGAGATTGTTGCCCAGCTCAACTGCCAGAGGGGATCAACTAACCTAAAGAATCTCAATATTTGATAGGTTAAGAGTAAGCAAATAATCATTCATCCAGGTGCAGATCACGGTGAAACAATCATTGACTAAGAGAGGGATTTTGCCAGTGTCTCCAGTTAAAATTACAGATGAATGTCATCAGGATATGTCTTAAAAATATAGCCCTGGACAGGAGCAATACAGCAAGGGGCTGTAAATAAACACTGAATAAAATGCTCTGTTCAGAAAATAGTGATGGAACCCAGGAGAGAAAGGGTCATGCTGAATGCAATAATCATAAACAGAGACAAATGTTTCTAATGTAGGTGGGTGCCATTTGGGCAGCAAAGAGCATCAAATGATATGGTTTGATATAAAGATATAAAGTGGAGTCCAAACACACAAAACTCAAATGCCTAAATTACAAACACCATGACTTTAGTAAAATGTGGAAGTACCTGAAGGAGCAGCAGGCTGGATGGGAGGAGATAAAGGAAGTGCAAAGATAATGGGCCAAACTGAAATGAGCAATAAATTTAGAACCCAGCAGAGAGTTTTCTGGTTAAATTTAAAACCCAGCAGAAAGCTGCTAGTTTAAATTTAATACTCAGTCAGGGCCTAGTATCAGCAAAGAGCTTTAATTTAAATCATATCAGAGTATAACTTAGCATAAAAGGAAAAACAGAGTCAGCATTCTTTGAGCAATAAATTGTTTCTGGAGACATTTACAAAGAGGCCTTCTACATAGGGGGCAAGAGACCTGGGAAATTATTTTAAATAGGTGTTAAAGCCAAGTGACAGATCAAAGGGGCATTTTGAAAGACTCCCTCTTTCCAAGCAAGGGCTGTGTGAATCACCCAGGAAATTGGTCACAGATTACCTCAGAAGAACAGACATAAATAGTTCAACCAGAGCTCTGTGATTCTCAGTCTTGAAGGACTACAAAAAGGGAGTGTGACTTCTGGAGAGAGATATGCAGTTGTATGTATTTACTTCTGGGAAGTTTTCTAAATCTTGGAGAAAAATGAATTCTTTAGATTAAAGATGATTAATCTATGCAAATTAGAATCCAGAGAATTTGTTAAATCAGTCAGGGCCTAGTATCAGCAAAAAGCTTTTAGTTAGATTCAAAACGCAACAGGTAGTTTTCAGTTTAAAATCCAGCAGAGGGCTTTCAGTTTAAATTCAGAACCCAGCAAGGGCTTTCAGTTTAAATTCAGAACCCAGCAAAAGGGCTTTCAGTTTAAATCTATAACCCAGCAGAGAGCTTTCAGTTTAAATTTAGAACCCAGCAGAGAGCTTTCAGTTAAATATAAAACCCGAGAGCTTCAATTTAAATGTAATACTCGGTCAGTGGTCTAGTATCAGCAAAGAGCTTTAATGTAAATCAAATCAGAGCATAACTTAGCATAAAAGGAAAAACAGGGTCGGTATTTTTCGAGCAATACATTGTTTCTAGAGACCCTTACAAAGAGGCCTTCTAGAGAGGGGGCAAGAAAGCTGTGAAATTGTTTTAAATAGGTGTTAAAGCCAAGTGATAGATCAAAGGAACATTTTAAAAGTCTCCCTCTTTCAAAGCAAGGGCTGAGTGAATCATCCAGGAAATTTGTCACAGATTACCTTAGAAGCACAGGACAGGGTACCTTGTAGCGCCAGTTTTTAATAGGTCTTCTTTCCCTCCCCGATTCCCATCCACCCCTGTGATAATCGTAGCTTTATGGGTGCTTAAACCTCTTAAAGGAAAGGAGGAGCCATATTCCCTCTCAGGTGCAGCTGTTTATCCTCATCAGGCATATATTAAGGACCTGAGATTAATTAAGCTTGTGGGAACAAAGTCCATTAAACATATTAAGTATAGTTTTATTAGTATAAGTATCCCTAACAAATCTTAGTAAGAAAATAACGTAAAAACCTAAACATAATCTTAAAACTAAGATGCAGACAGCAGTCCAGCAGCGAGACGGGGCTTTCCAGTCTTCTGCATTGAGTGTCACAAGGTATGATTTTCTCCCAATTGTTGAGGGGTCTTAGGTGTGCACTATGTGCAAGGAGCTCTTTGCTCTCAGGGAACGAGTCTGATCTCTGGAGGCTAAAGTAGCAGACTTGGAGGACATAAGGAAGACAGAGAGGTACACAGACAAGACCTACAGGGATGTAATACTGAAGTCCCACCTCCAGTCTGGCAGCATCCCTGTTGCCATTGAAGAGAGAGGTCACGCATCACCCTGGTGTGGCAGGAAGTGATTCTGTAGCTAGGACCTATCCTCCAGGTGATATAAAACCCTCTCGCACTGAGGAGGTTTCTCCAGGGCCATGTGCCCAAAAAGGAAGGGTTAGGACAGCCGTTATAGTTGGTGATTCAATCATTAGGAAAGTAGACAGCTGGGTGGCTGGTGGACGTATTGCATTGCCTGGTAAAGCACAGTTACTTACCTGTAACAGGTGATCTCTGGGAACAGCAGGAATAAGTCTTCACATATGGGTACATAGGTACCGACGGAGCCTGCGCGGGAACGCTCCCCAGCGTCCAATCAGAAAGCTTTTGGGAGCATCCCTCAGCGCCTGCATGCTGCCTTCCCGCCTTTCCAACTGTCTCTCCTCAGTTGAGTTTTATAGCTGAGACAAAGAGAGAGAAAGAGGAAAGGAAGATAGATAGAGAGATACAACTCCTAGGGGAGGTGGGTGGGTTGTGAAGACTTATTCCTGCTGTTCCCAGAGATCACCTGTTACAGGTAAGTAACTGTGCTATCTCCAGGAACAAGCAGGAATGAGTCTTCACATATGGGGACTCCCAAGCTAAGATGCCTGGAGCCCTAGCATGGTGAGGATTGGAACATGCTACACCTCATATGGCCAGGCATCCTGAGGATGGAGGGTAGGAGTTGAAAAGAGAGGAGCTGTGGAAAAACAGCTAACCTAAGGACTACAGGTAAGGAGTCCTTGTATGTATGATAATTATCATGAAAAATATTGAAATGAACAATCACAATATGGACCTCACCTACTGGGTTGCAGGACGTAGAGAGGCTGATGGAGTCTACTGGAGATCCAGTAGAGGAATCTTCAAGGTGACCTCACTGAAGGGAAGGTGAAGGTCCCAATCTGGAATTGACAGGTGACTCAGGTGTCAACTGGGGTAGTAGAAAAAACGGCAAGTCTTTAGTGGAAGCTTTATGGAAAAAGCTGGGAACTCTTTTGGCTACAGAGTTACTAACATTTAGGAGCAAAAGAGGAAGACTGACCGATTTGGACAAACTAGCCCAGTCCTGGAGGGAAGAAGGGGTATGGGAAAAAACCCATATTCCCAAGGAGGACAGATGTCTGAAGGGTTGAAACCTCAGATCTACTGAAGATCCACCCTGTCTTTCCTAACTGGTGAGAGATAGGAAAGATATTGAAACATGGAGCTTCAGGGATACCTAAACCTAGGGTTAAAGTAGGAGCTGTCAGTAACACAGTAGTGGTTGTGTGCATAATACCTTAGACATACTGAGGGACAGTATGAACATATGCAAGCCCACTGTCTGGAACCTATAGGAAGGTAAAAGCCTTTATAAGCATAGACAGTTAGAGAGATAAGTATGTAAATACATATCTACCTATAAGGAAGCATTTCGACAGATACACATATATATAGGGAGAGATCATTAGAGAAAGACATTATGCTTGGCAAGATAGAAGGTCAACGCAACAGAGGAAGGCCAGCAATGAGAAGGATCGATACAATAACAGCAGCTACGGGTACCAGTTTGTCAACAATGAGCCGCCTGACTGAAGACCGAACACAATTTAGGATAGCTATCCAGAGGGCTGGAGGGGCATAACATATGCACACGCAGCTTACAGACATATGTATCTATAGAGAAGTATATAGAGATATATACATACATGAATATATATGTCTAAGATAAATGTCTGCAACTAAGCAGATAGAGATATGCCCATAAGAACATTCACATTGGAGATGTGAAGGAGAAAGATTCATCTAATAACATGAAGGTGGAACCTACTTGAGAAGATATATAGAGAATCTATTCCCCCTGGCTAAGATGGCGCAGGAATGCTATCCAGTGAAATAACCAGGATGATTGCGTGAAAATACAGAGGATAATATCAGTCTGTAAACAGCAAGTCCTGAGTCCTGTAGAACTCTCACATGGTAAATGGACAGAAAACGCATAGGATGAGATACCAGGTTGACCCACTGGAGGGGCACAAAGGGGTATCATGCGTTGTTAAATATGTGCTGTCCATGAAGGATTAGGATACCATGAGGATAAGCTGTAAGGAAAAAAGAGCATATTCCTTGTAGGAGCTGGATAACTCTTTAGACTTACACATGGAGAAGGCTTATATCCTTTGTACGAAAAGGAGATAGTAGGGTGTGAAGAACCCTCACAGTCATGGGGGATGACTGAGGAAGCCTTTTTCGACCATGATGGATAGTCATTAGAGAAAAAACTCCATGCTCTCTCGCAAGGGCCCATAGTGGAAAGCTTCTCTGTAGGATTGCAGAGAGCATTATGCAGGAGAATTGGGAGATAGAACTGGCTGATGGAAAAACCAGCAGCCAAGTCAACTATGCTGCCAAACCCAAAGGATTGGAGATGGCAAGGATAGAAGGTAGTGTTAGAAGCCTGTAGTGATAAGGATTTCCCAAGAAAGATGTAAGTACTGTCTTGGAATCACTACTAAGGCCAGACTGAAAAGTGGTGGAAGACAAGACTGGAACTTGTGGAAAAGTACCAGTAGTCAAATCACTGGAACTCCTGCATGGCCAGCTACTGAATAGGACAGCAGAGAGAATTTTTCTGTGTTAAACAGAGAGAACAGACTGAAGAAGGGGAGAATCTTGTCCCTGTCTGATGAGCTGCCCAGATAAAAGAAGGGAGTTCACCCCAGAGAAAAAACTCCACAGTGGAAAGAAAGACAAGAAGTCTTTCAGTGGTATGGTACCCCTCTTACGGGGAAAAACCTGGAGGAGAGGGTAGAGATACAAGAGCTGAAAAAAAGGCTTACCATATGGTAAGTCCCTGGAAGGGAAAAATTCATGTTGGTACAGAAAAACTATCATGTGATAGTTGTGAAACCTCTCTTCTTGTCAGGAAAAGGAGGAAAAACCTGTGACCCATAGACATGAATAGCATGACAGCTCAGCATACCGAAGAGCAAAAGGATGTCCTGAGAATAGGAATCCCTGTGTAGAGTTTTGAATGAAAAAACAGTGAAAAACTTCTGTTGAAAAGAAGATAAAGAGTAGTTACTCACCTGTAACAGGTGTTCTCCAGGAGCAGCAGGAATCAGTCCTCACTTATGGGTGATGTCGGCGCCGACGGAGCCCTCGCGGAGCAATTTTCCCCAGCTTTCGCAGAAAGCCTTTGGGAATTGCAGCGCGCATGCGCGGTCCCCTTCCCACCCAGGGATGACATCTTGCTCAGTCTGATGACATAGCGGAAAGACAGCAAAAAATTTGCAAGATATGCAATAAGAATGACTGCAACTCCAAGGGGAGGAGGGAGGGTAGTGAGGACTGATTCCTGCTGCTCCTGGAGAACACCTGTTACAGGTGAGTAACTACTCTTTCTCCAGGACCAAGCAGGAAGTCAGTCCTCACTTATGGGACTCCCAAGCTTAAGGCCACCGGAGACCTCAAGCCTAAAGAGCTTCCTGAAGCTCAGCAGTACAGAAGGAAGGAATCTTCTCTGGATACGCATCCGGCCGGTAGCCAACACCGGGGCCGGAGGGTAGGAGTTGCCTAAACCTCAAAGAGATGGTGGAGGACTGCCTGACCGAAAGCACTGTCCCTGCGGGACTCCCTTTCCAGGCAGTAGTGAGCCGCAAAAGTCTGACCTGAAGACCAAGTAGCGGCCCGGCAGATGTCTGCCAACGGAACAGAGCGGAGGTGAGCCACAGACGTGGCCTTCGCCCTGACCCGATGAGCCGTGACGCGACTTTCCAAGGAAAGGCCGGCTGCCCCGTAAGTCCAGGCGATACAGTCGGCCACCCAGGTGGACAGAGTGTGCTTAGAGACAGGCACCCCCAACCGATTGGGATCAAAAGACACGAAAAGCTGAACCGCTTTTCTATACTCCCGCGTACGGTCAAGGTAGAAGGACAAGGCTCTTCTACAATCCAGGGTGTGCAGGACAGTCTCAGCTCGGCTGGCATGCGGCCTGGGGAAGAAGGTCGGAAGAACCACCTCTTGATTGATGTGAAAGTGGGAGACCACCTTTGGAAGGAATTTAGGGTGGGTCCGCAGGACCACCCTATTCCTGTAGAACCTAGTGTACGGAGGCTCCGACACTAGGGCCTGCAGCTCACTTACGCGCCTCGTGGAAGTGAGGGCTACCAAGAAGAGAGTTTTCCAGGTAGCCATGGGTTCAAAAGGCGGGCAGGTAAGCCTTTGCAGAACCACGTTGAGGTCCCAGTCAGGGGCTGGAGGGCGCAACGGAGGTTTAAGCAGAAGGAGGCCTCTGAGGAAACGCGCCACCAAGGGCTGCGAAGAGAGAGGCTGGCCTTCAACCGGTGAATGATGTGTAGAGAGAGCACTGAGGTGGACTCTGACAGAATTGGATTTGAGACCTAGATCGGAGAGGTGAAGCAAATATTGCAGTACCACCGATACTAGACAGGCGAAGGGGTCCTCAGATCGCTGAGAACACCAGACCGAGAAGCGACGCCATTTAAGGGCGTAAGACGTCCGGGTGGAAGGTCGCTGAGATGCTAGGACGACGGCTTCCACCTCCGGGGGTAGCAGCAATGGGGCTAGGACTACCCTTTCAGCAGCCAGGCCATCAGGTGCAGGGCCCTGAGGTTGGGGTGCAGAAGAGTACCCTGATCCTGGGTCAGGAGATCGGGCTGAAACCCCAGGGGAAGAGGGGTGTCCACCGCTAGCTGTAGAAGCAGAGGGAACCACGGTTGTCTCGGCCACCGGGGCGCTACCAGGATCACGGAGGCCCTGTCCTGGACAACTTTGAACAAGGTCCGGGACACCAGTGGTGTGGGAGGGAAGGCATACAGCAGACCCGTGGACCATGGGATAAGGAAAGCATCCGGCGCCACTCAAAGAGGGTGAGGGTGCCGGGAGCAGAATCTGGGGAGCTGCCTGTTCAGGGGACTGGCAAAGAGATCCACAGTGGGAGAGCCCCACCGGCGGAAGATCTGCTGGGCCACCGCGGGGTTCAACTTCCATTCGTGCGGCAGCAGAATCCGGCTCAGTTTGTCTGCCAGGCAATTGTCCTGCCCTGGCAGGTAAACCGCTTTGAGGAGGATGTCGTGATCGACAGCCTAAGAGCACAGCCTCCTGGCTTCCTGACATAGAAGGAGGGAGCCCGTGCCCCCTTGTTTGTTCACATAGAACATGGCAACCTGATTGTCCGTCTGCACCAGTACGGACTGACCGAACGTCAGGTGAGAGAAGGCCCGCAGAGCTAGGCGGATCGCCCGTAGCTCTAGAAAGTTTATCTGCTGGGCGGCCTCCCAAGGTGTCCAAAGGCCTTGAGTGCATGTCCCCCGACAATGTGCCCCCCAGCCCAGGAGTGAGGCATCTGTCATGAGCACCCGGGACGGTGGGGGCGACTGAAAGGACATGCCGAGCACTAGGTTGGGCAGGTGAAGCCACCATTGCAGGGAGGAGACCAGACGGTCGGAAATCTGTATCAGGTCCGACAGTCTCCCTGTGGACTGATGCCACTGAGTGCGAAGGCTCCACTGAGCAGGTCTCATATGTAGACGGGCATTCGGAGCGACATGGACCGTGGAGGCCATGTGTCCGAGCAGTTGCAGGAACTGTCTGGCAGGGGCCGGCGACTCGCTGTTGAACCTGCCGGCTAGAGCCATAAGCCTGTTGGCCCGTTCCAGAGGCAAGAAGGCATGAGCCTGCCGAGTGTCCAGCTGTGTCCCTATGAACTCGAGGTTCTGAGAGGGAAGCAAAGCGGACTTCTCGAAGTTTATGACGAAGCCCAAGTGCTGAAGCAGAGCCACCGTACGCTGGGTGGCCTGGGCGACCTCAGGAGCAGACGATGCTCGGATGAGCCAGTCGTCCAGGTATGGGAAGACGAAGAGGCCTTGAAGCCTTAGGAAGGCTGCCACCACTGCCAAGCACTTCGTGAACACCCTGGGAGCGGAGGATAGGCCAAAGGGCAGTACTCGGTACTGATAATGGTTCCCTGCCACCACAAACCTTAGGTATTGTCGGTGGTCCGGGTGAATAAGGATGTGGGTATAAGCATCCTTTAGATCCAAGGAGCATAGCCAATCTCCCTGCTGGAGGTAGGGCAGTAGGGTTCCAAGGGTAAGCATCTTGAACTTTTCCCGCTGCAGGAACTTGTTGAGGTTGCGTAAGTCCAGAATTGGTCTGAGGCCTCCTGTTCTCTTTGGCACCAGGAAGTACCTCGAGTAGAAACCGTGACCGCACAGATGCTGCGCAACTGGCTCCACCGCCCGTTCCTGAAGCAGACTTTGCAGCTCCTGAAGGAGTACGTCCTTGTGCAGCGGGGGTCTGGGAGGCTCCCCCGGGAAGTAGGGGGGGGGCACCTGGTGAAAATGTAGGAGGTAGCCCTTTTGAACCACCCGCAACACCCAGGCATCGGATGTTACGGCTGACCACCTGTGAGCAAAGTGGGTCAGCCGGCCCCCCCCCCCGGGGAGTCGGGCCGGGCCGGGCTGAGCGACCTGGCCCTCGAGGAACCAGGATTGCCGTCCGGCTCCACCCTCGCGGGCCTCTTCTCCCGCCAGTGTTCCCGGCCGGGGGAGCCCCGTTCAGAAGAACTCCGACGATGGTCTGAGCCGGAGCCACGAGACATCGAGGCCTCTGACGAGGTCCGCACGGAGTCAGAGAAGATACGATCCCTTTGCGACTGCCGACTCCTCAGGGCCTTCGAGGACATCCTGCTGCACGGGCCGCAACTCATAGGGTCATGCTCGGCCCCCAGGCAGCGGAGGCAGCAGTCATGCGTGTCAGTAAGAGACATGAGTCTGACACAACGATCACACTTTTTAAACCCGCTGGCAGCCATCGGGGGAAAAAGGACCCCTGCAAGGTCGAAAGACCGCGCTGCCAGGGAAGAAGGAAAAAGTGGCGGGAACGCCAGTTGGAATAAAAAAATATGTGAACGGGCTCAAAAGCCCGGCGGGAAGAGGACACACGAACCGAGAAAAAATTTAATGAGAAATCAACTTTTTCAGCGGCGGTAACAAACTACGTCTGTAGGGCTCCGCTGAAAAAAGAAGACTGAGCAAGATGGCATCCCTGGGCGGGAAGGGGACCGCGCATGCGCGCTGCAATTCCCAAAGGCTTTCTGCGAAAGCTGTGGAAAATTGCTCCGCGAGGGCTCCGTCGGCGCCGACATCACCCATAAGTGAGGACTGACTTCCTGCTTGGTCCTGGAGAACTGTAGGTTATAAAGAGATTAATCAGAACCCCATTGTTGTTGTGTTTATTCAGCCTGGCTAGAGTTTGGATTCTTCAGACCAGGACGAGGCTTCCCGTGCTTGGGAACATCTGAATGATGGGCAGGAGAAGAGTAAAACCTCTTTCTCCTAGGGAAAGAAGGTTTGGTAGGGCATTTCCTACCTACTGGGGAAGGAGAAGGCTTAGGATCGCCTTCAGAAACAGGGAAGTCAGTGGAGCACTGAGCAGCCTGATGTAAAGACTCCTTATTGAAGAGATTTTCTCCAGTGCAAGGAGTATTACCCAGTCTTTGTTGTGCCCATTTGTTCAAGTCTGAAGCTTGGAGCCAGGCTCTACGTCGTGCCCCTATGGCTATAGCAGAGGTTCTGCTAACAGACTCAAAAGAGTCTAGGGAAGCACGAGAAAGAAACCAAGAGATATTTTGGCTATGACTAAGAAGTAAGGAATAGTCTGCAGCCTTGGGCTCTGATAGAAAAGGAGTCAAAAGAGATAATTTCTTTGTGACCTCCTGAAGGGATAGACTCATATAAAAAATATATGAGAGAATCCTTGTTGCCAGCATAGATGTTTGGAAGGTTTGACGTCCAAAGGCATCCAGTGTTCTAGATTCACGACCTGGCGGGTAAGAAGAATGCTTCTTCTTGCTTTTTACCTTCCTCATTGCTGATTCCACTACAATGGAATGATGGGGAAGTTGAGTCTTTTGAAACCCTGGAGAGGGGGGCACCTGATATAGAAGATCAGTTGCTCTAGAAGGTGAGGAAACCCTTAAAGGTGCTTCCCACATTCGTAGAAGAAGATCCTGCAAGGAATGATG
Organism: Ichthyophis bannanicus; assembly: GCA_033557465.1. Classification (NCBI taxonomy): domain Eukaryota; kingdom Metazoa; phylum Chordata; class Amphibia; order Gymnophiona; family Ichthyophiidae; genus Ichthyophis; species Ichthyophis bannanicus. Next base: position 1,657,801,985 of record CM066031.1, read on the forward strand.
TAAAGGAAGCATTATATTTTCCTTTTCTCCAGAACAAAGAGAGCCTTGAGCAGGATCATAGCCAGGGGTAGGAATAGCAAGGGATGTTGCTATATCCAGGAGAAAATTCTGAAAAGAAGGATCTCCAACAGAAACCATCCCTGGACAGGCTAGATCTGAAGAACTAGCCTGGGCACCGGAGTAGGCACTTGAGAATGTAGGAATAGAAGATCTCGCCCAGTGCAGAAAAGGATCCCTAAGGGATGGATGCTGGTACTGGAGGTCATGACATGAGACAGTCAGTACTACATCATCCATGCCAGGTATCGACTCCAAACTAGGTATAGAAAGGAGCGACTCTGGTGAAAGAAGCATGGAAGGAGCTGACCCCGATGCTACTGCAGGTATCGGCACTGATACTGATACCAGTAGCTGTGCCGGAATCGAAGACGATACCGACATCAAAGCCGTCATCGGAGGCTGCTCAAGTGGTACCGAGGAAACCGAAGGCCTTTGGTAATTACCCTCGGTACCGAGCATCCGGAATCGGTAAGCATCGGATCCGAGACGTGTCGGTACCCAGTCTTCCAGACTGGAAATCGATTCCAGACTCGGCATCGAAGGAAGCGAGTCTATCGATGCATGTCTGGAAGGTACCGACGTTGGTGGTAGTATCGGAGGTGATACCGATACTGGAAAGTCAATCTGGGATGTATCGATCGGTCCCGAAGGTACCGAGAAAACCAGATGACGATCCCTGGTGAAGAGTGGATCACTCAACACCAGTGCCGATGCCGGGGTATCGGTACCGCTCGAAGCGGATGCCACCACCGAGCATGGCTCAGGTATGTTCTGTGAGGGGTGAGCCTCAGGAACAACCTGAAACCCCTGAAAGGCTTTGGAGACTGAAGACTCCCGCCAGGGTTTTGAAGCCAAAGGATCCTTGAGGGCAAGGCCGGAGCCGTCATCATGCTGTGCATGAGACCTACCACTCAAGGATTGGCTAGTCTGAACAGACTGTCCAAGGGTTACATGATCCTGTAGAGAAGGAGAAATGGTCGGTGCCCTACCATTGGAAGGGAACTCGGTATCGAGGAAAACTCGAAAAGGGAAATCTCTTCTCATAATATGGTAGCCTAATGGCTCCGGATGGTCAGGACCCAAACAGTTTAGACACCAGGACTTGGAGTCTAAAAACAATACTGCACTGCCACAGTTAAGGCACTTCTTAGGAAAAGAAGGAGGCGGCTCCATAATGAAGAGGCCTGAAGGCCCAAAGTTTAAAACTGAAACTGAGGGAAAAAAATTTCCTGGATTTAATAAAAAGAAAAAAAAAAACACCGGCGATACCGGTGTAGTCGGGGAGACAGCCGCGACCACAGGAAAACAAGAATTAAAGAATTTAAAGAAAAAATTTTCTGCGGTGACAGGACGACGTCCTGCCGGCTCCGCGGAAAAATGAAAACTGAGGAGAGACAGTTGGAAAGGCGGGAAGGCAGCACGCAGGCGCTGAGGGATGCTCCCAAAAGCTTTCTGATTGGACGCTGGGGAGCGTTCCCGCGCAGGCTCCGTCGGTACCGACATACCCATATGTGAAGACTCATTCCTGCTTGTTCCTGGAGATCAACCCTAACTGGTGCGAAGGTAGCGGACCTCACGTGCCATCTAGACAAGGTCTTAGATAGTGCTGCGGAGGAGTCTGTTGTCTTGATACATGTTGGTACCAATGACATAGGAAAGTGTGGTAGGGAAGTTCTGGAGGCTAAATTTAGGCTTTTAGATAGGAAGTTGAAATCCAGAACTTCCAGGGTAGCATTCTCCAAAATGCTTCTCGTACCACGCGCAGGACCCAAAAGGCAGGAAGAGCTCCGGAGTCTCAATGCATGGATGAGACAATGGTGCAAGGAAGAAGATTTTGGAAGTGTTAGGAAATGGGGAACATTCTGGGGAAAGGAGGGGCTTTTCCGAAGGAATGGGCTCCACTTTTATTGGGATGGAACCAGGCTGCTGGCATTAACTTTTAAAAAGGAGAAAGAGCATCTTTTAATAGGGGAAAGGCAACGGTCGCCCGAGAGCACATAGTTCGGAACAATGTATCCTTGAAGGATACTAGCAAAAGATTAAAGCTAGGGCATATTGATAGAGAGGTTCCAATAAAGACAAACGTAACCCAAATGCCCTTGAGTACAGAGCAGACAGATTGCACATTACCCCTGCCTACTGATAGCTAGATTAATATGAATAAAATACAGCCTCTAAAATGCTTGTATGCAAATGCTAAAAGTCTAAAAGATAAGATGGAAGAGTTAGTATATATAGCACTAAATGAGAAGTTAGATATGATTGGTATCTCAGAGGTATGGTGGAAGGAGGACAACTAGAAGGAGATTGTGATACCTGCTTACAAACTATATCGTAATCATAGAGCAGATCAAAATGATGGAGGGGTTGCACTCTATGCTAGAGAGGGCATTGAGTCACAAATGATTAAAGTTTTGCAGGAAATAAAATTCACTGTAGAATCTCTATGGATTGAAATTCCATGGGGAAAGGGAAAGGGGATGGCAGTGGGGGTGTAGTATCGAACGCCTGGCCAGAATGAACAAATGGATGATGACATGCTGAAATAAATTAGGGAAGCTAACAAAAATAACAGCACAATAATGGGTGATTTCAATTATCCTGATATCGACTGGGTCAGTGTCACGGCAGGACATGCTAGGAAGAAAAACTTTCCAGATGAAATAAAGGACCGCTTCTTGGAGCAGCAGGTTCATGAACCGACCAGAAGGGAAGCCATTTTGGACCTAGTCCTTAATGGAACACAAGATCTGGTACAAGAGATAAGAGTGTTTGGGCCACTTGGCATTAGTGATCATAGCATGATCGCATTTGATTTAATAAATGGCGGAAGGACAGTAAAGAAATCCACAGTACTACCTTTTAACTTTCAAAAGGGAGACTATGATAAAATGAGGAAAATAGTTAAGAATAAACTAAAAGGAGCAGTTGCAAAAGTTAAAGATTTACATTAAGCATGGGTGATGTTTAAAAATACTATCTTGGAAGCCCAGACCAGCTGTATTCCATGCTTTAAGAAAAGTGGAAGAAAGTCCAAAAAACTACCAGCGTGGTTTAAAGTTTTTTTGTTGCCAAAAAAGCATCTTTCAGGAGATGAAAAAAGGAGCCAAATGACAAAAACTGGAAACAACATAAGCACTGGCAAGTTAGATGCTAGGCACTTATAAGGCAAGCAAACATAGAAACATAGAAACATTTATTTATTTATTTTATTTAGTAAACACTTGTATACCGCTGCTTCCTACGATCAGCAGCGGTTTACTTTACAGAATCATAATGTATTGTACGGTACATTGAGATTTCAGTTTTACATTTTGATTAGTCAATGATTACGTAACACGGGACAAGCATTTGGATACGATACATATTTGATTAAAGCACACAGATCAAGGTATACATTTGATTTCAGTAGATTGGGGGAGGGCCCCATATATACAATTTGTACAGAATTAGTTGCCAAGGTGTACAGACTATACATGGTTATATACAATTTGTACGGAATTAGTTGCCAAGGTGTACAAGTTATACATGACTATATACTATTAGATTATATGCTGCCGAGTGCGGCAGAGGAGATCTGGTTGAGGTAGGGTATTGCAGTTAGATCAAGTTGTAGTGGGTTTGAAACAGATAGGTTTTCAGTTTTCGTCTAAATTCGTTCAGGTTGTTTGTGAGCCTTAATTCATGCGGTAGTTGGTTCCATTGGATTGGCGCTGAGTATGTGAACGCCCTATTGCTTGTTTCGGCCTTGACAGATCTTATGCTGGTCGGGATACATAGGGTGTTGAGATTCATAGTTCTCCTGCTCCTGTTGCTAGGTTGAATAGTGATTAGGTTATTGAGGTAGGATGGTGCGATGCCATTGATGAGTTTAAATGTTGTGATGAGTAGTTTGTAGATGATGCGGGCGGCCACTGGGAGCCAGTGCAGATCCATTAGAACTGGGGTTATGTGGTCGGTGACTTTCTTTTCCATGATGACTCTTGCAGCCACGTTCTGAGCCATTTGCAGGATGCTTAGTGTGCTCTTTGGAAGCCCTTGTAGAATGGCATTGCTGTAATCCAGGTGGGGAATGATTAGTGCTTGAGCAACAGACCTAAAGTCGGATTTCTCGAGGATATTGCGGAGTGGTTGAAGGATTTTGAGTTTGTAAAAGATGGCTCGGTTAACTGTTCTGAGGTGTTTGTCCATCTTGAGGTTGCTGTCAAGTAGGACTCCTAGATACTTTATTACAGGCTTTGTATTGTATATGTTTTTGTTTAGTGTGACTGTGGTGGGCGGGATGAAATTGGCTTTCTTGGACATGAACATGACCTCTGTTTTTTTGTGATTTATTGACATGTTGTTTTGCTGAAGCCATGATTGGAGCATGTCAAGGCATTCTTCTAGTGGACTGAAGTTAGGCTGTGTTATGTCGAGCTGTGTGTATAACATCACATCGTCGGCATATATGTGGTAATTTATGTTGTATTTCTGGAAAATACTGCATACCGGCTTTATATACAAATTGAACAGTAGGGATGAGAGGGCAGACCCTTGAGGGATCCCTTGGGTTTGGGGGAAAGCATCAGCTCTGTCGTTGTTGAATTGCACTTGTTGCATCCTATTGGATATGTATGATGTGAACCATTTCAGGGGGGTCCCTGTTATACCTAGCGAGGCCAGGCGGTCCAAAAGGGTGGTGTGATGTACTGTATCGAATGCCGCTGAGATATCGATGAATATGAGTATGAACATGGAGTTTTTGTTCTCGAGGCCCCTAAGTAGATTGTCAAGGAGTGCCAGTAGTAGTGTTTCCACTCCGTGATTCTGACGGAATCCGTATTGATGTTCATCTAGGGCTTTTATCTCGTCCATGTGGTCCTGGAGTTGGTGCTGGACCGCTTTTTCAATCATCTTTGCTAGGAAAGCTATGCTTGAGATTGGGCGATATGATGCAGGGTCACTTTTGTTGAGCGACTTGTTTTTTAATATGGGTCTAATAATTGATTTCTTGAGATGAGACGGCATGATTCCTTGTTTCAGAGACTGATTGACAATGTGCGCGATGGGTTTTGCGTTGTCTTTCTTGGTTGCTTTCATCCAAGCGGCTGGGCATGGGTCGAGGGGGGAGGTAGTGGTGTTTAAGTTGGTTAAGATGTTTAAGATTTGTTGCTCACCTAATTGCTGGAAGGTGTTCCATTCTGTTTCTGGGTCTGCTTGAGGGGCAGTTGTGGTTTCTCGAGTGGTGAGAGCTAGTGGCATGCCTTTGGTCATGCTTGTGGGAAGTTTCGGATTTAGCTTTTTGGCATAGTGGTCGGCAAGCGTCTGGGCCTTTATATCGTCTGCAGAGATGGAGTTTTGTGAAGATTTGGTCAGAGATTTTACGAGTTCAAAAAGTTCTCTGGGTCTGTTGAGCGCTTTGTTGAGTAGATTAGTGTGGTGTGTCTTTTTAGCGAGGTTTACCTCATTCTTGTATCTTGCGAGGAGTGTTAGGTGACAGAAAAAGTGTTAGATGACAGAAAAAGTGTTAGATGACAGAAAAAGACCACAAGGCCCATCTAGTCTGTCCTTCCATAACAACAACTACAACAGTCCATGTTTTAGCTTTAGAGATCCTCTGTGTTGGTCCCATGCTTTTTTGAATTCAGTTACTGTCCTCATCTCTACCACCTCCACTGGGAGACTATTCCACGGATCCACAACTCTTTCCGTAAAGAAATATTTCCGCATATCACTCCTGAATCTATCTCCCTTCACCCTCATCCCATGTCCCCTCGTAGCAGAACTTGCTTTCAATTGAAAGAGGCTCTCTCCCTGAACATTTATGCCACGGAGGTATTTAAACATCTCAATCATATCACCTCTATCCCGCCTTTCCTCTAAGGTGTACATATTAAGATCCTTAAGTCTGTCCTCATATGCTTTATAATGAAGCCCATTAATCATTTTAGTAGCCACCCTCTGCACCGACTCCATCCTGTTCACATCCTTTTGAAGGTGCGGTCTCCAGAATTGCACACCATACTCCAAATGAGGTCGCACCAAAGACTTATACAGAGGCATTATCACCTCCTTTTTTCTGCTAGCCATTCCTCTCCGTATGCACCCAAGCATCCTTCTAGCTTTTGCTGTCGCCTTTTCTACCTGTTTAGCTACTTTAAGATCATCAGACACAACCACGCCTAGGTCCCGCTCTTCTTTAGTGGACAAAAGTACTTCACCTCCTATACTGTATTGCTCCCTTGGATTGCTGCAGCCCAAATGCATGACCTTACATTTTTTAACATTAAATCCCAGCTGCCAAATTCTAGACCATTCTTCAAGCTTAGCTAGATCCCTCCTCATGTTATCTACACCTTCCTGAGTGTCTAACTCTATTGCAGATTTTGGTATCATCCGCAAAGAGGCAAACCTTACCCGACAGCCCTTCCGCTATATCACTAACAAAGATGTTAAAAAGAATCGGACCAAGGACAGATCCCTGGGGCACACCACTGGTAACACCCTTCTCCTCAGAGTGAGCTCCATTTACTTGTACTCTTTGTCGCCTCCCACCCAACCAATTTCTAACCCAAGCAGTAACTTTAGGGTCCACCCCTAGGGTGCTCAGTTTGTTTATAAGTCGCCTGTGAGGAACAGTGTCAAAGGCTTTACTGAAATCTAAATACACCACATCTAGAGCTCTCCCTCGGTCCAACTCCCTGGTCACCCAGTCAAAGAAATCAATCAGATTTGTCTGACAAGACCTGCCTCTGGTGAATCCATGCTGCCTCGGATCCTGTAATCCGCCGGACTCCAGAAACCTCACTATTTTCTCTTTCAGCAGCGTTTCCAATAATTTACTCACCACCGAAGTTAAACTAACCGGCCTGTAGTTTTCAACCACATCCTTACTTCCGCTTTTGTGTAAAGGCACCACATGAGCCTCTCTCCAGTCCTTTGGCACCACTCCCGACTCCAATGAGGCATTGAAAAGGTCAGTCAGTGGAGTTGCTAGAACATCCCCAAGTTCCCTCAGTATTCTAGGGTGTATCCCATCCGGCCCCATCGCTTTGTCTACTTTAAGTTGAGCTAGTTTGTCACAAGATGGTCAAGATGTCCCTCGCTTCTGTTCTTATTTGTGGGTGTTTTCTGAGGTCCTGCTCCTGGTTCTTCATCTGTGAACACAGAACAAAAATATTTGTTAAGCAATTCCGCTTTATCCTTATCAGCTTCTACATATTCCCCCCCTGCACCCTTGAGTCTGACAATACCACTTTTGCCCTTCCTCTTCTCACTAATATATCTGAAAAATGTCTTATCCCCCCATTTTATTGCATTGGCTATTTCCTCCTCCTTTTGAATCTTTGCCTTCTTGACTACTTTGCTAGCTTCTCTAAGTTTTTCCAAATACAGATGCCTGTCTTCCTCTCTCTGTGATCTCTTGTATTTCATGAAGGCCTCCGTCTTTTTCTTCACTTTTTCAGCTACTTCCTTTGAAAACCATAGCGGTCTCCTGTTCCTTTTACCTTTATTTACCATTTTAACAAAAAGGTTGGTTGCCTTTAAAATACCCCCTTTCAGTTTTGCCCACTGTTTTTCTACATCCCCCAGCTGTTCCCATCCCACTAACGACTCCCTGAGGTATTGGCCCATCTTCGCAAAGTTAGTCTTCCTAAAGTCTAAGATCTTCACCTTGGAATGGATTCTAACAGCCCTAGTCCTAATACTGAACCACACCATCTGGTGATCACTGGATGCAAAATGATCTCCCACTACAACATCAGAAACACTTTCACCATTGGTAAGCACCAAGTCCAGTATGGCCCCCCTTCACGTGTGGGGTCTGTTACCAATTGCCTGAATAGTTCTCCCTGTAGAGAATCCAGGATCTCCTTACTTTTAGATGATACTGCAGCAGGAATGTGCCAATCAACATCTGGCATATTGAAATCTCCTAGCAGTAGCACTTCCCCTTTCCTAGCAATGCTGCGTATGTCTTCAATTAACTCTCTGTCCACCTCTTCCTCTTGTGAGGGAGGTCTGTATATCACACCAATGCAAAGAGATTTCTCTTTCCCTTTGAGACTTTGAGAAGCAGCTTGCCGTGGAAGCAAAAATGCGTACATTCATAGCAAAAAACCTGTGACAGAGTCAGTTGGACCATTAGATGATAGAGGGGTAAAAGGGGCACTAAGAGGGGACAAGGCCATAGAGGAGAGACTGAATGAATTCTATGCTTTGGTCTTTACTGAGGTATACATCCAAGGGTGTTGAAAGAACTAAAATACGAGATTGCAGACCTGCTATTAGTAATCTGTGAACTATCATTAAAATCATCTCTAATACCTGAAGATTGGAGGATCGCCAACGTAACACCAATTTTTAAAAAGTGTTCCAGGGGTGATCCGGGAAACTACAGACCGGTGAGCCTGACATCAGTACCGGGAAAAATGGTAGAAACCATCATAAAGAATAAAATTACTCAGCATGTAGATAGTCATGACCTAATGGGAGACAGCCAACATGGCTTTAGACAAGGAAGATCTTGTCTTACTAATCTGTTATGTTTTTTTGAAGGAGTGAATAATTAGGTGGACAAAGGTGAGTCAGTTGATATTGTGTATCTGGACTTTCAGAAAGCCTTTGACAAGGTCCCTCATCAGAGACTTTTGGCAAAGCTAAAGAGTCATGGGATAGGAGGCAGTGTACTATTGTGGATCAGGAACTGGTTAAAAGATAGAAAGCAGAGGGTAAGGCTAAATGGCCAATTTTCCCAATGAAGAAGGGTGAATAGCGGGAACTACGATTGTTTGGGCGACCGAGGGACTATCAGGATGAGCGAGGCCCTGTTGCGGAGGGTCCTGAACAAAGTCTTGGCGATCAGCGGTGTCGGAGGGAAGACGTACATGAGACCTTCTGACCATGAGACCAGGAACGCATCTGCTGCCACCCTGGAGGGGTGGGCCTGCCAGGAACAGAAGCAAGGCAACTGAAAGTTGTCCGGGCTGGTGAACAGGTCCATCATAGATCCCCCCTAGAGCTGAAAATGCCGACTGGCTACCCTGGGGTCCAGCTGCCACTTGTGCGGCTGGAGAACTCTGCTGAGTCTGTCGGCCAGCAGGTTGTCCTGGCCTGGCAGGTACACTGTCCGCAGGATATCATGTTGGACTGTGTATGAGCAGAGGACCAGTGCATCCTGACAGAGGACACGAGACCATGTGCCTCCCTATTTATTCATGTAGAACATCGCCACCTGCTTGTCCATCTGGACCAGTACTGGCTGGTGATGTAGGTGGTGACAGAAGACCCTCAGGGCAAGGTATATGGCTTGGAGCTCCAGGAGGTTGATCTGCTGGGTGCTGTCTTCTAGTGACCAGTTGCCCTGAGTGTGGAGATCTCTGCAGTGGGCTCCCCAGCTGAGCAGAGATGCATCTGTGGTGAGGACCCTCGAGGGGCTTCGGGACTGAAAAGGCAATTGCCACCAGACCAGGGAGTCCGTCAATAGGCAGATCACAGAGACTTTGTCGTGGAGGTGGCCCATGGCCTGAGACCACTGATCCCGGAGACACCACTGCGCCGCCCTCATGCGGAGGCGAGTGTCTGTGGTGATGTAGACCATGGAGGCCATGTGCCTGAGGAGGCGCAGCAGAAGCTGGATGTGCACCGAGGTATGATACTGTACGTCCCAAGCTAGAGATCTGAGATGATCGGCTCAGTCCCTGGGCAAGAAAGCCTTCGACTGGAGAGTGTTGATCTTTGCCCCAATGAACTCCAGACATTGTGTCGGGAGGAGATGAGACTTGGGGTAGTTTATGACAAAACACAAGTGTTGCAGAACTTGGATTGTGCGTGCAGTGGCCTGCCGTACCTCTGAGGCAGTGCCACCAGTTATGAGCCAGTCATCCAGATAGGGGAAGACAAAGACCCTCTGGAGCCATAGGAGGGCAGCCACGACTGCCAGGCATTTTGTGAAGACTCTTGGGGCAGAGGCTAGGTCAAAGGGGAGAAGCCTGTACTGAAAATGCCTGCCCCCTACCATGAACCGCAGGTACTGCTTGTGGTTGGTATGGATGAGGATGTGGATATAAGCATCTTTGAGGTCTAAGGAGCATAGTCAGTCTCCCTGCTGGAGGTATGGCAACAATGTTCCAAGGGAGAGCATCTTGAACTTCTCCCTCACCAGGAATTTGTTGAGGTTGCGCAGGTCAAGGTCTGTCCTCTTTGCCCATGTTCCCTGTAAGTATTAGCGTATGTGTCTCATATCCCCTCGTGTTAAATGTATCCCCCAATTGACCGCTTTGACCCGGTGAAAAGCGGGATATAAATACAGCTAAATAAAATAAATAAATAAATAAAACAAGGAAGTACCGGGAGTAGAACCCCTTGCCCTTGAGATGGTGGGGCACTGGTTCCACCACTCTGTCCACGAGAAGACCTGCCAGCTCCTTGAGAAGAAGGTCCCGGTGGAGGAGAGACCTGAGGGGCTCTCCCGGGAAATAAGTGGGAGGTGTCTAAGTCAGGTGGAAGAGGTAACCCTCCCTGACTACTCTTAGTGCCCAGGAATTGGTGGTGATGGTCACCCACCTCTGGGCATAGAGGGCCAGACGTCCCCCTGTGGGCTGCTGATCTCCTTGGGGTAGAGAGGCTATGCTCAGAGTCAAAATCTCCCCCCTGGCTGGGCCGGTGCCTTCAGAGCCTTCTGCTTACCTGGGCCATGCCCTTGTCCCTTGGCCTGCTGACCCTGTTCTGGAGCTGGGGAGGCCTGATAAGGAGGGTAGTTTCTGTAAGCAGCCCCCCTTTCTTAGGTAGAAGGGCTTTTTACCCAAGCCCTTCCGTCGGGGAGGGGCAGTGGTCTTTTTAGAGAGCCTGGTCCTCGTCATGAACTCGGTCTCCAGCTCGGCAGCCTTGTCGGTCATGGGTTTGACAAAGAGGTTCTCTCCTTGGCAGGGGACATTGACCAATTTGTCCTGAACCCACTGTTCAAGGTCAGACAACTGTAGCCAAGCTTGGCGGCGTGCACCGATGCCAGCCGCCGCAAATCGAGCCGCTGGCTCGAACCTGTCATAGGCCGCTCGAGACATGAATTTGGAGCATTCACGGACTGCTTTGGCCAGGTTCTTGAACCACTGCAAAGGTTCCTCAGACAGACCAGCTGAGAACCCAGCGAGTTCCTTCGCCAGGTCTCTCAGGTACATGTCCATATACTGCTGGTAGGCTTGGATGCGGCCGATGAGCATCGAGCCCTGGTAGCACTTTCTGCCGAGGACATCCAGGGTGTAGGCCACCTTGCTGGGGGCACCGAGGAGTGTGTTTTCTGGCTTTTCAGTTGACACATGGCTGACTCCACCACCACAGAGTTATGTGACAGTTGTGACTTCTGGAAGCCTAGGCTCCGGCGGACTCAATACACTGAGTCGAGTCATTTGCTCACCAATGGCACTGACGCCAGTGTCTTCCACATTTGGAGCATCAGCCGTTCCAGGATGGGAGAGATGGGCACCGTGAGCGATTCCCATGGAAGGGTCTCATACTGGAGGATTTCCAACTCATCTGCCTGAGGATCCTCCTCCGAATCTGTGGGGAATGCCAGGGCCTTGGACATGTTCTTGACAAAATCAAGGAAGCCCATATCCTCGGGCAGAGACTGCCGTCGAGGCTCCGAGACAGGAGAGTCAGATGGGACGTCGCAGTGACGACAGGTATCGGGGGACTCCTTATCCTCCATCTCCCACTCGAAGTAGACAATGGAGGACTCATAGGGGGGCTGCTCTGCGAGCCATGGGGCTCGCGATGCTGTGCGGCCGGTGCCTGGCAGACTTTCCGGGGATGACCGCGGTCCCATCGAGGACTTGGATCATGACATCGGCCGAGGATCGACTCAAGGCCGGAGGACCTCGACGATCAGCTCGGCCTCCGGGTACGTCTTAGATGTTGAGGGTGCAGTGGTCGGGGTAGATGAACCGGTCGTGCCAGAGAACAGCAACCGCTGCTGGTGCTTCAAGGCAGACAAACTCTGCCCCAGGGCCGCCATTCTGGACTCCAGATCAGAAGGCTCTGCAGCCTTCAGCGTGGGTGCCAAGGGACTCGGGTCCGATGCCAGCTCCCGCAAAGAGGAATCCTCAATGAGGATGGTGTCTGGGGACCGAGGCTGGTCTGTGGTTGGATCCTTCCGGGGGACCTTGGCAGGCCACTCCTTTTCTGACACCTCGGATGGGCATCTCGGACTGTGGGACCGGGCCCAGGGGGCACCCAAGCGGTCAGAGCCATCCAGGGATGCCACCTTTGAAGGCTTCTTCTTCTTCCTGGGTTCCCCCTCGAGGGGGACCCCTTTCCGAGGACCCACAACAAGGCTTGGGTACGGAGGGTTCTGCCTGAGATGTCGGGGCCTCAGACAAGCCCCTGGCCTTCGGAGGCACTGCAGACTCGGGGAAAAACTTATCGTGCTGCTGCTGGCGGCTCTTGAGGGCCTTACTGGACATCTTCCTGCAGAGACCACAGGCTGCTGGGTCGTGATCTGGCCCCAGGTAGCAGAGACAGTAGTCATGTGTATTAGTCAAGAACATAATTTTGGAGCACCAATCACACTTCTTAAAGCCACTGGTAGCCATGGGGGAAAAAAGTGCTCCAGCGAGGTCGAAAACTCTCCGGGGAGAAAAAAGATGCTAAGGTGACAGGAAAAGAAAGAACGAAAACTACAAAAATGGGCTGACTCGATGCTGAGGCAACGAGGTCGGCAGGCGGGAAGAGTACCAGCGCGATACAGAAGGCGAGTATGAAACTCACAGAAGAAAAAAAATCAACTTTTTCAGGGGACAAGCCAGACAAAAGTCTGAAGGGTTCTGCGGAAAAAAGGAGACTGAGCAAGATGGCACCCTTGGGCAGGAAGGTGACCACGCATGCGTGGTAGCATCTCCCAAAGGCTTTTTTTGAAAGCTGGGGTGATGATTCCGTGAGGGCTCCGTTGGTGCCGACATCACCCATATGTGAGGACTGACTTCCTGCTTGTTCCCGGAGAAAAGCTGTTAGTGTAGCTGGGTTTAAAAAAGGTTTGGACAAGTTCCTGGAGGAAAGGTCCATAAACCATTATTAAAGGAGACCCGGGATATCTACTGATTGCCCCAATACAAGCACTGTGGAACCTGGGTCTTTTAGGGAAACTGATAGGTACTTGTGACCTAGATTAGCCACTGTTGGAAACAGGATACTGGGCTTGATGGACCTTGGGGTCTGAGCCAGTATGGCATATCTTATGTTCTTATGACAACTGATCTTTATGTAGCAAGTTCAATATAAGCTAGCAAAGGACGAAAAAGATATCGTTCTCCAAGGAAGTCCTAAAAAATAAAGGCAAATACAGAAGACCACAAAGAAGGAACACAGAAAAGAATACTGGCTAAAACTCATTGAGGCAAAGAAAGAAATCAGATTGACAGAGCATGGACAGAAGTAAAAATGGCTAAAGACGTAAAGAGAGGTGACCAAGACTTTTTAAGGCATGTTGGGAAGTGGAGAAAGACCAGAACTGGAATCGTAAGATTGGCAGATGCTGAGGACTGTTATATGGTGTGTGATGAGGGAAAAGTGGAAATGCTGAACAAATACTTCTGTTCTGTGTTCACGGAAGAAAATTCTGGAGAAGGACCACAGGTTGCCAAAGGTACACAGAGAAATGAAGTAGATACTATACCATCCACGGAAGTGTTTATGATCAACTTGAAAAACTTAAAGTGGACAAAGACATGAGGCCAGAAAAGATTCATCTCAAGATACTAAGGGAGCACAGAGAGCTTCTGAAAGGTCCTCTTAAGAATGTGTTTAATAGAACCTTGGAAGAGATTCCATGGGATTATAGAAGGGTTGATGAGGTCCCTCTTCATGAAAACAGCAAAACAGAAGAGGTGGAAAACTACAGGTTGGTGAGCCTTACACCTTGGCGGTTTGAAAAATAATGGAAACACTACTAAAGGAAAGGGTAGTATGCTTTTTTTTCACTCAACATGTAATCAAACTCTAAAATTCTTTACCAGAAGATGTAGCAAAAGCTGTTAGTGTAGCTGGATTTGAAAGAGGTTTGGAAAAGTTTCTGGAGAAAAAGTCCATAAACCTTTATTAAAGAAGACTGGGGAAATCCACTGCTTACCCATTAAGACATTACCACTATGCTTGCCGACGCGGCTTCCAAAGGCTTTTTTGTTGCGATTGCTGTCTTGGGTACTTGATAACAACTATTTTAAATATGAACAACAGTTTTACCATCAATGTTTTGGCATAGCAATGGGTGCCACAGTGGCCCCTTCGGTGGCAGCCCTATATATGGCACATTTTGAAGACACCTACTTGTACACATCTGCACCTTTTAGTTCAATATTGGTATGGAAACGTTTTTTAGACGATGTCTTTTTTATTTGGAAGGGATCAGGAGATGGCTTGCAACAATTTATACATTGGATGAATACTTTGCATCTTCATATAAAATTTGAAGCGAAGTATCATCTGGCCCGAATAGAGTTTCTGGACTTGCTATTGTATAAGGAAGATGGTAAGCTTCAATCCACTCTATACCGTAAACCTGTCCAGCGCAACACCTTGCTGCAATATACGAGCTTTCATCCTCGTGCTCTCCGACAGGCGCTCCCTATAGGTCAATTTCTCCGCCTCCGGCGTTTATGTTCCACTCGGAGGGAGTATAAAATTCACTCCTCGGGTTTGAAAGACCGATTGGTGGCACGGGGGTATCCCTTAAAACTGATCGATAAAGCCTATAAACGCGCTTTAAACAACCATCCGGAATGGTGGACTGATACTTTGGACACATCGTCGCCAGACCAGGTAGCAGCTCAACCGTATGTGGGAGTGTTGCCTTACATGCCTTGTACTAGCGCTGTAGCCAGAATTTTGAGATCTCATTGGCACATTTTATCAGAACATGTTTGTTTCCAAAGGTCTTTACGATTGGCATACCGGCGGGGGACTAATATAGCAGACCGGGTAGTACACACAGTGCCTAGAGAGATGCCGGTTTCCGTGGGAAATCATCACGCCTGCGGGACCTGTGACATGTGTTTTAATACCATGGAAGGTCTTTCATGGCAAGATCCTCGTACCCATACCAGTTATGTTCGCCACCATATCACAGATTGTACGTCTGATTATGTCATATATTTAATTATGTGCCCTTGTCACCTTTTATATGTGGGTATGACTACACGGGTTATTCGGACACGTTTACGGGAACATCGCTCCCGTTTAAATACCCATACAGTTACTGCCCCCATTGTTCAACACTGTGTATCTGCCTCTCATAGTTTTGATCAACTTAACTGGACGGTATTGGACCAGGTTCCTCCACTTTCTAGGGGGGGAGATCGTCGGGCTGTTTTACATCGTTATGACAGCGATGGATATTTAAGCTTAATACAGTTGCCCCGTTGGGTTTAAATGCGGCGATTGAAGGTGGAAGATTCATTGAACTTTAAGGTGGATTCGCTCACGTCATTAGTAGGTTCCATCATGGTGCTGACGTCATCTAACAATTACGGAACAGGAAGTTGGCTGGGTTGTGCTTGATAAAGAGCCGAGTTACAACGGGCTTGAAACACAACGGATTGTGTCGCATTCTACCCAACCATTGTCTGACGAACGTGGAAGAATTGTGGTCGTTAAAAAGAAAATTTGGCTGCATTTTGGAGTCTGGACGGGACTTGAAACATCTCTTCGGGGACTTTATGAAGAACCATTAATTTGGCTTATTGCTCTCCTGATGTGAATGACAGCGAGTTTGGAACACTCCATTTGGGTTGCTATTCAGCCATTCAGCTAAGTACCACACCTTCCATATAAATTCTGTTTTGGGAGACTGAAACGTCCTGTTTAAATTTTCCTTGCGATGCAGGTTAGCATCTTCATTATGCATGGGCTAGTCCTTCTGGCTTGTCATAGCCCTTAGCATATTCAGGTTGTGTTGACCTATGGTTATACTGAAATTTTTATAAATATAAGTTGAATAAAAGGAGGGCCTGTCTCAAGAGAGTGTTTGCACACCCTCATAACAGGCGATCCGACAAAAAAAGTTTTTTCTGAGTTTTGGTAGCTTTTAGAGTTACATTTCAGCGTTTAATGGAACAGTGAATGATCTTTAGAGTATAGTTGCAATTTTGTTCATTTCACAGAGGTTTATTGATTAGTATACCCATTAAGACAGGCACCATGGAATCTGTGCATCTTTTGGGAACCTGACAGAACTTGTGACTTGGATTGGCCACTGTTGGAAACTGGAAACTGGATACTGGGCTTGATGGACCCTTGGTCTGACCCTGTAAGGCATATATGTTCTTATGGTAAACTTTTTACAATCCAATGGGTTGAAAGACAAATCTGATTGATTTCTTTGACTGGGTGAGTAGAGAACTAGATCAAGGGCATGCGCTGGATGTGGTTTACTTGGATTTCAGCAAAGCGTTTGATACTGTTCCTCAGAGGCAGCTCATGAATAATCTGAGCAGCTGAAGTTAGGCCCCAATATGGTGAACTACATAAGAAACTGGTTGACTGAGAGATGATAGAGGATGGTAGTACGTGGATTTCACTCAGAAGAAGGGTAAACCGAGGAGTTCCTCAAGGATTGGTCCTGGGTTTGCTTCTATTTAATATCTTTGTAAGGGACATTGCCAA
This sequence comes from Ichthyophis bannanicus, assembly GCA_033557465.1. Lineage (NCBI taxonomy): Eukaryota > Metazoa > Chordata > Amphibia > Gymnophiona > Ichthyophiidae > Ichthyophis > Ichthyophis bannanicus. The sequence continues at coordinate 1,657,818,680 of CM066031.1, forward strand.
AGGAAAAGTTTGCCTTTCTGTGGATGATGATAAAAAGATCTGCAACATGCTGGGCACCCTAGAGGGAGCCAAAAACATGATATGTTTTCCACAGAAATTATAAGAATAGTCTAATGCTTGGCAGTTAAATTTTTTGTGAAATATTTTTATTCAATTATTCAAAAGGAAAAGAAAGCAGCACAACAAAATTCCCAGCAGGATAACACAATTCGGTCCCTCTTACAACATAACCAAAACCAAAACAAAACAATCAAAGCGGTCACTGCCACCAATGTCCCTCCCTACAAACAGCAAATACAACAGAAAAGCAGGAATGTATTGGGCTGAGGGGAGAAACCACTTCCCTCATGACACACAGCTACCCCAAAGAACAAACTCCCCACACCCATCCCAAAGAAACCCAAGTAAACCCAAATCAGACTCATCACAATAAACACTCCGGAAACAAATGGAAAAAGGTATTTCCAGGCCTCACCAGGACTGGCAGTTAAGATTTAATGCTAAGAACTGGAAAGTGAGGATACTTGGGGTGCAGATAGCCAAATGAACAGAATGCTATTGGGGAGTGAGAAGCTGATATGCATAGATCAGGAAAGACCCCTTGGGTAATAGAGTCCGAGAATCCCGATTTTGCAAACAATGCGACAAAGTGGAGGCCAAAGCTAGAAGGATGTTACGCTGCATACAGAGGGGCCTATCCAGTCGATAGGAGAAAGTGATAGTGTTCCTTAGATTGTTGATGAGGCCTCACTTGGAGTACTGTGTTCAGTTTTTAAGGCCGTATCTCAGTAAAAATATAAAAAGACTTGAAGCAGTTCAGAGGAAAGCAATCAAAATGGTATGGGGTTTGCACCAGAAACCATATGAGAAGAGAACTGAAGACATGCATGAGCAGGTTCTCAACCCAGTTCTCGGGACACACCTAGCCAGTCAGGTTTTCCAGATAACCACAATAAATAAAATGGAGGCAATGCATGCAAATCTCTCATATGCACATTCATTATGGTTATCATAAATATCTGAACGGCTAGGTGTATCCTAAGCACTGAGAACCCCTGCTCAAGAGGGAAGGCTCAAAATGTAATCAAACTCTGGAATTCGTTACTAGAGTATGTAGTAAAAGCTGCTAATGTAGCTGGGTTTAAAAGATGTTTGGACAAGTTCCTGGAGAAAAGTCCATAAAGCATTATTAAAGAGGACCAGGGAAATCCAATGCTTACCTCTGGGAAAAACAGCATTGAATCTGTGTACCTTTTTGGGAACCTAACAGGTACTTGTGACCTGGGTTGACTGCTGCTGGAAACAGAATACTGGGCTTGAAGGATCTTTGGTCTGACACAGTATGGCATATCTTATGCACTGTTCTTATGAATGAACAAACCTTTTCTAAGGATGGGAAAGCTATAAAACTAGAGGATACAACATGAAGCTGAAAAGAGGAAAATTGAAAAGCAGCATCAGGAAATATCTTTTCATGGAAAGCGTGATGGATGGCTTGAATGCCCTCCCCCTCTGAATGTGGTGGGAACAAAAAGAGTGACAGATTTCAAAAAGGTATAGGATAAACAGAGAAAATAGCAAGAGGAGCATTCCTGCTCAAAGCTGAACTCAAATGACTTTCACACTTCAAAATAACACAGAGTGGCACTTAGCGGAGGTAGCTTGCACACAGTGACAGTAACAACTCAAAGTAAAAAAAGAAAACAGAGGCATCCTGCACTGAGCTGCAGTTGCAGCCGTAAATATCTTACTAGGCAGATTAGATAGGTCATGCTGGTCTTTATTTGTTGTCATTTACTATCTTACTGTATATCACAGAGCAAATCTCTGTGACACATCTGAGGACAGAAGGTTCTAGTCTGACTCGACTCTACTCCATTCCTAAGCACCTTTTGTTGCCGGCCTTGCATTTTTATTTTTAACATTATTATATGTTTTAAGCTATATTAGATGCTAATGATTGCTTTATTTAAAATGTCATTTTAAATTACTGTTGCTTTTATAATGTCTGGGGCATGTTTACCATAGCCCTTTTATTTCTATAGGCTCAGTAACACAACAAATCTTCTTTCATTAGTGTGCGTTAATCTTTAGTAAACATGCCCCTTATTCTTGCTGCTACTATGGTATTGTGCTGGCACTTTTTAAAGTTTATTCTGTTGGGGGTACTACAGCAGTCAGGTATCCTTCTAAATTTGAATTATTTTATGCAAAAAACATTGTGATATTTTATTTAAAAGAGCTGGAATTGATTTGATTATTACTGTGCAGTAGGTTAGTATTTATCAGCCTAAAGCAGTCAGTGGTTAATTACAAGCTGGCCGCCGTGGCCAAAATATACCAGATATTCAGCGGCAGTATTTCTTTTTTTTTAAAATTTATTCTTTATAGATTTTACAAAAAAACAAAAAAATAGGATTCCCAACCAAGAGAATAAGGCAATCCACAAGGATATTACAATAGCAAACAATTTAAAAAACAGTTAAAAAGAAATATATATATCCTTATATCTTGTCTTCTCACTAAATAGGTGAGAGGTCAAGAAATAGCAGAAAGAAAAATTTTTCTCCATAGGGAAAGGAAATTCTACAGTCCCTCAGGTGACAAAGCTAGCTTCAAGGGAGGAAGCTAACCCAGAGCTAATCCCTCATGCCCTACCACCAGAAAGGTTACCAATTGCTTTGGAAATTTTAACAAAAAGACTCACTCAGAGCAAGGACCCTAGGTTTGAAATCCAGGAAGTCGAAAAGTCAGGAAAAACGTGTATCCTAGTACCCAAAAACAATAGATACATATTATGAAAATATAAATGCAATACAGTGTGTTACATCATCTCAAAAGCAAAACTGACCATCAGGGTGGTTGTGTCTGTAACCACGTCCAGTGAGCTCTCTAGGAATCCTGTTGAGCTTGTACCTGATCTCCCTCGGTGGACACAGCCACTGGTCTCATGGACAGGTACTCTGATCTAGCAATAAGTGGTAGATTATCCCCAGGCATTCCCAAGACCTCCTGAAGATACTTTTTAACCATTTCAACCGGAACAGGAAGAGGACACTTGGGAAAGTTGACAAAACACAGATTATTCCGTCTGGAAAAGTTCTCCAAGTGCTCTATCTTGTGTGCCATGATGACAGAGTCCTTAACCTGTGCCCCTACTACTTCTTGAAGCTCACCATGAAGGGCTTCCAGCAGCGCCAGCCTGGCAGCATTCTGAGCCTGTTCCTGAGACAGAACCTGCCCTGACTCTTTTAAGACGGTCAATTCGTGAGAAAAAGTACCTGACCATGCAAGGATTGAGGAGTTCATCATGGCCACCGCCTCCCACGTGTCCAACGTTATGACCTCTGGTTTCTGCAGAATCACCAGACCCATGGACACAGGATGTTCATCCATAGCAGGGCCAGACTCCTTCATAGTGGCAGCACTAGATGACAACCTCCGCTGCCACGGGAGTACCCTCCATGCTCCCTTTCATTTGGGAAGCCGGTGAGAGAGTCGTGACCCTGTCGGTACAACTTCTGGGTCTCGGTGGAGCAGTCTTATCTTCGGGGCTAAGAGATGCCTCACTCAAGGCTGACAATGAAAGAACTGCTGGCCCTGCTGAAATGCCACTTCGGGAGGCTAGGCTCAAATCGTAGTCCAAGAGTGTCTGCTGTGTCCCCGATGTGGAAAGTCTAGCTCCGGAGGGTTAGGGCTTAAGACTTTCACTTCTTGCCCATGGCAAATACTGCAGAAATCAGGAGAACCCAGGAACGGTAAGTGCCACGATCTTAGTCAGACACCATCTTGGCACCAAAAGATATCCAGAGGCAGTATTTCAATAATGGCTGCTGCTGAATATCTATTTTTTTCTGCAGTCAGCACTTGCGGCTATCTGGATAGCAGCAATATTCAGCCACCATCTGGATAGCCAATCCACATAGATTTAGGACAATTGATACTTATCTGGATAGCAGTGCTGAAAATTATCGCTATCCAATTAAGTGTCAGTTCCTCCTCAGCTCTGTCCACAAACCATCCTGGCAGTATCCCAATTGTGCCGTGGCAGTCAGAGAAAATATTTAATGGGACTTTCCCAATAGTGCCACTGAATATTGGGACAAGTTCAGTTTTTTGGTCAGTAAAGTTAGATAGGAGTGGAGGAATAATGGGCTGAGAACCAGGGAGGTCAAGGTTCATATGCCGCATCTGCCAGTGATAATCCTGGGGTCCTGAGCAAGGCAATTCACCCTCCTTTACCTCAGATACAGTTGTGGTCAACATTATTGGCACCCTTGCAGTTCTCCACCCCTTAATGTCCAATGTCTCCTAAAAAAAATGTGGCCAGTGAAATGGCTTTGGACTATACATGCACACATATTTGACACATAAAAGAATCAAATAAAACAAGAACAATTAAAAAAGGAAATAGTATAAAAACTGGGCATTGCAAGAACAAGATTATTGGCACCTTTATCAACAATGCAAATCTGTTTGAACAGAAGAACCATATTCCCACTGCAGTAAAATTAGACACACCCGTGATCAATTGTCAGTACTCACATGACTTGAATCAACCAATGAATGATGGTTCTAATGTTCTAATGTTTAAAATGGCCACATTCACTCCCTGTTCCATTTTCACAATGGTGAAGACAAGAGAGTTGCCTGTGACCTTCAGAAAAGCCATTATCACCAAACATCGAACTTCAAAGGGGTACAAGGCCATCTCTGAAGACCTTGGGATTCCTGTGTCTACAGTCTGCAATGTTATCAAGACGTTTTCTGCTCATGGAACTGTCAAGAACCTCCCAGGATGTGGTGGGAAGAGAAAAATGAATCCAAGAAGTCGAAGGTTAGTACGAACTGTTGGAAAAACACCACGTACGACATCCAAAGAGCTTAAGGCTGACCTGGAGCAATCTGGAATGATGGTTTCAACCTGCAACCAATGTTCCCTCTAATTTTCTGTAGGCTGTGTGCGCATAAAATATCAGCTGTGTGCAGCTTTTGAAGGAAGGTTAAATTTTTGTGCACCACATAATGACACTCAGAGTTATATACTTTAAAATTTGACTACACTTCAGAATACAGTATGTACACCACATTGATTTTAATCAAATTAAAAGAAAATAGACGATTACTAAATGAAGTGAGAAATTTCTAGTAATTACAATCATAACTTTTAAATTTTAAGATGTCTGTGTTGTTTTCTATCAGAATCAGAGCTGTAATTTTTGTGCGCTCTGTTGTAAAGTATGTGCGCTCGCACAGCTTAGAGGGAACAGTGCCTGCAACCATATGTCGTGCACTAAACAAAGAAGGACTTCATAGACAAAGGCTAAGGAGGATCCCACTGCTCAAAGACAGACATAAAAAGGCACGCCTGACCTTTGCCCAAACCCATCTTGAGAAACCACAATCCTTTTGGGAAAATGCTCTGTGCACAGATGAAACCAAACTTAAGCTCTCTGGCAATGAAGAGCAGCGATATATTTTACAGGTGAAGACATGAAGCGTATAAGGAATAAAAACACCCTTCCTACAGTTAAATATGGTGGAAATTCCATAATGTTGTGGGGCTGTTTTGCTGCCCCAGGAACTGAAGGCCTGGAATGTATTAAAGGAATCATTAAATCAGAGGACTGCCAAGGTATTTTGGAGCGAAATGTGCAACTTAGTGTCAGAAAGCAAGGTCTGGGTCAAAGGTCGTGGGTCCTCCAGCAAGACAATGACTCAAAATATACATTCAAAAGTACAAAAGAAGTTAAAAAGGAATAAATGGACTTTTAAACTGATCAGCAATGAGTCCTGATTTCAATCCAATCGAGAACCTTTGGAGAGAGCTGAAATCTACCACTGGTGAAAGGAAACCTGAAACATTCATGAGCTGGAACAAATCGTAGTTGAAGGGGGGGGGGGGGGGGGAAACTACCAGCAGACAGATGTATGAAACTTATAGATGGCTACAACAAACATTTGGAGGTTGTCATCACTGCCAAGGGTTGTGCAATCAAATATTAGTGAAGGGTGCTATTAATCCTATCCTGTCATATTTTGTTTTTTTTTCTCAGAAATGACTATGTCTAAGTTGCACCAACATCTTTTTTTGTTGTATACCTTTGAACATACTATTAAAATATTAGGATGACATACAGCTGGAATATTTCTCAAGATATTGCACACAACATACTCAAAATGCAAGGGTGCCAATAATGTTGACCACAACTGTACAACTTAGATTGTAAGCCCACATAGGCAGAGAATGCACTATTGCTCACCTGTAACAGATGTTTTCTGTAGACAGCAGGACTGATCATCATAGGTCACCGGGATGGATCTGCTCTCCCATAGCTCAGAACTTTGCATAATGTTCTGAACATGTGCAGCCCTTTCCATGTGCAGCAGTCTCCTCAGCTCCTCAGTTAGTTCCATAGTTCAGGAATTAAAGTAACTCTTGGGGAGGTGATAGGGATTGTGTGCCTGAACAAACTTGCTGTCAATGCAAAACATCCACTACAGGTGAACACCAATACTTTTTTTGTCAACAAGCAGGACCGAGTCAGGCACAGTAGGTAATGACTCTCAAACTTATGCCTGCTCAATTGATCATTTATTGTCCATTGTTCAGGAGCACATTGAAAAGGTGCAAGAGCTGCAAGCCCATATAGACAGACTGATCACCACAGCTTAACCATATGTGCCATCTCTTATTGTGGGCTGGTCCAAGCAGCATTGTGAGGTAAAGGTATGAAGCAAGCACCAAGCTGCTGCTTTACAAAGAGTATCCAGTGAAGCAGACTTCATGAGCGCCTGAGTAGCTGCAGTGGCTCTGATCTAATGAGATTTTACTTTAGTGTTTAGAGGAGCGCCAGTTTGTTTATAATAGAATTGGATGCAGAATGCTAGCCAATTTGCTAAAGCTTTTTCAGCAACTGAAACGCCAATACTGTTAGGGTCAAAAGAGACAGAGAGCTGCAAACATTTCCTGGTGGGTTCAATTCTTTTGAGATAATAAATGAAAACCCATTTACAGTTCAGAATGTGAAGGGCTTTCTCGCAATGATTCTTAAAAGGCTTTGGATAGAACATAAGGCACTATTTTCTTCTTAACGTGGAATAACTTGGGATGAAGTTGAAGAACCACCTTGTAATAAAGAAAAAGAGTGTACAGTTCATAGGTAACTAGGGCTTGAAATTCACTGATTCTTCTAGCCAGCATAACTGCTACTAGGAAGAGTATTTTCCAGGTAATATGTTTAAATGAAGCAGACTCCATTAGCTCAAATGGGAGTTTCATAAGTGATGTTAAGACACTGCTGATGTCCCATGCCATAGGAGCTTCTGCAGTGATGGTCTGGCATAAAGAAGCCCCTTCATAAAACAAAAAAAATGGTATGACATTGGGAAACTGGAAGCCTATCAAATGGAGTATGATAGGACGAGAAGCGATGAGATGTATACCGAGGGAGGACGTCTGGAGGACCAGATGATAGAGATAATATAAATAGCACAAAGTGGAGTCAGCAGACAGTGAATGAGTTGGGACCTTTTGTGAAACACTAGACAGAAAACCTTTTCTACTTAAAAGCAAAAGGACCTTTAGTAGGTGGTTTCTTGCAACAAGTAATATATATCCTGAATAGGCTCTGGTAGTCCTAGGCGTAGACTAAGTGCTGTTTAATTATCATATTTTGAGAGCTTGCTATGTGAGGTTGGCATGGAGAAAGCAACCCTCATTTTGAGTGATTAACGATGGAAATAAAGATAGCTTATATAGGGGTAAAACTACAAGCCTTTTTAGCAGTGAGATCCAGTTTTGATGAGACAGTGTAGCTCAATGAGAATCATGTTGCCAGGTCTCTGCTGAAACTTGTGCATGAGTCTTGCTATATGAGCATGATGAGAAGACAAACAAAGTAGAGGCCAAGTCCAGGAGATTATTAAGAAATTGTTTGCCAGCCAAGGGGAAAATAGAAGTATTGAACAATAAAGTGGTAGTTTTATGTTTTTGTGCTGATAAAGAGGTCTATCTGAGGGGTCTCCCAAACTTGAAAGATAATGTGCAGAGTTCTCCAATCCAGGGATCATTCATATTGCTGAATAACTCTGCTTAGCCTGTTGGCTATCTGGTTCTGAATACACTGGCCAACATTGAAATTGTTTCTGACTTTAAAAGGCCCTAATCTGTAGTATCTTGGTGAGCTGAACATGAATATAACATTAAAAAAATTTATTGGCTCTCGTTTTGAAGATATTGCATGTAGTTCATTTTTGACATTTCACCGTGTAAATTTATCCAGTAGGACATCAACAACATCCCAAATAAGCCTTGAATGATGCAATATTGCATCATACCAACATGCACACATCATCCAGAGTTGATTGCATCATTTTCTGATGCAATGCAATACTACAGCCAGATGGCTGCTGAAGCCATCTGACGTCAGCAGTGTACTATACACAGTCGGAAAGGAAAGTAATCTGGTATTCTGTTCCAATATTGAAAGCCTCATGAATGCCTTAAAAATCACTCATGACCCACAAGACTGGAGACTATTTATAGACTCTTCGAAACCGAGTCTGAAGGCTGTGCTTTTGAACAATGGAAACCGTCTTCCCTCTATTCCAGTAGCGCATGCCGTCCACATGAAAGAGACATACGATAACTTAAAGCATCTACTGCCTTCCATTAACTATAACATGTACAGCTGGCACCTCTGTGGTGACTTGAAGGTAGTTGCCCTTTTAATGGGACTGCAGCAGGGATATATAAAATACATGTGTTTCTTATGTGAGTGGGATAGCCGAGTAAGGGATTGGCACTACTTGCGGAAGGAATGGAATCGCAGACAAAATGTAACAGTTGGAGAGAAGAATATCCAGCACCCAGCTCTGGTTGAGGCTCACAAAATCCTGCTACCACTCCTTCACATCAAACTAGGTTTGATGAAAAACTTTGTTAAAGCCATGGACTGCACTTCGCCAGCTTTCCAATACCTGCATGAAAAAATTCCCTGACTCAGCGAAGCAAAGACCAAAGAGGGAGTTTTTGTGGGTCCTCAGATTCGAGAGCTCTTCAAAGATGACCGGTTCAACAACTTGCTGCAGTGATGCGAAACAAGGATGGAATGCTTTTTGCCTAGTGTCAACAAACTTTCTCGGGAATGTTAGGGCAGAAAACTACAAGGAACTAGTAGAAGACATGCTGATGCAGTATCAGAAACTTGGCTGCAATATGTCTCTAAAGATCCATTTCCTTGATTCCCATCTCGATTTCTTTCCTGACAACTGTGGTATGGTTAGTGATGAACAGGGCGAACGTTTTCACCAGGATATCGCAACGATGGAGCAAAGATACCAGGGAAAATGGTCCACTACAATGCTGGCTGACTACTGCTGGACACTCCCCAGATAAGCTCCCGAACAGCAGTACAAGAGACAGGTGAAAAAATCTAAGTAGTCTATGACTTGGTTTTTTACAGGTATTAACCGAAGGCCTATTATATTTATTATTGACATGCATTTCGTGATGTAAACATTAATTCTTGTAAATTACAAAAAAACTAGAGCCAGTTTTGCAATTTCACTGTCATATTCGTGTTCAGCATATAAAAATTGATAAGAAATGACTATTTTTATTTCAGTAACATGACTTTTGTAAAAATTTGTTGACCAGTGATACCAGGAAGCAAGCGAGCCCGTACTTAGATGTGATTGGCAATGACAAAGTCCCAAATATTTGCTGTTTCCCAGCAGAGGTGGAGGAATTCCATGCCTCCAAGTTTATTAACATTAAACATGCTGACTTGGTTGTCCATTTGAATTAGCATAGAGATGCCTCAGAGAAGACATTAAGGGGGTAATTTTAGAAGACCTGTACATCTGAAAACGGGCTGTTAAGGTGTATATAGAATGCTACCTGTCCCTCCAAAGGGATTATCAATAGTCCCCTCTAAGAGAGTCTGCAGCCAGCATTCAGGGCTAGGAGAGTGTGGCTCAGAGAGACAGATTAAGAACCCAGTGGGCTGCAGGAGGGAGAGAGGCCCCGTGGAGCCAGAAGTCCTTCCAAGGCAAGCTGTGCAAAGGAATTCTGAGATAGGAACTTTACCTGGGCCTGGAGGAAGGGCTGGGAGAACTAGCTTGTGGAGGTTTAACAAGCTGGGACAGAATTAAAGCTGTTTTTGTTTTCCCTCAACTGCTGTCTGTTCTGGATTTTGCTTTGTGGAGATTTAACAAGGTGGGACAGAATTAAAGTTGTTTTTGTTTTTCCTGAACTGCTTTCTGTTCTGGGTCTTGCTTTGTGGAGCTTTAACAAGCTGGGACAGAATTAAAGCTGATTTTGTTTTCCCTGAACTGCTGTCCAGCCTGTGTTTTAAAGAAAACCCCATCCCACCGCATACCACATATGGGATTTCCTCTAACCATGTGACTGAATGTAAATCCATGTCCCTCCACGGCTGGGCCTCTACATCAGGTCAGGATTATTTTTTTGTTTGTTTGTTTGTGTAGGCCAGTGGTTCTCAATTCCAGTCCTGGTGGCCCGCAACCCTGCAGGTTTTTGGGATATCCCTAATGATATGCATGAGATATATATGCATGATATGCATGAGATATATATGCATTAGAGATTTAAGATTGTGAGTGGGCAAGGTACAGATGTTCTAGACATCAAAAGGGTAGATAGAATGTATCACATTCCTCCTCGATTCTCACCACCACCAAAAAGTTGTCTAATAGACAATTTTTTGGTGGTGGTGAGAAGTGAGGAGGACTGTGACAAATTCTATCTAACCTTTTTGATGTCTTGGACATCTGCACCTTGTCCACTCACAATCTTAAATGACAGAGGTGTAAGGCAGGGGTCTCCAGATCCAGCCCTGGAGGGCCACAAACCAGTCAGGTTGGCAGGCTATCTCTAATGCATATATATCTCATGCATATCATTAGGGATATCCCAAAAACCTGCAGGGTTGCGGGCCACCAGGACTGGAATTGAGAACCACTGGTGTAGGCTAAGAGGGTTAGTTTCATCCTAGTTAGGGAGCTTGAAGAAGGTATAGTCAGTGTGGGGCAGGTAGCTTTGTTTTGGCCACTACAGGCTGCTAAACATTTGTTGGAGCTGGAAACTGCAGGGTTATCCCAGCTGCAGAAGAGGAAGCTGTGGTGGTGTTGCAAGAGAACAGTAACAAGCCAGGATGAAGCGGTTCCTCCAGCTTCTGGCAGAAGGGCAGCAGCAGCAACAGCATCAGGAGCGACAACAACGTCAGTAGCAATTAACGCTCCCAGTTGGAAGGGCAGTAACAACAGCAACAGCAGATACAGAATCTTGTTCAGGTGCAGGGGGAGCTACAGAAGAGTTCCCCAGCTCAGTTTGATCCAGGCCCTGCAGAGACAGCAACTCCACCCTCCAGTGCAAGCGCTTCTTGAAACGATGGCAGAAGATGAACTGGACCACTTCTTGGTGAACTTTGAATGAACTGCCCGCATAGCCAGAGGTGACACGGACTACTTATTTGGAAATCTGCTGACGGGCAACAATCAGGCTGCATTCCAGGATACCAACTCAGATGGGCGAGTTACATATGCAGCTGTCAAGGCCACCAATATTGGAATGGGCCAGCTGTACCCCAGAAGCCTACTGCCAGTATTTAAGAAATGGGGGGCTCCAGATAAAAGAGAGCCCTCAGAGGTTTGTCTGTCAATTCAAGGAACTTGCCTAGAAGTGACTGCAACCAGAGGAAAAGATCAGGCCCAATATAGCCAAAATTGTGCTATTGGAGCAGTTTTTGGAGGGCTTGGCCACCCTTGATGAAACAGTGGGTATAATAGCACTGCAAGCTTACACTGGAGAGTGCACTGGGAATAGCTAAAGGGTATCATGAAGCCCAGCTGGTGACTGGCATGGACAATTTGAAAGGGAAGACGTCATCGGTTAACCCAGGAGGATAGAAGAAGCAGCCAGAACAGATGTTCCAAATTACCAGCTTCGCTGCGTACAGCTTATTCAAAACACTGCAGCCCGCCTCATTACGTTTGCCCATCGTTTTGATCACATTACTCCCATTCTCTTTCATCTGCATTGGTTGCCTCTCCGCTTTCGCTTCCATTATAAATTTCTCATTTTGACGCACCGTGCTATTCATACTAATAATCCTCTTTACCTTGCGGACCTTATCTCCCTTCATACTCCATATCGCCAGCTCCGCTCTTTGCATGAGAATTGTTTGTCCTTACCTTCTCCATCACAGGCACACCTGGAACAAACTCTTCATTCAACCTTCTTTTTTCTCAGTCCTGTGTTGTGGAATGCATTACCATCTTCCCTCCATTTAGAGCCTTCCTATCCTCAATTTAAGACACTACTCAAAACCCATCTGTTCCAACTAGCCTTCGATTTACCTCCCGATGTCCCTCCTTGAAGTTTTCAGTTGGTCCATTTGTTTTGTTGCTATTGAGTTTGTCTCTTGTTTTTGTATTTCCTTTGTTTTGTCCCCGGATTTGTCTATTTGTGTCTGACCCTCCGGAACTCTGGTCGGGTATTTATGGTTTTAATTGTTTTTTACTCTGTCCTTTTTCTTCTCTTTCCTGTTGTTTATGGTGTTCCTTTTCTATGATTTGCGGCGTTTGACCTTTGTTTTATTGTAAACCACTTAATGTTTCGATAAAGCGGTCTATCAAGTGATGGAATAAAGATAAAGATAAAGATGTTGGCTCCTATGTTATGATCCCCAAAGTGACCTTCTAGGCAAGGACATGGCCCCAATCATGACCCTTCACCTGTTTTAGGTGTGGAACCTGGGAACACTTTTCTCAGGAATGTCCCCTGGATATGGAGGAACCCATGGACGTCAGCTGAACCACCCCTCACATCTGCACCTTTGTGATTCCAGTGGAGCTCGAGAGGACCCATCTCTCGGCCTTGATAAATTTTGGGAGTGTGCGAACCCTCATTCACCAGGCAACCATAACCTGACTTCAAACTGACTATGCAAAGATGGTAACACTGGCCTGTGTGCATGGAGACCAGAGGCAGTATCCAATGGTACAGATTTCATTTAAGACTCCAGCAAGGCAAGCCACGTTTGAGGTCATGGTGCTGTCCTGGCTCTTGTATCCAGTGTGATCGGGTGACCCAAACTTTGGAGCGAAATGGGCCTGGCTAACTGACAGCTCCGCTACGTTGAACCAGGAAGATTTCCCAGAGATTTTCCTCTGGGAGACCTGGATCTATATGTCAAGAATCTCAAGCCTGCTAAGTCCTTATGTCAGCATCGCTGGGAGGCAGCTAGAGGGGAGGGATCCAGGGAGGGAGAGCCTAGGGAAGAAGCCCCCGGGGATACCTCAGGGCTTAGTCGTAGTGACCAAATACAATTGTCTCCTTCCCAGAGTGGGTACTGGGGGAAGATTCAGGGAGCTTCAGGAGGGCCCAACAAAAGGATAAGTCCCTTAAACATGCCCAAGAGCAGATGAGGTTCCAGTAGCTAATGGGGAGTTCCCTGTAAGAACTTTTCCCTATTTTGTGCTAAAGGGAGATTCGTTATACAGAGTGGCCAAAGGTGCCCTAGAGAGGGAAGAGATGGATCAATAGTTCCCCAGCCCTATCGTTAGCAAGTGTTATTGTTGGCCCATAGGCATTTGGTAGGGGGACACCTGGTGTTGGAGAAAATACTAGAGTGTGTTTTAGCCAGATTTTTCTGACCTGGAGTCCATAAACAGATGCAGTTATATTGCCAGTCATGTCCCACCTGCCAACTTCATAACCCCACCAGAGTCCAACCTGCCACTCTAGTGCCTATACCTATTATTGAAACCACATTTGAAAGAGTGGCCATGGACCTGGCAGGACCCCTGGAATGAACCTCCCAAGGCAACAAGTATATTTTAGTCATACTAGACTACGCTACCTGATACCCAGAGGTCATTGCTCTAAGGAATATGAAGACTACTACGATCGCGAATGCCCTCTAGGAATTATTCTCACGGATGGGAATACCCAATGAGATCCTCACAGAACAAGGAACACTCTTTGTATCTAAGGTAATGAAGCAAGTGTGTGCCTTGGAAAATGTCAAGATGCTGTGATCATCAGTATATCACTCACAGACAGATGGCCTCATCAAGCAATTCAATAAAACTCTGAAACAGATGTTTAAAAAGCTTGTATAGGAGGATGGGAAGAATTGGGATATTCTCCTAACCGATTTGATGTTTGCCATCTACGAGGTATCTCAGAGTTCCATGGGGTTTTCGCCTTTTGAGTTGCTCTTCTGAAGATGGCCAAGAGGCATATTAGACATGGTAAGGGAAACCTGGAAAGAACAACCCCATGTTGGGCATAATTTGGTGGAGTATGTTACACAAATGCAAGACCAGCTGAGGAAAGCCGGAGAGGTGGATAAACTCAGTCTGTAAAAAGCCCAATCTTAGAAGGCCAGGGGCTACAATCGGGCAGCTGTGCACTGCACCTTCCAACCGGGAGACAGAGTTTTTGTCATCTGGCCTTATCCGAGAGAAATTATTCTGTAAATGGCAGGGGCCCTATGAGGTGGAACGGAAAGTGCAGCCTGTTAACTACAAGATTGCCCAGACAGATAAAAGGAAGCAAGCCAAAATTTACCAATTTAACCTACTGAAAAAGTGGACTCCAGTGACAGCTGTGGTAGTAGAGGGAGATGATGTTGGGCAAGAAATTTCAGGCCTGTCGGATCCAACTCAAATTCCGATTGGAGACCAGCTCTCTGCTGTGCAGAGAAAAGATCTAGAAGGTTTGGTCCAACAGAACCTAAAGGTGTTCTCTATCTACCCAGGACAAACCCATCTCATTTGTCATTATACCATTACTTGTAGATTACAAATCCCAATAACGGTCTAGTTGTGCAGAGTAAAATCACGATAACCTCAAACAACTCTGTATTCTAAACTGAAAGTAAGATGTTCTAAACAAAAAGCTGTCAGTATAGATAATAATGAGACAGTATTTTATGGCAGCCAAGTGGTCTCAGTATCTCGGGGTATAAGTTGAACACTGAAACTCATTACCCACGTGTGTCACATCAATGACCACTATCACTCCTGCTGCCTTTTTTTCTATATATTTTTTTTTAAAGTGATGAGTTAAAAATGTCTCTATTAATACGTATCTATAATAATTCGCTTAGCTTTGTTTGATGATGGATCGTAAACTTCTTTCACACCATTTCTGTTATGGCAACATTAATTCCATCCTTCGCTGAATATGCTCCCAACGCTACCAAGCGTTTCTCCAGATTAGGGTTCCTCAGGGGAATTGCTAAGCTTTTTCAATAGTTCATGCCGGCTTCGCAGTTCAGCATGTTTAATGCGGTTTGAACGCCGGCATGAACTAGTGAAAAAGCTTAGCAATTCCCCTGAGGAACCCTAATCTGGAGAAACGCTTAGCGCTTGGTAGCGTTGGGAGCATATTCAGCGAAGGATGGAATTAATGTTGCCATAACAGAAATGGTGTGAAAGAAGTTTACGATCCATCATCAAACAAAGCTAAGCGAATTATTATAGATACGTATTAATAGAGACATTTTTAACTCATCACTTTAAAAAAAATATATAGAAAAAAAGGCAGCAGGAGTGATAGTGGTCATTGATGTGACACACGTGGGTAATGAGTTTCAGTGTTCAACTTATACCCCGAGATACTGAGACCACTTGGCTGCCATAAAATACTGTCTCATTATTATCTATACTGACAGCTTTTTGTTTAGAACAGTGGTTCTCAACCTTTTTTGTACCGTGACCCCTTTTACCGTTGGTCAACTTGTGGTGACCCTCAATGATAAAATCAAATGCGTCTCTCTTCCTTTACCGTTAACGCATTGTCGCTGTAATCATTTGTTGAATTATTAATATATTATAGGCCTTTGCAATATGTTTTTATTTATAAAATACTTATTTAAATAATCAAAACAACAAGTAACAATATTTGATTTCAAAATTATGATGATTTTGTAGTCAAATCACTAATATGAAATAAAATTATTTTTTCTACCTTTGTTGTCTGACCAATTTATTCTCTGATCATGCTGGTCCCGATCTGAGGCTTCTGCTTTCCTGTCTTCTCTTAGCTCTCTTTCTGTGGTCTATGGTCCATCTGCCAGTTCTTATCTCTTTTGTTTTCTTCACTTCTTTCCATCAGCCTATTTCCAGTCCCAGTAACCCTCCCCAGTATCAGCCCCTTTCCAGTCCTCACTCCCAGTACCTTCCAATGTCAACTTGCATTCCCATGACTGCCACTGGTGTCCATTCCCTTCCAGTCCCCTCCTTCCCCACTGATCAGTCCCTTCTAGTACAAATACCATGGCAGCCCCTCTCAGATCCACTCCCTTTCAGTTCCATGCTCCCATCCCCTTGTATCAGCCCACTTGTAGCCTTAGCCCCCAGTTTTCTTCCAGGGTCAGCAGCTCTATCCTCCCCTCCCCACAATCAGTTCATTCCCAGTCAAAGCCGCCGAATCAGCTCACTTCTAGTGCTAATCCCCCTCAACCCCATTACCAGTCCTACCCCCCCTAATCAGCCCAATACCAGTCCTACCCCCCATCAGCTCATTTCCAGTGCTAGTCCCCCCCTCAACCCCATTACCAGTGCTAGGCTCCCCTAATCAGCCCATTTCCAGTCCTAACCTCACTGATCAGCTCATTTCCAATGCTAGACCCCCATCAGTCCATTACCAGTCCTACCCCCCCTTGATAAGTCCATTCCCAGTCCTAGCCTTCCCTAATCAACCCATTACCATTCGTAGCCCCCCCATCTGCCCATTACCAGTGCTAGCACCCCCATCAGCCCATTATAATCCTAACCCGCACTGTCTCTCGCCTCTGTCCAGCATTTATCCCGTCTGTCCAGTATGTCCCCATGTCTCTCCCCTTTGTCCATGCCAGCCTACTCCCTCCATGTCAGCCCCCCTCCCTCCATCCATCCATATCAGCCCCCTCCCTCCCTCCATGTCAGCCCCCATCCTTCCATCCGTCCATGTCAGCCCCCCTCCCTCCATCCATCCCTCCATGTCAGCCCCCATCCTTCCATCCCTCCATGTCAGCCCCCCCCCTCCCTCCCTCCCTCCCTCCATCCATCCATATCAGCCCCCATCCCTCCCTCCTCCCTGTCAGCCCCCTCCCTCCCTCCCTCCCTCCATCCATCCATATCAGCCCCCATCCCTCCCTCCCTCCCTCCCTGTCAGCCCCCTCCCTCCCTCCCTCCCTGTCAGCCCCCATCCTTCCTTCCATGTCAGCCCCCCTCCCTCCATCCATCCCTCCATGTCACCCCCATCCTTCCATCCGTCCATGTCAGCCCCCTCCCTCCCTCCCTCCATCCATCCATCCATATCAGCCCCCTCCCTCCCTCCCTCCCTGTCAGCCCCCTCCCTTCCATCCATCCATATCAGCCCCCTCCCTCCCTCCCTCCATATCAGCACCCTCCTCCCTCCCTCCATGTCAGCCCCCATCCTTCCATCTGTCCATGTCAGCCCCCTCCCTCCCTCCCTCCCTCCCTCCCTCCCTCCATGTCAGCCCCATCCTTCCATCTGTCCATGTCAGCCCCCTCCCTCCAGCCCCCTCCCTCCATGTCAGCCCCCATCCTTCCATCTGTCCATGTCAGCCCCCCCCTCCCTCCATGTCAGCCCCATCCTTCCATCTGTCCATGTCAGCCCCCTCCCTCCATGTCAGCCCCCCTCTGTCGATGTCAGCCGTGTTGCAGGTTGTCTGCCTCCCTTCTAATGCAGCCGCGGCTCTCTGCCTCTTAGGGAACCGCGGCTGTACCTGTAAAATCATTGCGGAGCCCTTCCTGTCTCGATGGGCTCCATGCAGCATTGTCCCGCCTCCAAAGGAAGTTGTTTACCACTTCCTTTGGAGGCAGGACAATGCTGCACGGAGCCCGTCGAGACAGGAAGGGCTCCGCAACGATTTTACAAGTACAGCCGCGGTTCCCTAAGAGGCAGGGAGCCGCGGCTGCAGAAGAAGGCGGTGAGTTTGCCGGAGTTTGCTGCTGCCGAGAAGCGGACTCGGCAGCGGCAGCAACTTGTGCACATCTTAATTTTTTTTTTTAAACTTGGTGGAGGCTAAGCGACCCCCGCTAAATCCTGTGGCGACCCCCGTTGGGGTCGCGACCCACAGGTTGAGAACCGCTGGTTTAGAACATCTTACTTTCAGTTTAGAATACAGAGTTGTTTGAGGTTATCGTGATTATACCATTACTGACCCTTGGCTGGTTATCCGGCAATGATCCTATTGGATTCCACAGTCCTGGCAACAGGCCATAGCTAAGGAGCTGGAAGAGATGGTAAATCTGGGAGTTATAGAAGAGTCTATGAGTGACTGCTTATCCCCCATAGTCTTGGTTCCTAAATCTGACAGAAGCATCAGATTATGCATTAACTTCCGGAGGGTAAATGCAACTTCTAAACTGGAAACTTATCCCATGCCCAGAGTAGATAAACTAATCAAGTGACCTGATGGAGCACGCTTTATATCAACCTTGGATTTGACTAAGGGATACTGACAGGTGCCCTTGATTCCAGCTGAAAGGAGAAGACAAGAGAAAAAGAGAGTTATTAAGGACAGATATAAGAATGGTTTCCATGCTGTGCCCATGGAAGCCAGACTGTTTGGGATGTAAGAAGCTGGTCTTTTCGAGGTGATCGGAGAACTAGGTGAAAGCAAGTTTTTCCAGAATTTTAGAAAAAAAAGGGAGGTTAGAGACCAGTCAAAAGTGATTGGGAACGATGGGATCCAGAGAACGATTTTTTAGACTACTGCAGCCTTCCAGCATCGTGGGAAAGTGCCAGCAGATATACTGTTGTTAAACAGAGTGAGGATCCGGGGAAGAAGGACTAAAGAGGTCACTGGGACCCAGGAAGAGGGGGTAGAATTGGAGACACAGGTAGTTTTTGAGGAAGTGGCAATGACGTTAGTGAGGGATTCCATGTGGATAGGATTAAACCAGGACCAAGTGTGTGCTAAGGTGCAACCAATACGAGGGTGTTTGCATCGACTGCAAGGGGATCCTGGCTGGAAGATGTAGGGGGATATATAAGACTGGAAGTCAAGTTGCAGCTGGAGAACTTTATCTTGGAAAAATTTGGCAAGCTCTTCTGCTGTGGGAGCAGTTGCAGGGGGGCAAGAGAAGAAGGGTGCAGGAGATAAGAGACAACAGAGTACAGTTTCTTGGGCTGGTTCTCAGCATTAGAGATGAGATCGCTGAAATATTGTTTCTGGCAGCTGATCTATTACAGGAGTGGAGATTCTGAAAGGTAATAAGGATGGAAGGGGTACACAGACGATGCCAGGTCCATTCAGATTTGTGAAGCTGATGATGAGTAAGGAGGAGATCAGGATAATACCAGGGATGGTGATGGGGTTTCCATGAGTGTGGTCTGGGTGACAGAGAAGTGAGTCTAGAACCATACAAAGAACTGTATTCCAGGCATGGGCCTGCGAATCAACTAAGAGCGAATACAAATCAGATGGAAACAAAGAATCTGAGGGGGGAAATGCCAGAAGTCTAGAGTCTGAAATTTGACGCTAGAGAGGAAGGGGCCCCTACTGGAGAGGAAGAGCTGGGAGGGGATATATGAGGGGTAGGATGAGAGAATTGAAAGAGAACACCGAAATGGTCCATCCAAGGGAAAGATAACCCAGGGGAGAGAGTTAATTGTAGTGAAGATGTGGCTGAAGTGAGGATAAGGTCTGGAGTGTGACCAGCTGCATGAGTAGGGAAGATGATGTATTGGTGGAGAGATAAGCCTGAGATATGAGAGAAAAAAGTTTATCTCGATGTCTAATAGGCTGGTCAACATGAATATTAAAGTCACCTAGGATGAGGAGGTCAGAAAAAACTGTAGCTGTTTCAGACAGGGTAGTCAGGAGGGAGTCCCAAAGAGAAGTAGTGAGGGAGGGTGGAACATAAAGTAATAGGACATGAAAAGTATGGGGGGGGAGGGGAAGGTAGACAAATAATAACTCAGGGTAATGTATGGAAGAGGAAGTGACCTCAATAAGTTTGAAAAACTTCAAACGAGAATGGCAACACCCCGCCCTATCCCCCGGATCTGGATGAGCGCAAGGTGGACAATGTTTGGAAGCCAGGGGAGAGGCAAAGATATAGAATAGCTTCTTTGCCCTCTCTGAACCAAGTCTCAAGAGAGGAACAGCAGATTTATAGAGTGCTGTATAAGGAAATCGAAGATAAGCGTTGTCTTAGTGCGAATAGAGTGACAATTAAGGAGATCACAGCAGGCCCCTAATGGGGGCTAGAAGGCAAATGAAGACAGGTCTGCTGAGGACAGAGGTTAAGATGGCATGAGAAACCATGGTCTCAAATGAAAGAGGACTTCAGACGGACCAGCAGGACGATATCCTCAGAACGCAGGGATGGAAGCCGACATGAGAAGGGTACTTAGAAACCACAGCACCTTGAACTGAAAGAGAGTTCTGCAGCCAGAGGGAAGGTGGAGTGAAGCAGAGTGAGATGGGCCCTGAGGTTGAAGTTCCCTCATTGAACTGCCCAAGGAGCAGGACCTGCTTCTTGGGTGCACGATGCCACGATGGTAAAATTTAAGCAGCTTCCTGATCACCTGATAGAGTCACATGGTACAATGTCAGAACCGGAAATTCAGCATTTAGGTAAACTTAGGGCTTGGAATCTGCCATAGGGCTGGTCAGACTCACTTGAACATGGACTTCCTTTCCCGAGTGGGAGTCCCGGGTGAAACAGGCGCTCAACGGGGCATGTCTGAGCTGAGGGGGGGGGGGTGCGATGAGGTATATAGAATGCTACTTGTCCCTCTCCAAAGGGATTATCAATAGTCCCCTATAAGACAGTCTGCAGCCCAGAGCTCAGGGCTGGGAGGGCATGGCTCACAGGGAGAGATTAAGAACCCAGCAGGCTGCAGGAGGGAGAGAGGCCCCATGGAGCCAGAAGTCCTTCCAAGGCAAGCTGTGCAAAGGAGTTCTGAGATAGCAACTTTACCTGGGCCTGGAGGAAAGGCTGGGAGAACTAGCTTGTGGAGGTTTAACAAGCTGGGACAGAATTAAAGCGTTTTTCATTTTCCCTGAACTATTGTCTGTTCTGGGTTTTACTTTGTGGAGGTTTAACATGCTAGGACAGAATAAAAATTGTTTTTGCTTTTCCTGAACTGTTGTCTGACCCATGGTTTAACCCCCCCCCCTCCACTTTCCCACTGCATGCCATGCTTACCACACGGCATAGAGACATCCAAAGCAGAGAAATTGTCTCCAAAGCTATTTTAGAAGCTGGCTCTGCCGACATACCCAGAGTGAGGACATCCAAATCTGAATGGGGGCATGGAGGATGTGTGGCCAGGAACATGGAGACATGGCCAAGGAGTTCCCAGGATCCGAGATATCCCCATCTGATCACAGAAACGTCATGGACGTCCACTGTCACGTTTAACTTTAGACCTGTTCCGAGGCATGAACAGCGATGAACAAGTATTTGAAAAGTGTTTGAAAAACCACCAGAGGGTATAGAGAAGAAAGCACTCTATCATCCCCAGTGCTCAGCAGAACTTCAACTGTAGCAGCAATGGGATTTGAACCCTGGCTGTCCTGTTTCTAAGCCACTACTCTAACCATTATACTATCCTAGTTGTCTGAGTTTGAAAATATAGTTTTGGGGCTATCTAAGTAGACGCCCCTGCAGATGTCCCTATTGGGCATGTCCAGGTTTGTGAAATCACGTCTGCACCTGGATATGGCTGCATTTTTTTTCCAGATGTTCTGAGTTAGACATCCCATATTGCATTTGGATGAATCATCTAAAATTCCCCTCTAGGGCATAAAGTATGGGCTGAAGCTCCAAGTGACTGATGTAAAGAAGGCTTTATATTTATTTATTTATTTATTTATAGTCTCTTATATACCGCACTATTCAGCATCAGCGCGGTTTACATGTAACAAAAATGCTCAGTACAGTTGAAAGCGTATGAGTTTTACAGGTAATAGGGCACAAAAACTTGGATAACAGGGGAAAACTATTTACAAAATTTATTACATGGAGTCATAATAACAGTAGTTTCGCAGAAATATAACCACCACTAAGGGTTTGAGTATCATACTTGGTGTGTTGTTGAGATACCATACTTTGTATGGAAATGGTATCGCCAGGAGACTTTGGGCTCTAGGGGTTGTCGTTACGCTCTATAAGGTATTTGTTGAAGAGGTGGCATTTGAGGGCTTTCCTAAACTGTGGTAGGTTCTTAATAGCCCGGATCTCAGGAGGTAATGTATGATTTTGAACATATGCCCAGGTGAGGTGAGGTTCTAAATGAGCTCCCCACTGGTCTTGGAAGCATCTGTTGTTAAGACAAATTGATATTCCAGAGGAGCAAAAGGAACACCGACGGTCAGACAAGGCACTGAGAGATGAAGATTGATGGAAAGAGGTTGGGTATGCAGATTCCAATGGAACTTGAGACACTATTGAAGTCTTCTCATTTTCAATAGAGTAAGAGAAACAACATGGACAGCAATGGGCCATTTGGCCCAGCACTTGCAGCTAGGCTCTGGCCATGACAGTTGCAGAAGTTAGAATGTTGTGGACATGAAGCATCAGATATTGCAATTTGTTCAAACAGAAAGATTACCTGTAAGAAGAGCACAACCTTGTGTTAGGAAGTGATCCTGTAGCCAGAATCTGACATCCAGGGGATGCAATATCCTCTCACATCAAGAATATATCTCCAGGGGCTTCTGTCTAGGAGGGATGGGGAGGATGGTTTTTCTAGTTGAAGATTTGATTATTGGGTATTTAGAAAACTGGGTGGCTGGTGGGCGCAAGGATCGCTTGGTCACTTGCCTGCCTGGTGTGAAGATGACAGACCTAACGTGCAACCTAGATAGGATTTTAGATAGCGTTGAGAAGAGCCATCTGTCCTGGTACATGTTGCTACCAACAGCATAGGAAAATGTAGTAGAGAGGTTCTGGAAGTCAAATTTAGGTTTTTATGTAGAAAGCGAAATCTAGGATCTCCAGAGTAGCATTTTCAGAAATGCTTCCTGTTGCATGCACAAGACCCAAGAGAGGAGACAGAGCTCTAGACTCTCAATGTATGGATGAGATGATAATGAAGGGAGGAAGGATTTAGGTTTGTTAAGAACTGGGATATATTATGGAGAAAGGGAGCCTGTTCCGCAAAGATGGGCTTCACTTTAACCGGGGAGGTATCAGGCTGCTGAAACTACCATCTGAAAAGGAGATAGAGCAGCTTTTAAACTAGAACCTGGGAGAAAGGCGACAGTCGCTCAACAGCACATCATTCAGAACAAGGTGGGATACCATCATAACAGGGAAATTAGGTAATCCCAATAGTGAGATTGCAATAACCCAGGCACCTTTAAATAAAGAGCAGAAAGAGATAAAAGATTGCAAATTATCCCTGCCAACTGCTATGAAGATTGCAAATTCAAGCAAACCTTTTGAGATGTCTCTATGCAAATGCCAGACACTTAAGAACATAAGAACATAAGATATGCCATACTGGGTCAGACCAAGGTCCATCAAGCCCAGTATTCTGTTTCCAACAGTGGCCAATCTAGGTCATACGTACCTAGCAGTTTCCCCAAGGGACACAGGTTCCACAATGCTTGTATTGGTTCAAGCATTGATATCCTGGGTCCCTTCTTAATAATGGTTTATGGACCTTTCCTCCAGGAACTTGTCCAAACCTTTTTTAAACCCAGCTACACTAACAGCCTGTACTACATCCTCCGGTAACAAATTCCAGAGTTTGATTACACGTTGAGTGAAAAAATATTTTCTTTTATTAGTATTAAATAGTTTACCCTGTAGCTTTATTGCATGTCCCCTAGTCTTTCTATATTCTGATAAGGTAAACAATTGATCTATGTTTACCCGTTCCACTCCGTTCATTAATTTATAGACTTCTATCATATCTCCCCTCAGCACTAAATGAAGAGATATCTATAATAGGTATCTTGGAGACTTGGTAGGAGGTGGATAAACAATGGGACATTGGGTATAAATTATATCACAATAACAGGATGTATCAAATTGCTGGAGGGGTGGCACTATATGTAGAATAGGGCATTGAGAGAACAAAAGTTCTGCATGAAACAAAATGCACCATTGAATCCTTAAGGATAGAAATTCCAAGTATGAAGGGGAAGAAAAAGGTGGTATGGCTTTATTACCGCCTGCCTGGACAGAATGAGCAGACAGATGTTGAAATGTCATCAGAAATTGGAGAAGATAGCAAATTGGTAACACAATAATAATGGGTGATTTCAATTACCCCGATACTGGGCTAGCAAGCTCCTTTGCCAGGTCTCTCAGGTACATGCAAATGTACATCTGCTAAACCTGGATGCGGGCCATGAGCATTGAGCCCTGGTAGCACTTCCTACCAAACCCATCCATGCTGCAGGCCTCCCTGCCCAGGGGCACCGAGGAGTGTGTCTTCTGGCTTTTGATCTGACAAATGGCCAACACCACCACCATAGAGTTGTGTGGCAGCTGTGGCTTTTCAAATGTGGGGCCCTTGTGGACTCGATACTAGGAATCGAATCACTTGCTCACAATAGGCATCATCACTGGGGCTTCCCACATCCTGAAAAGCAAGTGCTCTAGTATGGGCGGGAATGGCACTGTCAATGCCTCCCTCAGAGGAGCGTCATCCTGGAGAATTTCAAAGTCCTCGGCATGAGGTTCATCCTCTGGCTCAGCCATAAAGGACAGGGCCTTGGGCATCTCGTGCACAAAGTTGAGGAATGCAAGGTCCTTGGGTGGGGACCGCTTCTGCTCTTGTGGCAGGGAGGGATCCGACGGGACATCCTTGTGCAGCCAGATATTCGGCGTCTTGGCCTCGGTCTCCCACTCCAAGTCAAGTTGAAGAGTGTCTCAAGGGCTCGACGGGCATCAACTTGATGCCCAGCTGGGGCATCGAGGGAGACAGAGGTCTGACATCCCAATGTGAAGACACTCGGAGGCGAGACCCAAGGCCTCATAGGAGAAGAGGAGAGCCGCAGCTCAGCTCGGAGCACATGCTTCTCGAGCATCGGCTGGATATCCTCCAGGGAAGTCCTTGTGGAGGAGGATCCTGATGTCAGCACTGACAACCTGGAGGCCCCAGGCATTGGTCCACGCTGCATCTCCAGGAAGGCAGCCAAGCTGCACTCCAGGGCCACCGTCCTGGCCTCCAGGCCAGGTGGCATCGCAGCCACTGGCTCAGGCACCGAAGGAATTGGACCCGGAGTCTGTTCTCCTGATGGGGAATCACCAGTGGTAATGGGTTCATCCTCATGCCAGGGCAGTTTCGGGGGCCACTCCTGGCCATCGTCCTCGGCATTGCACCAAGGACTTTGGTGCTGGTGGCCAGAGGACTTATCACTGGCTCTGGCATCAGACCTTGACATTGACTCAGGCGGAATCCGCACCTTATGGGGGAGATCCTCAGAGGACGATCGCCGATCCGAGGCTCTCTGTACTCCTGAGACTCGGAATAAGCTCGGCCACACAACGATGAGTCATTGGACATGGCTGCTGAGGGCAGTGATTCCACGCTCGATGCTGGGGATGAAACAGAGGACTTCTGGCCGAAGATCAATTCCTGCTGCTCTTCATGACTCTTCCGACTCTTCCTCGACATCTACAGGCAGAGTGGGCAGGTGGAGTCATTGGTGGAACGGGTAAACGTAGATAGCACAGTTACTTACCTGTAACAGGTGATCTCTGGGAACAGCAGGAATTAGTCCTCACATATGGGGTACGTCGGAACCGACGGAGCCTGCGCGGGAAAGCTCCCCAGCTTCTTAGAATGGAAGCTTTTGGGACCTCCCACTGCACATGCGCGCTGCCTTCCCGCCTTCCTGAACAGCTCTCCTCAGTTTCGAGTTTATAGCTGAGACAATAGAGAGAGGACAGGAAGACAGATAGATAGAAGATACAACTCCTAGGGGAGGTGGGTGGGTTGTGAGGACTAATTCCTGCTGTTCCCAGAGATCACCTGTTACAGGTAAGTAACTGTGCTATCTCCAGGAACAAGCAGGAATAAGTCCTCACATATGGGGACTCCCTAGCTGAGATGCCTGGGAGATCCCCCTCCAAGGGTTCGCCATCTTCGTATGGATCTCAGGCATCCATCCTGGGAAGGTGGGCAGGAGTTGTCTAAGAATGGAACAGGTGTTTGAGGACAGCCTGGCCAAACAAGGCATCCCGGCGGGAGTCCTTGTCTAAACAGTAATGGGCTGTAAAGGTATGAACCGAGGCCCAGGTAGCGGCTCGACAGATCTGATCAATGGAAACAGAGTGCAGATGAGCCATAGAAGTTGCCATGGCTCTCACATTGTGAGCTGTGACATGGCCTTCCAGAGAAATGTTTTTACTCTGGTAAGCAAAGGAAATACACTGAGCAATCCAATTGGAAAGTGTACGCTTGGAGACTGGAAGTCCCAAATGTGAAGGATCAAAAGCCACGAAAAGTTGAGAAGACTTTCGATGTGGCTGAGTCCTATTAAGGTAAAAGGCTAGAGCTCTTTTACAATCCAGAGTATGAAGGTTCCTCTCTGCACTGGATGCATGAGGAGCCGGAAAAAAGACAGGTAGATATACCTCTTGATTAAGATGAAAAGGCGAGACCACTTTGGGCATAAAGTGGGGATTCGTCCTAAGGACCACCTTGTCATGATGAAATCTTGTATAAGGTGGATTAGCCACTAGAGCCTGCAGTTCGCTGATGCGGCGAGCGGAAGTGACTGCAATTAGGAATAGTACCTTCCAGGAAAGAAATTTCAAGGAGGTAGAAAATAACGGCTCAAAAGGTGGCTTCATAAGCTGACCAAGCACTAGATTCAAATCCCATGCGACCGGGGGGGGTCTGATGGGAGGTTTAGTGAGGGTCAGGCCTCTCATGAATCTTGCAACAAGAGGATGAGAGGAGATAGGTTGTCCATTTATAGGTTTCAGGGATGCTGAAATAGCACTTAAATGGACTCTTACAGAATTCGTCTTAAGGCCTGCATTAGAAAGATGCAGGAGATAGTCTAAGAGGGAATTCAAAGGAAGTGCCAGAGGGTCAAGGCCCTGCTGAGCACACCAAATGGAAAAACGTTTCCATTTGAAAGCATAAGACCGCCTCGTGGAAGGTTTCCTAGAGGCATGAAGGATATCTTTCACAGGTTGAGAAAGATTAAAGTCTTGAAGACTTAAGCCTTCAGTAACCAAGCTCGGAGATGTAGGGATTTGGGGTTTGGGTGCCACAAAGTCCCCTCCTCCTGAGACAGAAGGTCTGGTGCAGCTCCTAAGTCCAGGGAGGATCCCTGGGAGAGCTGTAGAAGCAGAGGGAACCACACTTGGCGTGGCCAGCGTGGAGCTATGAGGATCATAGAGCCGTGATCTCTCTGGAGTTTGAACAGAGTCTTGGGAATCAGCGGAATGGGTGGAAAGGCATATAGGAACGCCTGACCCCAATGGAGGAGAAAGGCGTCCGTGGCCTGAGCTTCCTGACACGGAGTTCTGGAACAGAACCGGGGAAGTTTGGCATTCCACGGACTTGCAAAGAGGTCTATGTCCGGGGTCCCCCATTCCTGAAAGATTCTGCTTATCTGGTCCACGTGTAGGGACCACTCGTGTGGCAGCAGAACTCGACTGAGCCTGTCTGCTCGAGAGTTTTGAACTCCTGGAAGATACACTGCTAGCAGATGAATTTGGTGCTCTCTGGCGAAGGCCCATAATCTGAGAGCTTCGTTGCAAAGCGACAGAGAGCCCGTCCCTCCTTGTTTGTTTATGTAAAACATGGCCACCTGATTGTCTGTCTGAACCAGGACAGTCAGGTTGGCAAGGAGGGTATAGAAGACCTTGAGGGCAAGGTAAATTGCTCGCAGTTCCAGGAGGTTGATATGAAGGGTGGCCTCCTGTGGAGACCAAGTGCCCTGAGTGGAGAGAGTTAGCAGATGGGCTCCCCACCCCAATTGGGAGGCATCTATTGTGAGGGTTGCTTGGGGTAGCAAGGGCTGAAAGGGAGCCCCCAACAACAGATTCTTGGTGGATATCCACCAATGGAGGGACCAAGACAGACGGTTTGAGGTTTGTATTTGGTCTGAGAGTGCTCCCGACGCCTGAGTCCACTGGGTGGCCAGGGTCCATTGAGCTGCTCTCATATGAAGACGAGCATAGGGCACCACATGTACTGTGGAGGCCATATGGCCCAGGAGGCGTAGCATTTCCCTGGCTGTCAAGTGAGTACTGGACTGGGCTTGGGAGGCCAAGCTCAGCAGACGCTGACCCCGAACCAGTGGAAGGTAGGCTCTTGCAGTGGTGGTGTCCAACCGGGCCCCTATGAATTCTAGAGACTGAGTAGGGCTGAGTTGAGACTTGGGAAGGTTTACCACCAGTCCCAGATACTGCAGAAGGCTCCTTGTGCGGTCTAGGGAAATCTGGGCCTGCGACTGAGTTGGAGCTCGAATGAGCCAGTCGTCCAGATATGGGAATACGAAAATCCCCATGCTTCTGAGAAATGCGGCTACGACTGCCATGCATTTGGTAAAGACTCTTGGGGCAGAGGCGGCGAGACCGAAGGGAAGTACTCTGTATTGGTAATGACTTCCCCTGAACAGAAAGCGAAGATATTTTCTGTGGGATGGATGGATGAGTAGATGTGTATACGCATCCTGCAGGTCTAGAGAACAAAGCCAGTCCTGACTCTGAAGGTATGGAAGGAGAATGCCCAAAGAGAGCATTTTGAATTTCTCCTTGTACAGAAATTTGTTCAATTCTCTCAGATCTAGGATTGGTCTGAATCCCCCTGTCTTCTTTGGAATGAGAAAATAGGGGGAGTAGAAACCTGACCCTTGTTGATGAAGAGGAACCTCTTCTATGGCCCCTTGGGCAAGCAGAGAAGAGATCTCCCGATCCAACAGGGCTAGGAGAGGAGATGGAGAATTGAAGGGTCTCACCATGTGATGAGGAGGAAGGTTGGAGAAATGAAGTTTGTAACCCTCTCGGATGATAGAGAGGGTCCATTGCTCTGTTGTGATTTGTTCCCATCTGGGAGCAAAGTGAGCTAACCTTCCAGGTATGGTGAGAGGTTCTGGTTGGTCCAGAACCAGGAATGGCAAGTTCTCTAGGGGCAAGTCAAAACCCCTGAGGGGGTGGAGCCTGTTGAGCTGCAGTAGCTGCTGCAGGCTTTGCTCTTGCTTGTTTCGTTTGCTGATGTTTAGCCGCAAAACGAGGTTGAGAAGATTGCTGGCCAGTATTGGAAGCATATCTGGCCTTCTTATAATAAGGCCTCTTGAAAGACTTCTTCTTAGTGGGAGTAGAAGTGGACTTAGAAAGTCTCTCTAAGGTGGCATTTTCAGCGTCCATTTGAGTGGCTTTAACTTGCCACTCTGCACCGAATAAGTTCTCACCTGTACAGGGCAGATTCCGTAAGCCATCTAGAACCCAGGGTTCCAGATCAGAAGCCTGGAGCCAAGCCAGACGTCTGGCTGCAATAGCAATGCCAGAAGCTCTGCTGGCTCCCTCGAAGGAATCAAAGGCAGCTCTGTTGGAGAACTTAGAAACATCTGAAAGTTGTTTCACTACAGAAAGGAAGTCCTCCTGTTTATCCTCAGGGATAAAGGGGGCAAAATGCCGCACTTTCTTGGCAAGTTCCCCTAGGAACATGCCCATATAGAGGCTGTAGGAATTAATCCTGGCTATAAGCATACTAGCCTGGAAGATTTTCCTACCAAAAGAGTCCAGTGTCTTACATTCCCTTCCTGGAGGTGTGGAAGAGTGCCTTTTAGTACTCTTGATCTTTTTCATTGCAGACTTTACCACAATGGAGTGGTGAGGCAATTGAGTTTTCTGAAAACCAGGAGAAGGAGGGACCCGATACATGGTGTCCAACCTACGGGAATAAGGAGACAGAGTTAAAGGGTTCTCCCAGAAATCCATCAATTGTTCCTGAAGGATTTCATGGATAGGCAGGGTAACTGCTTCTTTAGGAGACTTAGAGTATCCTAAAATATCCAACCTTTTTGACCTTGGTTCCCTTTCAGAGGAGGTAGTGATAGAAAGGCCTTTAGCCATTTCTAAAATAAAGTCCTGAAAGGACAAATCCTCTGGAGGAGACATTCTCCTTTTTGGAGAAGAAGGTTCCTCAGGAAGGTCAAGGGAGAGCTCTGCAGACTCATCAGAGGAGCCAAAATCCTCAGAGGAATCGGTGTATTCTCTAGTTTCCTCCAACGCACGATACGCATACCGATCGGTATCGACATCGGGCGTACCGGGTATGGAAGCGGTATGGAGCGAAAGCCCATACGGTACCGATTTGCGTTTAGAAGAGGAAGGCCTGGGTTCCGGCATGGCGGACGATACCGGAACCGGGCCCGGAACCGCTGGAAGCGGTACCGATGGCGTTGCAGCTTTAATGAAAGCCATGACGGCCTGCTGCATGGATTGGACAGTATTGCCCATAGACGCCACGGCTGCCTGGATGTCGGTACCGGTATGGGCCGGTACCCCAGAGCAGTCCAACAGGTGATCTGTCGAGGCCGTGCCATCGATGTCAACCTGTAGCCCCTGAATTGGCGTTTTGGAAGGCAGAGCTTCCCGCCGGGGCTGTTTGGCTGGGGCAGTGTCCTCAAAACTAAGAGCCTCTCGATGCTTTGAAGGAGATTTGCCCTTTGAGGACTTGCCCACAGAAGGTTTGGTTACCTGAGATCCATCCGGAGATGATGACCTGGATGACTGTGATGTTGGATTCTCTGAAGCAAACAGCACATGGAATTTGTCGGCCCGGTTCTGCAGCCCACGCTTAGACATTTGGGAGCAGGAAGGGCAGTCCGGAATGGAGTGGTCAGGCCCCAAACATTTAAGACACCATTCATGGGTGTCTGTGACTGATATTACAGCAGTACACTTGGTACACTTCTTAAATCCAGGGGCTGGCTTCTCCATGTGGAGAATTCAAGTAGGCCTGAAGGCCTAACTGAAGTGACCAAGTGCTGAAAAATAATAAAAGAAAAAGAAAATAATTTTTCAAGAAAGAAAAAGGAAGACCGGCGATACCGGTATCGGTATGGGAAGGCAGGTACGCGGTCTAAAGAAACAAAACAAAAAACTACAATTTCTTCAGCGGTGACAGGATACACGACCTGCTGGCTCCGCGGAAAAAGAGAAACTGAGGAGAGCTGTTCAGGAAGGCGGGAAGGCAGCGCGCATGTGCAGTGGGAGGTCCCAAAAGCTTCCATTCTAAGAAGCTGGGGAGCTTTCCCGCGCAGGCTCCGTCGGTTCCGACGTACCCCATATGTGAGGACTTATTCCTGCTTGTTCCTGGAGATCGATTGTTTACCTTATCAGAATATAGAAAGACTAGGGGACATGCAATGAAGCTACAGGGTAAACTATTTAAGACTAATAAAAGAAAATATTTTTTCACTCAACGTGTAATCAAACTCTGGAATTTGTTACGGAGGATGTAGTAAAGGCTGTTAGTGTAGCTGGGTTTAAAAAAGGTTTGGACAAGTTCCTGGAGGAAAGGTCCATAAACCATTATTAAGAAGTGACTGAAGATATCAATGCTTGACCCAGTACAAGCATTGTGGAACTTGTGTCTCTTGGGGAAACTGCTAGGTACATATGACCTAGATTGGCCACTGTTGGAAACAGAATACTGGGCTTGATGGACCTTGGTCTGACCCAGTATGGCATATCTTATGTTCTTATATGTTTACAGCACCGAAGCATCAAAGGCAGCAGCTATGCTGGTTAGTGATGGACATGGTGTGGGTGTACTTGCTACACTGACTGTAGACATAGCACAGAAGATGACTCCCGTGACGTCAAACTCGAATGTCTTGGTCAGTGTGGGCACGAGGAAAACCCCACGCACCAAGAAAAATAAGAAGGAAAAGAATGGACTGAGAAAAAACATGATGCCGGGGCGAGGACAATCCTGGGCGAAGGGAAGGTGATCAGAACGCAAATTGGTAAAGAGGGTGAAAATGCACCAGAAAAAGACAGAAAAAAAATCAACTTTTTATCTAGTGGACAGACAGGACATCTGCTGGGCTCCGTGGAAAACAGATGGCACCCTTGGGCGGGAAGGTGACTATACATGTATATTGTAACTCCAAAGGCTTTCTTTGAAAGCTGGGGAGTGATTACCGCAGACTCCATTGGTGATGATGGCAGTCATATGTGAGGACTGACTTCCTGCTTGTTCCCAGAGAAATGGTTAATTTTCTCACTGGAAGAAGGTGAATAGTGCAGTACCTCAGTGATCTGTATCCGGAGTGGTAGTTTTTAACATATTTATAAATTATCTGGAATTGGGAACAAGCAGCAAGGTGATTAAATTTGCAGATAATGCCAAATTACTCAAAGTTGTTAAATCTCATGTGGATTGTGGGAAACTGCAGGAGGATCTAGAGCAGCGGTTCTCAACTTGTGGGTCGTGACCCCCACGGGGGTCGCCTCGCCTCACCTCACTCTGCCGTTAAAAAAAAAAAAGGCACCCAAGTTGCTGCCGCTGCCGAGTCTGCTTCTCGGCAGCGGCAAACTCACCGCCTCCCAGTCCCTTCTAATGTAGCCGCGGCTCCCTGCCTCTTAGGGAACCGCGGCAGTGCCAGTAAAACTGCTGTGGAGCCTTCCTGTCCCTTGACGGGCTCCGTGCAGCATTGTCCCGCCTCCAAAGGAAGTTGTTTACCACTTCCTTTGGAGGCGGGACAATGCTGCATGGAGCACGTCGAGAGATGGGAAGGCTCCGCAACGGTTTCACAGGTATAGCCGCGGTTCCCTAAGAGACAGGGGAGCTGCGGCTGTAGAAGAACAGCAGGGCAGCAGCAGGCAGACAGAGAGAGGGCAGGAGGGGGCAGGGAACCGTTCTCCGAAATGCTTCCCGTTCCACATGCAGGACCCAAAAGGCAGGCAGAGCTCCGGAGTCTCAATGCGTGGATGAGACAATGGTGCAGAGATGAGGGGTTTGGATTTGTTAGGAACTGGGGTACATTCTGGGGAAAGGAGGGGCTCTTCCGAAGGGATGGGCTTCACCTTAACTGGGATGGAACCGGGCTGCTGGCATTAACCTTTAAAAAGGAGACAGAGCAGCTTTTAAACTAGATAATAGGGGAAAGCCAACAGTCGCCCAAGAGCAGATGGTTCGGAAGAATGTATCCTTGAAGGATACTACCAAAAGCAGAGAGGTTCCAAAAAAGAGTAAAGTAGCCCAAATGCCCTCGAGTATGGAGCAGACAGAGCTTAAAGATCCCAAATTACCCATGTCTACCAACAGACAAATTAATATGAATAAAATACAGTCTCTAAAATGCTTGTATGCAAATGCTAGAAGTCTAAAAAATAAGATGGGAGAGTTAGAATATATAGCACTAAATGAGAGGTTAGATGTGATTGGAATATTAGAGACATGGTGGAAGGAGGACAACCAGTGGGACACTGTGATACCTGGGTACAAACTATATTGTAATGATAGAGCTGATCAAATTGGTGGAGGGGTTGCGCTTTATGTTAGAGAGGGCATTGAGTCAGAAAGGATTAAAGTTTTGCAGGAAACAAAATTTGCTGTAGAATCTCTATGGATTGAAATTCCATGTAAAAAGGGGAAGGCGATGGCGGTGGGGGTGTACTATCGACCGCCTGGCCAGAATGAACAAATGGATGATGAAATGCTCAAAGAAATCAAGGAAGCTAAAGAGTAGTTACTCACCTGTAACAGGTGTTCTCCAGGAGCAGCAGGAATCAGTCCTCACTTATGGGTGACGTCGGCGCCGACGGAGCCCTCGCGGAGCAATTTTCCCCAGCTTTCGCAGAAAGCCTTTGGGAATTGCAGCGCGCATGCGCGGTCCCCTTCCCGCCCAAGGGTGCTGAGTCTGATGACATAGCGAAGAGACAGCAAAAAAAGTTAGCAAAAAGAATGACTGCAACTCCAAGGGGAGGAGGGAGGGTAGTGAGGACTGATTCCTACTGCTCCTGGAGAACACCTGTTACAGGTGAGTAACTACTCTTTCTCCAGGACCAAGCAGGAAGTCAGTCCTCACTTATGGGACTCCCGAGCTCAAGGCTACCGGAGACCTCAACCGAAAAATGAGCTCCCTCAAGCTCAACAGTACAGAAGGAAGGAATCTTCTCTGAATACAAATCCGGCCGGTAGCCCAACACCAGGGCCGGAGGGTAGGAGTTGCTTAGACCTCAAAGAGATTGTGGAGAACTGCCTGTCCGAAAGCACTGTCCCTGCGGGACTCCCTCTCCAGGCAGTAATGAGCCGCAAACGTCTGGCTTGAAGACCAAGTAGCGGCCCGGCAGATGTCCGCCAACGGAACAGAGCGGAGGTGAGCTACTGACGCAGCCTTCGCCCTGGCACGGTGAGCCGTGACTCGACTCTCTAAGGAGAGGCCGGCTGCTCCATAAGACCAGGCGATACAGTCAGCTACCCAGACGGACAGAGTACGCTTGGAGACGGGTACCCCCAACCGACTGGGGTCAAAAGAGACGAAAAGCTGGACAGCCTTTCGATGCTCACGCGTACGGTCAAGGTAGAAGGATAAGGCTCTTCTACAGTCCAGGGTATGCAGAACAGTTTCAGCTCGGCTGGTATGCGGTCTGGGAAAGAAGGTCGGAAGAACCACCTCTTGATTGATGTGAAAAGAGGAGACCACCTTTGGAAGAAACTTAGGGTGAGTCCGTAAGACCACCCTATTCTTGTAGAACCTAGGGTAAGGGGGCTCTGACACTAGGGCCTGTAGTTCACTAACGCGCCTAGCGGAGGTAAGGGCTACCAAGAAGAGAGTTTTCCAGGAGAGGAAACAAAGAGGACAGGTAGCCATGGGCTCAAAAGGCGGACAGGTAAGCCTTTGCAAGACCACATTGAGATCCCAGTCAGGAGCTGGAGGGCGCAACGGGGGCTTAAGCAGAAGGCGGCCCTTGAGAAAACGCGCCACCAGGGGGTGCGCGGAAAGAGGCTGGCCCTCCACCGGCGAATGATGTGCAGAGAAAGCACTGAGGTGGACCCTGACAGAGTTGAATTTGAGGCCTAGATCGGAGAGGTGAAGCAAATATTGCAGTACCACCGATACTAAGCAGGCGAAGGGGTCCTCAGAGCGCTGAGAACACCAGACCGAGAAGCGACGCCATTTAAGTGCGTAAGATTTCCGGGTGGAAGGTCGCCGAGACGCCAGGACGACAGCCTCCACCTCTGGAGGAAGTAAGAGCGGAGCTAGGACTACCCTTTCAGCAGCCAGGCCATCAGATGAAGGGCCCGGAGGTTGGGGTGGAGGAGAGTACCCTGATCCTGGGTCAGGAGATCGGGCTGAAACCCCAGAGGACGAGGGGTGTCCACCGCTAGTTGTAGGAGTAGAGGGAACCAGGGTTGTCTCGGCCACCTGGGCGCTACCAGGATCACGGAGGCCCTGTCCTGGACAATTTTGAACAGCGTCCGGGACACAAGTGGCGTGGGAGGAAAGGCATACAGTAGGCCCGTGGACCACGAAATGAGGAAAGCATCGGGCGCTACTCTGAGAGGATGCGGGTGCTGGGAGCAGAACCTGGGACTGGCAAAGAGATCCACGGTGGGGAGGCCCCACCGGCGGAAGATCCGTTGGACCACTACGGGGTTCAACCTCCATTCGTGCGGCTGCAGAATCCGGCTCAGTTTGTCGGCTAGGCAATTGTCCTGCCCGGGCAGGTAAACAGTCTTGAGGAGGATGTCGTGGTCGACTGCCCAAGAGCACAGTCTCCGAGCCTTCTGACATAGAAGGAGGGAGCCCGTGCCCCCCTGTTTGTTCACGTAGAACATGGCGACCTGATAGTCCGTCTGCACCAGTACAGACCTACGAGAAGTGAGGTGAGAGAAGGTCCGCAGAGCTATGCGGATCGCCCGCAGCTCCAGGAAGTTTATCTGTTGAACAGCCTCCCAAGGTGTCCAAAGGCCTTGAGTGCATGTTCCTTGGCAATGCGCTCCCCATCCCAGGAGAGAGACATCCGTCGTGAGCACTTGGGAAGGTGGAGGAGACTGAAAAGTCATGCCAAGTACCAGATTGGGCAGGTGAAGCCACCACTGCAGAGAGGAGAACAGGCGGTCGGAGAGCTGTATTAAGTCCGTCAGTCTCCCTGTGGCCTGATGCCATTGAGTGCGAAGGCTCCACTGAGCAGGTCGCATATGCAGACGGGCATTCGGAGTGACATGGACCGTGGAGGCCATGTGACCGAGCAGTTGCAGGAATCGTCTGGCAGAGGCCGATGACGCGCTGTGGAACCTGCCGGCCAGAGCTATGAGCCTGTTGGACCGTTCCAGGGGTAAGAAGGCCCGAGCCTGCAGAGTGTCCAGCCGTGCTCCTATGAATTCGAGATCCTGAGAGGGGAGCAAAGTGGACTTTTCAAAGTTTATGACGAAGCCCAAGTGCTGAAGCAGAGCCACTGTGCGTTGAGTGGCCTGAGTGACCTCTAGGGAAGACTGTGCCCGGATGAGCCAGTCGTCCAGGTAGGGGAAGACGAAGAGGCCTTGAAGCCTCAGGAAGGCTTTCGTGAACACCCTGGGAGCGGAGGAGAGGCCAAAGGGCAGTACGCGGTACTGGTAATGATTCCCTGCAACCACAAATCTCAGATATTGCCGGTGGTCCGGATGAATAAGGATGTGAGTGTAAGCATCCTTTAGATCCAAGGAGCATAGCCAATCTCCCTGCCGGAGGTAGGGCAGTAGGATTCCAAGGGTAAGCATCTTGAACTTTTCCCGCTGCAGGAACTTGTTGAGGTTGCGCAAGTCCAGGATGGGTCTGAGGCCTCCTGTTCTTTTCGGAACCAGGAAGTACCTCGAATAAAACCCGTGACCCCACAAGTGCTGGGGCACTGGCTCCACAGCCTGTTCCTGGAGCAGACTTTGCAGCTCCTGAAGGAGTAAGTCCCTGTGCAGAGGGGGTCTTGGAGGCTCCCCTGGAAAGTAGGGAGGAGGTACCTGGTGAAAATGTAAGAGGTAGCCCTTTTGAACCACCTGCAGCACCCAGGAATCGGATGTTATGGCTGACCACCTGTGGGCAAAGTGGGTCAGCCAGCCCCCCGTGCTGAGCGAAAGTCGCGGAGGGGGAGAGGCTATGCCGGCATAGTCAAAAACCTCCACCCTGCTGAGCAGGGGCCTGTGTAGTGGGCTTGGGGGCCTTCTGCCTACGGGACCCATTGCCCTGTCCCTTAGCCCGCTGGCCCTGATGGGGAGCTGCTGAGGCTTGATATTGTGGGTGGTGCTGTTTAAAGGCAGACACCTTCATCGGGTAAAAGGGCTTTTTCCCCGAGCCCTTCCTCTTCTGTGAAGGGGCAGAGGTCTTTCTGGATAGGCGAGTTCTGGTGAGAGTCTCGGACTCGAGTTCTGCCGCCTTATCAGCCATGGGCTTGCCAAAGAGGTTTTCACCTCTGCAGGGGACATCGACCAACTTGTCCTGCACCCATGGCTCGAGGTCGGATGACTGAAGCCAAGCCTGACGGCGAGCACCGATGCCGGCTCCGGCTACTCGAGCCGATGCTTCGAAGCCATCGTAGGCTGCTCGAGAAATAAACTTCGAGCACTCTCGAATACCAGTGGCCAAGGCCTGGAACCTCTGCAAAGGTTCCTCGGAGAGACCAGCAGAGAACCTGGCAATTTCCTTTGCCAGGTCTCGAAGATACATGCCCATATACAGCTGGTATGTCTGGACTCGGCAAGCAAGCATAGAGTCCTGGAAGCACTTCCTACCGAGGGCATCCAGGTTCCGGGCCTCCTTACCCGGAGGCACCGAGGCGTGCATCTTCTGACTCTTAAGTTGATGCATGGCCGATTCCACCACCATGGAATGGTGCGGCAGTTGTGCCTTCTGGAACCCGGGGCCTCTTGCGGACTCAATACATGGAATCGACCCGCTTGCTTAACACCGGCGTCGAGGCCGGGCTCTCCCACATGCGGAAGAGCAGCCGCTCCAGCATCGGAGGAACCGGCACAGTAAAGGCCTCCTTCGGGGGAGAGTCATACTGGAGGGCCTCGAGCTCTTCGGCTCGGGGCTCCTCCTCCGGATCCGCGGGGAAGGCCAAAGCCTTGGCCATGTCCCTCACGAAATCGGAGAACCGGGTATCCTCCGGGGGGGACCGTCTCCGAGGCTCCGACTCGGGCGAGTCGGAGGGGACGCACCAAGTCTGAAAAGAACCGGGTGACTCGTCCTCCTCCGTGTCCCAGCTCGACTCCTCCGTGGAGGAATCGAGTGGCTCAGTGCCGAACGGGAGGCCGAGGGAGACCTTGGCCGAGGATCGACTCGAGCTCGTATGGACTCGAGGATCGGCTCGGCCTCCGGGGTCGACTTGGACGTCGACGTCCCGGTGGTCGGGGCAGATGCACTGGTGATGCCGGCCATCAATGCCCGCTGCTGGTCCATGAAGGCAGCGATACTGCAGTCCAAGGCCGTCAATCTGAGACCAAACTCAGAAGAACCAGCAGCCCCCGACTCGGGCCCCGACGTCGGTTCCCTGGGAGGTGAGTCCACGAGGACTACAGTACTCACGGGTCCAGGAGACTCCACTTCGAGACGAGGATGCTTCGACGACCTCTCCGCCTCCGAGGACACGGGGCGGCTGGCGGGGCTATGCGACCTGGCGCTCGAGGAACCAGAAGCGTCCTCCGACGCCACCCTCGCGGGTTTCCTCTTCCGACGATGTTCCCAGCCGGGAGACCCCCGCTCAGAGGAACTCCGACGATGCTCGGGGCCGGAGTCACGAGACGTCGAAGCCTCTGACGAGGTCCGGGCCCGGGCCCGACCGGATGCGGTGTCAGAGAAGATTCGTTCCTTTTGTGACTGCCGACTCCTCAATGCCTTCGAGGACATTTTGTTGCACGGACCACAACCCACCGAGTCATGATTGGGTCCGAGGCAACGGAGGCAGCAGTCATGTGCGTCGGTAAGAGACATAAGTCTGGTACAGCGATCACACTTTTTAAAACCGCTGGCAGCCATCGGGGGAAAAAGGGCCCCTGCGAGGTCGAAGGACCGTGCTGCCAGGGAAAAAGAAAAAAAGTGGCGGGAACGCCCGTTACAAGGACAAAAACTGAAAAAAAAAAATGAGAACGGACTCGATATTGGAGTATCGAGGCCGGGCGGGAAAGAGACACGGCGTCGAACCGAGAAAAAACAAACGAAAGAAATCAACTTTTTCAGCGGCGATCACAAACTACATCTGTAGGGCTCCGCGGAAAAAAGAAGACTGAGCAAGATGGCACCCTTGGGTGGGAAGGGGACCGCGCATGCGCGCTGCAATTCCCAAAGGCTTTCTGCGAAAGCTGGGGACAATTGCTCCGCGAGGGCTCCGTCGGCGCCGACGTCACCCATAAGTGAGGACTGACTTCCTGCGTGGTCCTGGAGAACAAAAGTTACAGCGCAGTAATAATAATGGGCGATTTCAATTACCCCGGTATCGACTGGGTCAGTGTCACGGCAGTACATGCTAGGGAGATAAAGTTCCTAGATGACATAAATGACTGCTTCTTGGAGCAGCTGGTTCATGAATCGACCAGAGGGGAAGCCATATTAGACCTAGTCCTTAGTGGAACACCAGATCTAGTGCAAGAGATAAGGGTGTTGGGGCCACTCGGCAATAGTGATCATAGCATGATAGCCTTTGATTTAATTAGTGAAGGAGGGATAGTAAGGAAATCCACAGCACTACCTTTTAACTTTCGAAAGGGAGACTATGATAAAATGAGGAAAATAGTTAAGAAAAAACTAAAAGGAGCAGTTGCAAAGGTTAAAGACTTACATCAAGCTTGGGTGTTGTTAAAAAATACTATCTTGGAAGCCCAGACCAGCTGTATTCCACGCTTTAAGAAAAGTGGAAGGAAGTCCAAAAAAACTGCCAGCATGGTTTAAAGGTGAGGTCAGAGAGGCTGTTGTTGCCAAGAAAGCATCTTTCAGGAAATGGAAAAAAGAGCCAAACGATGAAACCTGGAAACAGCACAAGCACTGGCAGGTCAAATGCAAGGCATTGATAAAGAAGGCAAAGAGAGAATTTGAGAAGAAGAAGCTTGCTGCGGAAGCAAAAACCGCGAAAAAAAGATTTTTTTCAAGTACATTCGTAGCAAAAAACCTGTGAGAGAGTCAGTTGGACCAATAGATGATAGAGGAGTTAAAGGGGCACTAAGAGGCGACAAGGCGATAGCGGAGAGACTGAATGAATTCTTTGCTTCGGTCTTTACTGAGGAAGATGTAGGGATGTTACCCATGACTGAAGTGGTATTTAAAGGTGTGGAAGAATTGAAGGAAATATTGATACATCGGGAAGATGTATTACAACTATTAGATAAACTGAAGAGTAGCAAATCACCTGGGCCGGATGGTTTACATCCAAGGGTGTTGAAAGAACTGAAATATGAGATTGCAGACCTGCTATTAGTAATCTGTGAACTATCATCAAAATCATCTCTAATGCCTGAAGATTGACGGATCGCCAATGTAACACCAATTTTTAAAAAGGGTTCGAGGGGTGATCTGGGAAACTACAGACCGGTGAGCTTCACGTCAGTACCGGGAAAAATGGTAGAAACCATCATAAAGAATAAAATTACTCAGCATGTAGATAGTCATGGCCTAATGGGAGACAGACAACATGGCTTTAGACAAGGAAGATCTTGTCTTACTAATCTGTTATGTTTTTTTGAAAGTGTGAATAAACAGGTGGACAAAGGTGAGTCGGTTGATATAGTGTATCTGGACTTTCAGAAAGCCTTTGACAAGGTCCCTCATCAGAGACTTTTGGCAAAACTAAAGAGTCATGGGATAGGAGGCAGTGTACTACTGTGGATCAGGAGCTGGTTAAAAGACAGAAAGCAGAGGGTTGGGCTAAATGGCCAATTTTCCCAATGGAGAAAGGTGAATAGTGGTGTACCCCAGGGATCTGTGCTGGATCCGCTGCTTTTTGACATATTCATAAATGACCTGGAAAGTGGAATAACGAGTGAGGTTATCAAATTTGCAGATGACACAAAACTATTATAAAGTTGTTAAAACCCAAGAGGATTGTGGAAAATTTCAAGAGGATCTTGATAAATTGGAAGACTGGGCATCAAAATGGCAGATGAAATTTAATGTGGACAAGTGCAAAGTTATGCACCTATGGAAGAACAACCCAAACTATGGTTACACGATGCAAGGTTCCACATTAGGAACCACCATCCAGGAAAAAGATTTAGGCATCATTGTGGATAACATGTTAAAACCCTCGGCCCAGTGTGCAGCGGCAGCCAAGAGAGCAAATAGAATGCTAGGTATCATAAGGAAAGGAATGGAAAATAAAACAAAAGATATTATAATGCCTCTATATCGTTCCATGGTGAGACCGCACCTTGAATATTGTGTGCAATTCTGGTCGCCGTATCTTAAAAAGGATATAGCGTTATTAGAAAAGGTTCGGAGAAGAGCCACCAAAATGGTAAAGGGGATGGAAGGATACTCCTATGAAGAAAGGCTAAAAAAGGTTAGGGCTCTTTAACCTGGAAAAGAGACGGCTGAGGGGAGATATGATAGAAGTCTATAAATTAATGAACGGAGTGGAACAGGTAAACGTAGATCGACTGTTTACGTTATCAGAATATAGGAAGACTAGGGGACATGCAATGAAGCTAAGGGTAAACTATTTAAGACTAATAAAATAAAATATTTTTTCACTCAACGTGTAATCAAACTCTGGAAATTGTTACCGGAGGATGTAGTAAAGGCTGTTAGTGTAGCTGGGTTTAAAAAAGGATTGGACAAGTTCCTGGAGGAAAGGTCCACTCCCTCCTCAGCCCGCAGCTCCCAGGAGGGAGTGCTGCCGCGTGTCTTCAAAGGGCTGCAACCCAGAACGAGCCACCTTTCACCGCGGCCCAATCGGGGCCCAGCTGAGCGCATAAAAGCAAGCGCCAGCAAGGAGAGCGTCCTCCTCAGCCCGCAGCTCCCAGGAGGGAGTGCTGCCGCGTGTCTTCAAAGGACTGCAACCCAGAACGAGCCACCTTTCACCGCGGCCCAATCGGGGCCCAGCTCAGCGCATAAAAGCAAGCGCCAGCAAGGAGAGCGTCCTCCTCAGCCCGCAGCTCCCAGGAGGGAGTGCTGCCGCGTGTCTTCAAAGGGCTGCAACCCAGAACGAGCCACCTTTCACCGCGGCCCAATCGGGGCCCAGCTGAGCGCATAAAAGCAAGCGCCAGCAAGGAGAGCGTCCTCCTCAGCCCGCAGCTCCCAGGAGGGAGTGCTGCCGCGTGTCTTCAAAGGGCTGCAACCCAGAACGAGCCACCTTTCACCGCGGCCCAATCGGGGCCCAGCTGAGCGCATAAAAGCAAGCGCCAGCAAGGAGAGCGTCCTCCTCAGCCCGCAGCTCCCAGGAGGGAGTGCTGCCGCATGTCTACAAAGGGCTGCAACCCAGAACGAGCCACCTTTCACCGCGGCCCAATCGGGGCCCAGCTTAGCGCATAAAAGCAAGCGCCAGCAAGGAGAGCGTCCTCCTCAGCCCGCAGCTTCCAGGAGGGAGTGCTGCCGCGTGTCTACAAAGGGCTGCAACCCAGAACGAGCCACCTTTCACCGCGGCCCAATCGGGGCCCAGCTGAGCGCATAAAAGGAAGCGCCAGCAAGGAGAGTGTCCTCCTCAGCCCGCAGCTCCCAGGAGGGAGTGCTGCCGCGTGTCTTCAAAGGGCTGCAACCCAGAACGAGCCACCTTTCACCGCGGCCCAATCGGGGCCCAGCTGAGCACATAAAAGCAAGCGCCAGCAAGGAGAGCGTCCTCCTCAGCCCGCAGCTCCCAGGAGGGAGTGCTGCCACGTGTCTTCAAAGGGCTGCAACCCAGAACGAGCCACCTTTCACCGCGGCCCAATCGGGGCCCAGCTGAGCGCATAAAAGCAAGCGCCAGCAAGGAGAGCGTCCTCCTCAGCCCGCAGCTCCCAGGAGGGAGTGCTGCCGCGTGTCTACAAAGGGCTGCAACCCAGAACGAGCCACCTTTCACCGCGGCCCAATCGGGGCCCAGCTGAGCGCATAAAAGCAAGCGCCAGCAAGGAGAGCGTCCTCCTCAGCCCGCAGCTCCCAGGAGGGAGTGCTGCCGCGTGTCTTCAAAGGGCTGCAACCCAGAACGAGCCACCTTTCACTGCGGCCCAATC
This sequence comes from Ichthyophis bannanicus, assembly GCA_033557465.1. NCBI lineage: Eukaryota > Metazoa > Chordata > Amphibia > Gymnophiona > Ichthyophiidae > Ichthyophis > Ichthyophis bannanicus. Next base: position 1,657,861,785 of record CM066031.1, read on the forward strand.
GGGGCCCAGCTGAGCGCATATAAGCAAGCGCCAGCGGGCGCGCCTTGCGGGCCCGCGCCTGAGGGCCGCGCAAGAGGGCCCTTTGGCACGGCCCTTAGGCAAAGGCCTGTAAAGACCCACAAGACGGCTAGACAACGCTGAAGAAGAAGCCACGCCAACACCAACACCAACAACCACAACATAGCGAAGCAGAGCTCCCCCAGGGTAGAGCTCGTGTACCACATCCTCACTGCAACCTCTCAATCGCAAGTATACCTGCTACAAACTTTCAAACAGACTTTCCCCCAACAACCGAACTTGGTGACGTAAATTATGTAAACCCCTCTTTTCAGCTTAGATTACAAACCTAACAAATATAATCTACTGTGCTTTAAGGATCTACTGTTGCCAGTATTACTTAGTAGTCTACAACTTACCGTAGTTGGTACTATAACAAATACAACTCACGGTGCTTCAATGATATACTGTTGCCAGTATTCTAACCTAATAGTACCCGCTGTGCTTTAAAGCCATACTGTTGCCAGTATCCTACAATTGTGATTGCATTTCAACACTATCAAATGTAATATATTTTGCATTATAACGTTACTGTTGCCAGTAATGTACTCTAAAGAAGTATCATACTGTTTCCAGTTATACAATTAATCTATCATAGATCAAACTATTCTCCTAGCATACTCAACCAAATTACTTATACCGTTGTCAGTAAACACAGTAGACCTTCAAATCGCAGCAAGTATAAACCAACACAAACAAACACGTTTACTTTTTCTGGTTTACAATTGCAAATAACTCTGGGGTGTCATAACAACATCACCTAACACTGTGTTCACTATTTCACCTGTTCCCGCATTGACATTGAAAATTTAACCAGTACTGTGAATAATATTTTAAAACTTTACCTACATATAGCATTGCTAGTAATATAGTACTGTTGTCAGCATTTTAAACTGTACCTGCATATAGCATTGCTAGTAATATAGTACTGTAGTCAGTATTTTAAGCTGTACCTGCATATAGCATTGCTAGTAATATAGTACGGTTGTCAGTATTTTAAGCTGTACCTGCATATAACATAACCAGCAACATATAGTACTGTTGTCAGTATTCATAAACTGTACATACATTCACATTGATAGCAACCTTTTACTGTCATCAGTACCTTTAACTGTAATTGCACCCACATTGATATTAATTTTAACGGTCACCAGTATAAAATATCACCCAAAATGCAACTTATTAACCCTGTCAAATGTAAAATAATACTAATTAGTATCACATTAGCAGTGCTAATAACCCTTGCCCAGAGCTTACACAACAATAAAGTTAAAAATATCCCCATCATACACAGTTTCACACGAAACAACCCCCTATCATGGCACCCACACATAGCACATCATTCCAAAACAAACAACCATAGATTAATTCACATAAAATATTCCTCATCCCCTCAGTCAACAAACACTAAGACATGCAAAAACTCAGAATCATTATCAACAATATTAATTAATGCCAGGTCAATGAAAAATAAGTTACCCATATTCACAGAAATCCTAGACAACCAAAAACCAGATATACTATGTATAACCGAGACATGGCTGTCAGACACAGACAACGTTTACCTAAATCAACTAAGCAACAATAACTATGACACCTTCTACACACACAGAACTCACAAAAAAGGTGGTGGAGTACTAATAATGTCAAAAAAAGAACTAAAAGCCAAAAAAACTAACATCGAACCTACACACCAACATAGATACCATCATTGTGAAAATCGGCAAAATAACTATCTGCCTAATTTACAGGCCACCAGACAAACAGTCAGAAAAACTAGACCCACTAATTGACTTTTTAAGTTCCTCCACTGAGCAAAATCCAATTATTATGCTCAGAGACTTTAACATCCCCTCATTACCAACCTCATATGCCTCCCTCTTCATAGAATCTACAATACACATGGATTTTCACCAAATAATAAACACTAGCACTCATGAAAAAGGCAGTATCCTTGACATGGTATTCCTACCAAACGAACTCTACCAACTCTATAACCCAACATCCCTCAATTGCACACTGACCCCATGGTCAGATCATTACATTATCAACTTTATCATCACAATAAACAACACAACAGTTAAACGAACACCAACTAATGCACCTACCTCAAGATTTAAAAAATACAATGAAGAAGAATTCCTTGACCTCATAATCCCTAATTTATCAACTTCACCAATAAACCTAGATGCAGCAGTAACGAACTGGCACAATACCATCAATAACGCAACAGCTAAAAAACAAATAACTAAGAAAAACACGCACTCTAAAGAAGGTCAAACCCCCTGGTACAATAAAGATTTAAATCTAATGAAAAAGAACTTAAGAAAAGCTGAATATAAATGGAGGAAAAATAAAAACGCAATTACAAAAGATTCATACCTCACACTACTTAACAAGTATAAAGACGCAATAAACACTGCCAAGAAAAATTACCACGCCTCCATCTTAAACAACGCAATAAATAGACCAAGAGAACTTTTCTCAATTGTCCAAAAGCTGACTAATAATAATCACAACTCCAGCAATGAAATCACAGACATTACCCCACAGACACTGGCAAATTACTACATGAACAAGACAACGTACCATCCACTACCACCTAAACCAGTAGATACTTCTCAAATACTTAACACAGACGAATGGTCTGCATTTCAACCCTTAACCAAAGTTGAGCTCAAATCCATCATCACAAACATTAATACTACAACCTCACTACTTGACCCTTGTCCAGTAACCTGGATAAAGAACTCTCTACCTGTACTCTCTCAGTTCATCCTCCCAATAATAAACCTCTCCCTAAAAAACGGATACCTACCCTCTACACTAAAACACGCACAGATCCGCCCAATATTAAAAAACGCTACCCTTGACAAATCATCACCTAATTCTTACAGACCCATATCAAGTATTCCATTTATGGCCAAATTAATTGAAAAAACCGTACAAATTCAAACACAAGAGTTCATTGATAGCTCAGCCCCACTCGACGACCAGCAATATGGGTTTCGCCCCAGACACGGAGTAGAATCACTCCTAACAGTGCTAATCGATACGCTTGTGAGGGGAATAGACAAACCTAAACAAGCATTCTTACTCATATTCATTGATGTTTCTGCAGCCTTCGACAGCGTTCACCATTCAACGATGATCAATAAACTTAAACAAATAGGCATAAAATCCACTGTTCTAAAATGGTTTACTTCCTATTTAACAGAACGATCCCAAACGGTACAAATCGGTAATCTCACATCAAAAACATACAAACAAGAACTAGGCCTCCCACAAGGATCAGCTCTGTCAGCGTTACTTTTTAACATATATTTAAAACACATCTGTAAAATATTTAAAAAATTCAATGTCCTCTATCACCTGTATGCGGACGACATAATGATGTATGTCCCATTCAAAATCCCAAATATCCCTATACAACTCATTAACGACTGCCTCACTGAAATCAACACCTGGCTAAATGAAAACAATCTGTACATCAATCACTCAAAAACAGAAGCCCTAATAGTAACCAAATGCACAACATTCATTCCCCCCTCGCATATTACATTGCAAAATATTAATATCATACTAAAAACTGAAATACGCTACTTAGGTGTTATACTGGATAAACATCTCAGCATGGACACACATGTAAGAAATATAGCAAAAAAAGTTTACTTTAAACTAAAAATATTAAAGCAACTCCGCCCACTAATGCACTTACAGGATTTTCAACGCGTCATACAAAGCAATCATAACCCCACATTTTGACTTCGCAAATCAGCCACCATCTTCCCCTAATCGGGGCTGTGATCTGCACCCGGCCAGCCTGCCCCCCCGAGCAGCAACTCCGGCCCATTCGGGGCTGTGGGAGGAGGGGAGGAGCAGCAGGCCGGCTTAAAAGGGAGCCGCTGCCGGCGGGAAAAGCAAAGCAGCCACCATCTTCCCCTAATCGGGGCTGTGATCTGCACCCGGCCAGCCTGCCCCCCCGAGCAGCAACTCCGGCCCATTCGGGGCTGTGGGAGGAGGGGAGGAGCAGCAGGCCGGCTTAAAAGGGAGCCGCTGCCGGCGGGAAAAGCAAAGCAGCCACCATCTTCCCCTAATCGGGGCTGTGATCTGCACCCGGCCAGCCTGCCCCCCCGAGCAGCAACTCCGGCCCATTCGGGGCTGTGGGAGGAGGGGAGGAGCAGCAGGCCGGCTTAAAAGGGAGCCGCTGCCGGCGGGAAAAGCAAAGCAGCCACCATCTTCCCCTAATCGGGGCTGTGATCTGCACCCGGCCAGCCTGCCCCCCCGAGCAGCAACTCCGGCCCATTCGGGGCTGTGGGAGGAGGGGAGGAGCAGCAGGCCGGCTTAAAAGGGAGCCGCTGCCGGCGGGAAAAGCAAAGCAGCCACCATCTTCCCCTAATCGGGGCTGTGATCTGCACCCGGCCAGCCTGCCCCCCCGAGCAGCAACTCCGGCCCATTCGGGGCTGTGGGAGGAGGGGAGGAGCAGCAGGCCGGCTTAAAAGGGAGCCGCTGCCGGCGGGAAAAGCAAAGCAGCCACCATCTTCCCCTAATCGGGGCTGTGATCTGCACCCGGCCAGCCTGCCCCCCCGAGCAGCAACTCCGGCCCATTCGGGGCTGTGGGAGGAGGGGAGGAGCAGCAGGCCGGCTTAAAAGGGAGCCGCTGCCGGCGGGAAAAGCAAAGCAGCCACCATCTTCCCCTAATCGGGGCTGTGATCTGCACCCGGCCAGCCTGCCCCCCCGAGCAGCAACTCCGGCCCATTCGGGGCTGTGGGAGGAGGGGAGGAGCAGCAGGCCGGCTTAAAAGGGAGCCGCTGCCGGCGGGAAAAGCAAAGCAGCCACCATCTTCCCCTAATCGGGGCTGTGATCTGCACCCGGCCAGCCTGCCCCCCCGAGCAGCAACTCCGGCCCATTCGGGGCTGTGGGAGGAGGGGAGGAGCAGCAGGCCGGCTTAAAAGGGAGCCGCTGCCGGGCGGAAAATCACATCAGCCACCAACTTCCACAATTCGGGGCTGTCATCAGCACCCGGCCAGCCAGCCCCCCCGAGCAGCAACTCCGGCCCATTCGGGGCTGTGGGAGGAGGGGAGGAGCAGCAGGCCGGCTTAAAAGGGAGCCGCTGCCAGGCGGGCCCGCGCCTGGTCGGGTCCGCGCCTGAGGGCCTCGCCAGAGGGCCCTTTGGCGTGGCCCTTAGGCGGGGCACATATCAGTGCTGAGCAAAGTGCAAGAAGCCATTGTGTTTGAGGTCACAGAGGCCTATAGAAAAGAAACGACGCCGCACCGAGACAGCCCTTTGTCCACAACTACAGTCATCGTTACCGTCTCCATTGTTTATGCTGATCACAGTCCATGAAGAAATCTGCAACATAACGAAAACCAGCAGCCACTCTCAAGTCCAGCTATTCACTAAATAGACTGTCATTTATGATAACCCGTATAAGCACAGCAATATCCCGACTGCCCGGCGGGTTTGAAACTAACCTCATCAACATCATCTGAAAAGATCTCCGTCTTCTTCAAACCTCCAACTGGAGCGCACCTATGGCAGACCTCGCTCTCACACTGAACCAAGCCACCTACCGATCACAGCAAGTATACCACTTCTAAAACACTGGCTATAAATGAGTCTTCCAGCACACCCATCTAAGCCAATATCAATATTCTCCTATGGTCACACATATCCTATGATCTGTAGACTCATATACTGTTGTCAGTAGCCTATATAACTTTGTTGATAGTACCTATACCATTGTCAATAGCCTATATAACACTGTCAATAGCTTCTTATACTGTATAACATTGTTGATAGTACTCATACTGTTGTCAGTAGACTATATAACACGGTCAATAGCTTCTTATACTGTTGTCAGTAGCATCTTATACTTCTTATACTGTTGTCAGTAGCATCATATACCGTTGTCCATTGCCATACTGTTTTGTGTCTCACTACCGTACTCTCTGTCCTGCTATTGCACTATACTGCAGTATATCTACAGTACTTCGCACACAACAGGAACTCGCAAAATGGCCCTCCAGCTCTTCGCCCTTATCAGCTTTTTCCTACTGACTCACTGGCTCGGAACCTCCCAAGCCCTTTACATATCTCATGGAAATATCCCCATCTTAAATAGCCATGGAAAAAGGTGGTCTGGACCTCCATACTCCCACCCAGGAAGTGACACCTACACACGCCGCTCCCATTTGATACACATAGCACTCCAGCTGCCCAATACACCCACCCAGGAAGAACCTCCGAACTACCGACCCCTAAGATGTGCCATCATAAATGCGCGTTCTATTCGCAAAAAGTGGCCTGTGGTTCTTGAAACAATTTCCCGCTATGACCTAGAGATACTCATGATCACAGAAACCTGGCTATCAGCTGAAGATAATGTTCTCATCAACCAACTTCTACCACCCAATTTCGCCATACACACAAGACATAGAGAAAACAAAAAAGGAGGAGGGGTGCTCATAGTCTCCAAATCGGACCTTAACTTCCACATAACAGATTCCTCTAGCTCAAGCAATCTAGACATACTCTCCATTACAAACCAGCAAATCTCCCTCAACCTCTTATACAGGACACCGTCCACGTCTCCAGATGACCTCCCAACCATTATTGACCTTACTGCCAGCACCCTCAATCCCAATAAACCAAATTGGATAATGGGTGACTTCAATCTCCCATCGTTATCCCAAAACCACGCAATTGCCTTCCTTGGTGCTATGGAAGACCTGGGACTCAAGCAAATTATCAATAAACCCACTCATATAAAGGGAAACATTCTGGATTTGGTATTTGCTCCTCAGACAGTCATTCAACAAAACCACAACCTACCAATATCAATCGTTGATGTACCCTGGTCAGACCACAAACTGATCATTTTCCAGATCCCCATCATCAATGAGAAGCTGCACAGAAGCCAAAACATGCACAGCACATCACGGACGCCCACAAGAAGATTTAGACCATTTAACAGAGAACACATCTTGGCTGAGACCCAATCACTCCTCAACAAAACCACACCAGACCTCGACGAACTAATCACCTCCTGGAACTCCAATCTGCATGCCATATCACAACCTCCAATTTCCAATAACACAAAGAGGAGAAAAAGAAGCACCGCCCCATGGTTCTCTCCTGAATTGCGAGCCTCTCTGACTCAACTCCGCAGACTGGAACGCCGCTGGCGCAGATCACTTTCCACTGAAGATCAGACCGCCTACCGTACTCACCTCTCCACACACCGTGAAGCAATCACAACCACAATGAAACAATATCACACAGACACCCTAAAGAGATCACTGAATAAACCACGTGACCTCTTCAACCTGGTCAAATCCCTCTCAAAGGAACCTTCTCCCGAACAACACAGTGAGATTCATCCACAGAAATTCGCTGACTACATGCAATCCAAGATAGTGCAAACTAACAAGGTGTCAACAGTCCCGTTCCAAGAACCAACGAATGCAACCCCACTAAATAACTTCTCTACACCATCCACTAAATGCATCGAGGACACCATAGCATCTCTCAATACCTCCACTGCACAAACGGACCCATGCCCAGCTTTTTGGATTAAGGAGCTACGTTGTGCGTTCAGCCCCTTCATTGCAAATCTAATGAACCTCTCATTCACAACAGGGTACTTCCCTGCAGCACTCAAGCAGACTTCCATCAGGCCACTTTTGAAAAACCCCAAGCTAGACCCGCAAAAGGTCGAATCTTATAGGCCTATAGCTAGCATTCCCCTCTTAGCCAAGATAATTGAGAAGGAGGCACAACGGCAAATCCAAGATCATATAGACACCACAGCTCCCCTAGATCACTGCCAACATGGGTTCAGAGAATATCATGGGGTCGAGACCCTTCTCACGAACCTATTCAACGACATTATCACAGGCATTAACAACATCCGACAAGGATTTGTACTCGTCTTCTTAGACATCGCTGCGGCGTTCGACTCAGTAAGCCACGAAATTCTCCTCGGACGACTGAAAGAGAAAGGTATCTGCAACAGTGCATTAGAATGGTGCAACTCTTATCTGGATGGTAGATGGCAATATGTGAAGTCCGGTACAGAAGAGTCAAAACGCTTCCATCAAAAGCAAGGTGTGCCTCAAGGTTCCTCATTGTCTTCCCTACTATTTAACATATACATGCAGCCCATCTGCGACATCATAAGATCTTTCAAAGTCAACTGCTTGATATACGCAGATGACATTCTCTTATATATGCCTTTCTCCACAACTCAATTAGACCTGGCACCGTTGGTAGACTGCCTCAATTCGGTCTCAGAGTGGCTCCAATCACAAAACCTTCGCATTCAACATAAAAAAACAGAGGTGCTCTTCATCTCCAAAGACCCCAACTTCACCCCTCCAGCCCACGTCAGTGTCAAGGAAGCTGACCTACAAGCTAAAGAAACAATAAGATACCTTGGAGTTACATTGGACCAACGTCTGGATATGAAACATCACATAAATAACATAGTCAAAGCTGTATACTTCAAAATACGCTCGCTTAGGCATATGCGCTCCATGTTGGACCCTGATGACTTCCGAACCATATACCAAGCACTAATCCTGCCACACTTCGACTTTGCAAATGCCATATTACAAGGTCTCCCTCAATCCACTCTTAGCCCATTACAGATGGCCATGAATGCCGCAGCAAGAGTCCTCTACGGAGCCTCCAGAAGCGACCACGTAACTCCCATTCTTAAACAGCTTCACTGGCTCCCCATCCATGGGAGGATCATCTTTAAAACCCTAGTCCTATCATTCAAGGCAATCAAGGGTATCTCATCCTCCTCACTCACAGATCTGATTCACACTGTACCCCCCAACAGATCCAGAAGAACATCAGCCGTAAACCTACTGACAACCTCGAAGGCGTTGACAAAGTGCAACATGACAACCTCAAACAGAGCCTTCAGTTTCTATGTACCCAAATGCTGGAACGCTCTACCCTCCGACATAAGGGCCATTACTGACCTACTCCAGTTCAGGAAGGCACTCAAATACCACCTCTTCCTTCAATACTACCCTACCAGCAATTGAACCAGAGGAAGTGACCCACTCATGAACACACCATGCCGTTCTTGATATTATTAAGACTCTATTCTGTTCTATGTAATTATCTCTTGTATATAGTTTACCCCGGTTCTCCAAGTTTGTACTCCTGTTCGATGTAAACCAAACAGCTTGTTGTTATGGTCTTTATGTTATAATGTAAACCGCGCTGATGCCGAATAGTGCGGTATATAAGAACTTGTAATAAATAAAATAAAAATAAACCTTACTTGGCGTAACTAAGGAAGCCATAAAAAAACTTCAATTAGCACAAAACGCAGCAGCAAGAATCATTACGAAAGCCCCACCTTTCCAACACATAACCCCAATCTTAGAATATCTACACTGGCTCCCGATTCAAAGCCGCATAGAATACAAAACTATCTTAACCACCTACAAAGCCATAACAAAAACAGCACCCCTGCCCATAAATAACCTCATCAAAATAGAACCTACCCATAACCTACAAAGGAGAGACCAGTTAAATAAATTAATCCCACCAAAAGAATTCATTAGGGCCAATAAATCCACTAACAAGAAAGCCTTCTCTCATGCAGCCCCCATCTTGTGGAACACAATCCCAATAGAACTAAGACAATTACCTGATATAACGGAGTTCAGAAAAAAACTCAAAACACACTTATTTACAAAGCATTATGGATCTATGACCAGCTCATCCCTCACCCCCCAGCTAGATAAAGGATAATCCTACCCCAGGTAAAGCACAGTTACTTACCTGTAACAGGTGATCTCTGGGAACAGCAGGAATTAGTCATCACATATGGTTACGTCGGTACCGACGGAGCCTGCGCGGGAAAGCTCCCCAGCTTTTCAAATGAAAAGCTTTTGGGGCCTCCCACTGCACATGCGCGCTGCCTTCCCGCCTTCCTGACCAGCTCTCCTCAGTTCGAGTTTAAAGCTGAGACAATAGAGAGAGAGGACAGGAAGATAGAGGAATAGAGAGACAACTCCTAGGGGAGGTGGGTGGGTTGTGATGACTAATTCCTGCTGTTCCCAGAGATCACCTGTTACAGGTAAGTAACTGTGCTATCTCTAGGAACAAGCAGGAATAAGTCATCACATATGGGGACTCCCTAGCTGAGATGCCTGGGAGATCCCCCTCCAAGGGTAACCATCTTCGGATGGATCTCAGGCATCCATTCTGGGAAGGTGGGCAGGAGTTGTTTAAGTATGGAACAGGTGTTTGAGGACAGCCTGACCAAACAAGGCATCCCGGCGGGAGTCCTTGTCCAAGCAGTAATGGGCTGTGAAGGTATGAACCGAGGCCCAAGTGGCTGCTCGACAGATCTGATCTATGGACACAGAGTGAAGATGAGCCATAGAAGTAGCCATGGCTCGCATATTGTGAGCTGTGACATGGCCTTCCAGAGAAATGTTCTTACTCTGGTAAGCAAAGGAAATACACTGAGCAATCCAGTTGGAAAGTGTGCGTTTGGTGACTGGAAGTCCCAAATGAGAAGGATCAAAAGCCACAAAAAGCTGAGAAGACTTTCGATGTGGCTGAGTTCTATTGAGGTAAAAGGCGAGAGAGCTCTTTTACAGTCAAGAGTATGAAGGTTCCTCTCTGCACTGGATGCATGAGGAGCCGGAAAAAAAACAACAGGTAGATATACCTCTTGATTAAGATGAAAAGGCGAGACCACTTTAGGCATAAAGTGGGGATTCGTCCTAAGGACCACCTTATCATGATGAAATCTGGTATAAGGTGGATTTGCCACCAAAGCTTGCAGTTCACTGATGCGGCGAGCCGAAGTGACTGCAATAAGGAAAAGGACCTTCCAAGAAAGAAATTTCAGGGAGGTAGATACCAACGGTTCAAAGGGTGGCTTCATAAGTTGACCCAGAACTAAATTCAAGTCCCATGCTACCGGAGGAGGCCGGATGGGAGGCTTAGTGAGGGTTAGGCCTCTCATGAATCTTGCAATAAGAGGATGAGAGGAAACAGATTGTCCATTTATAGGTTTTAAGGATGCTGTAATAGCACTTAAATGGACTCGTACTGAATTCGTCTTGAGGCCTGCATTGGAAAGATGCAGGAGATAGTCTAGTAGAGAATTCAAAGGAAGTGCCAGAGGGTCAAGACCCTGTTGAGCACACCAAATGGAAAAACGTTTCCATTTGAAAGCATAGGAACGCCTGGTAGAGGGTTTCCTAGAGGCATAAAGGATATCTTTCACTGGTTGAGAAAGATTAAACTCTTGAAGGCTTAAGCCTTCAGTAACCAAGCTCGGAGATGTAGGGACTTGGGGTTTGGATGCCACAAAGTCCCCTGCTCCTGAGACAGAAGGTCTGGTGCAGCTCCCAGGTCCAGGGAGGAGCCCTGGGAGAGCTGTAGAAGGAGAGGGAACCACACTTGGCGTGGCCAGCGTGGAGCAATGAGGATCATGGATCCGTGATCCCTCTGAAGTTTGAACAGAGTCTTGGGAATCAAAGGAATGGGTGGAAAAGCGTACAGGAATTCCTGACCCCAATGCAGGAGAAAGGCATCGTTGGCCTGAGCTCCCTGACACGGAGTCCTGGAACAGAACCGGGGAAGTTTGGCATTCCACGGACTTGCAAAGAGGTCTATGTCCGGGGTCCCCCATTCCTGAAAGATTCTGTGTATCTGGTCCATATGTAGGGACCATTCGTGTGGGAGCAGAACTCGACTGAGTCTGTCTGCCCGAGAGTTTTGAACTCCTGGAAGATATACTGCCAGAAGATGAATTTGGTGCTCTCTGGCGAAGGCCCATAATCTGAGAGCTTCGTTGCAAAGCGACAGAGAGCCCGTCCCTCCTTGTTTGTTGACATAAAACATGGCCACCTGATTGTCTGTCTGAACTAGGACAGTCAGGTTGGCAAGGAGGGTATGGAAGACTGTGAGGGCAAGGAAGATTGCTCGCAGTTCCAGAAGATTGATATGAAGGGTGGTCTCTTGGGGAGACCAGATTCCCTGAGTGGAGAGATGTTGAAGATGAGCTCCCCACCCTGTTTGGGAGGGCATCTGTTGTGAGGGTTGCTTGGGGCAACGAAGGTTGGAAGGGGGTCCCCAACAACAGATTTTTGGAGGATGTCCACCACTGGAGAGACCAAAACAGACGTTTTGAGGTGAGTACCTGGTCTGACAGCAGTCCCGATGCTTGAGACCACTGGGTGGCCAATGTCCATTGAGCTGCTCTCATATGGAGACGAGCATAAGGTACCACATGAACCGTGGAGGCCATGTGGCTGAGAAGTTGCAGCATTTCTTTGGCTGACAAGTGACTTCTGGACTGAGCCTGGGAGGCCAAGCTTATTAGCCTTTGGCCTCGGACCAGAGGGAGGTAGGCCCTTGCAGTGGTGGAGTCCAATTGGGCCCCTATGAATTCCAGGGACTGAGTAGGGATGAGTTGGGACTTGGGAACGTTTACCACAAGTCCCAGATATTGAAGAATACGCCTTGTGCGGTCCAGAGAAATCTGGGCTTCTGATTGAGATGGAGCTCGGATGAGCCAGTCGTCCAGATATGGGAAGACAAAGATTCCCATGCCTCTGAGAAATGCGGCAACGACTGCCATGCATTTTGTGAATACTCTTGGAGCAGAGGCCAGACCGAAGGGTAGTACTCTGTACTGGAAATGTTTTCCCTGGAACAGAAATCTTAGATATTTTCTGTGGGATGGATGGATGAGTATATGAGTGTACGCATCCTTGAGGTCTAGAGAACAAAGCCAATCCTGACTCTGAAGGTAGGGAAGGAGAGAAGGCCCAGAGAGAGCATTTTGAATTTCTCCTTGAACAGAAACCTGTTCAATTCTCTCAGATCTAGGATAGGTCTGAAGCCCCCTGTCTTCTTTGTTATGAGAAAGTAAGGGGAGTAGAAACCTAACCCCTGTTGTGGAGGAGGAACCTCCTCTATTGCCCCTTGGGCAAGAAGAGAAGAGACTTCCTGACCCAACAGGGTCAGAAGAGATGGGGGAGAACTGAATTGCCTCACCATGGTATGGGGAGGAAGGCTGGAGAAATGAAGTTTGTAGCCCTCTCGGATAATAGAGAGGGTCCATTGCTCTGATGTTATTTGCTCCCATCTGGGAGCAAAGTGAGCTAGCCTTCCAGGAATGGTGAGGGGCTCTGGTTGTGCTAGAGCCAGAAACGGCAAGTTCTCTAGAGGGAAGTCAAAACCCCTGAGAGGGTTGAGCCTGCTGGGATGTAGCAGACACTGCAGACTTTGACTTTACTTGCTTAGACTGTTGACGCTTAGCCGCAAGGCGAGGCTGAGCAGATTGCTGGCCAGTATTTGTGGGAAATCTGGTCTTTTTATAGTAAGGCCTTTTAAAAGGCTTCTTTTTGGCAGGGGTAGAAGTAGACTTGGAAAGTCTATCTAGAGTGGCATTTTCTGCATCCATTTGAGCAGCTTTAATCTGCCAGTCTTCCCCAAATAAGTTCTCACCGGTACAGGGCAGATTCCTGAGGCCTTCTACAACCCAGGGTTCTAGGTTAGAAGCCTGGAGCCAAGCGAGACGTCGGGCTGCAATAGCAATTCCCGAAGCTCTGCCTGCAACCTCGAAGGAATCAAAGGCTGCCCTGTTGGAGAACTTGGAGACCTCTGAAAGTTGGGTCACCATAGAAAAGAAGTCCGCCCTTTGATCATCAGGGATAAAGGGGGCAAAATTCTGTATTTTTAGGGCAAGTTGCCCAAGATACATGCCCATATAAAGGCTACAATGTTCCCTCTAATTTTCTGTAGGCTATGTGTGCATAAAATATCAGCTGTGCAGCTTTTGAAGGAAGGTTAAATTTTTGTGCGCCACATAACGACACTCGGAGTTATATACTTTAAAATTTGACTACACGTCAGAATACAGTATGTACACCACATTGATTGCACTAAAAAATATTGTAGAACTTGTGAAAACCGTAAATGCACAACAACTTTTAAATTTTAAGACATCTGTGTTGTTTTCTATCAAAATCAGAACCGTAATTTTTGTGCGCTCTGTTGTAAAGTATGTGCGCTCACTCGGCGAGGTGTGTGCGCGCGCACACGCGCACAGCTTAGAGGGAACAGTGAAAGGCTATAAGAGTTGATCCTGGCTATAAGCATACTAGCCTGGAACATCTTTCTTCCAAAAGAGTCTAGGTTCTTACATTCTCGCCCTGGAGGGGTAGAAGAATGCCTCTTAGGACTCTTTATTTTCTTCATAGCCGACTTCACCACAATGGAGTGGTGAGGCAGCTGAGTTTTCTGGAACCCAGGCGAAGGAGGGACCCGATACATGGTGTCCAACCTGCGGGAATGGGGAGACAGTGTTAAAGGAGTCTCCCACAAATCCATCAAGTGTTCTTGAAGGATTTCATGGACAGGCAGAGTGACTGCCTCTTTAGGAGCTTTTGAGTATCCTAAAATGTCCAATTTTTTTGATCTGGGTTCTCTTTCAGAAGATGTAGTAATAGAAAGTGCTTTAGCTACATCCACAATGAAATCCTGAAAGGATAAATCTTCTGGAGGAGACATCCTCCTCTTGGGAGAAGAGGGCTCCTCAGGAAGAGTAAGCTCAGCAGAGTCATCAGAGGAATTAAATTCATCAGAAGAATCTGAGTACTCTTTCTGTGCTTCCAATGTACGATACGCATAATACCGATCGGTATCGACATCGGGGGTATCGGGCATGGGATCGGTACCGGGCGGAAAGCCGGAATCCGGCATGCGAAACCGATCGACGTTTAGAAGTCGATGGTCTCGGTTCCGGTGTAGATACCGGAACCGGGGTCGGTACCGATGAAATCGGTACCGAGGGCGTCGCAGCCTTAATGAAGGCCAGTACGGCCTGCTGCATGGTCTGGACAGTACTGCCCATAGACGCCACTACTGCCTGAATGTCGGTACCGGTATGGGCCGGTACCCCAGAGCAGTCCAACAGGTGATCTGTCGAGGCCGTGCCATCGATGTCAACCTGTGACCCCATGATTGCTTTGGAGGCTGGAACCTCCCGCCGGGGTTTTTTGGCCTGGGCAGAATCCTCGAACTCAGAACTGAGAGCCTCTCGATCTTTAGAAAGAGATTTGCTTTTAGAGGATTTGCCCACAGAAGTTTTGGTTACCTGAGATCCATCCGGAGAGGAAGACCTGGATGACTGTGATGCTTCTGAAGGAAACAGCACATGAAGCTTGTTAGCTCGGTTCTGCAAACCGCGTTTAGACATCTGGGTGCAGGATGGGCAGTCCGGTATGGAGTGCTCAGGTCCCAAACATTTGAGACACCATTCATGGGTGTCTGTGACAGAAATGACAGCACTGCATTTGGTACATTTTTTGAAACCAGGGACTGGCTTCTCCATGAGGAGAAATGGTGTAGGCCTTAATGCCTAACACCGGGTACCAAGCTGTGCTGAAGAAAAAATAAAAAAGTCTTTTTTTTTTTTTTTTTTGTATATAGAAAGAAAGAAAGACCGGCGATACCGGTTTAGGTATGGGGAAGGCAGGTACGCGGTCTAAAGAAACAAACAAAAGTAACAAATTCTTCAGCGGTGACAGGAACACGACCTGCTGGCTCCGCGGAAAAAGAAGAACTGAGGAGAGCTGGTCAGGAAGGCGGGAAGGCAGCGCGCATGTGCAGTGGGAGGCCCCAAAAGCTTTTCATTTGAAAAGCTGGGGAGCTTTCCCGCGCAGGCTCCGTCGGTACCGACGTACCCATATGTGATGACTTATTCCTGCTTGTTCCTAGAGATTACACAATTCAACAAAAGAATGAAGTGCTGTAACCTAAAACAAAGTGATTAAGAAAAAATAAAATCAGAACTATGTATATAGTTTATGTATATAGTTTAATTATGTTCAATTGTACATAGTTCACTAATTGTTAATTGTTATTTGTTAACTGTAATTACCTAGCTACAAATTGTTATATGTAAAAACAGTTCACTCTGTTTATTGTTGTTATATGGAAACCGCACCTGATCAATGGAAGGAGCGGTATATAAATAATCTGTTAATTAAATTAAATTAAATAAACCATTATTAAGAAGGGACCCAGGATATCAATGCTTGACCTAGTACAAGCATTGCAGAACCTGTGTCTTTTGGGGAAACTGCTAGGTACGTATGACCTAGATTGGCCACTGCTGGAAACAGGATACTGGGCTTGATGGACCTTGGTCTGACCCAGTATGGCATATCTTATGTTCTTATAACCTGTAACGGGGCTGACATGGAGGGAGGGAGGGAGAGGGCTGACATGGAGAGAGGCGGGCTGACATGAATGGAGGGAGGGAGGGGGGCTGACAGTGATGGATAGAGGGAGGGGGCTGACATGGACAGAGGGGGCTGACATGGAGGGAGGGGGGCTGACATGGATGGAGGGAAGGAGGGAGGGGAGGGCTGACATGGAGAGAGGGAGGGGTGGCTGACATGGACAGAGGGAGGCTGACATGGAGGGAGGGGGCTGACAAGGATGGATGGATGGAGGAGGGAGGGATGGAGGGGTGCTGACATGGACAAAGGGAAGAGACAGGGGGACATCGTGTACAGCCGGGCAATAAATGCTGGACAACGGGGCGAGACAGTGCGGGTTAGGATTATAATGGGCCGATGTGGGGGGGCTAGGACTGGTAATGGGTTGATTAGGGAAGGCGAGGACTGGGCATGGACTGCTCAAGGGGGGTTGGGACTGGTAATGTGCTTATAGGGGGGTAGGACTGGTAATGGACTGATGGGGGCTAGCACTGGAAATGAGCTGATCGGGGAGGTTAGGACTGGAAATGGGCTGATGTGGGGGTAGGACTGGTAATGGGCTGATTAGGGGAGCCTAGCACTGGTAATGGGGTTGAGGAGGGACTAGCACTGGAAATGAGCTGATTAGGGGAGGCTAGCACTGGTAATTTATTTATTTTATTTATTTACATTTCTTATATACCGCACTATTTGCGATCAGCGCGGTTTACATAAAAACAAACAGTATCCGACAATAAACAAGAGTCAGGTCATTACAATGAACAGGAGCAATCAACTTGGATAACAGGGGAAACTATCTACATGTGCGGAACATTGAAATAGGTAACTATATACATGTGAGATGGAGTTATTGTGCGTTGATCATACATGGTGGCTGGGGTTCGGGGGAGTCTGTGAGGTATTTAATAAAGAGGAGGTGTTTTTAAAGGCCTTCCTGAACTGGCTCAGGTTGGGGATGGCTCTGATGTATGGTGGTAGGGAGTTCCAGAGACTTGGGGCACTTAGACTAAAGGCTCTGTTTGATGTTACTTTGGAGCATTTTGTCATGTCTCTCGGTATCGCTAGCATGTTGGCTACTGCGGTTCTTCTTAGCCTGTTGGTTGTGGGTGGTTGGATGAGGTCACATAGTGACGAGGAGGAGAGTCCCTTGATGGCCTTGAATGTCATCACTAAGGTCTTGAAGCTAATCCTGGCTTGAATGGGGAGCCAGCGCAGCTGCTTCAGGAGGGGTGTGATATGCTCTCTCCTTGGTGCTCCGAAGAGGGGTTGAGGAGGGACTAGCACTGGAAATGAGCTGATTAGGGGAGGCTAGCACTGGTAATGGGGTTGAGGAGGGACTAGCACTGGAAATGAGCTGATTAGGGGAGGCTAGGACTGGTAATGAGCTGATAGGGGGGAATAGGACTGGTATTGGGCTGATTAGGGGAGGCTAGCACTGGTAATGGGGTTGAGGGGGGGACTAGCACTGGAAGCGAGCTGATTGGGGGGCTTCGACTGGGAATGGGCTGATTGTGGGGAGGGGAGGATAGAGCTGCTGGCCCTGGAAGAAAACTGGGGGCTAAGGCTACCAAATGGGCTGATACGAGGGATGGGAGAATGGAACTGGAAGGGAGTGGATCTAAGAGGGGCTGCCATGGTAATTGTACTAGAAGGGACTGCTCAGTGGGGAAGGAGGGGGACTGGAAGGGAATGGACACCAGTGGCAGTCATGGGAATGCAAGTTGACATTGGAAGGTACTGAGAGTGAGGACTGGAAAGGGTCCGATACTGGGGATGTTACTGGGACTGGAAATAGGCTGATGGAAAGAAGTGAAGAAAACGAAAGAAGAGATAAGAAATGGCAGATGGACCATAGACCACAGAAAGAGAGCTAAGAGAAGACAGGAAAGCAGAAGCCTCAGATCGGGACCAGCATGATCAGAGAATAAATTGGTCAGACAACAAAGATAGAAAAAATAATTTTATTTCATATTAGTGATTTGACTACAAAATCATCATAATTTTGCAATCAAACATTGTTACTTGTTATTGTGATTAATTATTGTGGTTTAAATAAGTAAATTTTATAAATAAAAACATATTGCAAAGGCCTATAATATGTTAATAATTCAACAAATGATTACAGCGACAATGCTTTAACGGTAAAGGAAGAGAGACGCATTTGATTTTATCATGGGGGGTCACCACAAGTTGACCAATGGTAAAAGGGGTCACGTACAAAAAAGGTTGAGAACCACTGATCTAGAGAGACTGGAGGACTGGGCATGCAAATGGCAATGAAATTTAATGAAGACAAGTGCAAAGTGATGCATGTAGGGAAAAATAATCCAAACTATAGATATGCAATGCTAGGTTCCATGCTAGGAGCCACCACCCATGAAAAGGATCTGGGCATGATGTTAGACAATACATTGAATCTTCTGTTCAGTGTGTGGTGGTAGCCAAAAAACAAACAAACAGAATGTTAGGAGCCATTAGGAAAGGAATAAAAATAAAGCAAAGAATATCATAATGCCTCTTTATCGCTCCATGGTGAAACAACACCTTGAACACTGTATTCAAGTCTGGTCTCTGCATCTGAAAGAAAATATTGCAGTATTAGAAAACGTACAGAGAAGGGTGACAAAAATGATAAAGGGGATGGAATGACTCTCCTATGAGCAAAGGCTAAGGAGGTTAGGGCTCTTCAGCCTGGAGAAGAGATGGTTGAAGGGAGATACGACAGAGGTCAATAAATTTGTGACTGGAGTGGAACGAGTGGATGCAAATCGATTGTTGACTGTCTCAAAAAATACAAGGCCATGAGTCATGAAGTTACAAAGCAGTATATTTACAGCAGGAGACAATATTTTTTCAGTCTTTGGAACTCGTTGCCAGAGGCTGTGGTAAAAGTAGGCAGTGTAGCTGGTTTTAAAAAAAAGGTTTGGACAAATTCCTGGAAGAAAAGTCCACAAAACAGTTAAGACATTGCAAGAGAAAACCTCTGTTTATCCCTGGGGATATGTAGCATGGAACCAGTCACTTTTGGAAAATGTCAGGTACTTGTGACCCGGATTGGCCACTGTTGGAAACAGGACACTGGGTTTGATGGACCCAGGGGTGGCCCAAGGGGGTGCGGGGCCATGTGCGGAGACTCGGTGCGGGGCCTCATTTGCATAAGAGGCCTCATTTGCATAAATATTTGCATAATGTTACCATACACTAACTTTTAGTAAACATGCTTCTTCATGAGTGTATGGATAAAGAAGACTAAAAGATTTCTACATTACTATAATACAGTGCCAACCGCCAGGCCACATTAGGAAACTACTACAAACACTGCCCATTTAAACCATAGCAAAACCTGCCGTTATCCTAACAGCACTACAAGGACTCATAAAACACCATACCATACCTACCAAAAGGCAAACACTGCAAATATTAAACCAATACATTTCAGAGAATAACAATACATGACCTACTGGGGGAAAGAGAACAAGTGGCAATGTCAAACAGGAATTACCTAAACAGAATACCTCAGCTCAGTTACACATGCAGAACATAGACCATCACCAAACAAGGAATCACAGTTTAGAAACAGGAAGAACAATAATTAAACTGGGAACCCCAAAAGCCAAACTTGGAATGTACAACAACACTGTAGAAATAAAACTATAAATTAATTTCCTCTTGTACTAAACAAAGCACCGACGTTAATGATGCACATTTCCCAGAGCTGACAATATTCCAGTTAATAAATTCAAAATAAAGAGATATCTTTGTACCTTTTGTGCATTTTTTTTTTCAGTTGCAATGTTCCAGCCACTTTCTTCTGGTTTATTTGTATCTTCTGCTAACTCTCCATCGTCTGCTGTCCATTTGTCCTTTCTTCACTCTTCTAGTTTTTTTTCCATTTACCTCTACATCTGTTTTAACATACTAATCTTTCTTCCTTTTGCTCTTTCCTCATTCCTATTTCATCCACTCAAATTTTACCCCTCCATCCTCAATCCCCACTTCCTCTCCCAACCACCCGGCCAATTGTAGATTTTTCTTCCCTCCCACACAAAATATTTTTCCCCTCTCCATTTCACTCTCCCAGCCCCATCCCCTTCTAATCTCTCCCAACATCAGCTGCCTTCTAGTTTCCAGCCCTACCCACGTATCCGCTCCCTTCTAGTCCCCCCCCATCAGCCCATTTCCAGTCCTAGCTTCCCCCATCCATTTCCAGTCCTATACGAGTCCCTTCATCAGCTCATTTCCAATACCAGCCTCCCATCAGCCCATTTCTAGTCCTTTCCTAGCCCCACCATCAGCCCATGTCCAATCCTAGCTCCCCACCACACAGCCCATTGCCAATCCAAGCCACCAATGAGCCTACTTTTTCCAGTTTAGCCCCCATCCATGAGTCCATTTCAATCCAAGCCCCACCACAGCCCATTTCCAATCTTAGCTCCCCCCCAACAACCCAATTCCCAGTCCTATCCTAGCCCCTCCATTAGCCCATTTCCTGTCCTAGCTCCCTCCCATAAGATCCCATTCCAAGCCCCCTTCCCATCGGCTATTTGCAGTTCAAGCCCCCACTTCCCCACAGCCCACTTCCATTCCCAGCCCCATCCCCATCAGCTATTTACAGTTCAAGCCCCCTTCCACTCAGCCCATTTCCATTGCAAAGCCCCCCTCCCCATCAGCTATTTGCAGTTCAAGCCCCCCCACTTCCCCTCAGCCATTTCCATTCCAAGCCCCGTCCCCATCAGCTATTTACAGTTCAAGCCCCCTTCCACTCAGCCCATTTCCATTCCAAGCCCCCCTCCCCCATCAGCTATTTGCAGATCAAACCTTCCCTTCCACTCAGCCCATTTCCAGTCCTAGCAACCCCTCAACCCATTACCAGTTCTAGCCCCCCATAGCCTATTACCAG
Source organism: Ichthyophis bannanicus (assembly GCA_033557465.1). NCBI lineage: Eukaryota > Metazoa > Chordata > Amphibia > Gymnophiona > Ichthyophiidae > Ichthyophis > Ichthyophis bannanicus. The sequence continues at coordinate 1,657,883,023 of CM066031.1, forward strand.
TCCTAAGCCCCCATCAGCCCACTCCCAGTCCTAATCCCACCAGCCCCTTTCCAGTCCTAACCCCCATCACCCAATTTTCAGTTTTAAGCCCCCCCATAGCCCATTACCAGTCCTAATCTCCCCATCAGCCCACGCCCAGATCCCTAATCCCATCAGACCATTTCAGTCCTAAAGACAAACCCCCATCACCCAATTTTCAGTTTAAGCCCCCCCCATAGACCATTACCAGTCCTAACACCTCCCATCAGCCCACTCCCAGTCCTAATCCCATCAGCCCATTTCTAGTCCTAACCCCCATCACCCAATTTTCAGTTTTAAGCCCCCCATAGCCATTACCAGTCCTAATCCCATCAGCCCATTACCAGTCCTTAATCCCATCCAGCCATATCCAGACTTAGCTCCCCCATAGCCCATCACCCCTCCTAACCCCCACCCCAGGGAAAATTTAAAAGAAAAAAGACTGTCTGCTGCCGCTGCCGCCGCGGCAGAATCGAGTGTGCTGCGGGGCCCCCCCTGCCCGGCAGAGCCTGCCCTCCCCTGCATCAGTTCCCTCTTTGCAGCTGCAGTCACACACGCCGGCTTTCAGAGCGCGAAGTGAGAGTTTCCCTTTCGCGGCTCTGTTAAGCCCGCGGGGGCTGATGGGAACTTCCCATCAGCCCCCACGGGCTTAACAGAGCCGCGAGGGAGAAACTCTCACCCTCGCGCTCTGGAAAGCCGGCCATGTGTGACTGCAGCTGCAAAGAGGGAGCTGATGCAGGGGAGGGCAGGCTCTGCTGGGCAGGGGGGGCCCCGCGGCACACTCGATTCTGCTGCGGGGGCCGCGGCCACAGACAGTTTCTTTTTTATTTTAAATTTTACTTTTAGATCAGAATGTTTTTTTGCGCGGGGCACCCTGAAACGCGGGGCCCTGTGCAAAAAACATTCTCGCTCAATGGATGGGCCGGCCCTGGATGGACCTTTGGTCTTGCAGCAGTATGGTAGTTTTTTATGTTCTTATGAGAATCGCTGGACTAGACCAGTAATAGAACTGATAACATAGACAGGAAACTTAAGTTAAAGACATTATATCATGCTAATCGTGGTTTGGGTTACAAAGGCACTAAGATTCTGCTATTTAATGATTATGCTGCAAGACTGCAACAGTCAAAGGGTCATGGCTCCCTACTGCATTGAATTATTTAAGCATGAAATTTGTTTTGTGTTACAATTCCCCCTAAAGTGAGAGTCATGCATGAGGATAGAACCAAAAGCCTGGCAGCACTGAAAACCTTTGTGGTTAAGTTATCTCATGTGCAAAGCTGGAGGCAGTGGTTTTGGTCTCAGTGATCTGACCGATATTGAGATGCTGTGATTTTAATAGGAACCTTGGTTGCTCGTTTACTGCCCGAATCACAATGGTCAGTTGCAAAAGTTTGGAAGCTTATTTGTGATTTTGTACAATGGAATTATTGTTCTTGGTCCAACACTTTCAGTTTAGAATACATTATGTCGGCTTATTGCTTGGCTCAGGCCATGCATTGTGGATATATGTTAATGTGCCTTGACTGACAACAGTGGAAGCAGAGGTCATGGGAAGGTGATGGTGTATATTTGTGAGTTCTGTGTTCTCTAATCTGATTGTTATAGCTGTAATCCAAAGTATGGCCAAACTATGAGTCATCTTTTTGTTTGGTTAGAGTAGCTAATTTCTCTGTAACAACCAGAAGCCTTGGAAATACTGTAGACATGTGTGGAACACTGCCAGACAGGAGACTTTACCTCATTTTACAATAGCTGGAATTGAAGACAGCTTGTGGAGAGCTCCCTGGATATACCTTTCACTTGGTGGACAGAAGATGATACTGCATGCAGGATGAGGACTGGAATCAGCAGAGAGAATGTTGTGTCATTTTTACAGCTATTTTTATATCACAAGCCTCTCCTTTCTCTACTGATAATTACATAGTGGAATACTAGTATTGCAGGATGATCTAGGAATTTTGAATGGCAACAAGTGTTGTCAGGAGGCTGGAGCTAGGGAAAGAAACAGCCTTGGAAAAAACTCCTGATTTGTATAAATCTCAGAAAAGCCAGAGAGCGCAGTTTCCAGTGTAGCTCAGCCATATGGCGCATGAACAGCTACCACAGTGCCTGAACCCACGTGCTCAAGCTCTGAGCACCTTAATGATGAGTGTTTTTCACCTGTCCTCAAACTCACAGCGTGCAAGCTGGAAATCCCTTTATAAGGGAAATCAGATGAGCAGAGAGGGAGAACCGAGGGGAGAACAGGATGGAGAACCGAAGGTGAGAACGGGAAGGAGGATGGTACAGGATCCTGTACAGAGACCCAGAAAGGGGGCTCAAGAGACCCAGGTGTGCCGCAAGGACTGCAGCAAAAGAGTCCAGCACAGAGACCGGGAAGAGAGCTCAGGTACCAGCACAGGAGTGCAGCAGAGAGACCAAGGAGTCCAGCAAAGAGAGGCACCCAGGAGGGTAGCCGACAGACCAACCGGAAGGGTACCAGCGAGGGTACCAGGACTAGTAACAGGAGAAGGAAGGAGAAGAACGGATACAGACAGAGGGCAAGTCTCAGCCCTGGGATAAGGCCCAGAGAAGTAGCCTGCCTGCTAAGGAGAATTTCTCCAAGTAAGACTGGAAATCCACGTCTTGATTTTCCTAGCAGCCTTAATTGTGGAGCAGTGCACAGGACAGAGGATCAACAGGAAAAGCTACAGAGTAAGCTGAATCCTAGGCGTGGCACTCCACGGAAGATAAGGTATGAAAAGCCTTTATTCAAAACGGGACTTTCAATGAAGACAGTTTTATGCAAGTAGATAAACCTCAGTATCAGAGAGGAAGCAAAGCTAACTGTTTAAAACCACTTTCCAAAAGGGTTCTAGCGAAGTTATATGAGAAGCCAAGGAACTATAATTTAAATCAAATCAGAATATAGCTTAGCACAAAAGGCAAAACAAGGTCAATTCTCCTTGAGCAGCCTATAAAATCTTCTAGAGACCTTTACAAAGAGGCCTTCTACTAGTGGGCAAGCGACCTGTGAAGCTTTTTTTCAATAGGTGTTAACAACAGCTGGCAGTTCAAAAGGCCATTTTGGAAAGACTCCTTCTATCCAAGCAAGGACTGTTAATTACCCAGGAAGTAGGTCACTGCTTACATCAGCAGCACCAAGCATAAATAGCTCAACCAGAGCTCTGTGACCCTCAGTCTTGAAGGACTAGAAAGTGGGGCAGTTACTTCTGTAGATAAATCTGAAATTGTGAGTATATACTTCTGGGAATTTTTCTGAAAGGAATTTTTTTTCTTTTAAAGCTAATTAATCTGTGAACCCACTATTTTTTTGTTAAATCAGTCAGGGCCTAGTAGCAACAGTTTAAGATTCAATTTAAAACACAGAAGAGAACTTTCTGGTTACCTTTCATACCCAGTAGACAGCTGTAGTTTAAATTTTCATAGTCACTCAGGGCCTAGCATCAGCAAAGTACTTTTAGTTTCAAATTAAAACACAGAAGAAAGCTTTCTGGTTAAATTTAGAATCCAGCAGAGAGCTTGTAGTTTAAATTTCTTAATAGGTTAGAGCCTAGTAGCAGCAAATCAGAATATAGCTTACCTCAGCGGCACAGGACAAGGTACTGTGTAGCAGCCCTGCCAGCATGGTTTAAAGGTGAGGTCAGAGAGGCTGTTGTTGCCAAAAAAGCATCTTTCAGGAAATGGAAAAAAGAGCCAAACGATGAAACCTGGAACAGCACAAGCACTGGCAAGTCAATGCAAGGCATTGATAAGGAAGGCAAAGAGAGAATTTGAGAAGAAGCTTGCTGCGGAAGCAAAAAACGCGAAATAAAGACCTTTTCAAGTACATTCGTAGCAAAAAACCTGTGCGAGAGTTCAGTTGGTCCATTAGAATGATAAAGGGGTTAAAGGAGCACTAAGAGGCGACACAGGCGATAGCGGAGAGACTGAATGAATTCTTTGCTTCGGTCTTTACTGAGGAAGATGTAGGGATGTTACCCATGACTGAAGTGGTATTTAAAGGTGTGGAAGAATTGAAGGAAATATCGATACATCGGGAAGATGTCTTACAACTATTAGATAAACTGAAGAGTAGCAAATCACCTGGGCCGGATGGTATACATCCAAGGGTGTTGAAAGAACTGAAATTTGAGATTGCAGACCTGCTATCAGTAATCTGTGAAACTATCATTAAAATCATCTCTAATACCTGAGGATTGGAGGATCGCCAATGTAACACCAATTTTTAAAAAAGGTTTCAAGGGGTGATCCGGGAAACTTACAGACCAGTGAGCCTGACATCAGTACCGGGAAAAATGGTAGAAACCATCATAAGAATAAAATTACTCAGCATGTAGATAGTCACGAACCTAATGGGAGACAGCCAACATGGCTTTAGACAAGGAAGATCTTGTCTTACTAATCTGTTATGTTTTTTGAAGGAGTGAATAAACAGGTGGACAAAGGTGAGTCGGTTGATATTGTGTATCTGGACTTTCAGAAAGCCTTTGACAAAGTCCCTCATGAGAGACTTTTGGCAAAACTAGAGTCATGGGATAGGAGGCAGTGTACTACTGTGGATCAGGAACTGGTTAAAAGATAGAAGCAGAGGGTAGGGCTAAATGGCCAATTTTCCCAATGGAGAAGGTGAATAGTGGTGTTACCCCAGGGATCTGTGCTGGGTCCGCTGCTGTTTGACATATTCAGACATGACCTGGAAAGTGGAATAACGAGGGAGGTTATCAAATTTGCAGATGACACAAAACTATTTAAAGTTGTTAAAACCCAGGAGGATTGTGGAAAATTGCAAGAGGATCTTGATAAATTGGAATACTGGGCATCAAAATGGCAGATGAAATTTAATGTGGAGAAGTGCAAGGTTATGCACCTAGGGAAGAACAACCCAAACTATGGTTACGACGATGCAAGGCTCCACATTAGGATCCACCACCCATGAAAAAGATTTAGGCGTCATTGTGTAGACCTTGTTAAAACCCTCGGCCCAGTGTGCAGCGGCGGCCAAGAGAGCAAATAGAATGCTAGGTATGATAAGGAAAGGAATGGAAAATAAAACAAAAGATACTCTTATAATTGCCTCCTATATCTTTTCCATGGTGAGACACGCGCACCTTGAATATTGTGTGCAATTCTGGTCGCCGTATCTTAAAACAGGGATATAGCGATTTTAGAAAAGGTTCAGAGAAGAAGCCACCAAAATGGTAAGGGGGATGAAGGCTCACTCCTATGAAGAAAGGCGCTAAAAAGGTTGTGGGGGGGGGGGGCTTTTTTTTCTCTTTAGCCTGGAGAAGAGAACATGGCTCTGAGGGGAGATATGATAAGAAGTCTATAAATTAAATGAACGGAGTGGAACGGGTAAACGTACGATCGATTGTTTTACCTTATGAGAAATATGGCAAAGACTAGGGGACATGCAATGAAGCTACAGGGTAAACTATTTAAGGACTAATAAAAGAAAACTATTTTTTCACTCAACGCTGTAATCAAACACTCTGGGAATTTGTTACCGGGAGGATCGTAGGTACAAGGCTTTTAGTGTGGAGCTGGGTTTAAAAAAGGTTTGGACAGTTCCTGGAGGAAAGGTCCATAAACCTATTATTAAGAAGGGGACCCAGGATATCAAATGCTTGAACCACAGTACAAGATTGTGGCAAGCCTGTGTCCCTTGGCGTGAACTGGCTAGGTACGTCTGGACATAGATGGGCCACTGTTGGAAACACAGAATGCTGGCGCATTGGATGGACCTTGGTCTGAACCCCAGTATGGCATATCTTTATGTTCTTATGAACTTCTGTGAAGAAACTACAGTAAAAAACTGAGGATTACTCAAACATTGAAGAGTTTTAGTGAGCCCGAATTAATGGACTTGGATTACAGCTTCCAGTGTTCCCATGCCCTCACATCAGAACCTATGGAATGTAACCTTTGCTTAAGAGGTAGCTGCTTGCCATAAGAATTGTATACTGAAGAACTGAACAGAATGAGTCTGCAAATGGTGAAGCTCATAACCATTATGTTCTAATTCTTTCTATTGTTTGGAAAATCCCTTAACCCAAGCTAAACAGTCAATTGTACAACCTACAACATGTAACTGTTTAGTCCAGGGTGGAACTTATTATTGTTTGAGGAAAAGCCTTACCTCCAACTTTAAGTTGTTGTCTTCATGTGAACCTAGAGCATTAAGCGGGGAAAGAAAGCCTTATTTACCATCCATTTGGCGTAGTTATTCATTCAGGGAGCACTTACACTACAAGGACCACAATCCTTTGGGGTCTCCTCGCAGCTCCCAACTACTCCCAGATACCCCGAAATGTCAGCAGTACGCCCTTACTCTACTAAGCCAGTAGGGTGCGCCGGGCACCAACAGTGTGCAGCTAATCTTGTGATTTGATATCACAGATTTGTTCTAGATTTTAGTCATGATAAGTGAGATAATTGTAATGGTCGTGGTATTGTGATATAGGATGCCGACTTTGTATGAGCAAAGCAGACTGGAAGGAAAGCATAGTTACGAACCTGTAAACGGTGTTTTCCGGGGACATGCTTGAATCAGTCCTCACATATGGGTGACGTGGTCGGCGGGCAATGGAGCCCACGCGGAATACGCTCCCCAGCTTTCAAAAAAAGCCTGTGGGAAGATGCAACGCCGCGTATATGCGTGGGTCCCTTCCTGCCCAGGTTGCCATCTTGCTCAGTCTAATGACTAGCGCTACGACCAGCAAAAAAATTAAAAATATGGGTACAGAAGCAACTCCAAGTGGCGGAGGGAGGGTTGTGAGGAATGATTAACAGCTGTCCCTGGAGAACACCTGTTAAAGGTGCGTAACTACGCTTCCTCTCGGGAATAAGCAGGGAAGTCAGGTCCTCACATATGTGACTCCCCGGCTACAGGCTACCGAAAACCTGTACACAAAGCTTATGGCGGCAAGAGAACGTTAGCTGAGAGCTGCAGGCAGTTAAAAGTCACAACTGAAAGTCTCTACAAGACCCAAGTTTCTGGCGGGGAACCAGCACTCCGGCTTAGCCTGGAAACAAAGAAGGTTCTGAGGGAAGGAGTTGCTACATCCTGAAGAGATTATGGAGTATGGTCTGGCCCAAAGATGGCTCTCCCGTTGGGACTCCCTCCCAGGCAGTAGTAGTGAGCAGCAAAGCTATGGAACAAGCAACAGGTGGCCAAGCCTTGGCCGATTTTGTGTCAGAGATACAGAATTTAAGATTTGTCAAAGGAAGAAAGAAAGCCATGGCCCAGCCAGGGAATTGTTTGCCATGATGAATCGCTGCTTTTCTAGTGGGATACCCGCCATGATCATAGGCAAGGGCAATGCAGTTCGCCACCCTAAGTGGACGAAATTCTCTTAGTTCAATGGGCAGCACCCGTTGGCTGGGGGGATCATAGGAGAGAAAACGCTGAGGTGCTCTGTGGGTGGCCCTGAGTCCCATTGTATGGTAGGAAGGACCTTTTACAATCCAAGATATGGAGGATGGTCTCCAATTGCCACTGTGATGCCTCAGAAAAGAAAGGTGGGGAGCACAACCTCCTGACTGAGGTGAAAATGGGACGGACACCACATTCAGCAGAAACTTGGGGCACAATCTTTTCTTGTAGAATCTGTTATAGGGGGACTCAGCAATCAGAGCCTGAAGCTGGAGATACCTGCGAGCTGAGGTGAGGTGCCACGAGGAACCAGACAATCTTCCAGGAGAGGTAGCTGCACAGTGGCAGGTAACCAGGGGCTCAAACGGTGGCGATTAATAAACTGAGAGCAGAAGCACACTGAGATTCCCATTCCGACGCTGGTGTTAGCGCGAACAAGGGGGTTTGAATAGAATGAGGCACCATTAGGAACTGTGATTAGAAGGTGTTGGGGGACGAGAGGGGTTTTCCCTGAATGGCATGATGATGCACTGCAATAGCACCACATGTGCATTCTGAATAAGTGATGGGACTTTAGTCCATCTGCGAAAGGTGGAGTAGGGACCATCTGAACCAAGCAGGGAGAAACAGGTTCGCCCGCTTCTCTGCACACCAGACCGAGGAAGAGAGGCCACTTGAAGGCATACACCCTTCTCGTGGAGGCCTTGCGGGAATGGCCCAGAAGGAACTATTGCACATCCTTCAAAGATACACTTTCAGCAGCCAAGGTCGTTAATAAAAGACATGACCCCCAAGTTAAGGTGCCAGGAGCGAGTCAATCTCCTGAGGGGATAGCAGTCCTGGGGCACGGCCCAGGGAAATTGGCGGCGCCACCACCAACAGATGGGACCGCAAGATAGCAGCGGGAGAACCAGGTTACCTGGGCCAACCCGCGGCTATCAGTTTCAGTG